>CM036561.1:125128453-126567633 GCA_020745775.1 Theristicus caerulescens | reverse complement strand
TTCAAAGGTCTTGATTCTCCTCCACTGCACTGTGCTGGTTTAAGACTGACGTAACTGAGCGGAAAAGCAACCTCAACTAATTCGGCTGTAGAGCGGGAGAGGAGTCTGATCCAAGCTTCCAGGCGTCTGTACGTAGTGACAGTCATCAAGATGCCCAAAGCTGGAGCTGAGTGACTTCCCACACCAAAGATGGACAGTGATAACCGTGACCCAAATCACCATCCATGAACATGCTCCATTACGCATGCATTTATTCACCTTGACTTAAGGAGTAACTCTTAAGTGTTACTGGATACTTAAGTGTTACTAAAAGTGTTATGTATGATTTATTTCAATAATATTTAAGTGTTGAAAAGAATAGTACCCTCAAAAAACCCCAACCAACAACAGCACTTCCTTTCTTGTGCTTACTTCAGATTTAAGCAAGCTGTACTAAAGTTAAAAGATGTACAATGGCATGTCCACTCTATGCATTTTTTAAAATTCTTTCCCCAAAGACTTAACTGTGTTCCTTAAAACAGGGCAGGGCATGCTTACACTCACTAATGATCCAAAAACATCAGTGATGATTCCCTCTTTAAAACTCTAATTATTTAAGCGCTGCGTTGGGGCATTATGATTATGTATGGCTCTACATTTTGTATCTTTAATTATACTCAGGACATCATTGGTTCATTTCTTTCCAGATTCATAAAACTTGCAATAATATCTGTAACGATACATTCCAGTTTGTGCATACAACTTCAGTACAATAAAAATGCACCATATTTGCTAATGGTGTTGGAGAAAGAAATTTCCAGAAATGTTATGTTTATTTAAAGTGTATCCGTATTAGGATGGACATCAACGTGTGTCTTAATTGCATCTTGTAATAAATAAAATGCTGTTAGATCTAATGATGAAAACCAATACACAAGAGCTAGCTACGATTATGCAGTCTTAAACTGTGTCGAGATGAGAAATTAATTAAAACACTGGAAATATACATTTGTTCTTGCTGTACGGGATTTGAGCCACAACTCTTCCTACAGCTTCAGTCACTAACAAAAGCCCAGTATGCTTTCAGATCTGTTACTCACCACAAAAAAAATTCACATACTTTTAATATGCCACATATGCTTTTTTTTCCCCCCCACTGGTTAGAACTAAATCTAAATTTGTGACAAATTATAGAGATTTTAGATATGGTTCCATTATACCACCACACGCACGAAGCTACCTCTAAACTTGGTTCTCAAACAGTGTTTGAGGAAACAGTAGTCCTCTCCACATTGTCAGATTTTACTCCCTGGGATCCACAGACTCCAATCACCGAGCGTGCCATTTCTAATCTCTAAGGCCATTTGTAGGAAAAGGAACTTGCCCAGCAGTTGGTCAAGATACACCCTCCCTGTGATGCTGAAAGGGATTACCACTGAGCAGTACATAAGCTGATATATCTGTAAATTATTTTGGAATCTCCCAAATAAAAGTCTTATATTAATTTTAAGTTACAGGGCAAAAAAAAAGTAAGATTTGTACAAAGACTGCAATAAGACAGTTTAATTTGATTGTGCTGTAATGCGAATTAAAATAAAAAAGCAGAAACTGAAAAGTAGCTTATGTAATATCTCATAATAAGCACACTTCATACCCATTTTGACTGCCACCGACAAAATTAACGTGTCTTCTGACTTAATCATCAAGCTTCTGTGAACAGATTTGCATTTCTTAACGCAAGAAAACTCATGGACAAGGGAAATGAAAACATTCTGTAATTACCAGATTCTTTGTAGCATCCCCAGTAATGATTCCTGTCTTTCCTTCTTCAACCATTTACCTGCTCCGTATTTCCCACAGATGAGCAAACAGCAAAGATCAGATGGGACTGGCCTAACCTGTTCTAATTTGGAAACTGGGCTGGACCATTCAGGTATATACGTGCATATGTGTATATATCTGTAAATATATAGACACACAGAGAGAACCCTTAGAGCTCTTTTTTTTATACACATAAACCTCGATTTGCTTTTATCCATTAGTTAACAGCTTTGTGCATAACCTAATTACCGAAGTTTGGAAGGTCACAGACCTTTTCAAAACAAAACAAAGCTAACTCTCACGCTCTCACTACACAAAAAGAGGAATTGTTAATGATTTCCTTACTTTTGTATCACTACATCTTTATCCCCACTTTCATGCTTTCAACTTTCTTTTTTCACAAGGGTACATAGAGACCAGACCTTCTAGACTAGGCTGCTTTCTAGAAACTAAAATTTGATGAAAATCCTTCACAAAGATAACTAAAAGCTTCACAAAGATAAAAAAACTTCACAAAGATAACTAAAGTGCAGTTTAGTCGCGCAGAATGCAACGTTTGGTAATTCTTAAGATCACTTTAACACATTCAGTAAAACAATTTTCACCACAAATGCAAGAATAACATCGTGTCGTACTGCAGTTCTTTAACAGCTGACCAAAAAAGGAAAACATCCAGTCTTAACAGAAGCTCTACAAGTCTGAACATTTCAGGCAACTTTGCTAAAAAGCCAAAGAAAATAAAAGTACTTGTTTTCTCAAAATATCATGGATAACTTACCCCTTAAATGCAGAAAAAAACCCAACATTTTGAACACCACTTACCCTTAAAAGCTAAAGCAACACAGTTACAAAAATGATTGCAGCATCCCCCATCAGTATCACGTCACTATTTTATATCATTATTTCCTGAAGTTCGTCATGTTTGACTCTGATTTGTATCCTTTCCCATCCCTTCCTTCTGGTATGCATGTGGATACAGGCTATACTCAAACCAAGGAGCTGAGGACGTAGAAAAAACCAGAATACTACAGCTCCCCCATCCGATCTATTTCTGTATGTCTGTTCTGTGTAACAAAAAAAGTCGTTACGAGGTTTATTTTCCACTCTGTTCAGCCAAGCTACTGACTGGCAGAGGGGATGCAAACAGACATCAGGATCGCAAGCCCCCAGCAGGGCCCTATATCTTGACTTTCTAACTATGCAAGTATATAATTGTCACGAGAGTAGAAAAAGAGACTGATTTTCCAAGTAATGAGGCTTCTCCAACAGCCTTCTGCAAAAGCTGGACGTGGACTATACACTCACTTTGATTACCAACTACAGTACAGCCCTGATTATTCCAACTTCACACTCCCTCACTATTCTTACATTGAAGTAATTTCCTTGCTCCTCCGGCTTTAATCCTTGCCCTCCTTTGTCTCACACAAGCGTCTTGCCTGCGTCTTTCTGGCCTTTTGCAACCAAGGTCTCTTCTCTGCAGGTATTCTGGCACTTTCCTCTCATTGTGCACGTGCTTGAACTGGAAGAATTCTTCTCCCAGTACAGCTATATCTACTTTGGCACCAGTTTAACAGGAAAAAAAAAATTACACCCTTAAAACAAGAAAATTACGGCAGCAAAGCTCAAAAGTATTGACTAGACCTGGTGCAGCCATTTAGTAACTATCTCACCTATATTGTCCCCATCTGGAAATTGTTCTTCTGATCAGGGCAAAAGTCAACCAAGGGATTACAAACCATTCACTTAAACGGTTCAGACTCAGCCGGTTTTGCCCAATGTAAACGCGAAAGCACGCACACACATCGCTCTACTGGCAAAAGAGTGATGAAGAATGGCCTGAAACAAAACATCTTAAACCAAACCACCTGAATTCACGACACATCATCCAGAGTCATCTCTCCCCACCGCCACTGGGATTTTTCCTGGTATCACCTGCTTCCTTTGCCTTCGTATACTTCTCTCACTACACATTTCAGTACCCCCTCTGCTCATTAGGGGTCATTAGGAATCGCTATACATTGCCAAAACATTACCCTTAGCCCCATACATCACCCCATCACCAATTGCAAAGCAAGCAGTAAACTGCCCCGCTTTTCTCCTTCCCCCAGAGTTTCCACTTCATTCCAGCTGCGTCTCAACTTACAGTTCGGTCTTAATTGGGGATAAAAGTGCTTCATTATGTTTACTGCAATATTAAATGGCGCTCCTTACTTTTTTGTGTCTTCCAGACTTATTCTACAGCACAGAAATCTTGCCGGCACTCCTCTATAGGTAAAAATTTGTGGAAAAAAGCGGAAAACACACCCCAAGCTAGGCACAGAGGCGGACCGGCACCGCGCCGGTGTAAGCGCCGCAGGGTGGCCGTCCCCCCGCCAGCAGCACAGCCCCCGGGACACCGCTGCCGCACAGAACAGCAGCGGCCCGCCCGCAGAGCGGGTGCTGGCTTTGCTGCAGCGATGCCTCAGGGCAGGGCCTCTCTTTTGGGGTGACTTCCACGGGCTTCGGTCACGGCGGAAGCGCGAACTACCGAGGAGCTCGTCCTGACAGACGATATTTGGAAAAGACGGACTAAAATGGGTCGGGGTGGTCTTTTTCTGAAAAGCCTACGCTGCGGCGGTTTTAAATCAGCGACGGAACGAGCGCGACTGCAGACATTACCCCCCGAGCGGCTCCTCCTCAGCCAGCGGAGCAGGTGCGGGGCGGCGGGGGGCCCTCTCAAGCGCTCCCCGGCTCCGCCACAGCCGTCAACGAGCCCGGCAGGGCCGCAACACCCCCCCAGCACCCCGTTTTGCGGGGCAGGGCGGGAGTTTCCACACAGAAACGGCGACTCCCCGCACCCCCCGCCATGTTCCTCCCTCCCTCCCTCACTCACTCACCGGCCGCTTCCCGCCCGCGGCGCGCGGCGGCTGCCCCGGATGTTGATGGGCGGCGGCCCCGCCCCGCCGGAAGCAGACGTGGCGGCGGCGCTGCCCGCCCCCGCCCGCCGCTCGCCCCCGAGCCGCCGGCCGGCATGAGGGGCTGCCGGCACCGGGCGCTGCTCTGCGGCCTCCTGGCGGCGGTGGCGGCCGCGGTGGCGGCGGGCGGCCGCGCTCTCCCTCAGCTCAGCGACGACATCCCCTTCAGGGTGAATTGGCCCGGCACCGAGTTCAGCCTGGTCGGTACCGGGGCGGGGGGTGCGTGAGGGGAGGGGGGCGAGGGGCCTCTCAGCTCGCCCGCTCTGTGGAGTTCCCCTCACTCGGGGAGCCGGAGCGTTGTAACTCTTAGAGGGTAACGCAGGCGGCAGGAGTTGGCTCTGGGGGCCGGAGCCCCCTCACGCTCAGTGCCTGTTTTTGAAGCCCACATGCTATAAAAAGGATAGTTCATTTTTGGGGTGCTCTCAGCAGGGCCTGGCTGGTGCCTGTGTCACCATCACCCCGCGTTTTGGGTCACGGTGCCAAGCAGTAGGCACCCACAGGCGCAGCGGGCCGGAGGGCGAGCGTTAGGCCGCGGCCTGAGTCTGGCAGCTGGGACAATCCCAGGGGAATCTGGCCTGAAAGTCAGCGTGGGAACGGCTGGTTGCAAAATGCAACGGTTGGGGGGGTGTTTCTTCAATAAAGGTCTCCCATGAGAATGGGAAATATGTAAGCAGGAGCGAGGTGAGCGTGGCGGAGAGCAGGAATGCGGCTAGGTAGGAGCAAAGCAACGGAGAAGGCAAGCAAACACCAGCAAGCCCTGTCAAGCTTAAACGCCAAAGCCCGGTCTTGTGATATAATTAAGACCCAGGACGTACTCTGGACCACCTGCCCTATGGATTAACTGTACCGCTTGTGAATTCAGGAATATTTCTAACAAGTAGCGTTAAAAAAACCCACCTGACTAATCCATAGGTTGGTTGTTTCCTTAGCCCACAACTGGTGTCCTGTACAAAGAGGATAACTACATTATAATGACTACTGTGGATAAAGAAAAATATAAATGTATACTTCCGCTGATAGCAAGTGGCAATGAGGTAAGTTCAGTCAAGTCTTTTTTGTAATTGTAAGTTGTAGACATGTCTTTACAGTATCTTTTCGGTTCCTTTTTTTTTTTCCTAAGTAAAGACTTTTTTTTTTCCCCCCTATAAAAGGAAAATCATCTGTAGGGTGCTTCACAATTTCACAGTTCATAGTGGATGCCTTCCCTTTGTATTACATACTAGCTCTGAGGCCAGTGAGGCCAAGTCTGAACTAAGTCTACTAAGTGAGGCCAGTCTGAACAATCTTGAAGTCCTTACTTGGCACCAAACAATTGCTGTAACGTTCTCTTTATTGCTAGGTTGATCACTGATTGGGAAATGCTTGTGTTTTAAGTAATATTGTCAAGTTTCAGGCCAGTAAACAACTATAAATGTTGTTAACAGCGCTGTCCTAACTGCTGTCTCTGAAAATGCTATCCTAGTAGTGCTTCTACCACCAGTAATATAAGCGTTATTCTCTGTCATCTGTTCCTTAATTGGAAATCTGAATGTGCAATGGGGGGTTAAAATAATAACAATTAAAAAAGTATATAAATACCTTTGCACAAGAGAAGGTAGATTGAGGCGGCCTTTGGTGAGGTTTGTCACTGGTCACTTGTTCCTCCACCGGTTCATTCTTTTCACCCCGTGAGAGCTTGCCCAGACAGGCCGTACTCCTGCGTTAGGGACCTCCAGTTAGGCGCAGCCCTCATCCTTTAAGTGACTGACAGCACGGAGTGCTTCAGCGTAGGGGAGAAATCTTTAGTACTGCAGAACTCCGCGTGCAAATCTCTTCCATAGCATGCACGCTTATAGAGCAAAAAATTACGCAGAAATAAACTTTTGTGATCAGTTTTCTTTTAAATTACGTAAAAGCTGTGTGATGTTCCAATTATACTGCATCGGTGAAAATGATATATATATATATTATATTGTGTGTGTATATATATATATTATACTGCATCATCAAAATGAAAAGATTAATGGTGCTGTTTTCCTATTCACACCCCAAGCTGCCACTCTGGACGTGAGCAAGTTGAGAGCTCCTGCTCTTTTGCCACGTGTGTATTTTTTAAACCACAAGACTTTCCTGTTTTGAGTACTTTATTTGTGACTTTTATTTGCCCCTTCTTACTAAAGTAAATTATCTTTTTTTTTCCCTAATCACCACACAGCTCCTTCAGGGCAGGAATTAATGAGGTCTTGTACCTTTTAATTTTGCAATATGATTTTTTTTTTTTACTGTTGCAGATGAATATTAACTAACCAAACTACTATTAATTTTAACGTAATGAAATATCCTTCTGTTCTAGGAAGAAGAAAAGGACTATAAAGGTCCTACTCCAGGAGAATTGCTGGAACCTCTTTTTAAGCAAAGTAGCTGTTCGTATAGAGTATGTTACTTCCGTGTTGATAATTTAAATGCTAATCAAAATTGTACAATCCAGTCCATTTCAAGGTTTCGTGTAGCAAACTGTTTGGATAAATATGTCTCAGACTTCAGGTGCTAATTAAATCCAAAGTAAGGTCGCTACAACTTTACGACTATATCTTAATATTGCTGATAAAATTCTATGTAACTGAAGATGTCTGGATTCAAATAAATTGGGTTGCTGTAATAGCAATTTAAAAATGCGGATTTAAAACCTTTACTCCCAGGAGTGAAGCCGTGGTGCGTGACAGTCTAAGGAAAAGCATTTCTCAGAAAGCGTTAGAAGCCCAAAGCCAGCGTGCTTCTAGATGTTCTGAAAGGTTTCCAGTTTTGCATTGACTGTTGGCCCTGTTCAGAGGCTCACACCTTACATTCCAAGAACAAGCCTAATCCCAAACAAGCTGGTACTGGGAACCGGAGAGAGCGAAAGTGGCCAAATGTTCTATCTATCTACGCAACATCCCTCACAAGTCCTTGAGGAAGGAAGGGTGGGTCAAGTGCAGTTGGTAAACAGCCCATATCTGCGGCAGTTGCCAGATCCAGTCTGTGCTGAGTCACTACAGCTGAGCCCTAGTGATTCTGCCGCAAATTTAGTCTTGACATCTGAGCTAATTTTTTCCCCTTTGTTTTATCTGTGGGCAATTTAAGGAAACGTTACCTGTTGTGTTTATTTGGAACATCATCAAA
Organism: Theristicus caerulescens; assembly: GCA_020745775.1. NCBI lineage: Eukaryota > Metazoa > Chordata > Aves > Pelecaniformes > Threskiornithidae > Theristicus > Theristicus caerulescens. Next base: position 126,559,741 of record CM036561.1, on the reverse strand, counting down.
ATGCTTGGGGAACACTGAGACCGTTCACAGTGCTATAGTTTTTGAGGGTGCCCACGCTCACCTGCTTGGGCCGCGTTTCATTGCTGCAAAAGCCAAAATTTTTGAGGGGGGGGTAATGTATCTAAACAATTTTTTTTTTTAAGATTGAATCTTACTGGACTTACGAGGTCTGCCACGGAAAACACATCCGCCAATATCATGAGGAGAAGGAAACGGGACAGGTAGGCTTCTTACACTTTAGTACTTTCAACCCCCTTTCCCACTGGCCTGTTCTTGCTTAACTCCTCTGCAAGACTTGAATTCCTGTACGCTTGGAAAAAGGTAACTGAAATTTGTTTGAACTTCTTTTGATTGTAGAAAATAAACATCCAAGAATACTACCTGGGGAATATGATGATAAAGAACCCGTTAGCAGAACCAGGTTTGTCTTAGATTATTTTATTTTGCTGATGCTAATTAATTGTTTGGGTTTTAATTATTACTGTCTGAGAAATATGCTGTCGAAAACTGATTCCCAGTGCAATAGAATAGAATTTTGTAGGTTACTCTTTTTTTTTAACAGAATGTATTGTTTTCAATTCCTTTTCAGCACCTTACATTGCATACATCCTGTCAGTTTTGCCATGCTAACTGATTGATTAACTAATCTGCAATAATTAGTGTCAGGGACAGAAAATACATAATAGAAGAAATGGAACCAGCATGTGACAGACCAGGCTTTGATAAAGTAGCCTCCTGCCACTCTTTTTTTGGGCGGGGAGAAGCGTCTTTCACGCTGAGCAGAGGGCAGAGCGTGCAGCACGTCTTGGGCTCTGCTGTTCTGCAATGAAATACAATCTGCAAACCCAAACGCTCACAGCCTTTGCAGGTAGATTCGATCCTTGGGACTGTTTGAGTCTTTTTTAGGAATTCTGGCACAGTGCCTAAAGCGGGGCTTTGGTGGAAATGAGGTAGCTGAGCCCCAAACTCCAACTGAATAACTAATTTTCTGAGCACTCGCATTTTTTGCCCGTAAATTATTGTAGATGCTGGAAGTTCTTGTGGCCGCGCCTGCCAATATCTGCTTTCCTGGCTGAGCACTTTGGCAGTATATTAGTCCAAAGAACTCTAAAAATCCATAGACTAAGTGTTCATAGTTGATAGAAGCAATAGAAAAACATAATCTAGTTCTTTTTTTTTTAATTCTAGGCTAGTACGTAAAAGGTGGGCACCACTGTTTTTCTCTTCCTAAAAGTGACTAGCTTGAAGGCCTCAGCCTTGGAGGGGATTTAGCGCTGTTAATCCCGTTCCTTCAATTCCTACCTACGGCCTTCAGTTAGGTATCTTAGTCCCGAAAAGAAACGCGGCTTCAGAAACTGCGTTGTTTGGCATGTCTTTATTAGCGAGTTACAGTGCTTGTTCGTGCTGTCACTGACCCTGCGCAGAGATGCCTAATTCTCCCTAGATGCTGCTGTACAGAAAACAAAACGTTTAATCTGAGATACTGATTCTTTTGGGGGGCTGGATGCTGAAGTTACGTGTGATGATACTTCAGGGCATCGTAGCTGAGTCTTTTAGGATGTTGACCCTCTGTCCTCTCCGCTTAGGTGGCAGACTGTATTCTTCCTGTGCTTCCTATACAGCAATTCACGCTATTTCTCTTTAAAAAAAGAACATGGATGGTTTCTCAAACCACTGTGAGCTGAACCATGAGTGGGATACAGTAAACTTGGAACGGCTGAAGGGGTGCCAGCAGAGCAGCGTGGCCTTTTGCTCACCCGAAGGCTAAGGGTAGCTCTCGCCTGGGACGGCTCCAACCCCTGCCCCCTACGAGGCTTAGTCTCATAGTATGGCATGTGTATTAGCATGGCACGCGGTCTGGCCTCACTTCTTCCTACAACAAGTGTACCTCGGAGGCTGGCTAGTGGGTGGGCTGAAGCACTTGCCTGTTGACTGTCCCAGCCTGTAATTCACTCCCTTTTTTTGAAGAGAGTAGTCAGCTACCCCTCGCAGAACAGCAGCAGTGACGTGTTCTCCTGCCCTGACCGGCCTTCCCGTGGTGGATTTGGCCTGCCCTACAAACTCAAAACTGTCTCAAGGCGATGCTAACTCATATTTTGTTCTGTTTGCTCCGGGCCCCAGGTCACTGTTTATTTCCTTTCTTTCCTCTTTTGCACCTGCAAGCTCATGAAATGGACTCTTGGCAGTGTATACACAAAGTCCTAGCAAATACACGAAACAGAAACTTCTCTGTGTATAATTTAATTTTATTTCAAGTTCACAGACTTTATGCTTACCTCATTCTTAATTATTCCCTAGATCAAGAAGAGAAGGAAAATCCAAAAGAGAGTGCAAAAGAGGCAAGTGAAAAACATCTATTTTAACTTTTGCCGTCAATAGTGGAGGCAATTTATATATGATGAGATTATGTAATTAGTTCCCTAGCAAAACGAGCACCAAAAAATGAACCTCTGTTCCTGAGCTGCACTCTTCTCGCTTTTGATTTACCAGTCCCAGCTCAGAAAGCTTATTTTGTCTAGCTAGTCAAATTTCTTGCCCTTCTACTTACTTACGTTAAAGTTACGCTAAGCTTAAGCTTAAAAGAGATGAATTATATACTCTTCTTCTGTGAAGACAATACACATAACCCCAAAGCCACATTATGGTCTAGCGGCAGTTATTTTTCCAGCTGCATCAGAGATGCCAGTTCCCTTAATGACGCTTCCGTGCATTTTGGGTAGGGAGAAATGCTTAACAGAATCCTACAGCACAGAATCCCTAAAAGATTGCTTAGCTGAGTTGGTGACCCATCCCGTAAAACTCTGTGCTTCCCTGTTCCATTTGTTGAGGCCCCAAACTCGACTCTGAGTTACCAACTTTATAGCAAAACAGCAGAAGTACCTGAAGCGCGTTGGGGTTCGGAATTAGCAATAGCAGATTTGACCTGTGGACAGACACGCGCCTACCTTATTTCCAGTTATCCTTCATTTTAATTCTGAAATGAAATTTTTGTCTCCGTGTTCTTTGTAACGCCGATTTACGTAGCACAGAGTGGTGGTTCTGCAGTGGATCTCGGAAAACGTACGTGCCTGATGAGCATTTTGGAGGTAGTTGGGGAGCAGACCCAAGTCAGAATGCGGCCCATTCTAATGGCAGTGGCAGTTATGCCTCTTTGAATTTAAAGAAAACTAGGTTCTTTGTAGTGTAAGGTTGTTGTTTTTAATTTCAGAGGAAGTTAAGTCTTTTACTGATTTTTTTTTTTATGCTATTTATGATGTATATACACTGTCTTGTTTCAGTCTGTAAAGAATTTAGACTTGCAATTTGCGTGGAATCTCTAGTCGTGAAAGGCAAACAACAGATAACACAGCTGGGCGGTGCTTAAAGTCACCAAAACCTGCTGCGACCGGAGATTTATCCTGCGTCCTGCTGGGCTGCCTCTCAGCTGTGTGCAAACAACAGCTATCTCCGTTTAGATTTCTTGAGTAGTTCCCTTCAATGACATGTGCAGGCATAATTTTTCAATTTCTAAGGAAAAATCAGTTGTTTCATTCAGAAAGATAGAAAGGGAGGGCACCGGTGGCCTTTTTGTCAGCTCTGTTGCATGCAACCAGAATGTATCTTCGTTTCCCACCTCTGCCTGAATATCCAAGTATAGAGTGGATAAGCGACGGGAAGCTAAGGAGCTCCCCAGCAACACGGGTGGAAAAAGGTCTAGTTTGTGCGTTCCAGGAGGGCTTTTGCACAGACAGAACTTTTGGTACCCAGGGATTTTAGCTGCTTCCAAGACAGGAGCCAGGACTTCACCAGTTTGGGGAATTAATTTCTTAAAGCTGGATGAAACACAAGGGACCAAGTCTGACGAGAGCTTGCTTAAAGCCTGTTCAAAAGTGGGATTTACTCTGTGTACATCGTTAACGCCGTTAGCCACAGTAACAGGTGGCGTGGGATACGCTGGGGGAGGACCAGCCCAGGCTGGCTACGCCGAGAGAGGCGCAGCGCAGGGATCGGGATGACTTTGCAGGGGCGTTTTTAGCTTCTTCGTGGCCTGGCACTGAAGTGACGGTAACGTGCCTGGCCAGACCCGAGCAGAGTCTGGCAGAGCTGCTCCCATCTCCCCGACTGCAGGCTGAACACGGCTGGCCCCCTGCCCTTCCAGAGCACCGCACCCAGCTGGCAGGCGCTGCAGAACCGAACCACCCCGCAGCCTGCGCAGAGAAACCAGCTGCTTTTGCAGTCAGAGCTCGCCTGGCTCTGCGTTTGTGCAGTGCTGTGCTGGAGGCAATCAGCCAGAACGTGTTTGGATGTTGCAGAAACACCAAGTAGCTACACAGGGGCTGGTTTCAATCCAGTAATGCAGGCTCTGCACAGCGTAATAAGATTTTTGTTTCAGAAGAGTCGAAGGAGCTTTACTGTGATTCTTAATTTCTACTTTCTTTCACCTAGATACCTACAAAAAATATAGAAGGGCAGATGACCCCGTACTACCCTGTAGAAATGGGAAACGGCACACCTTGTAGCCTGCGACAAAACCTACCCAGATCGAGTACAGTGATGTACATCTGTCATCCGGAAGCTAAACACGAGATTCTTTCGGTGGCAGAAGTTACGACCTGTGAATATGAAGTGGTTATATTGACCCCTCTGTTGTGCAGCCATCCGAAATATAGGTACGGTACTCAAGTTTTGGCTAACATAATTTCAAATTTTCACCCCTTTCCATGCACGTACCTGTTTCTGTAAGTCGTATATCCAGCCGTGGTTTCTGGTACAGAGCTGTGACACTCGTACGTACTTACTTTGGCAAGTGCAGCTTTGCCAAGTCTTCAGTTTTCATGTGAAGTTGCACAATATTTGCATTTTGCAAGTCTCCAGTGATCGATCCCGTATGAGAAGCAGATGGGAAGTGTAACTTCCTTTTCACCAGGTAAGTTGCTAGCGCTGTCATTCTGGAGAAACACAAACCAGGGCATTAAGGCTGCAGGCCGATTAAGACCACCCTGTCTCCTCCTAGTTTATGATTTCAAGGTCTTGGGGGGTCGTCTTCGTGCTATTCAAAGACTGCAGATTGCATACGTGCATTATGTGTGTGCATAGGCTTCTCTAATTTCAGAAAACAAAAGTGTGGTCTTCAGCCATAACCTTAACGCTTATTTTAGCAGTATTCCCAATTTAAGGCGCTCCCATCTGTCTCTGGCCTGCTTTATTGCCTTACCTTCAGCTGTGTAAGTCACTTTCATATGAAGAATTCACAATTTCAGTGTTATTTTCCAAAAATCAAGTTTAGGATTCTCTCCCCCCCACCCTGAATTGTACCACGCACCTAAAGGATACCCTTTGTCTCAAGCGTACAGATTTTTGACCTTTCAAGGGGTGCAAACAGTGACTATGATGTAGAAATGAAGGGGGAAATAATGACAGGAGTTGTGAATATCCCATGGACGCAGATGTCAGGACAAGCGGTATTTAATCACTGTTCTGAAATAGGCAACAAAGTCTAAAGGACAAAATCCTCCATCATGCATTTTATAAACACTTACCAGTTGGGGTAAAGTAGTTATGCTCTTGTTAAATATTTAGTATCAATTATAAATTTTCTCCTGTAGATGGGTTTGGCAACACTGTGTTACCTGTTGCACTGTTATCTGTTTACTTTGTGAGTCTTTTAAGCCTCCATAGAAAAATAGAAGGTGCACAGGCAAGTCGTTCTATCGTTTGCTAAGAATAAAATCTTGACCTGCTACCTCCTTCCAAAGGGAAGGCACGGACGGCTTCCTGGCCCCCAGCAGGAGATACTTCAAATAGCCATACCAGATCTTTATTTTCCCACTTACGTCATGTTCGTAAATAAAGACAGGCAGAGATAGCGGGCTGGAAACGCTGCTCGGTGTCAGCAGAGGTAGCAGCGAACCAACCCTATGGTGTTTAACTAGGATTCAGGTAAAACTGGGCTTCTTTGGTACAGGGCTTATTTAATCCAGAGCCCAGTTACTATTTAGGAAACGTTTTCGGATTGTTTTAACTACAGTGGTGACTGTCACACAACTACGGCCGTGTGCTGCAGGCTCCTCCTAGGAGGGCATCGCAAAAGCCACCTCGCCTCTGGAGCAGTCTGCGCGGCTGCTCTGTAAATAAGCTTTCTCTAACGAGGACCTTTTCAGCGAGACCAGCAATGAAAGCTGAACAAATGCTTCACTTGGCAGCATGATTTTCATTTTGGTGTTCGCTTTCCTTTCCTATTTTCTGTTAAGGCTTATTTGGAGTTTCAGTGAGGCTTTCATTTGTGTAAACTGAGGACGCTGTGTTAGCTCTGCTTCATCTTTTGGCTTTTTCTTTCCTGAAATGAGCTGCTTTTTGCAGACACGGCCATGAAGAGAGTGATAAAGGAATAACGGGTATATATGCAGTATGAACAGCCACACGTCAGATCATATAAGCATGCATTATTTTAATTATATAGGAACCGCATCTATCAGGTTTAACCTTTGCCATTTCCTAGCTTCTGAGGGAACCCTTTCTTTTTGCCGAAGAGGGGTTAGATTGCGTTGCCAGTTGTCTGGCAGCACTGGGAGGGAGGCTGTGCTGGGCAAAAAGCTGATTTACATCAGTCGTAAGAACAGCGTAGCTTTGGCTGAGATGGTGCAAGTACAAGAGAAAAAAATACACACCTCGGCCCAGCTCAGAAACTTAGAGCAGTAAAACAGCGTGTCTTTGCTTTAAGGCGTAATAAGTGACGTATTGCGACCTTGTTTGGGCAGGTTCAGGGCTTCCCCGGTCAACGACATCTTTTGCCAGTCCCTGCCAGGATCCCCACTCAAACCCCACAATCTGGAACAGCTGGAGAAACAGCAAGAGATGATGAAGATGCCTTTTAGGAGGGTTAAGGAGGTAGGATTTCTTTAATTTAAAACAGAAAAAACATCTTTTTTCCATTTTGTAACGCATACAACTTTCAGTTCTGTGGAGTAAGTTCTCTTACCCAGCTTTGTAAGACCACGTCAGTCTTTCAAACGGTCTTTAAGCTTGTTGCAATCATCTATAACTTACCTTATTTGGAAGGAAAACAAAGCAAGTAAGTTTGGGCTGCTAATTTAAAACTTTTGTAGCCTTTGTAGCCTACAGTTTACAAACATGTCAAGTTTTTGACTTTCGATCTGTTTTTTTTTCCCCAGCTATGCTGAAGGCAGTGAAAACAGTGACAAATTGCTTTCATACTTTCGCCCACAGCCTCCTTCACTTAGTATTAAGTAACTTCTGTGGCTTATAAGACTTTGCAAGGGTCATATAAAATTTAAATGGGCGTATTTGTGTATACTGTCATTTCAGGAAGAAACGCAGTCAACAAAAGAAGAGAAGTTTTCCTCCATCCATAAGCCTGTTGCTGTTGGAAGCCATCAGCTATTAACCGTGGGAACAACCCACATCTCCAAACTGACCGATGACCAACTTATAAAGGAGTTTCTTAGTGGCTCCTACTGCTTCCATGGGGTGAGAAATAAAGCTCTGCATAACGAAATAGCTACGCCTTGACTGCACACACACATTTATGTATTTGTTTAGCTTTTCCCTGAACTCTGATAGCTGCGTTCTTATACACGTAATAACTGCCTTTCCCTGCGTTGAGCTAGGGAAGGCTTATATACCAAAGTCTGTGCCAGAAAGGTATCTTTAACTTTTCTGATGGAATTCCATGTATTTGAGCAGACAGTGAAATGAAAGTAGATCATGAGAAGTGTTCAGTGCTAATTTTGTTAATGAGAAGAAAAAAAAACCCTGATAAAACTTATTGAGAGAAGAGCCAGCTGCAGCTCTCCCTGTCTGTGAAAGAGGAAAGTGTTTCTTTCAAAGACGAAGAGGGGGTATACAAATAGTTTAAGGGATTTAGTCCTCTCTGGCTCTGCTTAAACTCATTTATTCCATCCCTTGCCTATGTCAGTGAGTCTAATCAGAGACTCTCTCTCACTGAAACCTTGAATCAGCGTATCTAATTAATAGGTACGGAGTTGTACAGCTAAACCAGCCCTGGTTTAGGGTCTGGAGGGAAAGGGATGCGGTTGGTTTGGGGCGTTTTGTTTGGTTTGGGGGTTTTGTTCTGGTTTAACGCTGAGCTTATACCGCTCCCTAGGGTGTCGGTTGGTGGAAGTACGAGTTCTGCTACGGCAAATACGTTCATCAGTACCACGAGGTATGTCTAGTTTTACGTTCTGCCACTAGGTGGCTGGGGGGGAAAAGGGTTAGAGAATCGGTCCACAATTTGAAAACAGCAGCCTCCTTTTCTTGGCTGATCAACATCTTGGGTTAAGTTGGATTTCAGACAAGAAATCCTCTGTGTGCTGCCTAAGTTTATGCAGGGGGATGTAGGTACTGCGTCAGGTAGAGCACGGTGATCATCGAAGCTGAAAAAATGTGGGGGTTTTTGTGGGAATGCTGTTCTGGTCACTGAAGCACTTTTATCAGCTCAGGCAGCCTGGTGGCTGTTCCAAGAGACCCTCAACTTGACCTAGCACAAGATCAGCCACAGTTTGTGTCCCGAACGCAAGAACGTGTTATCTTGACAGCAGCAGACTTGCTCTAGAAATGACATTCTACACGTCATTAAAATATCCCCACTGCTAAGCGTATGATACAAGGTGGCATTATCAGCTGTTCCTGTTCTAGGATAAGGAGAGTGGCAAGACTTCCGTGGTTGTGGGCACCTGGAGCAAGGAGGAACACATTGAGTGGTCCAGGAAGAACGCTGCTAGAACCTACTACCTTAGAGAAGACGGCACGCAGACAGTTAGGTACGGCTGCAGCCGCCACGGTTACTGCTCTGGCTATCCGTTCCTGAATTGGGCTCGTACTTGCGATAGAAAAGAGTAAATGGCAGGGCCCACTTCTGCAGCACGCGAATATTCAGTTTACCAATAGATACAAGAAACCATCAAGAGCAGCGTGTGTAGATTTATCTTCCCCCCGCCCCAGTCAACATGCAATATCGGAAGAGGTAATTCAACACTTTGGATATGATGCGGAGACAAATCTTCCAGTAGTGAGCATCGATTTGCTTCTGCAGTAACTGAAATACAGCACGTTACTTCTTTGGTTTGTATATTAAATAGTTGAAGAATGAGGGGATGCTGTATCACGCAAGTTGGCTGCGTGCTTAAGAAGTGCTTGTAGTATTTCCAAGTTTTTCATTCCAGTCTTTTGTGGCAGGATGGTGTCTCATTTCTATGGAAATGGAGATGTTTGCGACTTAACGGACAAGCCAAGGCAGGTGACTGTGAAATTGAAGTAAGTTAACTTTTTTAGTAAACTCATGTTTTGTGTACGACTCTTAGCTTAGTAAAAACGCTACAGATACTAGGGAAATACGCGTTTTAGTCTTGTGCTTACGACAGGCTAAACGCTACAAAATGTCTCTTCTGCTTTCAGATGTAAAGAATCCGATTCCCCTCATGCCGTGACCATATACATGTTAGAGCCTCACTCTTGCCAATACATCCTTGGGGTACGTAAAGGCATACTCGCGGTCCTTCCCTAAGACCAGGTGCCACCTCGGAGAGGGCGTCTCCGGGTTTAGAACAGCCCCTTCCTTCCAGGGCCTCTTCACCAGCGCTTCCTGGAGCGTACTTCAGCCCGTGGAGGTAGCTGCTGAACAAGCACTGCTTTTGTTCAATTGCATTTGCTTAGAGGAAGGAGGGTCGTTGCTAATTACAGTAGTTACGTTGGTAATAAGCTACAGAGGTTGCACCCAAAAGTAAAAAGCACTTAGTAAGTTTTACCAGTGATGCTCGAGTACGGTTCCTCTTGCAATCTGTTGTCGTTAATCTCGCGCTCTCTGTTGCCGTCTGATGTAGATAATCAGTGGTTTCCTAGTCTTTAACGTTTTGCTCTCTTACGCTGAAGGTGGAGTCTCCAGTCATCTGTAAAATCCTGGACACAGCAGATGAGCACGGGCTCCTCTCCGTGCCCAGCTAAAGGCACCTGCCAGCAGCCCCGCTGGCATTTCCCACACCGACACCCCGCCTCCGAGACCACAACGGCAGAGAGGAGCCTTCAGCCAAGCAGCCTCACCAGCAGACTTCTATGAGGGACTCGTGAACCACTTTGTGTATAACTATGTGTATATAAGAGGTTATCGAGAAACTTTTAATGATTAAAATCTTGTCTTGCACCTCCTGTTTGACTTGTGTGTGACACCTACAGTGATCACCGTCACCATTAAGGTGTAACTATCAACTTTAAAAAGGCAAAATAAACCAGGTCCAGCTTCAGGTGAGGCGTTCAGCTGCCCACAGAATGAGAGTGAACCACCGACACTTCTTGCTCGGGAGCCTCCAGCAGCCACCACAACACCAAAGCGTTCCGCTGCCGTAACTTTGTCCAAACACAAACGTTACCTCAGTTGGATTGCTCGGAGCCGTATGAACACCACAGTCCTTCCTCCTGTTACCTTACCCCCCTTCAACTGTTATTTCATCCTGCGGCCTGGGCTGCGTTCCAGGACTTTATTTTTAGATATTAACACTGTAGGATTCATCTTAATATATTTCTTTCGCTGAATTCTTACTGACAGCAGTCAGCTTTGCTGTTTTGCTTCTAAGGATGCTAAGGTAGATGCTCGTGCTCTACACTCAGCTTTTCCCGTGGCGGAGTTGTCAATATTAGCTAGCCCTGTGTGCGTGCCTGTGATGTAGGTGTGCCCAGGGGTCTCCTCCTCCTGCCTCTGAGTGCCCAACACCAGGCTGGAGATCCGCTTTCCGCTAGCACGCCTGCCTTGCAAATAAGATCTTTGGTGCAGGCACGTGAAGTTTTAGTCTGTTGGCAATATACATTCCTAGGAGATAACTGAAATAGTACTTAACAGCGGGATCTCAAGCAGATTTCCATTATACTTCTAAAATAGTAGGTTTTAAATAGGTAAGAAAAAAAAGTTTGCCAAAAAAGTAGCCATCGCCCCCATACCCTCAAGGATTTCCTCCCTCAGGAGGACGCTGCAGGGCTGGCAGAAGCCCTGCCAGTGCTTTTACCAGGCGTGCAAGCCCACGACGTTTCCTCTTTTCTAAAGCGATTGTGTAAGGTATAGGAATTTTGGAACCCGTGTCGGACGGAAATCCACCAGCCCTTTGGCATATGACTAGTTGAGAACTACCCAAAATACCAAGTTGAAGTGCTAGGCTGTTGCAATAGAAGAACCCATTTTATTGTCTCATATAGTAGAAAACCAAGCCAGCAGCGTTTCAATTCAAAGTCATCGTTCCTGACCATACCCTATTTCCGATGGCTGGGCAGTGCGACAGCGGAAACTGAAAAAGGGGAAGAGAGTCTGGCAGAACCTGGATCTTTTTCCTCCCGTCTTCCTGTGAGGCATTAGGTAAATAAGCAAAAAGTTACTTCAGTTTTAATCCTTTATTTAGCCAGTAGCCTTTAGCAAAGAGAAGACTTTAAAAGCAGCATTCTCCTGACTTTAGATCTTTAAGTTAGTTCCCCGAAGTTCTTCCGCTGGCCTGAGCAGTCAGCCGGGCCAGCCTTCTCACCGAGCGTCTGGTACGACTCTGGGCCCCACGCTGCCCGGAGCCTGCCTGTGGCCACACACGAGCAAGCTGTTGCACAACCCGCAGAGCTTTGGGAAGGGCTCCCCGCCTCGCTCCCCACCCGGCTTCGGACGAGCGTTTCCGCAGCAGCTCCTCCAGCTGCGCCGTTACCCCTCGGCTGCCTCCCTCCCAGCCCCGGGCTGCCAGAGGCGTCACTCGCTCAGGTCTGCAGCAGCAAAGATGCATCCCAAGTCACCAAACATACAGTAAAAAAAAATAAAACCACGTTTAGCCTTAGCTAAGCTAACCTGCCTTTGCAGCGGGCCGGCTGAATCCCCTCGTTAAGGCTCTGGCAGCAGGAGGAGGTATTAGATTGTGCGATCCCTTGTGACAGTTTTCTTCTGAATCGAGGCTGCCCCATGTCTACGTGGGTGCTCGCAGGAAAGGCAGCAGAGACGCAGGCTTAGTGCTGGGCCCAGCTCTCAAGCACCGAGCGCTGGTTTGATGGGGACATGGGTGCCACGGTGTCCCGCTGCAGAAGGCAGGCACGCGGCGTGCGTCGGGATGGCGTCAGGCTGCCTCAGCATCCACCGGGCTAGGGGGAAGAGACACCGCAACAGGCTAAACCTTCCTGCGCACCCCTCGGTTGTGGTAATTAGATCAGAGGAAAGGATAAGAATAGTTATATTGCAGAATGCAAAGAAGTCCGCTTCCTCGCAGAGGAGGGAAGTCCCCAGCGTGACGGGGAAGCACAACCTCTTTGACTAAGCAGCCACGGCACCTCGGCGCGCTGCTAATGCCAACTTTTGCTGGTTTATGAGCAAACCACACTGTTGCCAAACACAGGAAATCTGTACCCTGTTCTCCGTATTCCTCAGCCTCTACTTCCCCTTGCACAGGAAGCAACGTGCTCACAGATGCTCCTACCCTGCCTCCGAACGCCCCGCAAGCACACAAATCCACAACGGTAAAGAACATGCTTTTCCCTTCCGCCCTCTCCCATCTCTCCCCAGCCAACAGCCGATTTGGGAGCGAACCGCTGAGGCGGGGGCGAGGGCAGCAGGGAAGATGCAGGCGATAAACCCACAGGGCACGACAGACCATGAGTTGGTACTGCTAGAAATAATTAATTGCAACATAATTTTCTGTTCTAACACATTTGAATCTAATCTAAAAGAAATGCACAATTGAGAGTAGCTCGCTGCTTTGACCCTCTCCCAGAGAAGCCCTGAGGCGCAGGACCCTGTCAGTACCAAAAATGAGGAAAAACGAGCCTTTTCTGGTCTGCGGAAAGCAGAACTGGAGGGCTGAAGGTGTCTGTGCTGGTCTGCCTAGGTTTATGCCCGAGACGTTATGCGGGTTTGCTTCTCAGCCCGAGAGGGAGAGTTGTTTCCATGCTCATTTAAGAACCAGCAACATGGAAAATAACGTGAATGGCAGACAGTGAATTTGCAGCAACAGTGCTGATATCATCTGCAATTAGTCAAAGGCAATTGCATCAAAGGAAAGTAGAGCTGGGAAAGTGAAACACGCCACTGATCTAAGATATTTACTTCCATGAGAAGAGCTGAACGAATGAGCTGGTCCCAAAACACAGCATTTATCCACACAGAAGGAGCAAACATCAGCAACAAGCACTTGACAAACCCAACTTACCTGCACAGGAATGCTTAAAACTCACTTGGGGGCTTCTCCTCCTCCGCAACCCAAGGCTGTGTAAGAATGGCAGCGCTCACTTCTTGCCAAGGCCTGCTGACTGAACGTCAGAAAGCGATGTCAGGACGTCCTACAGAAGAGAAGAGTCATGTCATGATTGCCACGTCTTTATTTGCATTTCCACTCAAAGACACTGCTCAAACACAGCAGCCATTAGACTTCAGACAACAGGGATTCATTGTAGAGCTAATTTTTAATTGTCATCGAAATTCACAAATTAATAATTAGCTGCAAGACCGGATCCAAAAGCAGAGACAATATTTATGTAAGACATCTGCACCACGGATAGATATGGCTGAGAGGAGTCAGGGGCTCCGTGTGCGAGGCGAGACAGTCCCTGGGAAGTTTCACTTAGCTGAAGGGGTGAAGGAAGACGATCAGTCTCGGAAAGATTTTCTCAAGTGGTAAAGAAATGCGGGGTATTCTTCCCTCTCCCTGCGCGGAGGCAGACGAGTGCATTTCCTGGTCATAAATATCTTATTTGCACAGCTATACAGACATGGCTTACAGTGGTCATCCAGCACCCAAATCTAAGCCCACCTTAATCAGGGAAGCTCCTTTGAGGTCTGGCCTCCTGAAGGCTGGTGCTGGATTTGAGCAGTCTGGCACAGGTTAAATTACATTCCCAGCACAAAAAAAAAAAACACCTCACCTGCAGAGAAACAGTGAACAGGTGGAAGACGACCTGTTTCAGGAATGAAATCTCTGTATTGAGTTGTTCTGGGGAACCACGACCCTGCCTTGGTTCTGCTCTCAGCCGCGCTGCGCGTACGTTCCCCGCTCACTCACACAGACCCTTCTCGTGTGCTGCTCTTCCTCCACAAGCCCCAAAATAAGAGGTTGCCTTCAAAAAATAAAAGTAGAATACATGAATACACAGAATGTGTGCTGGATAAAACAAATGTTAGAATAATACCCGCACAGCACATCAGCAGAATAACCCTTCCTGTACCGAAAAATATTCTTTTTCACTTTGTCACTTCCGACCGTGACTTACCCTCACGGCCAGGCGGAGAGACGCGGGGTGATGGGCCCTGTGCTAGAATATAGCTGCTCCCTCTTCCCCCCGAGGGAACTACAGCCTGGGTTTGCAGAGCAGCACAGCTGTATTTAGATGAAGGAAGGAAGACTCATCGGGGAGAAATGGCTCTCTACAGGGGGTCCCCCCACATTGAAAGCAGGAGCAAGAATCTTTCCTGACATGTCCAACATGCTCTTAATTTCCTGTCTTTTCTACTAAAGCAAGTTAGGATGCGTCTGAAGAATGGATGACTGCAGGGCAATTCCCAGAACCTGCCTGGGCAGGGAAGTGCCCAGTCAGACCAGAAAGGGAGCATAAACAACCTTGGGGTTTTCCAGCCCTCCGGGACTGTACAGGGGAGCCTCTGGGCTACAGAGTTTCCAGTCACTGCCGGTGACGAAAGAGTGGAAAAAATAAATCAACAGTGGAAAAAGCGGAGCAGATGACAGAGCTCTACACCTTGTGCAATCTGTTGACTCCCCTTCCGTTGGCATCCCAAATCGAACTACCTGCAAAGAGCACATCTTTCAAGGCAGCACTACAAACACTGAGAAAATCTCCTGTTATTTTTCCCCCCCCAGGTAAAGCATGCAGGAGGTACGACTGCTCGCTTTGCAGGAGCATTTCTTGGCATGCAAGACCTCGTATTCACACATAAGAGCCCAACACGAAAACCTCCCCATCTTGGGAAATGCACCCCACAACGAATCACATTACAGGAGTAAACCAGTTTTATAACCCAGTGGTCATGCTTGGCGCTTCCCTGCGACGCTCAGGTAGGAGCGAAGCCAGCAGATACCTTGGGATGACACCGTTCATGATGTCTAAGCGTTAAAACCACCAACTTCCACCTTCCATCTTCCCCTCAGCAATGGGCTGAGCAGCTGCCGGCACCGCCACGCTGGGGAAAACTTTATGGATGTCAGCGGGGAGCAGCATCTCCGGCCCGGGCCCCCTCCGGCAGCCCGGCAAAGGGCAGCGGGGCTGCGGGAGCCGCTGTGCGGCGGGGCCGGGCGGTTCCCGGGGGCGGCCCGGCCCGGCCCCTCCCGCTCCCGGGGCTACAAAAGGCGGCGGCGGCGGCAGCAGGTACCGGCGGGGAGCAGCGCCCAGGAGAGCGGGTAAAAGAGGGGAAGGGGGACGGGAAGGGTCGCAGCGGTCTTCCAGCCTTAAATCTGCAATGCTTTTAACGCCTTGCTTGCCCCCGCGGTGCTGCAGGTCATCGCTTACCCCTGCCGGGTGGGAGCTCGGGATGCGGGGTGGTCCGGTGGAGGGGTCCTGCTGGCGGCGGAGGGTCCGGAGCTGGGAAGTCGCTGGGGTCCCTTCTCTTCCGTTGCACTTGATGGCCCAAGTCTGGTGGGTGGCAAAGGGGGCTATGGTAACGCCAGGTTGCTCAGCTGAAGGGCTGCACCTGCATTTTCATGTAATAAATACAAGACATGGACTGTAGAGGGGCGAGGGAAGGCTGGGGCGAGGGAAGGCTGGGGCGAGGGAAGGCTGGGGCTCAGTGCCCCTGCCAGGCAATGGGAAGTCTCCAAAGACGAGCGATGCACAGGCAGTGACCTCTCCTGGTGCAGGCTGCCCCGTACAAGCCTCTGAAAGGTCTGCATTAGATCACATTATGTTTGCCAGATATCCTTCATAAATGATAGTCTGCTAAAACAAAATGAAACAAATGTAAGAAGTCCAGGGCCAAGGTTCACGAGAAACTAATGATGCCACAGAGAAGAGACGCTTAAGCAGGCTGTGAGAGGGACTCAACTGATCAACACAAAACTCAGCAACTATTCATTTTTTTTCTAGGTGAACATAATTCCTATTACTTTAAAATGTAGTCTGTAGACTGTGCACCTCCCTGTCCACTTCACCAGTTTGCCTGAGGGGGGACGTTAGGGGAGTGCTTCAAAGCAAACGTACTCTTTTCCTTGCTCCAACACACAAGGCTAAATAAATGGTCACTGGTAAATTCTTGGCAGAGAGCAAAGCCCCAAGGGGAGGGGATCACGAGAAGAGAGGTGATCAGTTACACGGAGCTCCCTGCCACAGCGCTTGTGAATACATTCCTTAAGTGGCTGAACAGCTTTTGGACGGGTCAGACTTACGTGGTTGTTGTGTGCCAGGACGAGCGATGTAAAAATCTGAGTTGCAAGCAGTGGTTACGAAAGTGGATTTCAGATTATGCAATGGAAAGATGCTATTGCAAAGGCTGCTCGCTACCTGCCTGGGTGGGAGGAATAAAAAAAAATATTAAAAAAATCATTCAGAGTGAAATGAATAGCGCTCTCCTTCAGATCATTCTCTGAAACCATCTTTTAGCATTGCCTCTTGAAAATAATAATGAAGCAAGATGTATTTTTTCATGTAGATAAACAGGAATTCATAGGTACAACTAATGAAACAATTTCTGTACTTGCAAGTAAACTAGGATTTTTTTTTTTAAGGGTATTCATTAACATCGAGCATATTATAACGATGGATTTTACATTTCTTTTCTCCAGGATGAGGATCCTTATTGGAAGCCTTCACTTCTACTTCATTTCTTTCTTATTCAGCAGAGCAAATGGATTCCTAACTCAGAGAACACCTACAGCCTATGCCTTCCCCTTTTATAACTACTCCTATTTAAACCTCTCTTCTCTATCAGAGGCACAAGCTCCAAAAACAGCAAGAGCTCTCAATTTCTCACATAACATAATCGAAAAAATCACCAAGAGAGACTTGGAAGGTTTTGACATGCTGGAAGCTTTAGACCTTTCCTACAATCAGATTAAGGACATCGAACCTGGTGCGTTTGAGAGGCTGCTCAGCCTTGTTTCTGTGAATTTATCATTTAATGATAAGAACCTTCTTCTGTTGGGTCTTCCACCCCACCTGAAGCTCTTACCTGCTAGCGAAGCCTCAGGGTCTTCACAGCTTTCTAAGTATGCTGACAAATCACCAGAGGCTGCTCTGGAGCCTTCCGCGTCCGCCGAGGAGCTGCCGCATGCGGGAGGCCCATCTGTCCTGCAAAATGTTAATCTCAGGCTCAGACGAAGTACGGAGAATCTTCTTCGAAGAGCAGAGAAAAATGTAACGGTCTCTCCAACACCCAGGTTAAGGCCTGACTTCTGTGAAGCACCAATAAATGGGCTACTCGATCTGTCAAACAGCAAACTCTCCGAGGAAGAGCTGATGTTAAAACTGGATCCGGATATCTGCCAGGCTCAGCTGGACGCTATTTTGGAGCTTGACATTAGTCACAGCGACCTGGAAATGGATCTTCTATCGCTGTTCGTTCTGTTTTTGCCAATGAAAAATGTGCACTCCATTGACGCCAGTTACAACAAATTAACAATTAACGTTCTGGACGTCGAGGCGATCTGTAACTTCCCATTCAGCAAGCTTTTGTTTTTAAATATTAGCAACAATCCCATAAACAGCTTGGATACGCTGTGTCTCCCTTCAACCATCAAGGTAATTGATTTGTCCTTCACAAACATAAGCCAAATACCTCAAAATTTTGCCACAAAAATGTTGAACTTAGAAAACATGTATGTTCAAGGAAATCACTTCATATATACCGTACGTCCAGAAGCCACTAACGCAGTTCAAAAATTTCCCCCTGGAAGCGTACACATTAATGCCATTTCATTTGTCAGAAACCAGGCGGGTACACCCATCGAAAGCCTTCCGAAGAAAGTAAAACAACTGAAAATGTCCAACTGCTCCATCGTAGAACTGCCAGAGTGGTTTGCTGGCACCATGGAAGAATTATCATTTTTGGACCTCAGCAGCAACCGGATTTCTGTGCTTCCCAACTTACCTCCCTCCCTGCAGCATCTCGACATAAGCAACAGCGATATTAAAATAATACCCCCTAGTTTTAAATCTGTCTCCAACTTAACGATATTTAATATTCAAAATAATAAAATTACGGATATGCATCCTGAGTATTTCCCATTGACTTTAACAAAATGCGATATTAGTAAAAATAAGTTAAGCATGTTGTCATTAACTGATGCCCTGGAGAACCTCGGATATCTTAATGTTTCTGGAAACCTAATCACCCGACTGGAACCCGCCAGCCGCCTTTCTGCGCTCACTAATCTAGACAGCAGTCATAACCTAATTTCAGAACTCCCTGATCACTTTGGGAAATCTCTTCCAATGCTGAAATATTTTAATTTATCGGGGAATAAGATCTCCTTTCTACAGCGTGGCGCTCTCCCAGCTTCTCTGATGGAGCTTGACATTAGTGACAACGCCATTACTACCATAGTGGAGGACACTTTCGGCCAGTTAACGAGTTTGAGTGTTTTGACCGTTCAAGGTAAACATTTTTTTTGTAACTGTGACTTGTACTGGTTTGTGAATGTGTATATCCACGACCCACGTTTGCAGATAAATGGCAAAGGAAATCTCAGGTGCAGCTTCCCCCCCGAGAGGAGGGGCTCGCTGGTGGAGAGCAGTAACCTCACGCTTCTGCGCTGCTCCCTGGGCATCCAGATGGCTGTTACGGCTTGCGTCGCCATCCTGGTTGTTTTGGTGTTAACGGGCTTATGCTGGCGGTTCGATGGGCTGTGGTACGTGCGAATGGGGTGGTACTGGTGTATGGCGAAGAGGAAGCAGTACGAGAAGAGGCCAGAAAACAAGCCCTTTGATGCCTTCGTTTCATACAGTGAACAAGATGCAAACTGGACGAAAGAGCATCTACTGCAAAAACTGGAAACGGACGGATTCAAGATATGTTACCACGAGAGGGATTTCAAACCGGGGCATCCTGTACTCGGTAACATTTTCTACTGCATAGAGAACAGCCATAAAGTCCTTTTTGTTCTCTCTCCCAGTTTTGTAAACAGCTGCTGGTGTCAGTATGAACTGTATTTTGCTGAACATCGGGTCCTGAATGAAAATCAGGATTCCCTCATCATGATTGTGCTGGAAGACCTCCCGCCCAACAGCGTGCCGCAGAAGTTCAGCAAACTCAGGAAACTGCTGAAAAGAAAAACCTACTTAAAGTGGAGCCCTGAGGAACACAAACAGAAAATGTTCTGGCATCAGCTAGCAGCCGTCTTAAAAACAACCAACGAACCACTTGTGAGAGCAGAAAATGGACCCGCTCGGGACGCGTACGAGATGGAATGAGATACGAGAACGTGTAAAGGTTGCGCCTGGGAAGCCTGTAGTCAAATAAAAGTGTTTCTGTGTTTACCTCCCGCAAAGGCTGCTGTGTTGCAATGGGGGTTTGTCTCAGATCAGTCCCAGGAGAGGTTACCAGTGGGTTTGCAGCACGCGCGTTACTCCGTCTGATAAAAGACTCCGTTATCCAAAGGGCTGAGACCCGAGCACTGATAAACAGCCTTTGCCTTCCTTGGCGCTTGATTTTCTTCAGCTATTTCCAGCATTTCTTAAAATGCTGTGGATGTCACCTGAAAGGAAGAACAGCTCGAGTCACACTGCATGCCCTAACCGTCTTTTTGAGCTTATTGCAGACCTAATGAAAAGCGATGTTGTTTAAAGGTAAAGTTGTAGTTCGGATTCTCGGTTCTCGTACAGCTTAAGACGGGAACAGAGAGTGTGTGTACATGTAAGAAAAACACAAACCATGACACTACACAGGTATTGCTTTCCTTCTGTGGTTTAGCGAGAAAAGGTTAAAGACTGACTTAATGCAGCTGAGAGATGCAATTGCAAATCCACACTGCTCCATCGTTTGGTTTAAGTAACTGGTGGAAGAGATCAGACCTTAAAATCTTCTATAATTACAGATTAACATGTACAACCAGACAATCAAAAAAGAGCCAGCTGAGCGTGCCAGTCTCTACTGTTAAATAATTGGTGTGAGCTTTATTGAAATGCTGTTATCACAAGCCTCTAAAGAATAAGAAAGTTCTGTATATTATTTAGACTTCGGAAAGCTTCACTTGACACAATCAGCCTGAGCCATTTCAAGTGAATTCAGTGCTCCCTCAGCATAGCCCTTGTCATCACCTAGTGCTACTTAATAACTTTATTTATCATATTTGAAAAAATAAAAAAAAAAAAATCAGCTGACCTAACATCCACTTTCAAGAAAAATCAACAGACTGTGACACTAAATAAACACCAGGTGAGAACAAATCATTTAGCATAGCACAATCTGGACTCGCTCATACGATGAGCGAACCCAAACGGCTTACCAGCAGAAGACCACAGACGCAGGAATGCAGAACGATTATGTGCAACATACGGGACAGCACGTTTGAAACGCACACTCTGAAAAGGAATTAGCTCTGCTGTGACAAAGTGAGACCCATACCATCCTATTTGATGGCAAAAGGGGGAACGTGAAACAAACAGAGAGAGATACCAGCAAATACAGCAACTCTTCTGCTATGTATTTTGAAAAGATCCAGCTGGAGCAGTACGTGGTGTTCACCCTCCCTGTGCTGCTTCCTAGTGAAAAGGAAAAGCCCCACATTGCAGCACACAGCGTGTTTGACTCCTGGAACCATGGTTCAGGGACAGCTTTTGTAATGAATGAAAGCATTTTTCTAATACTAAGCATAAACTCATTTTAAATAGGAATTGACAATGACCTGTTGTCAGCGTTTATTAGCACATAATAAATGACATTTTAAAGTCAATTTGCCAGCACTTAAGATTAAACTTAAGACTACTGTACTTTGTATATCCATGAAGCGCAATGCTTGAAGTTGACAATAACCAAAGAGCTATTCGAATCAAAGAAATCTGCATCAGTCGCACCGCAGGACAGAACCAGTGCTCACAAACTGGTGCTTTGAAATTGCCTCCTTCCCCTTTGTCCCGTGGTGCTGATTCCCCAGTTTTCCATCAGTGCAAATGATGAGAAGCAGAGTAGGACTTCCCCTCCCCTGCCATCTGCATTTACGGAGAGATCTCTCTGTACTCTGTGCAAACTCACCTTTCCTCAGCAAGCATGAGGAGTCATGTACGCCGACTGTCGTGAAAACAGAATTATTCTCCTGTTCTTTAAACTGCTGTCAGCCTGGCAGCCAGCTAACTGGTGAGAGAGCGAGCTGGCACCTTTTCTCCTGGTATGGGCAGCACGAGCAGAATTGCTTACTAGTGCTCAGTGGCAGGCCCATTTCTGTAATCCTCCATCCGCCTGTGGCATCGGTGCAAATCCACTCCTCTTAAATACTTAGAAAAAAATTGGAAAAAACCCATTCAAAACAGACAGAAGGCAAACCTAGAATATGTCCGTAGGGCTCCAACTTAACCCCTGCGAGACTATTCTATTATTTTAAGGTATTACACCACCTGCCTTCTGTTTCCATCGTGAACATCTCATGTTGCTTTGCTACCTTGTGGAAGAAGGTGAAGAGATAACGGCGCGGGTAAGCACAACCCTCGCCGTTTGGAAGTCCCTTGACTTTTTATTCCCTGTGCTGCAGGTGAAGGAATACTGAAGATTATATGGGGGATAATTTTCACAGCTTTCCTCACAAGTGACAAATTACATGCCTAAACCATACATACCACAAAATACCACAAGATACCACAAAATCATTATGCACTGATCCTTCTTGACTATCATCCATGACTTAGAAGAAAATGTGTTCCGCCTTACTGAAATCCATCTAAATCTCTAGCCTAAAACGTTCTGAGGTGGTGCCCAACTGTTGAACGTTCTTTAGCAACTTTTTGAGGTTGTGTAGGTATTGTTTAAAATTATTTGGTGTTAGCAGCTTTTAGGTTTTACACGTAAAGGATAAAAAATACAATACTGCAGGCCACCAGCTGAAAAAGTCAACTCTTATCACCATAAAGCAAGATCTAGGACTTAAAAAGACTGTGAATTATAAAACCATTCAAATATTTTTGTTCGTGTAAACAACCAGAAGCCACTTGCTGGTGAGATCAGCCCCGAATAATTAATCAGCTGTGTTTCTAATAAGCTTCTTTATGCCTTCTTTGAGGCTGCTCCTATTTCACAAGATACCCTGGTCAAACTGGTAGTAGTACACCTAACACCGCAAACACAGATTTTCAATAATAAAGCATAAACAGTCCTCGGGCCAAATATCGTGACAGCGGCCGACACCAGCAACTTCCAAAGAAGGTGCAAAGCACACTGAAAACACACATTGGGTAACCGGGTCTGCCACGATGGGTTCATCCTCACCCCAGAAATCAAAGATTGGTTTAATTCCTGGAGTATAAAATCTCACACATATTCCAAAGCACGCTGGCGTTAACTGTCGGGCTCCTGATATTCGAATTACCCACGTGAAGTACCTGTTAAACCTTCCTAGTTTTTTCTAACCAGTTCTGCAGCGATGAGGTCCGCAGCGTCTGTACAGGCAGCAAGGAAAGCGCAGCACTTCAGGAGTCTTGGATTTGCCACCTTTCATATTGATGAAATGCTTTCTTGTGTTACCGACTGCAGTAACTACAGACCTACTTTTTCCAAACCATTCAGCATTCACATACTTCTGCTCTTGCTGACTCTCTTACCCGTCTCCTCTCTTCACGCACATTTTCCATCTCCCTCATCCAGCACTCTGTTGCTTCCCCTCTCAATTAGATGGCTGCTTTCTTTTAACCTCGCAGTCACGCTTTCCTGGTTCTGCGCTCAGCAGAAGAGGGTTCTGATGCAAGACGGGGGCTAAAGGAAAACAGAAAAGTTATACTCCAGAAGAGTCTAAAACAATGATTTTATCATACAGTAATTGATTACTTCAGTTTATGATTCACTTCAAAGAAATTGTACCTACATATTTTCAAAATCCCATCTCTATTTACTACATGCATAGACCTCCCCCAAAACAGTTATTTAGTACAACTGACAAACCAGATTTTCGTTCCCGCTGTAGATTAAAAGGCATTGCACTTCCCCATCTGACACTACACACGTACTAACATGTTGGTTGTATTAAGAACACAACTGGCACCAGGAGTTAACAGAAGAGCAATATTACAAAGTGCTTTGATGGGACTTCGGTTCTTTTGTCTTAATAATACATCGCATAAAGGCAATAAAACCTCCTTCTACCCTAAAGCTGTACCCTTCTTGCTCTACTCCTACACGAATACTCCATGCAAATTACTTTTATGAGTAAGGTGCGAGGGATTTTATCTTCTATCATGTGATGAAGGTCACGTGATCCAAACCAAAAGCACAGTAGGAGCCGTACATACGTGCAGCAACCCCCCAAACTGCTCAATGTTAAAACCAGTCTTAATGCACGTCTTCAGTCCCCTCTAAGTACGGACAGGACCCCACCTCGCAACCACCTTTGGGGTCCTGCCCCGTACTCCTCACGATCTGTAATTGCTGCTAAGGACGTCTGGTTTGCGACAAAATGACAGCATCCCGCATATTTTTTCCCTCCAAATTAATACGCTTTGTACTAACGAGAAATGCAAAGACAGAAAAACCAAGTAAGACAGATCTTTTAGTTATCTTTTATAATTACTTTAGAAAGAGCCACGTTATTCGTTTATAGAGAAAAATGTCCGGGCAGAGAGAAAAGACTTATGGAAATCATTTCAATTTTACATTTGTATTAGAAAGTTGTTCACATCCATTTTATTGCAAGAAAGCTGTCTTGAATTATTCAAAATTAATTAAAATTCAGAGCATTAAACAAAGAACAGTGTTCATAATGTAATAGTCTTCCAGGAAAATCTCGAAAATAGTTTAGTTAACAAATAGCCTAAACCAACAACAATTCACACGTGGCAATGATGTAAATGATTTTTGTTTCTAAAATAACAAACTGCCTTTCCATCACAGTAATCTTGCTAAAGATGTGGCATTTTCCTATAGTGAGGCACCAGAAGTCTGTGGCACGATTATTTCGGAGATACTAAGGCTCTGCTGAAGTCCATAGAAGTTGAACAGTGATTGTTTTGAAAAGATCTGGCTGGTTAAAGCGCTAATTGTCAGGAATTTAAATGCCTCCAAGTCATTCCGTTTCAAAAGGAATTCCCACAACACGTGACACAACACAAATGGTCGGATTTATAAAAAAATATTTAACTTCTGTTATTTGCTCACTGTGTAGACCAACAGATAAAGTTTACAAGTAGACAGATTATTAATCTTTAAATCAAACTGATGTTAGACTTCTTAAGAAAACCGCAAAAACTTGTAGTCATCTTGTTATGTCGTCATTTTGTTTTTAAAAATATTAATAGCTGTCAGTTCTACCTGTCAGGAATACCACAGCCGAATCCCCCCAATTCCCGCTTTTATTCAAAGTCTTAGACAAAAAAGCAACCAGCAACACTACTCTTTGTGTAACAGTTTACAAATTAGAAAATTCCAGAGGTGACTGCATTACTAATAGTGTATCAGTACTATAATATTGCAATATTCATCTTTATCCTCAATAAAACCTATAATTAGGTATTGCACAGTTATTTCTATCAGATGTAAAATGCTTCTCCAAATGCATTATTTTGGGATACATAACGCCACCGACCCTTAAAATAAACGTACGGCGGAAATCAATATATATGTACTTCAGAGGTTTATTACAGTGCCACAACACTCCTCAAAAGTCCTTCCCCAGTGGCAATATAACGCTGTTTGTAAAACGCCTCGTCCTACTTTAAACAGCCGAGACTGAAATCCTGAACTTCAGCTGAAGTTCACGGAAACGTTGCCATTTACCTCAACGGAACCAGGATTTCACCCTGCAGACAGAAAGGACGTCTGTTATTACTGACACTTGCTACAACAAAATACCACCGATTCTGTCAGCCTTCTACAATGGGAAGAGTTTAAACTTAAGTACCGTAATACCAAGCATCCTCCCAATTCTTCCTTCTGGAAAATAAGGCAAGTATGCAATGTAATAGGTAATACTTCTGGCGCAGCCTCACATTGCGCTCTGTGATATTCTGCCTCGTGATGTAAGGAATCACGTAGTTAGAGCGCTTACTTTTTTTTTTACTTGTCCAGTGGTAAAATTTAGTAACAAAACCACCCTCATGTAGCAATTCCAAATACAAATCTAAAATACCTCCCTTTTGACTTGCTGCAGAAATTCAGGAAAGCATCATGGAAGTAATATCCTAGTATTCACTTCAAATGCAAATAGCTGGATATTAACATTAGTGGCGTTTTTCTTAATTAGCAGCAGTACTCTATTGAGTTCAGAAGAATCATTAAGGAAAGCAAAGAGGGGGACCCACTGGATCAGCTAGATCAGAACCCTTTCCTAAGGTTACACCGAGGGCACTGGTATCTGCTTAGTCGACGCAGTGTCATAGTCTCGCACCAAGTCGTTGGTGGTGTGATAATGCATGGCAATGTAGGATTTGGCAAAGCCGAAAGTCGAGTTCACCGGCTGTAAGCTGTTTGGGGTGCTCACTTCCGGGGAAGGGCTGCTGTTATAGATACTGTAATAGGGCTCGATTCGGGTGTTCATGGGGGTTGAGCTGCTCTGTGCATAGTGCTGGTGCCCGACAGAAGCCTTGGGGCTCAGCACGCTTTCCTTGGAGTGGCTAGGACCACAGGCTTGGTCCACAAATTTTTTCTGAGGTTTCGGAGACAACATGTACGCTGAATTAGTCTCGTGGTGGGATGACTTGTTCCTGTTGACTTCCAGGCTGCCTTTGCCCATGGCCCGAAGCCTTGTCTTCTGCTTGCAGCAGAAAAAGACAAGGGCTACGTACTGCAGGCACCAGAGGACTCGCCTCCTAAGTCCCGCACTGTTGCGGGAATATATAAAAGGATTTAATCCAGATTTGAAAAAAATGAGGGTAAATCCACACAGCTCAAACTGGTAGAGAACAAAGCCACCACTGCTGGACAGCATGTCCTGCACCAAGGAGATGCCCAGGGGCAGGCAGCAAACCAAGACGGAGAGCACGATGACGACGCACGTCACCACCGCCCGGGAATCTTTGGCCGTGGAGAGGTTGACCGCCGACACCAGCTGGAGCCGGCCGGCAGCGGTGGCCGGCAGCTGGCCGAGGTGCTTGGCGTAGCCGTGCGTCTGGACGTGCTGCGGCTTGCTGTAGCTCTGGTTCCTGTACAAGGCAGGCATGGTGCTCTGCACGCCCTCCCCGGCCCCGGCGGCCGGGGGCCCCACAAAGGGTTGCGGTCTCGAGGCGTCCACGGCCACCACGGGCGGGCACTTCCTCACCTGGGCGTTCCTCCGCAGCGCCTGGGCGATCATGACATAGGAGATGGACACCACGGCCACGCAGCAGATGAAGTCAGTGACATAGAGGTAGAGGATGATCTTCCCCTCACTGCCGGCGAAGCTGGACATGGGCAGGCAGAGGCGGGAGCCGCGGGTTTTCAGGGTGGCCAGGGTGGCCAGGGTGAAGCTGGTGGCCCACAGGAGCAGGGTGAGGAGGAAGGTGCAGGGGAAGGAGGCGGCGCGGTGCGGCTGCTTCCCCAGCACCATGCGCAGCCGGTGCAGGGCGATGACCGCCACCGTCTTGAGCGACATGATGATGAAGCCAGAGCTGGTGAGGTGGAAGGTGAAGCAGAAGGCGGCGGGGACGCCTCGGGCCGAGTCAAAGAAGAGGACGAAGGCAAACATGGGGGCGGCCACCCCGCAGATGAAGAGGTCACAGAAGGAGAGGTTGAGGATCATGAAGTCGAAGTTGGTCCTGAATTTCCTCAGGGCCGGGTCGAAGAAGGACAGGAGGACGATGAGGTTGCCGTAGGAGCCCAGGCAGAAGACGAGGGCCAGCAGGGAGGCGCAGGCCGCCAGGGTGGCGGCGTGGGTCCCCTCCCGCAGCTCGCCGGGGCCGCCGCCCGCGCTGCCGTTCCCGCCCAGCGGCAGCAGCGAGGCGCCGGGGGGCTCCTCCTCGCCCCCCGCCGGCAGCCGCCCCGACGCGTTCATCTCCGCCCGCCGCCTCCCCGCGGCTGCGGCCGAGGCGGGCCCGCGGCGGGGGCGGCCCGCCCGCCACACGCACAGGGCCGCGCCGCCGCCGCTCCCTCAGGGCTGCCCCCGCCGTGGCGCCGCCCGCCCCGCCATGGCGCCCGCCGCAGCGCCCGGCCCCGCCGGCGCCTCCCGCCCCGCGGCTGGCGGCTGCGGCGCCGGGGCCCGCCGCGCACAGGCACGGCCCGGCGCCCCGGCTCCCGCGGGGCCGGACCCGCGCCCCCCCGCGCCCAGCTCGGCCGAGCGCTGGGGCGGCCTGCGGGCGAGAGGTGCCCGGGAAGGGGTGCGGGCACCCCGCGGGGCTGCACCTGCGCTGCCAGGAGCGGCACAAACCCCGACTTCCAGTTGCACGCACCTGCAAGCGGCTGCTCTGATGCAAGGCGCTGTAGCAACATTGACTTTGGATTTGATCCGTTCCTTCCCACAGCTACCACCACGTCTCTCCCCGTTAATTTCCATCAGCTGTCAAAGCGTCCCAGAGCCTGTCCGGCACCATCCCGAGCCCTTCCTCCTCCCTGGGGCACCCGCAGCACCAGCCAAGGGGCAGGCAGGGCAAAGCTGGCTGCGTGGCCAGGGACGCCCCAGAGGCTCACCCCTGCGGCTTCCATGAAGCAGAGAAGTCAGAGGAGGTTTTGCTACAAGTCACATCACAGCCATGCCCTTACCAGGATGCCAAGTCAACAGCCGGGCACTCAAGGCTTTGAGGTCCCTTTGAGGTCCCTCCACATTGACTTAACACCAACAAAACACCTGCCCCAAACCAAAACCCGATGATCATCAACATTTAAGGCAGTTTTGCACACTGCATCTTCCCCTGCTTGCACTTTTGTATTGCTTTCCCATGCAAACTCAGCAGGGTAGGGAAGCCCTTTTTGTTTGCACCCAGAAGCACAGGATCCAAGGCAAAGGATCTTCTGTATTCCCATAGCAGGGGGGAAAATAATCAGTATCATCATTTAACTGTTTACTGCCAACTACTACTATCACAAATACAGTAGTTGTCATTTAAAGTGATGAAGTGTTGGGTGTCCGAGCACTTAAAGGGATCGTTTTGAAATGCTTACATGGGCTTGACGATGAGGAAACGCTCAGCACAGGTTCTCCGAGCCAGCACAGGCTGTCAGGGGCAGACACAACCAAGGACCTCCATGTCAGGCACTGGAAATGCAGTGGGAAAAGATCAAAGTCCAGCCAGGCAAGGCACAAAAGTGCTATGAAAATACAGCAGACCCAGTACTTCTAACTTACACATGCGCTGTATGTCTTATACTGTACATTTTTACATATACTCATTATATATTTACACATTAATCTGTCTAGCATCTTAATAATCCACCCCTACGCTCCCAGCAACCATACGGAAGCACAGTGGTGCTTTGTAGAAGCATCAAGACAGCGACAAGAGTGCTAGGTTGGCATCTGAAAGCTTGTCAGTGCTACTTGCTCGTTTATTTTTCAACACATTTCTTTCTGAAACTGAGAGCAACTGTTTTTAGTAAGCCTATGACTCACAACAGCAGCCCAGCCTAGGAACCTTGCACACTAAATGCTTCCAGCTGGCCATCAGTCCAGATTTGTTGTCAGGGTCTGCAGCAGGGAAATGCCAGCAGCCATCAGAGCAGGCTGCAACAGTGCCTTGCAGCCTGGGCACCTAGGTCAGGTGCGTTTGGCCTTGGTTTTGTTCTTAAAACTACTTGCATACAGGAGGGAGAAGGTCCAAAAACCAAAAACCTGATGTCTATGTTTCCTGTGGCTTCAAGCTATGTTCTCTCTCAGCTCAGCTATCACTTCTATTTCCACTCTGGCTTCTATTTTTGTTCTCCAAGTCATGGTTAATTTGAATTCTGTGGGTGAATCCTGGCCCTATTGAGTATGAATTGTTTTTTCATTGACAAACTGGGATCTCCCTCCTTGAATTTTCTTATTTATAAACATCAGAGCACACTGAACTGCGTGATTAAACAAGACACAAAATATCAGCCAAAATAATGCAAGAGTGAATTACTTCAAAGGGATTAATGCTGAGCAAACAGCAGTGATTGTTCTCTTCACCTGAAACCAACGTGCACACCACGTCCACGTCCTTTCAGAGCAGGTAACACACCACACTTCAGTTGTAAGCAAGACACTGCATAAAAACTGACTTTGGTTTCACACTGTGTCTAATCCCTGCGCCCACATTAGGCTATGACAATTTCTGTGGTGTCACTTACCAAAAACGCAGGAGTAGGAACACATTTTGCAAAATAAGAACCCTTTAAAAAGTTGGGAAGGTCTATGTAAATCCAGGTGTTATTTGGCCAAATGCTCAGCCTTGGATGACCACAGGTAAGACTTCTTAATTTCCCGTAGTTACTAGACGAGCAGGTGGAAGCACATGTACAGGAATAAGGCTGCACAGGCCTAATGGGATTGTTTTTAGAGACACAGACTCTCATCTTTCATGTGCTTTTGAAACCCCTACCTGAGATGCTGAGAAATGGATTTATGAGTCACAACTGTAAGACTTGGGCCTTACACAGAATTAAATATTTTAGAATTAATTATGTGCAAAATAGCAAGAGGAAACTGCATTACTTCATAGTAATAGGTTTAGATTCACTCATTTCATATTAATGAAATATGAAATGCCTGCAGTTTAGCAGGCCCATGAAGAGCAAGGGGGGTTTTTGGTTTTGTTTAAGATGCTTTGCTGCTCTACAGTTAGGAACTGTGGTTTGAAATGAAGGAAAAGGTGTTCCATGTTACAGCCTGCGAGCCTCGAATGTTCTGGCAGAAAAGCGCAAGCCGGATAGCGTTTTGGTGATGCACGTTGAGAAACGCTGCGGATGGCCGCGGCATTCAGCCTGCGAACGCTGGAGGAGGCGGCGAGCGCGAGGGAAGGTCACTGGAACGCAGGGCTTGTGCTTGGGGAGCGAGGGGATGAGCTGAGGCAAAAGGGATCTCCATGGGAACACACAACACTGCTCAGTCCCTTTGGCACAGCAAAGCATCTCACGGGCATGCCCCTTTTTAAAAGAACTGCCAAAGTTTGGGGCAGGGGAGAAGAGCAGTGTGTGGGGGGAATCAGTCTCAGTTTTGCAAGGCAGGAATCACAAGAGCAACAACTTTTGCAGCACCTTGCACAAGGTACTAGGATATTAACTCCTCCTTCACAGCATTAAGACTTTCCTTAAACCCAGTGCTCTCTAGTACTATCAAGCTTCTCAAATATTTTTCAGTGTTGGAGTCCTACTGCATAAGGAGAAACTGCGTTCCCAAGACATTTTTTACAGCAGTGTCAAGTTTTGCAGATATTTACCACAAGAAACTGGAAATTACTTTTAATTGTGGAAACCTGCTGCCATCTCAGCCTAACAACAGTACCTTCTGATTTTAACAAAAGGGTTGTAGGGGAAAGAAGCTGGAATAATACAAGGGGAAATTAACCCAGAAAAATAGAACTAAAAGCCAAGAGAGAATACAGAAAAGCTTTTAACTGATACTTTTAACAGAACCCTTTCTGGGTAGGCTCACCTAGGCTTCTACCTAGACTTATTGCTAATCTGACTACACTTATTGCTAAAACAGATTTATTAGGTTTACTGCTGTTTTTCTTAAGTATGCCAATCAGAAATGACTGCATCTCATATTTCCCTCACTATTCCCCAGGGAAGCGGGTGTCCAGCTCCATCTCTAGCAGCAAGATCTGCTCAGGTCATTTCTACAAAATACTTGCAGCAGTGAGGGTGCCAAGAGCCCAAGCAGCGACAGCAGGCTGAACTTCCACAAGCCTTTTGGGGAAAAAGCCATTTAATCTAGAATGAGGAGAGGATCATGGCCAGCAAGGCTCCCTCTCCTTTTCACCCGTTGAAAAGGTCTGCCTCGTTAGGATGCAGCTAATTCCTCTAAGCACTGCGCTCTAATCCATCAGAAATCAAAGATAATTTTGCTAATGATCTTTGTAGGCAACAGTCTAAGCTTTTCTCTGTGCTAAGAGAACTCTTGATTCAAGACTAGTTTACTAAGAGTCACTCTCCTTCCCAGGGAGAGAATACTAACCTTTTTTTCCTCTCACCTCATGGACTTTCCCTTCTAAATCTCTCTTAATAGCTCTGAGAAGCACCTGTTGACCAAGAGAGAAAAAACCCTCAGTGCAAACCAATTACAATTTGCTTGTAAAATTTGTGTGCATTGCCTTAAACAGCTGAGCAATATTCTTTATCTTCTACACACTTTAATTTTCTTCTGTAATCAAACCTCCAATTCCTTGCAGTAGACTGTGAAATTACTGCTGCCCTAGTGCCCCAGGTACCTTGTTGGATTGACCACCCTCCCTGGAGGGCGGTTTCCTCTAGCCTGCAGACAACCTGGAAGTCTGGATCAGGTTCAGGTGAAATTCCCCCCCTCTTATTGGAAATCCCCTTCTCCAGAGCCTGTGCAGCAACGTGGCTACGTACAGCGAGTATTTTCTGACACGGAAATCCACAGAAGTTGCCTTCCAGTTACTGCACAATGCCAGTGAGAGTGTAAAACAAATTAGCTGGTAGGTCACAGAAGGGTTAAAGTTAAAATCTTCCAAGGACAATGACCAGCAAAACTTTCTACTGATAAGTTGTTAGTTTTTTTTTCCCTTTCACATCTTACCAGATTATTGTGTTTTCCATAGCACAGCAGAAAAGGAAGCTGGAGTCTCTGCTGCAGGATTCCAGGAAGGCTGAAGCTGTGGAAGAAAGTGCGAGACTGAACAGAGTGTGGGGTGCTGGGGGTGCTTAAGTGTGAAAAACTGGCAGGAGACATCATCCGTGCGTACCAGGCACAGCACTTCCAGCAGCCTGGTAAAGAAGTAAAAAGGATGAGAGGGCAGATATCTAGACATAAAAGGAATACAGTTGTAATATACTGTATCAGAAATAATGACCTTCATACCTTTTCCTCTTTCATTTAAAAAAAAAAAATCCATATACAGATTAGCTCAACTTGTTGTTAACACAATCCACCAACGCCGAGTCTGTGGTGCCACCCAAACGCACA
Source organism: Theristicus caerulescens (assembly GCA_020745775.1). Classification (NCBI taxonomy): domain Eukaryota; kingdom Metazoa; phylum Chordata; class Aves; order Pelecaniformes; family Threskiornithidae; genus Theristicus; species Theristicus caerulescens. The sequence continues at coordinate 126,527,642 of CM036561.1, read as the reverse complement.
AGTTAAAGCCTTATTCACCTACTTGATCATTTTCTTAGACATTTTTATCAAAATAAGCATCATGTCTCTGCTGTGATTTCAGCAGGTTTCCACATGACAAACATACCCACTTGCCTATGGAAATATGGGAGATCGCTCCAGTTAATACTCTAGCAAGATAGTCACTAAACAGTAAGTCACTGAAACTTGAGAGAGAAAAAAAAACCAAACAAAACCCACACCTGAGAAATGAATTCTGCCTTACGTCATTGCCATTCTTTGGTGCTTCCAACAGCGGTGGTGACTGAGATTGTTTGTGCAGGCTGACACCTGGTCACTAAGGCTGTCAAGGCTACCAGGCCATCTCCAAGCTATTTTTCCAAGGGGAAAAATTCTCTCTTCTCATGCTAGAAATGTCTCCCTCTCCAGACTGAGGTACTGCAGTTCTTTCATCTCTAAGGCTTTAGGGAAGAGACAGCGAAAGACAGAGTGATGGAAAGCTCAGAACTCATTACATGTGTATACTGCTTATTCCCAAACTTTCCCCAAAAGGAGCAATGGAGTTGCAGTATTTGATGAAGAACTCAAAATTGTTCCTACATTCTCAGAATAGGAGACAATCTTTCACCCACAAAAAGTCAATTAGCACAAGTTAGTTCACACTACCATAGGTATATTTTATCCTACAGAACTATACTTTGAATAGGTACTCTATTTTCTGGGTGATCTGTTTGAATCAAGTAATAATTTACTGCTGATTTATAAACAGCTATTGTGAATTAATACCACCTACTTATTTGCCATCATAGCTCTGACTACAGAACGATTCTCTGCACAGCACTGGATCCTCAGCATTGCAACCAGTTCCAGCTACACTTCGACTATAGATAAGTAAGAAAAGAAACTCCCAACTACAGTAAAAAGCAGGAGAGCTGGATCCTCCAGTTAGCTGCCCTTAGTCTAGGCAAAACAGCACACATATCTGCCTCACCAGTTAATCAGCCAACCCATACTTTAAAGATGATCCTCCGCAGCAAATACTTTCCATTAAAGTTTTTTTAAATTCTATCAGGAAAACCCCCTCCACTCCAAACTAGTTTCTCCAATTTTAAGTGTACTTCTCAGAAGTTAGTAAGTTTTGTGGCAAGCCTCGCCAGGTACAAGATATTTTTACGTAAATAGAAAAGCTAGTTTCCCAACCATTAGAACTAGATCTTCAATTAAGCCTTAATGTTGCCTTAACTCACCACTAAATCCCACAGTAAACACGTCTCTCAGAAAAAGCTCAAAAGCAGAGTAAACAACCTTAAGTTATAGTCTGAAAACAAGAAATTTCCGCTTTAGAAATACAAAAAATGCAGATGTTACAAACAGTCCATTTATTGGGTCTTAAACTACGTACACAATTGAAATAATAATTTTGGCACTACGCTATACAGTGGTTACATCTGGGTGCTGACACTCGTTAAATACTGCACCAGGAACACTGCTGTGCTTTGAAGTTTGGAATGAGTCACACACTCAGCAGGTAGATCACTCGCAATGTCTCAGCGCTCCTGTAGGGCTGCGTGAAAGTTGAAACACACACCAGTTTATGAATTATTTCCATGTACCTCACATTCTATGAACTTATCACACCAGAATATGCGATGTCAGCATTTAGAGATGGCCACAAGTGTTGCATTAGAGTCCGAATGAGACGTAGTAATAACGAGATACAAGAAAACCAAAACAAAACCTCTGCCTTTCAGACATGAAGAGATATTCTGTTAAAGAAAATAATTTAAAAAACTAATAATGGCATTTGATTCGATACAAAAGCCAGAACTACTACCGTATTAACATCTAAGTATGAATCTTTACAAATTAATCTCACAATGGTGTTATGTAAAAGGTTGCAAACTGTACAATGTTTTGTCAATGCAATGCCTCTACAATTTATACAGTCTTTTACAACTATAACACATATTAAACATGTTGTTAAATAGCCAATAGATATCAGTCTCTGAACAAAGCTGCAGGCAAAAAAATACAGAGCTTCCACAATCTTCGAACAAGATATGCTTGCTCAAACAGTGACAATCTTTATGAGAATATGCTGTTAAAAATAGTCAGCCATTCAGTGCTTTTTCACACCGTGCATACATTTCATTCTGTGAATTCAACCATCACGTGATAGTCCGTAATTTCATACCTGTGGGCTCTAATTACGTGGAAACACCCATAGTCTTTCGCCCTTAAAGATAAGCAGATAATCATAGATTTTTATTCCACACGTGGTCAAGCTATCTATGAAGACCTGGCCAGGCAGCAAGAGCTTTCACTCCCCACGTTTTGTCCTGCCATCATCTATACTGCACAGAGAAGGTCAGCTATTTACATTTTGACAAGGAAAATACAAAAAGGCAATCCTGCCCTGAGGTGGACTGAATGATACAGAGCCCGTCACCTGATGGGCACTCAAATCCAAGTAGTGAAAAATAAACTCTGAGAAAGATAGGTTCCTGGTATTGTACGCTCACTAGGTAAGAAGTTGCATCAACAGAATTGGAGAGCTTCACTGACAATATTCTGGTTTGCAGCACTCTGGTTCTGCGTATCTTTGATGTCGGAAACAGCTGGGAAGAAGGGTCAGAAAAAGAGGGTAACAAACGTGCAGTGTAAGTCCCTGTGCGCAAGAAAGCAGAAACAAGACTGATGTGTAACGTAGGCCAGTGACAAGGGTCTTGCAATAAACTCACGATCAGGCTCTGCGAGCGCAGTTAGGAGGAGACTGTGGGGCTCCCACAGCTGCCCCCTGGGGAGGTGAAATTCTTTTTGAATAGAACCAGGTCTTTATGTTTGTATTTAAAAGTGGTTTTGATTAGGCATCAGGATTTCCAACACAAAATTCTCTACATGATCAATTTCTTTGAGTTTCCTTTATTTTGCAGAAAGGTTCCTACATCCTCATTTTTCCAGGAGAAACCTGAAAAGAAAGAAGAAAAAATTCAAAACAAAAATTCGAAACAGGATTACTGCCTCAGAACAAAAGGAAAATATAAATTAAAACTTCTCTTGGAATACTGTCACAAAACATCACAATACAACAGAGATCAGAATCTTGTAGCATAACAAAGAGAAACTCCAGGAATGGATTCACTCTTTGGGGACATGCCTGTGTCAAGAGACCTGGTAGCAAAGCCACAACGTGGAAGAGGAAACAGTTTGGCAGCAGTCATTCCCCATCGTGAGATGTAGATGATACACTGGAGTGGGTGGAAGGCTAAAGTCCTCAGAGGCGTCAGCAGTACAAAGCAGCAAGTACCTTGCCTTTAGTGAAACTGCCAGGCATTTAAAAGGCAGCCAACTGGCAGAAAATGGAGAAAAGGAACATCAATATTCAAGAAAACAAGCCTGAGTGTCTTAGCAAAACACTAGTGTAATACAGGAACACCTAAGAAGCTGGACCATATTTCACCAAAATAAATCTGATCCTGAACAGACCGCTGGAGGTGCAAGGGACTTCATTCCCCTGTGGTTTAGGGATTCCTCCCTACCCCATGCTAGACTGGAGAGCTAGAGTAGATTTCATAGGACTGATGTTTCTCTCAATTTATATCAAAACAAGCAATCTTACCTCTCTATGCATAATAGCATGGTGAAACCAAGAGGTCAGTAAGCACTAGTAGCTGGTCATCCGTGAACTGCTGTTTATGCTCCTGCCAGTTGTCGTGATGGGTCCTCCGGAAGTTTGACAGCGTTTTTTTCACAGTCATCTGCACGGCAGACAATCAGTATCAGTTATGGATTTGAGCTCCATGACAAAACAAACCTTGAACCCAACAAAAATAACTGCTGAGTGGAGCAAAGTGTAGGAGCAGTTACAAAGCTTAGAAGGGCTCTGGGGAATTCAGCCCGGTTCCCCAGTATTTTAATTTTTACAGTTCTGGTTAGTCTTTTGACCAGTGTCACAACTCCAACATTCTTATAAAAAGGATTCTTTGACCTACAGTTTTAAGTTTGAAAAAATTAATAGATTCTTATACTTTGTAAGTGAAATGCTTTTCCCCCTCTTCCTTTTCCTTGGGTGTTTCAAACCAATGGTTTGGGTCTCAAAACATGAGAAAGAGTTGATGAATCACAAAGTGCACAGAAGAAACAAGTCAGAGGAAAACTATCTTCTGTTATTAAAATAATTAAGATTATTATTAAATTAACAAAAGAAAAGCCCAATCAGTTCAGTGTCTTGATTCAGTAAAGCACACCATAGCAAAGTTTGTTAAATCTAAGGAATTCTTCACCCATAAGCTCACTATTCTGGTTAAAACAGCAAAGGTCAACAAAACCGAATAGACAGGGCAAAAAAAACAGAGTTAAAGGTAACTATTTCATTAAAAGCTTGTTTCTAGGGCTGCTTATACAACCTTGTTTTAAAAATTTCAGAGTGATTTTTTGGTTCAGGTTGATATTTTCTAGAATAGCATGCACAGAAGTGGCATTTTTAATTAAAAATGCCCTATTTCCTCCTAATAGGTATAGTTCCTGCAGCTTTCAGTTTATGCTTTAAATTTGAAAGCAAGAACAGAACTACCACAAAAAATACTTAAAAGCAGTCCATCACTTAAAACGTATTTGGAACCATTTAGTAAAAAGCAGCAGACATTAAGTTTCTGAATCGGAAAGCGGAACTAAGAATGAGTCAAGCATATTTTAGATGTGTTATATTGAATAGAAAAATGAGATAAGTATTTTTACCTCGATAGGCTGTGGATCATTAAGATGGGCACTGAGATCCATCAAGAGCTGTGGCATCCAGGTGGGTACATCATACGGACTTGACAAAATACACGCGCTAAGTCCTAGCACACCAGCGTGGCGTTTAACCAAGTCTGCAATTACAGGATATTAATTTACATTTGGCAAGGTGCAGCTATCTTGTCTAAGACATTCCTCAATGACACAGCCAAACTTAAAACTGGTTATCAGTGAAAACAAGGCTATTTTTAACTGATGGGAATGACTGAAGGGAGCCTATATATTAAACAGAGGTGGTCTAATTAGAATAACACACCAATACTGAGTGAGTTTTGACCCTGAATTAAAAAAAACAACCAACCAACCCTGCCACAGTAGAGATCCCTAGCTTCTACAGAAAACCAGATAGTTCTACAGACTGTATAGTCAAATAAATTCACACGAGTGTATGGCTCTCCAAATTGCTTCTGCTTTCTTACACAGAATCATAGATTCATTCCATGATTCTATATTTAATCTCCAATGACAGAATGTGTAAAAAAATTAATCTGCAACTGCTGTATACTTTATAAACATTTCAAAAGAACTTCCTTCTCTCAGAGAATCTTTCTCTCTACTCAGTAAATAGCTCATGAATTACATCTCCACTGTTCCCTTTTTCTGTGTTCAGAATGTTTTCTCAAATACCAGAATACTATTTGACAATATTAAACCCCAGTCCTTCTGGGTCAACTGAATGTGACTCAGAGGCACTAAGTGTTTGGTCAGAAGCCAAAGCTCCTAACTAAGGCTAACTAAGGGCTTTTTTGTTCCCTTTTTTTTGTTGTTTTGTGTGTGTGTGTTGGCTTTTTTTTTTTTTAAGAATAAAAACACCACACTGCTAACAAATAGAAGGTAAGGTGACTAAGGAGTGAAATTATGTTGTAGCAGCTAAGGAAGTTTATTTACTGAGGAAACAGCTATCCCTCATCATCTGCATTCTTAACTATGTGAACTGGAAATGGAGAAGTCTCCTTAGTGTTAATTCTGGAAAAGTAATAAATTAGTTTAACATAGGAATACATCATTAAAGAAACATTATTTGCTTTTTTTGGTAGTAGTGTATTCTTACTCATCATTTATGCTGTACATCAAATTCTCGAAGCACTTAACAAGGATTAGGATCTGCACTATGTACACAGAAATAGACAATAAGGTAGATAAGGACAAGTGATTCGCCATTATGGTTTATGAATGCTTTGCAAGGAAAAACATTTGCATGGGCAACAGGCCTCATGTTTCTCTGGGTATATGTCAATTTTCTAAATACTGTTTAACCACAGGACAAATCCTATTCCATCTGGAGTGCTTCCAGAACAAGCATTTAAGTGTAGCACAAAATATTTATTTCTTCCTAACCTGCTATCGACATGCATGGTTTTAGTCTCTGAAGCAATTTTCTTACCGCCGGAAGGAATCGTATCCACCACTGAACCCAGGTCTCGCTTTCGTTTTTTCGGTAACCTCATCTTGCACAGCTGTTCAAAATGGGTCTGCATGGGACCATCCATAGTGAGAAAATTGCACTGTAGCAGACCACTTAGTGTGGTAGCAGCCATTTCTCTCACCTATGAGCAGAGATAGTACGTACCACAATTACTAAGCACACAAGCACAGCAAGAAGCAGGTATTTACACTATTACTATCCTTTTAAGCATGTCCAGCTAGGCCACATTACCAAACTCTGCCCAAGAAAAGTCTTTAAAATATTATCCCGTTATCTCATAGATCATAAACTACTAGTAGCTTACTTTATCGCTCTTTACAAATTAATAAACATAGTTCTATTGTAATATAGAACTACCTTCACATAATCTGTCATGAAGTAACCTGCTACTTGAGCAAATAATGTAATTAAACTCCATTGTCAAGACATATAGATCATAAACTAGATTAGCTTTAGAAAGTTTAAAACCAGACTTTGAATGAGAACAAGATGCCCCACCCCAAATAATCAACCTGCTTTACAAAATTTAGAATAGTGCCTGTATTAACATTAGTTTTACCAAGGAAAAAAAAAGTATACTTTATTCAAAAGCATTTCGTTTTCCCCCTCAGATATACGTGGAGACACAAGAATTGACAAAGGCAGAAGAGCCTTTCCAAGCAAAAGTAGGTGTGTTCATGAGACAAAGCTGATTCTGTTCTACCCGTAGCACAAGAATTCTTGGAGAGATACAACAGATGCCGGATTAATAAGCAACAACAACTAACTTCAGTGGTTTATGGTCAACAATTCAGCTCTATAACGCTCCAGCATTATTTACTTTGTTGTCCCGAGTACCAGTTCTTTTCACTACATGCATAAAAAAACCCACAATTGCAGGTTGGAAGAATATTCTTCTCTTCGGTAACACAGAAACCCAAAAGAACAAGACTAAACTAAATTTTCATCTAATTGCCAAACCGTTCAAAATACAGATCTCCTTTTCCATTCCTTTTAAAACAGCCACAACTCATTGTTAGCAGATTACAAGTAGAGACAACTCAATCGCTTACTTTTAAAAGCAAGTATAAGCAATCGGTTTTACTAGTTTCTCTCATCTACTCAAATCTTCCCAAACCATAAAGCTGTAGAACTGTAAGACAACATTTAAACTGGAGTCCCCCCCAAACCCACTTCCACTTTCAATAACTGCAGCCTGACAAAAGCCTCACAACATCTCTAAACTTGAAAGCCAAATCAACTTGTTGAAACGCTGACAGCAGTCGCCAGATTTTTGGTAAGTACATACTGTTACACGTAACTGTAAACAGAACATTTGTCTATCTGGCATACAAACACCTACCAACGCTCTGAATCCAATGCAGCAGATTATAATAAATTACATCCTTGAACATAATGTTCTGAACCTCCACAAAGCAATAAGTATAGCTGCAAGTGCTGCAATAATTAAACGTAGTAAGTTAACAATAAGCTCTTGAGACTTCGTTCCATTTAAATTTCTGCAACGCATTATTCAAACGTGATCGACTGTTAACAGCATAAAGAAGTACAAAGTGAAAGTCTGCCAGTATTGTTTATCAGCAATTTGTGAGTCTCTTAAGAGCTAAGCTATTAAATGAAACATGATGTGCTAATGCAAGACCCAGAATAGAAAGAAGCTTGGCTGTAAAGTGAGCAAGCTCCCAAGTGAACTGTACTTATTTACAGCACTATTCCTTGTATTAAAACCACTTTCATTTCTAAATTAATAATCTAACTAAAAGGAACACCTGGGTGCAAGAAGCACCTAGAAGCAAAGCCTTTACAATCCTACATTAACCAGCTAATCATTCATCACAACATCTGACACTAAATAATTTACAGATCATCATACTCACATAATGACTTCTAGAATATAAAAACTGCAGAGTAGCAGCAGAGGAATACTCTTCCAATCAAGTATGGTTTGTTTGGTTTGGGGGCTTTTTTTTTCGGTCAGAATTGGCTGACCAAGGTCTACAAAACTGTAACAATATCAGAACAAAAGCACTCAACAGCACAATAAAAGCTAAGTGCAGTACTTGCAAGGGGCTATTTACACAAAGAGAAGATATTCCCATTACTGTAACACTGCAGTGTAATATGAAAAATGTTTACCAAGACATAAGTGCTGTGTATTCAGTACGCTGATTTGTAAAGATATCCACATATGAAGCACCTACCCAGATAGCTTCTTAGACCAAATTATGACTGAGAAAACTGTAAGAAAGATGGCTACGGTTAAAGGCTGCCACTTTAACCGTAGCTCCAAGTTGAATACAGTCATTTTCACTTTTCCTCTACTTCTGAGTAAATAGAATAATTTAGTGCAAAATGTGCTTTCCCAAACTCAAATCATTCCTGCAGCTCTCTCCAACTGCCTACATGACATGAAAATTAGATGTGGTATTCAATAGTGGTTATGCTGTACACAGAGACATTAGTTTTCAGGACTGTATACTTTCCCCCTTTATCAGCTGCAGGGTCACATTAGCTCTTATATTCATAGTACTCTATCAGCTCCATGACTCCTGTGACTTTGAGAAGGAGAACTTCCCACAATACCATTTAAGTACAGCATTCTTCAATCCTAGAGACCTATGCTTAAAGTTGGATGCATGAAATTTGCGTTCAATAGAAGACAGACTGTCCTGTGACCCACGGTCACTTTGTATTGCAGTCACATTGCTATTTGACATTCAGCGTGGTCATCTGACATTGTCATTTGCCAAGGTTTGTTGCAATGATTTTATGAAAAAATAGGAAATCACCAGGAAGTTTGAGAATTCTAGCAATATTAGAAGTGTAAACTGTATATTAAAGCAAAGAACAAGATGAGCAGGATCATTCGGTCTGGCACTTTATCAAAATAAGCAAAAAAAAAAGTAATATAAATGTATCTTTAAATCCAAAAATGTCAGTTCCACAGGGTAAAGACACCAAATAAGAGTTAAAGCTAGGGATTCTATTGAAAGCACACTCATCTTAAAAATCCAGCATTAAAAACAAATACATAGGAATTACTCTGCAAGATACTGCATCTTGCCAATTATTACCAAGGAAGAACAAGATTACTTTTCAAAGACAAGTGAAAGCTTCCATGGTAACAAAATTATCATAAGTGGTTATGAACACAGATAAGCTTTTTTGATTTGCATCTCTGCAGTGCAGAAGAATAATTTTTGTACATTTAAAATAACTAAATAAATTGTATTAAAGTGAATAAAAGGTATTTTTCAAAGTGACATGAGATCACGAAGTAAGTGTTCTGACTGGTGTGGGAAACAACTTATCTTGGATTGCCAGCTTTTGCTTTCTAGCTCGCTGTAGCAAATAGTGACACGGAAGACACGAGAGGGCTCATCTGAAGAGTGAAATTGGCATGGTTGGGTGAGTAGTCTAAGTGCTGTTCTTTAAGTATTACATGCACTTATACAGATTGCCATGCCAAGCCTTTTAAGCCAGAAATTTTAATTTGTATATTCAAATTATTTCCAATTCACTGTTCACAAAAGCAAGCTTCACACCTCAGGTATAACTACTGTTTTAAATGTAGCTTCAGGAAGACCTAAACCAGCATCTTTGTTTTGGCAGAAGGGTATCACACAGCAGAATCTTCTCTCTCTCCTAGAAAGAAGAAATGCACCCAAGCACCCAAAAGAACTTCATTGGTATTTGCCAACAGCACACAAAACAGTGAAAATGATGGCGCAGGGTAAATGGAACAGACTGGAGGTTAACACTAAAGATGCTTCACTGTGCTTGAACGTGATCAAACATACTTAAATTCACATCATTTAATGCAAGCCTTCAGTTCTGTAAATTAGTGATACAGAATAAAATACGTTTGTGATTTTCCCCCCAGCTTTTGGAAGCCTGACAAACAAGACTCCATGATTCACATCAGGCACCTTTTTTTTTTCTTTATTTTTCCCCTGACAAGCAGCTTATGATCCTGATAGCACTTCTAAGAGCATACTGTGCATTCATACACTGATCTTCAACAGCATGCATGTGCCACAGCCAAGATTTTGGATTTTATCTCCTTCCATTTGTATATACTGAAGAATCACTAGCTCAAGAGACATAAAAACTTGTCAGACTGACGAGTAAGGTTACAAACTATTATCTTTTTGAATCGTGTAACACCATCAGTAACAGCATCTGCTAGACAAATTCTGTCCTGTTATGCACGCATCTTTCACAAAACTAAGGAAAATCTACTTGTAGCTAAAGAAATACTCCCTTAGTGAGCTGGATCACTAAGGTAAGGTATTTTGTCATTAATAAGCTGATATGATTAAATGGGAAACAGACCTATAGAGTAATAAATAGCGGTTTTATATAGTTTTCACATAGGAAGGCATTTTACCTTGTTGGAAGTTGAATTTTCTACCACCATCCATGCTAATATTTATAGTAAAATGATAATATCGCTATTTTAGCTGTACTTAAACCATGAATGAAACAAAGCAATGTTCCATTCTGTTGAAAAAGTAGGAACAACGGAACTTTTAAAAATCACTAATGAAGTATTTTCTAAACAGCTTGTTTTCCTGGAATGGAATATTAAAAGAAAAAAAGGAATATGAAAGAAATAAATCCTATAAAGCTAGTTATATTTTCGAAATAGGAAGAACGCTAATCTCAAAATACTTGCTGTATTCATTTACAACCGGTAGCTTTTTCAGAAAACTTGACAAGGGCAAGAAACCAGTCATGTGAAACAAAGCATTTCAGAAAAGGTGTTACTTGCCTCAAGCTGTTCATCTTCCAGGAGTTTTATAACCAGCCATCTGATGTCATTGACTGCTTCTTCATTGTTGAGAAAGATAAAGAGATTGTAGAACACCATGGTCTGGAGGTAGGTTAATATGGTATACCTAGCATGCCAAGAATTGCTTCTTGCTGTCTACAGGTAAAAATAATGAGAAAGGAAGAATGTGAAGGAAAGCAGCTACCTGATGTAAAGCTAACAATATTTAAGAAAAAGCTTTTGGGGACAGCTGCAAATAACTTCCCTTATTCCAATATTTTTGTTTCATACACTCTTCAATTTCCAAAACGCACAATTATTATTTAAATAATCATTTATTACAGGCTTAACTTCCAAAGCACAGTTATTTAACAGATACCTAATTATTTAACAGATACCTAGTACTGTAAAAGACAAAGTAGGCAAGTTTCTTCCTTTGATTAATTTCTGACATCAGTCATAAGGCAGACACAAATCAACCAGAAATTCCATTCTGCTCGAGTATGTATATATTCTATACAGTGGATTTGGAAAGCAAAGTTTTTTCAAGTTCCTTTACTTTCATTTTCACATGCTTATGGAAGTCCAAATTATTGAAAGCATCAGGCCTGTGTGCAGCCTGGCTTGCAACACTGCAGTTCCTATTTTGGCTGTGCGTACAGCTTACACCAACATTTTGCCATAGGTAATTTTACCACTGCAGATCAGTCTTGAACAACTAGAGAAATAAATGCATTTCTTGCATAACAAACTGTATGCAGAACAAACCATTCAATTCGAGAGCGCATTTTCATTTGTGTTGTTTTTCAGAAAGCCACAGCAGTTGATAAATATACTGTAAAACTATAAAAAGGCAGAGATTCAAGGGCAGTTCTTTGTATGATGACTCATTTTGAAACTGGATTTTGAATTGTTATGCTCACAAGGAGACATGTTTGGCTTAAATTGATCTACTACTGAACTAAATTTTAATTTATTAAAATACTGTTCAATTTCTTATCAAGATAGAAGTTGTATAAATGTTTGGAAGTAGGAAACAAAACAAAATACATTTACTGTTTCTAAGAATGTTTTAAAATACTTCTAATAAACTTTTTCCTTTCACCTCTAAGAAAAATCAGTATTTGATTCTCTTCAAGTCACAACTATTGTATAATCTTTTTTTAAAAAAAAAAAAGCACGGAGTGCATCAGATGACAAGAAGCTTTAAGCTATTCAGACCATACTCACTTGTTTTAGCACCTGAAGTACCAAAGGCACTTGCTGAGGATACAGCAAACCCTGAGACATTAACGACAAACACATCTTAGCATCTCTTTTGAGCTCATCATAGCTATTGTCATTTTCCACTGGTGCAATCTATAGAACAAGATCAGAACGGGGAAAAAAAGGCTAGTGTTAGTAAATAAGCATTGCTAACAGCAAAATCCTGAAACTTTCTAGTTTAATCTCGTGAGAGGAAAGTTATCCAGGAAAAATATAATTAATATAATGCTGAAAGATTAAGTTAACTAGGAAAAACAATCACTATAAAGTTAAAATATTCTCAGCAATAACCTGTGGAAAAAAAATGCATAGAATCATGAGATCCTTTTTCCCTGCACCATATATTACTTATCTAAACAGTATGGCTAGTCTGAAGCTCTGAAGGAGGATTAAATGGGTGCCATTAAGATTTGGTTCCCCATTGCAATTCTTTTGGTATCAAATCCAATTAACTTAATATTTTAGATGTAGGTCCAAAACTGAGAGAAAGCCTTATCAGTATTTCAAGTTCACGTTCACATAAGTAAACCTTTATTTTGTGGTCACGTACATTATTGTTGGCTAATTGACTGATGTGTATATAAAGACAGACATAGGCTTTGGAGCATGTAAATAGGTATTATTTCAGGTATGTAGCACTGAATGACCCAGCTTCAGAAAAGTATACAGGGATGAGAGGTGCCAGGAAAAACACAAGAAGCACCTCCATTTTGAAAGACTTGTATAATCATGGAACAAAGAAAACAACTAAAGTATCAGAACAGAAACAACATACACTCATTCATGAATTAAACACTTTTCCCCCCCAAATTACACACATACAGGGCATTCACCTACAAGTCATTATCATCAGGAAACCATTTAACAGGCTAGATTACCAGCTGTAAACATACATAAGCATAACAAAAAATTTGGGCCTCCTTGGTGTTCATGTTTTTTATTACCATTATTGGTTTTCTTTTCATTTAAGAAGTCCCTTATAAAACTTTGCTTTATATATAGAAGCCCTTTTTAATCAAACACAGCCAATAAAGTAGCAATTAAAGCATATACCTTGAAAAATAAGGGTAAAAGCTGGAGTTGCTCTGTGACAGCTGTAGAGAAGGACCGTCCTGCACTTGCCATCAACCACTTCAGAACTGTTTTTATAAAGAGAAATGATCATTGATTAAGAAGATTAAATAATAATAATAATAATAATAATCTCAAAACAAATTATAGACCAAATTTATTGCAAGACTCGCCTGGGAGATTTTCACACATTAGAGTGGACCTATACTGGTAGTTTGACCCTGTAAAGGTGACTTTATAAACCTCAACCCTGAAACAACAGATACTTTGGTGCAGCACAGATCTGAGGTGAAATTGTGTACTGCAGCTGTGTGATTTGCAGACCTCAATCATCATGTCCTAAAATACCCCCCAGTTCTTAACCTCATTAAGCAACTCACTAGTTTTCACGAGTTTAATGCCCTGAGTTCGCTCATCTTGTTCACCAACTCCATTCTCTTCCATGACATGATTCTGAATTTCTTCATCTGCTTCCATGAGGGGTTTAAGATTTTCAAGTATCCGGGTAGTAAATTCGTGGACACGAGGAGATTTAGTTGCAGCAGTATTTGGCAAGGAAACATCTATCATGAATATGTAGGTCAAAACACTAAAAAAGCAAACAAAGCAAGTAAGAACAGACAGTTAGCATGACTACTATCTAGAGAACATAGCTAAGTGATCTGAGATCAACTTGTTGAACTTTGAAGTTTAATACTTATAGAAAATTTCCTCTTATCTTCACTTTAAAGTTACTTAAAGCCAAATGTTTTTCCAAGACCCTCTTCATAGATATTTGAATCAAGCAGGGTTAGACAATCACTAAGCTATAACCTCCCCCTCCTCCGAACACATCTGCAACTAGTTTTTAAAGTCACTAAAGTGTTCTCTAAAGGATTCTCTGTATATTTATGGCTTATTAGGGGTTAGACACAGTAAATTTGGGTTGTGGTGTTGTGGTTTTGGGGTTTTTTTTTGGGGGGGGTGGTGGTTTTTGGGTTGGTTTTTTTTTAGAGCTTTAGAGATATCATACATAAACATAACAGGCCATATACAATAAAAGACAAACACAGATAATTCATCTGAAGTTCCCAAAGCAAGTCTGTTAACAATAATTTATCTCATTTCTATTACCAGTATTAACAGAGAGAAGCAGTCACCACTTCAGTGTAATTATTTAGATACTCAGTTACCCAAATAAAATGAAGATAAAAAACCCCAAGAACTGCAGAAGAGAACACTGACCTTCCTATTCTCTCTCGCACGTTTTTGTAAACCTGTGTGAGTTTAGGTTCCAAGTACTTCAGCAGTCTATGCAACAGCTCCGGTACTCTCCACTCTTGCTGTGCAAGGCCACCTTGCAGTACATAAAGTCGGCTAGGAATCAGAACAGCTTATCTTTAGTCACACAAAATTGTTCCTCCCTTCCCCAGTCCTCTCCAAGCCTTGTTTTGGAGTGTTTTGTGTGTGTCAATGTATAAAAGTGTCTTTGTGCGAATTGCATGCAAAGATGGGTAAAAATTACAGAACAATACAACAGTACTGCTGCTATGCCAGTTCCAAGCCTTCACATTCTGTTAACTAGATTTAATTACATTAAAAAAATAATAATGAAGAAACTGCCATTGTGTGGGGAAAGCTAATTGGAAAGGAGCGCTTTTGTTCCCTGCTTCTACAAGCCAGCTGGCACAACATGCTCTCAATACATTTTATCCATGCTTTATTTCCTTCTTTATTCAGCCATAATAAAACAGTTAAAATTAATTTTACCATGCATCTACAAATGATCCTCCTTCACCACTCAATGGAGATTCCAACAGCAATTCAAATAACCAATGCAGTTTCCTAGGATCTCTGCTCTCCTGAAAATAAATGGGTATCAGAGATAAGCAAATTGGGGATTTTTAAAATGTAAATAATGTATAAACAAGGAAAGTTCTGACAGATTTTCTTTGCAACCCTTGGGTTTACTCTGTTGAGCAAGTGCAAAGTTAAATATCTTTTCACAATGAACCTCAATAGGAGGAAAACCCAATGAAACTACATGCAGTTTTAATTATTCAGTAAACACAATGACAAGAATAGAAGGAATTTTAGCTTCATTTTTGACATATATGAATAATCATGTCTGAATTTTGCTAATTAATTGTCAGGGTTCTGGCTGACAAACTATGCTGAATTTTGCCGAGTGATTTCAAAGAATTACTGACCCAAGATATTTGTGGCCTATCATTTACCCTGCTTCTCGGACACCACAACTCCAGTCCACCATGGTGTACAGAAACCTTACTGTATGGTAGAAGATAACCTGAGACTTAGTTTTCACAGCATAATGCACTTTTAGAGCAAGAATAAATGTGTAATTTGAGTTCAAAAACTCCCACAAAAATTGAACACATAGCAAGCATACACGTTAACATCACCCACTAGCTTTATACAGCTCTTCTAAAATACTTCAGGAGAAAACTAAGGCTTTATTTCCTTTCTCAAATGTTGTATTTGTCTGCAAAGGGCAGAAGAGAACAAAATTTCCAAAAAAGCTCTGAGATTTTAAACGGATGTTATTTTTATACTGTATTTGCAGTTCTCAGTTTTAACTGATAAAATATACCCAAATACCTCTGTTCATAAAGCTCTTATTTATATATTATCTGTGAAACCTGACCATCTGGAAATAGTTTTGCAAGACTAAAAACGGGGTACTTACACAGGAGGTTGCTATGCATGTGCCCCAATCATTATACGTTTCCACTGTAATGTTGGATAAAGCTGTTCGAAGCAATGGACAGAGAAGCTTCCAAAGTTTTTCCACCTGCTCAGCAAAAAAGCAAAAGACAAGATTTGTCTATTTAAGGACAAAATGGCCATGTAACCTCTCTGAACCTAAATCCTTCCATCTTCTCAAATCATGGAGAAACAATACTGATTCTGGAAGCAGCTATAGTACAATATTTATAAAAGGAAATAAGTATTATCAGAGGTAAGATTTCAGAAGTCATTTTAATTTTGTTTACAAGGTGTTTACAAATACTGCGGACGACGTATGCACCATTTTCATGGTGATTTAAGTACAACTGCATTAGAGACTGCATACACTTTGCTTCTGGTAGGACAGCAGTCTTGTACACCCCAAGGACCCCCCCCTCCCATTTTAAAATAATTTCTTTTTTATTTTTTATCAAGGAACTGGTTCTCCCAGAACTATTTTTCAGCATAGAAATTCATGTAAAGATAATCTAGACAGCTAGGTCTAGAGTAAATAAGGATGTAATAGTCCGAGGTGGACATAAGCACTTATTCCAATTGGAAATTACAAACCGTGTCAGCTTTGCTATCCCCTTACCAGCAAACTGTTCTTAGTGTTAATCTTGAAGCATTTCAGTAACACCTAGTATTATATAGGCACCAAACCAAGCTATGACTTGTGCTCAAAGTTTGGCAATAAAGCACTACGTGTTGCCACATTTTCCAGTCCTTTCTTGGACAGAGGTGACACATTAAAAGCCCTCAACTTCATACGTTTAATTTGTTTAAAAATTCAAACTTATTGCGCAACTTCCATGAATCACTCAAAAATACTACTTCAGCACCTTCTCAAACGTCCAGTGTTTAGAACCTCTTATTAAGCCAGCTATAATTTCAGCTACACATCTCTGGGTGCTTTCATGGGAGTCTGCCACAAGTTGTTCTAAATGAGGCTGAAGAACTGGCAAGAAGGCATCATCAAAGTTTCTGAAAAGGCCCTGTAAAACAAAATGTGAAAGCGTCCTCAGTAATTATCCATCTACACCATTGCCTTTGTAAGAACAACAAAAGATCGTGAAGCTCTCGAGATCTGAATATGAGAAAGTGGAATTACTTTGCTTTTGTAATAGAATGATATACAAGTGTCCTATGTACTTTTATATTACTCTAAATATGTTTCCCTAAGTAGTTGATCAGGAGAGAGGATTAATAGGATTAATCATAGCAGCACACCTTTAAAAATCAACATTTTGCAACAGCAGGGTATAAGCCAAGTAGCACGTGGCTTTTCCACACTTTGATAATTATCTACAAAATGGAACCAAGTTAGTTATTGAACTCTAGTTACCTTGAAGAGGCAAAATCTGCGAGGATTAAATTTGTCTTTTCCTTTTCTGTCTTCTAAAGACAAAAATTTTATTAACTGCTCAACAAACTTGGGATCAGAAAAGTGATCATATATAATTTGTTCTGCCTGTAACAGGAAAAAAAAAATAAAGATTAGCTTTGAGGTGCTTGATTGTCACAGTGACATCCCAATCTTTCCAAGTCCCATTTTTCATTTTAATTCTATTTTTGGCAAAAATCATGCCTGGGTTATCCACTTCCCCCCTCATTTTATAGGGAATATTGGGTAATGTTTTGCAAGGCTCCTGATTTTTATTTTCATTAATGACTTTGGATTCTTTCCTTTCACTAGCACAACCCCTACAAAGTAGTCATTCCCACTGTCACTAATTACCTTGTTCTAAACTCTGATAAAGATTTGAAAGGGAACAAGAAAGTGCTCATTAATACAATTATTCCGTGATCACTGACAGAGAAGCTGCAATACGTTAAAATAATAATTTATTCTTGTATGCTAACACAGTAAGTATGAAAATGAAGTAGAAAAATATGATTAAAAATGTCTTGTGGGGATCTAGGTTTCAGAATAGCTATCAATTATTGCTTGTTAAAAACATCATTATATCCACACAGCCATGAAACTGAGTAGTTGAGTTCACTCTCCATCTTGGTTTGCAATCAAGCAAAACAAATCTGTTGCCACACATTTTCTGTAAGCACTCTCTAAATGCCAAGCAATACTTAGATTAAAAGAGAGAAGGGAATTTGATCTCCACAGTAATCTGTCAACAATATTAAAAAAAAAAAAAGAGGAGAACAGTATTAACCCACAAAACTGAAACACACCGAAACCCTTACCTCTGTCAGCTCATCTCTCCTTCGCCCAAGCTTTGGTTGATGCTCAACTGGAGCATAAACTGTCATAGTTCTGAATATTAAAGAAAAAAAAAATACAGTAACACGTTTCAAAGTAAAATAAAGCTTATGATAATTTTCTATATTCTATATATTGAATAGGATTTATCATCAACTCCAGAAAAGCAAAACTTAAATGAGAATTTACAATAAAAAAATTAAGTCTGTTATTATAAAGGTTTTGCTACAGAAAGCCATCCGGAATTGTTAGTGATAGAATACTCTGCATATTTTGCAACTATATAAATGCATACTTCATTTGAAAACCAGCAGTTAAATAGCCACATGAAATGTGCCTATAGTACCCACAAAACCAAAAGAGAAGCAGGTAGAAAATAAATAAAGAAAAAACCCACAACAAAACCTCCCCCCACAAAACCACCCAGAAGTGGTAAAACAAGCAAGGAGCATAAAGGACAAAATAAATTATATTTTTTTGTTTCAATTAAAAAAATTAAACCTAACAAACATTAATCTCCCACAGGATTTTTTCTGCTGACTCTCACAATTCTATCTTAATGCTTAACAATACTCACTGAGGCCAGGTATAATATCCCCAGTGCGTTTTCTCCACAAAACAACACGACTCCCAAGCTTCCTTAGTCTTTGGTAAACTCTGACTGTCATAGTGCAGCCACTGGTTATCTGGTCTGTCACCAGCCTGAATGCTGGAAGGCTTAGGGTTTCCACCTGGTTAAAGAGGAATTTATACTTTATCAAACTTCTTCATTAACAGTCCCGGCAAACATTACAACTTTTATTAAAAGATTCTGAAGAGCTTTTATGTCTCCTTCCCCCTAATCAAATCTCTACAGAGATTTGCCCTAGATTAAAAGTAACACTACTAAAAGATATCTCTTTAGCAATTTATATAAATGTGCCATTTGAAATGATTAAAAAAAGAATAAAAAGGAGATATTCAAACTATTCTCACAAATTACAAGGCTTTCTGAAAGGAGAATGACCATTATCTCTGAAGTTTTAACTCACTTCAAGTAAGTGAATAGCTTAATACACACTTGCAAGGGCAACACTGTTTAAAAACAAAAAAACCCACCAAATGAAAAATGACCAATTATACTAACCATTTTGTTTGCTTAGGACATGAACAACCAGAGAGAAATGAAAAGCTTGTGATTTTATGGTTAATTTCACCAGAAAGAGATGCTTTTAAAAAAAATGTAGGATAAATGTTAGTAAGACATTTCTTATATCAAATAAAACCTACTTATTTCATAAGGGCAGATGGGCACTTTCTTGTGTGTTCTCTTAAGCTGCTTAAGAATACCAGCCACAGCCGAGATAGCCACCTAAAAGAAAGAAATGGGCATTAATGTATCCATTCCCTACACTTACCTCCAGAAGGAGGTGTCTCATCATCTCATTACAGACACAATTTAAACCAGCTACTCGGCACCCTAAAAAGCCAGTGAAAATTACAGTGAACTTTGTCACCCGAGCGGCAGATACTTCCCATAAAGTAGTAAATCTCACTCATTTCAGGGGATACAGGACATGGCTTAAGTGTGACCTTTATAGCCCACAAAAACCTCCCCACTAATCATTTTCAGGAAAAAAAGGAGGTCGCCATTGGTTTTAAGCCTCACTGAGGCAACAAGCACAATAAAAGGTGCAAATATAACACACAGACAGCTCCCTTCAAGTAATAAGCTGCAGATGGAAAAAACCAGACATCTGCAAAAGAAACTCTGCAAAATTCTTAAGTAAATAAGAATGAATAGGTACGTTCCACATTTTCACAGTTTACAGACTTTACATCATGTGTCACGGCTACAGCACTGCCAAGACTGTCGTCATCTTGGATTAGGAGCTTTTGTACACATGCATGGCTGGAAGAGCGAGGAGGGACGTGCACCCCAATTTTTGGGCTTTATCACAGCAAGACACCACAAACATCTGATCTAAAATCTAATGAGTTGCAAAACAAAAAGATATAATTATGTTGGTTTTACCTTACGAACTACAATTGCATCATGGTTGAGACACTGCACAAAAAATTTTATGGCACGGACAGGCAGTATCCTATCATCCCTCAGGAGCAGAGACAGAAAACCAATACTTATGTGCTCGAACTTCCAGGGGCTAAAAAAGTAAAATAAATATTCAAGCCAGACAATAAGTAGCAGAGTTGCATGTACTGTTTTCGCACAGAAATTACTATATGCATTAATATTATGTAAATACGTTTGGACTAACTTAAGTAATGTTCTATGCCACTGCTATAGTCAACATGCTTAACTGTCATTTACAGAAACCTCCAGTGTTCTAGGAACACACAAGTGCAATCAAACATATGCAGTTAACAGTGTCTTTTTGATCTTGGCATTTCAATGTAAAATACAGACATATAGGGGTATTTTTTTAAAGTTTTTAAACACAAATATTATGCTACCAATTAAAACCTATTCGGATGTCAGTATTATGCAGACAGAACCAGAGCTTTTTTCCCCCAACAAACTAATATTAAAAAAATAACAGGTCAAACTAACTAATGACAAAGCTAAACTCCAAGATGTGATGATAACTTATATTAACAAATCAAGCTTCAAATGCAAATAAATTCAAGACTCATTCACATCTTTACCTAGGAGACAGTAATGCAGGACTCCCCTACATTGGCCTTTATCTTCCTGTTTGGGCAAGCAGAATCCACATGCAAACGCATAAGGACCTCCAGAAATTCAATTCTTGCAGATACCTTTGCAAAAACTCTCTGGGAAGCTACCCACAATCCATTTTATGCAAGACTGCTACTAACAAACTGCTTTTGGACAATTAACTCAAGGGTGAAAAAAATATTACTCAATGCTGGTCATGCTAACTGCAGTTCTGGATGCAATTGATATTTATTCACGTAGCCACCTCCAATCCAGCCCCCCCCCCCCCCAAATTCTCATGCACAGAAAGGGAGACTTACAGATTTCTTTGCTCCACACAGTCCAGCAGCATGTTGACCAAATTTTCATAGTTTCTGAGGGAAAAAAAAGAGGGAATCATCAACCAGACGCTATTGAAAACCATTTAAAAACAGAATAAAAGTTCCTCAGCAAAAGGTGGGTGAAGGCAACGCAGTAAATGCGGCACAAACTGGGAGGGCAGAGAAGAGGAGGAGGAAGGAAGGAAATATGGGTGCAGAGGAAAGAGGCTGCCAAGTCAGGAGAGAAGACACACCACAACAATCCTTGGACATTCTGAATTTGTCGAGCTTAAGATTTAGTTTAGCAGTTTGGGATTATTACATTTAATGTACAGCAGACATCAGGCAGCACAAGCTGGTGTTAAGGGAAGTTTAACTTACCGCAGAGCCTCAGCATTCTTTTCTTTCTGTCGCTGAATTCCTAACTGAATTTCTTCTGAACGAAGACCTGTGAAGTTTGAACTCGGATGTTCTGTTTTTTGCAGCATAACAGCTATCTCAACACATTTCTCTGGAACCTGTTGACAGAGAATGCAAAGATTTAGGACTGAGTGGCAACTCAACAAGTTTTTATGTTTGTTTGTTTCTGCTTTTAAATAAGGAGAGTTCAGAATCATATGAAGAGTGCAGAATTTCCTGTCCACATAGACAAGTCCATGAAGAAGTAGGGACCACAGCTTTTGTGTTCATGCAGTAGAATTATTTCTCCAAGTGTTTTATTCTATTTTAAGATAAAGACAAACTTTAATACTTCATTAAAGTGTAAAATTTGTCTGTAAAAGATTTCTATTATTTGGCATTCATTCTTTAACATAAGTACCATGCCATTTATCCCACTGATTAGGCAAAAGGCAGTTGTGTAATAAGTGCTGTGTGTTAGCACAGCGGGACAACACCACAAATACTGACAATGTCAATTTGATGACACTGTCCTACCAACACACATCTTCACACCTGATCAGCACAACCCATTAACACTGCAAGGCAACTTAAACTTCCTTTCTGTAACAGGCTTCCTTAGAAGTTAACAAAAAGTTACAAATTCCAATAGTATTACAGGAAGCTCTATTACTTCAGTCTCAAAACCACAGGTCTACACTCCTCTAAGAAAAATCAGGATGTGATCAACATCAGAACACTAACTCAAATAATATACGTGAGTCTCAAGCATTTATGTCATCAAATGCTCTCAGAATCCAAGACATTAACACCAAGCATTCTGTCACTTACTGCAAAATCCAATCCAATTGTTTCATACTGCCTATGGATTTTTTCTGCTAGGTCATCAAAGAGTCTAACTATGGATGGTTTCTCCAAGGACATAGCTTTGCTAAGCCCAGAAGAAACAATCGCTGGCCACGTCTGTGCAATACAGTCCCAATCGTGAAGGTTTGCCAAGCATACTCCACTGTGATTTCCAAGAAGACAATATAAGGCACCCTGCAAAACGAGAGATGTTATTTTAAAAAGTTAAAGCATTGTTCACATGTAAGTGATATCTATCTACATAAGCATGCACCCACACAGAATAAAAGCTAATCTTCACATAACCAAATCATTAAAATGCACCATAAACATTCAGCTACGCAGCCTCATTGTCAAAACACTGAAGATTTTTCACAGAATCCTCTTCATGCTAAAGAATCATTTTAATGAGATCGGAAGCCCTGCCAATTAATTTGTCCACAGAATGGCTGACTGATTTTGGAATTACATTATAAAGGAGATTATTCAATGATCAAGTACCACACCTGGCCTTTCTGTGAACTTATTCAGATTTGGGCTGCAGGCAAATCATAATGCTATTATCTAGGCACCTGAAATAATGCCGACTGAATAGGATGTGGATAACTACTGGACATGACACAAACTGGTGAATGTGACAGGCGATTGTGTGAGAAGCTGACAAGAGTTACAGAGTGAAACAAAGGGTGGCTGGATTTCACAGGTGATAAAGTGGGAGTTATGTGAGAAATGGCCAAATTTCACAGGTAATTGGAGGGAAATTGTGGGGACCTTTTGGAGAGCAGAGTCTTACAAGAACAACACATCGGTAATATCATATAGGCTAAGACTGCTCGGTAGCAGTAACAGAAATACCAAACTCAGGTATGGTAAAAAATGCTGTAAGTGTAGCAAAACTGGGACCAATTGGGAAAAAGTACCTAGGCGTGCGTTGCTTATCTGGGATGAGACAGGGATGGAAAAAGGGAGGTACAAGGATGGCAGGAAAAAAATAATCATCAAGAAACAAGAAACGGGATAATAAGATATGCAAACAATGTAATCACATGCTGTCTGATAGTACCCATCAGGCAGCTGGAGCAGGACAATAAGCCATAGCTGCTGTCCTGACCATACGACAAGAGTCCAACTTGCCTCTGCGGGTGCAGAGGAAGGAGGGGAGCATGATGCTTTCAAACACCTGGACGGATAGACTGCTTCCTGGCGTCACCTTGTCAGCATCATTTCGAGGCCTGATGGCATCAGCAATTACCCACCACTTCGTAACAAACCCCACCTGATTTAGTATAACTTTTTTGGGTGATCAACTTTTTGTCCAGTTCACGCTATTTTCTTATACTGCTACAGCTAACAGAACTGCTTAATGAGTTTTACCACCTTGGACTATAGCTTCTCAATTTCCATTTCGTAATTTAAAAATAGGTGTTAACATACATTTCTGTAATACCTGAACACACAATGAAATGAGGAACATATATAAATGCAAAATTTCTCTTGACAACTGATCTAATCCAAATAATTCTTACACTAGTCATGCATAAGCTATATGCCATGAAAATATCAGAGTCACGCCGATAAACAAGCAAATCCCACTTTCACCATTAAAAGTTCTCCTATAAAAGCACTTTCAAGACAGACACGAAACAAAGTTAATGATACAGTACTTTAAATTGCTTTTGAGTGACATCTTGCCGGTCTGGATGCAAGAACTCCAAAACCAAGGGAATGATGTCTCTGCAACAAAAGTTGTACGTTCCCAGAGCTGTGAAGAATGCTTGCTGAGCTTTACTTCTGACCTGTGGGAAGAGAGACGTTACTAGAACGTCTTCTGAAAGAAAAATATGCTATACAAAAAATAACATCCTTATCCATTTGAGTTACTTATGCACAGAGTTTACGTGATGTATCTGTGCACAGAAACAAAATTATTTGTAGAAGGTTGTAAATAGTATGCTTCCCCTCGCCCTTGCTCGCAGTTGTTTAGAAAAACCTACTTCTTTCTAGCATTTACTTGAGAACAGCTATGAAGTTAAAGAAAATTCTTTGTGTTGCCAAAAACAGTCACTGTGTTTTTAAGATCATTTGAAAAGCAAACAGCCAGAATAACAGATGTGGTTAGCAGAACTCTGAAGAGCCTGTAGACATTGTGGATGGATCTGAATTTATATACACAGAGCTCCCATCGGGCAAAGAGTTTAGAATCTAGCTATCAGCACACTTGTCTTGTGGATTTTTTTAAGAACTAGAACGCCATCATAGCTACTTCCTAAAAGCAGACTTAGCATTCCAAATAGTGTCATGAATCATATCATCACATCTAAGAGCCTTCACCTGCTATATTTTTATTAAAATTTTCTATTGGATTATTGCTTTTAGAAGCCTAGAGTTAAGTTTCTCAGAAAATTTAAGATTTGTAACCTAAGTTGGCAGCCTCTCCACCCAGTTAAGTTATTTAACAAAGAAGGGGCTTCAAGCAAAAACTATGCCAAAATTGGCAACTAATGCAAATGAAATAAGTAAGTATTTCATGTTGCCATGGGAATAAATTGAAAAGTAAAGATCCTGAAAACATAATTTGAAGAGATCAACAAAAAACTCCATATATTTCAGTTCAAAAGGGGTTGTGCCTTACCTGACCATATGAACTTGTGGACAAGCACAAGAGATCTCTGATCATCTCCTGGTGGGAAGTTTTGTATTCACAGCCTTCCATTGTTAGTGTTCTCAGCTGAATTGCATAGAAAACACAAATAAAGGACAGATTGTTTTTACATTTCACACATGTACAACACTAGCACAGGATTATTGCATCTTTTGCTAAATAACAACATAACAAATCAGCTTTTCAAGTAAAGTAATTAGAGAAGATTTAAGGGAAAGCATTACCTCATGCTGCAACATAACTCTGTCTATCAGCAAAGCTCTGATATGCTGTTTCTTTCCTTGAAGCTGTAAACGAACACATAATTACATTTAGATTTCAGTATTTGTATGAGCAATTTGCACTGAATTCCCCACGCACTCTTTTTCTTCTAGAAACAGACAAATTTCGTGTAGAAATTCTTCTTTGGCAGACAACCTTGATTTTTTTTGTCCTGGTAAAACTTTTTATTTGCCTGTTACTCTGTAAGCAAAAGGAAGCTCTAGTCACAGAAATTTCTCAGTTAACAAGGACCAGAATGGAGCATCACGATCTCAGACTTTGGTCCAAGGCCATATGCAAACTGAGGGTTACTACAGTTCAGAAATGCTAAGCTATTTACTCATAAGATTTCCAAATAAAGGTACAAAAGCACTGCAAAACAATATTCTTATCAAGGAATTAGATTTCAAAATTATGAAGACTGATTAGGACGGTAACGAAAATATGCAAAAAGTCTTTCTGAACATTAGGAACTATTTCCATCCCTCACCTAAGCTTTACAAAGAAAAATCACTGACCCTGTTCTCCATTGATTTTTTCACTAGATTAAAGCTTTTCCATCGTGAATCAAACTCATGCTTGTGAGACCCTTGGAACTGCAAAACATCACTAATAATCTGTAGAAAGAAAAAGATGACAAAGAGTGATTATTTTGCAAAACAAGTAATCTTGTCTTAAGTATTACAAATTATAAGTATACCTTTATTATTAGAAATAAAGACTTGGTATCATCTTCTGAATTATCAAGTATATAGCCTGCAATTGGAAGAAAAATAATTTATTATCAGACAGGAAAAGAGCTTTAAAAATTAACAAGAATTTTATTTCTGCAAAGCTTAAATTTAAGAATTATAGGCAAAGTAAATGAAACCAGTTTCTCATCTATAAAATTATACTTAAAAGCACAAGACAGCACTTTTTAGACAGAGTGGTTAAACTTACGCAGCAATTTCCTTGTAACCCTTGCAATTGTTTCTCGATAATTCTCTCTTGATAAATCTAAAAAAAGAAACATTTTCTCTTTATTATACAATAGCATAAAAGGCCATTTATAGATAAGTAAACCAGTGGAAAGCCAGAGCAGACTATTCAGAAATGGCAGTATGGACTATTACAACAATAACCGGCTTGTTATATCTAAGGACACCACTCTCATAGGGCTTTCTTTTGTTTATCAAGTCAACAGTATGTTGCTTATACGTACATAACCTTCTTTATCTGCCTTGACAGCTGGCTTCATTTCTAACCACAGATTGAGGCAGATTATTGAGCATATGAAAACTGAGTAACACATTAAGCAGGGTAAAAAAGAAAGTCAATAGAATACAGATTTTACAATATTAGGTGATCAAGCCCGTACAAGAGTGGGGACTTATTCCCCTTCCAGACACGGAGTGGAACAGACATTCCCAATCTAAACAACAAAAAACGCAGAAGAAAGAAGGATCAATGATACAAGCAGTCTCCTTGGAGAGTTTTAAACCAGAAAAATCTTAATTGCTGCAAAAGACCACTAAATAAACGCCCGTTCTCTGTTACATGTTATATGGCTACAAACTCGCCACTTGCAAGCCAACAGACCAGATTTTAGAAGTATTAAAGCACCTGAAACCATTTAATAGTCCGATAAGCAGTTACCATGTGCCTCAGTTCCTTATTTAAATAGCTCATCTTCACTTGGAAGATGGTGAAGAATACACACAAAGCCTGAAAATTTCTTCTAAGGGAGCTGTCACAGCCTTTAGCAGGTTATGCCTTGATTCTTTGTCTCTCAAGTGCAGTCCTTGGGTGATGGGTGTTGCTTCCTGCACCTCTCATCTGTGTGGAAGTACACGGGCCCAACCATTCTGACCTGGGGGCTGGACTTGAGCTCCCATTCCCAGCCATATTACTGCAGCAGATTTGTATCTTGTATACCATCGCTGAAGATGAAATGGTGTGTACACAAGAACTTCTGTGTTGGCCAAAAAAGCCCATTTAATATAAAGAGAAGAATCAAAATTATGGTCTCAAAAAGAAGCTACTGTTTTCATAGCAGACAAAAATTGAAAACAACACTCACAACCTGTGTGAACAGAGTTTGGATCTACTTACCATATTCAACACC
Source organism: Theristicus caerulescens (assembly GCA_020745775.1). NCBI lineage: Eukaryota > Metazoa > Chordata > Aves > Pelecaniformes > Threskiornithidae > Theristicus > Theristicus caerulescens. The sequence goes on along the minus strand of CM036561.1, from coordinate 126,500,130 downwards.
AGTGTACAGTTTTGTCTCTTCCAAAGACACCAGACTTGGGACCCTGTATGAAAACAAACCAAGTATTACTACACATTATGGAAATCATCGACTATGTGAATTTCATTGACATTTAATTCATTTTAACAAGTTAAATTTCATGCCAGTAGCACCAAAGACGTTTGGATTTACTAACAGTAAATAGCCTCAGTTCTAACATTTATAAGTCAACCATACCTATGAGTCAGACTGTCAGAGACAAGTACACCGTAAGGACATCACTTTGTACCCAGAACCTTGATTTCTCATTTAACAGAACCTCATCAGTTCTGTTAAATAGCCAGAGATTTGGTCTCATTGTCAAATCTATGAACACACATCAAAACAAGCGTGGCTCCTAGTCATCTTAGTCTAGGAAGGACAGGTGAATTTGACTGCTGAGGCAGAATCCTTTTCTGACAAGTTAAGCTGAGGAAGCTTTTCTGACTCTGGTCCTTTCTTTATAAAGTAATGTACCCATTATCTACAGAAGTCCTACTTATTGCTATATGAAGTTCGCTATTAATAACCATACCAAAAAATAAAGCAAGGCATCTTCCAGGATTTGGGTCAAACTTATCTATCCAAAATATTTTTTTCAAAGTGAATTCTTAGCCTTTGTGGATTTGCCTTTATATAACCATGCAAAAAAATACATACTCAGATATCACATGCCAATGAATTTAAAAGACATAAGAACATACACTTGGGTTTTTTTGTTTTGTTTTTAAACCTACAGTCTCACCCCTAAAACATTAAGGTAGGCAAATTCAACCTTTCAAGGACAAAATACACCAGTGTATTATATTAAACAAATAGTATCAGCAAGTAATCCCCATAAAAATAATCTTCACATAAAATTGCATTGACAGTATAATCAGAACAAAGCTACGTGAAGCAATGCGACTCTACTCCTATTACAAACGCTAAATAACACATCAGAAAACACTATAGATTCTGTATGCGAGCATACGCTACGAGATACTAAAAAAACCTTTCAGATTTCAGGCAATGGCAATTTCAGAACCGGAAATAAGAGTCATGTTTCTCCAGTAAAAGTGAACACATTAAAACAGAAGCGCTACAATTATTGTGCTGATTAGATGAAGGCAATAAACTTGCAACCAAAAATTAAGTAAACTCACTTCACATCCCTTGTAACAGTCACGCCTGCACCAACAAAAGTCAAACTGAAATGTCTTTTTCTTAATCAATTTAGACATCAAGAAGTGAAGTCTTAATATCATTTTTCTTGTTGTATTTCTGGTAGCACTATGTTAACTTGAAAATAAGCCATTCCAAAAATCTTCCCACGTTTTCCCCCCCCCCCCCCCCCGCAAACTCAGCACTGTCATAGGTGCTTAAGGTACAGCCTGGCCCCTAATACACTTTCCAAAACATCCAATGTCAATCCAGTACTTTGGTCCTGAATAAAGTTTTTATGGTCTCACACACTTGCTCTTTTAGAATCATCTACATGATTGACTTCAAAAGTGGTTGCTATATATTTGTCCAAGATCAGATCTTTCCAGTTGGGAAGATACAGAGAGGGGATGTTTTGACAATTAACATCTGGGAAAAAAAAGAAGAGTGAACCTTCCCATCCCAAATACTATTACTTCTTAAAAAAAAAAAAGAAGGAAATAGATAAATCCAACAATCTCAGACAGCTAGACATTAAGCAATTACTTTTTTTTTTGTACAGTACGTTGGATATGTTGATAGGTAAATGAGCTCATAGCAGCAATTTTTTCTATGGTATTTTAATGTATTTTTACCCTTAAACAGTTTCCCCTGATATAAATACACAAATTAAGTTCACATAAGGCTTTCCTACCTACGAGGCAAGGAAAATTAAAGTGCAATTTTCCAGTTTTCCTCAGGTAGTCTACAGAAACATTACAAGCCTTCACGCTTCCTTCCCACTCCCAGCAAAACGCATTCAACTGTTCTTTGCCAGCTAGCCAAGCTCTGAACCAAATCTCTAAAACAAAGGAAAAACAACACTCCAAGCTCTCTCTACACTTCAGGTTCCTGAGTAAACCAGGAGTAGCAACTCAACACATAGCATCCAGTAATCAAGAACTAGCCTGGTATAGTCCTTACACTCACCATGACGCTACTCCACAGGCAGAACCATTTATTTCAACAAGGCTACTAAGAGGATGAAACATATGTTCAAAATGCAATGAAGTTTTATAGCTGGCCCACAAACTAAGATCCATGCTAGTAATATTCAGCATTATAAGTGTCCGGCACACCAAGCCAGAGAAAGCTAAACTCAGACACACAAAAGGAAGAGGCATGAAATGTTTTTCTTCACTTCAGCCAATACTGATAGTAAGACTCTCACGACAATGCTTCATGCAGTGTATATATAATACTGTGCTTCATTCTGTATCAACAGTTTCAACACAAATTGCCAAGAAAACTTATGAACAAAGAGCATCCAAAATTATAGCTGGAACAGAAATCCCCATTAAACAGAACTTTGAAGAATTCATTCCCTTATTTGTCACAGTACAAAACCTAAAGCATCTTTATTTGAGAAAAATTGATGCGCTATATGTTTTTCAACTTCCAGACATTTTACAGAGCACTTTATCCAAGTCTCTGTGTACATATTCCTCCGTATATAAGTACAGTTCAGCAATCAGATACAGCTTTTCAGAAACAAATAACTTTTAGCATCTCTCCACTGAACTAATTGCAGAGAAATTTTTTCTAATTGCAAAAAAAAAAAACAAACCACCCTGTGCCATGTTAAGGACTAGATCAAGGGCCGCATCAACCTATTTTGACATAAGAGATTAAGAGACAACAGTCGGAAGGAGAACAAGGAGAAAACAGGGTTACTCACCGTGGAGGAGTAACTGTTTCCTTTTCTGTGTGCAGCTCCCCCAGCAGAGCTGGGAAGTTTCCTGGAGATGCCAAGAGAGGTTAGCTAGCCCTGCCCCTCAGCATACGATATCACATCCTCACACATTTAAAAGAAGTGGTCTTATCCTTGACTTGTAGTCTGAACACCTTCAGTGAAAGGACATTAAGAAAGCTCCTACCAGTGTCTGCAGCCAGAGTAGAGCAATACTGCATCCTAACTAACCAAGCTGTATTTAAGAGGGAGACAAAAACCAGATGTTCTCTGAGTAACCCTGGTTTTGCCTCCCTAAATCAGCTGCTTAGTGTTATCTCATTAATAAGTAGGCTGCAAGGAAGGGAAGCCAAGTGAAGGGGAACTCAACTGAACATCAGGGAAAGATTTCCCAACCTTATACTGTCTGCTTTTGAAATAATCTTTATTTGCACGCCATTAAGAGTCATTGCAACAAAAGGAGATTGCTATTACTTACAATTACAGTGGCCCCTTAAGAAAAAGGGTAGACTGTGTGTGGGGAAGCATTATCTATACCTGCACACATCTCGTGTGGCAGAGAAACCATGACATTGTGTTTCTGCAGGCACAGAAAAACCTGTGTATTCCTTTTTCCCCAACTATGTCAGGATAATTCACCGCAGCTCTGACTGCATGGCTTTGAACACCTTAATTCAGCCACAAAAAACTACTGCTGTCATAAAGGATTGCTCCTCACAACCTCTGGCAACTCCTCAACTCTGTTTTTCCCTTCCTCTTGTAACTACCCATTTTGCATTAAGAAAGTAATTCACAGAAGACACCTGAAATCAATGGCATCTCTACTAAAGATTAAGAACACAATGTGGAATAATAATATAAATACACACTACTGAGTCATGAAGTAGTTTTCTATTAATTTGTTATGCATGGCACCTCAGAAGAGAATTCATTCATCCTCCAAAAAAGATGAAGTTTAAATTCCTTGCTACTTACAGGATAAAAAAAAAAAAAAAAAAAGAGTCAACTCCAAGTGCCATTTATTAAAGTTCTATTTCCTGGTGAAATTTGACTATTCTTTTCAATTGTGACAAATTTCAATTATGCAGTTTATTTGTGCATGGATTGTGTACAAATTGCTTTTCTACTGAATTGCCCATCATCTCCCTAAACAGGCGCTCATGTATGAAACATTCACAGTAACACTAAGCATTTAAAATAGCATGAGCTGTTTTTTAATTAAGCTATGATGGGATTTTCAGAAGGCTATAAATTATTTAGGTCATTCATGTAAAACACACATGGGAATTTTGCTCCCAAAATTGGGAAGGGGGGAGGGGGAAGAAATCGCAAACTACACATAAGAACTGCTTGATCTCAGAAAAGTTGGAGCATTAATGAAACCTAAACCTTCTGTGCCCAAGTTCACTAAACAAGGAAATCACTCTCCAAGCACTTCACAACAGCTACGCTGACGTGTATATCGAGGGTGCGTATGTACACACACACAGCGTGTATACTTTTGGGTACACTGAGCATACGCAAGTCAAGTGTTGGTCAATTTAACAATGTGTTTTCTGTACTAAATATATACATAACACTTTTCAGTTTGGAGACTACCAGTCACCAAGATAAAAAAAAAAGGAGTAAGAGAAACTAATGCATCAACATGAAAACATTAACCTAGATTGACAGGAGATTCAATAAGGCTCATGCCAACGTACACACTTGTAGATAAACAGAAGTTTTGAAACCTTTACTCTAACCAGTATTTATTAAGCCATGAAAATAAGGGCACACTTTGATTCTGTCTAACAAGAAGAACATACCAGACCAATGCTGGGGAATTCTATCCAGTTTCAGCTTTATCAAACAATAAATAAAAATTAAAAAAAAAAAAAACACCCACAACCAAAAACCAAACAAGAAACCAACAGAAAAACTTTATACATTAACTATTCAAGAAGCAAATCCATTGTCAATAGCTAATAAATAAAATAAAAACAAACTGCCAAGACACAAAACAGACTATTCTTATCAAGAAGAAACGAAGACAGACATTTTGAAATTATTGGGTACTCTCAGGTGTTTGACACCGAGGAACAAAAAAAACTGTACAAGTTCATAGAAATGGACAAGTGGCTTCCCATGAAACTTTTCAAGATGAAAAGTTTCTGCAAGTGATTTCCATGAAATGATGTTGATGAATTGGCTATAATCAAACATCAATACACCATCTATAATCAAACAAAGCAGAATCCTGGGTAAAAAGTACTACTACAGTAAAATGTAGTAGTCTCCATGCTAGTGGACAGGCCTCATTTGCAACAGCTTTATTTTCCTACTCTAGAAGTAACTTCAAAAGAATTATAGCAACAACAAAACACCAAGCAGCAAATAGTTACCATGTTAGTGGAAAGCAGTCTCATGCATTCATCTCTGCAATTTATTTTAAAACAGAAAGGTTTAGAACATAAATCCAGATTCACTCATTTTCTTCTCCCAAAACAGTGCTCGTAACTTCCGTTATATTCTCATCCCTCTAGAAGACTACCACGTTTATGTAATAATGTGATTTTAAATTCATCCATCCGAAACACCCCAAACCTCGCATCTAATGCATGGGAATTCCATGCAACAACACAGGTCAGTTATGACAACCAACAATGAAATAAGCATTTGGCCAGCTTGTGACATCTGTGACATACAGTCAATATATATTTTTCATAATTAGTTTTCCCTATTACTTAAGCAAAAAAACCTACTTCCTCACTCAGTCATCTTGCTTTGTACTAGTCACTGTTATGACTGAGTCACTTAAATTAATGATCGAGTCAGGTACAGGGGTCTCATGCTGTTACAACCTGCTCCTCATGGAGAAAGCAGCCCTTCTGCCTTATTCTTCTGCCTGTCACCCAAACAAGATTGCGAACAGACCCGAAAAACAAGGTCTGCAAATATTTGGGTAGCTTTCAGTTGTCAAACAGAAAAATAAATCCCCTATGTTCAGGGAAAAAGCATCTTGGTGGCAGGAGCAGCCTGCAGGCAGATACAGTTCACAGTACTAACTGAACCATCATATCTAGATCATCATCCCACTACACACGAAGTTTTAAAGTTCATTCTACCCACATATTTCTTTTGCTGAGGTTCAAATTACATAGCTCCAAGCTCTCCCCCATCTACGTGGCTTTCCTTTCTTTCATTGAGCAGGCCAGAGGATTATAAAGGAACAAATAATAATCATCTGTCTTTCTTGGCAAGAATCTTCAGGTATCCTTAACCGTCAAGATGAACAAAAATCTAGCAGTTACACCTACTCAGCTCTACTTTACAGCCAGCACAAAAACCAATGCTGCACTGCATGGTGTGTGGTCAGCTATGGTTCATTGGAGTTAAGTGGCATAGGACGTACCTGACAAGAAATCTCCTGTGCCAGTTTGTTTTAGAAGTATACATGTAGAATTTTTTTTATCTTAAATGTATCAAGCCATTTACCAATACCTGCATCAAAAGATATTCCTACACTGCCACGTTAGGACAGTGAATATCATCACCACTAGTGGTAAGTACTAACTGTGAACACACAGTACTTAAAATAAGGGCGTTCTGGGTAACTGACTTAGTCACTTCCAATAAAAGCCCTTCGGTTTCAAATCTGAATACTTTATGTGCATTCCCACTATATATAATGGGAACAGGCTTGGGAATGTGAACTGGTATCTTACAAAAAGAAAATCCTAGGACTCATGACACAGTAACAATTAAAGTCAAACTTTTTTTCTGTTTTAATAGCAAGTTCATCAAAAGACACCTCCTACATTCAAACTGTATATAATTTTATGGACATATGGGATAGAAAACAGTATTCACAGGATCCTGTTTAATATTGCTTTTTAAATCAAAAAATATCTCCCTCATTACAAATGTTCCAGTTATTCCTTGTGGAAGAAGAGGAGGGAATGAGGCAGCGGAGAGGACATCTACTTTCTTGGTACAATTCCTTTCTGTGACCCTTGCTTACATACAGTAACCCATTAAAACAGAATATACATTTCATAAGAAGCATCGCCAGAATGAACCATCTGTCCTGGATGGATCAACTCAGCCTCATCTCTCAAGATGCTAAATTGATCTTGACCTTTGTAACTGTTCCTGCTAAGTAAGTTGAATAAACTGACAGGGATCTAACATTTAATTGATACAAAGTGCGAGTGTCTCCTTAAGTATTTAGTCCACCTTACTAAGCCACAGCACAATCCACTGTGCACAAACTCACTCTACTTCTCTCAGATTATCTCCTTCATTAAAAATCCATGTTCCATTTGTGATAATTCAAATCATACAAAGAATGAGAACTAAAGCTTACTTAAAATTCATTCAACTTCAGCAGGCAAATTCCTGAGTCCCGTGTAAAGTCACTGAAAAGATAAATTGCCTTAACTAGGTTTTTAAAAAGCATTAATGTAAACATAAAAAGTTTGGATGCAGGACCTGCTCACAGTGGGTATGTTTTATCGATATGTGTAAAGTCTGTGCAAAACCAGATAATGGTGGACTCTCAATCTCTGCAGACGTTCAGCAGAATAAACTATTGAGTTCCAAAATTCAGATTATGTGAGAAAAGTCTGATTTTGATTTCTTTAGTAACAAACCGATTTCAGCATGTTCTCATGTAAATTGTGTATATCTAATACAGCAGCACAGATAACTAACAGAATGAAGCAAATCTTCTGTAAGTATACAAGTAATTTAGAAGTTAATTATAGGCTAATGTCCTAATTTGTACATTAAGAATTTACAGACCTTGCCCAACAATATAAAAAGATGATTCTAAACACCCCACACCAAAACAAAGCCAGAGACACTCTACATGAGCACATTCTAATGATAGCTGCAATTCACTCTTCTCCACAGGTGCTGAAGTTCTTTCTTCTACCAAATGAAGCTTCCATTATTGACAATCAGATAGCCTAGACAAGGGTACAGAACTGCTTATTCTTACACAGGAGTTTCTTCCTTGATTAAGAGATTACTACAGCTACAACAGATTTTTCTTTTTTTTTTTTTGGTGATGTTAAAGAATTTTTGGGCCAAGACAGCCTTGTATTTTGAAGTTCAAGGCATCCAAGAACAAAAAAATCCTTCTCCTTTGAAGGACCAACACCAGAAACTGTCCTTGAACCTGTGAGGCATACGAACTGCAAGCATCTGGTGCTTGCTGCCTAACAGATGCCAGGGCAGGATTCAGACTGAATCAAGAAGCAATGCTAACGCGCTCCCACATTTTCCCAATACGGACCAGCAGCACGTTGCTAGTACAGGAACAGTCAATGCCTCCTGAAAGGTGCTGGAGTCCTTATTTTAGAAGATAGACATAATCAGCCTGAATGCCTGCACTGCCTCTTTAACAAAAAGATTACTTCCCTGAGTTCCTTACACAGTCAATGGTAAAAGATGGCCTCTACAAAGCTCTCCAGCTTAGCAAATGTTCTAACATACACTCTAGAGGAGCCTCTCCCATTGTACAGGAAGCTCACAGAAGCGAGGCACCTGAAGTAATGCATTTGAGACTGGATCAATGCTCCTTGGCACTTTTAGTAGCTGGCACTGGGGCAAAAAAAATCTCAGCCACAACTTTATAGTCACCAAATACAGACCGCAGCCATAAGCTTAATTGAAACCCTCTGTATTTTAAACATGATATATAACAACAAGAATACCGAGATCCAACTCATAATTGCCTCTAATGTTAATATTTCAACATACTTTCTCAAAGAAGTCAAAGCTAAAGCAGCAATCCCATCTGTTAAAAATGTAGTCTTGTTTTAAAGCCTGAACTGTAATGCAACAGAAAGTTCCTATTACTTCCAAAATGAAAGTTTACTCAAGCATTTTTGTTAGAGTTCTACTGTATGCTGGCACCAGTAGCCAGGTTCTGCTGTGACATTATTCAAAGGGGTTTGAGCATTCAAACCGGATTTATTTCCTATTTTAATATGAGAAGACAGCTGGCAAGAAGTTAAGTTCAGAATGTTTACGACTTCACTCGTTCAGGGCGACAGGAACATTAGTAAGATGGCAGCGCACCATGGTTTGAAGGCTTCTTTTAGAGGAGGGGAAACACTTGAGTAAATGCCTAGCTTCCATTTCCTTTACATAAAGTAGCATCAGCAATGCAGTGCCGTCACCTACCTTTTTTAAACATTTTCAGTCTTGCACCAAAAAAGCACTGTAAGTCACTATTTCAAATTTCTGTATCTTTATACTAGTATGAGAGTTCCTTAAAAATAGCCACTAGAAGCAGTTGTGTGATAACAGCAATAAAGCACTAAAAAACAGTATGAATAATTGCTAAGAATGTTTGTGATATCAAAATAAATTTTACTTACAGATGAGCCACCCTTTCTCCTTTTAGAGGTGGCAGAACGTTCCCAGAACCAATCAAGCAGTTATGCACAATAGCAAGACACTGCTGCACATCATCTCTTAAACAAAGAAGAAAACCCAATTACTTATCTGTTAAATGCTTGAAAATATACACATGATAAACCATATTTTTGGTGAAGTTTTATAAAAGCCCTTTTCTTTACCTATATCACTTCTAAACACAAGAGGGAACACTACAGAAATCAATCATTTTTTGATCCAACCTAATTCTATTAGAGAACTCCAACATTCAACTTTGTTTTCCAAAAGACTGGTTTTGGAGATTTTACATTCTGAAACAGTCAAGGAAACATCAGTATAATGAGAAACTAATCTCAAACCAGACAGTTTTACCCCAAAAAGACTGTTTTGAAGAATTTTATCTAAATCTCAGCTAAAACACATGAAATAACTCTCCACCCCAAGGCCAAGAAAAGGCCTTCCCACCATGAGCAGGATGAGGGGATACTTTCTTTATGAGTGAATATTTTACAGTCTGAAGATAAATTATAATGCAACAGTGTGAACAACTTTTTTCTGTGTTATTTTAGAGAATTAAGGAACTCTTTTTAAAGCTCTCCCATCTGAAGTAGTAGTAGCATTTAGCATATAGTTACAAATTTTGCCCTTTGTTCTCAGCTTTATGGTAAGCAGCTCTGATTTGTAAAATAACTCCTTTCAGCCCTCTACAGAGGTTCCCTAACTGAAGAGCTCTTAGTACTCATGCACTACTTATCAACTCTCTAAATACGTGTGTTCAAAGGCTGTTAGAATTTTTCATTTTATCTTTTGTAATAGAAAAATCTTACTCTGAAGCTCCTAAATACATAAAAAATGTTTTATTTCCAATCATTAATTCATGGAATACTGAAAAAAAAGAAATGTGACAAGAATCCAAGCTCCAGAAATATTATGATTCAAAGCAACAGCAGGCTCACCTAGTATCCCATTTATTCACAACCGTTACACCCTCAGCAACTAATGGTATTCTCTACTCTTGCAGCTTTGCTATCTTGCCTTCCGATTTAATTTGCAATTCATGCACTTGGCTATATTCTCCCAAATCACCACCATTTATTTCTATTGAGTAGCACAGTGAAGCCTTGACCAAATCGAAGTCCAATTCTGTTATAAATTAACAGCTTCACATACAAGGTGTCAAAGAGACAAGAAAAAAAAAAAAACAAGCAAAAGAAAGAAACATACAAATAAACCAAAGACTTAAATAGGAAGCATATCCTTTCTTCTTTTAGTCTAAGTATACTTTCTGATTGCAGTTTGGTGGCATTGATTTGTCCAGCATATATTGCCTTTTTCAGATTTAAAAAAAAAAGGAAACTTGAAGAATATTTAGGAGTCTGATACACCGTGCCCTACTTCATGTAGGGCTGCACTTTACAGCACGAGGTATAACGTCATATGCTATGAACATCAATGGAGTATACATAGCTTCAAGGGTGTGAAGGTTTAACATGAGAAATAAAGAATGTTCGAGATTTAATGCTTGTAAACAACTTTAGCTATTTGATACTTATAAATGCTTTAGCACATACTGAACTCATGATTATCTTGTGCTTCGGAAACTATCCTCGTGAAGCAATGGTTTCACACTAATGGAGTTTAATGAGATTGGGCAACGGTATTCTTGCCTCCGTTCCCATTTGTTGTGCCACTGGCTCTGCGCTACCTCCTCAGCCACTGACACTTTTTGCAGGGACGCACTATGTACCTTTTACTCATAGGAAGGAAGTGGAGAGAGGCAGATTTCCAAGCCAAATCAGTTCTGTGTTCCACTTCATAGTTTAGGAACACAAATGGTTGTGCCAAAGCAACAGGATAAGAGTCTAGAGGAAGAGCTTTTTTTATTGCTGACTATGGTTAGATGGGAACATACTTTGTGGTATGTATTAAAAAACTGGAACAGAAAAGTCTTTTGAAGACTTTATAACAACATAGTGTCTTAAGTTTTTTTTTTTTTAAAAGCAATTCTGTTTAAAACAACATGTTATCAGTTTTATGAAATGCACTTCCAAGCTACACGTACTCTTCAGAGCTAAAAATCTTTGAAAGATACTTAGAATAATATCCAAGACAGTGTAACATTATAGTATTTTACTCCTTAATTTTTATAGTGCTGGTATGATTGGCAATAACTACTTAAAACAGACATGAGCAGATAAATGCACCTCCTCCATATTACGTATCACCACCAACCTGGACATTTCTAGTTTTCCAATTGCATAGTCCTCTAGCCTGGTGAGCTCAGGCTGAAGAAAAGTATCCAGCAGATAAAAAGCGAAGTTTATTTCCTCAGATGAAGGAACATGCCACTGGATGTCCAAGTTCCACAGGTCACCTGGTTTACCCCAGTCCTATAATAAATAAAGACAGTTCATATTAATCAAACTATGAAGATAATTTTCTTTTTAAAAAGTTAGCATTTAATGTTACTAAAAAAAACCCAAACACATGAATTAGCTACTGCTGTAAAGCAGTTATCCTGACAATTCCAGGAAAAAAAACCAACAAACCACAATAAAACCAAATAGAAATCCCAAACCTACTATAACATCTACATGTACCTGGAAAATAACATACCTGAAAGGACTAAAAGGCAAAGGACTGTACTGGTTTAATTCAACTATAACTTTGTTATTCCGTTGGCTGGATACAAATTCAGAAAGTACAACTCAGACTTTTGATACTCCTACAGAGAACAAAGAAGCTAACCCATTTAATAATACCCCTTTTCAGTATTTGAACCACAATCAGAAAACTTAGTACTTTCATTTTAAAAATAAAAAAAAAGAAAGCTAAACTTTAAGGTGGACTTTCCATACAATGCTAGATCATCCCATAGCAAAGACAACTTTTTATATTTTGGCTTACAAAGAGCTCAGCCTTGCTGTAGAATTAACACCACTTGAGTACTTGGAAGAAACAAGTCAATATTTATTACTAGTTCATATTCAAACATGAAGTCCATGCTTAGGACTATATTAATTAATAGATAGGCCTTTGCAGTCTTCATTTACCATTTCCTGTCTTTGTCCAATTCTACATGGTAATTCAATATTTAAAAACTTCACCAATCGGTTCTTAAAATGCCTGACTGGTCTGACTGGACAAAAAGTACAAAGAACTACAGTAACACACTTACTCAATGTAGCCTGCTATTACTTCCCTTCTTTGGAAGAGCGGGCTAGTCCTCCAGGAGCATTACTTGAGAAAGTGACAGAACTGCAGTTTTACACTGGGCAGGGTAGGAAGCATGTAAGTGACAAACTCAAGCTGTTAATGGCAATTAGGAGCTGATATAATATACACTTTCTAAAGTAGCCATTGATGTATGGAACAGCAAAGTAATTGTGATTTTTTTCAATTTCAGAGGAGAAATTTAAAAAGAAAACTTCTATTTTTGTGTTGGGGCATTTGACTAAGATTTTTTTTGTTTGCTTTTAAGTATCTGGCTCAACTGGATGTTCCCATCAGTTTATAAAACTGTACTGGCTTTCAGTAACAAGCGCTAGATTATCTGCAGTTGTAACGTTATATATAAGACCACTTTTCAGCAAAATGCAGTTTTATATTCAAATAGGCCAGCTGAAAACTGCTGCACTGTTCATCTGTAATACTGATAAATTGACCTCAAAGTCCTAACAGCAGACTAGCATATGACTTTGGACAGTTTCAGTAACTTTTAATATTGCCACTTCTATTTCATTTTATCTCAAGCTCAGTGTAGAATCATTGTTCACTTGTTATTCTGCCTACCTGTAAAATACTGTATCTCCTTTCTTGCAATTGTTTTGCAATGACGTACTCATTTTTCCATGCACTCACCACTACTTGTTATAACTGATAACCACATTTATACGAAGAGGAAAAAGGAAAGGCTGCAGCTCTCATCCACAAAAGCAGATGAAAGACTAAGTTCGTCCCAGTGCAACAATGCTTCCTCTGACTGGATATTTAAGTTCAAGTGAACAGCAAAATTCTCCTGCTAAACTCCAGACTTAACTGTTTATACCACTGTACTTCATGATAGCTGGGTCTCAATTAAATGCATCATATATTGCAAGATTAAGAAACATGAGCAGGCACTCTTGCTTTGTATTATGTTATTGTAAAGATAAGCGATCATTGTAAAACACACATCATAAAACACTAATATGTCATGCTATAAAACTACTCAAAACAGCAGTAAGCATTCATTTTTGCTATCAATATACTTTTAAGTAACTTGTAATTTGCTATACATTTCAAAGTCCAAAGCATCTTTCAATTACACTTTCCATTGCTGCTACCGATGTTCAGAAATCTCCAAATAAAAACAAATAATATAGTGTATGATGGTTTTTTAAAAAAGAAAGTCAAATCCTCTAATCCTAAATAAATGAAAATCCTTGCCTTGATAGGAAAGTATTCAGAAAGAGGCTTGTCAAAGCCACCTGGCACACTGCAGTACTCTGTGGGGTAGATAAGTGTAGCAGAACGAAGAAGATGGTGCAGTAGGTTACAAGACAGAATGTAACCCTGCTTACAGGTTAAATGTAGGGTTCGCTGCAGTATCTTCCCAAGCTGCTCCCTGTACGGTAGCAACTTCTTTCCATCCACTCGAGTGATCTAATAGGAAAGACAAACATTTCAAAGGTAAACATAACCAATTTTGTTCTAGAACACTAAAGAATTACACCACACAACCGATCCTGCATCAGGTTTCGTTCTGCACTGAATTCAAATTAAAGACTGAACTTGCACATGAACTACCACTTCTACTGCTGTTTGAAAAGTTTAAGTAACACATAAGAACTGTTATATACATTGCTTCTCGATGCCATTCAAAATTTTCTAGCAATACACGTATACATTGAGATTAATTTTAAAAGATTTATCTTTGCTAAAAGCATCTTATATTTTTCCCTGCGTGTATCCCTCTTCTTTCTCTGCCCCTCAATAATTGTTTCTATTAAATGCTTTGATTTTTTCCACATACACACCATATGTTTATTTTCTTCAAACAGCAGCCACTTATGTCCCATTTAAAATTAGATAAGAAAAAGAAGTTATGCAGTGTCATTCATACAACATTTACTTTGTTTTAACAGCAGAAGTTTTACTACTTTCTTCTTTCAGGGCTATTTAACAGGATTCAGTGATATACATGCATGGGGAGAACATTCTTTGCGATACCTCTGACAACAGCTGAAGATTCCAAAGTAGCTCCTTATCTAGTTCTTCATCATGTAACACATCATCATCTAGAGGAACAAGTGATAAGTACTGCTGTAACCATGCTGCAGCCAAGTTTTCCCAACAAGCTAAATCATAAACCAGATGCATCCCAAAAGTCTACCCCCAACCCTTCTATCGCAACCTTCCGATTCACAGTGCACCCACATCCAACTAGAGGTTACTTTAGCTAACTTAACATCTTGAATGCTTTTTGAGGAATTGAGGAATGTCTGGAGACATTTTAAACTGCCGCATTTTTAAAGACGCATGCTCTTGTAGCTTGAGAGCGTTCTGTCTGAAACCACACATACACATTGTTGCTTTGGTTTTTTAGATGAAGTAATGGACAGAATTAATTTTCCATCATTGAAATGAAGTTGGGGAAAACACACAGAAGTTTTAAATATTATTTTTATGTTTAACAAAAGTCAACCCAAACCAAAGCAAATAAAGTTAGAAATCTTATAAACTTACTGACTGTGAGGTGAGTTATAACATTGCAGCAATGTGGTACAAACAGCTTCAAGGATTCCTCAGGGCGGCACTGGAAACAGCAGCATAAATAGCCCATTTTAACAAAAAGATGCCTTATGGAACTCAGTGCACACATTGATAAAAATCTTCTAACAACATTATTGAAAAAGAGGAAAGAGTAGACTGTATCTCAACTCCAAGTCATTCTAGAGTCAGCCTGACACCACGATTTTTAAACGTTCAATAAAACCTAAATTAAAATTAACATAAATGCAAGAAAAATACTTGTGAATTAACCTCTTGAAATGTTGCTATATGCAACTATCCAGTTTTAGAAAAGACATAATATTAGGAACCACGTGTATTTACAAGAAAAATTAAAGATCTTACATAAGAAAAAGTAGCTTGCTTTTTTTTTTAAACTAAAGATCAAATGAAATCAGAGCGTTTTCTCTCACTTTTACTGCAGCTCGGCACATATCAGCAACCATTCGACCAGCAACTCTCGTCTCAAATATATTTGAAACAGCAAAGTTAAAGACCTTCTCCAAGGCAACCTAAGAATGAGTACAAAAAGATGGAGGTTATTTTTTTAAACTAGGTAGCACCAAATGTTTGATGTTACACAGAAGGCAGCATCTGTACATAATATTGTATTCTTTTAAAACAGAAGACTGGAAACATGATTCACATTTTTAAAAAATCAGAAGAGAGACGCAGAGAAAGCAGTTCTGTAGACTGCCTAAAGCTGAGTAAAATGTAACCACTCTCAAAATTAAAGTTGACAATATTATAGAATAGAAAGATTAAAAATTTATGTGAATAGTAACTGCTCAGGAAAAAAAACCCTAAGTGTTACCAGTACATGTGACTTCCACGCTATGTAACACCTATGTCTAATTGTACAACTACTGCCTTAAGCTGAAAATAAAAGCTGCTACACAACTAGCAATGACAAAAGGTTTGTCAAAATAGTTTCAGTTTGCAGATTTTCACTTTTTCTCTTATTGCAACACTCAGTTACAGTAGCACACTGTAACTGGAAAATACCTGAGAGCGTCCACTATCATTAAAATAATTCAATTACAAGAAGGTCTATATTCCCGCACCCCCAAGAGTTTAAAAACAAAACACACTGAGTGCTTTAACTGGTGACATAATGGGACACTGCCTTCAGCAGGAGATTGGAGACACTTCTAAAACATTCACTTGGGGAAGAAAGGAGGTCAGATAAATCACATTGACTAATGTAAGCTTGGGGTGCTTCTGAGAAACTACACAGAAAAACAGTTTTCCCCTAAATAAGTCACAGTCCTCTGAAAGGAAACTATGCTATTTCACATGTGAAATTGATGTAAAGCCAGAACATCCTTTAGTTAACAAATAAATAGGGAATTAACTATCAACTATTTAAGTGGCCAGCATATTTTAAAGAAGCTTATTACCATCCAATACCTTGCAAGGCAATCTGTACTATATACAGTGTAGACTGCATGCGATTACTTTAATAATGATCAGGAAAATATAAATTAAATACTTAATGACAACAATGAATTAACTTAGGACTTCCATCAACCAAAAGATTCCAGACAAAATCATACCCAAGTGCCCAGTGCAACAGTTCAAAATGTACAAAACCTAGCATCTCCAAATATATACATAATGTAATGTAAACAGATTAAAATGTTTTAACCCAACCTGCAAGGAAACAATCTGTCTGTGTTACAACATGGATTCTCCACCCCCCTCCCTCAGAGTTATTTTAATCCAGATAATTTTTCTGATCCCATTAGCCACGAGGCTCCTTGAACAGCTTCTTTTGCCCCGTTGAAGAAGTGGTAGGGAGAGAAAAGGAAAGCAGGGGATTGGGTAGGTTAGCATTACCATCAAGAGACATGAAAAATCACAGCCTAAAATGATAAAGTGATAAAAAACTGCTAGAATGATTTCTCCTAAGAGAGGATCAAGAACCTAAGAGCTCTGTATTGACATACATAAAATCATAAAGCAAACTGACACAAAGTCCTAAACTTCCCCTCCCCAGCCCTTTCCTTGGTTAAACATGAAAGTTCACAACAGGACAAGGAAGGAAGGAAGAATCTGAATGCACCAGTCATTCACAACAGAAAGTTAAACCTCTTAAAGTTAGATGGAACGCCCATGTTCTACATACCTTAAAGATATCCTTTGAACACTGAGTAAGGATTGTACTGAAGGTAGAAGAGAGACCTAATTCCACTAGACTCTCCAGATGAGTCATTTTCTCAGTTTCAGTCTCCTCTCTCGTTTGCTCTAGTGTGCTGCTCTCTATAAGTCCAAAACATCTACACAAATACAGTAAGTACAATTTCAGTACATGGACCTTGAATGTTTCATTAAGTTCTTCATGCCAAGCTTTCACCTATCCTTAGCTTACTTACCTATCCATAAACTGTAGTACAAAATCCTCAAATTCAGCAGTTGCAGAGCACAATTCTCTTTCCACCTACAGTTTTCCGACGCAAAAGAAGCACAAAAGGTTGGCTTTTCTTAAGGAAACATAATATGAAGTTTATTTCCTATATTAACTACTTTAAAAACGCTTCCAATTTTTAAATTATATACAGTGCATTTCCCAAAGTTTGAGTAGTCTCGAGCACACTACATGAAACGATTATTACTTTTTCGTTACACTGTCCTATCGAATTTCCTGGCCTTGATGCCTAGCCAAATAACCTCTCAGGGTGAAATCGGGTCTGCCTCCATGGATACAACCTTTGGCCTTACTACTGATCCTCCTTTCCAGCAGGAGGGCAGCGAGTGCCAACTGTGGTGGCAGTCTTGGCTCTGCTGACGTATTTATATTAAACATTACAAACTCCTCTGTTAGTTTTTGAGTGCTGCAGCTCTAGGGCAACAAAATTAACCTTCTTCCAGCAGCTGAGCATTCAGAAGCTGTGCAATCTGTAGCTACTAGCTGTTCTCAGAGCTACATGAAGAGTCTTCTAGCAGTGGATGAGACCTTTTACACGGTAGTTGCAACTACCATAGTGGACACTACTGCTGCTGCCTCATTTGTAATATGCCAGACACAGCTTCACCACCTGTGCTTGAACTGCGGTATCAAAAGCAGAATCAAACGCCTAGTGATAAGTAGAGAAACAGAAAAACTATTTCCCATTCTCTTCCTATATTTTTTGCTACGTGGAAAAGAAAAGGACAAAGTATTAGACCAATGCTGGAGAAACGGAGTGCGAGGAGCTCTAAAACTAGCGATGATTACGAACAGCACTCCAAAGCAGCAAACAGGTGGGGTGACTGTGTCTAACAACAAAGGGGCAGCAAAGGATAAAACACAGAAGAGGGAGATGAGGCTCACTGTCTAATGATGTTACTATCTCTTGATTGGAAGAGATTAAGAAGCATCTGAAGAGAAAGCAATAGAATCTTAATCAGAAAGGAGAAGCATGACTGCAGGAACACTTTAAAGCAGTGTGAGTATTTTGAAATTATTTTGCATAGGAGGAAAACAGCCTGAAAAATAAATGAAACAACTGGGGGGGGCGGGTTGGGTTGGGTTTTTTTTGTTTGTTTGTTTTGTTTGTTTGTTGTTTTTTTTTTTTAAACACATGAAGTTTTCAACAGGAGACCAAATTCTTTCTAGAGTCTTCCAGACAATTGGAATTTTACCTCACTGTAAGCTGGACTAGTTTTGAACTAGAAGTGATGTATATACATCTTACAGCCACACTGCAGTCATCTGCTTTTTTCTGTTTTTCTTTGTTACCTTAACGTTTTATGGTGACATGAAGTTTCAAAAACTTAATGGTAACAAAGCTGCTATTTTATTATACTCAGGAAAATTTAAATGGCAAGAGACCTCTGACATAGAAGACGATGTAGTCCAACCTCCTACCCAAAGCAGGGCAAAGTCTGAGTCAAATTACCCTACGCAGGGCCTTGTGCACCTAAGTTTTGACATAAAAATAAACTGTTTGAATTTAACATTATCTCTACAACAACCTATCACTAAGAAGCAATAGCTAATTGCTAATGGCCAATTTGCATGCTGATGTCAGCTCTACCACACTGACCAGAAGCAAGTCTGATCTATATTTTCTTTTTTTTGTTGCATTTTTGTTTGATGTAGTTTTAAGTATACAAAAAGAGAGTAGCAAACCTGTTACAGTTCTGAAGAGATTATTACGTGCTAGAAGTTAAATTGAAAACTAGGTTTAGTTTTGTTTTTATAGCTGCACAGCACTCTTACCTCTGAAAGATCATCTCTTTCTTGCAATACAGATGAACAATCTACTAAAGGCACCAAAGTAGAAAATGTTGCAATGAACTGGAATGTAATCTGTTGAGAGTTGCAAACAGCTCTTTAATAAGTGTTACTGTATTCTACACATTAAAAAGCTTTTACAATTAGGTATGGGAGCTAAAGCAAATCATTACATTAAAAAAAAAATTCAAGAGCCTAATTCTTCCACCCCAAAACTTCAATAGTTATTTCTGATTTCACATAAAAAACTTAAGTCAGCACTGTGCAAAACCCCCTCAATTTTCTAAGTAACACTTATTTTGTGCTGAATTTAAAGGTTACAAAACCCCTATGTTTAGATTGTTTGAATAGTCAATTAATATGAATTCCTGAAGATGTGGGCTTTTAGGACCTAATTTAATGAAAACCTAGTGATAAAGGTCTTCCTATTGATCTTAAAAAGACTAGGAGTATTTGCTAGGAGCTTTGGAACATCTATTTTATCTTGGTTTTTAGAGCTGCCCAACAAGTCAGTAAAATACTTATCACAATCTGGTGTTAAAGATTCACTTGGCATTGTCCGACAAGCCAAAAGCATTATCATAAGTTAGAGGCTTGTAATATTAACTTTTTACAAATAAATTGTGCAGGAACAAAGTCAGGCTAAGAACTTCTGGAAACACGAGTTACTTGCTTTCATGTGAATATAAAAAGCTTTCAGAGTGAACTAGTTGGCTAACTATCTTCTGAAAAAAGGTAAGATTCATACACTCACCATACATTTGCTGAAGTCATTTGGATCCACCCCAGGCAATGCTCTCATCAGCAGAGGTAGCATGTGTGTTGGACCTTCAGGAAACCACTTCCCCCCAGACACCAGACTACGAGCTACTCCAATTACACAGCTTAAAGTAGCTGTGAGCTGATGAGGTTCTGTCAATGTCTCAAGTGCAGGATATGTTCTATAAAGTTTAAGAGAAGTCATATTAGGAACAATAATGTTTCTAAGGTCTTCAAAGAAAAGTGGATTGCACATGTTATTTTCTACAGAAAGAGTACAAAATTTCTGCAAGAAAAATTCAAGCTAATCAATGGTTCCAAAATCTTTTTCTAATCTTTTTCCAATGGACTTAACATTGCTCTATTAGAAAATGTTCCTTTAATTTGATCAGCCTTACTCACAACAAACTCAGGATTAAATAATTGGTTAGAATTGCAGCATAGGAATTAATAACTGCATGGGCTCCTAGATTCAAAGCTACGATGATTTTTGTGTTTGAACTTTAAGCTAATGTAAGCTGTGTACTTTTAAAAGTGTAAGGTTCTTGTGGCAAGCATGAAGACTTGCCTTGACTGCCTCTGAACAGATAAGGGATATATTACTTAATGTTACATTGAAGTCCACATCTTTTTTTATAAAAATCTGTTAAGTTACTGTGATTTTTAAACTCTTTTTTTTTTAAACACACTAAGCACTTTTTAAGCAAAGTGCTTAACACTTCCTCCTGTTATCAACAACCTACAGTTCAAACTCGAGTCGTAGTGCTACCCTTGCCCTACGTCACTCAAAGCACAAAGGACCTACATCTACTCAACAAAATGACTTTGGAACTGCAGCCAAGGCAAACATACCAGTGATAGTTTGAACTGCTGAGCAGACATTCAGTCTGCTCTCAAATCAAGTAGTCATACCCAATACGGGTGTCCATTGCTGTCCTTCTTAGAACTGTTATGCTTGAAATGTTTTCATATAAGAGCAGATTTATCAAATTTTTACAAACTGTTGAGTCAGGAAGGTATGGAACTCGGGAAGGGCTCTTCAAGACAAACTCCTTTCTCCACTGTTTTTACAATACAAGTTGTTAAAGTACAAAAGACTGCATAGGAGGGGGAACATGGACAGGGACTAGGAAGAAAGCTTTTCATTGGGGCAGGAAGGAGTTACATTTTTTTTCCTGGAATTTCAGGCACCAAGGCATTAGTAATAGTACAAACTAAATATTTTACATGGGCATGTACTTTAGTGATTTGCTTACTAAGTCAGAAGTAATTTTAAACAATCTGTAACTGTAACATACTCTGACACAAAACAGAAATATAAAACACATGCTCATTACTACACAAACATGCAATACCATCATTTATGTTTGGCCCAATTGAAAGCTAGTGAGAAAGGACAAGGTGGCTCATGAATAAAGGGTACAAAGTCGCTTTTTCAACACATCCACCCGCTATCTGATACAAAATGCTAACAGAAATGCAAACCACCTGAGGACTACCCTTTATTGCACAAGCTATGAACATCTCCCAGGAGGACTCCGTTTGCCAGCAGATTAAAAACCAAAACAAAGATCAAATAAAAAGCAAAGTCCTCCCTCACTCCCTATCCTGACTCAGGTGATTGCTCGGGGTGTGCGTTAGCAGCTCCTCTCACTGCAAGCATTCATTCACAGCAAGGAAATGGCTTATCATTTAACGACTGCTTTGCATATTTATTTGTTGGGAAGGGAACAGGGAAGTTCTAACATTTCTAACAGAACTTACTTCTCAAGTACAGGTGGAATTACTAATTCAGGACGCATCAGTGCAAGGTTCTGCAGGGCTTGGGCAGCCTCCAGGCTTCCAGTTTTACTAAACATAGCCAGAAGAACAGGTTGAATAATGCATTCTACAAAGTCTGTAACATCCTGATCAGTAAGTTTATAACTATCAGGCACAGGAGTTAACCAAGTCATTTTCTTGTAACGCTCACGATGCAGCCTTCTGACAACGCCACTGGGTAACCTTTGAAGTAGTTTCATCAGTTTGTTCTGTTGAATATACAAGAAATGCTCTTCAATTACTTGGCAGAAGCAGAATCTGAGCTGCTAAGTGTACAACAGACAATTAATAAGCCAGTATCTTGGAACTGCACAACTACAATAAAAGAAAACTCAGAAGAGCTCTAAAATACAATGTCACAATTTATCATTAAACTTCAATTCTCAAAATACTAACAGTTACACTGCCAGCACTATAGCTTCATGATTTTAAAAAAATCATGAAAAATATATACAAAGGATATAGTCAGGAATCAAGATTACTTACCAGTAATCAGGACATCTTTGAGAGCATTCTCTGCGCATTCATATGTAAGCTAATATCTTATTCTAGAACAAGTCAGCTCTTAGGCATTGCTTTGACCAGTCTTGTTATTTGAATCTGTACTTCCTACCAGCTATCACAGGGAGATTCTTACATCCTCTAGCAGAAGACTCCACTAGCTACACCATCAAAAAGTTATGCTTTATCAAACTAGATATGCATTACAAATCTTTTTTGCTTTAGTTAATCAAAACTAGATTTTGCTGACTCGGAGACAGTAGGTCAGTAACACGAAAGCTACATCACACAAGTAATACCAATGCTGTACGTCACCTTCCTTTAAAGTGCTGACTTCTTTTTCCTAGCTATATATGAATTAGATGTCTAGTTTTGGACTCCTAAACTGCACTTCAGTTAGACACTTGAAGAATGCTCTCATTAGCTGTGGTCCTGACATCAGAATATAAGTAGGATTTGAATGACAGTACCATCACATATCTTGAAAATTAAAGCCTCAAAATATTATACAACCAACAGACAATCTGGCGGTTGGAGCACAGAGTGCATCTATCAACATGTTTGATTCGACAGGTTTGACAGTTGAAATTACAGCCAAAGTTACTGTCTTGACATGCAAAAAACTCACCAGCCAGCGCCCATTGTTTGAAGGATGGTAAAAAGAGGCAATGCTATTGAACAATCCAGACAAGTGCTTCTGCACTAGTTTACTTGGTCCACCCTGTAAAAAATAAACCATAGAATTTTATTACATGGAATAAGTTAAAATGAACAGGCAACGCAGTAGTACGAGGTACAAGCAAGCACTCTCACTTGGCACAGCAATACCTCCAAGCATCAAATCACAGCTGCAAATTCCCTCCCTTCCCCACCCTCAGCTCAGCCCTAAGTAGCAAGTTCTCTCCATCTGATCTGATCAGGTTCACCCTAAAAGAGCCATTCAGTTCTTCAGCAGGTCCCAGGCGTGTATCCACAGTGGCGCTTGTAGCTGGCTGTTCATTTCCAGAATGCCATGAACAGCAGCTGTGAAACAGACCTTTCCATCCACATTCCAAATTGACAGTGAAACAATGTATTTTAAAACAAATAGCCTAAAAACACACATCTACGGTGAGCTAAACAGAACAAACATTAATTTTAAATACATACTTGCTTAAAGCTTTGCATTAGTTTTTGTTTCACTTTATGAACAAGTTACTAACCATCATGGCTGTGATCCACATTACCGCATGTCCTACATCATATGCATTCGTTAAGAATCTTGGAACAACAACTTGATTGCTTCCCACCGGAAGATTTAAACTCCTCAAGATTCTGGTAAAAATCTGAAAAAAGAAAAAAATTGGCATAAATTAATTTACTCATTTACACCATAAAACTGGCATAAATCAATTTTCTAATCAAATGGTTTCAGGGTTTTTTTGTTTTGTTTTTACACAATGTAACTGCTATGAAAAATCTTTTAAAAAAATCCATAAGCCAAAAGATTCAAAGGTCATACATACTATTGATCAAAAGAATATCATTAGGGGCCATTTCCACAAGAACATGGGAGTAGTTACACAATCAGACAGCACTTGTATAGCAAGGTACGTTGTTGCTTTGGTTTGGAGTCAGGTGGAGTCAGGTAACAACTTCCCATGCTGTCTGTTACAAAAGGATAGCTCGAATTTTCAAACTTAAACTTAGGTCTTCAAATGAATGCACCTAATTTGAAAAACTGGGCCACTGCAGTATAAGACCCATAACAGGGAATATGAATTATTCTTAGCATAGTAACACTGAAGACTTATCTCAAAGTAAACAAAATAGTTCCATAAAGTGAGAAATATTACCTTTGGTACATATGGATCCCAGTCTATGTACCCGATGTTGTCAGTGGCCAAGCGAGCAAAAAGATTTACTAAATGCTGAAAACAACCATAAGAGAAGAAAATATTCATTAGAATATATTTAAATAAAAGATGCACAAACCCCTCAATCTACTTTACAGATGCAGGACAAAAGCTACCCATGGCACTAAAGCACTTGTAAAGTGAGATTTCGCTCTATCAGAAGCCACCAATACCGTATTTCCTAATGCATCTGAATTCCTACCTTCAGGAGTCCAACTCGTTACTCATCTGAGCACTTACAAAGCAGGTAATTGTGATCTGAGTTCTGGGAGAGGCAGCCTGTCAGAATACACACCCCTCTCTCTACAAAGGTTTTTTTTAAATGTAAAGACATACTAATAGTACTTTTAGAAGGTATACGCACACTCCCCCTTTCCCTATGCTCTGTGAATTAACATGAAAGGCAGAATACACTACCATTTTAATTCTCAACCACTTATTGTTAGAACAACAAACTTATACTTGACCTATATGATGTCAAAGACTTTGTCTTTTGCTAAGAAATATCTTTTCCCCTTTTGAGCAGCTTTAAGCTTTTTCCCCTTTTTGAACAGCTTCCACAGAGCAGAAGTCCCCTGGTAGTAGCTTACAGAAAGACACCCGTGCTAAGCTTCAGAGTCCTTCAAATGCTACCACCATTTTATCAACTGGGCGTAGCGGACTATTCATCTCTGTAGCAGAGGTTTGGAACAAACTCCAGGTGACAGTTAGGAGAGAGACTTCCCAGCAAACCCACAACACAGCTTAAGCAAAACAAACTTCCTAACAGAACAGGCTCTAGCTTGGTGATTTCATCAACTTCTCTAACAGAAACCTGCTACCAACTTTCACAGCCTTTTCATAGAGGATGATTTGGATTGGATACCGGAAAATGTCCTAAGGAACATTCTGAAGAATACGACCCTACCAACAAACACATTAGGAATCCTCTTCTGTGCAAGAATAAGAAAGATAGGCTCTGTAGAAGATAGGAGGTTTGGGAAAAGAATAAACATGTATCCAAAGACAAGCCACTTTCTGGGAAGGCAAAGGGCCCTGCGCTATCCACTTTGGCTGCCAATGCATCGTCCTGGTTCTTGATAACTTTAATCAGAAAGTGACATGCCATGCACGCATTCTGTGGGAACTCTGAGCTGGAGCAGCTTAACACATGCTTATGATGGTCAGCTCATCTCATGGTGCTTCCTCACCAGTAAAGTTCTTATCTCAGGTGAGCTGAATGTGGATACTGGCCTAATACAGCATCTATATATAGACACTGAAGAAAATTCAATCAACACATCCTGAAGGACCATTCAGCTTCTGCAGGATCCGTCCTACTTAAAGTGTGCTTGCCTGTGCTGCTGGCTGGCACATTTGTAAGCTTTGGTTTATACACATCTGTGGCTTGTAAAGGTCACAGGCATTAGCTGTCAGATGGGACAGCAGTATGTGACTGACTATGAAGGATTAGACACTCCACTGCCAGAAGACAGTCTCATGAGTCCAAAAGGAAAATGAAAGATGTCCTCAGGAAAGAGAGTTATCAGGACTAAACAAAAAAGATCATATCCTGATTGTAAAAAAGCACATAATCCACCAACATTCCTTTTATGAGCTTGTCCAAATAAGGAAATACCTATCAGGTCTCCAAGAGCCTTGATGCTTCTATCAGTACCTTGAACCTACAGCGAAGCCAAAAGGAAGGGCCTTAAATAATCCTGCCTAATTCAGAGACAGATATTCACAGAAGAACAGTTCACCTCTCAATCTGAAGGACATGATAGCTTTGGAAAACCCACAAATTCAATTCAGGACAGTCACATCTGACACAGCCTGAAGACAAGTGTTACATTTTCTTAAATGATTTACCTTTTTTGTTTGATACTAGGAAATACCCACTGACAAAAACCCCTTACCATGCACAAAGGCAATCGATTCTATAGCTCCCTTTCAAACAGCAAGTCTAACTCCTGCCAAAGCAAGCTGAGAAAAAGCTTGCAGAGTAGAGGCTTAAATTGGATTGCATAGTCAGAACCCATATGTCTAATTATCTGCATCCAAGCTCGATGAAATGAACAAGCCTGCCCTTAAGAAGTGGACAAGACAGCAAAGGAAACAAGAAGTGAAAGCTTTGGGGAAAAAATAAAATTGTTTGGGCCTTCCGAGCAAACTGTCAGAATACAGTCGAAGAGGGGAAAAAAATATCAGAGATAACTTATGAAAGAGTGTTGATGATTATTTGTTAGACCGTTTGACAGAAACAAACCAAATCAGGATATTCAAGTGCAGGCTGTCATCTTTCTGTCAGAAAGAGTAGACAGAATGGTGATTTTTTGGATAGCCATCAGAAAGATGCAGAAGTGTCTACAGACAATCTCAAATAAAACTTTAGCAATCACCCCGTTCAAATCTGGACAATTGCCAACTGTTGGAACAAAGCCTGCCTTCCTTTATTTGTGATGAAACGTAACGCAAACCAGAAAGACCTACACACAAGCCTTTCCACAAAGAAATTGCCAGAAATGGAATGTGCTACAAAGGTAGCATTCAACGGCGTTTTGGAAATCAGCTTTCTCCAAAGACACTGAGAAGTCCTCCTTGTGTATATAGGTGGGAGATTAGTAAAAGGAGCCAGATGGTCAATGAGCTTATGTTCATACTGAGTATGGAAAAAATCTGGTAATATGCCAAGTTTCACTGCAGTAAAGCCATGGCACAGGTCAGCTGACAACAATAGCACCTAAGCTGCTGGTGGTGTCTCAAGAATGAGATTTTTATTCCCAAGTTTGTATCTAGTCATGAGACACACAAAAAAGGCAGACAGATACACGGTAGACTATTTTCCTTGAAAGATATAACCCAATGGAATTTCTGGCCAAGGGGAGTGCAGGTTCTTTATTGTACCTAAAATAAAGATGACAACTCATTGCAGTCAAGGCAAAGCATTATACTCAAAATTAGGGATCATGAAAGATGTGTTAAGATATAAAAGATGGGACTTTACAGAATTATAATTTATAGAAATCACAATAGCACTTTGCATCGTTGTAAGCAATGATTAGCAGGCAGCCTGGAAAACGCCAGCATTCCCAAGACTGGAAAGAAAAGCTGCCCGAACTAGCCATTAAACAGTGTTCCCCAAGCACAAGTGTAGACTCATTTATTCAGCCAGTAATTGCTTGCTAACAATCATGAAATTATTGTCTGTGCTTTCTTGTACTAGTTAAAGCAGAAGGGGAAAAAAAAAAATCACTATTTGACTTCAATGCCTTGCAAGCACATTGTAGGAATATTTAAATGGATTTCTTCTAGTGTAGGTGAAAAGGAAATACTTACCCCTTCCCATTGGGGAAGATTTTGAACTGACACCCAGAGGCCTATAAATTCATCAAACCAAAGCCTGCAAGAGAACAGAATCAAAATAACATTGATGTTGTGAAAGCAGCTCCCTCACTGGACATTTATCCGTCACTTTGCCAGGTGGTCGCAGGAACTCACCTGCCCTTCAACTCATTCAGCAAGAACAGGGATCAACACGGACATGGTTGTATCGCTTTGTGTCCCACAGCATCCTCCCTACCCCCAAACCAGTCCTGAGTTTCAGTCCTTGCTTACCTCTCCTCCTCTCATTCTTTTCTGATCCGCCCTTTTCACACAAGTGTTTCACCAGGAGTTTCTTTACCTGCTCTGGCTTTGCCATTTCATTACATATGGCCATCCCAACACAAGTAAAACAGATGAAAATAAATCACACTTCATTTCCTTCTACCTTAAAATCTAAAAGTTGGCCCTACTGACCGATGTTTACAAGGGTCATCAGCTTCTGTTCTGAATTCATCTGAAGCCAAGGATGCAAGCCCTCCATACCAGTCCCTTACTTAAATTTACCTTTACAAACTATATTCACTTCCTTGAAGTTTTCACTAACCCTATGTCACAAATACACTTTTAACCTAACCAGCCTAAGTAATCTCTACATGCACTAAACATCACCAGCTTGTGTTTCCAAGTTCAATAGTTCTGCCTTAAAGATGATGCCGATACTGTCACATCCTGCAAATGTTTCTCCTTTAATTCTCAAACTCATTTCCTATAGCTGTCTTCTGACCGTCTCACATTTCCACATCTTGACAGTGAACTGAAGACCTCTACCTCACAATCCCAAATTTGTATTAACAGCTGTACTTTAACCTACATGAAGGACTCATCAGCGCGTACCCCAAATGAAACAGAAGGACTTAGAGCTGTGCAATGCTTAATGATTTTAACTTGACACTATTCCTTCAGAATTAAAGTGCATTTAATTCAATGTAGTTTGCTTTGTTGTATACTGTGTGCTTTACACTAGAGAAGGAAGAACTCATTAGAGAACAGGTACTAAGATTCCCCCTAGTTACTTCTACAAAAGAAGAATGCTGACAGAATTTCTGTCTTGAACTCCTTCCAAAAATGCTGTTAAAAGCCACCATTCATTTTGCTGGTTGATTTCAAGTCATCCTGTAAAAGATAACTGCTTGCATTTGCAACAGAATACTATACCAATAGGCACTCAATTACACTTACTTGAAACCTTTCTGGTGAAGTTCAGGAGGAAGGGTAGTAGGTAGAAATAGTTCGAAGTAGGTAATAGCCTTCTGCATAGTAACATCAAATGGACACATTAAAGGCCTCCATTCATCTAGCATCTCCGCAGTGGCATCTTCTGGAAAATATCTGAAACCAAGGAAACCATTGAACATATACAGGCTTAGCTTTGAAGTTTGGGTCTTTTTTAAACATATTTAAAACTACCTATTAATTTGTCATAAAATCTTAGTTTTACAGTAAGACCATGTACCCAAGGGCAATAGATAGGCAGTCCTCAACTCCATTTAACCTTCACCAAACACAAAGCTAAGATCAAGGGCATCATGGTGCATTGTTTTAAGACCACAAATGTGAGAAGACTCTTGTCTTGTTGAACCAGAAAAGATTCTGTACAACGCAAAACCATTTCAGCGTGAAGGCTGGTCAAAAACCAAACAACTACTATTCACATTTGATGCAATATAGCAAAAGATGACTTATGGCACAAGAAATATTTATCTGAACATGACAAGAATCCTGAAGTGGTTATTTAATTTCTTTTAAAATAAACACCTATGCAATACTATTTAAAAAGCACATCACATACAACTGTTTATACAACATAATTATTGCAGTTCACATGGGGCCAACTGGAAGTAATGTTATTAGTGTCCCAACCTTAAGTCAGAGCTTTCAAGATACCACATTTTCATTTTCAGAACACTCTGCTTCAATGACTTTTGTATTCATAACAGAAAACTAAGGGGTTTTATTTAGCTACAAAACCACACATATTTGGGAGAAGCATAAGGTTGCTTTATCCTTACGTTCCTCATACTAACAGCATGTGTTTAAAACAGCATCTCCTATAGGAATGCTCAATGGAGTAACAGCACTATGTGAAACAACTGCACCCATGAAAGCAGACGATAACTACAAATGGCCATATGAATGGTAAATAAAGAGAACAAGTCTCTTCTCTGCATCTTTGCAGTATCTTAAGCTGCTAACAAAGTCAGTTAGTGCAGAGAGCAAGACTGGTTCAGGTACACACGCTCCCAGTGAAGGTAAAAGAGCAAAAAAGATCAAAAGCAATGGTGGCCTTAGCTAGTAATATCCTAGCTTAACTAACTATTAACAGATTTTCAAACGAGGCTGTTAAAAAGAAAAAACCACCCTTACACTTTGTTTAAATATTATACCACAGAACATGCATGCCATTTTGTTTTCATTTTAAGCAACCTATGAGCCTGAAGTACTGATCATTCATAATGCAGGGAAACAGAAAAGCCTCTACCCTCCACTCCAAGCTTCTTAGACAAGTTGGGACAACATCAGCCAAGGAATGACTAGTAGGGTGGGTTCTTTGGTTTGGGTTTTTTTTCTTTTTTAACCACTTTTCTTTCCCCTCTTAAAGTAATATTAAAGATACAGGCTTAAAACACCAAAACCAGCAAACACTTACGGTCTGCAGCTCTTCACAAGTGTTTTCAGAACACTTTCTACAGAACTGAAACAAGAAAGAAAGCGTTAGGGATAGTGTATTAACCAGATTTCAATGACAGCATGAAATAAACAACCATTTGCTGTTTTTTCCCCTCAAGAACTTAAGAAAATATCAATGCAATTAGATGTCGTCTGTGAACATGCAGTAGCTAATCACCTTCTACACAGACCTAATCATAACGACTAAAATTGCTCTACTAAACTCCTGGCTCTACTTTTCATATACCACTCTAGTTACTGCATTTAAGTGAAGAGTGAAGAATTATTATAATTTCTTACAAGTAATATCCTGCATTTTATCTATGAATAACCAGCAGAGCAAGGTAACTTCTTAGGGGAAGTTGAAAACACAAACAGAAAAAATTGATTTACAGACTTCATAAGTATTTGTAAGATACATAAAGGCAACAGACTTGAGGAAGTTGTTACTATTAGACTCCAAATACCATATCTGTCCTTTTCAATCTGATTTTGGTTTTTTGTCCAGTGGTTCTAAGAGAGAGAAGTGAACTATCTGCTAATCAATGGTTATTTCATCAGCTTCCCTCACAATTAACAGCTAATTTTAAAAGCGTTTTCATCCATAGCAAGATTGAGAAATCATTTTAACATGAATTGTCACAGGATGCCATCAAACCACTTAAAATGACTAAACCTCAGAATAAACTCAAAGAATAAAAGGGAGGGGGAGGAGAGAGATTGATTGATCAATGGAACCATAAAGGTAGTAAACTCTGATGTTCTTCAAACCTGTTTATTACAAGGCAAGCTCAAGACTAAATTGCACTTTTACCAAAAATCATTCCCTAAATGAAAAAAAAAAGTTCTGGCAGAAGAACTTCCTACATTTTTAGATGTACTTTCTGCATACTCTTAACAGAAAAATGGCATCTTTTAGTTCATCATCAAAAACTAACATACAGAAACGCTGTTTTAATCAGAAAAAGATGATGCAAATGTATCATCTTTAGAGTTTTACCAAAGATCAGTTTAGATCAATTAATTTTGAGACACACAAATACTGAGCATGCACACACTCTCACTCTAGTCCTGCACAAAATAAACTGATCCTATACAAGCCAGGAGAAACATAAAATGGATAAACCACTCTTTCCCTTCAACACCTCAACATTCACTGCAAGCCAGCAAAAGCCCACCCAGCCCTCATAACACTACTTCAGTTCAAGCAGCGCTCTAGAAGATGCAAAATTCTGTACACTTTATGCAACAGTGACAAAGTAAATCCATGACCTCTCCCAGAATGAAAATTATGAGCTGATGGACAGCTTCTAAAATTTGAAGAGGAATGGACAACCATTCATTAAGCAAAAAATAAGATCAAACTCTGCAAGAAGCTCATAAAGATTCCAGGTTAAAGTGAATACTGTTCTTGAAAGAGTTTGGAAATAGACAACAGTTGTTCCAGGAGTAGATAAATAAAGCATAAACCAGCAACATTCCTTGAGAGCATTACAGATTAACATGAAAAACATTTGTGTGACAAAACAAACGAAAAAGCTATCACACTCCAGTGAAGTAAACTATTACTGAGGAGAACCTGAAGGACAGAGGAATTTTAAGACACACTGATGCCAGAGATCAACAAGGCTTTCAAATTCACAAGTTTTCAGTCAGATCTCAGCATTTGTTAGTGGAAGAGAGCAAAGGAGAAAGGTTGGAAGGGATGTCCCCTCCTGCCTTCTGATCACAAATTTAGAATGGAAGCTAGAAAGAAAAAAAAAAACAAAACAAACAACAGCAGCAGACAATTTTGTACATAAGGAAACTTCCATCGAAGACACAGTTACACTACAGACCAACTACAGAAGATGTCTTGTAAGATTCCCGTTTGATGACTACGAGTTAGAAAAGGACAGGACAATATAGCTGGGGAGAACAAGAGACTGCTGGTTACTGTTTTCATTATCGCTTTGAACAAACTCTCCCACATTTCTGTATGCTACTCTACCACTAAACCTAGCCATGGATTAATAGAGCACAACAGCAAACAACTGTATACATAAAGCACACCAGATTGGATCAGCCTACTGCAGTGTGTACTCTCTGTGCTCGGGTATTTAATGCTGACCATTTGGATAAGGTATTAAAACCTCTGTAATTGAGAGATAACGAAGCCACCCACACGGGAAGGTATCTCCTATTAATTACTGAAAATAGAGGGTATTTAGTGAGATAAAGGAAAATTTCTCATCCCATTCAGTTTTCTTTGCTTTTAGTTCCTCCTTATTACCTGAAGTATTATTAGCTTATTATTATTATGTCTTGCCACATGGATATATTAAAAGACACCCAACAATACTATTAAACCCTATCACTAGTCATAATTTTGGCACTACGTGATTACTTTCTTATTTTGGAAAGGACATAACCATATTAATCTGTAAATCTGTTTGTTCTTCCCCCCTGCATTTTCCAAGAGAAGCATGTTTCAGCTAAAACAATTAACATACAAACTGACACTGTTGACTCTTACATTACCAAAAAGTAGTAAAAGCACAATTTTCAGTTTTTCAGGACAGATTCAGGCCTTAAGTGAAATTCTAGCCCTGCAGCGGACACTCCATTACAAGAGCTTAAATCAAGACAATGAAAAGAGCAACCAGCTATAGCTTCACAAATTATTTTAGTGAATTTCTAACTACGGTGAGCCAAATAGCAATCTCCCATTGGATTAGTACAACTAAAAATTTCTTCCTAAAAAAACCCAAACAAAGCAAAAAACCACTGCAATTCCACTTATACCAGTTTTCTGAATTTATATATACACCAAAACTCCTGATAGGGTTTTCACTGCAAAAATTCACAGTAAACTCTTCCGATACAGAAACTTTGTTTCACACTTCAGAGCTACAAGGTTGTTGCTGGGTGTATTTTCCAGAACCTATTACCTCACTGCTAAAGCACTTTCCATGATTTCATCGTTTTTAATAGTAAGGTACACTTACTCGGTGACATGCAGTCCTACACCAATACTGATTTTGTCCGTATTCAGACACGGCAATTATTCAAATGTAAAATTTAGCTTTCATTTGACCCTCGAAATATATACGCTGGTTAAATTAGTTAGCATATAGCCACTTTATCAGCCACTTCACACACGCTATCTTGTTCCCCAATTAGAAAGGTTTACATACAGTGCGACATTCTCATAAACAGTGGTGTAATGTTAACATCGGTTTTCCAATACAATTATTTATGCAGAAAATTACACCTGTGTGACAAGTGTTACAATCTAACAGGACATGCAGAAGATTACACATCGGCCAGAGCTGAACAAAACAAAAAGTCATTCTTACCACCTATGTAATACATTAAGCACAAATGTTTTAGGTGAAGACAAGCCTGGTCGATATGAACTGAATGTAAAAAAAAAAAAAAATTAAAACAGTAGTTAAATTAACAGCTATAAATCAAATCAACTCAGCTTTTAAAAATAACTTTTGACTTCCACCAAAAAGATACCCCTCAAAATTGATGTTAAAAAAAAAGCACCGTATGAGAACAAATCGCACTGCATATTAAGATGGAGTATCTGATATCTAATACAGTTAATAAAAGCTAAAAGTTTCAGACAGACCATCACAACTGATATCCTCCTCCCAGCTGAACCTTCTTTTCCCTCTTGGAAAAGTCTCCTCCCCAGTACGCTAGTTTCTCACACAGTAAATGAAAAGTGACTAGTCAACATCCCCACAGAGCAAAGTATGCAGTTGCAGCAGGTGCTGGCATATGCGTAAAATAAACCAACTAAAAAAGGCTCTGCTCTTTTGGATTTTCACTGGCAAGTAATACGGACAATTAGCAAAATAATGCAATTTAGCAAAATAGTACAATTAGCAAAATTATTTTTCCAGCTACGTAGCCACGAGAGGAATTCAGCACGAAATGCTCCGTAACAAGTTACAAGGCTACACGCGTTTTCTGTTCATGTCACTTATCAGCAACAGGATCTTCCACTCAGTGGAAGGAAGCAGTGGGAGCCCTTCAATACCCCTGGACAGAAAACTTTAAGCCGATTAAGTATTTTCACCTGCATTTCTTTACATGAAGTTTCAATTCAAAAAAATCACAATGAGTTATCGATGTAACATATTTTGTAACCTGTAATTTATAGAGCAGGACCTTCTCTAATTGGAATTATTAGAAAAATTGTAATTTTGGAAATTTGACAGATGGGGAGGGATTGGCAGCGTAAAGAAAGCGAAGAAAACAAGTTTTAATTTTTAAAATCATTAGAACATTTCTAAAATTCTTAACTGGGAAAAAAATTGATTTGTCCATGTCATATCATCACCTTGAAAATATATACATATACACACATATATGTACTCCCTATAGACGGCACATCACTTTTTGCTGTATGCATACTGATCTACACCTAGATTACAGATACTGGCAATGCTTACAGTACATATATTTAAGAACAGTACCATTTGTATTTTCTCAAACTTTTATTGTGTTATGTAACTGAGCAGCAGACATTTCACCTGGATATCATTAACTATTCAACATTAAATCTGTTAAACTGTGGGTTATCATCCTAAAATAAACGGATGAAGACCCCTTTCCCAGCATATTTAGAAATGAACTCAATCACATCCATAAAGAGAGGAACATCATAACAAACACAATTCACTGGCAGAAGGATATACATGATTTAGTACAGTCTTGCAGCCAATTACTGAAATATACTTCATGAAAATACAAGCGAAGTATTTACTGGGTATCAAATTCCAGATATTAAAAGCAAATTTCAAAGTACTTTCAAGCATTACAGGTACTTAGAGCTTATCAAATGTTTTAAAACGCAAACTTACTTGGGAAACCAATTTAATCCAAGGTGTTCTGTTTTGGAGTATAATATCCTTTCCAACATTTCATAAAGTGGTCTCCATGGTAACTCCAAGTCATCCCTGGAAAGCAGCTCTTTTTTCCTAATAGGGGAAAAAAAAAATAGCAAGCACTTTAGGATTAAACATTTACATCAACACACTGCACATCAGAATACCCCAGATCACTGCTCTGAATTATGCTTATCTTCAGCATTTGGCACAAACTGCAGGAAGGTCAGGCAAGAGAAAAGCTAGCCACTTGCAGCATTTCTGCACAAACAGAAGCTGTCAAGATCCTCAGGAAAAGTCTGACTAAGTGAAATAAACATTATCAAGTTGTGAGACAGTCTTCATCTTCTCCCTATTTGAGATTCAACCTTAACACTTGGCTCTCTGAGATGTTTTCTCTTCCTAATAGAGGAACAAACCTGAAGAATGCTTTCACTTTCAATACCCCTCCTAAAGCTTTGAAAGGGGCAAGGTGTGCACATAATGAGAACTCTTTTTAATCAACATCATCTGTACAGGGGAGATTAAGTGAAGTAACCTGTAACAGAACATACTATTACATTAAAGTCCATAACAACATTCAGCAAGTGAAGTAATAAACTTAAGGGACAAAAGTTTCAGCAGTCAGCAGAAATGCGTACTTACTTTAACAGGTTTATCAACAGGCGTGCAAATCCCTGCATCATGCTGATCTCCAGTTTTGGAATTGTTACCAACCCATACAACAATTTGATAAAAAGCACATGATCTTCTCTGCTGAATTTTCTCCCATATAATCGGATGTATCTACAAACAAAATGCAAGATGAGTCAGCAATATTTTTAAACATTTTCATTTTATCTAAGACCTGAGCCAGACTCTGTCTGACTTGCTGTTTAATGAAACAAAACTAAAACCCAGTTCACAAGTCCAACAAGAAAGAACCTGAAGATATACAGCAAAGGAAGATTGACAACTGAAACTAATTACAGAAAGAAAAAGAATGAGCGAATAAAGTTTACAGTCTTCTAAGAATCTACAAATACCATAACTTCATGCTCACACCAGATACCACAAAAACAAGGATCATATTCTTTCACCTCAGCTCAAAGTGTACTAGCCATTAAATTTAGTATTTCCATATCCCCATGTACGTATTTCTCTTGGGGGGGAAAAAAAAACCCAAACAAACCAAAACTGCAACAACTCTCACAAGCAGCCTTATTATACTCTACCCTTTTCAGCTGGGGCACTTTAAGAAGGAGACAGGACACAATCCAGAAGCTAACAAAAAAAGTAAGTATCAAGTAGAGTCCAAATCTGATAGCTTCCAGTAAGGCTGAACAATTGATTTAGACACTGAGCTTCACTGGTGGTGTGTCCCACCGCTATCCCGTTATTTACTATCTTAAGAAAGCGTAGATCCATTAGGACTAACTCTGGAAGAAGCGCTTGTTGTTTTCAAGTTGAGATTGAAAAAGGAAATATGTTTAAAGTCTTAAAAGATATTCTGTACCAGCAAAACCTATATAAGGTTCTAGTGCAGCATTTTACGTGTCACACAACTATAAACTACTACTCACCCGGGAAGCACACTTTCCTTTTTATTACTCCTCCAACTATTCTTAAAGATTCATAAGAAACCTTACCCTCCAAGTAGCAGTTAGACAAAGCATACAAGATATGAACCCCTATAAAACAATTTTTGAGAAGCCTATTCATTGTTTTTATTTAAGATTTAATAGAGGTTGGGTTGATTTGTTGCTAAATATACACCAACAGAGCATCAAGGCTTGCTCTGGTCATGTGAAGAATGCCAGATCTCACACTGCTTATTTGGTAGGCAGGGCAGCACACATTGCAGCATCCTACCCTGGACCCACCACGTGAAAAGATTAGGAAGGAAACATCTCTGGAGGACTCCTGCTTGAAAGTAACAGAGGCTAGGTAATTTTAAAGGGGCAAACATTAGCAGTTACTGATGTTAACAACATAAACCAACTGTCTTGATTCCTGAATTTGGCTTCTGAAACTGACTCCTGCCACATTGAGGAGCTAAGTTTAATATTATATCTGTTTTAGTTTCAAATGCTTCATGCTCCTCTGTAAACTTTGATCCCTCGCAGAACTGCCAGTGGGAGAACTGACTACTTGAGAACTACAATTCAGATCCCTTAATAAAACACACTTACACAATGCACACTTGACACAGCAACACAAGAGGACACGGGATTTGGACTAAACTGCTTGAGTACTTTTTTTTTCCCCGACTTCCCCACATCCCCATTCCTCAATTTAAAACAAAATTATCTCTGAACTTTCAGGATCACCCACAACTAGTAATTTTACCAAAAGGAGTTAGTTTCCTTAAATACACATATACCAAGGCCCTTGCTCTTTCCTCACAAGATTTTTTTTTTTTTCAACCTTCTTCCTCCAGTTTCCCTTGAAGACCCAGCGGAACAGCTGCAGGGCTCCGGCAAACCAATAATCACCAGTTTTCAGGGGGAAAAAAAAAAGAAAAAAGAAAAAAAGAAAAAACCAACCAACTCTACTTTTCCCATTGATTTCAAGGAGGGGATTTTTACATTTGATGGGCAGTATTTTCCCTAATGCTCATTTCAATGTGTTTTACTTATTTCAAATACAGAAGGAAACAAACAAAATACAGGATAACCCACTCTTCTACCACAGGAACCTAAGTTATCTGGATTGGCCAGAAACACTACCTACCTAGAGAATTACACCATCAACAGTTGAAACACCTACACTTTTCACATGCATAAAATGGACATGCAAAAAGAATCTTCAGAAAAAACATGGGTGACACTTGATTTTGTGAGGGCTAAGAGAAGTATGTAACTTAATCATACTTATTATAATTGCAGTATTTTACTTTCTAAAAGCATACACTGTACTGAAGAGCCCGACGTGAAAGTTTGGAAGCTTTTTCAAGATAAATGGGGTAATAATCAGGACAACACAAAAATTTCATAAGCAGACGTAAGAGCTATTCCCAGACTCTCAACGGAAAAGCACATGCCTTGAAAACAGTCTGCTAGACTTAAAAGGCAAATCAGAGACATTTTATATGACCATGAGAGAGATGACCAGCCACACAGTCCTATCACTCCCACTTAGTCATTTCCCTTAGTCTTCACTTGCTGTTTAATAAAAGCCTCAGACAGCGTTTGATGCAATGACCAAACTTTACAGAAGTTTGCCTACAAGAGTGTTTGTACTTTTCATGACAGCACACATCTGGGAAGGAAAACAGCAACACCAAAGGCTCATTTCACTGTGGAACAGAGAGTTCTGAAATAAAGTTTAACCTTTAATAACTTCCAATTCATTATCCGTCAGTCATACACACTTGCATGTACTTCCCCACTCTCATAATACCAGGTATAAAGTAACAGAGAATACTGGTTTCATTTCTTCCTGTATGATTAAAAAAAGAAACTGCAGAAGCCTGAAAAATAAGTTTTAACTACAAAGAAACGCTATGTAAGAAATCCAATTAATCTGTCAGCGTTGCTATATATAACAAAAAACAAAATGTTTGGCTGGTTACCTTTCTTGACATTTGCTAACAGCAGTTCTATTATACAAAATGCTGTTTAATTAAGAAACAGAAGGAGGAGTAAAGTACACAGAAATGTACTGAACACAAAGATGTCACTATGCCTAAGAAGCAGAACTAGGTGCCAAATTGCTCCCATATTTACAGCTTCTTTATGTAGAGGGGAGGCAGATTTTAAAACCATCGGTTATTTGTCTTAATCCAGCTGTGCATTAAGACAATGACAGAAAATAGTTATTTCTAGAAAGGAGACAATCACCTTTCCCTCAAGATTAAATGAGCAAAATGTAACAGAAGGGAACTACAGCATTTTCAGAATATCCCCTCACAAAGGATGAAATATCGCCATTACTAAATAAAATAATATAGGCAGAACTTCATGAACGCTGAAGGACAACTAGGGGCTAATCACACAGATGCATGTTCACCATATAAATGGTGGCTCTTCAGCCTAAAAAAAAAATATTACTAATTGGGTTATTGGGGGGAAAAAATTAATTCTAGAACCAAATTGCTGCAAAACAAAAAATAAGACTTCTTATAGGAAGGCAGGTAATACTACATTGCAATGATTCTTGAAATCTTAACTGCACTTCCCTTTTGATTCCTCCTTTAAGAAAACCATCAAAGGTTTTATGAGCTCTCAAACTCTACCACTCAACTGCCAAAAGGATAAATAAATTGTTCTTCCTTGTGCTGGTCCACTGGATTCTGATTTGGAGTTCAGCTACATGGGGCAGGGGGGGGAAATCAACAACAAAACCCATCC
This sequence comes from Theristicus caerulescens, assembly GCA_020745775.1. NCBI lineage: Eukaryota > Metazoa > Chordata > Aves > Pelecaniformes > Threskiornithidae > Theristicus > Theristicus caerulescens. The sequence continues at coordinate 126,460,636 of CM036561.1, read as the reverse complement.
ACACAACCTAAAAAACATGATTAGGAAGTGAAAATTCTGTTTGCAGCTTCATCATTTCTGCACAGAGTACAGGGTCTCTGGAGATGATAAACAAAAATAGAATGAAAAAGCCAATTCCCTATTCTAAAAGTATTAGGTATCCAATCTCTCACTCCACAATTACAATAGACCTATTTTTAGGAAATGTACTATCATATCAAGTGGACATCCTAAACTGCCCTAGAAAGTTGGCTGCTCTGCTACAGTTAAAAATTGCCTTCACTTATGAAGCTGCATAAGGCACTCTCCTGAATTCCTAGCTATCTATTTTCATTTTCTATCACACAGGACAGGATTATGATTGGTCTAAAACTCAGTTTTTGACAAATTGCATGAAAAACAATGAATCATGCTCAACAAGACTATTTAAAACACATGTACGTGTATACAGTATACACACACATCCCTTACGCATCCAAAAGGAAAGCTTATATTTTTCTGATAAAGATGACAGGGAAATAGATGTAAAACAAGATTTATAAGCAATAGTGATTAAAATACATCAGCAAAGTCCCACTGAGATGTTTTCATCCTCACTGTAATGTTGTGTCCTGTCATTCTAATTCAAAACAGTTGAGCTGCATTTTTTACACACCTGACAGCAAGACAGTTAAATGTCATTTTGTAATAAGCCTATACCTGACAAGCACATAAAATAACATTGTCAGGAACAGAAACTGTGTCCCTCGGCTCCAAAAACTCTACTCTTGCCTACTGAAGTAGAAAGCACAGACAGACATTTGTGTGTTTTCCAGGCTGCAGAGTCAGCTACATGTACAGTAACTATTAAGTGTTCATATTATACTAATATGCTCGTTTACAGGTTATGTTCTAAAAAAAAAAATATATATAAACAAAGTTTCTATGTAAAACATGAAAGAGGGAAAAATTGAGACAGCAGCCTATTTTTGACCTAGAGACCATAAAAGAGTATGATGTAAGTCCATTTAAGCAAATGATTTTGATGCAACCTGCTTTTTCCACACACACACTGTAGCAAGTTATACAACTGAGATTCAGTCTTCTGCTTTCACAACCAGATTAGTATTTTATAAGATACAGATTTTACTAGTCAAAGTTGGAGGAACCTTGGGGTAATGATTACAGATTTAAATGCCAATCTTTGAGGCAAGCAGTTTTACTTGCATAAGAAGTCCCACTAAGTCCTAAGTTACTTAAGTAACTGCACTATTTCTGTCTTGACAGGAGAGAAAATTCTCTTGCCACACTCCGCACATGCATCGCAACCAAAGAACCAGTTCGCATCACTGAAAATTATGCATAAAAGAATTATGCAAATCGGCTTACAGACATTATATCTGATAAACTCCAATTTTGCTCTTTTTTTCCCCTACTCAGTTCATGACATCAGACAGCTGAAACAGCTGCTCTTAAGATAACTATGTGCAAGTCATGTTTTCAGCTGTTGGGAGTATAAGAAACACAAGAACTCAGGTTCAGCTGTCATCAAGAAACAGTAACTGATACTCAAATTTTTAATTCAAAAAAAAGATTTGAGTTTCACTTTCATTCTTTGTACTCTACAGGGTTTATACAGGTTGTATAAAGTTGCGAGTACCTGAGGAGGTATAACTATACAAGTATATAATCTGCATGCAGTTTTTTCCTTTACTCGTTTATATGTATGAACATATTACAATGTTTGCTTTAACATTTGTATCTGTACAAGAAATAAAGACATGTCAGCCACAGTTCTGAATTATAAATTATTTCACAGAATACTGTGAGAATACTGGCTTTTATAATTCAGGCATTTGCAACAAAGCTAAGCAGCAATCATACTATTATGAAAGTTCTGGGCATGTTTTTTTTTTTTTAATCAAACAAATGTGCTGTTTTTTATAGCCAGCCAGCAGGGAAAAAGGTAGTAAGTTGTCTTGGAGATGAATGACCCACTATCAACAGACAGCAAAACTTTGATTTTATTGTCATTATCCAATAATTTGACTTAGGTGTGACATCAGAACACCATATGGTTGCAAGTGTTTCATCTAGGCCTAAACCTTTATTAACTTATTTCAACACACAGAAGTACTTTGTGAAGTTAAACTAAGAAGCAAAACATCTCTCATGTTAAGTACACCAGCTTATTTTTAAGCCAAACCCACTGTTTCCTTCCCTGCCTACATCCAAACACATTCAGAGCCTTACTGCATTATAATATGCCACAAAGAAATCTTGGGACTAACAGGCATCAGACAAGTTGCAAACACACACAATCAATTCAAACTTCAAAGAGTAGGTGGAAAACCACAAATTAGAGCCTCCTGTCCCTTCTGTGATTCATAAAGTAGCATAGCAGCACTTCTCAATAGGCTAAATTCACTGCCCTGAAGCCTAAACTGGTAACAGTAATTGCAGTTTACAGAGTGAGTAATAGGGTGATTCTAATACAACCCTACATGTTTCCAAAGGACTCATGTGCCACATTTAGCCTATTTAGCTAATGCCGGTCTTTCCCATAGTAAGAACTGCTACAGTTTATTTCAACTTGATTGGTACATGAAGTTCTACCACAGGTACAAAGGCAACAGGTACCACTGAAACCAGTATCAGCTAGCAGATGGCTGGGGTGAGGAAGGGAAACGGTATTGAACTGGTTCCAAGCAGGTTCAAACTGTCACATAACACAAACATGTGAGTCATTTTGCAACCATCAATGTAATTCTATCTAAGAATGCCTCTTGGCAAATATAAAGAGGCTTACATTTCAATACATAAGTAATCAAACAGATCTGACTGCCATATATAAAATTCCCAATTAATATAAAAAAATTACTTATCTAAGGAGGAAAATTTTAAGTGGAGGTCTCAAAACTGTACAAAACGCACACATTTCATCATTTCTAGCACATAGGAAACACCATTTATGAAGGCACACAGAGCACTCAGCAAAAAAATATAATAAACATCCACAGAAATACAGTTCACTGATTGAAGCTACAGGATTCATTGTCATATGATGCCATTTTCAGTGCCAGAGTGTCCAAAATAGTGGCTATTAAAAAAAAGGGGTTAAGTATGCTTTGTAAAATTCACTGATAGAAACCAATGTTCTAGTCAGTGCTTTCTATGAAACCACTGTGGTTTTATCTGTATTAAAAACAGCTTGCCAGCACACACAGCAGAGCCAACATCAGCACAAACTACACCGTGCCACAGTACAGGCAAGATATCAAGGGCACCAACGGTGTTTACACAGCATTAAGCCAGAATTTAATCCTGCTAGCACTGAACTAACAAACAGCCCGTCTTGAGAAAGACTTCGCGTTCCTACCGCAGAAGTTACATGGAGATGGCATCTCGGACAACTTGCTTAAAAAGGCGAGACGTGAAACAGGTGGCCAAGTATGCAATAAAGAAAAAAAAAAAAAACAAAACAACAAGAAACAAACCCACAACAGCTTGATTCGTTAAAATTGGGAAAGTTTCAGAGACGACAGGCGAGCTGCTGGAAGCGAAGCCACCTTTGTCCCCATTTCCTATGTCGAAGTACTGGCGGGCCTTGTGTAAGCCACGGGCTACCGGCGGGGAGGCCCGGGCCGGCAGGCGCTGGCCCGCGGAGCTCGGCGGAGCTGCCCGGGCTCCTCCGGCGGAGGTCGGCCCTCCAGCCCTGCGACCCTCAGCCGAGCGGCAGGGCGGGCAGGGGGCAGCCGGCGCCCGCTCGGCTCCGGCTGAAGAGAAACCGTTATGAAGGCAGCCTGCCTCCCGCCGCCCTCCCCAACAGCCCCACCGGCCCCGGACGAGCCCGGCGCCCCGGCTTCGCCCCCTCGTAGCCCGCAGGCCCCGCGCCCAGGCGGCCCCGCCGCTCCCGGGGAAGGCCCGTTTGGGGCACTCACGTCGAGAGCTTCCTGGTCCAGAAGAGCCCCCCCGGGCCAGAGCTCCTGGAGCTGCACGGCCCGGGCCAGGTTGTCTTTGATCTGCGAGAGGAAGCGGGCGGCCTCGGCCTCCAGGCGCTCCCCGTAGGGCAGCAGCTTGTTGTAAACGATCTCCTTCTGCGGCGGCGGCGGCAGCGCCATGGCCGGCGCTGCGCTGCTTCGCGCCCCGCCGCCGCCCCAGCTACGCGCCCGGCCCGGCGCTCGGCCAGCGGCGCCCCGTGACGCCAGCGCGGGGAGCGGCTGATGAGCGAACAAACCAACGCCCCGCCCCGCCGGCTTCCGGCGCGGCGGCGGAAGGCGGGGGGCCGCGGGCAGAGCCGGGCCCCGCTCCGCTGCCGGCGGCGGCCCCCGCGCACCCCCGCTCCCACGCAAGCCGGGCCGTGCCGGTCGCGCTGAGCCGCGTTCCCCAGCAGAAGCCCTGCGGGGAGGCGGGACCCGCTGCCCCCCGGCGCCCCCCGGGGACGGGGCTGCCCGCTCGGGCACCTTTTCCTGCCGGCGGAAAGGCCGTAACTCCTGCTCGAGTGCAGAATTCCCGTTCTGTGGCTTTGCGGTTTATTAAAAAGCCCTTTTCGTAAAGCTGCCGCCAGCCGGACGCGTAATTCGGAATAAAACCATTCGCCGTCCAGCTGTTCTCGAGAGCAGAACTTGGGGAGAGAATCTTTGGGGGTCTTCGCCCCAAAAAAACGTACTGTGATGTGACGCGGGGATGGACTTCGTGATGGAGATAACTAGCCCGGGAGCTTGACAGCGGATTGTGTGGCTGCCTAAGAGGCTTATTGGAAATAATAACGCTAGTCAGCGAGGGGGAGCTCAGCGGTGCCCGCTCCTGCCATTGGCCTGTGGGCGCAGGATAAAGCTTGCGATGGATGTGTGATAACAGCCCGAGTAGTACTGATAGCTGTTATCTCCAGCTGTCTCCTAAATATAATTGTTAATTGAATTTCCCCCCAAGAATTACATCGTGACCATACAACAGCTGCAAACTGATTAGATTTAAAGCTCCTGACAAGGGCAAATCCTGTTTTCTGATCTTTATGCTCAAACTAGCTCTGCTTAAAATTAAAAAAAAAAAAAAAGATGGCTAACTAAAGGCTGAAACACATAACGAAGAGGAGAAATGCCACAGAAAACCTAAGTGTAATAAGCAAAGGCCATGATGCTTAGATACTGCCATGGCATTTTCCTGAAGGGTGCATTTATACCACCTTGTTGTATGCCTTTTGTACCAGGTATTCTTTTTATTTCCAGTCCACTGCAACAGGAGACAATCCTGTGCGTTACATTCGCCCACACCTGCATGAGCAGAGTCACACGACTTTGATTTACAGTCACCAAAAAAAATAACCAGCGCAAATGCTGTAGGTTTCTTCTGAGGAAGAGTACTGATACATCAGCATTATAAAAATAAGGTTTTCCCAGGTGCCCAAAGGAGGCTCGATGCTACTTCATCGCGCTCCCATCAAGCATTTTTCTTGTAATATCTCGGGAAAGCTAAAGTCTATAATCACGTTAAGTGCACCAAATAACTCCCTTTCCCAAAGCTTCAGTGAACGTAATTGTTCTGGGTTAGGGGATGAGACCAGGATGAAATACTTTGCTAATTTCCCTTGATTGAAGCGCTACAAAGGGTCCAGCCTTTTCTAGCAGGTATGGAAGAAACAAAGTTCTGCCTTTTCTCACCTTCCCAGACCTGTACTTTTAATAAGGGAAGTACGACAATTTTGTTTAGTGTTCAAGACTTTTGAAATACCCTTCCATTCCTAGAAGATTTTGTATCACATAATCTTGTGGATGATGTATATCAACTTTTACATTATTACAAAATAGTTGGACTTCGCTATAATTTTTATTGTGATTTGGAGGGTATTTGTTGGCATCTTTCACAGCGTTATCATTACATTCTATTGCCTCATATCTACATTATGCAAAACAATTTATACATGAATTTCTGTCCTTTCTGGCCTGAATTAAAAATGAAACTTGATTACGGACAAATTTCGATGGGGACAAAGCACATCTTGTTTTAGTGTTTTGTTGGTGAAAACAGGAATAAGCAAAAGGTGTAGCTAAACACTATGAAATGAATAGTTTTATCATCAATTCAGACAAGGATAAATTGGATAACTGGCCCATAAGCTGTAATAAAAAAAAAATCCATGTTTAAGGATAAGTGAAAATATCTGTGCCTTGAAACTGAAAAGTCTAAAATTATTTATTTTCTGTCACTTACGGGCAATTCTCCTTTCCTACCTAGTTGCAATGGTGCTTTGTCCAAACAGCCGTTTCCAATGTGGGAAAGTGTTTATTAAATTTGAAGCACACAGAGTTTCTTTAGACTTGGAGAAAAACATAACAAAATTATAGTCCAATTTTCTGAAATTGAAGTTGGCAGATACATAAGGAACTTCAAAGCTGCATTCTGTCGCTTCAGAGCTACGTGATCACAAAAAAATACTCCTGCAGTTTCTGCCCTTTCTAACCCGAGTTAAAACTGAAGCTTGACTTTTCACACATTTCTAAGTATTTTGCAATATGAAGAAGCACCTCTGACCTCAGGGAGCCTATTTTACCTGACCCAGCGAGCCTCCTCATCTGTGACCGTTGTACCTTGACACACAAGTGCCTTCCCCCAGAATTAAACACTTACCTTTCGGGGAAAAATGTGCAAAGCGTGCCATCAGCACCTCAGACAGCCATCCTACTAATCTGACCTCCTCATTCTCAGAAAGACGATTCCTGTTTTCAGAATCTGAAACAAGGAAAAAGATTCTGAGTCCATTCGCAATTACAATAGCAAGCATCCATATAATACTTGCATTTTGAAAGTATTTTCTGCATATTGATTAATTTACTAATTACATTTACTAATCATTTAAAAACTAATCCTTTCCCCCCAGTATGCTGGCGTTCTGCTATTTAAAAGGAAAAAAAAATCATACGTTTTGCCAAGTGAGTCAAAAATAAATTTGTTCTTCAAGTTTGCAATATGTTTTGGCTGCAGCAGTGTGTAAAAGCACATTTGGTTCCCGAGTCATATGATGAAGGACTAGCTTTCATAACAAGGAACCCGTCTGTGCTACTTGCATCAACAGCTTTTTCCTCTCTTATTAAGTAGGAGGAATATGAATTGAGAGCAACCCAAATATGGTTGCCACCTGTTGTTTTTGGCATTAAATCTTGAGAATTGATGCATCCAAGTGTTGTAGTTGTGAAAAAAATACAATCTTTCCATTCATGAGAAACTGCGACTGTTAACAGTGGCTTAAGTCACATTGCGCGTTGTTCACACGTTCCCTTGTTGGACGGCTTGCTGCCTTAGGTCAACTAACACCAGCACTGTCATCAGTATTTAGGAAACTTGTCACTCAACCTTAACCGGGGTTTCTACTATCTCAGCTCTCAAGCAACTACTTTTCCTACATAGACATTTTGCTTAGTGACCCATCTGTCCTTTCTGACCTAAGTTAAAAGTTGAATAATTTTTTGAGTGACAGGCTTCTAACTATTTTACAATTTGGAAAAGAACACCCAATCCAACAGGAGCTTCATGTTACCTGTATCATACCCGCCCTGGTCTGTGACCCCCCCATATCTCAAAGAGCCCCATTACAAAAATAAAGAGGAATAGCTTGCTTTTTGATGTTGTCAGTGATGAGGATCCTCAGACTTTCTCTCATCCCTGTGTTTCTAAATTGGTCAGTCATCCAAAGCAGGCACTGAAAGATGCCAAAGAGAGGCAAGAAGCTGCTGCCATCCCGCTCACCAACTTTCAGACACCATGGCAGTAACTTACTTTCTCCAGGAAGCATCATCTGTGATTACTAGCTGCAAGTCTTTAGACTCACAAGGGCATTTTCATTGCAAGGAGCTGCTCTGTCCCTTCAGGATGGGGACAGGAGGAGAGCCTGTAATTACAGCCTGCTGCAAAAGTGTTTACTGCCCTGCCCCTGGGAAACTGAGTAGCTCTAAAGATTTTGGGTAGTAGCAGTTCCTTGTCTGGTATAAACAGTGAAGAGCAGTAATTACAGCTGCTCGTCTCCCCGCCTGCCCCTAGGAACTCAACTGCAGTTATTACTTTCTTGAGAAACAATGAGCAAGATAGCAGTAGGATTAGTCAGTCTCACCAATCTTCTGAAGTGTGTGAATGCGATTTAAATCGCTAGTTTAAAGTCAAAGAAACAGAAACGCTGATTTTAAAAACAACATATCTATGCTGGTTTGTAGCTAGAAAATCTCATCTGGAGACATGTGACCTCCTTATTTAAAAAAATATGAGAAACACTGCTCTACCTAAATATAGAAAAAATTTTCATGAGCCAGAAGACAACTTGGAAACATACCTATTGCATAAACTTCTATTTTACAGATAATTTATCTATCTGGAGGATGGGGGCAAGAGTGATTATAGCATCTGAATGAAGTGCCAAGGAACTTAAGCTTCCTGTATAGTATGAGACAAAAATAGGTTCTTCTAAAGCGTGATTCAGAGTAACTAATTTTAGGTCCCCAAAGTAAGGCTGTCTAAATGCTCTATTACGTGTTTCAAGTTGGAGGGGGAGGCGGGTTCAGTATCACCTAAAGCACATACGCTGAGCACTGATATTGTTCTGTTTCTATAATGCCTGTTCAGATACACACGTTCTAACAGAAGTGGAATGTTTATCAGTTTAGCCTATATTGTTTGGGAAAGGAACAGAAATAAAAGGCACTTGTGAAGGGGTTAAAGTGTTAATACGGGCACCTGTGTAATTTGTAAAACTTTACTACATAGACAAGGCTGACCGAATGCGTGCAGCATTGCTGTCCTTCCCTTTACATGCTTGGTGGTTCTGTTTGTGAGAGTTCAGTATATGAATCCATCCTCAATTATACCAATTCACAAGATATTATTTGGCCTCCTTTCTTTCCCGGCTAAAGTTAGTGGGTTACTGTTTTACAAGGATGGACAGTCACTGCTTGTACAAAAACAGGACCAAAATCCTCCTTGGTGAAATAAATTAATTTATAGCAAAATTGGTTTTCCCTCTCCACTCCCTGGATTTGTTCTCTTTAGGTGTCTTATTGACTACGATTTGGAAAGCAAAATTGTCTCAAATCCACACAAGAGAATCTGGCTTTGACAGTCTGTTTCCTCTACATATCTGAAACTCCTGAAGATATCCCTGGAAACTATTGTGCCTGCAGGAAGAAAAAGTAATAGATTTGAGCCTCATTGTAGGAGCTTACTGCTGATTTCTTTCCAAATTACTCATAGCTATTTGAAATAAATAATAATTCCTTGGATATGAAATAAATGCAGCCAACTTCAGGGAAAGAGACATTACTTTTTCCACACCACCCCCCTTGAGGCACTGAGATGGATTTTTCTGTCTCACTGTCTTGCCAAACAGAAACCAGCTGCAGAGGAGCATGTGATGACAGTGAACTCGCAAAGGTCAATTGTAGGGATTCTGCTGTTCTAGGAAATGAAGGAAACGCAGTCCCTTGGCAGCCTGCAGTCACTTGCATAGAAACTGCTCATTATGGACTTGGCAGTTTCATACAGCTACTCTGTGTTTGCCAAAGCAGAACTGTGGCAGACCTTACCCCAAGTGCTTGAGTAGCTGATGGTATTTTTTTTTCAGTGGTAAATGCATCTGTTGCATCTTCATCTGCAGTTCTCTGTTCTCTGGTTTGTCTATTCATTTCTCTCATTTCAGTTCCCTTCCAATTCTTAGGTTAGCAAAACGGCAACTATATATAACTTTTCTGGGCAGGATTTATCTTTCGAAATGGGAACAAATTGTGAAATACCAACTTGTGTGATAGTATCCTGCTTCACAAATAGTCCCATTGACCTCAGTGGGGTATCACATGCAGCAGTGTGCTTCTTTGCATTAGAAGATTATGAATATTTTCTTTTAGAAAAGCCTTCAAAGCCCATTTGGATATCACTGATGGATGGAACCTGTGAACAGGTGCTCTTCATCCTAAAATATCTGCAGTCTCTCCTCTTTTGAATTAGGCATTAGCTGAAAATATAAGGTCTTCCACGTTGTTCCAGTTAGGAGAAGAAATTGGCAATGTCTAGTTTAAAAAAAGAAAAAAGTATGAGGTCTGTTTTCCCAACCCAGGATAAATCAAATAACAGCCAAAAACCTTCGTTCAGGTTTTCAACCTTGTTTCAAGCAGCATTCGGCACAAATAATTGTTGTGTTTATCACGGCCATAGCTCGAGTGGTTGTTCAGGCTTTAACTCTTTGGGTGGATTGTGTGTTCACTGTTTCGACGTGTGGATCAGAAATAGTTAATTATTTATGAATTCTGGAAGAGAGGCAAGCTCACTTAAATATTCCCTTAAGCAACCAATCCTTTCTCTCCTGTTCAAGAATTACTTATACTTTGCTTCTGGCTGCATGGTTTTATGCATTGAATCTGCATAGTAGACTTTTGGGCACATTTCTAAAGCAGCAGCTTCGCTCACGGGGTATCACAGAGTCATCCAGCAGATTAACAAACCTTTGAGAGGATCACGTGAAACAAGCTCAGAGCTATCTAGCATTCATTTGGTCTAACGTGGCAAGTTGTTTATGCTTATGTCCTAGTAACACGGGGATAATAAGTATAATTGTGTCAGGGGCATGATTGCGGCAATGCAGGTCCCGCTGACTAAAACTGGGATTCAAGGAACTGTAAATTGGTGGGTTTTATTATTGTGTCAGGTGTCCCGTTAAGAAGAGTTCAAGGGGAAACAATGACTGTAAATTAACACTTCATAACAACCTTGGAAATGTAACTGTCAAAAAGGCCATTTAGGATAGAAGGAATGTTCTAATTAAGGAACACAATAGGACTCAGAGAAACCCCAGGGAGAGGGAAAAGTTGCTTTTGCCACATTTGTATATTGTAACTTAAAGGCTAAGCCCAGTGGAAAACTGAGCCATATTTAGTATAAAGCCAGAAGCTGCCCTTCTGCTGGGCAGAGTACCAAGAACTGGGTGAAAGAACTAAGGAAGCTTAAAAAAAACTCAAGTGAGAAAGAGAATCTGTCTTGAACAAAAAGAGCAGAAAAGATAGCTTGTAATCTCAGGAGAGCTCTGCAGGACAATACAGTAGGCGTTAACTGTTATTTCCTCAGACAGATAGTGGTACCACTATCTACAACCCCCATGTGTTTTCTTTTTCCGTAACATTGCAATGGATGAATGCAGAACCTGATTCATGCTTTCTTGGCTTTGCCAAATGCATGCTCAAATCCTATAACCATGCTATGAATTAATCTGCCTGATGAGACATGTTTGGAAAAATGGTTGTCCTTGGACATTCCAGCCCTCTTTGCCTGGGAAAGATGGAGTAAGGGATTGCTCATCAGCATCTGGAACGGTATCAGCAGGAGGCCTGACAGGCTCTGAAATTAGAAGAAACTGGGTCAGAGTCACTCTGGTTTTCCCCAGCCAATGAACACCTCTGAAAAGCAGGGCATTTTGAAATGGGAAATTGGGAGGAAAGGGAATTTGGGGTGGTGTCAGCGGTACCAGAGGTGTTACCACATAGGGATCACTTTCAGATCCCAACAGAGCATACAACGGCTTGATGTGCTTTAGCTGCCGAGAACACCACCTCCGCATTGCAACAGCTGCAGCGCTTACGCTGTAGGCTACAAGAATGGCCATACCAGCCAAGACCATCGGCCCTGTGTACCTAATGCTATCGTGCCTCTGCTCAAAATGTGGGATAGCATCCCCCAGCTCTCCTGGGGCTTTTCAGGGAGCGGTTGGTACCATCAGGTTGCTTTGTTCAGCATCTCCTTCTGGTTCTCTCATTTTGATTTTTTTAAACTCAGATATTCACCTCTTTTCTCATTAGATTCCGGGGCTCTGTGCCTTTTTCTCTCTCCAGCCCACGCAAACCTTTCTTTTTTCCAGGAAAGCTTTCAGTTTCTTTAAGACTGACCTCAGTCTTTGCTCAGTCTGTCTTTGCTGCGGAAACATGCAAGAACAGTTTCCTGAGACAAGACTAAAACTAAGAACTAAAGACTAAGAACTGGGCGTGCATACAATTTTACTTCCCCTCTGTATACTCTCCATTTTCTTCAGTTCACAGATAGACATCCTGAGTCACAGGCTATTTCGTTGTGTTTAATAGTGCTAAATTGGTTTTTCATCCCCTCATTCATCTGCTTTTTAAGCTCATTATGTTTTGGCATCAATGTTCTGCAGCCGCAATTTCTGATTCATGCACAGTGTGAAAAGTTGTTCCCTTTTGTTTGTCATAAACTTGTTACCCAGTAATTTTGTTTGATGCCCATGAGTTCTCATACCTGAGAAATAATGAGGCCTATTCACCATTTATGATGACACAGGCCTATGTGGTATCCCCTGGACAGACTAATAGTCTTCTGTCTCAAGAAGACACAGGAGAATATTAGTCTATTTAGTCTTTCTTCATATGAAGCTGTTCCAGGCTTCAGATCATCCTTACTGATTTCACCTGTTGCCTTTTCTGTTGTTTTTGAGGTGAGGAATGGCTAGAACAGGATATTTCGTGAAGCCGGGGTTTGCACAGTGACCTGAGGGTATTTTCTGTTTTGCTCTCTGTTACTTTGTTAACATTCTTTTCCTAAGGCCTTTTCCTGACAGCCACCGAGCATTACGCTGATCTTCTCACAAAACTGTTCACAGTAACTCCAGAACCTCTTTCCTGAGTGATAAATGGCTCATTCAGAAACCACTGCTGTGTTTGCATAGTTTGGTGTGCTTTTGCTCTGCGCTTAGTGTTTAATAACACTGAATTTAGCCCGACTTTTTACTGCTCAGTCATTTAGTGTAATGAGATACTTCTGTAGTTCTTCGCAGTGGCACTTGCTTTTACCGCCCAGAGTAATCTAATATAGGATTTTGTCAAAAGCTTTTTAAAAATCCAAGAACACTCTATCAGCCAGATCACCCTTTTCCACATAACCACTGATTTCTCAAAAGCATTCAAGCTGATTCGAAACATGAATTCTTGCTACAAAAATCATGCTGATTCCTCCCATTTTATCAGAACTACTGATGTTTTTACTAGGTTGGATGGTGAAGGTGGCATCAGGGTAGTATAAGAACGGATGGACGTTTGGGTCCGACAGCAGCAACCTTTTTATCCATGCATAAACCCTGTTTAGTTAGGACAAAAGAAAGGGCACACACAGCCTTGATGTAGAGGTGTGTTTCAGTACCTTTGGCACGCATTAGGTCTTGCCTGCTGCATCTAGGTAACGTGGGATGTGTTTCTAGAGCTTTATCCCACCTTGCAGAGGCAAGAGAGTGTCTTCCTTCATCCAGATGCTGATTTTAATTTGTCACAAGTTAATGTCTTTGAAACATACTCCCCTGGTTTGATTTGAGTTGGCCAGCAGATTCAAGCTTGGAGAAAGACATGGGAGGTTGACAGGCAGATGGACACAGTGAGTGCATAAACATTGCTTCTTCGGGAAAGAATTGTTATTCTTATCAGCTTACTCTTACCAGTACAAGGTCCTGTATCAGGGAACTATGAATAGAGAATAGAAGGACCATCTGAAACCATCTGAGAGTTTTCCTCTGTTGCAATATAGACAGTATCTATGGACTTACTGCCTTTCACACTTTCTCTCTTTTTATCTTAGCAAGATGAGCATATCAACATGTTTTCATTGTTATTACTAATTTACCATTTACTTTTCTAGCAGAAATAATAACTCAATGTACCAATTTAAGGAGGCAATGTTCTGGGAACTTAAAGTAAATGTTTGGAACAGACTATTCACTTTTCCTGAGAATGTCTGAATTAAAATGACAATATGACAATATTTATTGCTAAATCTAAGAAGCTATTCCAACCCCCCCACTCCATCGATGCCAGTTCCTTGGCCATCACTGGTTCTCACATACGCCTGTAATAATAGCAGATAGCTCATTTTATCTATTTCGACACAAATTGTAACTTAAGCTTTTGAAGTTATCCAGTTCCAAGAATTGAAGCGGTAATCAATTCAGCGAGACTTGACTGAAATACCTGATGACACAGGCTGCACTAATACATTTCAAGATTCCGAAATACTAATTAGGGTTTCTCTTTGTTGCTTTTAAGAAGAAATAGTGGGCTAATGCAGTTAATGAGAATGAATCAAATAGTTTCACAGAACTGCAAAATGTAATAGCTGTCAACCCACCTCCATTATAAACCATTCCTTTACCAACCCACACTCTTTTGTGCTTTCTTAGATCTTTTATAGAGCCCTAAATCCTCCACAAAACCTGACATCATTGTTCTAGTGGCTGTGGGAAGAGTGATGCTTAGATTTCCTGTATTTCAATGGGAATAAAGAACTAACTGCCTTAAATGACCGCATCTCCTCCTCCTCAGCGTGTTGCGTAAGAAGAGAAAAATATAACCACCAGCAGCATCTCAGTCAACGTTTTCCTCAAATTTTAATGTGTTTCCTGTGAATGGATATTTCATAAATCAAATATCAGATAAATCTGCTTCTGTTTTCCTATCAAACTAACATGTGACTAAGACTTATAGCATGCTCCTTCTAAATATAAGAGGATGGCCTGGGCTCTCCTTCTTCACCAAGCCCCAGTCCTTTCCCATTTTCTCTCTTTCCCTTTGGAGCTCACTGATGTCTCCAGTAAAACCTCAGGAAGCATGACATTTCAAATCATTAAATAATAATCCAGGTAAAATAGAGATCACAAAGACAACGCCACAAGAGCAGCTTGCGAAGTTGAAGAATTTTAACGTTCTGTTTGCATGCAGAATAAACTTTTTGCTGACTAACATTGCTTTTACATGTTTCTTAGGTTAGGATCTAATCTAATTTGCGTAAAACTCCTAGGTCTTGGATTCACGCAATTAAAATATTATTATGGTTAAAATGTTCCTTTGTTCACAAACTGCTTATAAAGTGCAGTTATACTTATCTTCCGTAATGAAATTATACCCAGTGAATTTAAATCCTTGCAGGCATTACAGTAGGTGGATTTGTGTTTAGATTTAATCATCAAGCCAAGACTTACTTGATCCATCACACCAGCATGGGACTGACAGACTTAACCCCAAATTGCACCCTCTGATTCTTATGCTTTAGAACTCAACAGCAGAACTTTATCAGTCACATTTTCGTTTGAGATGGATTTTTTATGCTATAGGATACATCAGTTCATGTTCTCATGTTTTATTTACCAACACTTTATGATTTAATAGAACTTTGCAATGATGATGCAAGTCTTCAGGGCTGATTTCCTCGTACTAAGCATTTACTTTTACCTAGTGGCTTAGTTCCTTATTATGTTTTCAGATTAAAATTTTTACTATTACTAACTAGAAGTGATTTAGTTGAAGATTCTTTCTTTTTATATATCAGTGAAAATACTTTTAAAAGCTTAACTTAGGCTGAAAAACCTGAACTTTATTTTCATGTGGTTTTGTTGGTAGAGGTTTAGTGGTTTATGGCCTTAGATCTTTATGTGCAGAAGTGTTAACCAAACTAAGGACTTTGACATGGCAATGATAAAAAAAATGTTGAGAAGCTGACAGAGGTTTAATTTCATCGAATATTCATATCTATATATGATGTCAAACAAAATTATCAAACTGTGAATGGGATCACAAGCAAAAGAACTTTGGGGATTACTGCTTTACCTTAAAAAATAAAAGCTAATTTCAGAGAAAAACACAGTTGATAGGTCTTCATGCCCTAGACAGAATCAGGATGTAGTGAGTTAGGGCTTTAACAAAACAAAGTCTTCCATGCAATTTGCTGTGCAAGAACATGGTTGTTCTACATGTAGGCCCTCAAAATAACTGTTTGAAAAATCACAAAGTAACACAAAATCTACACAATATAGCCTAGCCACAGGCAAATAATGGGTTCACAATTTTATATCTGTCACCATGTAACTTCTGTTACTTTATGTAAGCAGGCCATGATTTTAGAGCATGAGAGGGACAAATTTAGGTCCCATCCACACAAAGTTTGGCTGCAGTCCTGTAATGTGACCTGTGTAGGCATGACCCTTCCTTTGCACAACACTCCGCTTGCTTAAGTGGGCCTCTGCACAGGTGTGTGGGTCCTCCCACACAGATCAGATTGCTGGATTTGGATCTCGCATTATAAATGGATCAGGAGACAAATGTTGTAACCAGGTCACCTGCCTGTGCTATGGGTATACTGTAGATTCATCTGTAACGTATTTAATCAGTCAACCACCACGGAAATATTTTAGCAATTGTTATTTTTGTCCATACATTATTACTTCAACAATCTTTCATTTTTATTTTTCCAGAAGGGTAATCAAATCCTCTTTCAAAATGGAATGCAGTACTTCCTTCAACCATTCTATTAAAATTTTTCTCTAGGTTACACAGTAATAATTGCAATATAAGTAACCTAGACTATCCTCAAAGATTTCATGAAATTTGTATGCTTGAATTTCAAGTTTTGCAGTTTTACAGTACAAAGTAATTTTTTGTTTATGACGCAGCTAAAGAAAACAGTTTCCTGCTATGTTGTTCTATTTCAACATAAGACTTTGTTTTTGCCAAACACTGCTTTGGTTTTGGGCTTTTCAGTTTATATCCAGATGCTCTCAATCTTAACAGACATCCTTTTTCTACACTTTGCTACAAAGTGCTTAGACTCTCTCTGATATATGAATATGCCGTATGAAAGGTATATGAAGCCTAAATCTTTACTTCAGTTGACACTTTTACATCCATTCCAGTTGATTTTTAATTTCCTCTAAGTAAGCTGACTCGTAGCTGTTGGTAACGGTATTAGCAAAACCCTTACAGGCTAGGAACACTTCTTTGGCTTGTCCTAAAGCTTATGGAATAAAAGTTGTTTTGTGTTTATTTCTGCACGATTGCAACATTTCTATTCAGTAGTTCTGCAACAAGCCATTGTTTTCTGTCTTCTACAGAAGAAGGCAGACTAAGGCTCTTCAAGAACCCCGCTGTGTGCCTGCCTTGTCCTTCAAGCTTCTAAATCTAATCTTTAGTGCTTAAGAGAAGAAGACAGCTACTGATAGCCAGTGATCTGCAGAAAGAGGAAAAAATGGGATGAAGTGAGGCCATCTCTTATTTCACAGTTGGTCAAGATTAAGCCTTTAAATAGTTTTTGGTATATTTACATACGATGTAAATAAGGACTGCAAAATAAAGACCCTGAGGAAGCTTGTATGACTTTGAAGTAAAGTCTGTAAAGCTGAAAATCCTACTAATTTTTATTCAGAAATGAAGTAGTGAGAGTGAACGCAATTTAGGACATGAAAATGTGATAAAGAAACAAGGAAAAGAGGAAGGCCACTGAAGAAAGGAGGAAGTTTATAATTTTACTTGAAGAAGTAAACACAAAGGAAGGGCAGGGCATTATTTTAAAGGATAGAAGAGAGAGGCTGATCTACATTGCATTTGACAGAAAACAAGCAAAAAAAAAAGAAACTAGGAAGGACAAACTAAATTTACATAGCTTCTAACCTTCTTCCTGGGTATTCAGTGCTCCCTAGGTAACAGCGATGACCAGGCAGCAAGAGCAGTAGCTTCTTTTATCTCGAGGCTTCAGTATCTTTTGGGAAACCACTCATCAAAATCAGCAGGGGACTGTTTGCAAGTGAGTCAGGTTTAGAGTTTGATTCAGATAAACAGTGATGAAACAGAGTTGCACAAATATTAAAAATTCTAAAGAAAATGTATAGCTAAAGATATCAGCTAGCAAGCTGATGGCTGAGAGAGAGGGGTGAACTCCAAAGAAAAGTCAGGAATGTTAATAGTTTGTAAATTGTGCAAGAAACTCTACAAAAAGGTAGCAGGAGAGCAGAAATGCAATCATGGACAGGTCTGAGGAGGAGCCATGTTAAATTAAAATGGTGCAGAAAAATAGCAGCATAGTTACAAGTTGAAGGATGAATTAAGACAGCAAGGTGGGAGGTTATGTGCTTGATGGGACATCTGCGTGAACGCCAAAGATAGTAATTTTAGGAGTGAGAAACATCAAGTAGGTATGGTGGTGTGAGGTGACAGCCACATAGAGAGAAAGCAGGAGTAGTGGGTATTGAAAGAAAAAAAGGTTTTAATGGTTTTCCAACTGTTCTGTGCCAGAGATGAACAAACAGCATAAATAATGAAGCTACAACTTTCAGAATAACTTTAACAACCACAACAAAAGCTTCATAAATAAGAGATTCTTTTATCAAAAACTTTTTCTTGATATTGATAGTGGTCAGTGTCAAGGGCACCAATAGGTCTAATTGTCCTGACCAGCCTCACCTGGGACCCAACCACACCCCTTGGAGCTCCATTTAAGCTCAGGGCTGAGCTTATCCACTTCCCCTAAGCCACAGGCAGATGAGCCTTTAGTTCTGCCTCTTGGATGCACCTTGCCTCTATGCTGTAGCTGAGTTTCCACTCCAGTCTTCTGCTGCTCCTGGGTGGACCCTGCTGCCACCCCCTGGCCCTGCCTGCCCTGCTCAGGTACTGTGGGACTGTGTTGCTTAAGTGCTAGGGTCACTCTCAGCTCCTTGCATAGCCATGCTTCTGCTCTTCTCTGAGGTTTGGCTGCAATAGCACCATTGCAGATTTTTGGGGTTTTCCAATAATGATGTTCTTTACTATATCCTTTCTTTATGCTATGATTAAAAACAGGATAGTGGGGAAATTTTACTGCCTTTAAAATAAGTACTAGGAGGAATTTTTAAAGGCTTAATGCTCAGGGTAGAGACAGATGGCCTAGTGGTAAAACTAGACCTATCTGCAACAGAGTTTTCACCAATTGCAAAAAGCTTGCCCAGTAAAGCACCTTTCAGAATAAAGAAGCCCTTCTGTACAAGCTTAAGTTGCAGTAATAGTTGTTCCTAGATGACACTGTGCTGGGAGTGAAAGTCAATCTGTGTATCAGAAAAGAGAATACAAAACAGTGTCTTATGAAAGAGTGGAATAAAAGCTGGCTAGCATATACTTGAATTAACAAGGATATGTAGTAGTCAGAACAGAAAAGTGAAATTAATATGGTGAAGTAGGAGATAAACCTCAAAAAAGCAACTGCTGTGAGCATAGCAAAGGCCTGGACAAACTGGCACCATAGTGGTTATCACTGGAATTCACCGCAGCCTGGAATTTCTCACTCAGATATTAATTATGACTGTTGCTGCTTTGTTTTAGTAATGAAAAAGGTCACCCTTATTTACTGAGTAGCAAACTGAATCCAAGATGTGGCAATAGCTAAGCTGGCAGCAGTATGAAAGACTCTGTATTTTATCTCCGGATGATCTACAGATGTTATGGTATTACATTTTCTGTTCATCCTCAAGGTACGATAATTTGTTTGTTGCAGGAAATGTTAATAATCATTTGCATTCCTCTGCCATCTAATCAAGGAATATATCTTATGCCTTAGCAGGTGTAGGTGTTCAGCATTTTTTACAATTGGCTGTAGCTTTAGGAAGTGTAACCAAGTGCAACCTTTTTATTAGGCCATCATCACCACCCTAGAGTAAACAGCTGAAACAGGGGGAATATTCAGAACTTGATTGACTTCATACAGACTGTCTACATTTCCTGATAGTGTATGCTAAAGCTCTTTAGTTAATTAGGGTATTGGTATACTGTTTGATTACTGTTGTTGATTACTTTATAAAATATTAGGTGTTTCATGGTATCATCTTCTGGAGTTCTTCAGGCTCTGCATGGTATCTCTGCTACTTGTCATGAAATAATGAGAAACTTAGACTTGTCTAGAAAAAGAGTGGCAAGATATTCTTATGGCAAATTAAAAAAAAAAACCTTAAACTGACTCTTCTGAAAAAAGACAATAGCAGTTGGAAGACAGGAGATGAGAGTATCTCTGAGCCAGGAAGCTCTCAAGGACAGCGACAGGAATGGCTTCCCATCCTGAGAATGAGCCAGTGCAGGTATGAGGAGACCCAACTGAGTGATGTGAAGAAAACTCACCTGAAAGGTCAAAGATTCTCTTGATAAAACATGGGTTGCCATTGCCAGTACTGGCATGCGCAGATAGCAAAGTGTAATCAGTACCAGAATAAGCTCTGGTTTTAAGGCTTGCGTTACAATGCTTTCTAGTGTAAACAGGCTGCTATTGTAAATTTATTTTTTACCTGTCTTGTTCTTCACTGCTGATAGATGGCAGCAAATGACAAAAGACTTTCAGTCTACACTGCATTCTGTTTCTCTTTCTGTAGAATCCTCCTTTTTAAACAAAACGGTGCTGATTCCACTCTAGCACAATATATGAGCCCTGTAAAAGGCAAAGGTTTGATTTAATGTTATTTAGTTAAAGCAAATGATGAAACTTTGTTCATTGTGGTCCTATTCCCTGTGATACTGGAAGTTTTCTGATTCTATGTGAAAATTTTTGTTCTGCACAGAACTGAATGGTTGCTTCTCTAGTTACTTGATGTGTCTCAGAAAAGCAATTTTATTTTTTTTCTAGTTCTTGATCTATTTTTAACTTCCCTCTAGTCTTGAGATCCAAACATGTAAACAACTCAGGTTATGCTGTGTTACTGCTAGGATGTGAAGTGGTGTGTGGGAGGGAGCTGCCTAAGGGAGAGAGCAAATGAAATTATTATTTTGATTTTTATTGTAAAATCACAGTTAACCTGCCTTTACCTCTTGGTGAGTAAGGGAAGGCTGAGTTTGTCTTCTAAGGTTGGTTAAATATTGTTTCTAGTGTAGAATTCTGCCTGAAGATGCTTAGATTTTTTTAGAAAAAGCAAATACAGCGGGGGGGAAGTTAAACTGCAAGCAGGCATGGAAAATCTTTGTGGTGTTTGGCTGGAGACTCAACCTACTAAACAACCAGTTTCTGGCTTGTGTTTTTGCACATGTAGCATCTGCATAAAAAAAATACATGCAAAGACTTCTGGAAAGGTTTGCTAATGAAAACATGAGTGCTAATAGGTATCACTGAAGGTCTGGTGAATAGTTTGTATGAGGTGAGCTTTCCATCTCCAAGGGTGGCTGCTCCAGCTGAGGAGTCCAGCCCCTTGCTGGCTTTGGCATTTGCCTCAGCATGGTGGTTGAACAGTGAAGAGAAATGAGCTTTTAAAACTGGGTAAAAGCTTAGGTAATGTGGAGATGTGAGAAAAGTCACACAGCCTTGCCAGGGAGGGATGCCCAAGGTAAATTTGGGTTTTTTTGTATGGTTTAGGTCTCAACTACTTATACCTTTACACCTACTTTCCAGCTTATCCATGTTATCACTCAAAATTACCTCAGTTCAGCCACGTATGGCAAATGCTTTTTTGTTTCAATGATTCTTGTAAACCCCTGAAAAAGGCTAATGCTGGTTACCTGTCACGGGATGCTCGAGGCGGGAAACCCGGTTGGGCGTATACGCCTACCGCACCAGCCCTGAAAGAGGAGACAGTCTCGTTCAGACCTTCGTTCTCTCACCGTATTTCTGTCGTCAGATATGAGGCGACAGCACCTTCACGAGGGCTCGGTAAGCACCTCACGACACGCCCTCGGCCGCAGCTGCCGCAGAGCGCTCGTATCCCCGATGCGGCGGCGCAGGGCCGAGCTGCGGGGCCGCGTCCCTCACGGAGGGAGAGGCGATCCCGAGCGGCGGCTGCTCCCGCCCCGGTCAGGTCCCGGTGTGGGGCGGCGGCCCCCCGCCACCCCGCAGCTGCTCTGTGTGAGGCGGCCGCTTAGGCGGGAAGCTTGAGCCTCGCGCGCTGCCGTCCGGGCGCCGCTCGGCCGCGGCCCGCAGAGCAGCGCAGGACGCGACAGCGGCTCTCCCTTCGCCGGCGCGGTCGCCATGTCTGCCCTGGCGAAAGCCTCCGGCGCGCTGAAGTCGGTGGATTACGAAGTGTTTGGGCGAGTGCAAGGTAAAGACGGGCTCGGGAAACGGGAGGGGGGGGGGGGCGAGGGGCGCGCGGTTGCAGCGGCGCCAAGGGCGCGCGGTTGTGGCGGGCCGCGCATGCGCGCGGGGCCAAGTGAGGCGACGGCGTCTGAGGCGACGGCGTCGTGTGGGGGCGCGGGAGCGGCCGCCGCCTCCTCCCCAAAGGGAAGGGGGAGAAAAAAAAGGTTGTAAATATGTCCCCACGGTAAGGCCCGCCCGGTTCCCTGGGGAGCACAGCCGCTTCTGTCAGAAGCACTTTCCGTTAGCCGCGTTTATGCTCGCATCTTCTGTCAGCGCGGTTATGTGGGAATGCCCCCCCCCCCCCCCCCGCCCCGGGTTGGCAGCAAAACTTTGAAGTGAAAATTAAGGCAAAGGCAATTCCCATGCCGCGGCATCTTCATTAGAGAAAGCTACATGCGCTAACTGCGTTAATGAAAATAATTTTTTTGTCCGAGGGAAGGCTTAAGGCCAGCTTGTTCGCAAATTCTGTGGAGTTTGCCCAGTGTTAAAATTTCATAACTGCTCTCTGAAATTTCTGTAAGAAAAGACCACAAATGACTTGTATGCAGTTTACTCTAACTTTATATTAAGTGAAATTCCTAGTAGTGATATTATTTCAAATTATTTTAATGTCTTTTTCTTTCTTTTCTAGGTGTTTGTTTCAGGATGGTAAGGCAATGTCTGATTTACCAGTTCTACTTTACAGTATAGTATTTCCAGTGCTAAAAATACAGCAGCAGGTCTGTAGAGTGTAAACATATCCAACTGCAGTTTTGAGTTCTAGGTTAGGCGGTTAAGTATTGCAAGTGGATTTAAAAGGAAAAAAAAAATTGTTTTATATTACTGATATATTAAAATGGATTTTTAAAAGCTTACTAATGTGTTGCTTGTTTGTATAGTATCTAAAGATTGTGTTTGGATTACTTGTGATAAAACAGCCACAAGAGCATTATAACATGTTGATCTTTAGAAAGGTTAGATCTGAAGATCTTGATATTAGCTTCTGAAACAATGTGTTTCAGTTTAATTTTTTAATGGCAGTTATAGTACCAGTATTTAAAGAAGCTTATTGTGTTTCCTTGTCACAGTGTGCTAAAACACGCAGTCTGTGGCTCATATCCCAGCCAAATGTCTCCACCAGCTCTGAACATGCAGCAAGTAGTTTTGCATTTCACAGAAACCCAAGAAACAAGAGGACATTTCAAATAAGAACAGGTTTTTGTCTGAAATTAGTGGGCCATGCTTAATATTAGACTTAAGTTTTTTATTCATAGTTTATATGTATTGTGAAATAGTGCAAAATTGAAATGGATAGAGGATTACAATACAGTATGTCTTGAATTTAATTATTTTATCAAGTGGTAGGTGTATGTCCGCACAATATGTGATGGGCAGGCGCAAGCTTGCCCTGCCTTGTTTTGAGCTGACCTGGAGCCATGTGAACACACACCACAGTGCCAGTCCTGAGCTAAAAATTAGTATTGAGAAACAGGTTGTTAGCTGCATTCCCATGCTCTTGGACAAGTTTGCATGGAGAAGCTGCTCATAATCAACTTGAAAAATGCTCTTCATAGTTAACAACACCTTTTCATTGCCTAGATTACCCCAACATTTTTGTCCTTTGAAATATAGTTGTATTGAGCTGAAGTTTGGCTGTTGGCATTAGAATAAGTGTCTAAGAGACTGGTAGTGCAGTATATGCATTTAATATCTGTGCACTGTTTTGGGTATTACTGCACATACTCCAAAATGTTTGTTGGCTATTTCTCATCAAAATGTATTGAAAACTCTCAGATCTTATTGTTAGAGCCATCAGTCTGTTGATGTTCTGTAATACAAGATAAAAACATGGGCCTTGTAGTCTTATACCTCTTTAAACATGCAAGAAGTAAAAACAGAGGAGGTACTTTTAATGTAAATAAATTTGCTATTAATGAAGTACTTTAGAAACACTATTAGCCAATACGTTGTCCTACATGGAACAAAAATGTAATGGATTTCTGTAAAACAGGCTTTCTGTTCCCTACCATTTCAGTGTTCAGAGAGAAATTATGAAAACCATGCATATATTTCATTTGTACATAAAAGGCAGAAAAAGTTTAAAAAAAAATCCAACCACCTCAAAAAACATGGTACTTGAAAGTTCCTGATTTCATCACAAGAAGTGAATATCTGGGAAACGGTAATTTGTTGTGATATTGCAAAAATATAAGAAAACCAGTATAATTAGATTATGACCTTTGCTGCTATTTTTTAGTAGTAATGCAGCAGCTGGGGGTAGAATTCAAGGGGTGAAAGGCAGGTGGAAAGGATTTAAAATGAAACTGGAAAAAAGGAGCTATGATGCTTGTACATGTAGCAAATTTAATGAGTTTAGACACTGTGATTGTTGAAGGGGCAAATGAGCAGTGATGGGAGCTATAGCAAGGAATAGAGTAGGTACAAGGAAGTGGTGTGGGATTAGTAGAGTCCTTTGTGGTCAAAATTGTGTTAAAAGTTCCTGAAATAAGGGGAGCAAGTCTTTGGCCTCCCTGTGAATGAAAAAAGCCTCACACCATCAGAAGGTTTCTACATATGTACATATGATAAAGCAAAGAGGAAGATGACTTTTATTACAAGCTGTGTAATGTCTCATTGGGAGCCATCATATGTATGGGGTTTTTTGAAGAAAAGTATTAAAAGCCATGAAAATGGAAGTGGGAATTAACTCAGGCATTTATTATGTATATGTAAAATCTCATTCTTGTTCAAAAGTTGGCTGCTTCTGCTGCAACTTCAGAGCTGAGAGCAATACCTTAATGCCCAAGTATGAGCATCATCTATGGATTTTTTTCTTAAGTGTAGGTCTTAAAGCTATGAAAATGAAAGTGGGGTTTTAAGCGGTATACATGTGGTGTATGTGCTGACACTGTTGTCCTCTTTCATTATTTTTTGAATCAGTACACAGAAGAGGAAGCTAGGAAATTAGGAGTGGTTGGCTGGGTTAAAAATACCAGTAAAGGAACTGTTACGGGCCAAGTTCAGGGTCCAGAAGATAAAGTAAATGCAATGTAAGTATTTTTGGTGTTTTTTTTATTCTTACTAAAGTCATTTACAGAAACATTTTTAATCCAAAGTGGTAAGTAGATTCATATGTCAGTAATGCAACTACTTTCAATAATTGATTTTGGTTTTGAGGAGATAGACTTTTCTACAGCTTAAAAGAAGGTAAGCTTTAAAAATAGTGTGTGGTATTGGCCAGTTTTAATTTCTAATGTCACACAGTTTGTCAGTGTATTTCCCTAACACATTCTTTTCTTGTGAAATGAAGAAAAAGCCTTTATTCATGTACGTGAGCACAGATCTGGTTTTTAATTCTGCAAAACAACACTGTAAGGAAACAGACTGAAGAACTTCTTGAAATGTTTGTGCAGCCTATGCTTAAATCAATTCAAAGGAAACTGGGTTTAAATATGATTTTTTTCTGATTTAAAAAAAAATAATACATTAATACACATTTCAGCAAAGGCCTGTAGTCTCTACCATCTGGAAATAAATTTTGAAATATTTTGGAGTCTTTAAAAGAATGGATATGATTTTCTTTATTGAACTGCCAATTTCCAAATGCTTACAGCTATCACTCTGAGGAAATGATGCCTGGAAAAACACAAAGCCCAATTCAGTTGCTTCCAACTATAATTTTTTGCAAGTGTATATAGGGAGATTGTTGGGAGTTCCTAAAAATCCTTCAGTGGTTTGTTCTTTCAACAAAGAATGAGTGGTGGTAAAACTTTCCTTTAAGCTTTATGATGGATGGACAATTATTAGTGCAAATTCTGCCGGCACTTTCCAATACACGAATTGCTTCAAAACTGAACTTAAAGTGAAGTTGGCTTTTTGCAGAGAAAACAGTGTTATGCTTTCTGGTGAAGAGACTTGTATATGATTATCTAATGTGACAGAAGTATTTGTAGTAATTTTCTTTGGTCTTGAGCTTAACATTAGGTTGCTTATCTTGGCCTGCAGAACATTTAGAAAGCCAGAGAAACATTGGTTGGCTGTTTCCTAGGTCAAGTTTATACTTGTTTTCTGGAAGACCTTTGTTAATGGGCTGATCTAAATATTTTCTAAATTTAGTATCTTGGTACCATCTCTCTAGTTAATTTAGAACACCAAAAATGAACATGTGAGAAATCAGGATTTGGTTTCTATTTGTTGGAGTACTTTTTTCATTTAAAAATTTCTAGTTGGTTGATGTCTTTAAGCAGGTTTAAGTGAAAGCACAGCTTAGCTCCTGGTATTTCTTGTATTTGCATGAACTAGGATTGCTGCAGAATGCAGTGTTTTCATCCCTCCTTTTCCCTTTCCTGTTACCTGTGCTGATGGGATTTAAAGGAAGCTGCGCTTATCCCAACACCAGAAAGTTTGTGTGTAATAGGGGATCTTGCAGTAGAGCTGCAAAATTAGACCAGCAAGATTAGGCTTGTTCTCAAACGTGTTGGCATACAGACTATTCCAAAAGGAAATAAAAGTTTTTAATTTTTCACTATTACACAACTTTAACGAGGGTCAGCAAGCTGGATTGCAACCTAAAAAAAAGTTGAAGCTTTTGATGTACATTGTGTTTGATATTCAGAGCAAATAAAAATTCTTTTGAGTTTCCGCTTCTTCATTTTATGCTGGAAATAAGTGTTTTCCTCTGATGTGGGAACAACGTTGCAATGCTGAAGTTAAGTATGATTTTGAAGTATGCGTGTATTATTAAATTGGAGATCCTAGAGTAGAATGCTGAAGGAGAAACAGTTCACTTTTCTTGCTCCCTGTGTGTGCTCTGATAGATCGAAAATGTAGTGAGTTTATTTTTGGCATTAAATTGGTGAACTTGCACATGAAAAGGGAGCTACTGTGTATGAAAAGCTACTTGGAAAGGCCCTTATTTCTCTCTGCTAGTACATGTTAATAGAAGATCAAAATAGGTTTGAGTTTTTGAAGTTTTTTCCAGAGCTTACATAATTTTTGGTAATGCTCAGTCATGGTTCCTAGGAATTCATAATACTGTGTTCTAGGTTCAAGGATTATTTAAAATGCTATATTAAATAAAACCAAAATGAGGCTTGCTTCTGCTATGGCAAATTCGTATAAACCAGTAATCCTAAACATTTGTATTCAAACTGTGATAAATAATCAGGAGGAAATTCTGGCATCAGCTTCCTATGCAAGCTCTGGTTTGTATTTGCTAGATATTCAGAACTTAAGGGACTGTATGTGTATGGCACTTCCTAAAAGTTTGGAGATCTTGTATGTTAAAGAAATGGAACACTTCTTGGAGAAATACAGTACATGAATCAATATTGTAAGATAGTTCAAGAAAGGTTCCTGGGGAGTGCTATTTCAAATATTGGAACAATGTGTTATCTTGTAGAAATCTTTCAAGAATAGTTTGTGCAGTGTCTTTTGGACAGGTATTTTCACACTTGCTTAAGTTTCCAAATTAAACTTAAGGCACAAAATAGCCTGACTTTCAGAGGTGCAGCACTTGGACTCTTAAAAATCACTTATTAATGGTAATAAAATGATTTGTCAGTTGTTTTACTGGTTCTGGCTTGTTAATGTTTTTAGGGGGAGGTGGAAGGGGTGTTTTGGTCTATCATAAACAATGTTTATCTTTTCATGATGCTAAATAGAATCAAGAATGTAGACTAAAAAGAGAGTAGGGATGCCATTAGAAAGTACAGTTCTAGAACAGGTAAATAGAAAAAGCAATGTGGGAGGGAGGAAAAGAGGGGTAAGGGTTTCAGAGGAGGATAAAGATAGGGAAAGTATAAAAAATGTGGGAAGAACACCATGAGGCAATTCAATGTTACCAGAAGCATGGAGTGAATAACAAAGCATGCCTTTGTTCTGGAGCAGTAATGCGGCAGACCTCTAAGCCAACGGTTTTCCAGCAGCAGTCCTTTGCTCCTGATTTTCTGACCCTTTTTATTCTATTTTGTAACGTTCTCTGTGTTGTGAGGCACAGCTGGGAAGTGTCCAGTACAGGCTCAAGAAACAATGCCTTTATGTGATTTTTATGCAGGCTGCAAGGTAAAATATAATCTGGGAGGAATTATGAGGATGGTGCTGGTGATCTATTTTAAGCATTATTGTAATGCATGTGTGGAGTTTAGATGGAGAGTGACTGGAACCAGTATAAAGTGGAGAAAATAAGAGTTAAAGCAGGAGAGTTGGAGGTATGACTGTCCACGTGTACTTAAAGCTCTCTAGTGAGGTGAGAGCATGTTAGAGAAGATCTGTTATGAAAATCAGTTGGCCAGGTAACTGATGATCTTTGGAGAGCCATGGGTAGTCAAACACAACTTTATTGCATTAGAACTGGGGGAAGAAGTGTGGGAAGGCAGCCAGAGGCTTTGTATCTACTAGTGCAGGACATACCTACATATCTATCCAGCAGTACCTACTGCTGCAGATGCAGCACAGAAGAGTGTTTGCTAGTGCAGGCAGGGGGCTGTGGGTTTGGTTCTTCCCATCCTGCCTGGGAAAAGAACTGACCTCTTTTACCTGAGCCTGGTGTAGTTTTTCAAGCAGTGTGCTGAAGCCTGGATTTTGTCCTAAAACATGGAAGTAGTTGTTTCCCTGCAGATGTAAATTGTGATTATGATTAATTACTTTGAAAGATGATGTGCAAAATAGTTTGCTCTGGAGCATGTAACAACTTAGCAGGGGCATTCTGACTCTTGCAGAAATAAGTGGAAAATGATAGGTAAGTATGAAGGATTGGGGCCTGAAAAAGTGTTGCATGTGCAAGAAGTTGTATTCCTTATTGGACCATTCACTTAGTGTTGAACATGGGTATAAATTTTTGTTGAAGTGGTGCTGGGAGGCTGACTTTGATTTATGTTCTGTGGTGGTGAAATCTTGAACATGCTGAAAACTGGCAAAATTTACTGATTTCCCTGAGGCTAGAGTTTCAGTGTGAATTTCACTGAAATGCAAGAAGCTTAAGGTATGAATGAGCAGTTTTTCATTTTAGGTATTTTCATTTCAAGATTTGTCTTCAGTTTGTTTTTAATGAAAACTTCTATATCCTCTAAGATCAGGTGACTTTTACATAGTGTATTTTGAAGCCAGTTTTTTATTTCAGTTGGGAGATCTTGCAGACCATTTTAGAAGGTGTTTTTAAGAAGTCATGAGAACCTTTTATGTGTAAGCTTGCTTTAATATCCCTTGCTTTTTAACCTCTAGATGGAGCTGTTTGTTCTGTAGATAATTTCAACTACACATGCTTCATTTGAAGTGAATCTATTTTTAGGCTGTTATGGTAGAATCCATCTTTTTCTCCATTAACCTTTTTCCCTACTGTGTTTTATAGTCCTGTTCTGTTTGCTGCTACTGTTCCACATAGATAACACCTATTATCCTTAGATACTAAAAGCTTATTTTCAGCCTTTTACCTGTCTGTAAGCCAAAGAATACTAAAGTCACAATAAAAGCAGAGTTGCAGCATTTTGAAAACATAGTGACATAAGGTTTTATGGTAAACTGAAGGCTTTTTTGCCAGACTAGATATCGTTAAATGGGGTAGAGGAGGTAGTCTTTGGTTTCTTTTTTCAGGAAGACTTGTAATACAGGGTTTTTCATTATAGTATCTTGTGATATTTTTTCCATTTTATTCATTAAATAAGGTTAGAGCCTTCGTAGTCATTGTGGTTGTTGCCATAGCAACTTGCATTGACAGGCTAGAAATTACTTTCCTATGAGAATTTTTTGAACTTTGAATGATGACATATTAGTTATCCATTAAAAAAGGAAGGTAAGACTCTTAGAGATTGCCAAGTTCAGAATTTATTCCCCAAAATCAAAGATTTCAAATCAGTCTGATACTTTAAAATGCAAAATCTTAGGACATTTTTTAGACACAAGTAGTAGTAACAGCATAGTAAGTATTCTTCCTGTCTTTGTAGAGAGGCATGATATTAAATATAGATTGCTTGTCTTGGAAATTGGTTTTAATTAGTAAATTAATGCTAATTTGAATGTTTTAATTTTTAATATCTATGTCAGTTAAGAAGAATTAATATTAAATATATAAAATGACACAAGACTTGAAAATTACTTCAGTGTGTATCTGCATAGAAAAATCGAGATTTTTACTACATAAAAGGGGAGAAGGGAATTCTATATTAGTTAATATTGCAACTGTCATTCTGTCTCTGTTCCATTAGTCAGGTGTATCCAAGATTCCTGTCTGTACCAACTGGTGTTGAATAAATACTTTTTTCTTCCATATAATTTTTAATAGTTTGCAGAGAATAGCCCTGATGGCATGAAATGGAACTAAATGCTAGTAACAAAACCCCCTTCATATTTAGACTGACTGGATTCTTTAAGTGAAAAATCTAGATCTTAATACTCAACTTATGTTGAGATATGAATTGAACAGATTTTAGTCTGTATTTTGAGATTTGTCTCCATTTTAAAAGGATATTTTCCAAAATTTTTGGCTCAATCTAAATGTTGTTTAGGAAAAGAAACTGTAACACTTCTTTGCATGTGAACCTAGGCATAATGGTAGAAGTGAATCTGCAGGGGACACTTGTACAGACAAAGAAGGGGTTTAGGGTTCTAGATACTTGAAAAGAAGACAAAAGCAGTTGAGTGAAAAGTTCAGAGAGGTTGGGAACACTGATGGATTAGGGAGAGAATATGGAAGTCAATTTGGGTTAGGTGACAGCTGATCTGTAAAATAATGTGATTGCAGACTGGGTATCAGTAGATTGAAGAAGTGGTGAGTAACATCAGACTAGCAGAAAAGGTACAAACCTTCCAAAGATACTTTTATGTCTCTGGGGCAGAGAGGCAGCATGATACAGTAACCAAAGGTGTGCTGTAATAGGAAAAAAAAACCCCAACAACACTGTAGGGGATTGGTGCTAGAGATTGAAGGAAGATTCTGAAATCTGTTAGTGTGGGAGTAGAGAATGTCAGAGGGATGAGCTCGTTGTGGTGGAAGTGAAACACCAAGGGGGGGGTGTGTGTGTGAAACCAAGTTTATGGTCAAACATGGTGGAGAGGATTTAGCAAGCAAGAGATCATTAGACTGTCTTAATACAAGTACTTCTAAAACAAATTGAGTAGGCTATGAGAAACTCTTACCATTATTCAAAGATGAATACAGTTGTTCTCAAAATAGGCTCCAAATTCCTAGGTATACATTTTCAGGGTTGTATTTATTAAAAAGTTGTAAAAATTTATTACTGGAATGATTTAATTACTAGCCATGTTTAATGAACACACTGGCTGAAATTCAATTGTATCTTTTATCTGATCAAGGAATGTGTAGGCCAAGGTGAACATTAGCATCCCACATGTCTAAAAAGCATGTCGACACAAAAATGCATCTGCTAGATTTGAGGTTGATCATACGAAGAACACTGGTCATTATATGCTTCAGTGTTGCAGAAAACACTTATAAAATTGTGAGGTCTAATACTTTTTGCTATGCTGATTTTCTATAAAAATACATCTGCACCGATGCAGAGCACTTAATGTTTACCTTGTGTCTTGTCAATGAGGCAGCTATGTGCCATAATAGTACGGCTGAAATATTTCCCGAATGTGCTGTTCTTGGGAAGCTGATAGTGATATATTTTGAAGGAAAGGGGAGAGGGAAGTTAAAATTGCATTCTTTAAGCTTTCTTTTTTACTTTGATAAAATGCAAATAGTGAAAAAGGGTTAGGATGTGTTCTCATTTGATTGTAATGAAGTACAGTTCTCACATTAATCACTGCTGAAGCTGATTTACAGTATTTCAGTGTATCAATAGCAGTCAGATGACAAGAAATATGGTGGGGTTTTATAGTTCGCTGTGGGTTCAAGTATAACAAGCTGAGGTTTATTGGTTTGGTTTTATTTTTATTTGTTTAAAGGTAAAACTAACCTATACTGGAAAATTGTGTTAAACTATCATCTTTGTGGCTAGTATAATGGTAAATGTGACCATCTCTCTTCATACTGAATGTTTGAGGTATTAATTTCTTATCTATAATTATTTGTTTACTGCTTCAGATTGACACACTAAATTGTGAACCGTTGAAGTTATGTAGGCTCAGAGCTTGGTCCTGTAAATTAAATTTACTAAATGTTACTGATGATGACCTGGGAAAGAATGGAATTAAACCTTGTTCTTTGGGGTTTTAGCAGTTCAAAACTAGATAAATGAAGTAATTACAGTTTATTGTAGCAATTGTACTCTTGCTTGCAAAGACAAGGAATGGGTCAGGTAAGTCAGAAGATGTAGTCTTTTGTTACTGGTTTCTGAGAATAAAACCAATAAGGTATTACTGACACTTAGCTGAAGGAGAGAGCTGCATGCTTCCAACACAGAACTGGAGGCCTGGTGGATTACCCTTGTTCTGTCCTTGCCATTCTATATTTTACAGCAGTGCTGACTGCTCTGTAGTGAAGTCCCCTCTTGTTAGTCACTTAGGGACATAGCAAAAGGCAATTCTCTCCCTGTGCACCAAGAGTGGTTGAAGGAAGAGGTGTAGCTCTCCACTGAAGGTCATCCAGCCCACCAGTGACAGAGCCAGAAATAGAAATGGACTCCTGGCACAGGTCCTGTCCTTTCGACTGTGCTGGATTGTCGCTGTTCTTCAATTTGAAATGCCATAAACCACTAAAGCTTTTAACCATGGTTATGTCTTTCTGGATATGGAATAGTGCAAAAAGAATGCTTTCCACACCCCTGTTTCTTCTGCTGGGGTATAAAGATAGCTGTATGGTATGACCTTGTAGATTTTTTTAATCTAGTAATATTTACAGTCTCTGAATTTGCAGTAGTGCAGTGGAACTGGCATTCTTTATAAAAGTGTCTGCTTCTATTTATGATCACTGAAGTGTTCATAGTAATATATTTTGATAAAAATACAGTTTAACAAATTATGCTGAATGTAGGCTTATAACACAAATAGTTAATTAGGATTTACTGAATACTTTCTTATTAGAGCTTAATCCTCATGTTTTCTTCACCTTTTGAGTATCAGATTTTTTGAAGGAGTGCAAGTGAAACAGTTTAGTCACTTTTGAGAATAAAACAAAAGTTCCTGTTGAAGATCATACCTTTGCATTGATGCTTAAGGTTGCTAAGTTAGGGCAGTGTTTAATTCTCACACTAATATTCTAAAATACATGTTACAGTTTAGTCTCATACCATAAACACCAGTCTAGTGAGGTATTTTCATTTGTTGGGGGGAGGGAGGCACCTCTCAGCTTATGGTATTTGATGCTTGAATTGATTCAGTGAAGAATGTTTCTTCTTTCCAACTCCTGCCGAAGCTGCCAGAAATGTCTGTTTGCTTTAGGAGCCATATGACTCCTTTTGTTCATTAAAATATTAAGGTGTTCCACACTTTGCATATTTGTAGGTCTCCATAAAGGAAAAAAAGTTGCTGCAGGCCTCTCATACATACCTGGTCTCCTGTTCTTACTAATAGTGAGCATAGTAATATTGGTTTAAATGTTAGATACAGAGAAGACACAAAGCTGCTATCCTTTAATGGTTACAGAGCACCTACCAGGTGTTATTCCTGCCTTTAAACAGGACCAAATTTCTGGAATTGTGCCTCTGGAATAAGAAGTGTTAGTCTATACAGTGTCTTGGAAAACTCAGTATGTGATCTTGGGCATGGTGCTTAACTTTTTTTTACTATGTCTCTCTGGTGGCTTGCCTCTTTGGAAGTGATGGTTCCACAGGGATGTTGCATTAATGCTTCAAAGTCCTTTAGCAGTGTTAATACGTGAAGTCCTAATTTGCTACAGAATTCCAGACTTTCATTTGCCTAGTTCATGACTGTCTGTGATAACATTAAATTCTCAAATCTCTGTTGCAGTTGAAAGCAGGTAGGATTGCAAGGTTGTATTGGATTGTACTATAAACACAGGCAAGTAGAACTGTTGTCTGGACACTCAATTTAGGGATTTTCTTGTATAATTAGAAGTGATGTGTCTTTTAGATGCACACTGAAAAATCAAGAAACTGATTTTGACTCTAATCTTAATTAAACCACAGTAACTATTCTAGAGCAATTCTGTGCAGGATTGGTTGAGCTTTCTAGGAGACTGTTTTCAAAATACAAATGCCAGTAAGATGTGTCATTGCTACTGGAAGCCTTATTCATTTGAGCAGTTTAAGCATTTATGCATTCTTTGTAGTTGATATTACTGGGACCATGTGTAATGCTTTGATATTTTGAAAGTGAAAATATTTTATTACTGATACAGTAGGATGTGGAACAGTTCAATGCCATTATTCTGGCTTTTTGTGCTGAAGAATGTTCTGATGTCTTCAGTGCTCTAACACAAAATTGACAGAAACACTAATGAGTAAAAGATTAGTTTAAACTAGTATTTTTCAGAAGTTTTTGTACTCCAGCTTATCAAGGGGAATAACTGTCTGTACACAGTTAAAAAGAGATCTTTGGAAACAAATTTGTAATTATCAATAAAATAAAAGCATGTACTTGAAAAGTGTAGATTTCTTTGAAACCTATTACAGATGCTATATTTGACAAAGCTGCCTGGGTTTTTCTGGTATGAAATAAAACTAGTACTTGAGTGATGTAAGGTTCTAAATGTTTCCCTATCGAAGAAGGCTTACTCTGTCAAGATTGCTGAGGCAATGTCTGTGTTGCATTCTGAGGCACAGTCTTCCTTTGCCCCTGCTGAAACAGCCAGAAGCTGTGGGACTCTGTTTTCATGGCAGTGAACCTAAGCTGCTGTACTTGGCTTCTCAGCAGGGTTTTCCAGCTTGAGCGTAGTGCTCCACCACTTATACTCTGTGGCTTCCAGTCATCTTGGTGCATGGCAGAGCTTGCTCATGTGTGCCTATATCAAATTGCATAAAGGTAATGGAAAGGAAATTGAGAAACTTGTTATAATTTCCTATGTAGAAAAGACTCAGGTGCTGGTGAGACTGAATTTATTCATGTGCATGGATTACACACATGCGATTGTATATAAACTCACTGGAGTTTATATACAGGCATCTTGGCCACAGCTTGCATGTGATGTTTCAAACAAGTTCTGAAAATAAGAACCACATTAATTGTTTTTAAAAGAACAACTTCAGAAATGTAATCTTTTGTTTTGCCTTTTTTATTCAAACACATTTTCTTTGACCTCAAATTCTGAAGTGTTTTTTCTACTGAAATAAATTGGGGCATTTAAAAATGTGTTTTAAGCTACATTGCTGAAGGCTAATGTGTTTCAGCACGTTAGGCACAAAGATTGTGTAGGATGGTTTTGACTTTTTTCAGTGTTGCCCAGAAAGCTGTGCCAAAAGTATGATATAAATTCTGGTATGAAAATTTTTGGTTTCATGTGAATTCTGATGTTTCTCCCTAGGTAGGCACTAATTGACATTACTATGAACCAAGAAATAGCCAGGGGTACCTGCACTGTAGCTGGATATCATAGCGGATCTTTGCCTTCTCAAAAGTGCAAAGCATAAGAATTAACAATATTCTGTATGCTGAAAGGGTAACTAATGCTGTTTATGCAAACTTATAATTTGATGAGGGTGTCCACTTGATGCTCTAACCTACAGAAGCTTACTGAGAAGGAAAAGAATTCAGCTAACTGGTCTAAAAAATGGAGATTAAATTTAAGAGCAATGTTACAAGATCATTATTGAATTTGTAAAGCCAAGCATTCAAAAGTGAGGATAGACTAGAAATGAGTTGTACTACAGTGCACTAGTCTGTTTTGTTCTCTGATCTTCCCACTTGATGGCTGAAGGGGTTTGTTTTCCTTTTGTGTGTGCTGATTATATTTGAAGATTAATAGTCCAGTAAGTAGGGAACAAGCCTGTTATGACCACTTCTCTATCTTAAGAGGCATGAAGGGTATTATTCTGAGTCTAGAGACTTGTGTTTATAATCCACAGGAGAAAGCAACATTAAACTAACATTAAGGTTGCATAATGTAAGGATGAAAAGACCTTTACAAGAATGCTGCTGCTGTTCCCAAAACAAGTGTTATGAAAAGGCAAACAGATTCAGGATTAAGCTGGTAGTAGCCCTTGCTTCTGGTGAGAAATCGGGAGGGAATATTTTTCAGATGCATTACATCATGTGTATTAGTACCAGATGCAAGAGCTCTTCCATTGGAATGCAAAGATTTTGTTGTCCAAATGGACAGCACACAAAGGAGGGGGCAGATAGTTCACCATGAATCCTGCGCTGGGTGGGTGGATTTGATTTAGTTCTGAATTCACCAGTGTAATTGTGCACGTATCCTATGAATCTTGCTACTACTGATCTTACCAACATTCTGGTGGTAAAAATGCTGACTTGAAAAAGCATCATCTCTCTAGGATTTAAGCCCTTAATTAGCTAGGTGAATCTAGGCCTTTAAGCAAAATCTTTATTACTTATGCCATGCTGCACACATAGCCAGAAAGAGGGAGGAAGAGTTGTTTTATGGGGAAAGAACTCTGAAGCCTTTTTATATTGCTGAGATACCTGTTTGGTTTATTCCACAAATTACCGTAGAACTGATTTGATTCATGGGCAAGCTGTGTTCAGTTTATTTACCATATTTTTATAGAAGATGAGTATGTTTCACACATGTACTTAAGATACACCCTTTGCCAACAGGAAGAAAAAAAAAAAACAAAATTGCTTCTGATGCTGCTCTTTTCTCTGCCACTATTAGTGCATTGCGGCAGTAGAAAAAAAAGTATTGCTGGGTAACTTCGTTATACAATATATAACTCAATTTTACCTTGTTTTTTCCCAGCTCCTTCCTCCACTCCCTTGTCTTAGACTCCAGGGAAATAGTGTTTATTTGCTTAATGTGGTGCCCTGAGATTTTTCCCTTGAACTATGCTGGATGTTACCAACTATCCTGCAGAGTTAATATTACTTTCTGTATCTTTGCCTTCCTGTTTTATGCGGCCCTTCTGAAGGGGATACTGAAGTCTCTTTACAGAGAATCATTTATATAAACTTGGAGAAGATGCTGGGTTTGGTCTGACATCCTTTTGCTCTCAAGTTGATTTACTGTATTCACTCTGTTACTGGATTAGAAGCTTTCTTTTCAAAGCTGGTTTTCTTTGATGTTTTCTCTATAGTTGGGGTGAAACAGCCGGCTGTTTTAATCTATGATGAATACTCTGCTTGTGTACCTTAAGTACTTTCCACTGGTGTTCAGACTTGTGCTCCGATGTTGTGATGCTGTGGGCTCTTCCTGCTTGTTTCCCCACTGCTAAAGGAACAAAGACAATCAGTCTGGAAAGTCTGGAAAGCATTCAGAATTTAATGAAAGAAAAGCAGGGTTTAAAATGGGCAGCTGATATTATGTTTGGAAAAGATTCCTTGAACTCCTGATGACCATTCTGATGGGAGAGGGTCCTGGGCAAATAGTTTTTCTTCCTTCTTTTGACTCTATAAGCCATAGAATTCTAATATAATTGAAAACAAACCATCTGGAGCAAGAAACCCAATCTATTCCAGCTCACAAATCTCCTAGCAATCATTAAATGAGATTTCAGTCACACTTTTGGATCTGAGCATGTTTTATCTACCATATAGGAACTCACCTGAAATCCTGTTATGCTGTACAAATGCTAATCCTGAGCCTCTGGCCCTGCTCATTGTATAATATAAGCCATTCCTTGAAATTAGATTTCAAGGTGAGTACTAGGAATTTTTCAGACAACACAGCTATGCCCCACTGTCAGTCTGTGTAGGTTTAAAAACTTCTTTAAATTTAGATGGCTCAGTGTTTTGCAGAGGAGATCTTCAAGGGTTTAGGAAAATGAGATGGTTTGGCTCTGTATTCTAGGAGGGGTGGAGAAGAGCAGCTGGCTGCTGCCAGCCTGAGATCTTCCTGACCTGCCCTGCTTTTGCAGACTGTGGATCCAGGAGCTGGAGCCTGGAAACAGATCTTCCTTGTCAGTCAGGGGGCTGTAAGGACTCTGGCCCTAAGGGAGCTCTGCAGAGGCTGTTGCAGAGCCAGGAGTGTTGGAAAGATTGGTCTTGAGCAAGTCTGCATAGCCCAACTATCTTGGGGCTGTGAACTTTGAAAGCTCAGGCTCCCCAGCAGCCTCATAGACAAACTGGCAGAGTATTCTGGTGAAAATCACTTTGCTGGAGTGCAAATTCAGTTCCTTTTGGAGATGCATCTGTTCAAACTCTTAGGTCAGCTGCCTGTTTTCCAGTGAATCACACCTGTAACCTGTCTGTGGTTGGGAGTATATACACACGTAGAATTTTGACTTGTGCTGCTGCAATTTACTGTTGCGTGTGCTGCGCCCTACTTGGCTGGGAAGCTGCTTGAGCAGTATTGCTCAGCTTCAGTGACAGGAGCACACATTTGCTGTTCCCTGCTGTTCGTCGCAGACATCACTCATGTGATGTCTACCTACATTTGGAAAAAGCTAGGATGTGGTCAGCTTTGCAAAAGTTCAGGCAAACAGGGCTCCCATGATGCCTTGCAAAATGATGGCTGTCCATTTGGCTGCTTTTCCAGATCTTTTTGTTAGAGCATGAATTGCTGTAATATATTATCCTGCTGCCCTCACAAACGCTCGGCAGTAATCTTCACGATGTGTTGTGGGAGACCTGCTAGGGAGAGCAAAGCTGATTGAATGTTGGCTGTCCTAGTGATGAACCCTGCTAACACAGTTGTATTTATTGGTGTTTTCACCTTTCCTCTAACTGCTATATCCTCAGTTAAGGGAAAAGTGCTGAATATTAGCATGAGTGAAATGAGATACATCTCGGCTTGGTTTGAAGATTGAAGTGCTTTGTATGCTAAGTGTGCCAGGGATGTTGGGATATGTATCGGGATCCCCTGAAGACCAAAATCTGATGGATTTCTGTATTGTCCAGTTCACACAACACATCAACAGTTTTGTGTGAAGTTCAGCTGTCAGGACCTACTGTTACCCAGCCTAGGGGGTGTTTGATGCTATTATTGCTGTTAATTGCGTCATAAATACATCAGTGGCAATATAGTGTAACTTCAAAAAAAGAGTTCATATTTACTTTATACTATTGTAATGGTGCTGAAATTGATAGCTGTGAAGGTACTATGTATATTTAGAATGAGTGCTGTGGCAAACTTTGGTAAACACTTGTCTGTGTCACAGCAAAAATGTGAATTAAAATTGCAAACAATTATGTTGAGTAGCTATACATGGATTATTCCCATGCTGTGCATAGAAGAACTGTGGCACAGAGTGGCATCAGTACAGTCTCATACAGCAAATCTGTGGTGGAGTTGAGAGGGAGGTGTGGGACTGTTTATAGCCACTCCTGCACTAATCATTATAACAAGGTTTCTTTAAGTCGTTGGGGTTCTGTGCATTGGTTATTAAAGTCAATAAGGCACTGAAGAATAACACCTTGCTCTAAATTTCAGGGTATAGCATGCTTTTATCTAGTTTCCAGTAACTGCATTTGGACTGTTTCAAAACTATATTGTTGCCTTACTGCATCAGTTGATTTCTCTGGGCCAGCTGGAGCAGTCAGTTTCTGCTAGGTTCAGAAGAAATCATATCTTTCTACTCTCAAAATCCCCCTGACATTAAACAATGCAAAGAAAAAACAATTATAGGCTTTAGTAAGGACCCCATTCTGCTTATTAATGTGTTACAACAGATCCCTACTACCAAAGAACAGATAATAAAATTAAGCAATAAAGCCAAAGAAAGAGAGTATAAATTTACCAATGGAAACCTGTAGCACAGAGAGGAACTGATTGGCTCGATTGCACAGGAATTGTTGCAGACTCTGAATTCAAGTTGTTTCCTGGCTCCCAGTCCAGTCCTTCACCATTCTATTCTTTGCCCTTCTGGTCCTCTGCAGTTTGAAACAAAACAAAACTGTTCTACTTTGTATTTTATAGCTATTAATAAGAAAACAAATGCCTTTTGTACTTCTTGCACAATAGAAGTGAAGTGATTGTTGTGTGCCAGCTGGCATTTTTTTGTTAAATGCTAGCATTAATAATAATTAATTGGATAATTACATAGAAATTTTCTTTCTGGCTCCTGTCCATATGGACAGTATAGGCAGAAAATTCTGAGCCGTAGCAGTGTGGAGTGGAACGTATGAGCAATTAATCGTTTCAGTGAGTACTTGTAAACAAGGTCAGCTCAGCAGGCATTCAGGAAATCTCTTATGAAATGTGATGCTGTCTTCATTATCCTTTTAAAGGGTTTTGGTGTAGGACCAGAACAGCAGGCAGGATTTGTCTCTGCTGTGCTGTTTGAGTACATACAGCAGATTTCTCAGGCCTTGCAGACCCATAGATAAACATTTAAAAAACCAGACCTGTAGTCTTTTATTAAAACTGTATGTTATTCTCATCTTCTGAAAGCTGTTCTTTTGCTTGAGTTTAGTCACAATTATTCAGTGAATTTAGGCTAACAAAAATCTATTCAACTTAGTGTCTGGTTTACTATTTTAGCTAATATTAAGAGATGTTCCTATTATTCCCAACTAGAAATAGAAGGCTGACAACCTAAGTATTGAGCCCCACACATCCTGAGAAATACTAAATATTTTGATTGTGTTGGGAGTGATCTAATAAAAATCATCTCAAGGTTTCTAGTTGTCAGGCATGTAAGGTATGCCTGCTGGAGACAAATGGAAATTGCAAAGGATGGAGCACATATGGGACCCGGGCATGAAGCGGCATGTTGATGGGATAGGTGCCAGTGTTTGCCTTGCCCAGAGAGTTAAAATGCCATGTTGCTGTGTGGGACTGATGTGGGAGGGGATGCTGGAGCTGGTGGGACAGCGCTGTCACCTGTGCGGGGATCACTGAAGAATCCTTCCCACTGGAGACCTGCCTGATGCCTTTACCCTGGCAACAGTGCCCCTAAGGAAGCTGTGCTGTGCTATTGGCTCTCCTCTTCCTGACTGTGCTTTAACTAGCCTCCCAAATGGAGGTAAAAAATGAAGTTAATGGCTTTAGTTGGAGTCTTGCATGGAAACTTGTTTTCTCCCAAGGGGATCATGTCACTGGGAATGTGACTCCCTGTAGAAAGGCATAAAAGAGGTCTGTGTTACTGTGTGGTTTGAAAATAGAACTTGCTAAAATGCTCCAAATGTTTTTCCAGCTAATGAGGCTATCAAAAGTTATGACATTAATCTTGAAATGGATAGCTCCTGTATGAATATGGAACCCCGGTGTCTTTAGTGGGGCTCTGTTGGTGCAAGGGTCTGCCTGCGCATATCTCCCTGACTGCATCATGGCACTTGTTATGGGAACCATTTGCCTTACTTGGCTTTGTTGCCTGTTCAAAATCACAGCATATGCTTTGAGATATGGGGGACTTGACAGAAATAGCATATCTTCTTATTCTTTGCCAGGTGATATGTGCTGTCTAACCCAATATTTCTAATGATGAAAAGGAGCAGAAATGCCAGAGCACTGAGGGGAGTAAATATGGAGTCCCTTTGGTTAATGTGAGTCAGTGTTCCAGGGTAGCAAAGTGTTTGTTTGCAGTGGTGGTTTCCCTGGTAGGTGGCTGCTTATTGTTGCTGTTAGAGAAAAACCTCGAAGGACAAAGTGGGAAAGGACAGAGAATTTATAGCAGTTTCAATAATGCATTGGTGTCAAAGTATATCTGGTATGTAGCAAGTGTTAATTTTAAACAGCTGTCTTTAGGTAGAAATAAGTTCTCTGATCTACACCTCCTAAAATACAGTCCAGAACTGACCAGCTGAACATGACACAAGATTAGGCAAATCTGCAAGTGAAAGTTAGCAGTGGTGAAATGAACACGAACAGAGGTGACACGGGCTTGCCGGAGGGTGGAACATGCAGTCTGTTTCAAGTAAATGTTGATGCCACTTGTTTAGAGCATTGTGGTTGCTAACCCTTTTCTCCTCCCAAACTGCCTCCCTGCTCTTAAAGTGGATCAGCAGTGTAACATGCCAGTGGCTTTTGGAATTAATCTCAAGGTCGTATCTAAATACAGGAGTACAAAATGGAAGGGCTGTGCTACATGTCCCCCCCCAGTCTGCTGAGGCAAGCATAATGTATGCTCTGTATCGTTGTTATACTGTTATCCTGGTCCTCACAGGGACCTTAGCATTTTTAAAAAGCTGCTATGTATTTAAAGAAAACAAAATTGTAGTACATGGCAGTGTAACATAAGCCTCTTACCTTTGCTTAAAACAAGCATTTATGTTTAAATAATTAGTATATAAGAAAAAATTACCACATTTATATTACATTGTGCATTATTACCATTGTAGACAGTATTTCAAACAGGACCTTGTGAGCCTGCCCTCTGCTAAGGGTACAGGATTGTTGATACAGTAAGTAAAAAGACTTTTTTCTTGGGAAAAGACCTTTTTTCTTAGCTTTGGAGTTGGTGGGAGCAATGAGATGGAGTTCACTTAAGAGGAAGGCATAAGATGAAGTACTCTAAATGCTGACATAAAAGAAAATGTTAGTTCTGGTTCTATAACCAGCTCAAAGACAGGCAGGAGAATCAAGTACTCCTAAATTATTTTTTTCATCCTTGATTCTGTCACTCTCAATAGAAAGAAGAGCAGCTGTCTCGAGGCCAGCAGACATTGAAATCCATGAGCACTTTTACCCTCCCAGTTGTCTGGCTCTACTACAGCTTGACAGCAAAGAAGTTCCTCTTGTGGCAATTTAAGTGGAAGCTTTGGCTGTGTTTATACCACTATAGTGGGACAAAGTGACTGGATGACAAAGGAATTCTGCCTTGATGAAATTTAAGGAATCTAGTGATACATTAAAAATAAAGAAAGCCAGCCTCATAAAAGGTTTTTTCAAAGCATATGGATCTGGATGGAAAGGTGAAAAATGAAATTCCTTGGGAGAAAGGGATATAACTTAAGAAATTATGCAAAGAGGGCTATTGCTCTAGCTTAGTTGCTAGTGTGTTATTTGCTTCTGGTGTGTTTTAGTAGGTGAATAAAATAAAATGTCTAGAAAGGGAGGTTAGTTTTTAGTTAATTAACTCTGTAGATAACAGCAACAGTCTGTTTTGTGGAGCCTGTCTTCAGGCACACTGATAAACTTGTCACTAATGACTCAGTGATTGTCTTCATTGACTGCATTGCTGACTAAAGATTTTTGTGACAATACTTTGTTTTTCTTAAAGCCCCAGTGCTTGGTACAAACCTGTTGTGTAGGAATTGAAGTTCTGTTTTAAAGAAAGGTTTCTAGCCTTGCATATTGCAGAGGAAAAAGTTGGCACTGTTAAGATAATGCCAAAACCTGAAGGCAAGCAAAACCTCTCAATTTTATTTTAAAGATCTTATAAGATTTCAGTTGGTCTCATGATTTTCTGGCACTTGATCAGTAAATCTGAATGTGTGGGATTAGTAATAATCTTTAGTGAAAAGGAGATACTAAGAGTATTATGAATAGTTTGCAGGTATTTCTTGTTCTGTGCCATATCTGTTCAGGTTCACTGCACATTTTGTTCTCCTAATAAAGGAAAAAAAGAAAAAAGGATGGTAAAAATAAAGGAAATTATTTTCAAG
Source organism: Theristicus caerulescens (assembly GCA_020745775.1). Classification (NCBI taxonomy): domain Eukaryota; kingdom Metazoa; phylum Chordata; class Aves; order Pelecaniformes; family Threskiornithidae; genus Theristicus; species Theristicus caerulescens. The sequence continues at coordinate 126,417,316 of CM036561.1, read as the reverse complement.
TAATGCCAGGATATGTTTGTCTTTTGTATTTCTAATTAGGCCCAGCATAATGACAAATAAGAAAAAGCAGATCCTGAATCCGTTTGATAGTTGGTTCAACTAACTTCTGAATTGTTTTTCTGGAAAATGTTCAGTCAGAGCTCTATCTGAATGTAGAGAGGGGGCCTGAAATTTCTCAGCCTTACAACAAAGTTAAAATATAGTGTGGTGTGTGTCACTCATGAACCAATAAAGTATGGTATGAAATACCAACTGCTTTATAATTAGAGATTCTCCACAGCAAGAATCTCATGTGTTGCTTCTGGATGTGTTCACTTCTTTCATCCATTCAGTATTCCTTTCTTCATCTCCTGCAGTCTTTCTTTGAACTGTGGAGTTTTTGTATCTTAGGATGTAGGGAGGTATATTTAATTTGTGGTTTGTGTTGTGTTTCTCTTCCTGTAGTTGCATGCAAAATATCTCTTGATTCACATTTAAAATGGTGGTAGTTTAAACTGCACACATCCAGTGGAAAAATGAGTACAGAGTAGGGCTGCTAGAGGAGGACTTTGAGTATCAGTGTGTGAGGAGGAGATGACACTGCTTTTGGTAGGAATAAGCTTTAAAAGTAACATGACTAACTATAAATTACATGTCTAATGTGTAAGATATGGTGAATGGAGTCCAGTAAATCTAAAGAAACATACTCCCTAGATCTGTCAGATACTCAAAGAAAACAAAACTTAAGCTGTTTGTTCCAAAAATACGTAATTTTCATTTGTTTTCAGTATGTTTCTGGAGTAGTTATCTTGGGTGCAGTCATAGATCTTTATTGGGCATTTCTCCAGCTAGTTTCATATTGCTGGTTGCTAGCACAAAACAAAAATTGACAAGATAGGGTTTTTTCCTTAGGGTCTGCTTGTTTGCAGTTTCTGAAAATCCTTAGCTTGGGGAGCAAAACTGGATATATTTGAGATTGGCAAGGTCTTTGGTATTGAGCAAACCCTTTTTAGCTTTCTGTTTAGAACTCTGTAGGGTTTAAATGGTGCCAAGAAACTATTTTCTGGTTGACTTGATGTGTACAGTATAGTTACTGTCAGGAAAGTTTTACTTCAGTGTGTAGGCTTACAGTTTTCTGCTCTGTGCCCTTGCAAAAATGGCACAGTGAGCAGCTATTTGTTCTGTTTTTCCAGATGCATTTACCATTTCCAGAGCTTATCCTGAAGTCATCACTCACTTCTGACTCATAGTGCAGAGGTTCCCCTGAGTCCTAAGTTTTCCTGAGTAAAAACAAGCCTTTGGTCATATCTACAACACTAGAAACTGTTAGTTGATTAATGATTAACATCTTGAGTCAATGTCAAGCTAAGGAATTGTATTTACTCATAAAAAAGAATTAATTTTGGCAATTAACCATCACTCAGGGCAATAGGTTATCAGAATGCAACATAATCATTGTTGCTTTTGGATTTGAGACAATCAAGAAGAAAATTTAAGAGCTGAGGGATAATAGTGGGAAATATAGAAGCTAATGGGAGATAATTTTTATTTTAGATGCCTGTATGTACCAATCTCTGCTGTTGACTGCTCCTTAATTATCAGTTTGGTAATATTAGGTGATGCTAAATGCAAAATAATAAAGTACTGTGTGTGGCCTGAAGGCTTCCTTGTGTGAATGTGGACAGTCACTCAAATACGTAGAACAAAATTTCTTATCAATATCTTTAGGTTGTACTGTCCCTGTGCATAATTGCTTCCATGTTCCTGCCCCTCTCCCTCAAGGCCTTTTCAATTCCAGAATTTTGTGACTGAGGCGGAAATGAGATAGCAATGTTTGTGATCCATCTAGTGTATTCATACACTGAGCATAAGGATGGGGGTGGACAGGCTGTGAGTGTTGCCTCGAAATACCTGGAGTGAGAACGTACATGCGGATGACATCTCAAATGGCTCCAGGTGCTGCCGTGTAGCTCCACTCTTAGTAGGAGGTTTGGAAACTGTTTTAGGCTGAAAGTGCGTGTTCTGTTAAAAGTTGTTTTCAACACTGACACTAAAGGGGGGCTGCATGGATGAGGGCCATCACCCAAATATTAGCAATAGGCTGATGCTATTAGTTTCTGGAAACCATCTAATATCTAAACATATGGGTATGAAATGAATAGGCTTGAGGAGATTTTGGCAGGGCCCAGAAGAGATATCCCAATATTGTTATAATAAATGAATCATAAGTGGGTTGGCAGTTGTAGTGCAGATGCACTTCTCTCAGCTTTTTAAGGTACTATTTTTTTACATACTGCTTTTACAAAATGACTACAGACAAGAAGGTGCAAATAGCCTGAAATGACTGAAACTGCCAGGAAAAATGTGTTTAGGTCCAAAAATCTCTGCCAGTGCTACCGTGAACTTAGACATGATACTGGTAAGAATAAAAAGGTGACAAACACTTTTGAGATTACATTGCAGGAATGAAAGCACCTTTGACTAAAGGTATTTAATAAGCTGAATTCTAGGATAATGATGTTGATACTAGGGTTCAATCTTTAGCAGGATGACTATGAAAAGCCCTTTATCTGTTCTACAACACATAGGCTTTGTCTTTCATGGCTATATGCATTGTGCTAAAGAACATAGTTGTCTAGAGACTGCTTACACCACTCCTCATCAGTCTTTGGGCCTACATCACAGAAATGAAGGTATTAAAGATCTTTTTCAGTCATAAACTCTAAAACAACTCATGTGATCATTCTGCCTCTGTCTCTAACTGTTCTGCTTCACCTTATCCAAGGCTAGAAACAGAACTTCTGCTTGACCAGCTAGCCTGTGCTCCTCTCCTCAGCCTTCCTGTCTCTTTCCTGATTCTCTCATTGGCTTTTAAGATTCACTGCTAACATCTCACTTCTCTTTGAGAAGTTACTCTTCCTCAGTCACTAGTACAATGTTTTTGGCACTGTGTAGCTATTTGCAAAAAGATTTAAAGGTGCTTGTATTTGGAGGATTTGGTTCTGTTGTAATTTAAAAAATATATATATTTTTTTACTTATTTTAAATTCATCCTTGATACGCAGTATAGGCTTTGTAGTTCAGTGTTTTCACACTAGATGTCAATCTACTTGCGTATGTAGAAATTGCTATCTATTTTTTGCCTTCTAGATACTTCTTTCACCAACTGTGCTCATAGAATCCTGTTTTCCATCTACTTTGCAGGGAAATCAATGCCATGAGATAAGGGATGAATTTAAATATCATTTTTCTTTTGGTGGCTAATATTGAAGAACACTTCTTCCAAATAAGACAGCAGTTTTGGGATTGCCAAGTGTAATTAAAAACTTTGATTTCAATAAAGCTGGTTGACAGCTTTAATTGAAAATGAAATTTCACAACATGGAAGCAGAAGTTGGAAAGACAGGTAGAAATATTTTTTCTAATTGCTGAACAGAAATTTAACAAACCTATTAATATTTGTTGATAGCTGTTTCTTGCTATTTCAACATTGTAGGTACTGAGTTTAGTAAAAAGGCTGAATATTTGTGTGACCAGTCTCTTATTGGCTGTGTAAAACTTTTGTTTGCAAGACGCAATTCTAAGTTGCCAGAAAATAGAGGCTGCAGAAATAGAATGCTAAGCTAGAGGGAATAATAGATGTGTGCTCATGTCACCCCACCTCTGTTCTGCTTATTCTATTCCCGTAGCAGGCAGTGTGTTGAGGGATATAAGAGGAGCCAAATTAAACTTAGTAGGAATGCTGCCATCGTAATGGTGAGCATGAGAGGGAAACCTGAGTATGAAACATTTGGAAGTCTGAAAACATTGATTATAAACATGTGTACAATTCATCTTGTCTACTGTCTTGTATAGAAAAATGTATAATTCATAAAAATGCAGAGAAACTTGTTTCAGTGCTTATTTCTTAATCTCTTTCCCTCTTTTCAAATACCATTTGTGCAGGGTCTTACTGAAATGAGATGTATGCATTAAAGGAGGAGCAGTGTGATATGTTGCTTGCAAAACACATTACTGTTTTAGGTTTACAGTAGCAGACATGACGAGGTGTTTGAAGTCCATTTAACCTGGTATTCACCTACAAGCCAGGAGATGCAAGTCTTGGCTCACAGCTGTACTTATTTAAGGATGAATGTTCTGGAGGTGTCTGTGGCTGACAGAGGTACTTAACTCCAGAGGAATCCTCAAATTTTTCAGTGATTAAGAAGTACTATTTTTGAAGAGGTAGGAGGATTAGGAAGAACAGAAACACTTCAAAAAATAAGTTTTAATAATCTTTATGATAATATATCCTGCTTCTGCTGTATCTCCTCTTTTTTTCTGTTCTAATTCAAGACATCACAGGGGAAAAAAGGAGCTGTCTGAAGTGTTTAATACTGTGTGGAAGTTGGGTCCTCAGCACCAACCATTGTACTCTACAAACCTGCTCTTGCTGGTCTGTTCCTGGCTAATGTAGATGTAACCATGCTGTTTCTAGTTAGCCTGTTTGGTTTAGTACTTAAGTACCATTTACAAAAGCATCTCCCATCTTGGCATTGCAGAGACATTAGGAGTACTGGAAAACCTTTGAGACTGGCAGCAGTACAGGTAGAAGCCTCTGCCTCCCACTGTTTTTTTTTTTCTACATACCTTTAGTATCTTACTCTAGGTAACTGTTTAGAAGTAAATGGAACTAACTGCTGCTGTGAATGCTACTGGCAGAATTCAGCGAGTTACACAAGTTTCTTGTCACAGAGCAAGTACTAGTGGTTGTCACAATATAACTCCCTTCCTCATGTTAACCTCTTCCGTTGTGTTGTAGCTCCAGTTTTGTGGCAGACCTTCTCTGCCTCTTCTGCAAAAAGCCTGGTGCACTTAGATACCACTGAAATAGCTAATTGGTCTAACAACTTGTGTAATTTTTTTTGACAGAGGTAAATGTGATTCAATATGAAACCACTGCCAACATGCTTTGTCATCTTTGCCATCCTGATCCTGGCTGGCTTCCAAACCTAGAGTTAGCTCTTGCAGATGGCTGTGGAGGTTTTCCATGGGCAGGAGGGCCTGCACGGGGGGCTGGAGCACTGTTGGGCATCTCTAAGGCATTGCATACTGTCGCCCTCCACCTGAACTGCCCCTGCTGATTGCAGTGTGTCACAGCTTAAACCCCAGAGTTCAAAAGCTTTTTTTTCTAGTGAAGCAATGTTTTTTTTTAAATGTTTTAAATAGTGTAAGATGAACTTGACCCTAGTTGGAAATATTCAAACAAATTATTTCTACCATGAAGATGTATTGCGTTATGCTCCAATTCTGTCAGATTAAAGCATTGGAACAACAGTAATTCTGCCCTTAATATCATGCAGGAGTCTTGTTATAATTTGGGTGTATTAGTAGTGGTATACCAATGTAGGTAAAATTCTTCTTAAAGCAACATTATATTGTTTTCTGCATGTCTGTACCTGTTTGGATCAGAGTTAATATTTTTGTATGTCTGAATAAATGAATGAAAGTTCACATACTTTTAAGTTTAATACGCTTTATAATTGTATCCTAAGTAATTGCATTAACTACTGCATTTTTCAAAGCTTTCAGTGCTTTGTTTGGGGCAAAATACCCTATTTTTTTAATTTTTGGAGTAAATGTCAGTACCTTATCATTAATACAATTATCTTTCAAGATTTTCCTATTTCTTTAAAAATTTGAGATTAAAAATTCCAAACATCACTGAAGAATCAAAGCTGGCCAGTGTTGCTAGTGATTTGGAGATCTGGTATATTGTTTAGAGATTCCTGGAGGGTGCATGGTAGGATGTGGTCTTCCTATTTATGCTTCATTTATTTTGTGTTATTTCATAGGGCTTAATATCAGTCAAAGAGACAACTTTACACACCGAGTCACCATTCCCAGGGGACGAACTGAACAGGGCCATTACTATTACTTTTGTAGCTGACTGATACCAACCCTGTTAAAAACTTTGCTACCCACTGCTGTGCTGAGAGCTCTTTCTGACCTATGGGGTGAGTGTAGAGTCACTTGGGCCATATTCCCCAGATACTGTTGATAGAAATAGCTATTGAATGTATCTTTTTACCATAAATTTGTCTCAAATACCTATTAAAAGTGTCAAATGTATGTAAAGTAATTAATGAAAAATAATTTGCTTTAAGAAAAATTCTTTTGATCAGCTGGAATGATTTGTATCCTCTAGCCAGCATCTATCATACAGCAGTTTCATTATCTGAAAGAATTTTGCCATAAGGGAAGTGTTTTGCATTCCTTAGCAAACTTAGTCTCTTCCAGAATTCACTGAGGTGCCCTGAAGAACAGTAAATAATAAGTAATTGCTCGGGACTCGGAATTTTCTTTAAAACTGAACTTATTTTAAAAACATCAGGAAAGAGTGCAATATGAATGTTAAGTAGTAACATCCTAGAACAGAGATTTGGGTGTGCTTTACCACATTTTACATAAAAATCCCCAGTTTTAAGAGCGTGTTACTTCGGAGCAACCTACAAAGTGATTTCTGTAGAAGCACGTGAGTGATTCTGTTTATCTATGTCCCTATTTGAAAGTGTACATAGTTCTTTGTTTCTCTTGCTTCTACATTTTAGTGTACGGATCAAAGTAGAGGCTTGTTCATTTTCACCTGTCACTTGATCTTCCGTCAGACATGGGAGATGTTCTGCCTTGGCTTGTACCCCTGATGGGAGACCTTACTGTGCATCTTTTATTCCTGCCATCTACAAACTACCCAGCAACCAAGTAACCTCATCAGGAGGTTTAAGGTGGTGTCCTCATTCTCTGTAGACTTTTCTGCCAATGTTCACGTGGATTGTGGTCGTTTTGAGCATAATGGGGAAAACCAGAGGATGTGAATGCTGATGAGTTGCAGAGTGCTGCTGTAGTATGTTCTTCTGTCTTTAACTGTGCATATTTAGGCACACTATTACTGTTCATACTTGCTTATTGCTCTCTTTGCCTCATTTAACTCTGCTTCAAACAACTTCTTGTTTTCCCTCTGTCCTTTTTGCTGATGAGTAGTTCTGTCTTAAGTATCAATAGTTCTTAAAGAAACTTTGTGCCAGCTGCATCTTTGATGCACTAGCAAGGACCTGTGATTTTTGACTATTGGAACTTGCTCATGGAGCTAATGGCAAGCAACACAAGTTAGAGCTGTGTTCACAGTGCTCAAGTTGTGCAATAGGGTGTCTAAGTGGCAAGGTAACCTTGATTTGTGAGAGTAATGGTAATAGAGATGGAGAAAAAACTGGAGGGACAAAAAGATTTTTCCACATATAAATGAACTGGGAAGCTACCCATTATTCTGCGTTAAGTGCTCTTTGCATCCTCCCTAGCATCTATGTCTGTTTGGGTCTGGTGTCCAGCAGACTTCTCTCAGAATTGTGTGGCTGTTCTATTTAAATATAGCAACTTTGAACTGTTTATGGTTTATGTTAAAACTACAGCCATGTAACCATTTTCATCCCATGTGCTCATAATAAATGTAATCGTATTAAAACTACACATAGAGATCAAGGCCTGAATTGTTTATACATAGTTTTCTGTTCTGGCAATTTGTTCTCCTTAGGGTTCTCCCTGTTACATTTTTTTCCACTGTTTTTTCTTAATCTTTCTTTTAAGTAGGGGTTGTATGCATGTTTAGGTAAAAAGAGGTTTTTATTATCTTCCAAGTGTCCTGTTGCTTCGAGGCTTTGTCTGTTTCCTAGCTGGTATTTGCTGGTCATACCAGTGGTGTATGAATTGTGTATCTGGAAAAAATGCATGACTTATTTTCCTAATAAAATCAATGTTCTGCATTTTGTGAAAGGTAAGAAACTGTCATGCCTTTATCCAGTTCTTGGATGCCATCCAACATTTCGGATACATCAGTGCTGTGGGTTTTGGAGAGAATCTGCTGCAGCAATTTGGAGTGATCTTTCTCTGTCCCCAGACACAGTGAAGGAGCAGTAGATAGGCCCAGCACTGTAACTCAGGTTTGAATGTACAGAGGAGTCTGGTTTTTTTCTCAGCTGTCAATTACGATTCAATTAGTTGGGCAGGGTTTTTGGCTTTGTTTTTATCATTTTTTCTGCTGCTGTAAGAGCAAGGCAAAGCAGTAGACATTAATATTTAATGAAATATTCTGAGGCTCAACTGTAACCACATTGCTTTTTGTCTGGATTAAAAAGGGTGTTGCCTCTTCAAGTTCATACTGGATTTCTTTGTCTAAGAAGCTAAAGCCAGATTTCATAAACTGATATACTTAATCCTTGAGTTATATTGAGATATGCTTACCAGTTGTTTGGGTATATTTGTAATTGCTCAGGCTCTTGGGTTAAGAATTTTTATAAGTGAATATCCTGAATAGGATGTGATTTAAGTGGGTGGTTAGCTCTCACAGACTTTCACTGAACTGATCCTTAATGTATCTTGAAGATGAAGCACTGTTATCAGCTGAAATAAATAGAATCATAGAATCAGAGAATTGTTAAGGTTGGAAAAGACCCTTAGGATCATCAGGTCCAACCGTTAACCTACCACTGCCAAGTCCACCACTAAACCATGTCCTCAAGTACTGCATCTACCCGTCTTTTAAATACCTCCAGGGATGGGGACTCAACCACTTCCCTGGGCAACCTGTTCCAGTGCCTGACTACTCTTTCAGTAAAGAAATTTTTCCTAATATCTAACCTAAACTTACCCTGGCGCAGCTTGAGGCCATTTCCTCTCGTTCTATCAAATGGACCCTTCACTACTTAGGAAGTTTGGGGCTTTGTCTTTCAGTTTTAGAAAGAAAAGTAATGAAAAATGTCCAACAATTAAAACAAAAATGGAGTGGAAATAACTATTTTAATGCTGAAATGCAGAGTTTCATCTGTTTTGGGGGATAAAAGAATTAAGAAAATGTGGGTTGTATTTTTCTACATACTGTATCGGAATATATGGATAAGTAAGCAAAATTGCATAAAGGAGTAAAGGTGGTTTCTATCCTTAAAGCAAAGGCGAATGAAACAACAGTGATTTGTACCATAGTAGTAAAAGATCTGTCAATATTTGAATTATTTCCATTGTTGAAGTAAACCAAAAAAATATGTATGCAAGACTAACATCCTGTAGTTTAAAGCCAAAATGGATGTACTGTTTTAATTAAAAAAAAATCCTTTTTGCTGCTTTATAAGACAAAAATTTCTTCTCTAATAAGAGTAGAGATGTTTTTTTACTTGCACACACCTTCATAGTAACTCTTACAGCTTTTATACTTGAAATGCTGTATTTGTGTCCTGTAATGAAGGAACAGGAGAGCGAAGTTAAACATGAGAACTTTTAACTTGCGGTACAGTGGTGTTGCTTTATTGATGCTACACAGTACACACTGAATTTCACAGAAGTGCTGGAGAGTTAGACATATGTTTTACTTTAATTTTAATCAAAATTCTGTGGCTAAATTCCCTGCTCTGCAATGAAAACTGAGTCAACAACTGTGTACTGGATTGTTTATGGCATTATATATGTTTAATTCTTAGAATCAGCATTCCAAGTATTCACTGGCTAATGAATTGTTAGCAGAAGTCCTTGGTGACTGGATTTTGACATCTATTGACTTCTGAGTACCAGGATTTCCAGTCTTCTGGAGCTGTTTCGTGTTCCTAAATAATTTAGCATGTGGTTTGGTATGCGTGTCCAAGAGGAAATGTGCTCTGGTGATTAAGATAGCATTGGTATTTCAGAGTTTGAGGTATGTTTTGTCTGACCCTGGTCTGTAAAAGTGCAGGTCTTTTGAATTGGAAACCTATGTATATTTGAGAATATATTCTATCTAGAAGTGTCACAGTAAGGATCCAGCTCTTTATATATTCTTGTCTATGCTAGGTATAATGCAGGTTTTGCCCCATGTAGGATGTATCTATCCATGTATGTACACAGTGCTAGCACTTGTGTTACTTCAGACATCTTTGCATATGTGTTTTCTATTGAAAATTCTCATAGCATACTAAGCTGCTAATTTCTCCAAATGCAGGAGAATGATTTAGTACGATCTCAGAAATGAAACTATTTTGCACTTATTTCTGTAATATGTTGAGTGAAATGGCAATTGCGCCTGCTTGTTGGGGGTATAAAGGATGAAATTCTGTTTCTGTGCCGTTGGAAAGACTTCTACCGATTCCTGCAGGGTGAGAGTCTCACACCATTGGGCTCTCTTCCTACAGAGTGCTCTGGCATGGCCATCTTCCTTCACTGAAAGCAGCATTGCTCCCGAAAGGAGTAAAAAGACAAATAAGAGTGCTTTATCTTATCTAGTATAGGTGGAGTACTTCTAGAGAGGGCGAGTTATTCCCAAGTTATGTCCTGAAGGAAGGAAGAGGGGTATTGGTGGGGATGCAACCTATAGGGTTAAGAGAAATGTTGAAATTAAGTGTTTGTCTAAGACTAATTCATTCTGCTTATGTGTGCCTGTCTAGCTAGGGCTTGGTTCTACCATCACAAACTAATTTTTTATAGAACCACTGCATTGTTCAGTGTCCAGGGAAAGCTTGTTCAGAAGAAGCAGTGGGCTCTGTGTAGTAAAAGGACTTGCAGCTTCTGGTCATGTTTCTGTTTTCACTAGTCTTATCAGTGAGTAAGATGGGAAGAAAAGAAGGGTGATCAACCAAGGCCATTAAACACTGCTCTGAAAGGTGGGGACTATCTACTTCTGCTGTAGATTTCCACCGTGGTGCTAGTCAAGTAATTTAGACTAGGCTTTTCATACATGATATCTGTTTTCTCCTTTTACTGGTACCCAGTTTGAGTCCCGGGAATGTGACTTGCAGAAGTGCTGTGCACTGAGCTCCTTCCTGATCTCAGTTACATCTGTTTGGTGAAATTTGTCATATAATCATAAGTATTCTTAAAAATCAGGCCTCATTTACCTCAGAATGGGCATTCAAATTTCTGAAGGCTTTTAGTGTCTTTATCTGGAGCCAAATCTGTGGTCTAGCCACCCTTTTCATCTGATGTATACTATATCCTGAATTTCAGTCCAGCTGTTGTAATGTAAAGTTCATACTTAACTGACATGATTTATATAAAGTGTTTGGATTATTTTTTCTGGACAACAAGGGAGCTGGAGCATACTCTTGTTTCTATAAAGTGCGTGATGACGAACTGTTCTGCCATTAATTCTGCAAAATGATTATTTTTAGAACAGCTCCCCCCAATCATACACTGCTCATGTTTGCAAGCTCGCATAACTCTTTCTCCTAAATTATTAGTTTCGTTGGTTTGCTTCTAAGGTCTTGGTGTTGCAAAAAAGGAAAACATCTTTTGTTCTGTATGCACTTATAAAAGGCCAAACAGACCTTCATGAGCAAATTCGAAGAGCATGAGTGTGTGCCTTTTGAGAGGTTTTATTCTAGGAAACCTTCAATGCCAGGTTTTATTCTAGGAAATCTTCAATGCCAGCACTTCAGCTCTCTGCCTTTGGAAACCTTTGTCACTGGATGCACCAACTAACTCAAAATGTATTTTGAAATGAGGTCTTCGAAATGAGCTATTTTAAAATACTTTAGTTGTTTTTTCACTTTAAGAAAGTAGTCACTCTGGACTGCAGTCCTAAATCCCTTCTTAATGTGCATGTTAGCATGGTTGAAAGTCAGGAATGATATAGTTACAAGGAAAGGGCTGACACCTGCACACTGGTGATGACCAGCACAGAAATGCTCTGAGTCAGGAAGGACATAACATTGCTGAGCACCTGTGCCTGTACCAGTGAATTATCCCAGTTCCATGAATTCTGTTGGAAAGCCCTTTCTGTGGGGTGCATGCAAGCTTTGCAATGGAAAAGAAAATTTGTTTCACAACGGTAAGTCATGGCTAGCCTGGTGGCATTCACTACTCATCCTTTTGTGCATTAATGAGACACTGGCAATTAGCTACAAAACCTAGGTTTGGTCAAGCATGATATTAATGAAATATTTGTCCATAACAAATTTCAGTAAAATTAGCTGCCAGTGATATTACTGGTTTTCTAGGTTTTTTTTGTAGTTCTCAATTCACATTACAAAACCTGCATAGTCCCTGCAGCAGTCCACAGTGTGAAAGTGATTAGAAACAGATCTGTCTGCTTTAACTGTCCAGGCAGAATAAAATTTCAAAAAAGGGGGAAGGGAAAGAATTGCATAAATTACAGAAAACAAATGAGATGTTTGATACTTTTTGACAGCCCCTGAAGCCTGAGGGAAAGATGAAAAAAGGGAAGATTTATGAGTTTAGGAACATATTTATACTTTGCCAGAATTCTCTTCTTACCAAGCATTTAACAAAATATCGAAACCTGTTGTATATTAAGAAATTACAATGTATTACTCTGCTGTTATAAACTACTTTTGTGAGAGACAGTAGTTAGGTGGCAAGGTGGCATTGCCTGAGTAATGCTCTCAAAAAATCTAATAGTCAGTATACTTAATTATATACATAAAAAAGCAGAGAGCTGGCTTTTACCTATGTCTGACTGCTTATTTAAAAAAAAATCTTAGTGTTTCATTATTAAAGCATACATTCTTAGCTTACTGCCCATAGTTCTTCTGAAAATGTTTTTAAACAATTGAATGGAAACCAAGCAAGTTATTTGGATTAGAAAATACTAAAGAAAAACTCAGATTTAGCTAGTTGATACCCATGTCAAAGGAATATGCAGTTATCCTAAAAAAGGATCAATATGTCTTCTAAAATGGAAATTCTTTGCAGTGGAGAATACTGCCCAGCTCACTGCACATTTAATGAGTTGGAGAAGTGTTTCCTGGGTCTGTTAGTGTGTTAACCCAAAACATCTTTTTGGATTTTTCACATTCCTGCCCTGGCCACTTACATCCCATAAAGCACAAGTGACAATGTTAAAATTTTGTCTGAGACAAGGTGCTCATTAATAGTTACTAACAATACCTATTTAGGAATACTTGAAAATAGTATGGACCAATTGTCTTCCAAAGATGGTTTCCTTGGTTTGGGCTTTCTCAGATGTTTATTTCTTATAAGTAGTCATAGATCACTGTTTAAATTTGGTAAAAACAGAGGTCAAGTCTATCCCACTGTCCTCATTAGAAGTGTTACTGTTGACTTTAGAAGAAAGAAGATGCTGTCTTCAGTGGAATTCTGCTTTTATTCTAGTTCTTCAAGTCTGAAGCTCTAAACGCCAAAAAAAAGTTCTCCTAAAGGGCAGATTCTAATGAGTCAGCAGGAAGATGTCCAAAACTAATGGAAAGTTTAGGAGGAAAGATCAAGCCCGTTATCCTCATAATAAAAAAAAAAAATTGGTAAATCTGCTGGTTTGCTTTCTGTGAGTGGTAACTTCAGTGGCATGTACCATAGTTGCCTTGAGAAGGTGACAGTTTAGGGTTTCCTGTCTGGGTTTATTTTTGTAGGAAAAAGGATTTTTTTTTTTCCCCTAGAAAAGAAATCTCTATTTCTTTATTCATTTTATCACTGTTGCAAATAAACCAGAAAACATTTTTAGAGAAATAGTCTAAGAAACAGGTATAATAAAAAATGATGTAGTAGAGCACAGGAACTGCTGAAGAGTAAAGAACATGTATCAGATATTATTTCAATAAATATTAAAAGCCTTGTTTAAAATATTTTTTTTTACAGAAGGAAACATTGCACCAAAAGATGTGTTCATGCTCTGATAGCTTCCTTAAATAACTTGGAGCTCTGATGTTAAGCGTGTTTATTTTCACTAAGTGAGTATATTGATAATGACAGTTTATAGACCGCAGCAATGGACTTTGCCATAGGCGTGCTTGCAGCACTGTGATCGCTCACAGGAATAGGGCCTTTTTTCCTATTGAGCTTCTCATGATATTAGTAGAAAGCAAAGTCCAACAATTAGAGATGTTAAAAGCTGATTTGAATAATGTACATCTGTAGGAAATGAAGTAGTTTACAGTTGATGCTTACTTTTGTTACCTCTTATTCATGACCTCAGCTGATATATCCAAGATACCTCCTAGCAGAGTAGTTTGGGGTAGTGACTTGAAAGGCTTCTTTAGATGATGTATTTAATACCTACCTGTGAAGACAGCCTGTGTCATCTTATGGACTTAAAGGAAAAGTGCCCACAAGTGACATGATAAATTTATGGAACTTATAAAGCCAGTAGAGAAAAACAATATTTATATTAGGTGTTTCAAGAATATTGTTTTGATGCATATGAAGTCATAAGAAAAACATCATTAAAAAGTAATATGCTAGAATGAAAATAATTTTCTTACCGTAAATGAAATACAGCTCTTTGGGATGTGACAATGTGGAAGACGTAGTCACTTCCATGAGGTCTGTCTCCCCTTCCATAAGGAACAGCATGCCAGAAGCTTGGCATGTCTCACTATTTTCTGCTCTGCTGCCTTAGGCGGTTTGTGTGGGGAGACTTAACCTCAAGGCAGAGGAGACAGGCTAGGCTTTGGGAAGTATATGCCTTTTTAAATACAAGATCTGTTTCTGTTATTTAGGGAAACAATAAATAATACATATCAACAAATCCTAGTTCTTGGTAACAAATCTACTCAATTGCAAAGGGGATTTTATTTCCAGGGAATATTATATACACATCTGGTATACCGTGGGTGCAATGTTACCCTCCTTGTAAACACACCATGCTGGGTTCACCTCAAGAGCATGTTCTGGTGTGCTGGAAACCACAAATAGCTCTTGTCGAGTAAAAAGCATAATAGCTGTAACATATCCTTATGTTAATCTTTTGCTTCCTCCTTATTGTAGCTATATTTATAATGCAAAAATACAGCATTATGAAAGTAAGTCTTAACAAAGCCCAGATTTTCTCATTGTGTGAAATTTAAGCAATTAGCTAGTATAGTCTACTTGGTGTGTTTCTGAACAGTTGTGCTCTCTAACATAACATTATTAAAACATTTTCCTCATCTTCTGATTCATATACTAAAATGTCTACTATTTTATATCACAGTTGCTTTAAAAAAAGCTCCTGGAGATTGCAGGTTAAAAATATGGGTGTAGCTGCTTCCTTTGAAAGTGTGCAATTTAAACTACCAAATTAAATCACATAGTGTAAAGTCAGTAGAAAACATGGAGTTGAGCTAGCTGAATGCTTAATGAAATTAAATACTTTTGCAAGCTATAGATAAAAAGAAAAATAAAATTGTCAGTTGTTACATTTTTCTGTCAATAGCATCCACTTCTATAGGGGCTAGTCACTGTGTGTTGCAGTTACCTTTTCTTTAAAGATAATTTGTAAGTCCCAGCATATGTTAATCAGTTGGCCTAATAGAAGAAAATGTATGTGAAATACCAGCATACTCAAAGTAAGTATTTCGCCTTAAAATTGTTTTGGCTGAGATTTTTGTGACAATCTGAGGGGTGGGTTCTCTTTTTACTACAAAAATGGGCAGGCAAATGTTTTGTACATACAAAAGCAATTGTACCTGTGCTTCAGCACGAGGATCAGCTGGACAACCAGCTACCTAATCTGTGCTCATGTATGGGGATGCCTGTATGAGGTACTTTGATAGAAACAGTCGTTCTTGCGTGTTTTGGAGTGAGCCAACCTGTTAGCTCCTGAAGTATTCAAACAGTGGTGCTTAGGGAAAGGTAAATCTGTGTACAGTCACTGCAACACTGGAAATATTTAATATTCCCACTCAGACTTGCTCAGTGCTCTATAGCATAGTGCTTTACAAATTGTGATGCTTCCCTTTTAAGATCTCCTTTTTTTTTTAAGTTGGAAAGGGCCAGTTTGCAACCTCTCAGTGGGTCTTTGTTTTTCAGCCTAAGCTATCCTAAGTACTTGTAAAGTAAGGGAGACTTTTGAGGAAAATAGCAAGAATCCCAGTGGTGCTTGAAGGAATTCACTGTGTTTGGTCTGGCATTATTTTTAGTTCTTGTATAATAAATTAATCTGTATTTTTCTGGGTAAATCTGTCTGAGAATTACATAGAGGATACAGCAAGCATGGTAATGTGGGGGTTGGTCCTCATATGGCTTTTATGTCTGTCTCCCTTGCTGAACCTCATTACCAGGGAACAGAAAAGTGTAGTCTTTCAAACTCTTGATCACTTTTGTCATCTGCAATCTTTTATCTTATTTGAATGCTTTCCTGGGCGTGGATGCATGTTGGTTTGATATGAATTCTCCAATCGGATGGCTGTAACTGGGCTCCCTTTACTGTAGTGGCTGTTTTGTTTTTACTGGGCTGTGTAATGAAATGGATTTTAAGAAAAACTGAAGTGGTCGGTGCGATTCATTATGGTCTTCCAATAGGGGTGCTTTGAAATGGCCAAAGTAAGGGTTTAATTAACATTTTTAGGTATAAAATTCATGGTCAGAGGCAATAGTACTTTACTCTCTGTTCAACTCTATAATACAGCCACTTGTTTTAAATATAGTTTATGTGGGTGATGGGTGCTAAGCAGCTTCTAAGTGTCAGAACTAGCTTTTTTCCAGACTCCTGAACTGGTACACTAACAGCAACGGTTCCTCCTCATTTTAAGCTTCCTGTGGCCTTTGATTTAATAGATGTGGAATGAGCAATAACTTTCACTTGCGTCCTGTGCAATGGAGTGGTGTTAGCCAAAATTCCTCGTCTGCCTTGGGAGCCAAATTGTGCCCTGTAGAGGCAGACATATTACAAGGAAAAAAAAAACACAATAGGCCTTTTTGCTGCTTCTGGCTCTCTGGTATGTTCACTGCTTTGGGAAGACAGGACACGAGCTTAACAGGAAATTCTCTTTTGTCTTGTACTCTCTGTAGGTCAGTGTGGACATAAAAGCTGTTTTGAGTTACTGAAATGGCTGAGTTTGGTTTTACTTTTCATTTACTTCTTTATTCTTTGTTGGAACAAATTTCTGCAGCACTGCTTAGTTTTTTCTGATAAGATCTATGAAAGAAGCCAAATGTGACTTGCCTAACATGGCTTAAAGAGGTATTCTGATAACTTTTTTTTATAAAAATGCAATTCTTATGAGTGTATGTTGAAATCATTAAATTCTGCTTGAAGTTTACAAAAATGATTAATAGGAAGATCCACAACAGATCTTTGCATTGCATACAAGAAAAAACAACTTCAGCCTTGGTTTCATTCTTTCTGGGATAATACCTCCTCTTCAAATTAAGAGGTGAAGACATTTAACATAGATCAGATATGAATAACAAAGTAAATTTGAGGTACATGGAGTCAAATTCTGTGCTAATGCAAACCAGTAATGATCATATTTACATTAAAGTCTTGCCAATAAAACATATATAACATAAAACATATGCAGTATGTGATTAATGTACAAGTCATTTTTCTCAGGTTTATAAATAGAAATGCAACACCAAAATATGTATTTGAAGCTTATTTGGTATTATCACACCTAATTTGTATCTTACCAGATTCTGCTCATTTGCCCTTGCTGTTGATGTTACTTTCAGATAGTACCTTGAAGAAAAGCTCATCATGTATTCTCCAGAGAAATGCTGGCATGGAGTGCAGCAGGGCTTGACAGAAAAGGAAGAAATATAAACAAATTAACAACATTCATCTGACAGCTGTGTTTAAAAACACAAAGTCAAACACTAGTTCTGATTAAATATCTTTTTCTCCCCTTTCTAAAACAGTTAGAGCACTTCTGCTAAATATCCCATGGGTCAAGAAATGCCCGTTGTCGGGATGCCTGGAGCAGCCAGCGAGCGGGCAGCAGCAGCGCAGCCTTCCCCACACCTACAAGCTCCAGCTCTATTCTGGGGTGCTGCGCCTACACCTCAGCAGGCTGCTTCATTTCTAGCCCACCCACTTCTTGGCCTCTATCCTTAGCCTGCTGGTGGCTTTCTCTTTTTTGTTATAATCCTCTGAAGTAACCTGTCCTTGGCTTTGATGGGGTGCACTGTAGTGGGGTCCTCTTAATGTGTTAAAACTCCCCTCCCTTGCACTTTGCCTTGTTCTCCCTCTACTGCTTCCCCCTTCCTTTTGCAGGTGCATGTATGCAAATGGCATGGGCATGCAATTAAGTGCAGACCTTTGATCCTGACCTAGTGTGGACTGCTGGTGGTGGTGGTGTATCAGGCAGTAGGCAAGGCAGTTTAAAAACCAGCCGGTGCCTTTTGCCTGAGGAGGTGCAGCAGTTTCCATGGCAGCACAGAGCAGAGCTCTAGAGGCAGCTGCATTTTGGGTCAGGTGGCTTCAGGCTCTTACCCCAAGCTAGAGCCTGGTTTTGGGAGCTAAAAAAATTCCTAGGAACAGAGGATGAAGGCCAGGAGGAGAATTTGACTGTACATATCGCTTGAGTCCTCTCAACCTTATCCTGCACCAAAACAGTAATTCTTCCCAGGATTCTCCCCAGGATCCCTCGTGTATTTTCTTGAGACCCTGTTTTTTCCACCTTACTAAGGCATTGATTGCTTTTGCTAAAGTTAAAATGCTAAATGTCTTGGTTTTTTTTCAGGCCACACTATGATTCAAATCATGTTAAACAACTATTTTCAAACACTTCTGTTACCAAGGTTTTTCTTTCCTGCTTGTTTTTTTACAACACCACTGAACCTATAAATCTTATTTCCAGATTCCCACTTTACTGTTAGGCTCCTGTGGCGGAAGCAGAAGTGTAGGGATGATGGAATGGCTCTACAGTAAGCTGTGAGATGTCTTTACAGGCTGCTGGAGGCTTTACCTGGATGTGACTTTCAGGTTTATAAAAACAAAGTGTTTCATAAAATGTTCCTAGCCCTCATGATTGTAGAGTAAAGCTTGAAAGCCATGGCTAAAGTTGTTCTCAGAAGCCAGACAGCAATGAAAAAGAATTTCACATTTCTGTTTTGCAAACATTTAAAAGAATTTCACATTTCTGTTTTGCAAACATTTAAATATCAGGATTTATGAAAACATGACAGTACTGTTTCAGTACAGTTTCACTGTACAACAACATTTTGGAGGGATTTTATAAATATTTGCAATCCTAGTCTATACACTGTCACAGATGTAAATACAATCTTCAAAAGGCAACATTCTCTCCAATATTTTATCCCAAATGAAGGGTAAACAAGCCAGTGCCTTTATTTTCTCTCCTTCTAAATAGAAGCACACATTTCTCTTGTTCCCCTGCAAGTGATACTGTGGTTAAGGTGAGGAGAAACAAACACATTCCTGACCTGTGCCTAGCTCACCAAGTGTTGATGCTGTGGGTCTTTTTCAGGTCCATTTCTAACATTACAGGCTGGAAATTGCTATCAAAGTAGGAAAAGATTTCAGTCAGAATAGTTTATTTTGGAGAAATCTGTTTTATAGCATAGACTTCAGTTTAAAAAAATAAATCTTATTTAGGGAAATCATAAAGTTACTCTACTGCCTGTAGTAGTCAAAGTGTGGTGGTTTTTAGGGCAGTGCTAGTATTATCTTGTATTACAGAGGCAAGGCTCTGTAAATTTCCAGAGAGCTCCCTGGGTTTGAGCAGGTCAGGCATCATTCTGACAAGGTGACAGGCGGGTGTGCAGGCCTCGCTTGCAAGGAACACTGGATGTGGCCAGGCTCTTCGGATGTTGTTTTCCAATAATATGTTGAATGGAAAGAGCCTGGTTGCCTAGGTAACAAGGCAGAGTCACTTAGCAAGCTTCGTTTTGAGTTAATGACATGATCAAAGGAAAAGCATGATGGATCTGATTGTTTTAAACTCCTAGGAGTAAGCCACCATGAATATGGGGAAGCTGTTTCAGGCCAGCTGTCCTCACCGGGCTGAGGAAGCAAAATCCGCAAGGGCGAGAAAATCAGTGTGCTCCGAGTGGCTTCAGTAACGATGCTCGGCGTGTCGGATGTGGTTGTGAGTGTTTATGTCTGTTCTGGGGCGTTTTTGCGAGCAGCCCTGCCCGGGTGCGGCGGCCTGGGGGGCTCTGGCTGTGAGGCTGTGGAGAAGCTTCCAGCAGGAGGCGGGCGGCCCGCGCTGGCAACAGCCAATCGTCAGGTGCCACCTGGCTGAGCGAGCCAATCAGGGGGGCGTTCTCAGCCCGCGGGCAGAGGGCGGGAGGGGGCGCTGCGCGGCCTGAGGAGAGCCGGGGGCGCGGGCTGCCTGGCTGCTTCCCCGGGCGGGGAGGCTGTGTTGGAGCTCGTAAATCGGCGGTGAAAGCGGGCCGGAGGTGGTCTGGTGCCCACGCTGCCAGTTTGGTTTTGAACAGCAGGGTCGGAGCGGGGCCAGGAGCGGCTGCATGGGCAGGTAGTACTTGAGAAATAAAACATGGTAGGAAATGGCTATTTTGGAGATTAGCTCTTGTTCCAGACTCATTGAAGCAGTATAACTTTAGAAAGATATCCTTTAAAATGGAAGAGTAAGCTATATACTCTCCTATCGCAGACTAGTTTAAAGGAATGTCCTTGTTTGATTCAGACCTACCCTATGTGACAAGCGAGGTGGAGGCTTTCTCCTGAAGAGGAGCGGGTAGCAGCAGTGGACTTCAAAATGGACGCTATAAATGGCAAGCTAAAACTCTAAATGCTACTAACTGTTGCTAATCTCTTGCACACATTGGGTGATCTGAAATTCATGGCACATATGAAAGAAAATTAAGAAGGCTGAGTGAAGCAAGAGGAGGATATGGGACCTTTTCTTAACTCCGGTCTATTAACTTTCATTAGTATCCAGGTCAAAACCATTTAAAAATATTACTGTTACCAGAGGTGTTGGAGATGACATTTTCTGCTCTGTAGATAAATGAGGAAACAGATCCCAGGTAGGGAGCAGTTCTGTAACACTTCCTTCTCTATCTCCTGCATTAAATAAGGAATAAAATACATCCTATAAAGTACATACATCCTATAAGGAGTTTCCATGGAGTTGGATTTGTTTTAATTGGATTTTCATTATTTGTACTTCAGCCTTATTCATGTGAGAGTATATGGAGTGACAATGAATAAAGTTTGCTCTGTGCAAAGTTTGCAGAGTTACTTTCTTCATGCAGTGGAACTTGGGAATTGGAAGCAGCAATGGGTGAATTTTGGTCTTAAGTACAGTTGTGAAGGCTGGACAAGGAATATATTTCTTTGGGGTTTGTCTAGGACAGGCTCTTTAAAGTAAGAGCTTTTGTCTTTAAGACGAAAAAAAGGAAAAAAGTCTGTTCACTTGTGGATATCGCGTTAGTCTTCTAAAAATAGTACAGATTTCTTAATTCAGTATTTCAAATGCATGTTCTTTTTTTTCCCTCACTCAGGACACTTAACTATAGAGACTTGTCTGCTAAATAAATAAGGGACATTTCAGATTTTTCATAATATGGAGCAAAATGGACTGGTCTTACTAGGCTTTTTTCCTTCTGTGGGAATACCTGGTCTGCCTTTAGGACTCCAGCACAGAGTGGAAAGTTGGATTCTCCTGTTTCACTCATGTAGTCCTGTTCCTGTGTTATACTTCTTACTGGAAAGGCTTCGTCATCTAAAACAGACAAGAAGGGAGGTTGTTCACAACATGAAGCAAAGAACAAGAGGTGTGAAGATGTGTAAACATCTGACAGAAATATTTATTCATTTTAATTGCTGTATATGAAACTAAGCCTTGTCACACTTTGAACATGAGATACCTGTATCTGGTTTGTGTTTTCATATTGTTGTCTTTCCATATAGAGCCTCTGTTGTAGTGGTCAAATCGGAAGGAGCTCACAGAGCTCTTTGGCACCGCAAGTCTATCATCCACCAAGCGTACTCCTAGGGTTATATTTCAAAATACATTAGTAGGACATACCTGCTTTCTTAAAGTATTAAGGATGTGTATCTCTTCATAATCAAAAGAACGTGCACAGAGTTTCAAGAACAAGGTTAGCTGCGTAGGTCCTGAATACAGGTTTGGAACTGTCTGCTAGTGATGGGACCAGTCTTATGAAGGGCTAGCACAGTTTGGAGAAAATGACTTGTTTCTGATAACCAGCTAAGTCATTTGAGATGTTTTGCAGTCTTGTTTTGTGTCAGAAATTATCTTAAAAAAAAAACAAACCAAAAACACAACAACAACCAAACAAACCACAAACCTAAACCTTTTGTCACATAGAGTCTCTAACAAGATACATTTCTATACCTCAGGTCTTTTATTTACCTGCTCAAGATAAGCAATCTCTATGCACGATTTTCATTATGAAAATTAAGTCTTACTGCAAGAACATTGTATTTTATAATGCTCAGTGTGATTTTTCAATGAATTAACTGCTAATAAGACGTAACTGTTATGGTCTTCAAATTGGAATTTAAGTGAATAATGATATATTTTTAATACTGATCACATTTGTGTCTCTACCAGTTTATGCATCATTAAAGTTATAAAAAGTAATTGCGTGGGAATATATTTCTCCTTAAATATGCTACACTAAAATACTTCCCTATTTCTGAGACTTTAGTACCATGAAAAATACTGAGAAAGTATTTTTTGTAAACAAACCTCTCTAACCAGTGTTGTCTGCTGCACTTCACATGTTTGTGCACCTCCTTTTATCACACACTAGTTCATCACTACTGTGAATTAGCACATTACTGCACAATAGGAATACAGTGGGTGTGCGTGTAGGAGCAGCCATCGCTCTGTTGGCTTCCAGCCTCAATTACCTTATGGTAATTTGTGTTCAATACTATTTTCTGGTCTGCTGTGAAAGAAGGCAAGCACCAGCATAATTTGAGATTGGATTATAATGCAAATACATGCAAAATTGCCACTTAGGAATTAAGAACGCCTGTATAAAATTCAGTATTTATTATTATAATTTAGCATTGCTTTGTGACATCACTTTGATTTCTATTTGCTTTATGTCTTTTTGCTGGCTTTGAACTTAATCATTTTCATTTCAGCTTCTGTTTCTGTTGTCAGAAAAAGGTAAACTGGCTGTTGGAATTCTTCTTTCATAATATTTTTAAAATTATGAATGGTTTTTAGGTCCTTGCTAAAAGTGTAGTATTGAATCTGCAAAGGCAATATATACCTATTTTAATGCTACTAATAAGCACTTAAAAGGGATCATTACAGTAAATCAGCTTTAGCCTTTTGTCAGATGTATTTTTATGTAATATTGTATAGTACTTTTTGAAATACTGATGCTTTTTATGTAGTTTGTTTTGCTTTTAAAGGAGAGAGGGAGGGAAAACAGAAAAGAACAACATATTTGGGGTAGTTTCCTCATTGAAAGACTGCTTCTTATGGCGCTCTAAAAAAAAAAAGGGGGAAGGCATGACAGGAGAACAAATCCCATGTGTGCAGTTCTTCAAGTGCTAACCCTCTCTTATTTTTCTTGCAGGAAATCCTGGCTGAGTAAAGTTGGAAGCCCAAGTTCTCGCATAGATCGAACAAGTTTTTCCAATGAAAAGGAGATTTCCAAGCTTGACTTCTCAGGATTTAGCACTAGATACTAACAGAAGAAAACATTGCTAAGCACAGAACTGTGACGTTTCTGCTGCGTGATATTTTCTGTGCCTCCATAAAATGTCACAAGAGCATTTGGATGCTTTCTGTACTAGAGATAAATATAAATGGTCCCTGTTCACATGAAGTAAGAATTCTTAGTTGCTGTATTAGGCATTTTACACCATGAACGTCAATATCTAGTATCTGAAATGCCAATATCTAATTTGTTGCATCTTGAAAGCTAGATAAATGGTTAAAAGTGTCAGTGATTATTTATGCACAGTGAGATTTGTTATATATAACTTTATGGAACCTAATCTTTACACTGTGATTCATATTTTAGATGCAAAACAATAAATTTATGTTCTACGGTTTGTAATCTCACCAAAAATACTTAACTACAGAACTGGAACTCTGAGAGATCTATTCTAACAACTCTGTATTGTAGATCATGTTACTTGTGATAATTAGTTAAGATATAGTGGCAATTTAAAATAAATGTATGTTACCTCAAAGTAATATTATCTAACCAGCTCTGGTTTAAAGTTCTCTATAATAATGCAGATAAGTCTTGGAATAAGGTGATGAAATGCGTGGCCTCTCACCCCTTTTTCCTTGTCTACCTACGGCTTACATCCATACTGACTATAAAGGAAGTCTTGATGTTTTTGCTTTTTTGATGTTCTTACTAAAGTTGAAGGTTTCCATTATTTTCCTTATGGATCTCTATTTGCTCCTTAGTTAAGAATGTGTGTTGGAACCTGATTCAACATGACGCACCCGCATACATCATACCAAGTACGTGAAAGGTCCTGAGAAACTTGAGTTATGTGCTTGCAATAAATATTGGATAAGTCTTTGCAGTATTGGATCTAATTCTCATGTATAGTGCTCTTTTCTGCAGGCACCAAGGAGTCTGTCAGGGCTGGAACAGACCTGTATCCTCATTTCTAAAGTGCTTCTCTGTCAGGATTAGTACATACTGGAAGACTTTGGTTAGATCTCGGATATATCCAAGCAGGCACCTGCATGATCTGGCAGTGCTCTCAGTTAACCAAGATCGGTGCGATCACGCTATGATGGAGGCTCAAGCTGTAAGTCCCTGAGAAGCGTATAGTGCGTAAAGCGCAGTAATACTGCGGTAACCTGGTCCCGTGGCCTCGGGTTGGCTCCGGGCACGGGCAGAGCCGGCTGTTGTCTGCCTGGGCTCTATCCTCTAAGATGCCCTTCATGAGGATACTTTAAGCTGGTATTTCCACTGTCTGGTCTGTACCTCTTCTAAGGGTAGGCAGTGTCAATTTAGGCAACATCCTCAAACTTGTGGTTCACTTTTTTAATTTGTGGAAAGGACATTTCATAACCTAATCCTTGCACTTTTTCATCTGTGCAGAGCAAGGTGTGCATAGAAAGGTATTTCTACTGACTACTAGATTTATTTTCACTGGGCCTTTGTGCATTAAGCAGTAAAATCTCCTTTCTAGAATTTGCAGGAGTTACTTACAAATTGTTATAGTTCAAACTGCACTTGTCTTCTGTGATTAAACATAAGCATCCTTTGTTGAAGTCATTGTCAATAACTCTTTTTCAACTCAAATGGTAAATGGCAAAGTTCAAGTGTAGCGGTAGCTCAATAGATGTTACATCCTCTCTGAAAATTGTATCCTGCCGAACAGAAGTAGTTTACATTTTCCTTGAAGCTACCTGGCAGAAGATATCCCCTCAGCCAAAGGCATTTCCAGCAAGTTGCTTTGCTCGTATTTTAAACAACAATGGTAGAGGAAGGCAGAAAACAAATGGGATGTTAGATACGCAGGAAGAGGAACCCAAGATGAAATTGTTGGCTTGATGTGTTGGCATGGGTGGAGCTGGATGCTCACAAGGACTCGGTAATTTTACCCTGACTCCATTAGAAATGCAAGGCTTGAGGAGGGGGAAGCAGCCATTTAAAGTGCTCACTTTTGGGGGGAGAAAATGTGCAGGTAGAGAACTTCCTCAAAGATGAAGAAATCTTTATGTAACTTTCTCACATATTGAAAAACAAAAATATTTGAAGTCTTGACATGAGCCTACACCAAGGATTTTAGAATGCTTTTCTGCCAAAATATGTCTTGGTTAGGAAGTTATTTCTAATATGGTATTAAGAAAATAGAATTCCTGCAATCTGTGGCTGGTATTCTGTAGGCCAGATCTCTTGTTGAGTCTGTGTCGCAAGGTTTCTTTCTGTATCTGTGTGGTAGCACTCAGCCTCTGCTTTTGTGCTTGTTTTGAGCCGATCTGATGAAAAGGTTGATTCTGGAATATATCTATAACCTTCGTCTTCACTTGCAAGTCAGCAATACTGACATTTTCTGTTTTTAACATCCATTTCCCTCACATCAGTGATATGACAGGAGGCAAAAAAAAAAAATACATGTAAGTGCTCTAGTGAGTTTAACTCTGAGTGTTTTTGACATTCAAAACTAAAATCCATGTGCTTGGTGTTGTGCCATAATGTGTTTAACGGTTTTGTAACAGTGCTAAATAAATTGCACATAGTATGCTTTTCATTCTTAGAGAGGTTAAGATTTTGCTGACCAAGTTAACGTTACAGGAATGTTGATGTTTCCCAGAAACCCTGGGCAGGGTTTTCAGAGGAAGAGGAAAAGGGAATAAATATCCCATTCCATAGCTTCAGAGCTCTGGGAAGCCTTATAGCCAGTTGTACTTCTGGAGTATACTCATGTAGAGTTTGCTCAAGTGAATGGGGTTCCAAGGGGCAAAGGGATCTCTTTATTATGCTTCCTCATTCTAGCTGAAGGTGGAGGCCCAAGGTGGTGATAAGGGTAATAATACCTAATATACGAAAAAATAGTATGTCCCTGTGAATTTAGGGGTTACTGAGGCCAAAGCCCCTCTGTTACCAAGCTGAGGAATGAAGTGCTGCTGGCATCCTGATGCAGGGCCATGGGGAAATGCCGTTACAGACATTTTAGGCTCTTTTTACATTGCATTGAAATCAGGCTTTGATGCATCATATCCATTCTTAACTGTTGTTGCGTAGCCATGTTTTATTCATGCAGATGCCTGCAGCACAGTTAGGATCCTGTATTTGTCGAGGCGTATAGCCAGCTTGAGAAGTAACTTGTTTTATGTGCAGGGAAACATTTGATTTGCACAAAGTGGCACCTGCCTTACTTGTGGGTAAATAGAAGCTTGTAGGACTCTTGCCCAGGTGATCATCAGCAATAAGCAAATAATCTTCCATCTCCTTGGGGATGTGCTGCCCACAAAATGGAGGCTTGTACCGACTGCAAGAAAGAGAATAGATTTAAGTTTGTAAGTAGCTTACATGAGATGGTGTTGTCAAAAGCACGTTGAAAAGTAGTCCAGAAGACACTGTGTAATTGTTGCTCTCCTGAAAAGGCCATTATAAGTGAACAGATACCAGTTTGTTTTTTATGACTTGGGTGACTTTTTCCAAGACAGATATTTGAAGACTGTTCAAAGTCACTTCTGTTCTCTGTCTGAAAGATCCTTCAGATTGAGGCAGGATGCAGCCCTGCAGTCCGAGCAGGTCAAGGCTTAATGGTGAGCCTGTGGCATGGCAGGAGGTAGTGGTAACTTCCATCCGTCTGCTTCCTGGGTAGGCTAGTGAGGTTGGCCTATGTGCCAGTGGGTTCTGGAGTTGGGTGAAGAGCTTGTGAGAGGGATTGGATCAGTCTGGGCAAGACGCCTTCACCTTTGGGAAGACTTGAGCCCTCTGTAGAATCAGGGTGCTTGGAAGTATTTCTATGCTGCAAGTCAACGTGTTGTTGTGGTACTGCAACTAATGAAGTGTTGTCTTGCGCTGCATGCATTAATCTTGTTTTATTTAATCCTCAGATTCTGTTAAAGTATCATGAGTCCAAAATCATCCGATTTGTGGAAATACAGTGTGTGCAGAACATCAGAGCAGTATCTCTAGATGTAATGAAAACATTGATTTTTGAGGAGCCAAAGAATTCCAATGGTAAGATAGAAACAAAAAAAGGCAAAAACAGTTGGCTAATTAGACATTGAACTAAGTTGACACCTTTTTCTACTACATACTACTATCACTCAGTTAAAATTGTAGATGTCCTTTAATTTTATTTTGACTTATTTCTTAAAAATGCAATACAGCAAGAACAAATGATGTGTAGGCCAGCTTCATTCTTGCTGTAAGTGGACACAGTTTCCACCTATCTAAAAAGGGTTGAGCCTTCTGAAAGTCTGTTCCCACTATCTCCAAGTTATTTGTGAATTCTGGACAATGCTGACTTTTTTTGAAGGAAAATTTTGTGCCTGACTTGTATTCTACCATAATTTAAGAAAGTTCGCATCGTTAAACCTTAAGACCAGACATGTTAATTAAAATTGGAGCTTCACTCCTAAATGGCCAGGCAATTTCAAAGATGTATTGGTTTGTTTATATTTGATTAAAGAATAAAAAAATTAAATCTTCCCTAAGCAGCGAATAGAATGAGAGCATTCTGCCTCATCAGGAATGATGTAATCTTGTATTATGCTATTTACTCTCAATACTTACAATGTTGTAATGCAGAATAGGAACGTTCTGCTATACTTACCCATTCTTGAGCCTTCATACAGAGAAAAGCATGATGGTATCTCCTGCCATACTTTCTCTTATGTGACACCAATCTGTCACTTTTTATTTTCTTGATATCCTCTGGAGCTGCCTTTCTTGGCTTGCTTTCTTCTTAGAAAACTGTATGCATGTTTGCTGCTGGAATCCTCTTACTAGACAGAATGAACTGGATTAGTCAAGAGAGCTTACTGATTAATGCATAGCTACGTACTACTACCTGCTAAAAGTACTCTAATTTGAAGGGACTACTGTAATGAAAGATGATGAGGGCAAAAATTAGCATATGCTGTAATTTTTTAAAAGTCTGTTTATACAATGGCAATAATGTAAATTGGAATTTCTGTAGTATTGTTCATTCTTCAAGACTCCTCACAGTATCTTCTGTAGTAGGTATAAGTTCTAGTATTAAAGAGTCGGAAGTTATTATCTCTGCACCAAAACACATTGCACAGTTTTAAAATAACTATGCTTGCCCCAGTTCATTTGATACTAATACTGATATAACTGAATAAGAAATACTGAAATGGAAGATCAAAAGAGAGCAACCTCACTTTTGGTTAAAAGGGCTGCAGAAATAGATTGAAAGGTTTTACTAGTCAAAATTCAAGAGTGGTTTAAGTAATTATGAGGACTAATTCCACAATTAGGTGATCTTACTATAGTAGTTAATGTACATAAGTACAAATATAAATATATGAAAATCTTTTCTGATGAGTCACTTCATAGATCAGTTGTGAAATGTAATTGCCTTCGTATACCAGAAGGTAGCAGCACAAAAAATTACACCCTAAACAGCATTAATGGAGGAGGATGAGAAGTTTGGCCCAGTATCATCAGAGAAGAGATGGGCTGTTCGAAATGGCAGCGTGGGCTCTTTTGTAGCTGTGCAGATAGCTGCTTGGTGTTAACTAATGCCTGTATGTCCTCTGTTTTAGAATAGGAAAGTCTTGTAACATTTCTTCCTGCATCCGAATTGTTCCTGAATGGGGACAATACCACATTTTCTGAAGACCTTTTTCACAGTAGAAACTTACTGATGTGCACAACCAGCTAGACGCATTTGTTTTGCAGCACTAAAGACTTTAATCCTTGTTTTTAATTCACAGACATTTGATCTGTGTCAAGAAGTAAATTTTGTCCATCATAAGGGGCAATGTCCTTTAGGCATTTTGAGACCGATTCTTTTCCGGCTCTGATACGTATAGCATGCTAAAGCCAGGCTGAATTAGACATACACCCAGAATCCCTAGGTTTCTCCTGTAGCTGAAAGGTAACCTGGCATTCACTTGTATTTGGCAGGGAGATAACAAAATAAACAATGGAGAGACACAAGTTCTGTCCTCGGAGGCACTAACTTATGTTCCATTGGAATGCTGCCACGGACTGCAGTGAGAACAGTAATTGGTCATGCAGCTGGAGGAACACTACCAAGCAAGGAAATGCATTATTAATGGGACAGTGTTTGAGAAGTGGTAGATAAGATAAAGACACTAAGTCGCTCTCTGGGTGCTGGCTTTGGTTTTTTCCTACTTAAAGAAGTATCACTGTGGCTTCAGGAACACTGTAAAAGCCTGAACTTTCTTGCATGAAGTTCACCCCTTGAAAACATGCTGGATGCTGTGCTATCCCAAGCAAACAAGTAATTACCAATTTGTAGTTACAAAGTTGTTCTACAAAGAGTGGGAGCAGAGATAAGTGGATACATACAACCCTGTGAAGCATTAATAGTAATAACAATAAAATTCCAGCTGAGGCATAGGGATGGTAAATAGAGCAGGAAGGATGCAGGAACTGGACTTTTAAGAAGTTCAGCATTGAGAAATTTACCTGAAGTTGTTTATTTGGAGCTGCAGTCAATGGCATCACTGGAAAGTAGTTCTTGGTGAGCAGCATAAACAGAAAGGGGCTAGCTGGGGAAGAGGATCTCAGCAGAAGAGGTCCCATCTTGAAGGAGTTCTTGAGCTTGAGAAGGCATTCAGGAGCAAAAGCTCAGGAGATATGTTTGGAGCATGAAAAGAGGGGTCAAAATAATGCATTAACTGTTAGGAGAGTCCTCTGTTTAGATGGCAGCACCTTGGTGCTCTGGGCAGGTCAGAGCTGGGGGCATTTGAGACTTAGGTGAGTCTGGTACAACTGTTGCTGATGTTTTGTATTTTTTCCCTGTTTAAAACCAACTAGCCTCGTAACGTTTCTATGACCTATGCTACTGAACTGTACAGCTAGTGTGCTGCTGAGCAGCTTAGTTCACTTGGGGGGGGGAAATCTTAGTACCAGGTAGGAAAATACACGGGTTGTGATGTGTATGCCCGGATAAGGGAGGGGCTATAGCAGTAACATCTCTTATCAGAAATGACTGTCTGCAGTCAGGAAATAGGCAGACAAAAAATTTGCAGACCAAGTTAAAACTAATTAATGGCCTGCTATATAACTCAGAGAAAAAAAAAAACCTGTTCAGTTATCCAAGTTTGCTGACACTTTCAAAACAAAATGATGACTAAATAGTAATGTGTACTCCAAAGAATGAGTGATATACGAAGATGAATAGGATTTAGGCGCTATTTATCACAGTTAAGCCATAGCCTGAATACCATAATGCTGATTACTTAAATTCATTATGCAGACAGTATAATCTAGCAGTCGGTAATGTGCCTGTGAGAAGGAAGAAACTATTTCTATCGTTTTAAACTGAATTGTAGGCAGAGAGTGATTGACAAGATTGTGCTTTCTCTCATTGCTAAGATATGGTACTAACATTTGTAGCAACATTTTGTCTGAAGCAAAGTCCATTAAACCCACTGAATTCTTACATTCTACTGTTTAAAGTATTCCGGAGAACTGTGAAATTTGCCACTGCTGCTGAAGGACCCATTTTCTACCTTCAGTCTTTCAGTAATACCATGACATTTAACCTAGGCTGAAGCTGATGCTTCTCAAACTGAAAATGCATTTTTTGATTCCTCTAGACTCTTAGCTCTTCAAGCTTGCTGGATCCAGAGAAGCATGCAGTGTTTTGTGATAAATGCCTTCCCAAAGCTTTCCTGCCTAGAACCACAGATGAATAAGAATACTTAGTGCCTTTCGACTTCCAGTCCGGAACTACATTATCAAAGGTAGGAAGTGTGATTTGCCAGACATGTGGAAAGGAAGCCACAGAAAGGTTAAAAGGTTTGTTCATAGGCATTTCAGCTGTAAAAGGGATCCTTACACTTTTGTAACTCTTAGACTTTGGGATTGTGAAGCTCACTGAGCACCAAGGTGTGGGTTAGGAATAGAGCATAGTATATTCGTATGCAGGAACTTGAGCAAACCATTGTATATTTGTACTCAGTAGATATAGGGGTATGTCAGTCTGTATGTGTACAACAACATGCTGGTGATGTTCGCATCATCTCTGTTTAAATAGCCGGCAGTGCATGGGTGCGCTTCCAGCTTCCATTTATGTGACCCATCTTTGTCCTGTGGAATAAATACTCACTCCTGAGATTCCTGTGAGCAGAGTGTTACAGGTCTGCACACAACTATTTATAGAAATTACCAGGTATGAAACGATAGTTTTGTTCTGACCTATCCATTGCTCTTTGGGCAGTAGGAAATGTTGCACTCCTGAGCTTCCCTTTTCTTCAGGGAAAATTCTGTAATATTTTGGGAAGAAAAAGAAGGGACAGAAATGGTCAACCACAACTTCTGAAATTTTTGGCTTAGTCAAGGTACCTTTACAAGGCACACATGTTCTGAATGAACTAACTTAATTGTTCTGAAAATACTGAGCTGACAGTTCTGCTTATGAGAAATGTTCATTTTCAGCCAGGCAAAAAGGGCAGATCCTAATGAATAAGGCCTACGGTGCTTATTTTGCTTCTTACGCTATCTAATACTGAAGTAAATTAGCAAAGTGTTTTATGTACACGTGCAGGGTGGGTTGCAGTGACTGCTTTTAACCTTTCAGACAGTTTGTGATACAACTGACCACTAGGAGCTATTTTAGTGTCTGATGGCAAGGCTAGTTAATTGCTTTAGTGTTGCATCTTCAAATGTAGTGTTGGGGTAAAGAGAATGGGAAGAATTCTGTTTTACACCTAATGAACCCCCTTACGCCAGCGGTGCAAAATTTCACTTTCCGTTTCTAGGTGATGTACTTTCCCTCCCCCTCAGCCCCAACCAGCTTCCTCTGAGTCACATACCGTCCTCTTTACCCTCCTAGCAAGAAAGTAGGGAGAACAGGAAAACATAAAGCCCAGTAGCAAAGCAGCTTCCTATCTGGCAGCTCTGCGGAGCAGCAGCTGTTTACCTCCAGGTTGCACTCTTCACTCACTGGTTGCTTTTTTAACTTTTTATATAGTAGTCATGAAGTGTAGGGAATTAAATCACATGGGAAAGCTGAGATTTTTTTTATGCCCTCTTTCCTTTTTACTGAAAGCTGTGGCTAGGACTTATTTGCATTTTTTTTTAAAAACTGTCTGTGGGGAAATGGAGACACTAAAAGCTGTAGTGGATATGACATGGCTGTGATAATTAACAAGATTTGGTACGCTCAATACAGACTTGCCTTGAAGCAAATCACCATAGAAATCCAACTCGTGTTCAGTCCTAGGGGAAAGGCCTGGATTCATTATTTTGCTTTATAGCAAGCCTGTAGGGTAAGGTTTTCAAATGGTCTAAAGGAGGCAGTTTGCAGAACCAGGGCCATTTTGCTAAAAATGCTACAGAATTATCAGTTCTGAAGAACCTTAGCAATAACAGATTATTTTTGCTGCCATCACTGCAAAGTGGAAGAGAAAAAATGGATTTTTCTCTCTGCTGCTACTGCAATATAGGAAGCATTAACTTCTGGAAACTAGGAGGCAGACTTAACCTTAGATTCTCCTATTCACTGAAATAAGAAAAGACATGTCAGCTGTACATTATTTAGTATCAAAAACAGATGCATCCAATAAGAGAAGGGAAAATAGCCTCTGAATTTTAAAAATATGCTTTAATTCAGACAGTAAACAAAATAACCACAAATCAAAGACCTGCAGCTATGAGAAAAATACTTGAGAGAACAACCCATTTAAAAGTAACGTGAAACAACCACTAAACTAAGGCAATTGAAACATGTATTTAGAAAGAAAAAGAAATCTCCCCACCAACTATTGGAAAAATAAGTAACGGGATCTTTTGAAGCAAACCTTGTTGCTGATGCCGCCACCCCTAGTATCAGTGTATCTTTGTCTTGATTAGTACGTGTAATACTTGCTGCTCAATGGGCATGGGCTATTTGGCTATGCTTCTGTATATCACAATTGTTATAGATAATGCTCGTCTCAATAAGAGAAATCCTACCAAGTTACTGCTTCACACTTCCCCACTAATTTATTTTTCCTCAAAACATCTCTTCTTGTGTTTTGAACATCTGAGCTGTGATCCATCTGTCTGTGACAGAGATGTTTATTCTTAGTCCAAGATGGAATTTCAGACTTAATGTTTCTTAGTTAACTGTTTTCCTTCACCCCAGACCTATATATTTGGATGTATGATAAAGACAACCAAAAATTTCAAGTGGAGCAACTTAAAAAATTGAAACACCTTAAACAGTTCTAGGAGTCTTCTGAAGTATGTTGCTGAACTGCATCTTGACAGTAGCTGCAGCATGAAGTGTAAGGACTATATACAGACTTTTCTACACTGAGCTGCCTCCATTTTTTTTTCCAGTCTTTTGTTGCTTCAGATTAGAGTTGTCATATCCTAATGGCTAATTCCAAGACACTCCCTTCTTGACAGTCTTTTTTAGTTCCCTTGAGTCTGAGGTCAGCTGGAGTTTTATAGTCTAACTCCCAGAAACCTTTGTAGCTCTCCCCCATCCCTTTGGGATTTGCCTTTCTATTTTATTTCAGGCTTTCACCATTGATACAGCTCTCTGGATAATGCTAATCCAGGAACAGCCTTATATTTCCCCTCCTCCTCCTCATTCCTCTCCTCTAGCTATTCCATTTTAGCTGATAGTGATCACTAATGGCTTAGGCTCCTGCTTGTGCTGTAGTTAGTCTCTCTCAGAAGTCCTGCTCAACAGCCACACTCCATTGGGTACTTGGGGGTGATACTTCCTGACAGCATAACACCACTGGGGATTGCATTACCCAGGCATGCAGAAAAGAGAAAGTGCCTGTCTAGCCTAATAAAATAAACACACGAGTAGAAAAATACAAGCTAGGGCTAGAGCTAGGCTGCACTCATCAATCCCAATATTCTCTTCCGCTTCAAAAATTTTTCCCCACATAGGTATATTTAATATAGTCTCTGTCTTTGCATTATTCTTAAAGAAATAAAATGTTGGGGCAGAGGAGGGATCAGTATATCTGGTTCCTCTCATTCAGGGCACAGCGTGTGCTGCATTTCTTGCAGGGGGAGGCTTTGGAGAATATACTCCAAATAGGGGCAAATTGTAATGTCAAACTGCAAATGTTTTAAATAACTGGTTCATAAGGAAAATGCTGATGTGGGCACCACCATGGCAAAACATATGCCACAACTATAACTATGGGGAGATAAAAGGTAGCTCTGGACTGGCCTACTCTTTGAGTGACCCAAAAAAAGTGTGTTTTGCAATGCTACAAGTGAAGGAGGCAGACTTCACAGCCAGGCAAAAGTAGTGAAGCTGTTACTTATTGATTAGAACTAGTTTCCTTGAATCTGAAAGCTTTTCTATGAAGCTCGTGACTTTTTTTTCTAGAGGCATCTAGTGGGCTTTCAAATTGCTTTTCCTTTTCGCTATGAAGAAATTTTAATATTAAAAAAAGTCAAGTCACATGCACAGGCTTAGGGAAATTGAATCTCAGAGCTGACCAGTCAGTTTAAGGTCAGAGTCAAATAAATTTTATCCAAGAAAACAAAAATAGATGAGCCAATCTTATTTCTTTTTCAACCCACTTTACAGTATATAGTGTTATTAAGGTCCTGAAACTTAGCTATCTCTCCCTAACCATGTCTAGCTCCTTCCCTGAAGCCCCTGTTAAATCCGTCTCTGAACGCATCCTACAAGCCTTTCAGAGGCAATTGGCTTACAACAAACAAGTGGAAGCCCAGTGTGCCACCTCGTTGCTATTCTGCCTTCTCTTCAGGAAACCAGAATGACTAAATCCTTCCACAAGATACCAAGCTTAGAAAGTGATTTTATTTTTAACTCTTGGTATAGATACAGTACACAATTTTTTCCATGCCTTCATACGCAGTGCTGATTTCTGCAGTGCACCCACTTATGTTTACATAAATATTACACTTGTGATTCTGCATGAGGGGAACAATTCTGTCATCGAGAGAACTTTAAATCCACCTGTGATCAGGTAAGTGACTCCAGTGACACATTAAAGGCTGTTTTCTTCAGATGCTGGCTGCAAATTTAAAAACCCAAACTCTCACACACCCCTTAGGGTATGCTTATATTTTCTTTAAAATGTGTTTGGGAGAAGAAATGGACAGGAAAATTTGAACATGTGGCCTTGGCTATACTGAGGAAATTTACCAGGGAAATCTTTTTTTCTGTAGGTGAGCTGTTAGTGAAATTGATGATTCCCTTTTTCTCTTGAACTTAAACTTACTGCCCCCTCCTTTTCAGATAAAGTTATTTTTCAGGATTAAATGGGGGTTCTGAGGGAAGTACTACTACAGTTGTCCTGTCATAAGAGGAGCAGCCTCCAAAAGGGTAATGCAAACTGGGGGTGGGTGTGTGTCATGGTTCATGCCACAGTTAAATGTCTGATAAGGAATTAAAAGTCACGTTTGGCTGTAGAAACATTGCACTGGAGGTCATTTTCTTACTTTTTAACTAATTTCTGCTTGAAGCTGAAAGAGTAGCAAGGTGTCTTTTGATCTAAACTGGAATTATAGAAGAAATACTCTGTATAGGT
The DNA here is from genome assembly GCA_020745775.1 of Theristicus caerulescens. NCBI lineage: Eukaryota > Metazoa > Chordata > Aves > Pelecaniformes > Threskiornithidae > Theristicus > Theristicus caerulescens. Next base: position 126,381,521 of record CM036561.1, on the reverse strand, counting down.
TCCTTTTCCAAGGCTGCGAGCACCCACACACTGTTTGAGAAGTGTTGAATTAACTAGATGGTGATGCTGAGCAGGGTGCAGGAAGGTAACCTCACTGACTTCCTTACAAAGTAGTAGTGCAGCTAACGAGCATAAGAAACTGAAAATAGTGGGGTCAAACAACTCGGCATATGTTAGATCAAGAAACATGTGTGTTATCCTAGATTCCATCCCTAACTGCTGAAGGGGGAGAAACATAATCTATCAAGGCCATTTATCTCAATCAATGTGTTCCTTCACTCTCCGCAATTGCGGCATTCTGCATGAATGTTTCCTCACAGCCAAAGAGTGAAGCCTCTGCTTAGCGCTCGGTATTGAGCTGATCTCCAGTTCGGCACTAATTGCTGCTGTGTTTCAGGCTAGGGTAAGAAGTGGGGATGTGAACTAACTGCACGTATGCGTGGAGGGAAGGTGAGGAGGCACCCTGGGGAGCAGGCCGGGCTGAAGCCTTTGCTGGCAGAGCCAGCGCAGGTGCTGCATGGTCTCCCGTTCTCCCTGCAGCTCAGTCCCACTTGTGTCTTGCTGCCTCAGGCTTCCCGGATGGGGTCTCCTAGCAACTGTGTGCTCACAGCCAGGCTGGCGGGGCACAGACAGTGCTCGCTGTCTTCTGAGTGCTCATCCCCCATTGCCTTCTGCTCACAAACCCTCTCTGGGTCTCTCCAGCTGCTGTGCACCATACCCTGGAGATCTGTGTGCCTCACAAGAGGAGGGCACCTCCCCACCTGCCTTAAGTGCTCTTGCCAGTGCAGGGTCCCAGCTTTAAGCCCTCAGGAGCAAAGTGGACTGGTGAGATTTCCTACCCACCACACCTGGGTCCAAAGTAAAGCAGTATAATGCCATTATGGGGTGGAGTTCTTCCAGAGCCTGAGCATTTCCCTGTTCAGGGCTCCCCATCATTACTGGAGAGGCTCTTAGTTCTCAGAGGGGTACCTTGCAATGTAAAGAGCAGTTAGGTACCTGAGGGCTGGCAGAGTCAGGAGCTTGGGATTTAAGACGTGTAGGGATGTGCAGGAGTAGGCTTGAGTCTTCAGAGTACGTTGGTTTTGTGTGACTGTGTGCACAAAGCAGTTCTGCAAAGTGATGTCTCCCTAAGTGATTACTTAGCGCTCTCGAGAAACAAGGGAAGTTGTCCAGGCTATTGTCACCATAACACTTCTGGAACTTGAGCTTGGCTGGCTGTGTGTGGCATCACGTGCTGGGCCACAGAGTCATATCCTGACTTCACCTGGGTGCTCCGCTCCTTGGGCTGTGGGTAGAACAACAGGGCTCTGAGAAGCTGTAGCTGTCTCAGAGAAGTGTCAGGATTTGGGAAAGTATCTGTCACCCTAGCTTTTCTTATGCAAACTGTGGAGGAATTTGTAGGTTTCAGGCATGGAACTGGGCCCTGGTAGGCTAGGCAGTTTGTAAACAAAAAAACTGAACAGAAACAGAAAAAGCAGCAGAAGAGAAAACATTTGTTCCATAAACCTTATTGCTCAACTAGGAGCTGAGGTTGAAATTCAAGAGCATTGTTTTGGGGCTTGTAACTAGGATGCTAGGATGTCTCCCCCCCCCCCCCCCCCCCCCCCCGATATCTTTCTCAAAGGGACTTCCTCTATCAAACTAGCTCTTTTGTACCTTTTTTTCCCTTTCCTTTTTTGTTTTGTTATTTAGCCACTCACACACTGGATAAACAGTTTCAAAGAGCTTTCAAAATCCAAAAGATGGGGACGTTACACAAATTAATCTTACGAAGCGACGTATTTCCTGGGAAAGCCTTCTAAAGGAATTTCTTTTTCATTAGTGAGTCTCTCATTACAGGATTAAAAGCTAAGCTCCTTCCTCCCTCATTTCTTCCACAAATTAGGTTTTCATAAGACCTTTTATGTGTTTTTCTAAGTACCACAGGTCTCACCTCTTCTGGCAGAAATATAAATGTTAAGAACACTAATAATTTCACACTAATCAACTACATTTGGGAACTTTGGCTAGGAAAATCTTTGCTTGGAAAGTATAGGAATTCCTCCTTTTTCAGGTTTTTTTTTTACTGTGATATACTAAGTGTAGTTGAAAATACTCAGGGCCACATAGTAGATGAATTTCATTGACTTCAAGTCAGTCTAGATCTTGCAGAATAGCCCTGTTTGGGCCTTCTGAGGTCTTGCCTACCACTTCTAATACTGGTGTTTTGGGAGGGGATTTAACTTTGTAATGGAAACCTGGGCCTGTTAAATCCCCAGATCTGGCAAGTCGTGTCCACAGGTGAACTCCAGATCCTCTGGAGATGCTCATGTGTCAGGACTTTGCAATGTGTGACCAGTGAAGGATCCAGGAGAGGGAGAATGTAACAGATTGCCCTGACTCTGAGGGCTCAAAGTTGGCATAAAGGCATTCATCTCTTTTACCTTCTTTTGTGTTCATGTACAACTGTAGAATGAGATTGCTTCATAATAAAACTCCCTCAGACAGGCAGGGAATCAGTATCGGGTCGAAAAGCAAAAACGTCTGCTGGAAGATTAATGAGAAGTTTCTTGGCCAGGCTTTTTTGCCCTTCGTTATCTCTGCCTTCCACAGAAGTCATCACTGCAATCCCAGTGATTTACTGTGGAGCAGAAGGGAGTCAACAAAGTAGGACCGAATTCTCTAGCCTGCGAGCTGGACCTCAGGGTCCTATCATGCATCTAGTAACTGCGCGCAGGGAAAAGCTGCTATTTGGTGAAAGTGCGTGGCCACCATTACGGTAATGTTCTCTCTTGCCACAGACCTCTGTGGAGACTTCTGTGCACGTCCAGAATTTATGGGGGGGAAAGGCAGAACAATGGACAACAACCAACTGTAAACCCAAAGAAAGGTCAGCCTCTTCTAGGCCCTTTTCTTTCCCTTTGAAGGTAATATAGGTAATGCCTGTAATGCATCCAGGTTGTTATAATAATAATTAATCTAATGCAATTCTAAACTTCCTGCTTTGCCTCATCCAGTCTCCAGTTAAACTGTAAATGAACAAAAAAATGAAAAAGCTAAAAATACTCCCAGGAGTAAGATCACAAGAATGTGAATATTCTTTTTTTTATCAAATCAGATAGATACGGGCAAGATGTATAGAAGCTGGAATACATAAAGTTTAGCAGCCTGAGAAATAGAGATGATGTAGAAATTGTTGATGAATGCTTAGTATTTAGGATCTTTAGGCTTACCCTCAGCAGTGACAAAACATGCACAAGAAAAAAAGGTTTGTGCCTCAAAGGGAAGTGTAGAATTCCTGATATGAAAATGTCTGAATTCCAGTAAAAAGGTCGTTTGTCTTGTAGTGGGTATCTAAAAAAATGCTGGTCTGTTTCTAATGTTCTTACAAGTTTCTCACTTAATGAGATAATTTTACCCAGTGACAAGATTTCATTATTACTTCATTTAGGACTCTGGAACAAATGGAAAAAAGAATAATAGTTAACCTAGACTTTCTAGCAATTTTGTTAATATATCTGATTTTCTAGGCAGGAAAAACACGGTAGTGCAAATCAACATTGATTTACAAGCAACTGATGCAGTAATTCCTGGGTAACATGAGAGCATACAAGTAAAACTAAGAAAGATGGGCCCTAGTTCAAAAATTGGAAAGTGGGTAAAGAGCTGATGGACAGAGACAGTGAGTTGTAGGGCAAGTAATGGGAAAGTTCATCAAATTCAGTCTTACTGGACTCATGCGCGTACATACACGTGTGTATGTTCAATGTTAACACTAAGAAGTGAAAATGTGCTTATTTAAGAGGCAATGTGGAGAGAGCATCAGGATGATGAGCAGAAAGAGGGGAATGACCTGAAAGACTATAGTAACAGAAATATCCAGTCCTGCGGAGCACCGTATGAGGTCTTCCCTCAACAGGGAGATAGAGAAGTGTTAATGCTGTTGTACTGTGTGCAGTCTGACAGTCGAGAATGTACAAGATGTTCAAGAAATTGAACTGGAGCAGGTTCAGATGGGGTGAGTAGGATAATCATAGGATGGAAGAGCCAAATCTGGGAGAGGAGACAGAGAACCTGTCTTTTTTTTTTTTTTAAACCCATTCAAAAAGAAACAAAAGTATTAGAGGATGTCATTGCTATTTCTGTTTGTTATAGGGGTAAGCACTCAGGGTCACAGCAGAAAGAATAACCAATTTTTAGCTAAAGGATAATACTTGGATAAGAATGACTGGGGTTTTATTGGCCCGAGAAATCGATCACTCTGAAGACGAGGTGGCTTTTGACTCGGAGGCTTTGAGTGAGGCTCAGGTACAATGAGAGTAGGAGTAACAGGCAAAACCTGAATTATTGTTAAGACAGAGCTAGTGAATACATAAAAGGGATCCTATGACAGAGTTGCCTGCAATAGCAGGTTGGTTTGAATGATCAGGATGTCCTATCAACACTATGTTCCTGAGGCCCTAAAAGAATTGATGTATATTGCATATGTAAATATAAATATGTACCAGTAAACAAAAGTGCCTGATGAACAACCCTGTATTGACATGCACTGCTGTAGCTACCTGTCAGGAAGTCACTAAAGGAAAAGCTGTGATCTTTGCAGAGTCCAATAAAATCTGTTAGTAAAAGACACTTATTTGTAAGTAGAATTGGTATGTAGAACAAAACTAGACTGGAAACTTTTCAGAGCCGATTCCCCTCTTCCATCAGTGACAATGGAAGAAATTACTTCTTTGAGAGCTAGGTGAGACTTTTAGGTGAAAGACTGGCTTTCCACTGCGTATTTGCGTACTGGGTGACATAGGGCCCGGTTTATATGGCAATCCTCCAGGCACAGCAATAAGGCTCACGGTTACTTTGATGTTTCAGTACGAAAGTGTGCTGTTGGAAACTTAACAGTGTGAATTTTTATTGGCTCTCTATCAGCTTAATATTCTGAGACAAGAAACTGGCCTGTTGGTCTGTGAAGTTGATTTCTTGTCTGTGACTTCAAGGTACAGCATACATAAGACTTCTTTCTTATCAGAAAATAGTATTTGATCTTCATGGAGAGCATTTCTTTTTTTAAATATTAACTGCATATTTCAGTATCAATTCTGTTCTCTTTATCACTGTAATAAAAGTACAGTTCACTGCTTCCTTGAAATGACTGAACTAGCTGGGTGAATGTTTTGTAATAGAGAACTACTTCCCTTTGTAACTTAAGTACTTAATTGCTTCTAATTTGGTTTCTATTGAAAAGGAGAGTCGGACCAAAATGATAGACTACAGAAGAAAGGATGGGGAAGGCAATGGTAACTGCATATTATTAATGTGTCAATAGTATGATCAGAGATGTCATTATGGGGTGGTACAAAGAAAAAGGAGAGGGAGACTAAGAAGAGAATATTTGCGAAGAGTCACAGAGGCGATTGAGGGATTCTGGGAAAGATTACTAAGATAAGTTGAAAGAAACTGCTGGCAAGCAGAATCAGAAAAACAGTATTTGATGAGGCAGTAGAGGCCTCAGCTAATCAGTGTCCAAAGCAGCTGATAAGAATAGTCGAAACCTTTGGAATTGGCTGTTAGCAAGTCATTATCACTTGAGAGAGCTGGCACCATGGCCAGATCAAAAAAAAAAAAAAAAACCAAAACCAAACCACACCACAAAACCCACAGAATTAAATCAGGAATAAAACACTGAACAATGATTAAAAAAAAAATCTCAAAAATAGGTAATCCAGTCCAGGAACTTGGATCAGTTCTGTGCCTTCAGGATCAAATAGTAGATGTGAATGAGTCATATTCTTAACTTAGAAGAACCAAGAAATTAACACTTTCACTGCAACTATTTGTACAACCTGACCTTCATTACTCTAGTATGAATAACTGGAACAAAATTAGTGTGAATGAGAACAGAATCTAATTTTTGGCGTTTGCTGAGACTTAAACCCAGATTATACCAGAATAACTGCACTGAAACCTTGTTCTGCTTTCAGAGCAGTGAATAATATCATCTAGGGTCTACTGACTTCTTAACCAATATATTTTTTCATTTGCTTGGTGTAAACTTATTTAACTATTACCAATGAGGATGTGTATTGGTGTAAAAATTTCTTCCTTGTCTGCTTTTGTCTTTCAGTCCAAATACTTATGGAATATTTAATATTGATGTGCCAGAACTATGCACAAGAATTGTCAATAGAGATTTTATATCTCTCCCAAGTAAACGCTGCTCGTATTCACCAGTGGCGCAATAATCCCCAACCGCATTATGCAAGATTAATTAGCTCCAATGTAAGGTTGCTAAATGAGCCAATATACTATAAGGGAGCAAAAGACACCAAGACAAAACAGGTATGAACAATTTGCATGTCCTCTTTCAGTATTGTAGTAGACATACATGTGGCATGAAATAACCATAGTAAAAAAATTCTAAACATCTGAATGAGGCCATCAACCTCAGAGCAACCCATAGTTAAGATTTAAAATGAGTTTGGGACTTCATGTAGCCACAGAATTTATTTCCTTAGGAGGCTAGTATTAGGTGTCAGAATGGGCTTAGCAGTGGTGGCAGGGTTTTGTTGTAGTGGATAGAGTTCTGAGGGGATGCTTTAGAAACACTGTAATAACAGCTTTGTGTTTAGCTGTGTATGTGGAATTTCATCTTTTTCTTCTGATTTTAAAGCATCATTGGTGGCCAGCTGAGGAGTCTCACATGTATCATTATACTCCACCGAATTACAGAGCACCCAAAGAACTGGTCTTCAGAAACCAGTCTATGAGTTGGTTTTGCCAGCTGAGTTCAGTCAGCAACAGCCTCCCTCTGGAATAGGTGAGAACCCTCAAAGTTATTTTTTTTTTCCAGTATTCAATAAAGTTACCTGACTGGATTGCACTGTGTACACACTGTCAAATAGTTGCTATCTGCCAACAGATGTATAAGTTGTATTTTCTGTTTTGTCTATATTCAGAAATAGCAAATAACATACATTTTTCAAACTACACTTTATGGGGAGCACCTGTCTGCAGATATGATTTGTATCCTTATTACAGTCTGTTTTAAGAATTACCCTACTGATATCATGTGAGGTGTTTCCTTCTGACTACCATCCTAAGTAAATAGCTATAAAACCTGAATGCCTCTGCTAGCAGAGTTCACCCATTAAATAACTCTCTATTAGCAACAACTGTTCCTTTGGCATGCAAAAAACAAAGGTTTTTGAGTGATCACATGAGGAAATACTTATATTTTAAAAATACGCATCTGGAGGCTGTAAGATTGTAAGAATTTCCTTCAGCTATTCTTAATGTATAGGTACTGGAAACTATTTTTGAGAAAGCTTGACTGAATTGTGCTGTCAGAGGACAGTTGTTTGCAGCATCCGCTTTAGCTGACCGAATGTCCTCCTACCGAGTGCTTGCTTCCAGCTGCTGCACTGCACTTTCTGCAGCCCAGACTAAGACAGTGCTAGCGAGGGGCTGTCTCACTAGGGCTCACGGCAGGCAGAATACATTCTCTTGTCCTTTTCCCCAGCTATCTCTAAAGCAAATTAATGAGAGCAAGTCTAGACCAATTTTTAAAAAACTTCTCAGACAGACTGTCTCCCTCTTGCTAGTGTTTTGTCAGCGTAATGACTGGTGTTTTATTCTCTGCGAGTAGGGCATTTGGGGATCTGTGTCTTCCATAAAATCAGACTTATGTGAGGGGGAAAGACTCATCCAAAAGCGTATCTGTAACAGCTGAGCTGACTGGCTGGGAAAGCAGTACTGGTTAGATGTGTCCCTTTATGTGCCTGGTAGCACTGTGTTATCAGCAAGTCAGCTCAGACCGCTGCTACTGTGATTTTCATTGCTTATTTTTATAAGAAGAATTTGCTAGAGAGCAGCTGCAATTCTGCATTTCTTAATTCCATGCATATTTATTCTGAGGAGGCAACTGGTTGATGAGCCAACACCCTCGCTGACTATGCCAGGAGGATCACAAGAGACTGCCGCTGTCCCCAGATGATATTCCCAGAGAGTAGTGTGGCAAGCATGTAACAGCGCTCTTGAAGGCCACTGTGATATGGCTGAACTGCATTGTCTTCAACGAAAAAAATTGTCACATGAATTACTATTTTAATGCCAGAAAACACTTTGAAACACAACAGATTATACTCTGTTTAAAAACCCAGTGTATTTTCTCAACTGTCAGAGCCTGATAGACTTGAAATAAGTATAATACTACTATTCTGATGCTCTGAGATGTTCGGTTTCTGTGGGCTAATAGGAAGCTCAGATTTTCAGGTCTGGAGAGAGGGGCTCCCTAGCTGGCAATTTTGGAGCAATCTGAGATGTGAAGGGAATAGGGTAGAGATCATGCAGTGCTAAAATCCTTCTAAAAAACCTTGACAATTATAGTAATTAAAAGAGAGAGGAAGAAGGGGAGATGTTTCCTTGAACAGAGGGACAATTTCTTGTCTGCCCTGGTTTGAGGAGGAGGGGCTGCTTGCTCAGGGCTCTTTCTCTTCAGTAATTTATGAAGCAAATTAATTCTGCAAGACACCACAAAGCCAGAAGCAAAGGTGATGCTGACTGGGCTGCTTTTGGAGCTCCCAAGGTCTCTGGCAGCAAAGGGAAGAAAATGGCATTCGAAGAAAATAGTTGTGGGTTTTTTTTTGTTGGGGTTTTTGGGTTTTTTTGGTTGGTTTGTGTGTTTTGTTTTTTTTTTTACATTACAGCAAGAACTAGCATGTGCTGGCTTTCTTTCCTCCAGGGTGGGAGGGGAAGGAGAATGGCAGTTGTTGGCTCTTTTTCTCTGCTAGTGGAGAACATAGAAAAAGAATGTCATAATAGAAATAGTCACAAATCTTTCAGCAAATCGGTACTCTTGACTCTTCAGGGGGTCTCTGTCCAAGTGGTGGCATATAGGAGTGAAAGCCGGAGACAACAGTTAGTTAACTCATACGTATAGTTTTTGGTATATACGGTATCACTTGGTGTTAAGAGATCAAATGGCTGTTGTTATAACCTAACTGCTGCAAGTTTTTAATTGTGTAGACCACTTTGCATTGAAACCATAGCCAAATATGAGTTATGAAACAATGTTTTAAGATTTACTGTGTATAGCTGAGCCTGTGTAGTGGAAAATAAAAAGCCACATTTGGAACCATGACAGCTTTTGCTAAACACTGAGGAGAAGGGTGAAGGAGACAATTAGGGAATTACTTTTAGTTTTCTCATTCTTTCTGCAGCAAAACTTAGAGCTTTTGCAGAGGTGACTGGTGAAATTTAGAATGACTTTCGAGTGTGGTGGTTATGTCTACCTTTGCCTGAAGGATCCTGAAGCCTGTGACACTCTCCCGTGTGTCATGTTGCCCGGCTAGGCGACCTAAACATGTGCGGAACACAAATAATATGTACCCTTGTGGCAGAAATCTTTCGGGCTCTTCTAGGAAGGATCTTGGCTCTCCTGCCTGTTTGATGTTGGCCATGTGTCAAGGCAGATGGAGGTGGCCTGTAACAGAATGCTGCGATCATCCATCCATGTCCAAGGAAGGAGAATGCTCTGAAATGCAAGCCCTTCCCCTTGGCAACACCAGTTCACTGCTCCTAATATGACCCTGGTCGTTGCTCCGTGGCTTTGATCAGTGATTTTTGGCCTTGTGGGAGCCCTTAAATAGACTTTGTATCCCTGGAGACTGCAGACTGTACTAAACAGGTAGTGCTGGAGCCCCAAATGGGAGACTTGTGGAGAGCTTCTGTGGAAGTACAGACAGAGAATATTGGGGGGAACCTGTTTTGTTGTGTTAGCCAAGCTGCGGAACAAGTATGATTCTATTGAGTTCCAGCTGGCTTATCCAAGCACTGTTTCCCACTGAGAAAGTTAAGGTAATCGGCTTTATTATGAAAGAATGGAAGTAATCAACTGAAAGCAACAGTGTTTACGCAGTTCATGGTTGTATCCTGGTCTGCGCTCCATCGATTGGTGTGAAGCAGCTTGCGCAGTCCTGCTCTCCATGGCACAGTCTCTGGGCGGTGCAGGTTTGCTGTGGTAGCTCCCATGTAACTCCGTTCCCCAGCAGTCAGTGCAGGGGTAAGGGGTTATGGCTGATCCTGGTGATCTTCAGCTCCTGTGACAGCAGGCTGGGGCCACAGGAGACTGGTACAATCTACTCTAAATTGCACCCTGAGACCCGACTGCTGAGCAGTCCCAGGACCGAGAGCGAGTAAAGGGCACCCGGGTGCCCTTTACCCCCTCAGCTACAGTTGAGCAATGCTTAACACAGCTGAACGTCTGGCCCTCCCAGACAGATACAATAACGAGTCTATGAGAATGTTCATACCAATTAAATCTTATCATCAAATCATTCTGTTCCATCACTCCACTTAATTAGCCATGGTCTTTGGTATTTCAGCAATGCTATACCATGCCAAAAAATGAAAGTATTCTTTGTGTGGTACACACCCAACAACTGCCTGTCTGCCAGCTAGAGTCAGATCAACAAATATTTCTCCTGTGCCAGAGCAGTATCTGTTGGAAAACGTAATTGCCCACTTCTGGTTTTTCAAACCAAAATGAGTTAGAGGCCATGGTCTCTTCATCTTGGGTGGTCAGCTTTTATTATAGGAAATGCAAGCTGGTTTCTCATCAGCTGTCTTGTGGGTTTTGTGTGACTCATCACAGTTTATATTCACAACTAAAACACAGTTCCTCGAGTGTTATTTGTTAATATGGCCTTTTTGTTTACAAAAGATAAATGCAGAAAGACTGTAAAGGAATGCAAATTAACTACTATTAGCAGGCAGCAGCAGTGGATCAGAGCTACTACCTAGATCCTTGTCTGCAGCAGGGGCTGGTGACTTCATGAATGTATATTAGGTGAGGGTCTGACCTACATTTATGTGATTAAAAACATCCAAACCCAAGCAGATCATCACACCCTGCTTTTAGAAGAAAGGGCCTGATTTTGCAACCTGTACTCTAAATGACTGGAATTTTTTTCTCCTTTCATTTGAGTAGCTCTTGTGAATAAGTGTGGATGAGGAGCTCTATGGTCTGCAGAATCCAGCCTGGAAGAGCTCATCAACAACTGGCAGTGAGGGGATGCATTAGGAATGAATTCTCAAAACAGCATAGGGGTTAGTTCCCTGATACCCACTGATGTTGAGCCCCATTTTCACTGCCAGTGAGAAAGTGTCTACCAACCTACCTGTGACAAGAAATCAGTTTATTCAGTGGAAATATAATCTATTTTAATAGCACCGCCACAAATGTGTGCTATGCCATCTGAGGCATTTGTCAGATGTGACAAGGCACTCGGCCTATTTTTGTCATGCAGCAAATCTTTTTTCCTATTCTACTTGGGCTAAGTCCCATCCTTAGATATGAGCTCACTCCTCTCTTTCACTTACATGGAAATGTTGGGCGTACGACTGAAGGTAGAATTTGGCTGTGATCTGAATAGATGACATCTGTAATCTTCTTGCAGATAGGGGACCCAAAGGACACAAACAGGTGCTGATAAACATCGAGCCTGCATTAGATGCATTTGTAAATCCTACCTGGCACTTGTCTGCATCTTCAAGTGCCTAAATACATTTGGAAAGCTGCCTTCGAGAGGCTGGTGTTTGTTCTTGCCGGAAGGCCATACAGAGGTGGGAACTGAGTCTCTTTCTTTTGATTGCTTGTATAGGACCTTAATCATCATAATAGTCTTCCTCTTGCCAAAAAGCCCTGTTGGTGGTTTGTCTGCTGTACGTTACAGCTGGATGTGCTTCTGCCTACTTCTCCTCCATGCAAAAACCTCTCTCTTTCTATAATCCCTAGAAGAACTAATTTCAGAATTTACATTAATGTGAAATAGTCAGTCCTATCAGCAGTAGACTTCAAACATTCATGTGAACCCCAGCTTTATTGAAAGCAATTGAAAAATATACATTCACCTCCATTGTGCTACAATTTCATTGTCAGTTTGTGGGCCTGTTCCTGGGATGCATAAGGCCTCTGCCCAGAGTAGCTCCAAAAATGCATCCAAAAGTACCACCGTCGCTAGTATTTACTGATTTTAAAAAACAGACCTCTCCTGTCTTTTCACTTATGCTGGCAGTTCTTTCGGAAGTTATTTGCCTTTGTTTCCTGTCACTATTCTTTGCTGTATGAGCCCAGAAAACTGTTTGAACCAGACTTTCCTTGCATTCTCAGCAGGAATTTGCCTTTCTGATCTCTCTATCTCCAGATCAGCCATGCGGGTTCAACAAAAATCCTCTTGATGTTTTCCTTGTGTTGCAGGCCTTCTGCCATTGCAACTTAATTGCAACAGATAGGCTGTTACTGGTGTCAAAGCATATAATCTATGGTCAAATATTCACTATTAAACCTTTCCCCTCACTTCTTTTGCTGAGACTGCCAATATGTGGAGATTTTCTGGAGTCCCAGGGGTGATTAGCAGCCGGCACAGCCTTCCTATGCAGGTATAATTTCAAGATTTAGCTGCTTTTGTATGAAGCTGAGCAACATCAATGCTGGTACGTGAAACACAACCTTGTACAGAGAAGGAATCCAGCTCCATCGACACAGCGTGGCTCAGACAAGCTATCACCATGCAGAGGCTCTTTTGCTTTCTGGGGGTGTGTAAATACCTCTCCTACCCTTCACACAAGGCCCTAGGGATCTTCTATTGGATAATAAGTTTAAGTCCAAATAATGAACCATTTTGGATGATTGATGGGGGATGTTGTGCACACACCCAGAATATGTCATTTCCAATCAAAAGGAAAGCAATTGTTTCCATATGTTGGCACGTTTGTGATCTTGGTGTTGAGCCAGTTGTCTGGCTGCGATCAGGCAGCAGCATCTAACAGTGATGGAAGATTATACCTTGGAAGTGGGGTGCTAACTTTAGGCTGTATTCCTTAAAAGGATATAAACTCTGAACACTTACCCGGGATGTAATTTATGGTTCCAGTATGTTTTGACTTTACATAGATGAAAAAATAGTCCTTTTGTGTATGCATATATGCATAAAAATTCCTTCGTGCTCGGCATCCCCCCCGCCAAAGGAATCCAATAAAACAATAGCTGGTGCTGGTTTATGTGCTAATTTGGCTGCATGGGCTGTTGCCTGCTGAGGCTTATAAGGATTCCCCCTCTTTTTAACCCAACTCCTTAAAGGTATTTTAACAGCTCGATCTAGTTTTAAGTTGTGCAGCTGGAATGCAGGCTCTTTGAACAGATTTTTGGAGATGCCCTGCACCTACCAAACCCCTCTGTTTTGTGGGTTTTCTTTTTTGTAAAGTGTCAAACTAGTTGCATATTGCTGCACAAATAGATTAATATAATTTTCAAACTTCAGCAACGAGATTCCTCCATGCCAAGGCCCTGCTGACTTCTGCTGCATCAAGCGCGGGTATATACCGCAGGGAGATGGTAAGCTAAAGGCGGCTGGAAGAGGGTATTTTTAACATACGAAGAAGCCACCACTGTAAAATATTCTGCAAGTTCTCCAGCTATCTATAGTTTCCTGAATCACCAACACCTGGAGCAAAGCTGCCTAATCATAGAATCACTTAGGTTGGAAAAGACCTTTAAGATCATCAAGTCCAACTGCTAACCCAGCACTGCCAAGGCTACCACTAAACCATGTCCCTAAGCACCACATCTCCCTGGCTTTTAAATCCGCCCAGGGATGGGGACTCAGCCCCTGCCCTGAGCAGCCTGTGCCAGGCCCTGACAGCCCTTTTGGGGACAAAGTTTTTCCTAATACCCAACCTAACCCTGCCCTGGCGCAGCTTGAGGCCGTTCCCTCTTGTCCCATTGCTTCTTACTGGGGAGAAGAGACCGACCCCCCCCAGCTCCAGCCTCCTTTCAGGCAGTTGTAGAGAGCGATGAGGGCTCCCCTCAGCCTCCTTTTCTCTCCCCCAGCTGTTCCTGGTAAGACCTGTGCTCCAGACCCTTCCCCAGCTTATTATGATCCAGCCAACGAAGGATCACTGCATCCTTCTGGACGCATCAGCGCCAGCAGTACAAAACCTGCAGTGGATGTTGCGTATGTATTGTGTGACCCCATTTGAAAAACACACAGGCAGGTTGTTGGAGAGACACAGGCTTCTTTCTGTGTCACAGCCAGGCCAGTCCTTTTGGATAATCTCAGTGTGGAGTTCTAAAAAAATGTGTTCTTTCACTCCCTAAATTGTGAGCAACTGTCAAGCTTTTAATTCTGCAGCCAAAAACCCTTTGCAACTGTGAGACACAGTGGGCAGAATCATTCAAATCACTGCAGCAATGCTAATTCCTCTAGTTGAGAATAATGAACATATCAAATCACTCTCCAACACACACGTTAAATTTAGGGAAATGACTAGATTAGCATTTTAACTCTGGAAATGTTTGCAGTGGTATCACTGGAGTGTCTTGGGGATGCGTATTGAGCACCCTTGCAATCCTCATCATACAAGACTTGTACGCGTATGGAGCGAAATGTCAGAGTGCTGAAAGACAAGGATTCATGTTTCTACCTAAGATGACTTGCAGTGTTGTGAAAGGAAAGCAGAGCGCCAAATTTTTCTTCTTTTCAGTCATGTGCATGGGGTTTTTATGTATTTATTGGAAATATTAACTTATTAAGGCTCTGTACTGGAATATTTACATAATATATTATGAATAGATTTCTGATGCCTAAAATGCCACTGAGAGAAATGAACTAATGTCTTTTTATAGAAGATTAATTTGCAAAACTAATGTGCTGAAAGGTATTAGGATAGATAATGTATTCAAAAGCTAACAGAACTTACTTTGTGAGTAATTTATTAGGAAAATAGTTTTGATCTTCTGTGCAGGTGTTCAGATACTGAGGAATCAATCCTCACTACTTTTATGTGAAGCACATGCACACTCAAAATTTCAACAATGGCATTATTCACATGTGGTTTTGAGCAATTCAGATTCTAGCTTGTCTTTAAAGAATGGCATTTTCCACACAGCAAAAGCAGAGTCTGATAGTGTTGTACACAGCTACTACCATGGTTGATAGGAATGTCCTTCTTGCCTCTGTATTCCAATATGTTGGGAATTTCCATCCAATCTTATTTTTCACTTATAAGGTCTTCCTGAGTTGCATATCTAGATTCAGTTATTAAACACTGTCATCAGGAATCAGATAGGCAATTTATAGTTCTACCAAAATAAATCCTTCCTTCTCTGTACACATTTAAAATTAATAGTTATTTGTATCGCTCCTGCACAGAAAGCTGTAGCTAGCTCCAGGCATGCTTCAAGCTTGTAGGGCTCCATGAACAGCTAGAAATCTAGATGTGCATGCACTTTTGTAGGAACTTCAACAATTATATTAGCACTTCCAGGCTGTAAGTAAGTATTGCTGTTACCCTTCTGTAGCTAGTGAGACCAAGGTGTGAGCTTTTACGTATCATTGCCCAGGATTGCTCTAGAATTGCTGAGTAGAAGATGAGTGGCCCAGAACTGCTAGTGCTATACTTGAATGTAGATCTGCTCTGTCTTCAGAATCATGTTAGTACTAACTACCTACTTCCAGCAAATTAATGGTCTTCAGTGTATTTCTCAATACTGGTCATATGCTAATCTGGCGAGCTGCTCTGTGTTAATTACAACCTCATTGAGGTGACTGGTTTGCGAAAAGACTGGGAGATTGATTTCACATAGTGGGTTTCATAGGCGTTCCCTCTTAGCCTGCTGTGCCTGGCAGCCAAGCACTTAGGCGCAGGCTGTTGGGTATTTTGACCTTGAGGAACTCGTGCTGTTGACCTCTGTTTCCCTGTCTTCTCAGTGGCGTATCTTGTTTCTGCTGCTAGTACTCTAACAAAGGACTTTAGGTTATCGGACTTAGAGACTTACATGCCTGATCTGGCCTTTGCAGCTATATGGGGCCCATGGACCACTATTTCTGTATGATGGTGCATGTTACCAAAATAAACGTCCTTAAATTAGTCAGTTCAGTTACTGGGAGCAGTCTCACTGTAGCAGCAGAGAGCTTGATGTAGGCCAGTTATGATTCTTTTATGTGGTTTTTTTTGAGAAAATGTGCTGTTTTGAAGTTAATAATTATCTAGTTACGGATACCTCTCAGCATATTAATGGAATATCGTTATTGTCATATATATTTTTCAACAAGAATAGGATCTTTCAGCAGATACAGGTCTTGGTCCAGCAACAGCATAGCAATAAGTCAGCATCTATTCATGTGCTGCTAGTTGTATTGTGGGGATGCCAACTGTAAATTTACTCTATTCCAGCTCTGCTCCCTCATTTGGGGTTTATTTGAGGGTTTTGTGTCCTAGTGACTCTTAACAACTTAGCTGTGCTACCACTGTGCAAATGGAAGTGCAGTGGCCTACATTTCAACAGTGATTAGTGAGACAGCCTGAAATACTTTAAGCAGCCCTGCTTTTCAGAAAGCTTTGAGCACTTGTCCACCAGTGGATCTAGTCTTACGCCATGTCACAAGCTGGAAATTCAAAATTGCTGATCGTTTTGGAGAATTCGATACAGAGTATTTAAATTGTGCTTGACATTTGTTTTCTTCCTCTTGTGCCGGGATCCGTCATGGTCCAGTGTAATGGGTCAGTCTGTGTTTCATTAAATATTAACAGTGGAAATCATTCATGTTCATTTAGAGGGCAATACTGTTGTGTTAATGGATGGAAAATTCCCTGGAAGACTGCTGATAAAGATGTAGTGGCAACTGGTACTGCATCATTGATGGTGCAGTTTCTAAACTGTACTGCAGGAGGGGATGGGTAATGTGAAGAGGTAAAATGTCCATGGGAGAACAAGAAGAAAGATACCATAAGAAACATTCATGCACCTTCTAAGTGATCTGACAGGCCTTTTCTGCCCTGCACTTTAGAACTGATCACACTGAAATGCTTTTTCCAAAATCTGCCCATCTGGCCTTCATCCTGACCCCAGCAAAACCACTGCTCTGAAGCCACCTCAGCAACGTTGTCCCTCAACAAAACCTTGCATTGCTGTGACACGTGCAAGCACAGCTGAGTATCCAGCTCGTAGCGCCCACTTCCCCTTGTGCAAACGTTGTGGTTTCATTTGTCTGGCAAGGTAACTTGAGCAGTTCAAGAAAAGCAGCTATCACTTATCTTTTGTGCAGCACGTAGCATGTTTGTGTGGGCTACCTTGGATCACGTAGTACAAGTGCTCCCTAACAGTATTTTATTTTTCAGTTCCACTTGCAACTCCTAGAGCATTGAAAGGGCTTGCAGAGATTTTACAGGAACAGACCTCCTTTAGCCATCGGTACAACGCCAGAGACTCTGCTAATGAACCCATCCGAGGAACGGTAAGACAATGTGCATCCTGTATGATTAATAGCATCCAGGAAGGTGGAGGAGTATGTTTATCCCAGAACTTCCGACTGTCTGTTTGATATGAACATTTGTTGTCAGCTGATTTGGAATTGCTAGCAGTTAAAATTAATGACATGCTCTTTTGTATTACTTGTACATGCGCCATTTTGTATTCGCGTGTATTGTAGCACCCAGGCTTCCTGTAGTTTTGATAATAACCTAATCGTAAATCACATGATTTGGATTTCTAAAGAGTCTGTTTACGCTGTGACTTCACTGAACCCAACTGCCTTTGCGTGTGAAAAAGCTGGAATGAGTGAGATTAGAACAAGGGCTAATGCGCAAGGGTCTGTTTTGATACAGACCCTTAACTTTTGCCAGGCCTCGGCTCTTAGGTGTTTGTATGGTTATGCATTTCTTATAAATCAGTAACTTAGTATAAATGGGGAACTGATCCACAGATGCTGATAGACTTCAAAAAGATCCAAAATACAGGATTTGGTTGTGAAAAATATTTTGACAAATGCAGGGTATGTTTCTTTCCACTTCTGTTTATTTAAAAAAAAAAAAAAATCTTGTGTGACCCTGATGAGCAAAATCACTCGGGATGCAGTCATAAATCTCCTGGCCTACAAAAGCAGCAGTTCAGAATCGTATCCATAGCAACCCATGTAGTAAGAAATGAAATCTGATATGAATAGTCTCATACAGAAGAACCGTATGCAAGTCACACACTCTCTGAGGCAGAGTGGTTGTGAAGCAGAGAAAATAAGATGCGTTTTCTTTTACTTGTTGCTTCTTTCCAAGTATTCCTGCCGTGCCCCATTTCATGAATAAAACGGGCTGACAAACCAGCTATTATTCTGTTGCCTTCAGCTATTCGGACCTAGGCCAATGGCCAGTAGAGAGGCCGAGAAACAAGCGTAAGCTTTGCCAGCACTTGAGCTAATAAATGAACTCAGCTCACAGCTGCATCTACGAGCTGCTTGTGTTCCCCTGGTTAATGTCAACCTTGTTTCCCCTTCCAGCGACATGGAGCTTTTGTGTGTGCAGAGATAAAACCAGCAAGTGGTCGATAGTTCCTAGGGGAACAGAAATATTCCTGAGTGCTAGAGGGTCATGTTCACTAGAACGGCCAAAACCAGAGAAAGGAAACTCAGTGAAAGGCTGAATGACCTCACCCAGTCTCTTCCTGCAGAATTCCTAGGAGACAGTAGGCTCTGAAAATCACTTATCAAAACCAGACGTCAGAAAAATAGCCAAGGCATACCCCAGAATTCCTGTGAGAGGACACAAAAGTTCAGGCATTTCTCAGACAACTGAAGTGGATGTTGGCTGCCCTGCTGGGGAGGAGCCCTTTATATCCTACAATGAAATGGCCTTCGATAGATGGGGGGGGTGTTACCTACTGTATGTAAAAACATGCAGACGCTGATACCACCATCAGCAACTGAAACAAAAAGAGCCCAGAGTCACTGTTAGGCCAGTGCATTTGCTTATTCTAATATCAATAACACCAAACACAAGCTGACACCAGTGAATTGTTAGAGGGAACACAATACTTCTTTGACGTACGAACAGCTGCATCATGCTTTGATGTCTCTAGAAAACTGTATGTTTATCAGAACCTTTTTTTGATGGTGAAATTTCACTGCCTTTCCTGGAGCATCAGCCTCTTGATTCTTTCTATACATTCCGTAAGATGGTTTTTAAGTTAGTTAACACTTTCGGAGCTGCTGGTTAGAAGTCACTGTGATTCGTGAAAAGGTCCTTTCTTTTTGAAACCAGTTATACTTTTTTTTTTGCTGGTTGCTAGGTGTTTTACGTAAATGGTTTTTATTTACACCATCTCTTTGGATGCTGCAGTGTGAAACGTCATTTTTGCATGCCATGTGGTGTCAGCTTGTGATAAATGGAAGCCATTGTTGCTTCCGTAGGAAACAACGACAGCCAAGAAGGACAATTTGCTGCAGTCCACAGGAATGCAAAAATAATATGTCACCGCTCTCTACAGCTAATGAAGACAAACCCTTGGAGCAAGCCCTTTTGAGGGAGAAGAGAATGCTTCTGTGTAAGATTTAAGTCTATAATTTTTTTCATATTAGACCACATGAAACAAGAAAACAGCTAATTTACTCTAGGCTTTCCTTCCATGCTAAAAGAAAACAATTGTTCAAGAGACTGAAGGACAAGTTTTATTAAGAATATTTCTTCAGTATCTTTCCCTGTGCTTTTCACTGGTATTCCCAACAGATTTTCCCCTGTATTCTTGTGTTGGAGAGACTCACATTTTAACACAAAAATTTAACTTGCAGCTTTTCATAGAGCAGATGAGAGCAAGTTATTACCTGCAGTCCTCAAACTGGCCCCTCTTACATGCTAGAGGAGTTCACGTGTGCACTTCGCTGCAATGAGAGTAATAAAAAGTCAACTGTCAGCTTTCTACTTCGAGAAAGACATACTTGTCCTAACTATATATAATCCTGCTAGACTTACATGTTTTATAAGTTTTTTTTTTCTCTCAAAGACTGGTAGCAAAATGGGAAAATAATCCTTGAACATTTTGGGGAGAATTATTTGAGGTGGTGTTTACATAGTGCTTTAGATCCTGTGTTATAACCGAAATGAAAACACACCCCTGTACAACATGCTGTGACAATTCTTTGGTTTTCTTCAGTTAACAGAAAAATGTATGAAACTGCTCTAATTTAGCCTTCCGTTGTACAAACTCAGCTTCCATTGGTATCAATGAAAACTGCACTAGTTTACTAGCTGTACCTCTTCAGTTTCTGCCGTCATTGCCATGTTAATAATAAACTGGCATTTGTAGGTCTTACCAAAATGATCAGATCTGTATCTATTGTAATATAGCGGGGATTTTCCTGATCCTGTGCATTACAACTTTTCATTTCTCGTAATGAGCTGTAAGTTTTTAAAGTGACTGGACAAAGTGTGGGGAGTGGGAGTAGAAGAGAGGGTAAAATCAGTAAGACCTGAAACACTCTGTGCAAACACCAACACAGATATTAGGCATGAGAGCCAATCCTGAAATGAATTGCAGCCTTTTGGGACATCTAGTACGTTCTAAATAAACCTACAATGTCAGACCTCAGAGGTCAGCACAGTAAAATATGAATACCTCAGTAAAGCTATCAGATAACATCTCTAAGTTCAGTTCTTCCTGCAGTCACAGAGAACGCAGTTAGGATATTCCAGGCGCTTAGTTAAACAACTTAATAGCTAAAGGGGAAAACAGCTCTGCATCCCTGGCACTCTCGCATACTTTCTCGGGATGGATTTTTTTTTTTTCACTTGAAGTAGCAGAAGCCCAGTGTTATTTTTAATTGGATATTTATATAACACGCGCACAGATCCCAAAACCGTGTTAATTTACTGTTAAGTTTTGCAAAGCACAATTTTAGACAAGATGTCTTAGAAGAACGAAATGCCAAAATTAAAATGAATGGAAGACCAAGTTAGCAAGATGGAGAGGATGTTGCCATTGTGTCTAATACCTTTTCGGTCTCATGAATGCCCAGAGCATCTTCACTAACCAGCTTTAATTTTATCACTTCAAGAAGCACCTGAACCTTGTTCCTGGACTGTCTTATTTGTAGACCTGGGCAAGTTGCATGTAGCACACATCAACTGTGCTTTCTGAAATCATACTATATGAATATTTTTCTCTCCCATCTGGAGTTTCTTGGAGCTTCTGTCAATGCCAGCTCACCTTCCTGAATAAATTAATTCTGTATTCTCCAAGTAGAGCAAATATCATTAGAAGCACCAGTATTATTATTTTAAATAATGAAGAAATGTCTATGACAGGGTAAGAGGGCATGTACATGCCAAATTAAATCAGAAAATTTATTGCCACAGGACAATAGGGATGTGCATTATTCAGTTGTATTAAGGCAGTATAATGATGCTCAAAGGAAAGTCAGTGTCACTTGAAAAAGAAGTTGGACTACAAACCCATGTCATCAAAGGAGGAGTGTGAGGGAACTTGTGTTCTTGAATTTAAGTGATCTATAGAATCAGCAGGTGCCATGGACAAGCTCAGAGTTAAATTTCTTTCATTACAATGAGAATAATTTTAAAATTAATAATAATTGCTGTTATTACTGTCCATATTCCAGTAGAAATGGTCAGAGTGCCTAAATCCTTACTAGTGTGACTGGTTTCTACTTGTGAGTAACTCATGGCTTACATGAGTAAATGTTTCCAGGCTCTGATTCATATTTCCTAAAAGCATTTCATGTTGTGTAGTTTATTTCATACACAGTTTAATTCATACATTAATCGGACTATAAATACACAGTCCAGTGCCTATCCTGCCCTGTACCACACCAGTATACCTGTACTTTAATCTTTTTGATGACTTCTCTGTCAGATCTACTTTTTGAAGATATTTCATTTGTTTTGAGCTTCTCTGGTGAATTCGTAGTAACTGTACTGGCTGTTTGATTGTGTCCCTCTGCTGTGCGCTCTGGAAGGTCTATTATGCAAGTATATTTATCTTCTCTGCTTTCTCAGCTTGTTACTTAACAGATTTGTTGTTTCGTTGATGATACTTCTTATTTTCATCGAGCATTAGTGAAAGCATTTCATTAGTCGTTGTACATATGGAGAAATCACGGTTTCATTTAGTCTGAACTCGTTACAAAATCCATTTCCATATTCTGAAGATAGCTTTCTCTTCTATCAGTGACATCATCAAATGATATAACACAGAATCTTCTTGTCATAGAAGGAAAAAAATCTGGGATAAATCTTCCTCATCCTTCCTTCTTCCATTTGTTTCTTCAGATATACATAACTTAGGCTAAACCCCTGTGTTCCGTGGTGCCCAGGACCTCTAGCCCTCATATGGGGCTCCATCGTGCCAAGTGCTGTACGGTGGAACAGAGGAGTTTACCGCTCTAAGGCATTCCCACTGCTGGGTTTGACAGAAGGCTACATAGAAGTTGGCCATAAACCAAGGTATTTGCTCCTTGCGCATCCCCGGTGGGCTGTTCTGTTCCTCAGGCCTCAGAAGCAGTCTTCATGGGTTGTTCCCAGGTGGCAAATTTCAGTCCGGAAGGAAGCTGCAAGGGAAGGATTTTGTAAGAGAGCTCTGGCAGAAAGCTCCTAAGCCTGCTCTCTCAGGTTTTGACATGAGCGTGGGCTATTATTAGGAAATAAATGCAATGTGGAAGGGATGGGTCTTGTTTTATCTCTTTTTCTTTTTTTTTTAAAATCAGAGATTTTGTGAGCGAGAGACTAAAAAAAATGGTAAAATCTTTGAAATGTGCTGTTGTTTTAGGACTTTTTGTAGTGGATAAAACCAGAAGTTCCCAGTATTGCTGTCCAGAATGTGCACTTGAGTCTTCAGAGTGTTTACTGACTTTTTGTGACATTTGGATGTATTGTTAGGAGCTCGGTCATGAGGAATTTCTTTAGAAGCTATGCTACCCGGTGTGTCTGTGTCATTGATCTGTGAGCTAAAAAATCCTTCAAGGCAATAATAGGAGGATAAAAGCAGTTATGTTCTCACAGGTCACCAACCCAACCTACAGTCACCCGTGCTGGCACGGTGCAGAGATGCAGATTATCCCCCTGTGCCAAAAAAGAAGGCTTCTACCATGGGGCGAGAGAATTCATTCACGGGAGAGGTTATTAGACAGCGTCCCCACTGCTATTCTCCCTGGGGTGTGAGTGGAGTCTGGGCTTGTCTTGTGCTGCTTTCATGAGACAAAATGAAGGGAGAAGCGAGCAAGTGTTGGCCTGGCATTCAGGTTTCACTCTGCTGCAGTCTAGTCTTTCATTTGCCAGCTCTTTAATGTTTCTCTGTGTCTGAATGTTTGTGTGTCTGCTTAGGTCTGGAGAATTGTAGCTCAACACTTATGCCTGATTTAAATAGCTATGTTAAAAAAATGATGGGATAAAGGAAAATCGGTGGCTGCACTTGTTGCTTCCACACTCCTCTCTTCCTGACCATCCCGTGCAGTGAAATTGAGTGTGGAGAGAAGCCTCAAATCCAGTTGGTCCAGCTATAATCTGAATTGCTCAGCCTTTACAAACTAGACACTGTGCTGTCTTTTGCTGCTGACATGGATCCCGTTGGCAGAGTAACTGTACAGAATGTGCAGTGCCTCTCTTTCAGCCCCTGAGAGAATTTTTCACTGTAAGGGATGCACTAGCAGCCTTCATAATGCTGCTATAGAAGCGTTCTTGCACTAATACAGGCTACCATCACTAGGAAGCTCTGTCCTGGTTGAGGTGATGGAAAGCAGCAGAATCTTGCCGTGAGCTCGGTTTATGATTGGTACAGTCCAGTGTAAAATGGCAAAACTTATGGCTGAGGCTTCTTGCAGTTCCTGGCTGCGTTTCTTGCTCCATAACACACTCTTCCTTCCCACGCAGTGAGAAGCTCTTGTCAATGAGGTGTCAATGTTTTTCTCCACAGTACTTTTGAATATATAAATATAAGAGGAGCTTCAGAGAAGATGGATTTTTTTTTTCCTATCTCCAGAGCAATGGTTCAGGATGGTGGGTAGGAATTAGGTAGACAGACACGTGTGCATGTTGTTAGGAGCTCAGTCATGAGGAATTCCTTTAGAAGCTATGCTACCCAGTGTGTCTGGGCCATCGGTCTGTCACTTTGTGAGTTACCAATCTGCACACCTGGATGGGCAGAGCTCTGGTAAGTCGGACATTCTTGAAAAGAAAATGGGAGAAGATGCCACAGTTGTGCAGGAAATCCCATTCTAGATAAGTTGAAGGTGGCATTATTCAAGACTTCTGCATGGGCATTGTGGAATGAAGACAGTGAATGATTAGCCATATTATTGGCTCTATACCACTGATTTAACAGAACTTGTGAGATTTAATCTATGTGGTTGGGCTAGTGACTTTCTGAAAACTCTTATGATTAATCATCAGTTGTAATTGCAATAGATTAGTCTGTCACTGATCAGCTTAAAATGTTTTGTGTTGCACTTAGCTGAGTGGTGCTTCATGAGGATGTGTCTGCTTCCAGGCCAGTGGGAAGTTCACCAATTCTGTCCTTCCGTAATACGAATGCCAAACTAGCTGAAATACATGACATCGTGGCTTATGACCGGACTCTATGGCCAGTCAGAGGTGGGGAATGGTGTCCTGCCCTGGGCTTTGATTCACAAAACCGCAGCACTGAGGCTACGTTTACAAGGCAGGCTGGCTGCTGCTTGCATCTAATGGTAGAGCTTCCTCTCTCTTCTATGCCCGGCTACTTGTGAAGAGCAGTGAAGCAGCCCGAGATGGCTGTATTCAAGCGTTACGTCATGCTGTCCTTTTACGTGTCAGCTTAAGCAGTAATACCCTCATATTTCTGTGACGTGTGGCATTATCTGTGTGCATTGTGGCAGTGGATGGTCAGCATGTTTAATAAAGCAGCAGCTACCGATAGGAACAGAATACACTTCAGAATCAAAATCACTTGCAATGTACTATTAAGTCTTTTCCAGTCAATCTTTAGTTATAGGGTGGGGTTGAAGTCAATGGAAATGCTGCCATAGGCTTTAACAGCAGTTGGATCCGGCCCCGTAACGGCACTTTGTTTTAATTGTCTCGGAGGACTGTGGCTTTCATCTAGTCGCAAGTTAATGAAATTGCAAAGTCAGTGGTTCCAGCCTAACAAAAGGGATGGAACCTCAGTTTAATACGCCTTTCCCATTTGTAGTAAGTAACGGGAGCAGGACAAAACTGCAGTCTTTGAAAAAGGACACAGCCCTGTCATTGCGTTTCTTTGGCACAAATCAATGGGGATTAAGCTGTGACCCATGGAAGTTCCTACTAGAACTCTTCTCTGAATACAACTGCTGTCACTGCACATGGGAGGGGAAGTGGTTTGTGCAACCACAGAGTGTCTGTGAAACACTGCGGTTCTAACCACGGGTGAAAGTGGGGAATATGTGATATGAAGTGAGTAAACACCAAACGTAATGGCTAACGAACATAGGGCCAAAATGCGTTAAGTTTACTCTAGGAAATCATCCTGTTGAGCAAGTGCTGGTGTCCTGATAGCTGTCCTGACCAAGATTTTATTTCAATTTAACAGTACCTAAAGAGAGAGATTTACTGGGAGCTCTACGGGTAGTCTAGAACCCCTTTGTAGCACAGCTCAGTGCAGGTGTGCCTGTGGTCTTCCCTCTGCCTCCAATCCCCCTCCACTTGTCCTGCAAGAAGGACATTTTCAGTGTCAAACCTATTTGTCAGTACTTGAGAGGAGATGAGAGCAATGAGATCATTAAAAAATACTAATCTATCTTTGTTTAATTTTTAGTTACTCAGAAGAACATGCAGTTTACAGAAGCCAAGAAGCAGTTAAGAAGCTGCCTGGCGCTCAAGGAAGGTGAGTATTGCACACAGGTTTGGCACTGATCTTCTCATTCATGTTCTCTTTAATCTTTCCCTGTTCCTTCCTCCCTTGACTAGACTGCCTGGAAACAGCTCTAGACAGTGAAGTGCCTCTGAAGGTAGTGTGTACAACATAGACACCGGTCTCTGCTCTGTGTGCTTATTCTTGTGTGGAGAACAATACAGAGAAAACAGTAAAACATTTATTCACTGCAAATGTCAATTAAAACATTAATAAAACAACAGGTAGAATGTGGGCAATGCAAGCAGCGTTCATCCCACTGCTGAGTATCCGAATAGCTGCTTGATAAGAAAAGTGTCTCACTACCTTCCTTTCATGTCTGAATCTGCCAAAATTCCACCGAGCTCCTGTCAGCCCTCTGCAAAGTGATCATAATGCACACAAATGCCCAGAAAACGTCTCTCAGAATCAAAGCTGCTCTCCATGATAAACAGTGAATATTGATTTGAACTGAAGACATTTGGCTTGAGAGGAATGGCTTAGCCCAGTCTAAGCGTTTGGCTGATGTAACAGAACTGCTGTTAGTGAAGTGGCTTTGCTTGACGTTGTTTTGCATCATGTTCAGGAGTCTTATCACACAGACAGCTAAATTACCTTCAGATGTTCATTTGTTCGTTGTCTGGGTTTCTTGCATTACTAAGATGAGTTCTACCACGTGGAATGAAATCTAATGAACAAGAATGAAGGCCCCCTTCCTGTGACATTGCTACGCGTTGGTACAGCGTGTGCTGACAGGGGTGGTTTACAGTAATGTAGTGGGGGGTATAAGCTTTGTTCAATTTAAAAACCACCACTTCTGGACTGTTTTATTGTGAACTTGTAGACTTGTCCATTTTTTAGCCTAAGCATCAAAATAGTTCCAGCCATACAAAACTACAGAAAAAGAATTTTGTTTAAATAATTAATAGTGAATGATTTTATAATGCTTTTTGCATATTTTGGTTTATAGCTTTACAGAGCTATAAACCATTTTCATCTAGCAATTGCTATTCCTGTCACTGAAATGGGTCGATACACCATGTCTTTACATGATTTATGTTAACCTTACATATTAACATTGCAAAGGCAAGATCCCCTGCCAATATCATCATGACCTATGTCTCTAGGCTGAGTGATTTCTCAGACCACTGGAAAGAAATGGTTTTGGAAGCTTTGGTTCTCCGTAACAGAAATAGCAGAAGGAATTTCTTAGAACAGAATGATGGGCATCTGGCTTTAGGCATTCAGCTAGGGCTCAGAAGATCTGTGTTTGATTCCTAGCTCTGAGCTCCTTCAGCCACGTAGTGACTGTGAGCCAGTCAGTGTTTATGAGCATCAGCACTTACTCGATAAGGATGATGCTTTCCTACTTTGCAGGAATCTTGAAAGCTTATCATGAATTTAAGGTACCAAGGCACCATGGTAATGGTGGCAATATTACTAGATTGACTGTGCCAGCCATGCCTAGCTTTAATTAGCTGTCCTGCGAATCTGCTGATGTGGTAAAATGCTAAACAGAGCCAAAATCCAAATCTCACGAAATGTCTTTGACTATTCTAACGCTCATCTAAAATACTGCCTCCTGATCTCCTAGGTTACCAGAGCTTATGTCACTAATTAGTGCATGAGTCTGCAGCACCAAGGATGACGTGGATGAGGCTGGAGCATAGCAATTACAGCTTAAGAGATTTTGTAAAGAATTCGGTGAGAATGGGCAGTTGGGTGTGTATACAGAGGATTTAATAAAGGTCTAATCAAGATTCCTGTGTTTGTTCACACAGACCTATCGTCTAGCGAGTTCCTCTCAAGAGGAGACTCAGGCTGCAGGATTACTGTAAGAACCGTATTTGGTAAATCACGTCTTTTCTGTGACTGAATCGTTGGTACAAAACAGATCTTTTGGAGAAGCCAAATTTGCTTGTTTTGTGCACACCTCATGCACACATGCCTGCACCTTTATATGCTGCAGAATTCATCCTTTGAGGAGAGCAGGTATTTGCCATATATCCCATGAATTGCTTTGATGCTTTCTTGGTAGCAAGTTAAAATAGTGAGTCAGCTAATTGAGCTTGAAAAACAGTTTAATCCTATTACAGCACATAAGGCATCGTCTTTTTTGGTTTTCTTTCAATAATGCTGGTTCATGCGCTATTCACAGATGTTAAGAAACATGTTTGTAAGCATTCTGTCTAATCTAAAAAAAAGTGTGGATCCACAACAGATAAATGACTATTATGTTTTGTAGTCTCTGTCACTGGGACTTCCAATTCAATTCGTCTGTGCCTTGTTTTATTACCATTTTTACAAACCATCACACAGATGAGGACAGTTCCCCAAAATGTTTGGGCATGATTTTTCCTCATACGCTTAGCCTGTAGCAAAGATCTGGACTAGAAGCAGCATGTACCAGCAAAACAATGCATTGTTTTCTCTGTGTGAGACAATACATTCAGAAAGAGAACAGCAGCCCCCTCGCTTCATCAAAAAGGAAACACA
Organism: Theristicus caerulescens; assembly: GCA_020745775.1. Taxonomy (NCBI): domain Eukaryota; kingdom Metazoa; phylum Chordata; class Aves; order Pelecaniformes; family Threskiornithidae; genus Theristicus; species Theristicus caerulescens. Next base: position 126,353,368 of record CM036561.1, on the reverse strand, counting down.
TAAGGGTCAGGTTTGGCTAATGGGGCCTCATTAATAAAGCTGCCTTTCAATAACTGTTCGGGTATGGGGAGAATTCTTGGTGTGAGAAGCCCTCTGCCTTTAGGGTTGTGGCATAGGGCTCTGCTGCGGCCTTGCAGTACTGCTTGTTGCCTGTGGAGAAACAAGTTTGTGAGTTCATTGTGCCAGGGAGTCCCCAGTAAAGCTCTCTTTAGTACCTATGACTGTTTCATGCTTGCTGTGGGAACTCTGAAGTTGGCTGCTTTCCAGTGCTCCTGCACTCCTGTTCGGTATGACCTTCAAAGGAGAAAGTCAAAGTTGGATTGTTCTGTTGCACGAAGGCCTGTTCCCGTGGCGTGAGACTCGGTCCGCCACAGGATGGTCAGCCACTTCACTGACCTCACTTCCTTCATCTTCCTAAGAGCTTTATAAGCATAACCCAACAACGGGGACAGTCTGGCAGGGCAGCGAAATCCTGCTGTTTTAATCACCACCACGTTCCATAGTACTCTGCTGAAACAGAGGCATGCAGGTAATGGGTATTTTATTTCAGTACTTTGTGCATATTGAGCAATATATTTCCCTACTTATGTGTCAGAGCTTGAAAGGACTATCCATTTTTAATGAGCTATACCATGCATAGCTAATGTAGAAACTTAATTTTAGATACAGATTTTGGTTTTATGCATTAGGAACCATGCAAATCGCTGCTGCGAGTTAGGATGACACAAGAAGTGTGGTGTTCAGGGGTGGCTCAAAGACCCAGGCACAGGTGAAGGTGGTCCTCCTGATGCCTGAATCCCAGATACATATTGTCAAGTATGAGCTGCTACATACATAATGTAACAGTCTGTTGCAGTTGGCCCATTCCAGAGCCTCTTGAAGGCTCAGTTCCCTGCAGGCAGGGATTAAAAATAAATAATCTGAAAGTGGTACTAGCTCAGCTAATAAGCAAAGAGCAGGGTAATCAAGTTGTGCTGGAGAGCTGTACTGTTGCACTGATAGCAGTATCTAGATAGCTTGTTCTAGCCCAGCTGTGGGTGCCTGGCACTGCCTACTGAGGATCGGGCTCTAAAGATCCTACCCAAAGGTCAGCTCCACAGTACAGCTCCTGGATTGAAATGAGGTGCTTCTCTAGCTCGGAATCCAACCTTTTTGGCCAAGTCCTCAAGCCAGCTGATCTTAATGTTCTGGTTTTATACCAAGAAAGCTTGCATAAAGCTGGGCTAGGGGTCCCAAGGAGTAATTCCATTTCCCTGAAGCCCAGTGATCTGAGTTTTCACCTGCCTGCATGATAATATAAGTCTGCCGTGATCACATTACTGTCAGTGCATCCCGGAATGTTCTAGGGTACAAACAGAAGAGGTCAAACTCTCAGCCAAGCCAGACAGCAAGCCGGACAAAGAGACAGAAATGCAATAAGAGGAATTTTTCCCAGCTTCGTTTTCTGTTCACGCTTCTTTACCTGTTTTGCTTACTGCAAAATGACAGTTCTCCTTCCATGCTCTGGACTGCTAGTTTGGGGTGCAAAGTGTAGACTTTTTTGTTTCTCATAATTCTGTCTTGTTTTTATTTTTTGTATTATTTTTCAGCACTCAAGGAGAATTGTAATGTACTACATGTATGCTGATTGCAAGTGGCAGAGCCATACCACCAAGGCCTCCGTGCCCCAGGAAATGACTGAGGTCCTTTATGCCTGGCAAAACTATTCATCTAGAAGCACCTTTTTGTAATGTTCTCCTTCCCCTGCCAGTTGTTTATTCATGCATCCACAATGAGGAGCAACTGAAGGTGAGCTTACTCTTGCACTTGTAGTATATTAAAATTAAAGACATGCACTTCCAAGAATTGCACTCTCCTTCCTCCAACCAAAAAGAAAAGAAAGACCTGGGCAAAGTGCAGCAGGAGATATGATATGAAGCTCATTCCACTCACATAATTAAATACAGAGATTCACAAGATCAAAGGGCACCTGGGTAAATTAAAAGAAAAGCCTACGTGGAATGGATCCATCTCTTGCGCAGCTTCATATGGATTAGAACGATGTGAAGCCTTATCAATCAAAGCAAAGATGAATATGGCTGGGAATGAACCGTTGGTCATAGTGCACTTCTGGTTTGAATTCAACAAAGGGTAAAAACTGTGACACAGACTTCTATCAGTGAAATGGGGTGGTAGCTTTCTTAGACCTTAAAGAAAATGACCGTCAAAATCCTTGAGAGTCTTTCTATCAGCATTAAGTGATGCTGGATTGAGGTGCAGTCGTGTCCACAAGATGTATGTATGTCACTGTCTTAGCCAGACAGGAGGACCACAAGATGCTTGTGGTGCAGGGAGGCAGGACAGGGAAGTGAACATTGTAGGTACATGGGTGAGTACAGGCAGTGGTGAATCGGAAACTTTCAGCAGCGTTGAAACTGATCAAAGGAAGCAGAGAGTGTGAAATGTGCAGAAAGGACAGCGCATTCCTGGGAGCGTTGTAGCAAAGACACTGAGACAAACTCAAACCTGAAATAAGTGGGAGTGACTCATGTGGACTTCAGTGGGAGCTGAAGCTGTTCAGACTTGTGCAGAAGTTCGTCCAGTTTAGCATGAATTGTTTTCCAGGGCATGGGTGAGAGCATCTCTACTTGCCCAAGGAGTGTTTTTCATTGCAAGAAGCCTCTTGTTCTAATGCTTGAGATTTCCCACAATGCCAGCTGAGTTCAAGGCACTTCAGCATCAGTAAGGCACCGCTCTTGAGTGTCAAGGAGATAAGGATCTGAGGCCAATAAGCAGAGTTTAGAGGAACAACAGATACTTGACTTTGTTATCGTAAATTATCCCATATCCTTCCTACAACACAAGTTGCCAGGCCATCCAGATACATCTGCAGGGTAAACACATGTCTGTAATAATTGAGTGCTTATGCCCTGTTTTGTTAAGCCCTCTACTAGTTCAAAAGTCAGTGGGGGTAAGTAATAGATCCTGGAGCCGAGTGAGATGATTGTATACTCATTTACATTTCAATGTCTGCATTGGTCTTCCAGTTCACAGCTCTTTTTCTGGCAGTGCTGATGATAATCTGGGCACTAGGAACAAAGTGACAGGTCTGAAGGCATATATCTGTGTGCTAAGCTCTTTCTGTGGCAATTAAAAATCACAGCACTTTGAATTACGTGGGACCCTTGAAAACCTTATCTTTAGAGCTGCGAAGCTTCAGCAGCGCTGAGCACTGACAGCCTTGCTGCTCCTCAGCTGGCTGCTCATGGGTTAAATATCATTTATGCTCATTTCTTTCTCTTACGACTGTAAGAATAACTCGGTCTTCTTCATTAGGCAATTCTTGGCTATTAAATGCAGGTTTATTAGTTTGCTCAGAAGTGTTCATTGTTTGCACAGCTGAGCTATGTATCTCAGGAGAAGATAAATAAAAGTTTTTGTCCTAGGAAATGTCAGTGACAGACTTTTAGGTTTAGCAATCAATTTACATTGGTACTTTTCAGAAGAGGGAAGGCAGGACACTTGGTTTTGGTTAAGGAGAAACCTTTCTAGCATCACTGGAGGTGGGCAAAAGAGCAGTTTGATGTGAGAGCCACAGGGCCTGGCTTTGAGCAGTGGAAAAATACCCAAAAGAGCTTGACATGGCTGAACATTTCCTAAACAGAGCTGCAAGAGAGGAGAGCAGCTGGCGGAATTAATTGCCTGTAATTTTTTTGAGGTGATGGCTGAGTGTGAACGGCTGCAGCAGAACAGAGGTCAGAAGGGTGGGAACAGGTTTTGTTTTTTCACCAAAAAAATATAACTGGTAAAGCATCTCAAAAAAACTCAAAAAAAAAAAAAGCCACATGCAGAGGCTCTCTTAAGAGATTGATATCTCCTAAAAAGCTTCAGTTGCTAAGAAAACATATTATCGAAAGTTCAGGTGACTGTGCCAATAAATGACACGGATACATTGTCTGAGACTTCCAATTCCCCTTTTTCAGTAGCTTGCAAAAGTCAAATTTGAACTCTTCATGCTAAAGTATCTTGCCCTGTGTGTCAGGCTCAAGCTGAACTTGCTTTTGCTGTGGGTTTTTTAACTTTCAACTAAAGCACTTCAGCTCTTTCTCACAACAAGTTGTGTCCCATGTTATATGATTTTTTTTTAATAGATTGATTAAACTTTATTGACTTGCTGTTTAGGAAGGCAGTTACCACAGATGTGTGGTTTGCCACTTCTGTGAATGTAGCCCGAATTTAGTTGTTATAAAACCTCAGAAAATCTGTAACACCATCTACCAAGGAGGGACTTGTTAGCGTTTGTCAGCTAAAGTCAGGGAGGAGTCTGTCAGCACTGAGCATGTCCTGGCACAGGCCCACCTCTGAGCAGACCATCATGGCAATTCTTCCTCCTACTCATGGGCAAAAGTTGTGAGTTACAAAGTGGAGGGGAACACCGTTTCCTGTCCTCTCACGGAGTCCTGGGCTGCTACACCAGCCGCAGGAAGTAAAAAGAGAAGGCAGACTGATGATCTTAGTTGGGAGCTGGAAATAAGGAGGGAAGGAGACCTAGTCAGAGAAGTAGGTAAGGGACTAAGATGTGGCACGGATGGGTGCGGAGCTGGGATTTAGGACCAGCACTGGTTTTCTGGGAGGGGTAAAATCTGGAGCCAAAGGTGAGCAGAGGGGAAGAATCCGGGGCTGGGACAGAGAAAGGCCGGAGAGGAATTAGGCTGAGGAGAACCAAGGGAAGGAGCATCTAAAAACCATTAAAATGCTCTCCCCACAGAACTGTGCGTTCCTGAATCTTGGTGCTGCTGTGCTGTCAGGAAGTACCTGTGAAGCCCACAGCGGTGGGTAGCTCCCTCTCCTGCCCGAGGCTTGGCCAGAGGCGATGCATAGGAATCTTCCAGTGCTGCAGTTGCTGCTACTGAAAGCTTTTGCTGGGATACCACTGAGCATTGTGCCTGTGAGTACTCACAACTGCCCTTGATTCACTGATGTTGGGGAGGTACTTGGATATGTGTTGTCCTGGATACAGTCCAAGGTTTGGACAGCGTGTGATGAAACGGGCCTTAGATGACTCACTGAAAACTGCAAGACTGTTGAGCACTGAGCGGGGAATGGCCTGATCCAGCGATGACAGGCAGCTTGGAAGCCAAACTGAGGCTGCACGGACATTTTCTAACCGGCTGCTGCTGCACAGGCTGCTCTCGGGTATCTGATGTTCACGAAGGGCAGCAAGTAGCCAGGCAAGGCTGTCTGACTGTAATACGGGAGGGAGGAGACAGACCTTTTAGGGATATATCAGGGCAAGGGTGAGGGCTGGCAGAGTGGATTTAGTAGATCAGCATGAATGAAACTGAGAGGTTTCATGGAGCCTAAGTCTGACTAGATAAACAGGTAGAGATGGGAAGCCAAAAGTTGGGGATTGACTGTGAGGGCTTCAAAGCAGCGGGGTGTCTTAGCTGTGAGCACCAGGGGGGGGGGGGAAAAACCCAGCAAAGAAATGAGAAATGCAGTGTTAAGAGCAGAAAGGCAGCCATCAAGGAACATGTAGAAAATGAGGAGAAAACAGAGTATCTACTCGTTGCTATTGGGGACCGCTTTTCCTGGAGACAGAAAGAAGGCTGGGGCCCAATGGAAAAAATAGTGTGTAATAGTTCATAATACAAAGAAGGCTGAACTAAAATTGCGCAAGCAGCTCTTCATCTGCGGAGGTGGGAGAAGATGCTGAAAAGTTAAATTAAAGTCAGAGGAGTGGTTTGGTATTTTTTCTTTGTTCTGAGGGTTTTTTGTTTTCAATAAGGAGGGTAAGTAATTACTGCAACAATGTAATAGGGTGCATAATGAATGAATAATGAATCCTCTTCCCTTTGGAACCTCTCAGTCTCCTGGAAAGACAAACCTAACCAAGATGTAATCCAGTTTACCCAGAATTTATTGCTGGTGAAGGAAATGATGACGGAGTACGTTGTGGCCTATGTAAGAGGGGCATTCATGCAATTATTCCTAGTTGTGAAGTCTCTGTTCCTTAAATTGTGGCATTTCTACATGTGGTGTGCTTGACCACCACCTTAATGCTGTTCCTTTTAGAGTCAGATTTCCACGTGCACGTGGAGCTGCAGAAAGGAGCAGAAAAGCTTTTACTGGCTTGGTGGCAGCTGAATCCGTTGTATTGGCTCCTATCTGCTGTGCAGGCGTGGCCTGGCAGCGTGAGCATCGCAGGAAAAGGCAGAGGAGGGGTCATTTGGGTAGGGCCCAAATCTCTCCTGGAGTTCCAAGGCCAACAGGGACCAGATTATGCTAGAGGATGCTTGTGGCTCTGTGCCTGCTTGGTCCCATTTCCAGCCTTCCCTGTGTCAATCGGCTAAGAGGAAGCTGATCCTGACCTTCAGGCATATGCTTGTCCCTTGTGACAAGGAAGTTCTCCTGCAGCCCAGGCGTAGGCAGAACTGATGGGACAAAGGAACAGGGAGCGGAACAGGAAAGGCTGGTGGAAGAGAAAGAAATCTCATTTTTCTTCCAAACATGAGCATTATATTGGAACCTTGAAATATACCTGAATCGATGAAATAACTTAAAAATAATCTGGGAAATGGCTGGAAAAATCTACTGCAGAGGGAGTGGCTGGCCTGTGGGCTCTGAGCGGTGGTGTCACAGCAGGCATCTGCAGGTGTTTCGCCACACTGCACAGTGCCTCTACACAGGTATTTTTGTGCAGGCAAACGCGGGGCTTGTGCACGGGTTGGGGGGCAGCTGCAGAGCTTGCAGGCAGAGTCTGCAATTGCCAGCTGAGCCTGTAGCATTTACAGCGCTGACTGCTGAGAGATCAGCACCTCTTGACGTAGTTGTAAGGCCTTCTGTGTCTGGATGGCACAGCCCTGCTGCTGGCTGTCATGGTGTGGTTAAAGATGTGGAAAATAAGAACAGAATCCGGCCTGTAATGTCCTGTCAATGCTAAACTGCCTTATAGATTGAACTCGTTATTGCTGTGATCTGGTACCAAGTGGGTCATCCCTGCCCTCGTGCGGATTTCTAACCTGCTCTGCCTGAGTCAATGGTGGGAGGAAGATTTCTGTTGTTTATAGAAACTGCAAATGCATTTGGCAGGAGGATCTCCTCTTTTTTCTTACTCCTCTCCTTCCTCCTACTGCATTTCTCTTCCCCCTCCCTCCCAGCTGTCCTGCTTGGGAGCAAGCTGCTCCTAGGAGGGGACAACCCCTCCCCAGCCCCTCTGGGGGGGCAGGCAGTTCCTGCCCTGGGGCTGCCAGGAGCCAGCGGCCCAGGCTGCAGGCAGGTGACCAGCTCCCTGCCTGCCTCTGCCCTCCTCCTTCCCGCTGTGGCTGGAGGAGCAGGGAAAAGAGGGAGTGCGGATGGGAGAAGGTGCATGCCTTCCAGTCTGCAGTCTTGTCTGGGGCTTCGGCACAAAAACAGAGCCTGCTGGCGTTTTGGAAGGAGGTGGGAAGTCCAGAGCTCAGGCTGTGTCTTGGGTGGAGACCTGTTGGCCCTGAGGAGTGGGAAGCAGGCCAGTGGGCTGGGGCCAGATCCCGTGGCCTCTGCTATCTTCTGGCATGGAGGGCTCCGCTCCTCCCAGCTCCTGCAGCCAACATGTGCTGCTCCCTCGCTGCACCCACAATAAACAGGAGTGGTTTTGTGTAAAATCCAGTAAAATCTAGTTTGGATTTTAAGAGATCTCTACTGCACTTACATGAAAAGATGTCCTGATTTCTGCAAAAACTGGGTGGATATTCTGCCCGCGGCTTGTTCACTGATGTCGTCGGATATTGGCAAGACCCTTAGCTGGTGCAAAACTGCTGTAAATGAAAAACTGCCTGTAATGAAGTCATGTCAATAAAAATCTGAGGCGTGTCAATACAGCATGAAAATCCCACTGTCCTGCTTTAGGATGTGCCACCATTTGGGCCGGATTTTAGGGCAAACTTTTAAAATTAGAATAGCTAAAGAGATGCATAGAGAAGGAAGGGAACATTGTGGAGGCTGTGACTGAAGGGCTGTCAAAAGAAGAATCTCAAACACAGGTCTGGGTGTGCCCTAGGGCTGGGAGATAGGGTAAGCAGTCCTCTGGGATCCCTTCCACTCCTATTTTTCTCTGAGTTCAAGGCACTGGAAAGGCAGGCTCTCTTTTGTTTTTCGTCAATGACGGTTTTCTGAAGAGATATACAGTGAAAAGCAGCTGAGAAATGGCAGGCTGTCACCTGAGAGAATCTCTCTTCCTTTCAGCTATTTTGGATTCCAGATAATTCCATCTATGTGCACACATGAAAAAGATTCTGTCCTAAGAAATTAGATGAGGTTACCAAGTCCAGCCAGCACTCTGAATTCATATTTGCAGATCTTGGAGGGTTCTCTCCATGACACGTGCGTTCAAAGCCAACCAAGCCCACAAACTTTTTGCAGAACACATAAAACTATCTTATAATAATTTCTTCACACGCTGTCTCCAGTGCCACAAAAATCTTACTCCTTTTAAGTATGGGCAAGGTGTTAATATTCTTGGCTGACTGGAAACCTAGCAAATACCTTTGACATCTAGCTTGGCTGTGTTTCTTGTTGGATCTGCCAAGCATTCTTTAGATGTCAAGGTCTGGGATTTATATGCTGGGAAGCGCATGATATTTTGAGGGCGCAGAGTTAGCCAGTTTTGCACAAAATGTACTAGTTACGTAAAAGTCATATTTTAAAATGAAATTGGTGCCTTATGGAAAATCCTAAGTGCAGAACCAGGAACCGAAGCGCTCTGTTTATGCATAGTGCAGATGCAGCCCTAGGACTGGCTTTGCAGGCTTCTCCACCCTCGTACGTTACTGTGCTTCAGCCGTGACCTGACGGGTTCATCTGCGAGGTGAAGAGCTAATTGGATTTCCATATCCTCTCTCCTAACAAGAGTTTCATCTGTGGCAGAGTCTGTTTTGTTTTCCACTTTGGATGGCTGTGTGAAGATCTTGTTTCCAAAAGCCTAAGTAGCCAGATATCACCAGGCATTTTGCAACACAGACTAGCAGATTTCTCCCTGGACTCCCTGAAGTTCCGTTGATTTGTGTTCATAACCAGAGGAGAAGAGAGCCACTGTTGCTAGCCTCGAAGTTCGAAATCCCCCCAACTAGATCCTCCTGAAAAGGAGATAGACTTGAATCTTCTGAGATTGAAGAAAAAAAGGAAGGCAGGTGAATTTTTTATATTTGCCTTTCAGATTTTCAGCTTTCGGAGGTCTCGGATGCATTTTAAAGCACTTTTCAACAGCTAAAAAGGAAAATAAACTTACTTTTTCTTTAATGGGTACAACAGCATGACCTGTAAAGAGATCTGATGTTCTGATGCAATCACTTGACTCCAGTAGCAGGGTCTTCAGAAAAAATGGCAAATGTCTTAAAATTCCTGATAAAAATGTAAGTGCTAGCAACGTGGCTACTCTGTCAGCTCTGTCAGGAAGAGATGGCTGTGTGATACGATGCCTGTAATCTTTATTGGCGAGAGCACGAGCCAGAGTTCGCTGTGTGCACAGCAGCCTCTTCCCGGATCAGTGTCCTCACCAGGAGAGAGCTGCTGTTGCTGCTCTTATTAATGAATGTAACTTCTCCCCTAGTCCCTCAGCTCTTGCCCAAAAATGTGATGGCCCAACTCTTTAAAATGAGGCAACTGGAAAACTGAACTGTGATAATATATTCAAGAAATGGTATTTTGTCGGCAAGTATAACTGTGAGGCCTTGCAAAGACCAGTTGCTTCCTGTTCATCTCCCGTAAACACCTGGTGGCATATCTTGGGAACAGGCTGCCTGTGGGTGAGTAAAGCAGGCGCAGCTGCCGTGCTGCAGCTAGAGTCCGTGGGTGGCGTGACGCGAGTCTCTCTCAGAAACGCTGTTATTTCCAAAAACATTGCATTTGGGGCAATGCTGGCTTTCAGAGCCTTTGCAACCTCTTGTTAGAGAGGAAGGGAATCATCCCTGAAGCTGGCATATTTTCATGTGTTTGCTGTGTGGATCGCGAGACTCGTGAAAGTGTGTGTTTAGACAGTGACAGATTACCTCAACCCCCAAATCAGTCTCTGGCTTGTTAGAAGAGGAGCTGTTAAAGTCTACTGTGCAAATAAGTTTCTAAATATTGCTTTGAATCGGCTTGCTCTGACTCTGCAGGCTCCCAGCTCTGCTGGGGGGTCCTGCGTGCGAGGAGCAAATCAAACCCACGCAGCAGTTGGTCTATATGGGAGCTTCCAGTGAGGCCAGCAGGGACCTGGCCTGCAGTGAGCTAGTTATGGCATGGAATATTTATTAGAAATGTATGTTTCCAAGCAATTGCTATCTGCCTACCTTTTAAAGCAAGCTGTCTCCATTCCTTCCAGTCCTGCCAGCTAGATAAAAGTGCTACAATGAAGGAAGAAGTTGAGCCTTTTAATATTTTTTTTAAATTTTTAAATTAAAAAATAATTGTCTCTGAGATCTCATGGCAAGTTGCAAACAAACAGCCTTTTTGTAACTGTTACAGATACTTAAAAAATGTAAATACCTTAAAAGACGGAGGCTCGTGGTGGGCCACGGAGGCTCTTAAGCATGGTGGTCTTATCTGTTGTCGTTATGTGCACAACTAAAGTATATTTGTCATACCTTTATTTTATTTCAGTTAACGGAGAGTAAGATATTTCCAAACAGCAGCCATGGAACGAAAACTGAGGTTATCATTCTTGCCACTGGCTTTTCTGAACTGTAGCAAAGATCTGATTGGAGGCTTTGTTGAACTTCAGAGTGTAAAAATATATTAAATGAATACGCCTTTACTGTGAAAAGCAGATATGGAGTATTACTAGGTACATTCCACAATGGAAAGTCTCCATTTTTAGGTGGACGTGGATCCACCCTGAACATGTCTTTGTTTATTTGTAAGATTGTTTCCTGTTTTTTCTTATCACAAACTTTCAGCTGTGAATTAAAATAAAGAGGCAGGCTATGACGTTACAGTCTCTAGGCTAAGGGATGTGAAGAGGCCTTTTCCCAATGCTTGAAGGAGTCAGACAGCTATCCAGGGGTGTACGGAGTCGGAGAAGACTTCTACGGCTTCCTTCCGTAACTCACTTGTTAGCTCAACTCCATTGAAGCAGAGGGAATAAGAGCGACAGCAAACCTGGATTATTTTACAGTGATTTTTAGCCTGGTTTCACATAGAATTACACATCTGTATTGTCCTCTTCCCTGATATCTTTTGGAGCTGCTGGCCAAAGTCAACAATATTTGACTGAAATGGAGGGTTTTCAACAATAATTAAGTTCTTACCAGTTTCCTAAAAATAGGAGGTCAGGGAGAACAGAGTTGGATTTGAACATTTGCACTTTTGCCCCTAATAAATCTGTTGATCCTTTCACCCATTCCTCCTGCATAGGTTCTCTGAGGTTTTTTTGCTAAGGATTTAGGAAGAATAAATGACATAGAATTCAGCTGTACTACTTGGAGATGAAAGTAAATCTTTATTTGCATTAACTTATCAACAGGTGACTCTCTAGTTTGTAGGTGTCAAAAGTGAAGTGAATGAAGTGTATGTACATTTTTTTCTTTAAGGCTAAAAGGAACCACCATGATTAGTACAGTTTCCACGGCAAAGGCCATCAAACCTCAATGTGTAATTTCTTCACCTAGCCAGAAGTTCCCGTTGAAGCCACAGGATCGCTTCCAGAAATGCATTTTATTCTGGTATTTGCTAGAGAGTTCATGACATCTCAGTACATCCCAAAGTGCACGGTTCTGATAGTTAATTACTCACATGGGTGGGAAAATTTGCACTTTATTTGTAGTGAATTTATCTGGCATTATCTTCAGCAGATGGATCTTGTATTTTCCTGATGGATTCAAGTCTGAACTGTATTCTGTATTCAGTACATACAAAACCGACTAGGTAATTTCTTGACCTCTGCTTGGTAAATTAGAATTAATATCTTGATTTCGTAAATGGCATGCTTTTTACCATGCCATTTACTTCTGTTTAGCATAACAGAAGTAATGTCATCCTTTTCTCCTGGAAAACAAAGGCGAGTAGGAGACAGAGTTGACCCAGATTCTTCCCTTGTCATAATGTTAAAGTCAGCTATGAAGATTTCTGAACATGTAAAATTTTACATTACTCTTGCTTCTGCTACCTAAGGTTATGAGGAAAACACTGATTGATGGAGGAGATCAGCACATCCCCCTTGATTTCAGTGACCTTTATGTTAGTAGAGAGTTGGGCCTCCAGTGATATTTAGGTCTATCCCAGGATAGAAAACAGCGTGAATATGATTCATAGAGAAGCCTTCTGAATAAAAAGACGAAGCAAATTCCACGGTTTTCAGTGTGTTCCTTCTTGGAATATGAAAAGCTTAGGCATCTTCCTCTGCTCCTCTGACCTCAGATCAATCAATCAAAAAAAAAATAGTAAAAACTTTGTGAAATAAAAAAAAAAAAGATGAGTTTGTGCCAACCAGATTCTTCAAGGGAATGAAGACCAAAGGCAAAGTGATTTTTCAGGTGGGATGCACGTACATAAATGAGATGCCTCTGAACGAATCCAAACTTTTTGTCAAAATCAGCACTTCATTACAAGCCATTGAAGCTGGCTTAAAGCTTCCATTGAGAGCTGTTCAGCGAGAGCATGAGTCATTGTCTGCGTACAGAATCATGTTGTGATTTACAGAGCCAGGGAGGGGGGCGTTACTGGAGACCCTTAAACAAGAAGGAAGTCTAATTTACATCTTGGGTACAATTTATTGCAAGTGTAATTGCAGCTGAAATCTTTCCGCAGGCCTGAGCTGGTGGCAAATACACAAGTTTTAGTTATGCTGCTGTGATGCGCCTGCTCTTTGTGGCCATTGCAATCAAATGATAGCATTTTAAGAATGACAAATTCAACTGCCTAAAGTAACGTGGCCCCGGGTGCTCACCCTGTTCCAGGCAACATGTGATGTCCTCAGCGTGGTCCTGTTGCGTGCAGCTTTCTCGTCAGCCAGCACAGAAAGAGACGCCCCGTTTTTAAGCGAATCTCTTGAAAACGTGCTGGAACACTTCTCCCAAAGACCTTGCAACACGCGCGGTGCTGATTCTGGTGGAGGGGGCCAGCAGTGCCTTGTGGTGACCTGTGGAGCAATCATGGAGTCTGCGGCTTTGTAAGCCTCTGGCTCTTGCTGTTGGCTGATGAAATGACCCTTCCCTTGCACAGCTGCAGCACTGTCCTTGGCACCCTCTAAGCAGCCTTGGGTGCTCGCTGCTGCGTGGGAATGCTCTGCAGAGTGCAATTTACCCATATGGATTCGCTTGACAAAGAAACTTAGAAAAAATTGTCATTTTTTTCAGAATGTATCTGAATCTGGAACTTGTTTCCATCTTAGCCTCTTAAGGAACAACTGTTCCGAGTAGGGAACTGTCCCGGCTGCTTTCCTGTGTCAAGCAGTTCAAGGTCATAAGTCAGTAAATATCAGCTACTGTAGAAATGGCAAAGCATGTAAGAAAAATGGGTGAAATGAGACCAGAACTCTTAACGGTGAACAGACCAGGACGGTCTCGAGTGCTGAGAGAGGAATAAGTGAATTATTGTCATCACTACCGTTGTCAGACCCTCCTGACAACTTGGCCTAGCAATGGTGAGACCTGCAAGCCATAGAAGATGGCAAGAGAGAGTCCCTATTAGTTAAATAATGAATCTGTGTTATCTCAGCTTGAGCTGCCCCTTACTGTGGAACTGATTTTCATTTGAGAGCCGAGGCCCAGATTGTAAAGCAGATGTTTATTCGTTTTCATTACATTTCTGGATTCCATAGAGCATGTCAGAAAATAAAGTGCAAGGTAGAGAACAAACAAGGCAAAGGGGGTCTGGGAGGGAGCTGCCTGCCCCAGGGTGCTTCCTAAAGTAACAATGTTTTGCCCTGGATGGGTGCAGAGCACCTATGACAGAAGTCTTCCAAGGGTTATGTTTCCTTCTGACACAACAGGAGAACATGAGGCAGCAGTAACAACACAGCATTATCACTGGTTTATATCTCAGGGCAAAACCAGTCTTTTGACTGAGTTGTGTTTTTGGTTTTTTTTCTTTTTTTTCCTTCAGAGGTCCAGGAAGATGCGCATCCTAAAGGGACTAACGGCTAGAATTAGATGAGGTACTACAGATTCTATTTAAGCTTCACTGAAAACACACCCTGGTCCTACAGGACAAGCATCTAGTGTCGTGGCTTGGATTGTTTCGTTAGCTGAAGGACCAAGATAATAGAGCATGTCTGCGCTTGGGAGGCATCAGGGAGTAAGACTTTTTTTTTAGTTTTTTTTTTTTTCCTGTGTTTTTATTAATCTGCCCTAGTCTGGCTCTTGGGGTATCTCTGCTGAAACAAGAAACTTGTTCACTCCCTGGCCTCCCTGCTGGGACCACTTGCACGTGTATTAGTTACTGTCAGTGATCATAGTGTATTATGAGCATCTGGCTGGTGGGAAGTGTTCTATGGCCATAAAAAGTGCTGGCTAGAAGCAATACCTCTCTCCTGACTCTGCTAGATTAGAATCTGAAGAGTGAAAAGCTGTGAAATGTTTCCCATCCTCAAACCGATTAGTTGCTTAGACCTAGCTGTGATTTTTGGTGAAAGGGCTTTACAAACAAAACACAGATACAAAATAGTTCTGTGATATATATTTTTATTGTTGACTTGCACTGTATTCATGAGTACAAAAAAAAATACAAGGCTTCTACTCAAGCAGAAGCAGAATATACAAGTGTGCATGAAGTTACTACTATTACCGTTGGGGTTTTTGAATTATTTTTTTTTCTTTTAGGTTCCTGTGAATCTCTCATTCTAAAATGAAACAAAAAAATAGCTAAAGATCACAAAAAAGACTGCATTTTCATGCTGTATTCCATTGTTGTTACATTTAACCCTTATTTTCCTTTCATTATAAAAACATAACTGTGATGTATATAGATTTGTATTCCAAGTGAAAAGTGCACACAGAATTCTCCCACCTTAGTTGGGAGGATGCAGATCACTTTCTCTGTTTGTACCATGGGCCTGATCCAAAGCTTGAGGAAGGAAACTTTCAACAGGCGTTAGCGCGGGCCCGTGTCACAGACGCTAGAATGACTTTCTGTGCATGATGGGAAAATAGAATTTTCCATTCTATTATTTTCCTTTTTAAAAGGTCGTGCAGTATGTACTGGGTTATTTTTTAAATTATTTATACAACTGTATCCTGACAAGCTACAACTTCCTCCAGTGTAAACATAGCTACTGTTTGTTTCTCTGCTGTTTAGCAGTGTTTATAAGGTTGGGGAAAAACCGTAAGATAGTGTGGTGTATGCTTTTCAAAAAATCGCCCTACTTATTTTCTCTAAAAACTTTTGGTCAGATTCTGGTCTCAGTTACACCACTAAATCAGTGGAGCTGCCTCATATCCACCAGTGGGCCCGAGCCAGCCTCTGTGCTGGGAGCAAGGCTGGGTAGATATAGGGTCTTGTACAGGGCTCTGCTAAGAAGGCTGCATGTACCCTACATGTGTACGCACGTGTTTAAAAACACCATTATCCAGCCCAGTACGTTTTTTGGATGTTCTTATGTGAATTGTATAAGTTACGGTTACTTGTACCGTGAAACTTATTTTACGTAACCCATGGCTTTGGTTTTGTTCGACATCGCACCTAACCCCTTGATCTAACCATTCTTGCATCCTCAGAATCTGCTGGGTGAGATCCCAACATGGTGAATTTAGGCCATTGTCATAGCAATATGCATTTTGAATAACCATGTACATTTTCCAGTGAGTTCCAGGCACTTGAGGGGAAAGGTACAATCACAAATCTTTACCACTCTCTATATTTCATCCTGAAATTCTGGCATCAGACTCTTTTGTCATATATTAAAGGCCATTTTTCTATTCTAGGCTTCCATTTGCTAGAGATGATCAAACCACTGTAATGCATTGATTTGTAAAGTGCTTTGTAATATCTTGAGTGTCAATGCAGGAAAAATCAAATTCTGGTCTGTCAGGTGCTTAAAAAAAAGTTCACCCCTTGGCTGAGAAAATCACTATGCTGTCACCTGGTTTTGTGCTGACATTTTCCATGGGTAGCACAAAGGCTCGAAAAGCGCTTGGGGACTGGGAAAAACAGTCTAGGCAGTCTTCGATTTTATAGGGCCTCTCCTTCCCATCAGCTATCCCACTTTGCAAACTTTCCTAATAGCCATTTTGTTTTTCCCCAAAATTAAAGCCTTTTATAAGAAGCTGGACTGCCTGCAGAATCAGAAACTTCTGTTTTTCATGAAATCCAAACCTCAGTTTTGCTGCAAAGGATCCCGTGTGGGTTTGGAACTGTTGCTTACCCAGGGCTAGAGCACAACATGGTATTTTCCAGATAAGTAAGAACAGGTGTGCTGAGTGCATCCTTGGGGAGCTACTGCTCATAGGGGCAGAAAATGGCAGGTAACTTTTGGCATGCAGATGATCCAATCTGTCTTGACGGGCTAGTGGGGGATTTTCCATTAGCCAGTGTTACTATGTACGGCCTGTCGCAATTTGCTCGGCTATGTAAAATTTACATTAACATTTTTCCACTAATGTCAACAGCTCATAACAATAACCTGGATAAAAAGTCACAGCCTTTGAAGATGAGGTGAATACTGAGTTCACTGGAAATAAAGCCGCCTTCCAGGAGACAGGATTCCTGGAGAGGAAGTGTGCAAGAAGCATCACCTGCTGTGTAAGTTTTGCTCTGTTTTTCCTGATTTCGTTTTTGTTTCTAGAGGATGAATATATTAAACAATAGCCTTCTAAGTTGCTCTAGGCTCTGGTAGTTCTGGTAATATCATACACCCTGAAAGACAGGAATAAAGTGCTGTGACCTCTGGCTAATTATAATAAAGACAAAAGTTGAGAGTAAGAGCCAAGGAAACTAGCCCACAATTAAGATTTAATTCTGCAATTCAACATTCCCCGCAGCCATCCGCTAATCCTACTTTGTGATGAAATTTCTAACAGATGGCTTGGATCCTATAGGCGTGGATGAACTGTTAATATCAGAATATTAGCAGACTTTTAAAACCTCTTCCTACCTTAGCTAGCGTGCCAATGAGGCAGCGATCTTCCCTCAAACTACAGGCAGGGTTTGCAACAGTTTGATATGTTTACGCTCCTGCAAAAGTGACTGTTCAAGGAAGGAGTGAAAATGGTTAAGTAAACGTTGCTAGGTACGGCCTTGGAGGAAGACGACTTCCCTTCATATCCCTTCTGCAAAGGACTGAATAGTACTTTTGACTTTTTTTTCCTCATGTAAAAAAGATGTTTGGACCTTGAATTCAAGCGCATAGGAGTAAGCTTCAAAAAGCTTTTAAAAAGTACCACAGCAATAGAGGGGAAGCGGAGTTTTGCAGAGAACTGCTGCTTTAGAATAAGGAGCAAGAACGTATGAAATAGCAGATCTGCTGCTTTGGATTTCGTGCAAGTCGCTATTTATAGGATGATCAGCGAAGCTAGCTTCAGACTTCATTTATAAATAGATGAGCATACTTTTCCTTTCTATGCCAGAATTTTCCAAACTGCAGTTTCATGCTTCCCTTGTCGTTCTGATGAACGTTGCTGGTGGTTTGTGGACGAGTGGCTGGGCATTGGTAGGGGGTTGATGAAATTGTGTTCAGCAACAGATTCACCTTCCTCGTCAGCCAATGCTGCATGTGCAGTATATGCAGTCCCATTTCGAAAGCGATGAAGGAATGCGGATTCTGTTTGCCTGCACCCAGATGAAACGCTGATGACACTTTGGAAAATGAGACTTTGGGCTTCTAAGGTGTTCAAGAACTTTTGACTGCAGTTTGAAAGTCAAATTTTATGAAAGGATGGCTTACTGTGTGGAATTCTGAAGAAATCCCACAGTCCATGCCTTAAGCCCCGAAAATCTGCTGCGCTTGGCTGCTTTTTTTTGCCAGATCCCTTCTAAGACAGAATCTAGAAGTTCTTTGCCATTGGAGCAGCCCCACGCCCACCAGACAGAGACTGATACAGTTATACTTAAACTCATCATTCTTGCTCTTCATTGCTGAGAGTTCATAGTTAAGAAGGCAAATGTTATAGGCCAGGACATTTTTCGAATAAGCTGTCTTTCATGGAAGCAGGTGAGAGATCTCTGCTAAATGAGGAAAGGGGAATCTTCTTAAAGCTTCCCACAGAATTAAAAGTTGACAACTTGCACTCGCAAACCTGCACCTGAGTAACAGCCCTGGTGTGGGGTGTGTGCAGGATCTGACATGGAAGTAATACGTGTAGGAGGTAGCAACTTCAAGCTGAAGCTTTGAACATTAGAGCAGCCTATTTCTTCTGGTCAATAATTCTCGTTAATATGCCGCAATGAGAATCACTTCATCCACCTGTATGGTTCTAGCGTTAAAGCAGTGGGAGCAGATGACTGCACCGGCATGACGTTCCACTGACGTCAGACACATCCCTGTGCAGGCAAACGTGGCCCACCTGCATGGACCTGAGCAAGGCATCACAGCCTCAACAATTGAAACTGAACATTGTCAGAGCAAGGTGATGACCACTGAAAGCATTTTTAAATGCTTTCCCTTTTCTAACTTGGTTACGCTGATGGGTTTTTGGAGTATGTGCTGATGTCTTAACCTGACCTTTACCCAGCTACAGTTTCTATAGGAAAAGTAAGCAAATTGTCAGAAAAGGGAGTAAAATCTGGGAGAGGAGCTAAAAATGTAACTTTTTTTTCCCGTTTTGTATTTTACTTGGCAAAGATGACTAAATTAGGTTTACTGAAGTTCGCTTTTTTCTCTCTCCTGTATCTGCCCGAGAGATCTGTATTTTCTGCCACATTAGTAAAATCAGCTACTTTGCTGTTGATGTCTTCAGCCATTATTGTCTTTCCATGTCTGCATTTCTTCTTGTTACTTTTTTTTTTAAATTAAATATCCAAATTTGGGTGTTAAAAATAGAGACATTGTTATCCCACCAAGCAGTTAATGGACTAGCTGTTGCAGTACGATCTACGCAAATACAGTTACAACTGTTTCGTCAAATTACACAGACTGGCTACTGTGTATTTGTCTAATGCACCTAGAGGAAATAGAGGAGTAAAATTACGGTTAAACACCAGAAAAGAGGAAAGAGAATAGACAGTAACATTTGGCAACAAGGGGCAAAGCTTTTTTTAAAGAGAATCGTGCAGATTTTCCTAGGGCAGATAAATGCTGAGGTTTTTGGTCAGCTTACCTCCCCGTTTCTCTTCTGGTACGTGTGAGGAAACCTTGCTGCATGAACACCTTTAATGCATGGGACTGATCCTCAAACTGCTGCACCACAAAGGATGTTTGGAAGGGGCAAGAAACTGACACCTGCCCACGAGGTGTTCCTGACTGAACGGCAGGCTTTTTCAGGGAGCGTTTAGTCTGCAGTCCAATGCACATCGCCAACTTGTACGTGCAAGCCTGCAACAGAGAGAAGTTTGCTCGCTGAGTGCTGGCGGCAGGGTAGCCTTGGGAGTGCGCAGCTCGGCGTGTGACGCGAGTGTTACCCTACTTTCCAGGGCAGTTTTGTGCAGCTGCCCTTGGGCCTCCGCTGCTGCGGCTGAGCTATTTATTGGTGTATGAGCTAGCCGGGGTAAACCTACTTTGTGTCTGCCTGCACGGCTTCAGGCGTACCTTTGACTGCAGTTGTAGACGTTCTCTGTGATAGGGTTTCTTCCGTATGGAGCCTGCAGGACATACAAGTAGGTCCCAAGACACTTATTTTATTTTTTAATGTACTGACTTGAACACAATGGAAATGTCTGCAAGGGATGTTGTGGTACGCTGGCCCCGTGCCTCTGCCAGTTCTCGCTAATGCTTCCTGTCCCTCCGCAGTGCTGCAGGCCCAGCACAGGACTCCTGCCAGGACTCCTCCCGGACACTGAAGATTGCCGTGATGTTGGCACGGAGAGCAGGAAGGCCATCTTTTCTTCACACCGTCAGCATTTCCACTGCTGACTCTGGTGGCGTGGGAAGGAGACAGCAACTGGCTGAGGCCAAGGCAAAGGCTTTTGTAAGTGCCCTATGCTTTAGTCATTTTCCAGGGTTTGGTGTCCTGGGCACGTGGAGAAGTAGGCCCTCAGCTCATGGGAGCTGATGGGAGAGAAAATGGCTAAGAACAAATACTGGGAGGACAGCGTAGGCAGAAAGCTGCAGAGGTGTTTGAGGAGCACTTAGGTTAATAGAGGGAAATAGGACTTTCTCAGCAAGAGAGTATCCCTAGACCTCCCATACACCACCTGAGAGCAGAGCTGCTAAGGGTCTCCATGTTCCTGATGGCTGTTTCTTACCAGTAGAGCCCCTGCCTCTGTCACACAAGCCTTCCCTACCCATGGTTAGGTTACTGCAAAGTGCTGAGCATGGAGATACCCTGGAAGCGTGTTTATTTCCTGATGCGGAATTCTGGGCTTGTCAGCTTCGTGGGCTGCTTGTAGAGAGAAGGGGAACCAGGGAGCGAGAATCTAACACGTTTCTGTTTGCAATGCCTGTCGGGAAACAGAAATACACCTCTAAATAGATGGCAGGGAATGCATTGCTAGAAGCTGCTATTGAAGGTAAGGGTGTAGCACGGAGCTGGGTGTTCCTAAGGTGATGAGAAGGAATAGAGTTCTGTGAAGAAGAAATGTTTGTGATAGAGAAGCCATCGTGCTTCCAGACAAGCTGTGCGCATAGTGAGGGAGCTAAGAATTTGTCCTTTAGGCAGATTGTTGCCCATCTTTGATTTTCCTCTCAAGATCTTGGCCAAGTCTGCTATGAGACAAAGCACTAGTCTAGATTTGTGCCTTTGAGCCTCACCGTGTGTTTAAAACCGGGCGTTGTGGGTGGAGGAAAGGCGTGTCTGGTGGGATGAACGGGTCTCCCGTCTCAGTCACGCTGTGAACCTGTGTAACTGGAACTTTCTGATAACATAATGCTTTTTCAGTTTAATGGTATAGCTAGGAAGTTTCTTATTGCAGTATTAATCTCTTTGCATGCATTTCTTCTGTCTTTTTGGAAATTGCAACCATCCTTAAATAGAATTTTTCTAGTTTTAGTATTGCCGTAACAATTGTGACTCTTAATATCTAACCTAGATATGCTGCTTTCATTTCTGTTTGGAAATACCTTCTTGCAACTTCGGTTCACACAAAGATGACTGAAATGCCCTAGATCCTGAAAAGAGTAAAACTCTACACTAAATTCTTTCATTTGGTTTTGAACAATGCATTAGGTTGTTTAAACTATAATTTATTTTAAAATGATCTGTCAGAAATTTTGGAATGTGTTTACTTTTATATACCTATATAGTGTTTTCTTCTTGGTGAAGGTGTTAATATGTGTATGGGTATATTTCTGTGGGATGAGGACTGGATAATATTGAGCACAGTGGCTTAGTAGATTTTTCAAAAGAAAAAAAGATTAAATATTTCTTCAATTGTAAGAAATCCATGGCTGCGTGGACAAAATGTATGAGAGAGAAAAAAACCTCGGGCTTCCAGACCAAAGCTAACTACAGCGTAATGGGCAGAAGGGGAGTGACTTGCCCAGCATTGCTTTGCTGACCCTTTCCACTTCATTTAACAACAGTTTCTAATACGGCCATTCATTCGACTGCTTCCAGTTTGATTAAAGGAGTGGGAATGTGGCCCTCGGTGTGAACACCCTGTTTGTCTAACTGGGTTTTCTTGCTGGTCTTAGGAAGCGCTGGTATTTTAACTTGTAAGTATTCC
This sequence comes from Theristicus caerulescens, assembly GCA_020745775.1. Lineage (NCBI taxonomy): Eukaryota > Metazoa > Chordata > Aves > Pelecaniformes > Threskiornithidae > Theristicus > Theristicus caerulescens. The sequence goes on along the minus strand of CM036561.1, from coordinate 126,331,681 downwards.
CACCTTAATTGTCACACAGCTGTAGGTTTTGGCTTTCTGACCCTGGGGTTTGAAGGTTCATGCTGCAAATACTAACAAAGGTTTGCAGTAATTTTTTTGAATGAAAATAGCATCCTGGAGATGCTGTTTTTAACTGTCAGTGGCAAAACGTTTGTACCTGCCGCATTCTTTACAAAATGTGGGCCCTTTAAAAAGAAGAAAAAGACTGTCAGTAACTGGGATAACTGGTTGGAGCCCACAGTGCCCCTGCTATTCTGGTTCTTGCTTCTTCAGGCATTCATTCCTACCCAGTTATTTCCATGATAATCAATGGCCCACCCATCTTTGAGCTATGTGGGTTAAGACAGAGAGAGTCTTAAAATACGCTGGATGCGCTTGCTCGCTCCCATATATTACAATCTTTTTTTCCTGCCTACTTCTTTGAGAGATATTAATAGTTGAGTGAAGGATGATCTTTTTTCCTGATGTTTCTTAACATCCTAGCATTTGAATATTTTGGTTTTAATTTATATATATGTATATACACACACATACATCATTAAGTTCTCTGAATTCCTATGACTGATGGCTAAAGTAAAAGCAACACTTATGCTGGATCAAAAATCCGAGTTTTATCCTTCAGAGCCTGAAATGTGAGAGAGTTCATATACGCAGGCACTTGCTAGTTTTTATTGTTCACAGCCAAATTATTCAGCTTTTTCTAAGAGCAAAACTCTATCTGGGCTACCAGAAATTGTTTTGTAAACTATTTTAACATATAGTGCACATAATAAAGAAACTGTGTGGAACTTTTCATGTTATTTGGGCCAGATTTAGCGAACCTGTTGATCAGGAGCAGTTTCTTAATCCTGCAGATATTCCAGCTAATTTTGGTACTACTGTCTGGGGGAATTCGGGAAGGCTGGAAAAATGGTTTTCATTTATTTTCCTTTCCTCTGTGTATACAACTTTTTAAAGTGATTGAAGCAATTGACTTGCCCTTTGTTACAGTCATGGTTAAGAAGGGGTTTGCTCGGAATTATTCTTGTTGTTAAATTAAAAAAAGGCTCTTTTTACCTCTTTACTGCCACCATAGAAGCAAGTACCTTTTAGTATCTACCTGGAAACCCTAATGGTGGGCTCTTACTGTACCAGATGCTGTACAAATAAGGCACACAAAGACGGCCTGGTTTAGATATTTTAGCATCTAAGAGCGCAGTTAGGCAGGATTGAGCTGATCTAACAGTTCGCTGCTGAAAGCCAGTTCCGCTCCCTGGGCCAGCAGCGAACTGTTCTCTTGTTGCTGAGTTAGGTTTTGCCAAGGCGGGGAGCGGGACAGGGTGGCCCCTTAGCTGGTTTATTTTTACTGTATCCCAAGGACTGGATATGAACCACCACAGGCAGCAGACATGAAAGTACAAGCTCAACTCTTGTCAAGACTCTTGTAGGGTTTATGGTGAGAGATCATTTTAAAGAGGCTTTCTGAATGCCTGAGGAACTTTTCCCAAGTCTGAGGGACTGAGGAATGAGAGAAAGCATGAGGTTACTTGTCTCGTGTCCTGGGCAACTCAAAGGTAGGTGCTGATGCTGAATAGGGGCAGGTACAGGGAGAGCTGAAGTTGTCGATTACCAGTTTATGCCTGATCTGAGAAGTGAGACCACTGGAAAGATATGGAGAAAAGGATGGCTTGTTCCAAATGACAGATGAGGAAAAGAAACATGCAGCAGCATTTGGAGAGAGTTCAGATAGGCAAGGGTGCATCCGTGAAGGATACAGAAGGGGATGCGGCCGAAACTGGAATGTGAGGTGATGAGATCTGTGTGAGAGCGTTGGCCACCCGGCTGGATAGGGCAGGGCCGTGTTCCGGGCCTTGCCTGGGTAAAAAGAACCGTGTCCAGACCCGAGACCCGAGTGACGAGTAGGGTGGTGATATCGGCTGCTGCGGTCAGGACAGGAGGTAGCAGATAAGTTACTGGCCCGTTTGGTTGCCCTTTAGGAGCACGTTGAACCAGTGGCTTGCCACCCTGCAGGCGCCCAAAGGGCAGAATGAGATTTTAATTTGGGTAAGATAAGAAGCCTGGAAATGGAGAGGTAGAGTACAGACTGTTACTGACTGTGTATGTCACAGGTTTTTATTTCATGGGGCGAGTTCACCTACCGATAAGTGCAGAGGGAACGACAGATGAAGCGTCGCGTTAGGACTACCGCTGGGAATCGGGAGTGTGAGAAGGATGCACTGCAGGAGCGGTAAGGAGGCGACGCTGGGGGAGGCAGTCTTGGAAACCAAAGGAGAACACAATACCGACAAGAGCCAGGCTGATAATTCTGACAGGATGGAAATGAAGCAATATTCCAGCGATTGCGCCAGGAAGTGGATATTAGAAACTCTGGCAAAGCAGCTGAGCGTGAAGGGGCAGGAGCCAGATAAGAGGGAGTTTGAGATAGGCGCAGAGGAGAGGAACTCCAGGCAGCGGTCAAATACTGCGCTGAGGAGCGAGCGTGGGGATGAAAAGCAGGAGGGAAGAGAATGATAACTGACGAGGCGAATGAAACCAATGGTGGTTTGCTGCTGTTTTAAAAAAAAGATGGACAATACCAGTCCATAGCTGTATTGCAAGCGAGAGGTTGGGGACAGCAGACGGGAGGGAATGAGAATGGGCGTGAAGAGGATGGGGACAGGGATGGGAGCAGAGGGGCCAGGATTAGCAAAGGCAAGCTGAAGCAGAAATGTCTGCCTCTGGGCTGGGTGGCGAAGAGGGGCGCGGGGGAAGGAGGAGAGGCACGCGGGCTGCGTGATAGCCGTTTTCTCTAGAAAGACACACGCAAAATCCTGCCCGGGGAAGGAGGAAGAGGGGAAGTGCGGCAGAAGGGCAGCCGGGGTTGAGTTTCAGGGGATTGGGTTACGCTGGCAAAGGGGGGCTGTTTACGTAGGGAGGTGGCAGGCCTGAAGCAGGAGAGGATGACTCTGCAGTGGAGGAAGTCAAGCCCAGGATGGGATTTCCACTAGGAATGACAGAGCAGCGGGAGAGTAGCACCAGAGGAAATGGATGCTGGGGGTGAGCCAACATTGTCTTTGCGATAGGAGAGGGTGTCGGAGGAGGAGGAGCATGAAGCCTAGAGACCCAATAACCAAATAAATGTAAGGAAAGGGAAGGAGAGCTGGGAGCCGGTGGCAGTGGCGGGTAACGCTGAAGGGAGGCTGCGAGCGAGGGCCTGCGGGGAGGCCGCCGCACGGAGGGGGAAGATCTGGGGGTGAGCGCAGGGCCAGGCCCCGCCGGCAGCAGCACCAGGTGAGGCGGGGGCCGGGCGCTGCCCCCCGCGCTGCCCCGGGACGCCGCCCTTCCCGGGCGAGGGGGCGGCCGGACACCTGCCGCCGGCGGGCCCGGCTCCCCGCGCCGCAGGGCGGCGGCGGCCGCTCGGCGCCTCCGCAGGGAAGGGGCGCGGGGGCGGGGGGCTGCGCTCGGCCCCCGCCCCGCCGCGCTGTCCCCGCCCCTCGCCCCTCGCAGCCGCCGCGGCCGGGCGGGCGGAGCGCAGCGCAGCGCCGCGGGGGCTGCGGGCGCCGCCGGTCACTCCCCGCCGCTGCAGCCGCCGCCGAGCAGGGAGAGCCGCCGCCCGGGCAGCAGCGGAGAGGTAGGGGCGGCCCCCCCTTCCCGGGGTGCGTGTGTGTGTGTGTGTGTGCGTACGGCGGGCCCGCGGGCGGGCGGCTCCCGCAGCCCCGCCGCAGCCTCTCCCTCCCCCTCCGCCGGGCCGGGGCGGGCGAGCCGCGGCCCCGGAGCAGCGCGGGCCGGGGCCGGGCGCGGCCTCCTCCCCCCGGTCCGCAGCCCGCCGGGGCCCCCGCGGTGGGCTGTCAGGGCGCGGAGCCGCCCCGCCCTGCGGCGGCCCCGGCCCGGCCCGGCCTCTCCCCGGGGGCCGCGGCCGCCGCCCCTCCCCGCCTCTGCCGCGCAGCCGCACGCCCCGCCGCGGTGCGGAGAGCCGCGGGCGCGCTGCGCCTCGCACCGCTACCGCTCGCGGTTTATTTTTTATTTCAAACATATGTAATTTTTTGTTTTAATTTTTTTTTCCCACCCCTGTGGCGGCGGAGCGGAGGCGGGGGCCGCTGCGGGAGCGGGCGGCGGCGGCGCGGCCGGTGCGTGGGGGAGCGCGGGCGGGGCTGCGGCGGGCGGCGCGGAGGGGCGGCCGCTCCGTCCCCGCGGCCGGGTCCCTGCCCGCTGCGGTGCTTTGTGCTGTGGGAGCGCTGGGCTCGGGAACGGTGCCGCTGCGGAGCGGCCGCCGCCGTTCGCGGTGATTAGATGCGTTGCTTTGATTGCTTTCGGCCGCTGCTCGTACGGGTTCCTGTGTTCCTTGAGCGAATGCGCGGTTCAGAGGCGTAATGCGTGGACTTGATTTCATTATCCCTTCTAGATAGCTCTTGCAGTTAGATGGATATAGGCCCGATTTAACAAAAAAAAAAAATATGGCAGATTCCTGCTAGATACTGTAAGACTGCAGCAGCTCTGAAAAATCCTCGTTCGTGGCGCTGGGGTCTGACGTTTTACTTAGATAGCCCTCTTTTAAGGCTGATTCCTTTGCTCTTGGAATGATAATACAAAACTAGAGGGAGCAATTGGATTTGTAATTTTGATACCTTAATTGTGAGTAAAATTGCATTCTTCTTTAAAGAAGGTGAGTAGTGATCTGTATTTCTAGATTGTACTTAGTCAGCATTGTCCACAGGTATAAATGCTAAATGTTCCAGATCAGAAGCAGGATTACTGTAAGAGGGAATAAACATAAACTGTCAAGATCTGGAGCATTCAGTACAGCCTTTGACCTTTATTGACAGGATAGAAATATTATGAAACCTGCTCATTGAACTGTCTAGCCAGTTCAGAAAAAATACTGTTATTCACGCAGCCCTGTGAATGTGTTGTGCTGAAAGACATCTTGGGGAACAATGCTGCCCGGTCTGAGGGTTACAGAGGCAGGTCATGTAGAGTAATTTATTCAGAGAGATACCAGCCCCGTGAAAATGTCAAGGGAGACTGTGGCTCCTCAGGCCATTGCAGGAAATCTCCGCTGGAAGGAGGACTCAGAAGCCTCTGGAGGGAGAGACAGGAGATGAAAACGGTATGGGATAAAGAGCCAGGAAGGGTGGGCGATGGCAGCTGGGTGCGATTTCTGAAGAATCGTTATTATCCACTGGCATTCTTTTTTCTTGCTGAAGCTGTTTCTCGGTAAAACAGCAATGGCTGTTGTGGTGCCTACATGACTTAGCAGTGGTTGTAGGGCTATGGGGATGGGCTAGCGGGCTCGCTGATCTGTCACCAGCGCTAGATAGACAATAAATAAAATAGGTAGGGAATATTGTGTTACTTCATGCAGCGGTGTAAATTTGGTACTAAAAAAAGAGGTCAGGTTATGGAACAGTAGCCCGTTTCGCGTTTTCCTGTAATGCAGGTTAAGTGCAGTAAATGATATTCACTAAAGCAGGATGCAGCATTCTTGGATGAAATCGGAGCTTGCAGCAGTTATGTGGCAAAAAGCGTTACAGATGCTGTTTCATCTCTAAGGTGGCGTGAATCCTGCGGCTTTTGGAATTGCTGTGTTACTGAACTCTGCCTGCACGCAGAAGTGGACAGAGAGGGGGCCAGGTGTTCATGCTACATGTATGGAGACCGGAACGCTGCTGCATGTCTCCCAGGCAGCTCCTTTTAAGTAGGCGTACCAAACCATTTTACGAAAGATGTTTTGTTTTTCCTTCAACGTGCATAAAATTTAATCAGTTAAAACCCCTTTATTGGGTGGGCCTGTAATGCTCATTTATATTGCATCACCTGACTAAGGATTTATTTTTAATGTGGGTCAGTTACGTGATTTAATATTTGTGGTTGGATTCCTTGTAAAATAAGCACTGTATTTCATTAGCGAGGAGGACACGGGCATATTTTGTGGAACACGGATAAGAAGGTCTATTTATGCAGATGTCTAAGGCTCAGACTGCAAAAGTTATTTAAACAGTTAATCTCTATAGGCACCTAAATTCCTTAGTCATCTGATCTGGGCACAAGTTAAAAACCAGTACAATAGTTTATCATTGCCCATTACCCATGAGTCAGCTCCTAAATCCAGTCCAGGCTGGTATCTCTGACCGCAGGCCTCCTGCTCGCCATTTCATGGTTCTAGGAAAACCTTTGCAAACTGCGGCGCTCGGGCTATGGGAACTGCATGGCCTTACGTTAGAGCGAGGAGCCACCGGCAAACCCTTGGGTCCTTTCGACCCTCGGTTGAACAAGGGGGTTGTGGAGCAGTGCAGGCTATTTTCTGTGGTGCATGATGCACGCCATGCCATGGAGGCTTCTGATGAGATCAGGCCCGTGCTCCGTGATATAAATTGTGTAGAACCTTATAGGGCTTTTCTGACTTTGGAGCTCGCGCTGTGGGCTCGCTCCTGTTCCCAACTGATGTAGCTGGGGAGTTTGCCAGTACGTTGGACCCTTACCTCTGCCGAAGCTCATGGCAGCTTTCCCGAGTTAAGCCAGCGGGAATCTGGCCTAGCGACATTAAATGTGAAAATCTAGTTGTCTTCTCTTGCTTTCTGGTGTTTTTACGCGTTAGAAATCATCTGGTGTTTGATTGCTGTTGCCAAATAACACTCGCCTGGTGAAGCAAGTGTTGGAGCTGAAACGTGTGTACCGTCAAATGGCACCGAGGTATAATCAGTGTTCTGCAAAGAGACTGCATTGAAGACTGCTTTCCCCAGTGTTATTTTTTTTTCCACATATGGTTTTCATTTGTCAGATTTTTATTACTACTCTTAAAATGATCTGTTGTGAATTTGGTTTTTTTTAATGAACATGAGTACAATGTTGCAGCAGTTACAGCTGGACCTTTCGAGGCTTTGCTTTCCTTTGATGAAAAAAGGGTTACAGAGATATTACATGTAAGGAATTTTTCTTACACCTAGTAGATCTCAACTTATTTAACAGCTTTAACAGAGTGATCAATTCTATATATTTAAATAGGCAGCTTTTTTCTATTGTGTCTAGCTTTATTTCTTTTTCATGTATTAATCTCAGACACATTTTTCACTGTCTATTCCTTATTGAAAAGACCGATTTTGCATGGAAAAAACTTTTGTATGTATTGTTAGTTGATGGTTGAGTTCACGACAGATTTTATAGCTGTTGGAGAAAGATGGTTAGGGAGTGTGGGGTTGCATCTGAAAGTGTTATTTCTACTTGCAGTAAAATATATGTGATTGGGAAAAGATATACACCAATCTATAATCTTTGTGCTCAGGGATTGTATACGTCTTCCTACGGCCAAGGACAGATTAAGGTTGAGGAGTACCTTGAGCTACTGCTTTCCAGCACCATTAATGTTTTTCTTAGCCTCTTCTCCATAAGGTTTTTTTTTTCTTGTTGAATGGTGAACATTTCAGGATGTTCTTACTTTTTCATGTCTTTTTGCTTTCCTCATGCTATTCTCTTTATATATTGCACACTTTTTTTTTTTTTTCCAAGCTGCATGCTTTTTAGCACACCAGGAATCTCTGGTGTGCCACCACTACCACCAGAGAAACATGTTATGCTGTTGTGCAGTCATCTTTATTTCACAATGTTTTGAACGTGCTCAGTATTAGAGCTTTAAAAAGAAATGGTATGTTGGTTTGATTCATCCAGCAACCCCTCGCATCAAGAGGGCAGCAAGAACTGAACAAAAGAGGCACTCAGCATGAAAGTCTTGCGCCAACAGATGCTACCACACACCTGTTGGATACTACGAATAGACTAGCTGGTCATACCAGTCATGCCGTTGGAACAGGAGAGGTGTGTCATTAATACCCTGTTCAGAGATCTAAAAATATACTGCTGTGAAACTGTTCACAGGTAAATGTTCCAAATTAAGTAGCTTTTCTGTTTACTGGGGTTCCGAACATACACTGTTCTCCTTTTGGAAGAAGTGGCCAGATCCTGAAGTTACACCTGCTGAGCAATTTGCCTATGGTCTGTGAAATGCATTCAGGAATGATGTTCTTGGACTTAGCCTCCTGGTTTTGTTCTCATATCCACAGCTGTACACCAGAGGAAACCCTTTCTCCTTCTCTGTTAAAGTCATACTGCTTGGAGTTAGGATAGGTTGTAAGAATATGAAATGAGAATGCTTCTGCAAGTAATTGGAGAAACTGTGGACTTGCCATTGAAAAAGACTTGCAAAGAAGAAGTAGCAAAGGGTTTGTTTGTTTGTTTATTTCTTAAGAAAGGAATAGGGATTGACTGACAGCTCAGTTCTATTGCAGTGGCCACCGGGTTTGTTTTTGTTAATCATGACTCAACACAGTTGCGAGAGCGTGGAATGATCCCTGAAATGGGCTTCAGTCGGGGTGGGCAGTTGCTAGTCCTCTGTGAGAATGGCTCTGTAGGAGGGTATATGCAGTATGTTGGTTCTGTGAAGATACGTAGTTGTAAACGTAGTTAAAAAGATGTAGTTTAGCTGGTGGAAGATGTAATCGGAGATGAAGATATGCAGACCTCAAGCAAGCAAAACAAGCTTTTATGTACTGCTTCATTGCCCACATGATTGAATGGCACATAGGTTAATGTATCTGAAGTAGCCAACTTAATGAATAAAGTGTTTATGCTTCATGTGTTTAGTACCGCTGTAGAAAGTGGTTGAATGGTGGTTGTGAGTCCTTCCTGGCCATAGGGACTTACAGACCTTTAGTTCAGTCTTTTTTTTTTTTTTTAAGTTTGCCTTGAGTTTTCTTAAAACGCAGCGTCACATTAAGATAATGACTGTGCTAAAATCTCATGATTCAGGGCTTCGGTTGGGTGCCTGTAGTGGTCAGGAAGGATCACCCCCCTCCTCCCCCCCAATTTTGTGGAGTTTTATTTTCTATTTTTCCACTTTGTTAGAGGCGTTAGTGGCTGGGGGCTGGCTGGGGCGAGGCAGTGAGCTGGGTGGGAGGTGCTCCGAGGTGACGCAGAGGCTCCTCTCAGAAGCCTGGCCCTGACGTTTTAAGGTTATACCGATGGCTGAATTTGATACCGGGCAGAAATTTCTCCCAAGCCAGACCAGCAGACATCTTTGGGAGGTCTTTCATCTTCGCCATGGGGTTCAGCCCCCAGTAGCGTTACAGTCCCAAGTACGTGGTCAAGGTCTTCTACAAGGCGTTGTGGGGACTTCTTACCATCAAGCAGTAATTTGGATCTGCATTTTTTGTTACTGTAAGTTACTGCCATTTGATCCTGGATTAATCTTATCATTCTGTTGATTGATTTATTATAGAATGGCCTGGAGTATCTGCTTTTGATTCTTTCTCTTACATGATAGAAGGGAGCCTTGTGTTTGTAAGGGCAAGAAAGCTGGCAATATATATTGTTTCTTACGGCACGGTGAGCGCTGGCTGGCAGGGCAGGTCTAGAGCCTGGTTTACAACGGGGTTGATTTGTGGTTGCTGCAGTCAGTAACGCAGAGTAGAAAATACAGTTTTGTGCAGTATGACCGAATGCTTATTTTTTCCACTCATGAAATCAATTTTGCTTAGTGCCTAGACACCACAAATACTCCAGCTAATTATAGCAAGTGGCTCCTCTGGTTTTTTGGCTTAGAAGGGAAAAGGTGCTGCCTGCTGTATCTAAATTAACTTAATGTAGATAAATTTATTTTAACACCCACAGGTTTTAGTTTGGGCATCTGAGTTTGAAAGTGTTGGCTTTTGTCTGTAGCTAAACTAATTACGAGATTTTCTTCCCAAGGGCTTTCACTGACTTTTCTCTTAGTAAACAAATATTTAATTAAAGTGTTTAAGGGTGATCTGTAGCCAGTCTCTGCAGATGGCGAGCTTTGTACTGGTGGGTAGCTTGTGGCTCCAGTATGCCAGTGGCATATACATTTATAGCAACGCTGGAATGCAGCGCGGAGCTAATCATTCTAGTCTGTGCTTGGAGAAAGCAGTTTTTGCCTCTCCCTAGCAAATTACTGACCTCTCTGCCTTTGGAAGGGTACTTCGGGCCTAAATCTGCCTTATGGAAGTCAGTGGGCGTTTTGATGTAGGAGGATCAACCAGTAGAGCACTCTTTATTAGACTCTGTATCATGCGGGGGTCTAGTGGGGAAGTCAGGAAAGCTAGTGATTTTATTTCCCGCTCTGCCACTTATACTATGTGAAATATGAAAGTAAGGGAGTTCAGCAGCATACACCGGGTTTGGGTACCTGAACTTTCAAAAAGTATGGGATCTGCATCTCTTGAAATTTGAACGGTCCTTTAGTCAGCCTGACTTGGAGATGATGAGCTGGGGGAAAAAAATGGGCTTTGAACTACCATGCTGCAGTTCGCCTTAAGTTAACAGGTATTCCTTGTCATGGAGGGTCTGTCTATGGTAAAGACAGCCTGGTTAGTTTAATATTTGCTTTACTTTTGTAACTTGAAATGTTGTGGCCTTTTTCTGCACATACTACTAAGAATAATTCTATACAGTTTCATGATAGTCAAAGGTGAATGGATTAATTGCTAACTTTTTATTTTTAACTTTTTTTTTTTAGAGTAACGTATTCTTATTGTAATTTTAAATGCTTTTAGGAAGCCTAAACCTGAGAAAAATCTGGTTGACTTTGGTGGAGCTGCACTGGTTTGCACCAGTTGAAAATCTGTCTTGCAGTCTTTAAGTTTTGATAAAACAAACACTGGAGCCTGCTGTATTTTATTCTCTTTGTGATTTTGGCATCAGAGAAGCTTTTCCTGATTGTTTTTCTCATTTGAAGGCTGATTGTACTGAGTGACCTCTTGCTGCGAAAGGGTGGGTCAGTTTATGTGGGAAAGTCTTAGTCAATGTGTCTGGGAGATAAGTGGGACTGCATCCCAACGAGCGTTGTGCATGAAATACCGGAATGTGCTGGGGATCTGCCAGGAGATTGGAAGCAGGACTATGCGACAAGCGCGAATGCAGTCACACTCTCCCTAAAATAGTACTCTGGATAACAGGAGATCTGGAAAGTTATCACTTACCTCATTTTAGCACAAATTCTTTCCTAAAAATGGATTATTGACTGAGGGTTCAGGGGGATTTTTTTTTTTTTTTGGTAACATATTCTGTTTGCATCTTAAGAACGTTCAGGTCCCGCTCAAGTCTTTAGCTGAAGGGAGGACAGGACTGCAGGTGAGAATGAAAAAGCTGTATTGAAATCATACACGTGAAGCACAAACCCAGCACTCCCAGCTTAGGGAAAGCTCTTGATATGATCTTCATTGTTACCTGAAGGAGAAAGGAGATGGATTTTTATCTTAGTGTAGGTTAGTAGTAGCGTCTTCAAAGTCATCTTGAACTGTGCCTGGAAGTATCAAGGCAGAGATAAATCAGTTCAGCGGCCTCAGACATGCCTGGACTGGTTGTCGGTGACGGGGTTTTGGCACAAGACACTGGATGCAAGCACTCAGTATTTGGATAATAAAACGAACAGCGGTTTACCACTGCAGACTGTGTATGGTTTTGTTTAAGGGTAAAAATAAGCAAATTTGATTTTCGGCCCTGTGTCCAATTTGTCAACAGAAGAATCTGATTGTGCAGCTTTAGTCGTTGGCGTAAGCCATTTAAACTTAAAACCTGCGATGCCTAAATTAGTTTCTTACGGAAAGAGGATGAGTTAGCTTCTAAATGGGATAGTGTGAGGAAAGTGCGGGGGCTGGGGTGGTTGATCGTTTGGAGCAAGGTTGTAATATACTGAGTCAGCAGGTGGTTGTGTTTAGCCCTGGTGCGAATCTGCTGTAGGAAAGTATGGATTGAAATAACTGTTCCCTGGATGCGTGTTTGCGTTGCTGTAGGGACCTGGGCAAGGAACTCGGTAAAAGGAAAAATAAAAGAGGAAATGTTACGGAATAATGAGATTCAGAACAAGAAGTCTGGACTACTGTAAGTCATGACCTTCTAGTGCACACAGGCTTCAGGACAAGTGATGAGCTGCACTTTTTAAAAGGCAAATGGATTCCTTCATTTGTGGAAAAATACCCGTCAGCTTCTGGTCTGCACTACAAGCCTGGGATCAGTTTAGCTCTTGAGGGCCACAAGGTGTAACTCTTCCATCATGCTTGTGCCAGAACCGAACTCTCTGGCCCCAGGCATTATAGGTGCACGTGGCCTGTGCTTGGAGAAGAGCAGTTTTATGTCCCCTGTGCCACAGTCCCTGGGCTTCTCTGTGAGGAGGAGACTTATTTAGCCTGTTGTGCAGCAGCTGCAAGGCTGCTTTATGTTATGCTGCTTTGGGAAAGGCAGGGTAAAGTGGGGCACAGTGGTTACGCTCCAAGTTTGTTTTGGGAGAGGATGTGGCGTACCAGATACACCTGCTCTGCGCCACGGGGGGATTCCCTGACCCCAGCTGGCCCATTAAGCCAGCTTTGCAGCTTTCCATCGCTGGAGTGTGTAAAGTAGCTTTATTGCTGGTCAGGATCTGGCTCCAAGGAGTGATGCTTGCATAAAACTCAGGTAAAGTAAAAAAATGCAATCCGATCGAGTTTCACTGAGCTTTGTCTTTTTCAGTCTTGCACACCTTCAGATTATCTCCGTGTATTAGGAGGCATAAACATTTCCAGAAATTGCACAGTTTACGTAAGAGGTGTGAATAATGGATAATAATATGTTAAACTGCCCCGAGGAGCTGAAAAATGGGGGAAGTAGGTTATTTTTAGAGATCTATTCCCATTGTATGCTAGACAAACAAGCATAAGATGACTTTCAGTTAAACATATACCACAAAGAATTAAAGATCTCCCAGACAAGTATTGGAGTCACCATAGTGTAGTAATGGTCTATACCATCTGCCAGCTTAGCAATGAAACTCTTAACTGCATTCTTCATTTTGTTTAGTAAGAAAAGAGGGACCTTCTATGCTTCTTCTCATTGCAATATTATGACTCTTCTTTCTCTGTGATGCTTAAGAATGAAGGATCTGAATCTCCGCTTATGCCAAGTTACGTAGCTACATCCCAGCATGTGAAGCTGTGCTGATTTCCATCATCACAGTCTGTGGCTTGAGGTTTTAAATCATCTTCATAAAAAATATGCAGAAGAATGTATCTGAGATAATTTTATATTGCTCAGTTGCATTTCTGAACCGCGTTAGAAACATAAGGATTGTAAAAGATGTGAAAAGATACCAAAACGTTGGTAAATAACTCTAGGAGTCAAGGATGGTGATACCCTCTTTGTGGGCAGGTGTGAGTGATAGGGAGCACATAGCTAGTATCTTATCTGTGTTTCTAGTCTAAGCAATCCTAATCGGGTAGTAAATCCTGAGTGAGATTATGCTGCTGGAGCGCGTGTAACAAAGATCAGCATTTAGATACACTGTAGGGGTATAGCAGGATCTAGAGATGCTTGTTTAGATATTTATTGCTGATAGGCTGAGGTAAACCAGAAGTTTGGTGGCTTTAACTAGCGTCGTCTTCTAAACAAGTGGAAAAGAAGCACCGTGAAGACCTATTGATGTGTTTGCCGAAGCAGAGCTGACAGGTGAGGACCACATGGACATACCAGCGATAGGTGGAGCACTGAGTTGGCGGAGGGCATGCCAACCATTTTAGAGATGTTTCTACAGCTGTCGCTGACTAGCAGAAAATAATGTGGATCACTTGGGGTTGCAGTGGCTCAGCTTGCTGTGAGAGTTCAAAGAGTCACAAAGTTCCTCAGATTCCCGGCGATGAACCTACGTGTCACCTTAAGGGCAATTCGCAGAGCAGCGCCTCCACGTTATTCCAGGGTGCCTTTAACGGTAGTACAGCCATTTTAATCTTTAACTTCTGCTTGTCATAAGCTGTGGCAGGACGCCAAGGAGCCATGGAAGAGCTTTGGGCCTGAAACTAATTTTTGGCAAACTCGATTAGATTGGCGCCTGTGGCAGTCTTACCATTAAAAGTTTTATGCGTGTTTTGGTATAAATACATCTCCTTTCTGATATTTAGTAGCTTGGCTGTAATATCACTTGATTCTCTGAAGAGAGATAGGAGGGCATGCAAATATATAAAACGAAGACAAAAATAACTTTGTATGTACTTTTAATGTTCTGTTTTGTGGATTGATCAAAATGTTGCAATTTTAAAAGACTAAAATGCTTGATGGTAATGAGTGTTGAGAAATGGTCACTATGCAGGCAGCATGACTACTTTATCAGAGGGGAATTTCCAAATTGCATTCCAAGCATGTTATTAAAGGACTAAAGAGATGGGCGATTCACCTTGGGCTAACTGTCTGAAACTAGGCTTATGCTTATAATGCATATAAATAACTATTATGCAAATATTACTGTAATAACAAACCATATTTTGAATTTGCTTTGTGCTTCACATGGTTCACACACTGGTCAGAAGTATTTGCAGTATAAAGTTGATAGGTCTTGAGGGACCGTATGTGTTGGTGTTGGATTGTAGTTCCTGCTATGTTTCTGTCTGAACCGTATGTCCATGGGCCTGGTTTGGCAAAGGAGCTCAGGACCTGGCGAGTGAGGTGGGGAACCCGATCGCAGCGTGGACTTACTCTTTGTCATGTAAGATGAGGGTCTTGGACCTCTTGACCATGCAAAAGGTAGACCCGCACGTGTAACTTCACAGTGTGTTTTGTCTGTGCTTCGTGTTACTGTACTGAGATCCCAACCTTGCCGCTTCTGGGTGAGCTGCTTTCTGAAGCAATGAGATGTTCGTGTCAAGGTGCTAGCAGCGGCACTGCAGTGGGCCGAGGCTGGCATCTTTGCAACTCTCTAGTCACGTTTTTTTGGAATGTGGAGCGTGGTCCCAATGAGCGTTCCTAAAGATTTTGGTTGAATTGCTCTTGCGGATGGCAAACTCATTTGCTTTGTTCCAGTGTTCTAAATGATAATGTTTTCCTGAAACTGAAAGTGCTTAAGTTACCTGTGTAGTGAAAAATATTTAACTTTGAAACACACCACTTAATTTCCTTTTCTCTGACTTGGCCTCAGTGCATAGTAGCAGACTGGAACGTTTTGTACATAGTTTCCTTCCTTGGTAGTGTTGTTAAAATTAAAGAAAGCTTCCCATTTTTGTTGTCATCAGGAGCAGTAAATTCTTGTTCCTTTGAAAAATCTGTCCATTCTTGTTTTGGCTTTCATTAACTACTGCCTGGAAAACGCAGGTATTTCTCCTCAGAGTGCTGGAGCTCTTTTCTGCAGTCAGCCTGAAGGGCACAGTTCACCTTTGGGAAACGCCAAGCGGAGATTGGTGGGTGCTGAAACCGCAATGACCGTGGTTTTAGCACTTCCAGATCTGCTGGCTTTCAGACATAAGTGCCAGGAAAAAACTGCGGTATTCACTTTAGCTCTCTGGGCAGAATACAATTTTTAAGTCAAGACTTTAGAGGGTAGCTAGATGGCTACTGTTTTTTGCTTCTAAATGCTGTTGTTTTTGTGCTGATACATGGTCCTTGAATATTGCGCTTTAGGAATTTGTTCCCCATAATCATTTAGAAAACCCTTTGCTACTCCTGAGAAGTCAGTGAGCTGTCTTGGGGACGGGACGTGACTTACCAGAGAGAGCACACTGTTCCCTGGGGTGGTGGCTTCTGAATCAGGGGCTTATGGTGGGTTTGGGAGGCTCCAGTGCTTTTGAGCAGGGTCGCAGTTGTTTTTTCGGGTACTTGGAGCCACACAAATGTGGGGTCACCGCAGAAGGAAGTGTCTGAACCTCTGCTTGCCAGGATTCTGTTCGAGATAACTACTGTTAATTTTTACATCTGAAAAATGCTCTGCTGTTAGTGTGGCTTTCCAAAGATGTGATCTTAGAGGTGAAAGCCTAGTGACCTAGTGTCTGAACTTGTTGCAGCCTGTTTTCTTCTTAATAATAACACTGTGAAATAATTGCGTTAACAGCCTGTTCCTGCTTCTGTGGCGCTGATATTGTATCAGTAGAATGACCAAGTAAGTCTTGCCTGGGGTTTGGGTTTCTCTTATAAGGACTGATGAGCCAATTTCCAGAAAAAGGGATGTGTTTGGGAAAATGATGCGGTCTTTGTGTTTGCATGACTGGCACTTGGCATGTTTTGATGTTGATTTATGGCTAGTGGACCCGGGACTCTCTGACAATGAAGAATTAGCCTTGGTCTGTTGCTACTGAGTTATTTCACTCTGGCCTGAACAAGGGCTCCTGATGTTGGCAGTCTGATAGCCATGCAAACTAGCCTCACGGGAGGCTCCGGGAAGTATAATGGGGTTGATTTGAATGGTTGATAGTATACTTAGTATTAGCATTGTGTTCGACGGTATATTGTTTAAAAGCTGTATTTTTTGGGGGGGAAAACCAAACATATGAAACTTTCTGGGCTTCTTCCTGAGTTACTGGTTTCAGAATGAAGGCTACAGGCTGTCTGTAGCATCAACAAAAAGGGGGAGGAGGCTTTGTAATTTGAGTATCATAGCAAAAAGAAACCAAACAAAAACCAGAAGAAATGCAGCTGAGGGGGTTTTTTATACAAGCCTATAGTTAATTTTAGCTGTGGGGTTTGGGTTTTTGGTGGTTTTTTTTTTTAATAATTTTTAATTTCAAGGGCTGTTGAGGGATGAGGAAGAAAGGAGCTATTGTCCCGGTTAGTCACACTGCAGTGGGTGCCTGCTTCCTAGCCCTGCTTTTAGCTGTAGCCTGAGGCAACACCTGGTTGGTTTTAGCAGCTGGATGTGTTGAGAAGCTGTCATAATTACTAATTTTATGCTTTTGCTGCATGGTGGTTTCTGTTGGAGGCTACGATGAATTTCCACAACTCTGTTTCCATGCAGAATACAAAGTGGCATGGGAAGTGCAAGCCTTATGCACAAAAATGACTGTGCTGGAGTCTCTTCTTGGATTGCCTCTCGCTGTATTACAGTGCCATGATTGTACATCATCCATAAAGTCAGTGCATTGCTTAAAATAGGCCATTCCCTTTGCAATTGCTATTACAATTCCAGTATTCAAATATTAAGCCTTTTCTATAGTGTTCAAAATAGCTGTGAACAGAGAAATTCTTTCATTAGTCTTAGCAGAGAAGTTAAATATTCAGTGTGTCAAAGGTTCGCTCCCAAGGCTGGAGCTATGTAGGTGTTGAGCCGAGGCTTCTTCACCCCCCTTTCTTCGACTCTGATCTGTTGTTATTGTTGAACAAAGAGTACAAGTGGGTGGGAGAAAGAAAGAAGCAGGAAATGGCTCAGAAGAAAGCGAAGAGTATGTAAAATCAAATGGAGGAAATACTGGACCAGGAGGAATACAAAAGTAAAAATACGAATTTAAAATAGAAAACTGCATTCACGGAATTTCATCAGGCCAAGACTGATCCTGGCTTTGATGCACATGGGTGCATAACGGTGGCTTGGGCAGCAGGCAGCACCCATCCCGTTGGCAGGGGCTGTACGAAAGACCTGCCTCCTCTCGGGAGGCTGCGGGTTCGACCCGGTGGGTTTGTGGCAGGAGGACTGAAAATTGTACCAAGCCACTAATTGCCTTTTGGGAGGCCACTTACAAGGGTGGGTGCAGTCTGGATGTGATTGGGCTTGGTGGGAAGATCAAGGGCTTGGCAAGATCAAATGTGTGCACTTAGTGCTGATATCCTCAGCCTACATGCTGTAAGAATGCACAAATGAAAGGCAGGTGTTTATTTTTTTTCCCCATGTTGTTGTACATTAACTAATGTAAAATTTAACAATAAAATACCGTTTCAGCAAAATCATTTCCTTAAACTTGCCATCAACAAAAGATGTATTGGAAAAGAGAATTTCCTCTAGGGTGAAATAGAGGACAAACAAACAGAAATGACCACTGTGTATTTAATGGGGGGGAAAAAATGTACTTGTTGTGTGGCTTGAATGTCATCTTAATGATACCGTGAGGCAAGGAAGGGAACCAAACAATGCACACCTTTTATCATGGAAATGAAGTCTAGAAAGGCTTTCAACAAATACCATTTAGCCAAAATGAGTGGTTGAATTGTCATCTGCTGTAAAAGAAAATCTAATTTGTCCATATAATCCTGTTGGCCCAGGTGAGTGATAGGAGTACTGTTCTATTAATTGTCTTTGAAGTTCAAAGTGAAGAGAGATCCTTTTTTCCGTTCTGTTCTCTCTAGCTTGGCTTCTGTGGGTAGGGAGGAGACCAGCAGTAATACTTTGTTTATCAACTTAACTGTGGTCGAACCAGTTGCATTTTGCTGGAAACCGCTCTGATGGTCAGCCGTTATAAGCTGCAGTCCTCTTAGAAAAGGAGACTAGAGCAGGATACTTCCCGCAGCCCCCAGCTGTGTGGTGGCCTATGCATTTCCCAGCTGTGTTTTGCAAAGGGCTTTGCCAGTGCGGCAGGCGTTACTGACCTTTTCTGGAACAGGGAAACTGAGGCACAGAGGGGCCAGCTCGTCGCAGCAAGGCTGGGGGTCAGGCCCCGGAGTGTCAGGGCTCGTCCCAGCCCCACGCCTGGACCCCATGGCCTGGCCTGGCTCCCCAGTGAGAGCCAAACGCCCCTGCGCTGCTGCTTCATGCTGCTGGGGCACGGAGGTGGGTGCTCTCTGGCTGGAGATTGCTCGCACTCGTGCAGGGTGGATCCCAGCAAGGCAAAACTGGAATGGTTTTGGTCTCTGACACTGCTATGTGGCATAATGGGCTTGTCCTGGATTTACCCCAGGAGAAATGCCATTTTGGATGGGGTGACGTCCTGTCAGATTGACTGCTGGTGGTAAGTGAGGAGGCACAGTAAATCTCTGTGTCGTCAGTCCGTCTGGCCGCATCGCAGGGGGATTGCAGTACTTCAGCGGTGCGAACCCTCGCCCTCTGTGCCCCAGCAGCTGGCTTTGGAGTTCCCACCTTTAGGAGGTGCTCCAGGAAAGGGAAGGTCTCTCTGTGTTCTCCCACCTATCCTGGCACCACGCCGTGCTTCTCTGGTCACAGCTTTACGCTCACCAAACTTGCTCTCTAACCGAAATAAAGCCCAAAGCAGGTAAACCCAGAGGGGCACGATCAAGCTGAATTTCAGTCATAGATGACGCTCCAGGATAAAACCACGCTATTAAGAGGGGAGGGGATGTCATGGCTGGTCATAACCTAGCCCACACAATTTGGTCCTGCTATACAATGGCCTCTGGCTGCTGTTCAGGGTCTCTAAATTAGCCAATGATTTTTCCCTTGAGCAGATCACCTGTTGATGTAGGTGGAGCTGGTATTATTTAAGCCAGTCTGTTTGCATTAGCTTTGTATCCTATCCCTCAGATCTAATACTTGTGCCTGGATTCATGCTAAAGGTAGCTTTCTTGGCTTGAATATATACAGAAATGAATTTATTATTAGTTACCCTTCCTTTAGTAATCAAGGTAGAATTTAGTAGCTTGTCTTTGGCAGGTGACGCTAATGTGTGTGAAATGTGTCAGTGGTTTGTGTGCGGTGTGTTGTGCAAAGAACCGACCTGCAGGCCATTGGTGTCCCCTCGTAATGTCTTTACTTGAGTCCTATTAACCACTTTAAATGCAAAGATGTTGACGTGCTTTTAATGCCATGTTAGTGCTTGCTTGGGCAAGCAGCTAAGTGCATTATTTTAATTCAGGAACATACTGAAGAGATTAAATTCTGGACGCTGGCATTGTTATCTGGGCAAAACATGCCCATAGGCTGTAACCGCAGGGCTGGCCTCCCAAATAAGTTAATTTTTATTCTCCTCTGTGCTACATTTTAGTTATCCTGGAAAAAGAAGACGGCTGAACAGTGTCAGCTCCAGATAGTGCACATTTGCAGGTTGTGCGTTTCTGTGAATACGTGGTGGCACTTCCCCGTTCTGTCAGTGCCAGATCCTAATGCCTCCTGTCGTGTACCAGCTTCACCATTCCCTGTTTGACATCCCCAGCATCTTTTGTCTAATCCAGTTTTATGCAGTTATACTTTCATTTCTAAACGTTGTTTGAAAAAGCGTGTGGTGGCACATGGTCTCCCCAAGCAAGCAGTGGTCCTCGTGAACCTGCCGGTATTTGCCCAAGTTGCTGCAGCGGTGTCTTGAATTTTTTTGAATGACTTTTGGTGTCTACAGAAGTAAAAGTATCTGAAATAGCTTAAGGGTCCTTGGCTTCAGTGCTCATTTTTCATTGACAAACAGTAATTATTTAGCAACCCGAATCAGATCTTGGGAGGCTTGTTTTAGGATCTGTTCCCATTTCTTCTTTCCTGAGCAGTGGTTCAATCACAGCGAGAAGAGCAGTCTCAATAAGTGACTGGGCAAGCATGTGTGCTCTGCTTCCAAAGGACTCCGCATAAATCTTAGACTTGCTCTGCAAAGGCTTGCGAACAGGTCCGTTATCCCTCTTGGAAAAATTGCTATGTTTGAAACAAGGCCTCTCCCTGGGCTCCTGCACAGCGTGCGCTACAGCCCTGTTTGACCGTGTCCTGGCTTCCAAGCGATTTTTCTGTCTCCCCACTTTTTCTTACTGCAGTCTACGTGGTTGCCTTGAAATGCTCTTGTGAAGGTCATTTTGCCACTCTGAAATAGCCTCACTTGTTCTCTAAAATTACAAGTATGGGTAAAATACCAGCTTACTTGGTGCAGCCTAAACACTATGGCAAGCTGATACTTGCCAGACTGAGAGAGATGTACTTCAAGGGTGGAAACAATGGCATTTACGCTAAATAATTTTTATGACTGCGACACATTTGACTTTTTCAAATAGCTTAAAATCAAGACCAGCTTTGTAAAGGTGAGCAAAATTGAAAATTATGTGAATAAGAATGGTGATACTTTCTCTGGAGGGAAAAAAAAGATGTTGTTTAGACTTATGCCTGGCTGTTCTCAGTAGGGTTAAATTGCAGATCCCTTGTCCTCAACTTGCTCATAAACCACCTTTGATTAAATTAATAGCAGATTGAAGTGGGAGGAAGGAGAGGGAGCCGTGCTAGTCTTCATGAAAGAAAATCTGCCCGAGGAGCAGGCAATCCCAAGCTGTAATTCCTACGGAGCTTCTAAAACGTCCCTAGTTTTTGCTGATTGAGAACCTCTTTTCTCCTAATCTTTGCACGGGTATCTGAAGGCAAATTTGTCCGTGTCTTCATTTGTCAATCAGAGTAAAGAAATCAGGGTTATGGTGGGAAAGGGAGATCCTGGTACGCAGGCGAGATCGCCGCCTCTCTCTGTGCGGGGAGCAGGATGGTGCGGAGCAGCAGCCAGCCCCTGAGCTCTGCCCACAGCAGCGCTGCCCTGCGCTTGCTCCTCGTTTGGGGCGCTGGGCCAGCGCGGGCTCACGTGCGCTCGGGTGCCCTGTGACCTGGGGGAAAAGCCCTAAATGGGGAAAAAAAGAAAAAAAGCCTTAGCAGCATTCACGGGGCTAGAGAATTCCCGCATGGCCCCGTGACCGCCTGGTACTCTTAGGGCTCCTCTCCTGGGGATGTTTTGTGACCTGGCTTCAAGCGTGTCCGCTTTCCCATCTAACTCACAGAAAATGAAAAATTCTGATGGGTGTAATTTTTTTATTGGTTAAAATCTTTGTGGGTATTACCTGGACTTGCAGAGAAGATAACCACCGCCTTCTGCCTGCTCCAGCCCTGTGCGCCTTCAGAAAGCCTCAGCAGGGTGAGGGGTCCTGAAAAACCCATGCTAGAGACACAGCTGCTGTAGCCTCCACCATTCAGGTTAATGAAAGGAGAGAGCTGACAGTTTTGCCTTAGGCTTGGAACATCGAAGACCCAATTCATTTTGATGGGAGTTGTCGGTCTCTAACACCTGTAAAAATTAAGCTGCTAGCATTATGCTGCAGGTAAGAAAGTTACTCTGGTTTTGAATCTTGGTGCTGTCTGTTTTTTCGCAAATAAGGCGCATAGAGAGTTACAGAAATTCTTGCTTTGGGGGGTAAAAGCATTACTTTTGATATTTTCTGCCAGTTCTGTTAGTAGAGGGTTGATGACGAGGCTCATTTTTAACTCATCGGTTGAAATGGTTAGTTAATGTGGTGTTTCTGCTCTCGTGCTCTCTGTGCAGTAGCTGTGCGGTTACCGCTGCCTCTCCCCAGATGCTGTTCTGTGTCCTCTCGCCAGTTCAGAGCGCGTGTGTGTGTCGAAGGGGGCACTCGGTATCCAGCAACTGTGCCTTCTGTTAACAAGAACAAACTGGGCATAGAGCTTTTCTAGCACTCAGTGGCAAAAGTCGGTAGAGAAAGGTTTTACACTAACAGAGAGGTAAAATGAAAATGTGAATATCCATTTCCACAAATCCACAGTCTGTTACCTTGTTTGTTTATTTATTCCTCTAAACAATTGACTCTCATTTTGGACAGTTGATGATGACTGTTCTTTTTTTAGCTAACTTCTCTGCAGTTGGGTTACTCCTGACTGACACCTGTACGTAAGAGCTTAGCCCTCCCCTTACGCTAGTCGGAGCGGGGAATGATATCCTTGTTTCCTCCTTTGGCATCAGGAGGAGACTGTGAGTAAAGGGTAATTTTTGTCCCATGAAATGACAGTCCTGGTATCTAGTTGGGTACGTCTCCGAGGTAAGGCGATAGCTGGCAGCCGTTGGTTTGCAGAGAATCTCTGAGGCTCCTGGGTTCCCCTGCTGCTCTGTAACCCACACCCGTAGGCTTGTTTCTTCTGGTTTTGGCCAGTTTGGAGAAATGCCTTGCTTTGCTGTATCCAGTGCTATCGTTTGACGCTACAGCTCTCTCAATACAACAAATCCATCCAGGTGTGCGTATGTTTAAGGCCATAGAGTTGCACCGATGCTGAACGTGACTGTGATGTGTACAGTAGGTGCCAGAAATGCTTATTCTAAGGGGAAATGGCCTGTTTTAAATCAGCATCTGTGTTCAGTGTTTCCGTTACTGCCATATGTATGGGCTCCCAGTGTTAACTCAGGGCTGGATCGCCCCCAGAAATGTGACAGCGATTTTGAGTTTCACCCCCTCCTGTATTCCCTGCAATAACATCTTTTAATCTTGTGCTGCGCCAGGCTCCTGAGAGAATCTGGTAGCAGCCACTGCTGAAGTGAGCCGATGAACCCAGAGGGCTCTCGGGCTGAGCGCATTCGTTCCCTGTTCTTGCATAAATTCACAGGTTGCAAAAAGATTCTGGAACAGTATAGCACTAGTTAAATACTAGATGCTGCTCATATCCATTTTATATTGAAATACATCATGATAGGCTCTGAAAAGTGTGCAACAGAATTAGTTGCAAAACAATCTCTTTTGTTGTACAGAACGTATGATAATTTTGAATGGTATGAAGTTTTAATAGGCATTAAATCTTTGTAAAATATCCAGCATAACTCTTCGGTCTCTGCAATTCATAAGTAATTCAGCCACGTCAAAGTCAAGCAAGCACAAATCCCCTTTATGCCATACCGTACCATCTGTCTAATCTATCTGTGTCAAATATGGCTTGTTTGGGTCTGTCCTGCTACAGTCTGTTCGGGATAGATTAAAGTATCTGGTCAATGAATATTTTTCTCTTGATGTTTGTAACTCAGGTAGTAAACATGTTTTCCATGCTAGTTTTATAGCGTATTGGGTAAACAAGAATGTGGTAGTCAGCACAAATATCATTTTGTCGTGCTTGGCCAGTGTTTTTACAGCTACAGCACCTTTTCAGCAGTCACTGAGTACAGTATTAATGTGAAATACCTGAATGAAGGGATTGTACTTCAGGCCTTTGCAGGGTAACAAGCACCAAAACGGATAGTGTGGATTCATCTATCGCCTAGAGCTTGTTTTCTGTTGATCCACTGCTACCCTGGAAAGGCTCCATTCTGTTTGCCTGGAACTTGCATTAGTTTTGTGGAATGTCAGAAATGAGCATTTGAAAGAACTTACAGTTTCACGTCTATTTCATTTTGCCAGCCGGTGAGAGCTGTAAGCTGTCCCTTCTAAATGCTGGAGGAGTGCAAGTAATCGTACTGCAGTATGACAAAAATAAACCCTGAGTTTTGCAGGTAACCTTTTCCTTCGACATCTTTCCAAAACCAAACCGATGCAGTGACATACATCCTTGTGGCTCACAAAGGATGCTAATGTGACGGTTGTTCTACTGGCAGCTCCTGTTTGAGCGAAGGAAGGTCCAATTCGTGCAATGCTGGCTCTGTGAGCTGTGGGCATTAACGTGTGGTTGCATAAATACCACGCCGTGGCATTGTCTGATGATTTGCATCTACCTCCATCTTCTGCACATCGATGTGACTGGATTTTAGGCAGAGAACAGTGAAATTTTCAGGACGCAGAAATCCTGCGCCTGCGGAGGGCTCTCTAGGAGAGAGCCAAACCTCCCCGTACTGGCAGGCTGCTCCCGCCGCCGCAGCGGGTTGCAGCCCCTGCCCTTGAGCAGTGCGGGGTGGCCTGCAGGAGGGATGCTCAGGAGCTCGGGGTGGGAGCGTGACTCACGCGTCTACGTGACTCCCCAGTTGTGTTGGCAAGCTGTCAGCTTTGCACCCCAGCTCTGCCGCTCCTGCGCCATGTCTGCATTGCCTACCAGTGTCTGCACACTCAGGCTCCGTTTTGGTGTGTGCCAGCTCACTCCTACGGCTTGGGAACTTGAGTTTTCTCTCCGGGGCTATTATTAAAGGCAGCATAGATACAGCCTGTGTTCATCATTACCCTCTCAAGAGAACCAGATTGCAGAGTTTTTCCTGAGATGCCTGTTTGGAAAAAGAAGCCAGGGATAATCTAAAAATGCTGCATTTTTTTTACGTATTCAGTCCCATTACTGCACTCTACCTCTCACCACCTTCCCCTAGCCTCGTTTAATTTTTTTTTTTTTTTTACCTTCACTTGCATGTGCTTTATGCGGAGAGATTCCTGCTCTCGAGACATCTGAGCCTGGTGTACAGTGCCATACCGAAGGGAAAGCAACCTCTAGTCATTCAGGAATTAAAATGGCTGAATCATTGTGTGGTGAGGCAGTGTGTTAAGATGGAGTCAACCAAGCAGATCATTCTAGAAATAAAAGGGGGCAATTTTGCTGTCACTGCTAAAATTAGGAGGCCTCTTTGTGTATGTTGTGTTGACATTGATGCCATCACCAATAGAAATGTTTTCTATAAAATCCCACCTTCGGTGCTTCATTCTGTCCGGCTGTAATACCAAGTGTTGCACAAATAGAAACTAACAGCAGGATCCTTAGGAAAAGAAAGGGCGAAGCAATGATTGTAGGTCTGTTTTAACCTCTTGCTGTCTTCACAGCGCATTGTTTTTAACAGAGAGTATAATAATCAAAAAGCTAACCTAGTGTAATCCCGAGGCTTATATTAAAGCCTCTTACTAGCGCATCATGCATTTCAAAACACTCCCATGAATATATTCACTTCGAAAAATGTACTGATCCAGACGTTTTCTGGTTTTACTATTCCAAATAAAGATGCTTTAATTACTGTTGACCTGATTTGAATATGGGCTTGACTGATTTCATTTAAAATATTGATTGCAGTGCATTGGGTTGGTCATGTTTTTGCTTTACTCCTGCAACAGCTACCATCCTCGCTCAAATCTGTGAGTTTAGATCTCAATTTTTCCATGATGCCCGGAGAAAGAGAGCTTTATCATTTGTTGGGAGGAGGGATTTTGCCCACTTCAGGATCTCAGAGTGTGTCCTGCTGATCACTGTCTATCGGTGGTGTAGGTGAGGTGCTGTTAACGAGAGGGGCTCGCTCTTCGGGATTGCAGCATACTGAGCACACTGCACCTTGCGTGGGGAACAGTTGGCCCTGTTGCTGCATCACCCTCTGTTTCTGTGTTTACTCCATGCAGACATTTTAGTTGTGCCAGGGAAGGATAAATTGTGCTGCTTTTTCATACGGTTTAAAATTCCAAATCGGTACCAAAATGCATAGATTGTCTAAGACTTCACGCGCACTACGTTTCCAGGTCAGCCATGGGAAAGGCGTTCTGCATTTGAGATTTTCTCTGGGAGCTGCAGGTGCCCCTGAGCCATCTGGTGCTGTGTCTGTCTGCCCGCCTTACGCCTGGTCCCATCCTTCCCGTCACAAAGGGATGCAGGACCGACCCGGTCTTTTCCGTAAAACACTCCTTGCACTTTTAGGTGCTGTTTCTCGATTTTACTGTTGGTAGCGGGCGCTTGCGTGCTGCATCGTGGGTGGAGGGCCACTGAGAAAATGGTAGTCGGGGCTGCAGGAGACATCTGGGAACGTTACAAGCAGCAACGCCAGCGCGACTTGTGAGGTCTCTGGAAGCCCACAGCAGTGTTGCACTTTCACTAATGAACTGTTACGCTGCATTTTTGGTAATGAGGAGAGTTGGCTTTCTCCAGATGCGTATGCAAGCTACAGCGGTAACATGAAAGCACAGCTGGTTG
The DNA here is from genome assembly GCA_020745775.1 of Theristicus caerulescens. Taxonomy (NCBI): domain Eukaryota; kingdom Metazoa; phylum Chordata; class Aves; order Pelecaniformes; family Threskiornithidae; genus Theristicus; species Theristicus caerulescens. The sequence continues at coordinate 126,305,442 of CM036561.1, read as the reverse complement.
GGTAGCAGGGAGAGTAAGATCGTTTGATCGCACATAATTGTTCCTTTTTCAAAAATGCCAATGACAGCGTATGTCATTGGAAACAAGCAACGGGGTGGATCTGTACTGTATATTAAAATCTATTCCTAGTAGGAGTAATAGTTCTAGTCCCACTGCCTCTAAAAGTGTGAAACCAATGGCAGTTTTAAATCCTTCAAAAAGGAACTTTCCTGGTTTTTTTTCCTTCTCTGTACTCTTATTTGGCAATGCCTTTAAAGCTTTAAGATTTTATTTTTGCCTTGAAAGTGAAACAATGCTTAGGATTTCCCTCAGGAAACAAAGCTTTTAGAGCCTGAAAGGACCGCAGAGAGCGTTCTCCTCTGGAGGCTGCTCTTCACCCAAGATGGCTGGCTAGAGTGATCTGTAGGAGAAGGAAAAAGCAAGAAGATCTGGAGAGCTGCCAAGCATTTAAAAGGACTGTGTAGTAAACAGTCATTAGGTGGAAAATGATCAGGATTAGCACTTTCTAAATTGCTTCAGGGCTGTATGGGTTTTTTACTGTAAATCTGCAGGTGTCAGTGTTAAATATGTGAGAATCTTAACTTTTACTTTTAAAATATAAATAAGGTTCTACCATTTGTCTGCAAGCATTCCTTCATGACCGTATCACTCTGTCATACTTAAAAGATGAAAAACATCTGCCATTGTTATTTTCTAAACAGTCCCAGAGCCTGGGTCTTGATTTTTATTTCTTTTCTTTTTTTCTTTTTTTTTTTTATTATGTGAGAGGCAATACTGCTCTTTTACAGGATAATTCATAAAATTGCATTTGCAATGTCAAATTCTATACTTGGATGTCTTGTGTGAGTTACTGCCTGGGTTGTCTCAGGTAGGTATAGCTATTTTAAACATGGATGTGATTGCTCAGCTTGAGTACAGTGAGCCGTACTCTGGAAGCATTTGCTTTCCACTCATCAGACTTTTATTTCTGCCTTGTGACTAGCCAGATTCTGCATCTCCCTGCTGGTATCGTTGGGATATAACCCTTCCTCAAGGTGAACATTTAGTATCCATGTTGGTCTTTTTTTGTTTGTGACCATTAATTCAAGAAAATGGTGTGAGGATTATTTTGTTCTGGATAGGCCCTAAGCTGTTGCCCTAAGCAACAAGAAATAGCCTGGTATTCTTTCTTTCTTCAGTTGATCCCATCTCTCTCAAGGCAGTCAAGGAACAGAAATTGGTTTATTGTGGCTGAGCACTCTGTACAGCCCACAAACTGGCTGTACATTATTCTTCTTATATAATTTTTCATTCTTATGGCAGGTACATGAAATACAATAATATTGGCATAAGGACCAATCTGTTGAGTATCCGAGGCACGTGCTCAATGGCACGTGAAGGATGCCTCTTTCAGTTTGTTTCTTCCTCTGTGGGAACTGCTTCATATATTTCCATAACCGAAGACAATTAAAGGCACTAAGATCTTCTGAATTTCAGGGAAAAGGTGGTTTTCCATAGCAAGCCCTGAATGCAGGGAGCATGAATCAAGAAACTAGAGCTACAGTGAAGCTGAATACTACTAGCCAGCAGCATTTTTGTCCTTAGAGGCAGTTGGTCAGATTGAAATCTGATGATAAAAGCAAAAATGAAAACAACCAAACAAATCCCCACCTCCTGGATAAATTAATGTAATTCTACTTTCACACTTCAGGTTGGAATTTAGAGCAAATTTGGGCAGTCTGTGCAGTATTGAGGGAAACAGGACAGTTTTCCCACAGTTTCTGAGCCATGTAGTAAAGCAACAAAACATCAAACTTCTTACACGCGTGAAAGAAACAAATAAAATCGAACTGGCTGAGGATTTCAGGCCGTCAGTCCATCTGTTGGAAACAGTAGAAGGCAGCTCAAAAACTGCTCAAGGCATGGAGTCAGTATGTAGTGGAAGGGTTTCCTCACTTCGTTTATTCACAAGGAGCTGGAGAGAATGGGTAGCCATTTTCTGACACAGCAAACGTTGGCTTGCCATCCGTGGAAGAACATTTCATGATGTAAAATGGAACTTTGCTGTACTTATCTTTTCTTAACGTTCCTTTTTGCCATCTGACTTCCCTGGGGACAGACCCCACCAGCGTGCTGTCCTCAGCATCATTTTACCCACGTTTAGTATAGAGACGGGGTGGCTGTATGTCAGGGCGTCTGTCACACCCGCCAGGTGGTGAACAGCGGGAAACCCTCTAGTCATTTACACATTTATGGTCTAAACAGGAACTTTTTTTTAACCAAAAGTACAATTGTCATGGACAAAGTCCATTTCAGAGCTGTAGGAAAAACTTAATCTCCACAGACCTTTTCCCAACCCTCCAAATTGACCAGATCTACTTTTTTTCAGATGGGAACTGAGTGTCTAAATCTGTAATGAGGTCACGACCTTCATACAGTCTGTGTTGTGTAAGCCACCTCATCGGAAAGGATGAAATCATTTTTCAGGAAGAGTTTATCAGTGGCTGTGGCCTGTGGGAGAGGTGAAGGCAAATGGCAGGTTATCCGACCAAGTCACGGCGTGCTTTGGGCAAGGAGGGGGGGCAACCTGGGTGCTTCTTGCTTGACGGTGCTGGGGCAGAAATGTCAGCAGAAATCCATTGGTTTGCAGAAATGCAGCCTTTTTCGGTGATTTATCCTCTTTTGTAAATTCTTGGAAAAACAACCAAGCGAACGTACCTTGTTTTGCCATTTTATGCTGGTGGAAAGAAAACGCTCATGATGTAATTTGAAATGGCAAAACCATTACACGTCAGTTATGAAAAATGCCAGTGATTTTCTTGTGTTTTTACTTTCGTAGTGTTTGCTGTCAGCTGCAGTGCTTTGCAGATTCCAGATATTTTGTAGAATAAATTTAATGAACCAAGGTTCAGAAATCTGGCTGAGATGGGGTTACTTTTGTAGGCAGCTTAACCTGCGTATTGGCCTCAGTGAGGTTCGGGCATCTGTATAATAGTGGAGAAGCAATGGTCCCCAAAGACGTTGAGCAGATGTTATTTGCCAGTAAATAGGAAAAAAAAAAAAAGGTGAAAATGATTAGGTATTTAGAACAGTGTCTTTGGGATGATGAGATATTCTATCATGAATTCTAAATGCTGGGGATTTGGCATGATGCGTCAGATTTAGTTTTTGGGACATGAAATAAGAATGAAATAGTCTGATTGCATTTGAAAGTTGCCAGAGAATGAAAACAACAGCCAAGATCGTATTTAAATATGAAATGAATATAAAGTGGCATTTGTGGAACTCTGAAGAGAGATTATTATTGAGAAGAGACAAGTGGAGATCAAAAGTTATTGGCTTTTGAAGGAGGAATTCGAGAATATTCTTCAGGGATAGCACGCATAGTTATCTTATTAAAAACTCAGAAAGCAAACAGGTGATAGAAACAATATGTAAGATACTGTCCAGTGGGTACAGCTTCGTAAATCTTCAACATCTGTACCCAATTATTTAGCTTCTCTGGACTTTTTTTTTTCCCCCTGTAGTGTACATTTCTCACTATGAACTAATAGTACATAATAATAAAATCTTGGGTGTTTGCCAGCACAAACAGGGTTTTGGCTAACTTTTAGAGTGTTTGTGGAAGTAGAAAAGCAATGCAGCTGTTGGGTTGGGAACGTGCCAACTGAGGATCTATTTCCCAGACAAAAAACTCAAATCAGAATGAAATAATAATCAGATATTTTACATATCATGGCTTTATGCTGGTTTTTCTTCAGCTTCTGTGGCTGCGTGTTGTGACTCTGTGGGATTTGTAGGCAGGTTTTGGGCTTTGCACCTGGTGACCAGTTGAAACTGAGTAATTGCAGAAGAAATACAATGTATTGGCTTGTGTTTTTTTCCTGAGTGCTTCACAAGATGAGGTTTGAGACATTAGTGTGAAAATACTTTGTACAGTAGTGCTGTTTGCCTGTGAGGTCAACGCAAAGACCCATGAAGCTCTTGGTCCAAGTTATTGTTGTTTTTCCTGTTGCTGCAAAGCCCTTTCCATTCCCTGGGCACACAAAGCTAGCAAAGCCGCTGTATGCAAATGAAGCTGTATTTACATGTTGCCAGAAGCTGTTTATAACGAAGCGCCAATAACAATAGTTAGATATTTTGGAGGAGCTAAATGTCATCGGTTTGTTTATTAGCCTGTTTAGCTCAGAGCGTTCAGAACTGTGAATGATGCGCACCTCGGAGGAAAGCGCCTTTTGCTCTGGGCGCTTCTCGGTGCCCAGGAAGCAGAGGGTGCTGGGGAGCCCTTCTCCTGGCCCCTGGCCTGGAAAACACCTTTCGCCGGTTGCGTAGCCAAGGGGCAGGCCTGGCGGGGGCAGCTGGGGCGGCGCTGGCCGGGCGGTGTGTCACTGCGGCTTGGCTGCCCTGGTGCAGCCTCCTTGGCTGGAGGAGCTGGGCTCCCCGGGAGCAGCATCTCGGGGGCAGCGAGGCTGTGGCTGACACGAAGCCAGGGCCTTGCGGAGTCCTTCAGGCTCGCACGGGCAAAAATAGATTGTAGTGTCTGAGACGGGTGAGATGTTTCAAGTAAAACTTTGTTGTTTTCATCCGGTGTGACTCCGCTGCTTTTTACAGAGTTACTCACTAGGCTTTTCTCATGCTGTTCCTAAGTACGAGTACTGCCCTGAAGTTGTGGGGAAGAATATTGTGGTGGTCCTTCTGAAGCAGCCGAGGCAGCTTAGGTAATTGCAGGAGCGCCAGCCCTTTTCATGGAAAGCACAGAAGCGTACAAGATGGTACTCAATTAGCAAGCTGACATGAGAAACCTGGAGTCGTCACTATATCGTATATAAAATGATAAATACTTCTCTCTTACATGAAGCAGCATATAAAGATGTGCACTAAAATACCGTAAAAAAAAAAAAAAGACAACCATAGTTGAAACATCAAAGAACCAAGATAATGACCCAAGTTATTTAAGATGTAACTTTTCTGGGCTTTTGCTCCACATCCATCATCGTATTTCCCAGGGTTTTAAATTCTGGCCCGCGTGCTTTTTCCTCCCAGGGTGCATCTCAAATTGTTTGGTCACAAATGCCCTGAATAACAAATTGACTTAATTTAGACGGCATTAAGGCTCTTTAACCCATTTCAAAGGGCAGGGATGCACTGAAGACCTACAGGCATGCATTTAAATTAAGTCAATAATGATATATATTTCTTTTCCTTGCCTGAAAACGCCTGACTATTTTATCTATGCATCAGATGAAAGTTTAAGGGGAAAAGTTTCTGTTAGTCTTGTCGGGAGTTGGCCAAAAAAATGTGAAGAATGTAGAAAGGAATTACCAGCTGGTGTCCATTTAAAACTTCAGTGTGGGCAAATGCAGGCAGTATGCTTAGTTTTACCTGTCGTCTTCCTCTGGTTAGCACCCACTAACCCACTAAAGGTTAGTTTGGAAGTGAGGAGACCAGCTTGGATGTGGCGCTTTTACTTCTTCTGCCAAGAGGCTAACGAGCGGATGATGTGTGTGGTGTTTCCTCTGGGGAGGATGACACACGTTTCCTCCTCTTTGGGAACCAGTGCCTGCAGCTGTGTTTGGTTACTTGAACCAGGAACCTTGTTGGCCTGGTAGAATTATGCTGTATACTATATAACTTGGTGCTTTACTGGTGTGACTGCTGACGTTTTCCTCTCTTACTGGGGAAGGCTCATTTCTCAAACAGCTTTCAGCCACGTTTCTGGTTTTGCATAGTCAAAAATACGCACGTGCACAAAGAGGACCTCGTCTCTCGGAGGGGAAAGGAGTGCGGAGTTTTGAAATGGAGTCCTGTGCTCAGTGCTGCAGCAGCTGCAGGCGGCGGGGTTTGTGCGTACACGTCAGCGCTTCTGCCTGCGAGGTTTAGGCCAGTGAAACCGTGATGCTGCTGAAGTGGAGACACGTGTGTTGTCGGCATGCTCCCTCCTTCTCCAAGGCCTTGCTGGGGGCACCTGCCATCCCAGTATCTTGGTGTAAAAAACTGTATGCTCTTTGTAAAGAGAGAAGGAAAAATCACAGACTCGAAGAGAAATACATTAAAGATGATACAGTAGTGTGATACTCCCACTGAAGAGGGGCAGAGGCTGTAGTCACTTCAGAGGCGTCGCGTGCAGACGCGCTGGGGCAGTGCCATTGCTTCTCAGCTCATCGGTGATGGGTGCGCTGACCACCTTGCATTGAAACTTGCAGTTTGTGCTGATTTGCAGAACAATTTTTAACATGCGTGTTGTCAAGTGGGGGATTTAATATCAAACTGCTCTGCTCTATTTCTCAGTTCACTTTCCAGAGATTTCTGAATTCAAAGAAACGCTGGCATTCCCTAACCAACAGTTAAGTACTGTCTTGACATAATCTCACCGAAGCAAAATTGTCCCATTCTGTTAGTAATTCTGGTTTTATTTTCATTAAAGAAATAACAGCTAGAATCCATATGGTCCTTATAACATACTCCAGTGCTGCGCTAAGTTTGGCCGTCGAGAGGCCAAGCTTTGCATGATCTTGGCTGTGACTTGGGTTTCAACATCTGAAGGAAATGCTCGTTCTGGAGCTGTCTTTGATGAGCCTCCTCTGGGACCACCACACTGTGCAAAAACAAATTCTTTACTAGGCCAGTTCTTTGTCCAGACCTCACGGAGCTGATTAAGCATCTCCGGTTAAAGCAGAGCTAGCTCAGCTAGAGAGGTCTTGGGAATCTCTGGTGCCTGGACGAAGTGCTGGTATGAGAGCAGGGAGATCATCTCGGCATTGCCATGGAGTAACTGGTGCTGTCTTATGTCTCTTCTTAATGAGAGTCTCTGGGTATTTGGACTTGGGGTTGCTCCTTCGTGGGCTGGTGCTGGAGCTTAGTGTGCTGCTGAAACCAGCTGTTTCTTCAGCTACGTTGCCTGCTGCTGCCTTAGAAGTGTGTTAGCAAATCTTTCCCCATTCCCGCCCCCGGAATCTGGTTTTTGTTGTTTGTTTGTTTGCTAATTCAAAACCTGCTGACTGTGTAGCAGGTTATTTCTTCCAGGCTGGCCCTTTAAATTGCTTCCATGCTCTGCCTGCCTGGCTGTGAAATATCGCTAATAAACAAAGCCCAGAACAAAAGCCTACACAACAAAACATCCTTTTCTCCCTAGGCGTCTCCCTGGGTGCGGTTTCCCACTGCTGCTCTGCAGTTTGCAGGCAGAGCCAAAACAGCTCGGTCTCATTCTTCCTGCTCTGGAAGTTGTCACCAGGCGGCCTCCCCCGACCCGCGCCGAGGAGGGAGGAGGTGGCCTGTACGCAGTCTGTCTTCCCTGAATTTCTCCTCCTTGGCTGAGAGTGATAGAGCCTTTCCCTGCTCTAAAATAAAAAGCTCCAACACAGAGGAGGTTTGTCTAGGTGGAAAGCAGTATATCTTCAGATTAATCCCTGGTTTTGTGTCCTCTCCCTCACGGACACACCTGGATCGTCAGAGCCATGAACGTGGTCAGCCTCCCACGGCTGCATCTTGCTCTGGCCGTGCCTCAGTTCAGCATTGCGGCATGACCCAGGTGGGCATCGCATCCTCCTCCCTGTGGGAAGGAACCTGGGAGCTCACAGGGATCCAGGGAAGAAGGGAAGATGGGGCAGAGCCTGGGCAGAGGCTCTGGTTCACTCCTAGCCATCTACAGGTTGAATGTATGTTGATTGGGCTGGGACCTATGCGTTGCCCTCTTTCTCCCCAGCAATAAGCCTGGACGTACATCCAAATCCCTTAGAGCATGGTACCCAGCTCCTATAGACTTCTTTCTTTCTCTGGCTTGAAGTAGCTGTTACACCCTGTTACATTCTCGTTTTGTTCCAGTTTATCAACCGTGTCTCAGTGCTTGAAGTGTTACTTTGGTCAAAAACTAATTCTTTGCACCCCTTTTTTGTTCCGTGTTTGTTAGCTTTACAGTGTTCCAGTAGCTGGGCAACAGCACTGGGCAATAGCGTTTTGTATTCTCTGCATAGACCGAATCCTTGGTCCGTGCTCCTGACCTCCAGCGGTTCCAGTCGCAGAGTCGCCTGTGCACATTTATTAACTGTCAAAGAAATTGGAAGATATATTAATAACAGGGCTAGGAAGGGTGGGGTGTGGAAACGGAGAGGGGAAAATAGAAGTGCAAGAGAGACAGCAGTTGGCTGCTGAATCCTCAGGCCCGTTTACTTGGCAGCCCTCCTCCTGTAAGGAGGTCAGAGCTATCGCATCTCAGGTTCCCGGAGAGAGGCCGCAGGAGGAGGAGCATGCTCGTGGATGTAAGCCTGTCAGTCCGCTGTCACCAGCTTTCAGTTAGCTTTTGCATTCACACGTTGCAAAGGCAGGCTCGGTTGTCCTCTCATTGTAAATGTTCTCTCATTTTAAATGTAATTCGTGGCTGTGCTTCTGTGTAAGACCCTCTCGGTAGGAGTGAGAAGTGAGGCAGAAACCTGGTTCTGGCTTTATGATTGGTGAAGACACATTGCACAGCATCTCTAGTCTCTCTTCTGTCCCCAGAAACTTGGCTGTAGCTCTCTTCATTTGAATTAATGTAACAGGTGTAAACTTACAGCTATAAATTACATGGTCACACGTAGGCCATCACAGTATTTATTGGACGATCAGGTCACTTCTGAGTTTTACACTTCTTCCTAAGGAATATTTCATTTTAGGTTACAGGCTAGTTACTTCAGCCGGTGCCTTTTCGGTGGTGTCTCTCAGCGGCCTGCGATGGGCTGGGTACCACCTGGCACTGCCCGTTTGCTGGAGCACTGGTTCTGGAGCACCATCGAAATAAACAGCCATGTCGCCAAGGGCATTCAGGTTGGCTGGGACTTCTTGCCAAGTTAGGGTGGTGGCTAGGGTCAAGATGTTAAGGTTTTTCTGCTGTTCTCCGAGCACAGACAGTGATGCCTTCATCCAAAGACGAATCAAATGTCTGACAGACTTCAGGCAGCAGGAGCGTCTCTGTTTTCAGTCCTTTACTGATACACAACTTCTTTCCAAAGCTCGGTGCTCTGTTTTGCGTAAGCTGGGTCATGAGAGAGTAGAGACCAGAAAATGGGAAACTCCTTTCCGAGGGTAACTGGTTTTCATTGGAACTCTGCTCTGCATGAGCACTTGAAAAATACTAAAAAAGACTTTTTGTTTTGTTCCGCTGAAGAAAAAGGTAAATACCACTGTAGATAATTGCCCTACATTTTGACATTCTTTTGGTGAAGGTCAACCCACAGATAGCTTCTAGAACATGGTAATACTAAATATTGTCCTTTAAATTCTCAGTGACTGTAGAAGGAATTTTTTTAGTAGTTTCTTTGGAAGCCAGTTGATAACTACTGAAATAAGTCAGCTTTCCTTCCTGCCAGACCATGAGGCAAGATGTCCCGCCTGTCCTCCACCAGCTGAAAGACCCAGCATATTCTTCCATGGGTAGTTTCAGCTGGATTCCTTAGAGGTGTTTGGAAAGTGCAGCTTTGCCTTGCTCCATGGTCAGGATGGAGAAGGGTCAAATGCAGAGGCTTTTAACAACTTTACAAGGTTTGAAATCTGAATGCTCCTTTGAAATAAGGTCCCATCTCCATGGCATGTCTCTGCAAAAATCTGCCAGGGTAGGTGTCCGTTCATAAATACGGAGACAGCCGTATTTTCACTTCCTTGTCTCTTCTGTTGTAACCGTGAAACATCTGGATTGTGCTAAAGCTGAAGTGTGTATCAGAATAAATGTTATCTTGACAGTGAGAGCCTAGGTAAGAAAGGCCCTTCCTCTGATTCCAGAAGGCACTGAGCTGACCCGGAGCCTTTTCAATTTCAACCCCAGTTGATTTCCTCTCGTTGATTTCATTTGGCTCACAACTCTGAGCACTGGTTGTGGTGTGTATGGTGAACATATTGTTAATCCAGCCTACTCGTATTTTTAATCACTTTATATTAGTTTACCACCATCAGAAGGATTTTGTTATTGTTATCTTATTTATCAAAAAGATCAGGCAATTGCATGGTCAAAATTTTCTCTAGTAGTGTTTTATAGTAAAATAAGTATGTGGGCTGTAAAAGTTGAAGGGCTCTTGGCCTGCTGGCAATCGTATTCCTCAGAAAAAGTATTGGCATGCCAACTGTTCATCGCAGATGACCCCACAGATCGGTGCGCGCAGGTGCACGAGCACGTATGACTTGTAAAGCCCTAACAACATTCGGGATGCTATTCCAGTCACTGTCCGGAATATAGTCCCTGATTTTGCTGCTCATTTTTCCCTTTTCAGTTTCAAAGAGACCAGCTGCATTTGCTTTTGGATGGTCAAGCACCAGATCAAGTACACAAAGTTTGAATAGCGGGTTCGGCAGGTTTATTTAAAACTTAGGAACTGGCACTTGAATTTTACTTCATGGGAATATTTTCATTGGGCCTAGGCTTTGTAAAAGGTACCTTCTGGGTGGGTTACCCTACACAGAAATGCAGCTCTTCCTGAAAATAGGTGGCAGATCTATTAACTGGGATACAGAAGTTAACAAATGATAGGTGTAGGAATGGAGGTGGGGGGAGAAACTGTAGAGCAGAGCTGATGAGCTGGTCCCCCAGGTTTTTTTCCACCTAAGCCATTTGCATAGCAGGACACTCCCTGATATCCCAATAATTCAACAGGCTGCCTTTAACTGACTTAGGAAAGACTCTGTGAGGGTGATGAAAGTGTTTTTTAAAAGCAATCGACTAACAGCTTTCCAAATTGAGATCTATGGGAATTTCTTTATTGACTTAATTAGAAGCAGAAAATAGGATGACGGATTTTAGAAAATGCCCAGTTGATGTTTCACAAGACGAGTTTTTGGATGCTGAGTTTGGGCCATGCTGGATGTAAAGGTGGCTTGTGAGACTGAGTGAAGCCATATTTAATCCATGTACCTCACTTGAGCAGCCATGGACTGGCTTCTGATGTACTTATTTGAGCTGAACCTTACTCTTACAAAACTACTAAATTGCCTTCAGCCCTGACTCAGCTTGTGTAAACCTTGCCCAGCAGTGACTGTTGAAGGAAAACTGTAAATATATGAGGAAAGAGGTTGAGTACTCTGTGTTTTGCTTAAAAACTGAATGAGGAGGTTGTATTCTTTAAGCCTGGGACTAGCACTCGCAGTATGTGGAGTTTTATTAACACAATCCTTATGCGTGTTACGTGCCTCTGTGTGTTACTCAGTGCAGACCGTGCCACCATCCAGTCTCTCTCTGGGTCCCTGTAGACTTTCCCTTTCAGTAGAGATGGAAGGATTATCGCTCACTAGAAGCGTGCTGATGGCTGATTACCAGTGCCCTCCCCACCTCCCTCCCCTTAGCAGTTTGGCAAAATGTGTTTTACATTCTTCAAGTGATGAGGGGAAAAGGAAGGACAGGCCCAGAAGGGATGTGGTGCTTACTCCACCCTTAAGTGTTATGTGTGGGTAATGTGCAGTTCTGCTTGATTTTTGTATTCCTCTTTATTAACTTCTTCCAAAAACCTGCCACTTTCTACCTGAAATGTCTCGGTTTTTTTCTGGTTTAGTCTTTTCATGGTTCGTATATACATGGTGGAGGGGCATGGGCTTCTCTAGAGGACGGTTCAGAGGCAATATCTGATCTGGGATGCTCCACAGGGAAATGTAGGCACCTAGAAAGTCTCACCCCACAACTCCTGTTATGCGTCTGAGCTCAGATGAAACCAATATGAAGCCTCCCCCCTGCCCCCTTTCTGTTTTTAGGAGGCTCTTCAAATAAAGTTGGCACGTTATGCGTTGCATCCTCGGCTGGGTGGAGCTACCTCAGATTACAGAGGACAAATTTGGACCCTATATATCAATTAATTTATTCTGGAGTCTTCAGGAAAAAATGTTGGCATCCAGACTTGCTGGGTAACGGATGAGAAACTGGGTGAAATTTTGTAGCTTTAAATGTGGAGAGAATCAGACTAGAAGATTTTAATGATCCTTGCTGGAACTGAAAGGTTTGAAATAGAGATTTGGTTCAGGTTTACTAAATAACGTTGTTTGTCATTATTAGTTCCTCTGTGCTCTTGGCTGGGACGCTGGGCGCTTAGTTGCAAGCGCTGTGTTTGCTGAACCGGTTTGAGTCTTTGTCCCATGCGTTACACGTGTCGGTCGCGGGTGCCTAACAGGCACCCCTGCTGAAAACGTGTGGGTTTCCAGTACCCTGAGCTGTATTTTTGTTTACAGCGAACAGCACAAACACTTTTTGAAGTTGTTTCAGTGCTTGTGTAATATGGCCCAGTCTCCCAGCTAGAGCGTGATATCCCGCGGCCCTCAGAAGAAAAATAAGAGCCTGTAAACCACTCTTAACTCCCTGGTTGCTGGCTTTCAAATGATGGGTTATCTGAGACGTGGGAAGTAGACCTCACTCATGAAGGACGGGCTGCGTGATTTTAATGACCTTTGCACACTTTTCCAGCCCGTATTGGGAATAAAGAGGCTTCAGTCTTGCTTTGTTTGTGCATTCCTGAAGTGTCTGTGCCCTACACGCTGATTGTGGCATTTGACTCCCCGGTAGCGCAGCCTGGCCACCCCTTTCCTGTGACCTTTCAGGCTGCTTTCAGCTCTCGACCTCCGCATCCCAGAGCGTGGACAGGCAGAGGAGTCGGCACCAGACAGCGGGCCGACTCGGGCAGCAAAGCAGGAAAGGAGAGACAAAATACGTGGAGCGCTCTTGGGTTGGAAAATGCAGAAACAGCGTGGTTCTGTTTGTCGAAGGAGAGAGGGGACTGGGAGCCAGACCCTGCACGCAAGAGAGAGAGGATATTGGAGGTCAAGGGAGTTAAAGCCCTGCCATATTAGTACTTTCATTATTTTACAATTGGTTTAGCAGCTGAAACAAGGCAAAATGTAAGTGATTGCGTTGCCCACGCTGCCCTGTCGGGACAGGGGAAGCTTCTTTCTCTAAGGACCATCTTGCAGTGCGTATAACATGAAGCAGTGGTCTCTGGGCTGAGCGTGGAGGCAGGCGGGAAACCAGCTCCTTAGACTTCAGGTTAAGAAGTGGGCAGAATGGAGACATGCGTTTTCCAGTCTTTCTAAGCTTTACTCACAGGGCTTCACTCTTTCAATTCAGGTGTTCTGTAGAGCTCTGAGTTTCTAACTACTATTTTTTAAATACTTGCAGAATTTGACTTGTTGGGGGTGCTTGAGTATTTATGTCATTTTGCCTACAGCCTTGAGCTTCTCCGAAGGTGTCCCTATTGACCTGTGATCGGGCTAGTTTCCTTTCTGTGGAAGCTAAGGTGAGAATCCCACCCCGATGGGGAGACAAGATGTGGCTGGATGCTGGGAGCTCAGAAGAATTTCCATTCTCCAGCTTAAATATGGTTTTAAAATGGCATTTTAAAAAATATTAAATGTCTGCTGTGCTGCTGTTAGGAGGGAGCTGAATATTGCTCAGAATAAATGCAAAGTTCGGTTACATCTTAACTAGATTTTCCTCCTTTTAATAGTAATAATTACTCTAAAGTGAATTTGTTGTTGAAGAGCTGGACTAATTACCCTGGTCTGGGTCATCAGTAGGAGAAAGGCAGCACAGACTGGGAGTAAAAGCATCCGGAGGTGGAAGTCCTGCAAAAAGGGCAATTGAATTGATTTCTGTGCCTGTCCAGCCTTGGCTTCAGAGAATGCTACCAGAAAACTGGCTGTTTGTAATTTTGGTTTCTTTGATGGACGTATCTGATACGTAGGAACCGGGGAGAGACCATGCTTGTTGTTTCAGGGGTTGGGCTCATACTTGTCTCTGGACCATGTGGTCTTGTAACCTAGAGATGGAAGTGTCTGTATCCCATTTTCAGTCCTCTCAGCCGTTCAGTCATGTGCAATTTATCTTAACTGTCGGAAAAACTGCAATAGGTTGGGCTGTGCGTTAGCCAGGGAATAGTCTATTTACATAAATAATGAGACTGTTGAGGGATTGCTGTTCAAAATACATTTTCTTCAATCATAACGCCATAAAACCTCTTGACGATCCTTAGATAGTACGAGTAACATGAAACTAACTACAGCGTAGAATGTTTCATGGAAGAATAGTAACTCTTGTAAAAATAATGTTTACTTTAAAGATAAATGTAACTCTTGGGAAGTAATTCCAGATGTGTGGTTATGGCAGAATTTTAGTGATTACAGTCTCAGCCTATTTAGTGAATTACATTATTGCATTTAAAAGTAGCCAATGAATTTTTCTAAAATTAATTCTTTCTTAAGATGGTCTGAATAAAACTGTTTATTTTCTATTATCTGCAAAACAAACAGAGCAGAATCTGGTTTATTTATGAAAGTAAATACAAAAGGTCTGACCCCTGGATACTGCCTTTGAAAACTGTCTGAGAAAACGCTCTTCCTGGTAGCTGATCCTTTCTTCAAGCCATTTCTCCTTTTTGAAGAGAATGCCAACCCCCCTGCAACTCAAATTATGCAATGTATTTTAAAGAATGCTTTGAAATGAAATGGTTTCATCTCTTCAGTCTTACGAGGTCTTCCAGTATTGTATCAACTGCAGAAGGCGAGAGAGTGCTTTATTTTATCAGACAGAAGTTCTCAAATTTACAAAACCCTGCTCTGCCCATCATGGTAGGTCTGTGCTGAGTGTTTTGGGGACTGGAGCAGTTGCATGCTATTTATTAGTTCACCCCTGTGCTTGCTTATCCCTGTAGCTGCCCTCTAATGTCTCAGAGGCCCAGGCGCACACAGCGCTGGTATACAAATTTAGGAGGAGGTGGACGAGCTGAGAAATCCCCAACGCCTGTTTTCTCTGTTTTTGAGGCGTGTATGAAGGCCTTGAGTCTGTGCCTGAATTGTGAATGGTAACGAAGTTGGGACCTGCCATTTCTACGATGTCTTGCTAGCAGTAGGCTCGTGTCTGTTGTGTTCTGAGAATGGGTCGGCTTGGAGTCCTCTCTGTCAAGGCTGCTCAGGATGTTGACAGCTGAAATTCACGTTACATTTGGCTCTCCGCAGAAAACATTGTTCCTTTATTAGATTGGTATTTCAGCCAGGATGTTTAAATTACAAAGGTTGTTCCTGCTGGAGCACAGGCTTTCTTCTGCCCCGTGCTTTCTGCTTGTGCTACATATTCTATAGTGATTTCTTGCAAGGGTGTCAGCGGGCGCTTTGCGCATGAGTGCGGAGTGCTGCGGTAAGCTAATGGGACACAATACAACTGTCTCCTGCTTTGTGCTGACTGCACGGTCAATAAAACAAATCTGTACTCGCAAAGCACTTGTTGAAATCATTGAGCAGGGGAGGTCTGACCAAATAAAATGAGCAGCAGTTAGTGCAAGTAACATGTCGGGCTTAAAATAGATATGTAAATGTACGCATGTTACATGTATGCATATGTTCTATACACACATACAGTGCTTTCAGCTTATCTCTTTCAAGTGCAGGGCTAATTTTATGGATGAGGTCATTAATAGTGAACTCAGCTGCGTTAGGAGCTCCACAAAAATTCTCAAACGTTTTCCCCCGTTACTCTCTGGGCAGTTGCAGACAGTGTTGGTGTGTGTTTGTCAAGTAGGGACGCCCATGACTTAGAAACAAGGTCTGCTGTTGCAGCTCAGCCCATCTGCAGGACCTCCAGCCTGGAGGTTTCTGCTGGAGCTTGTGTTTATCTTCCCTCCCCGTTCCCAGAGGCACCAGGGGGTGGTGGCTGGACCAGAGCTGCAGCAGGAGTCTTAAGAAAAATTGGTTTTCAGCACAGGCTTAAGGCGGTGGTTGCACGTTATGTAGCCAGGTCTTTGGAAGAAGGCAGGGCAGCTTATTTCAGTGAGGATTGAATTGTGTTATCCTCACCTCACCACAGAAGTGCTTTGCTGCAAGGTACTTATTTTTATCACTGCAGTGTGTGTCTGCTACCCTCCTCTGCTGTCCCTGTGTCATCGAGCCGCATCCCAGAAAAGGGAGCTCGATGTCACAGCCAGTGAAAGAGGCACTGCTTTTATTTTCAGCATCTCTACAGAATCAGAACAAGGATGCAAGTTTCCTAGCCCTATAGGTGTGGGATAACAGGCTCGTTTCATGCTCAGTTTAGCTTTATCTGGGATAAATTTTGCTTGTGTGATGCTCAAGAAGGGTAAGAGAAGTGATAAAGCACAAGTTATAGTTGAATTTATTCTGGGTCCAATTATGTGTACATCTGAACACAGATGATACAGAAATAAATGAAATGTGATGGCTTGTAGCATCTATACTGAATTAGCGTGTCGCTGCATCCCATTTTTAGGGTCACTGCTTTTATTTTTACGGTGTGAGCTGCTGCTTTTCCAGTGGCATATCTCCTCCTCTTCATTGGGCACTGATGAATACAGAAAGCTGAAAAGACTGAAAGTAATGCTGCAGAACAGTCCAATTCCACTCATCATTTATACCACGGTTACTCCATGGATTTAATTGGAATTAACCCCGATTTCTGCCTGTGTACAGGAATCAATGGGAGGCTTTTGTCCAGGCTTGATACTAGATGAGGATCAGGCGGTGAATGCTGTGCAGAAGCGTTTTGGGTGGGATTTAATCCTTTCCCCTGTCTTTGCTGCTCCATCCTTTTGTTTGTTCGTAGCGGCAGAATCGGTCTGGCCGAGGAGGGACCCATCCCCAGAGCTCCCTGCTGGAAAACATCAGCCTAGGCGCACGCAACGACGGAGTATCATTTTAAAGACCTCTCCCAGAGCAAGTTTTTTTTCACATTCTCTCCATCTGTTGGCAGCTTACCATAACTAAAGCGGTTTTCCCCCACCTTTTGTGAAGGTTGAATCGCTCACAAGCAGGCTTCGGCAGCAGCTGCTTATGTAACAGCCTGGAGCGCGGCTCGCTTCCCTTTCTCCGCAAAGCCAAGGGATGATTTTGCAAGTAAACACGGGCGGAACCCTCTCGTCTGTGGTGGGGCATAGGAGAAAATCAACCCGGCCTTTTTATCCCAGGACCCTCTGGAAAATGAATGCCTCTTGAGTGCGCGAGCAGTGATAGCAAACACGTTGCTTTTCCCCCGTGAGCTGGATTTCTGTCAGCTGCGGGATATCCACGTTTTTCGGGCTGAACGTGGGCCTGTCCAGACCATGCGTTTCCCCTGCCGCAGGGAGGCGGCGGGGCAGGGATGCGGGCAGAAGGTGCTGTCCCCTGCCCTGCTCCCCTCCGTCAGTAGGTGGCACCAGACGGCCGGGCAGGGCAGCCGACCAGTTCTGTTAAAACCTAGTCGCCCCCCCTTTCCCAAATATTCACCTGCGTTTTTTATAACTATTGTATTTTTATAAAGGTGAATTGTGTGTTTGCTCTTCAGGGTCAGCCCTTGGGTCTCTCTGAGCGCTGGCTTTGGAGGGATTGGGTTATGGAGGATGCGACGCAGCCATTACTTCACCCCCAGCGACGGGGAGAGCTTTGGATCCGTGCTCCCAGGCCGACGGCTGTTCCTGCAGGGTTCACAGCCTCCAGTTTAGCAGCCGTTTATAACCTCCCTCCTCTTCCCCTTGAGGAGGTGTTAGGCTCTTCTATATTTAGTGCTGATAAGTACATGCAAATTCCGATCAGAAAACGGTATGAATATGCTAACAGTATCCGACTGCCTGAAAGAGGAGAACCTCATGTGAAGAGTTGCGTTGGTGGGCTACCATTTTGTTGCTAGGGAGAGTTCAAAGCAATGCATCAGTCGGTTGTTTTTATCTGGATTAGTTCATAGATGATTCCCAGGACCGGTCACAAAGTCAGCATTTGCGCGTGAAGAAAGAAATGTTTCTTCAGATCTATGTTAAAAGGCTTCTGCTGGTCAAATGCTTCTATGACTTTTTAAGCATTTGTGTTTTTTCATCAGAATGCGTACCATTTTGTAAAGGTGTTGAGGCCTTCTTTGCACTTCAGGTTTTTCTTAGCTGGGTTATCCATGTCTCCATATGCTTTAGTCAACATTCACAGGTTTATAAAGCTGACAGGCTGCTTTTGAAAATAACAATTGTGAAAGTATCTTATGGCACCGTTTCATACATGTTCCACTTTGTGCAGAGTTGAACGTGACAGTTCTGGATATGTACAGACAGCAAAGCTACCAGCTTGAAATCTTGCTTTTGTGAAGTATTTCATTTTTTAAGAAGCCTTGGAGCATTCAGTTGCTTTTTGAAGGACTGGTTGGTACCTAACCCGTTCTTGAGCTTGTGCCCAAGTTTCAAGTAAAAGTCATTGGGTTTTGAAATCAGAAGTCTTCAGCTCGAATTTTACAACTTTCTTCCAGTATATGTATATTGTCTAAATTATTATTATTATGTATTTTTCTCTTACAGAGGTTTTTAAGAAGACTCTGATGGTGAGAATAGGTTAAGAAGACTCAGGATGACGACAACAGTAGCGACAGATTATGACAATATTGAAATCCAACAGCAGTACAGCGATGTCAACAACCGCTGGGATGTGGATGACTGGGACAATGAAAATAGTTCTGCTCGACTGTTTGAACGATCCCGCATCAAGGCCCTAGCTGGTAAGTGCTGATCACGTCAGCAAAACTGATGCTGTATGTCCGTGATAGTACGGGATACTGTCTGTCTGCAGTGCCTGCACCTTGTCGGTAAACCAGAGCTGAAATTTTCCTGAGGTCCAGTGCAGTTTGACCGAACAATTTTTGAGATTGTTTCATCCGTTGACATCAGTGGGACATGACGGTCTCACGTTGCTTTGCAGGATGTGCTCATATCTGATGTTTTGCAAACGCTTGGCTGTTCAGATTTACTGTGAAGACTTCTTTGGTGTAAGCACAGGAGAGCAGAGGTTTCATCCAAGTATTTTTTTTTTTCTCCAATTAGAAGGTTGTACTGACTCTGCTTCTCACCTCATTAGTCTCATCAGATATTAACCATTTTGGCTGTGTATTCAAATTGTTTTGATTGGGTTTCTGTGATTGGTGATGATGTTGGTTTCCAGATTTGGAAAAAATCAGAAGGCTGACAAAATTCTGCTTCAAAATACCTTCATTTGGAGGTGTTCAAAACATCTCACCTGTCCTGAAATGGAGGAATGTGGTAGATGGAGACAGTTGTCATTTAGTAAATAATGCTGAAACTATAATTTTTTTTTCTGAAGAAGCTGAGCTTCTGAAATACACGCTGTCTTCTGCTGAAGTACACTGTCATCAGCAGAGAAATGAAATTTGATCAGGTCATTTTTTTGTTGTTGTTTAAAACATTCAATTATTGCATATTAAAGGCTGTACATTAGCCAAATTTGTTTATGCAGCAAGGAGATTATGTCATGTCGTCTCAGCTCTGAGGCATTGCCCTGCAAAGCAATTTTTATGCATTCTGTAAATGATTTCCTGACTCTTATGGTGGCATGCCCACATTCCTGACCTCTGAACAAAATGCCTCAGTAGCGTGGGACATACTGTAAGCACGGAAAAAGCTCAAAATATGCTGAGCTTTCTGCTAGTGAAATTTTAGTTACAAGGACAGTTTTAAACCCAACACTTAATAACATGTTGAAGCAGGTTTATGAAATTAATTGTACTGAGACAAAGGTATCATCTGTTTCATTTCTGAGACAAAGGTATCGTCTGTTTCATTTCTGAGACAAAGGTATCGTCTGTTTCATTTGTGTTTCTGATGAGAGTGACTGCGGGGCACAGCGTGCCCTTCCTCCTCTTGGTGCCGGCCATGGGAGTGCGTTAGATGCAGAACACCTTTACATGTCAGGCACAGGGCAGGATCAGGTTTGGAGCTGAGCAACAGGGAAATAAAATAGTTCACACAGGTGGCAGAGAGCAGATCATATAACACTAACTGAGGATAGTACTGGTATCGACTTAATGCAGCTGCTCACAGAAAGGATGTCTGTTAAATTTTGCTGTCTTTAGAAGACTTTTAATTGCAGCAGTTCTCATCACAGTGTGCATTTGAAATGACAGGTAAAATGCCTGCCCTGGAACAGGGCTGTGTTAGGTGGGGTCAGAAGCAGCCCAACTGATGCCTGTGGTGGTAGACTGGTGGTAGAAGAGAAGAATCTTGACTTGTTTGGGTTTTTTTTTACAGTTTGATCTTGTTTGAGGAAGAAACTGCATTTTACTCCTGCCACAGGAGTGGTTGTAGGTTATATTATATTCCTTGGGTGGGAAGTGCTTTTAGTACAGAACTCCTTAGCAGCACTTGGGTCCCACGTCTAGCCTTTACCACAGTTGGTTGTTCCACTTCCTTCTATGGCAAGCGGAGCTCCCCACCTGAGTAATGAATAATAAACATGAAACTCTTACTTCAAGGAGAAGTAACGTAAGGAAAGTACTTGAATTATTTAGGTAGACTAAACCAAATACCAATGTCAACGCAAATAATTTTGCTGAAGATTCTATTGAGAGGCATATTTAAACATTTTCCCAGAGTATGATGTATTTTTTTTTCAATAAGCATTACTCATAGTTATTTTCATTTGATATGTTTCATACCTGTAACTCTCTCCTGTTAGTGTTGAGAATAGCGTGTGCTGCCAAAACTTGGCTTAGCATACTGCACTGCTGCAGCGCTGCTTGAAAGCCTAGTCATGATGCAGGGAGAGAGGAAGGAAGAGAGGTTTGTACTGCAAATCAACGGTTATAGTTAAAGGCTGAGCCATGGTACTCCTGGCACTGTTCAACGTATATTTTCAGATACGCTGTCTGGTGGGTAATCTCCCCTTGCATCTCCCCAGAAAGGCACTTCCAGCTTTTTAACAGCTGCAGCCTGGAGCTAGGGTAGCAATAATCTCTGTCATTGTGCTCTTCAAATCGAGACAGGCTCTTTCTGGAAAGGTGTACTCTGATTCAGCTGCTTGTCACGGGATCAGGCACGATCATCACTGTGTGAAAGCCTGTGGCTGGCAGTGCACACAAAGCCAGACTGGGTGACATCAGGAGGCTCTTCTGGGCTCTAAAACCCATAAATTTGACTGTCTATCGCACCATCGCTTTCTCCTGGGTGAATTTCACCACGCTCTGAAGCAAAAGTGGTTGTGCACCACCTGCAGGGCCCAGATTTACTGAACAGCACTCCGGTCTGACTTAGATGGGCACTGGCTCTTTGCGGGCACGAGCATCTTCCCACGTCTCCAAGACTGGCCATCTTCTGACAACAGCATTTTTCTTTCCAGAGGTCCTAGGTTAGTTGTATCTAAAGACTGCCTGTGGATGTCCAGCTCTTCCAGTATGTCTGCCTTTCATTGAGGTGACAAGATAAATCAAAAGACTACCAACATCTTGCAGTTTATGAAATGCAAATGTATCGTTATCTCCTTGTCCTAATACAAAAGGTTTCGAAATGAACAGACCAGGCACTGGTTCTTTATTCCCCATCTGTAAGATGCAAGCTGTCGCGTTCAAAAGTAGAACAGCTGTAGGCATTTTGCACTGCCTGGCTGATGGTTGTGTGCCCAGTGTGAATCCTTCTGTTGGTGCAAGCATCTTCTGTCCACATTCTTCCACAAGTTATGAAGCGCCTCTTCTGTGAAGCTTCCATCTTGTGTTGATTCTAGTTTACTGTAATTCAAATGAAGTTTATTTCCTCTAAGGTAAAGAAAGGTAGAGAGCGAGTAGGCGAGAAGCGAGTTCTGTAGCCAGAGTCTGATACTCTAGAACAAATCATAATGGCCCCATGTTCCAGCAGGATGTTGAAATATTTAAAGAGCAAAGCAGGAGACAGTGGTCAGAATAATCTGTGATCAGAACAGACAATGTATTGAAGAAAAGCTCAGTTAAAGCAGGTATGACATAATAATAGTAGAAAAGCACTGTAGTCAGCACAGCAGCTGCTAGCCGATACTATTAAAGTGGTCCGTATGCCACGGAACTCAGAATGCAAAGGATTGTTTCAGTTTAAAACAAATAAATCATCTGGGAACTCGGCTTTCAATCAGAATCCAGATTTGAAGGGATGTGCAACCGGATTGATTGCCATTCACGTTGAACTGACTCGCTCTGCAACTGATATGAGAAGAAGGTAACTGATCTCTGCTTCGTAAAGTAAGGTATCCCACTGTAGGAAATCATCTTTCACCTGTCCTTCTTCTCTCTGCTTCTTCGGAAGGTCTTGCTGGAAGACCAGGTAATTCTACCTGCTCTGTAGAAGCCAAAGAGATCTCATGTTTGTGCAAAATTCTTCATTCACAAATCCTCAGGTGCTGGATTTCGTCTGTCAAGGCCCATTAGCTAACAAGATTTGCTGTGCAGCGCCTTGGCGGCGCATAGAGCTCTTACGGAAGCCTTAAGAAACAGTTCAGTTGTTCAGCAGAATTTTTCACACGCAGTCTGGGACTGTGACATTCAGATGTACCATGCTCGCCATCTCAGATGCTGTTTTCAGGTAGCATGAGAATTGTCACCTCCAAAACCTTCCATTTCTTCAGTTAGCTAATTCAATATTAAAAAATGCTTGGCTAAAGTTACTCGCTTTTCTGCTGGTTTGTATTTTGCCCTTTTGTCCTCTGTGTTCACCCGAGTGACCAGAAGGTCTGTGACTCAGCTGTCTGGCGTATGAATTAAAAATAGTTTCAAAGTTTATGAAATAACAGAGGCGTATCTTCTTAGTGCAGGGCAGGTGGAGCTGTGCATGCCTTTTCCAGCCCCACCTAAGTGACTGTGTGTGGGTCAGGACACTCGCTAGTGCTGCACGTCACTGTTCCTCACCCTTACAGGGGAACACAGGGGAGGAGGCTGCATTCGTCCTGCAGCTTTCCTTAGTGGTCCCTATTGCACAAAGAGAAGCTAGGCTTGTAATTCACGCCACTAACTTAAATTCTCCCAGAAGCAAAAGGGGAAAAGAATTGAAACTGTTACTGAAGTTATACCATTGAAAAGTTTTTCTTTTTAATATAGCGGAATACCTGTTTCTTAAGGATAAAGAAGATGGCGAAAGCTTGCGATGGGAAAGTGCTGGGTACCGTTTGTGGGGCTAGTTAGCCCTTTTGGCCCTGATGTTTGAGCCATTCCCCTCACAGCTCCAGTGCGAAAAGTCAGCAGAACAACCCCCCAGAAAAGCGAAAAGGAAGATCCCGCTTGTAGTACTCTTCAGGTATCGTGCACCTGCGTGTCCCTGCTGTCTAGCATCCTTCTCAGCAAAGTTTCTGCTGTTTCGCTCTGAGTATACGCTAAAGATAGAAAAAATCTGCATGGTCAGAATGAAGTTTCAGGTCTCAAGTCAATAAAGAAGGACAAAATACAATGATTTAGAGCTTAAGAGAATAAACCTTTGGTTTATTCTTGGCTTTGAAAGAGCATACTGAGAAGAATCTCTTGCGGTACATTTCATGAATATCCAGTGCCTCAGCTATCTGGGACTTGAAAATCAGTGCACTACTTTTCATAACAGCAAGTGCTTAAGGAAGGAGAACTCAGCAGCACATCGATGCTCGTAAATCAAGTTTGAAGGGCACGCGAAGGATTCACTTGACACTAAACAGAAATAAAAATCTTACAGCAGTGGAAGTGCAGATGCATCTTCTCAGCAGTGGCGCGGCAGTGCTGGTTATTAGTGCCTGTTTGTGTTTAGCAGCCAAAGGCCTAATGCAGGCTTGCTCAGGTGAGCACGAAAGGGCTTATTTTGCAAAATCTTACTTTGCTCAGATACAAGCTGGTGGAATTATTTCAACAAAAGCTTTTCCAAATGTCGACCTCACCCAATGCTTTCCTTCTGAATTTTACTTCTTGAACAACTTCTCAGCTGTAGTTTCCAAGCTGCAGCACTTCACCAGGATCTGTAGGAGGCTGGTGTTAGAAAGAGCAGCATCATTTTGCGTGTTCTGTGTCATGCAGCCATCAAGGAGGGAGCACGGCAGCGGAGAAGCTGCTGTACTTACGCATGTCACCTGCAGTGCTGGCTGTGACTCCTGACAAACACTGTGCTCTTACCATAAAACAAGAAAAAGCTTAGCCCATCTGTTACTGGTGATTTGTGTGTTTGCTTTTAAAGTTGCTGGTGAAGAACTGTTTCTAAGGCAAATAGCAAAAACCAGGCAATAAATAATATTTTGTTCTTAGCATTTTTATTTTTAAAGATCATCCGTAGACTGACCCAAAAAGAAGTGTCACTGTATGATTACGGTACACAAAATAACTTTCAAGTAAACGTGAACAACTTGTGATGTCCCATCAAAAATGTGATTTGGTACAGGGGTCATTTGTCTCTCATTGCTATAGTAACATGATTTTTGGTATCGGTTATGCATAGTTTGGGGGTTTACTCTCTCTCTTTAGAATCAAACAAGTAGTGTGCAAACTACATGGAGGTGTAAATGAGATTCTTTGTAGTCTGATTGGATACCAGATCCATGGTCCAGTGTAGCCTCCTGAGTACAGAGCCAAGCTTCTGAAATAAAGTACTGCTGAGTGTAACTTGGGAGGAGTCATGCAGGGAATCATGCCTGCTTGTCTGCTTCATGGATAGTATTTATAATTACTTAGCAACAGCGCGATGCATGAAAGCGATTGCATCCTGGTGAATAACTGTAATCTGGCACACGTTGCTGGGGCAGGACAAGCGGAGCTGGAAAAATAGGCTTTTTGCTTCTTTGGGGAGGGAGCAGGATAGGAGCAGTCGCTGGTAGCCCCACTCTGGAAAGTCTGACAGCTGCAGCCCTTTTATGTCTCCGATTAAATTCTTTCAAGACTAAGCAATATCGAGTTGGACGTGTCCACTGGAGAGCCCAGCATCTTGCCAGCAAGTGAGCCTGTACTGTCAATCTTTAGATCTTTGAATTCTTGTGCATTAAGCTCCTGGACTGGAATACAGGTACCATATCTGCTTCTCATAGTTTCTTGTGGAGAGCTGCAGACATACGCCGGTCCTTACGCACAGAGGGCTGACTCTGCTTGGACAGCAAGTCGGTAATTTAGCAAAATAAGGTACAAGAGAATTCTGTACTGTAGTTAAGTGATTAAATAAAAAAAGCCATCTGTACCTAGAGGAAGAAGATGGAAAACTAATACATGTATGCTGACTCCGTGTGCGTGTGTGCATATGCCTGTCTGCTTTTAGGATATTAGCAATGAAATACCCGTGAGGGTGATCCTGAAAGCAGGTAAATCTGCTTTAGCATACCGGGGGATTAGACACATGGCACCGCGCTGACTTGCGTGGTGTGCTTCCTTACTTGCACTGCTTTTAGGCGAGAACGCTGCCTTAATGCCCAGACTGGCACAGCACAGCTCTCTCCTGTCCGTTTTAGTTTTCATCATCCATTCATCACCAAGGCATCAGGAAAGAGTAAAAGCACCAGGGGCTGTGCTTTTGGCCGCCCGCAACGCTGAGATGAGTGAGATGCAGCGTTCTGCATCAGCTGAAGCAGGGACAGGCAAGCCCAGCAGGGAGAGGCAGGGGAGGGCCTGGGAGTAAAACCCGCTGGCTGCACCAGCTGCTCAAGGAGAGGAGAAGGCTCACCGTGAGCCACCCGCCGCGTAGTGAGGGAGGGCTAAGCCGGGCACAACAGTAGAGCTGGGATACAATCACGCTGAAGCTGGTGATGTAGCAGGAGACCTACCAGCCAGACTGTCAGCTGGTGCAAGCTGGCGTTCTCCCTGCGCTTTGGTGAGACCGTGCTGCGAATCTGGACCGCGGGGCTTCTGTGAGACCATGCTGGAAACCGCAGCTGGGAACCTGAGCCATAGTGGCCCATCGCGGGAAAGCTGAAGACTGAAAAGACAATAACATTCTGTTGGAATCAATGTTTTGGGGATATTAAATACAGAGAAACCATGGGATAACTATTAATTGAACCTTCATTGAAATAATGAGATTATTTTTAGGTATTTTACTGCGTCGTCTTAATGGAAAGGATTTCTCGTTTATAGAAACTACGTGCCAATAATGGCAATTAGTTTTTTTTAAATTTCTGACTCTTATCAGGAATGAGATTGGCTGTGGATGCATTTCAAAACCTAGTCGTGAGCCTATAATTTAAAAGAAGTCTTTCCACAAAAAATGCGTATGCAGAAGAGAATGTTCTCGTCTCATGTCTTTAGCATCTAACTAGCAATGTTTCTGTATTTATTTTATTTATTCAGCCAAATCTGCAGTAAGCCTTGCATTTTTCCTTCTATTTGTTGCTTGGATACTGCATGAAAGCACTCCCTGAAGTATAAATAATGTCTAGCAGAGCATACTGCAAAGCGAAATTCAATACGGGATTAAAAAATGTTTACTAATTTCTGTTAACCTTGGAGCTCTTCTAATGGGGAGAGATTAGTGATGAAATCATTCTCTCGGATCAGAGCTTTGATTCTTATCTTGAGGTAATATCCTGGAGAGATACAAACCCAGATTGCCTTGAGACGAATTGCCTTGATGATGGGGAAGAGGCAAAAAGATCAGGAACGGGGGTGAGGACCAGACAAGTAGAGAGGATGATGAAAATCCACTTCCAAGTTCCACTTTTTTAGTTTCTAGCATTCTTCCTAACAGTTTTGAACTCTTCTAGTGAGCAAATACTACTATTTCTTTTGCCAACCATTTTGTATGTGTATGTCGTATGACGATTTGTTGAAGTTTTGCTACATTTATTCTATACATGATATAAAAACGAAATGTGGTTTGCTCTGGAATAGTAACTTCACGAGTCTGAGGCAGTTAGTACTTCTCAATTGATCACTAAGCTTTTTTCCAGAGATAGGCAATTCCCAGATGGGGAAATTTCGTGGGTGAGATTCGATGAAAGAAGGTTTTAGAAGATAAACAAAGAGATGTCTCTTTTATGTTGGCTTTAAAAGTGAGGCTTTCAGCTCGTGTTTCTGCATCTAGTATGTTTTTTGTAAAAAAAAAAAAAAAAAAAAACACCAACAATTTTTTGTAACATTTTCCTTCTCTTTCATTTTGAATGAACTACAGGATCAGCACAAGCCTCTACTACCTCGGCTCTTCTGGAACTTTGTTGCTTAGGTATAAGAGGATCTAAAATTCTGTAGGGAGCCCAGTTAACTTCAGAGGTTTCTAATTCAGGGGCTCGAGCTCCTCCAATTATGGAACTGGCAAAACAGAGAGGTACTTTTTTTATTCCTCTCGCCTAAACTGACCACCTGTGAATGTGGCTGGTCACAATGGGGATGTATTTGCAAACATTAATACAGTTTATATGCTTTCTGGTCTATCTTTGTGAAGCAGGGGAAATAGTAGAAATAACTAGCCTAGCTTATGGAGATTTGTAAAGATCAGTGTGTTCTGCTTGTTGTTTTCACCCCATTTCCATTTTGCTCAGGAGTAGCAGGAGATTGAATTTTCATGCCTGAGTGATTATGGTGTAGCAACAGTGCATCTTCGGCGTTCATGGGCAAACTGGGGAAAAAAGAAAACAGTGGAAAAGGAAGGAAAGAAAAAGGAGGGTGGGAATCTCTTTCTCTCTCCTACATATAAATATAGATGCAATTCAGATAGAGGAGGAAAAGAGGGAGGGAGAGGCAATGAAAATAATTCCAGCTTCTGAAAAAGTACATTAAAACCCACAAAAAAGAATTTTCTGGTTTAAAATAAAGAAGCGTCTTTTCATGCCAAAATTTCGCAGAAAGTGAGTCTAAGTGCATACCTGTGTACCACGCTTGATTTTCATAGACTTTTTGAGGGTTATTCATCTAAGTCAGGGAGCAAGCATTTCAAGGGCCACAAACAACCTGCGAATGCAGTTGCTACAGTTTTTCGGGGATGGCTTCCCTGCTTCGATGAGTTCACGGAGCACGGGAAGCAGCACAGTTCAGATGAACCCATTTGGACTGGAGTACGAACCAGCACAAACTGTGATTTCTTCCAAACACCAGTGGCTCACGTAGTCTTTATTGCGGGCTCTCCTGGCAAGCGTTGTGCTGTTGCAGTTAGCAAGGACACGCTGTTACTAAAGTCATGTCAACTTTCCTGTTCATCTGGGACTTGTGTAAACTGAAACCCGAAACCAGGTGGAACTGACCCAGTTTCAGCAATAAATTGATATTCTGGACTGATTTGTGAACAGATTCCCAAAGGTTTTGTGCTGCTTTGGTCTCTGACGTCCCAACCTACAGGTTCATCTGGAGCCTGGAGCTGGTTTGTGCCTGGGACTCGGTGCGGAGCTGGCGGAAGGCCAGCCTGGACACGGCAAAAGGAAAACATGTGAACAGACCCTTCTGTAATAAAAACCCACGCTGGCTCTTGCTTTTTAATCTGCTCCTTTCCCTTAGGTTTTGATAGCGTTGGCTCTCCCAAGCCCACAAGAGTCACAGACTCGCTTATCTGGAAGGGACTTGGAGGACCAAATGCCTTGCTGTTTGCCACTGGCCTAAAATCCCCTGTAAACAAAAAAATCAAAATACTTTCTGAAATAGAAATGCTATCTAAGAGAAGATCTCTTGTTTTGTTTGTATTTATTTCACCTTCTTCTGAGACAGTTGCTAAGTATTGCAGGAAATGGCGGGTTTAGAAGATGAATGGTTCTGTTCCCACTAATACCTGCAGAAGAGGTAATTAAGTTGGCATGCTAATTTCTGCTTAGTGTGTGGGCTGCTTCTCTCTGTGTTCCAGCATCTTAGATAGAAACTAGAGGGAAAACAGCTAACTCTTCAGGATTAATGTTATGCAAATTGTCAAATATGATAAAAATAACTATTTCCTATCCCATTCTAGAACAGTCCACAGCAAAAACCATCTTTCCTTACTCTGTTGCATATATAAGGAGAGATTCTGGTTTTACTGTGTAGACGGGGGTATCGGCAGAGAAGTCAAGAGAGGCAAACATGATTACGGTTTTCAGTTCCTAACTGTGGCGCTGAGGGGATGTGTAAGAACTTTACCCTCTTTCAGGAGAAGAGCAAATGTTATGTGAGTTCTGTGGCATTTTATTTAGATTAATAAATCATCCTTTTTATCTTGTAATTTTTTTCTAGTTAGTCACCAACTAGAGAATTTACAAGAGCAAATAAGAGTAAAGAGGAAAGACAAGGGTGATGATTAACCAGATTTGTAATTATTGAAGCTCTGGTGTGCATTCTGCTTCCCATCAGAAAGATAATTGTCATTCATGGAGTTGTAAAATCGCATCTTTCTTTCAGAACACAACAGTACAAAGCGTGCATTTGTTTTATGGTAGCCAGGGAACATTTTGTGCATGGCTTTCTTGGTTTTTCACGTATGCATTAAGTGGATGTGTTTTGAGGGTGGGCCTGTTTTGAACATCGTGTCCACCGCACATACCGTCTTCATCGTTGAGCCGGTAACGCCCGCCAGTGTTGGTTGACTTTATTGGTGGAAGATCCTGTAGACTGGTGGATGGATGAGGTTGTCAGGGAATTTCTAGCTATTCCAATTCTAGCGAGGCTGTGTGAGTGATGTTAACGCTGCACGCTTACCGGTTGTTTTCTGCAAAAGTTAGGAACTGGATCCTTGGCCAGGAATTTCTTTGACTGTCTTTTGTCTATACTTTTTTTGAGATTATGCTAGGATTTTTCTTAAGGGATTTCTTTTGGCTGAGAAAAGCGATAGTTTTGTTCAGTCTTGGAAACATTGATGAATAGGGGTGTGGATGGTAATTTTGCTAGATCTAACATCAGTTTTTTCCTTAGAAACACTAGGTTTTTCCTTTGTGGTAGGAGCCCATTCACTTCAGCAGCAATTCTCAGAACCATGTAAAGACAGATGCCGGGACGGATCCTGTTCTGTTCTGGGGTACGCACCTGCCTCCAGATGTTACTTCTACATTCATAATATTGCTGTAATCAACCTCTTGTTCTCCTTGAGGCTTTGCAAAGCTCTAATCACATCAACTAAGTCACGCTTTGCTTTATTGCTAACTGGGTAATCATTTGTGTTTTTATTTAATAACTCTTAACAAGTACACAAATAATGCAAGCCATCATTACCAGCTGAGTACTATGGGAGAGGTACAATTCAAAGAATGCAAGCAAAAATTATTTCACAGCCATGGGAGAAAACTGAGAACAAAATTTAGAGCGGGGAAAAAGCCAACAAAACCCTCCCTCCATGATATACTAAACTTAATATATGATTTGGCCCTTATTTTTGTCCAGCAGTGTAATCAGCGATGAATTGCGCCAGACAATTTGATTTGATAAGTTACACTGGGACCAGTGCTAAAAGTTATCTTATCTATGGCCTTTAAAGCATTAATTCACCTCCATAACGTATTATCTAATTAGTAATGTCAAGGGCTTAAGTCAATTAAAGAGAAATAGAGAAAATGAGTAGAAACCAGGTATAAGAAAGGGCTTTGCACGTGAGAACCTTGTGATCGATTCGATGCATTGCTACACAGCAGCAGGAACCAGGTCTCAGGTTTACTACTTCGGAGTCAACAGCAAACGAGTGTATTAGGATTGATGTGACTCAAATAAAAATGGGAACTGGCAGGACGCCGTTTTTAAGAAGTCTTGCTACATACGGTGTAGAGTTTCACAAACAGAGACAGATCCCCATTTTGCCTTGCTCTTTCTGCTGAATTACCACCAGCCTGTGAAGTGGAGCCTTCAAAAGGCAGGCCGGGCCCAGCAGAGCCGCAGCGACGCTTTGGCAGATGAGGCGGCAGCGCCTGGCGATCAGGGCCACCCCGGGAGCTGATACGATCATTAACAAAGGCTGTCACATCTGTTGCTCGGGGACCTGTTCTTCCGCCCAGATGCCAGCCTGGATGGCAGCTAAAACGAGAATTTCACAGCGAGTGCTGCTGAGTTCTCCACAACACGTTAGGGTCTTGTGTCTTCTTTTGAAACCTTGAACAAAACGAGCTCAAACGCAGATTCTTCCCTTTTCCTTTAGCTTTCCCCCTACTCGCTGCGTAGCCTGCACTGCTCCATACCTGCTGCAATTCTTTCTTTTTTTAAGGTAGCATTTAGTGCTACTGGGCAGGCCAGAGTTGGGGGGGACAGAGAAGGGACATGGACAAAAAACCCTCACCCCCCAACTTTTGTTCAGTATTTCTTGGGAATCTTAAGCTTACCAGATTCAGTTGTCCCACAGGAGACAACCTGAAGTGTAAATTTGTGTATGTGTTGTTCATGTTTTATGACGGGGTGGGGAAAGCTAGTCTGTGTTTTATATGGGCCAAAGCCAAGTGATTATTTTTAGTTTTTAATGTTTTGCTTTTGTAATATTTCACTTTTTAATATTTTAATAATGGCCACGTGCATTAGCGTGTTGCCTGCCAAAGGTGTTGGGAAAGCTTTCAGCTGGGGAAGAGTTCCTGGCTCCTGATTTAGGGCCTTCGTGCTGTTAAAAATGCTCCAGCTCTCCTGTCAGTCACCTGGACTTTAGTTTTACCTTCTGAGCTGCATAGCAACACCTGTTTGCTCAGGGTGGGACGGCAATGAGCTGATATGCCTGCAGGTAGGGCCTGGCTGCCTGCCCGCTTGCCAGGGGAAGAGTTTCCTTTAATTATAACAGAGGTCAGGCATCGCAGGCACAAGCTGCTGTTGGTAGAAAGCTGCAGGAAAAAATTTTGTGATGGAAATACGCCCATACTTGTGTGCTGGGTAAAACATGCTCCTTGAGCTTTGGGGGAGTTCGCATTTGTATATTAACGGCTCAGTTTACTGAGCTCTGTGCCTGGAAATTTTGGAGGCCTTTTGTATTTTTGTGTTGCCCTTCTTCCCTCCCATCCCAGCCTGGAAATCCCGCAAGCGCAGCGTGTGGGTCCCCGTGTGCTGGAGGGACAGCTGGCTGTACAGAGATCATCAGGGGAAGGTTTAGCAGGAACGGGGGGCTCGCCGTGCCGCGTCAGCGCATTGTTGTCTGGAGAGCAGCATCCTGCCCGCCGCAGCGACGGCGAGCGCAGGTGCTTCCTCAGATCCCCCTCTCGCCTTGCAAACACGCCGTCGCGGTGCGAGCCTCCAGGACCTCGCTCCCTTGCACGGCGGTGCTGTAGCTGTCCCTGCCAACAGTCACTTTCTTCCCTGACACTGTGAAGTCTGTCTTGGGCAGCTGGAGGCTCTTTAGTGGCACAAGCATAGGTAGCGCTGGAAAGATTGAAGGCCAGCTTTCAGAAATGTTTTAGGCTCTACTTGAGGTCTGCCGTAGTACCAAAAGGCTGTGTAAATACAGCTATATTGATATAAAGGGGTTCACTGAAATACGCTAGTAAAAGCCCTTCTGTATCAATATAATAAGCAACTCTGGGCTAGGGCTATGTTGTTGCTTTAAGTAAAACAGTATAGTTAAAAGCCATAAATATTTAAGTGTTTATGACCTCGGGAGCAATTCAGCAATTCAGGCATTTTCAACAGTCTATGTGTTTTTGGAAACCCCAGCTTCAGCTGGGAAGCGTTGACTTCCATCGCTTCTCCCTACATTAGCAGCGTTCATGGTTGGATCTCGCGCGTCTCTTCCCCGGTGTGCTGGTGATGGCTGGTTGAATTCCCACCTTACGCCTCGCAGGAGCTAGGGCCGCAGCGAGTCAGTGGGAGTGGACCGAGCTTCTCCCACAGAAATTGTCCTCACATAAATTACTACATGACTAGAAACTTGTGAATCAAAACAAAGGCAACATTTTGAAATGTTTAATGAGGGGATGGAGTGGGAGGAGAACGTGGATTCCATTGGAAAGGAATTTGGAAATGCAAGAAAAGAAAAAAAGAGAAAACATTTGTGTGAACATTATCAGCAGTTTTAAAAATGAACAGGCAAACGCTACATGCTGAGAATATGAAGGTGGAATTGACCTTTTAATTTCACTCATGAATAAGTGAGGGCTAGGAGCTCCTGCCCCGAGGGAATACTGACATCCTTGGTCTAATACCACCTGCAGGAACTGACTCCTCGTGCCTAGCCCTGCTGCTGTTGTGCACGTCTGTATTACAGCAGGGTATTGAGGTGCCAATCGGAGGCAAGGCATCCTTCTTTACATTGCAGCCCTCCCCCTCCGGTGCATAGCCCAGACAACCATTAATCTTGCCGTAATACCCAGCATGCTGATAAATGGGCAAGGAGCCACATACATAGATGTCAAGATCCTCAATATCGACAAGTAACATAAAACGAAGCGGCAGGCATTGGCTGTTTAAAGAACCTTCTCACAAAGCTTTCGTTTGTTCCCAGTGTGCTGGAGCGTACATCTTTGTGTCCCCTCCTCGCCTGTTGCTAAATACCGACTGAGTGCTGCTCTGTGTGTGTGTGTTACTTTTTCAAGTGAACAGGCTTGCAGATAAATAAAGTGCCCTCCTTTTCATGTGATAGTAATCTGAGACTTTTCCGTTACATGAGGCTCTTAACAAAAGATTGTAATTCCACCAGCTTTGCTGAGGAAGATACCACCGTCCGCCGTGGCCGCGGCGGCGCGCTGGGAGCGGAGGGCTGGGGACCCCGCTGCCGCCTTGCCTCCCGGGGCGCAGGGCGGCGCGGGATGCACCCAGCGGAAGAACTTGCTGCAGCAGCGTTGCACGAGCCGTCCCGCTCTTCCCCTGCTCCGCCGCCCCTTCGCCCTTGGTACAGCCTTCGTTTCCTCCGCGGTGCTGTATGGTAATCAAGTGACATCAGCCCGCACCCGGGCGGCTGCTGATTATATTACAAACCAGCAGAAAGGTCTGAGGTGTGCGCGGCTCCTGGAAGCGCTGGCAAGGACGGCAGCGCCTGGCTCCATGCTGCTTTGACTTTGGGCTGAATCGCAGGCTTGCTTTTCTTTGATTTAGTTTCGCCAGAGCCAGGCGAGAATTTGAAACCAGATTCGAGCGCTTGAGAGTTGCCTGTAGTGGAGCAGGGGGAAAAAAAAAAACCACCAAAAAAACCCCTCATGGTGCTTTAAGTTTGAATCCGTTACAGACAACTTACAGCCAACTCACACCGCTGGATTTTGAACCGAAGCTGTTATTTACTTAGGGCTCAGTGAGAGCGTTTTCTCTAGGGACTGAAGCCAAACTACTGAGGAAGCTGGGATTTACTTGGATGTACGGTAGAGAAACCTGTGGTTCCTTTATGCTGCAGTTCATCGAATCCCTGGGTTACCTGTAAATGGAATTACAAAAATCAAGCAGTATGCCTGGGCCGTTGTCCCCAGGATATGCAGCTCAGGTGCCGTATAACTATAATCAGTTAGAAGGAAGATTCAAGCAGTTGCAAGGTAAGCCTGTGCTGGGTTTTTTGTAGGTGTTGCTATGATATGATCCTCGTAAACGTGTTGGTCGGGGCTTGTTCTCATTGCATCAAGGTGTTAATGAGAGAAGCCAAAAGTCGTGCTATAGGAAAAAGCTTTGTGTTCTTTTAAGAGGTGCTGTGTGGCTTTTATCTCTCTGAAGGTGTCCTCGGTCTTACACAGTGCTAAGATGCATGTCCAGCCCCTGAGCCACTCAGCGTTACAGATGAGGACTAACCCAGACCAAGTCGCTTAGAACAATAAGGGGGAGAGTGAGGAAGCGGTCTTTCTACTTATTTTATCCTTAAATACAGTTGTGACTCTGGAAATTAATCATAAAATCCTAGCTTTGGGTGCAGTTTGCAGTGCGAGAGCCCTTTCTTACTCCCTGCGTCCCTCCTGTAAAGGCGGGTGGCTTAACTTCTTCAAATGAACAACAGTTGCATCATTTCCAAAAGAATTAGTTTGCTCATGTCGTACAAGATCTCCGAGAAAGCATTCGTGTATTTAAACATTCCCAATTTTCTTCATTTTGTATTAATCTGCTTTTAGACAAGGCGAACGTCCCTTAATGTCTTCCCGTTAAATTCTCTGTCTGTGTGAGAAAGCAGACGTTTCTTTGGGGGAATGGTCGTGTGCTCTCTGAAGGGTAGGCCTCTGACCTGCGCTGGAAACCCAGATTACTAGGAGCACCTCTCTGCCTCAGACAGGGTAAACCAAGCTCTGCTGTCCCTCCGTGTAAGGCATGTCCCGGGGATGAATGAACTCTAGCAGTGCGGTTTCAAAATAAAAAAAGAATTCTTAACCGAACCCAAACCTCCTCCTCCTCTCCATCCATGTGACTCCGTAAATAATCCCAGAGCAGCTCGAGTACAGGGAAGCTCAGCCCTTCTGTGCATGTTTCTTATTTTACTCTGGTCTGTGCCACAAGTGTGGTCCTGTGGTTCCTGTCAGAGAGGGAGGAAGAGCCTGGGTAGCGCAAAGAAGGTTCCTATTTGTTGGCTTAAGGAGGGAGGGAAAAAAAAAATCTTTCATTCATAGTACTTTGTTTATCTTGTAAACTGGCTCACAGTAATGGCTGCGTACTGGGTATAATAAGATAAAATGACAGCATCTTAAACACTGGCAACACAGACATTCCTCAGGCAAGGCACGGAGAATCCAGGCTCCGAACTTGCACACGAGGGAATAGGTTAGAGGCTTTATCTTGGACATCTGTCAGATCTTAGGCTGCGGTACTTGCTTTAAAAAGAACGAGGTAAGTTTGTGGCACAGGAAGAAAAATACTGGCTCACGCCTCTTTCTTTGCTGGTTAAGTTAGCAGTCTAAAGAAGGCAGATTTTATCATTTTCAGGGTCACCGCTTCAGGAATCCATTATCTGTGTGTTTACATCACATTGAAAGAGGAAAGCAGGCTGCAGTGTTGAAAGCACAGAAAGTGAGTTTTCCCTTCAGTGGAATGCACTGTGTTGACTTAAAAAAAAAAAATTGCAATGCTCTCCCTAAATGTACTGCAATTTCCTCTAACAAAAGAGAGAAAATGCAGTGAATTCTCCTGCAATTGTAAGGCGGGACTTTGCAGTAGCTCGTCCCACAGCTCTTTACTTGCATTGCAGAGAAGGTAGACAGGCTTGAAAAACAGTGCTGCCACTGATCTCGTTCAGGGTGGAGCGTAGGTGCAGGAAATGTTTTAAATTATGCGCTAGATACTCCATGAAATGCTAAATAACCATCCGAAATATTGTGTGCTGTAAAGGGAGTGCCTTAACTCTGCTGACACAGGAGGTGTCTTTCCTTGGATTAATGGCTCTCTGTTTGAAGAATATCTAAAAAGCCAGTAATTTGCAGTTGTAAAATGTTGAGGTGATCTTGTCCTCTTCCTAGAAGGCTCTGGTGAAAACATGGGGTGTTCTGTGGCACTGGGCACTGCTCAGGGCATCCAGACTCGGACCCAGCAAGGGTGAGATGAACGTATGTAATATTTTTAAATTACAAATTTAATACCAGTTTTACCTTTGTCACTGTGGAGGTGTACAAACAAGTAAGAGCAGATACGTTTCAAAGCTTCTTCAGTCTCTGGTAAAAAGTACCTTTTGAAGCTTTCCTGACTTCTTATTTTTGTGTTTTCCTCCTTTATAACTGTGTTTCACCCCTCTTGCCTCCGGTAGGACGGCTCTCTAGAGCAGCACCAGTATCGGCACCATACAGGGTTACTGTAGCCTCTACTCATGGTCTTCCCGCACTGAATTTGCCCCTCGTATTTCACAATTCCTAGAGTTTTCATGTGAATCCACAGCTTTGCACTAGATTACAGCAAGGTACTGTTCAGATCTAGTGAAGGATGGGAGTTTTCCTCGAAAAAAGCACTTAGGAGCATATTGTTTTGACTAGAATAACACAGAGCAAGTGCTCAGGCCTTGTACGAAGCAGAAGTGTGAACTGGCAACAAGTAGAGGACAACTCTCCCTGATCTCCTCTTTCCTAAGATAGACCATATGTTAGATTTGGCACTGGCAGCTTCACACGAGCAGAAAAGAGGAGCCAACCTAGTTCCGCCCCAAAACACTAGGGACAAAGCAAGTTCAGATCATAAGAGATCACCTAGGCACTCCTACATTCCACCTTGTTTAAATGCCTTGAAGTGATGATTGCAAGGAAAGTCTGTTGTTCAGCTTGATGAGGATTGTGGAGCGTTTAAAGCAGATTTTCCAGCCCTGTCCCACTGGGGTGTGAAGCCGGTGGAAGTTGTGGGACTACACTGAAGGGACCAGACTGGCTCCTGCTGCACCTGGGAAGGGTCGCCTTGCAGGAGAGCCCAGCTCCCATCTGCCTTGATGGGCCGGAGGGGAGCGGGATGAATCAAGGCCGTCTTTGTGTCAAAAGAAACCCTGAACTCTTGTGCATGATAATGGAGAAGTTTAGCATACTCAGTCCTTGTGCTCCTGAGAATGTCAGCGCAGGTGTGGGGAGAAAAATGCTTTAGCAAGTTCTATTTCCTTTATTAAGTTTCAGTAAGTTCTTCTTCTGGTTGGTTCGCCCAGTCCTGGAATGATAAGTGAGAGATAGCATCAGTGGTTGCTATCACCTTAAACCTAGGTGTGGAGTTCTGGTTCTCCTGGCCTCTGGCTGGGCAGAAAGGGATCGTCTCACAGGGCTGGAGCAGCTCTCAGCAAGTAAAGACAGGACCCCAAAACTTGTTTGTGGGAAACGCGTTGCCGTGCAGCTTGCGCAGGGTGCGTCCGTGGAGAGAGTTTGTCCTGATCAGTTGAGGAATTAAATGAAAAGCAGACCAGATATAATTATAAACCAAGTCTGCCACCAGTGCTACATTAACACGGTAGGATCCTGTGGATTGGCTTGGCAGTGGTAGGAGTCGGCAGGAAGAGGTTAAATCGGGAATTCAGAAGGAGATCCCTGCAGCTGTATCGTCTTCCACAGGGAAGCTGCCACCAGCCCGGAGAAGCCGCTGTCGTCGCTGCTCGCGGGCCCCTTCCCACCTGGTTAACAGGACAGCGTGGTATTTATGAACATTTCTGGCGTTTAGTAGCTTGGTGGCTTTACCAGCTCCCGCGGCGTAACTGGAAAGTTGGGTCTCAGCTCTAAGGCTGTGCCCGAGGTGTGAAATTTCCAGCGGTAATTACAAATGTGAAATCCTGGGGGATGGGGGTGAGCTAGATTTGCGCTCCTGATAAATCCCCAGAGGAAAGCCAGCTTTCACAGGAGCTCTGTGATGTACCCTGCTGTGTGGTACATTTTGATTTTGTTTATTTTTTTAAATGTTGCATTTCAGATGGGAAACTGTTCATTTTTAGCAGGAGCCTGCTGTGTTTTTGGTAACCAGGCTGCCTGGGTGGAAGTGCCTTTATTTTATTACTCCTTTTGAGCCATGTTAGAAATAGTATGGTTTGAAAAACTTGACACCTAATGTAGTGACCGCTGGAGTAAGCCTGTAGGAAAGGTGAGCTGTCTTTCCCGTCAGAGGTGTTTAAGCCGGCTTTAGATCAATTCTAAACTCTGTTTCATGGGGATGAAACCCTGACTGTGGCTACACAGCACTACCTGCACCAGAAAGCAAAATGCAATTGTATGTGAGTGTCTTGGGTGTCTGGGGCAAAAACCTCGCTCCGATAGCAATGCCCTTCAGCAGGGGAACTCCTTGGCCGTGTAATCTTTTCAACTGCAATGGCTCAAGCAGGTTTGGTCTTGGTTCCTGTTTGGCATAGAAAGAGACACACAGTTTCTATTTTTAAGTGGTCAATGATAATATAGGGATCCGTATGCACAGATTGGTTCCCATCCAGGCTGCAGAACAGCAGGAAATGTTCCTGTTTGTTTTTCTTTTTCTGTTCTGAAGCAGGGCTTCCCCACAGCTTTTCCTGCAAGAAAATCTCATCCCCAGATCCCTGCCTATGCCCAAGGATAAACAGGGAGCTGACAAGTTTGCAGGAGTTGCTGAAGCGCTGTCCTGCGCTAGGGCAGCGGGATCTGCTACACCCAGGATCCTCTGAAGTTCCGTGGGTGCCCTTTGAAAAGACAGTTTCAACAGCTGTCTTCCTTGTTGCAAGATTTACCTTTGAAAGGATTTCAGTCTCTGGCGAGCAGTGACCTGCATAGCCACAGGCGGTGATTAGTGAACCGAAGGACATCCTACTTTGTCTACCAAATCGGTCACTGGCATTTCTTGTCATGGTAATTTCTGTTAAAGGTGAAATGCGGGAAGGCTGAATTTCATTCCAGATGAAATGCGTCTGGTTTACATGGATTTTTTTTTTTTTTCCACCCTCTCAGATCCACTGAAGTTGCAAATATATTCATGTTCCTGGGGCAAATTTTGCTTGATTTTCTGCTGTCTGCAGTCGTTCCAAAGCCTGCATGTGCCACAGCATACCTCAGCCTTCTGGTTTTGGTGAACGCATGAGCACAAGCTCAATGGCTGGAAGACCTGTCAGATTTGCAGAGAGCCTTTAAGTGATCTCAAACGAAGTGTTTTGAACGTGCATTTCTGTGATAGCTGCGCCCATATTCTTTCCAATGTAAAGATTCCCGTAAACATAGCTGAATCCTAGACTCGGTTTTAGGGTACTTTCGCCATCTGAAACAAAGATGGTAGCTGAATATTGGTGAAAGTCTTCTCTGTCTGGAATTATTTCAAAAGTGCAGGTTATAAAAGCAATCTTGCCAACTAATTGAGTGTATAATTTAGGGATTTAACTTGGAGGAAATGACTGGGTAAGTGGCGTAACTAACGTGTCCAGGTTCTTCATTAAAGTGGACATTTGTAGCGTATCACTTGCTAGGACTTGTATTTGTCTGCTCATAAAACCAACTGGTCAAATTTAAACTCTTTGCACATCTCCTTGTGGCACAGAACTGATGCAGGGAATCACAGTGAGGCAAGGCTTCTCAGAGCTGCCTTATCATTTCTGCCCTTCCCAGAAGTAAAAACCTACAATTACGTTGTAGGAATCGTGGAATGACACGCAGGCGCCGTTATTTATTCCTAGGCCTAAATATTGCAGCAGGGGCCGGGGAATCTGTGTTGCACGCCCTTCCTTTGGACAGGGGCTGTTGAGGGGAGTACAGTCAGGAGCGAAAGCCATGTTTCAGTGACCACGCCTGTTGTCTGTTAATTTTATTACACATAAACCATCTATACTATGTATAGCAAACCTATGGAAGATGGTTTTGTAGAAGGTTCTGGAATAATTTTGTCTATGAAGGATAAGCTTCAAAACCACCCAGGAACTTAAAAAAAGCATTCAAACCCTTCACTCCCATTCTCTCCCAATCCTGATGTTAAAAAACCCCACAAAACTAAATGTGAGATTTTTGAGGAAAACTTAACGGAAAGCTCTTGTGAAAGACTTTCTTTCAGAATAAACAGTGAGAAATAAAGTTAGCATATTTTGTATTTTCCCTTTTTGTAAAGGGCTATTCAG
The DNA here is from genome assembly GCA_020745775.1 of Theristicus caerulescens. NCBI lineage: Eukaryota > Metazoa > Chordata > Aves > Pelecaniformes > Threskiornithidae > Theristicus > Theristicus caerulescens. The sequence continues at coordinate 126,265,513 of CM036561.1, read as the reverse complement.
GGCAGTATGGCAACTCCAACTTTATTGCTAGATAAACTCTTACCATGGCTCAAGATTAGATGAGGACTAAGAAATTTCTCCCTGTCAGAGAAATAAACCAGATTTTGATAATCCCATAGCTACTAGAGACAACGTTTTCTCCCAAATTCCTGCTTTCTCTTTCAAAAAGAAATTTTATTTGTCTTCAAAACTTCCAGAAATTTACCTTTTCTGTTCATGGGTTTTGGTACTTGTGAAGATACAGAAAGCAAGTTAAAAGAGCACAGGGTAAGGGATTTCTGCTAGTATGGTCAGTGTTGATACAGTTGAAAAAGTAAACGTTTAAATTGGATTTGGCTCCTCATTGAAATAACTGTGAAAATTCACAACTCTGAGCTGTTGCCTCAGGTTTTTTGTAGTCTGTTCTCCTCAGTTTCTATTTAGATTACATTTGTAATATTTTTTTAACTGTGTGTATAAGAAACTTAATTTTAAAACAAACAGAAAACTCCAGGCTCTGGAGCATAATTTTGTTTAAAAAAGAGCAATCCTGGCGTACTTTTTGTGGCTCTGAAATTGTGAAGTAAACAAGGCTTGTAAGCAGGTATTTTCACATGGGACAGTAAGGTAGTTTGAATACCCTGGGGGTGATTTATTGCCAGAGTGAGAACAGTATAATGATTTGTGTGATGTCCTGAGCTGGTGTAAGTCCCCATAGCTCTGCGAATCTGGAAATGCAGCCGTTTGTGCTAGCACGGGAACCGGCCCTTTCGTGTTTCTGCGTTGGGTGTCTCAGCTAAGCTGAACGCCACAGACCATCCCAATGTTTCGTAGGCACGTTGTAACCACGTAGGAGTACAGGCTCCTATTCCAAATATTTTTCCTATCCAAGAGCCCTATTCAAATCAATTGTGGGTTTTGCCATTAACTTCTGTGGAAAGTGGGGCAATAAAAAAAGACTACAGACAGAGATGAAAGCGGTGATAAATAGCCAGAACAATGGTAGGCTTTCATTCCTGAGTTCTTTCTCAAATCTGCTTTGCGATTTCCTCCTTTTTCTTCTCCGTTTCTTTCCGTCCTTCTGTTTTCTGTTGGGTGCGTGCTTTGACTATTAAAGTGCTACCTAAGCTAAGGAAAAATGGTGAAGAAAATCAATTACAGGTTTGCAATGTGATCCACAAAATCCCCCGTTTCCTATTCCCTGTACTAAACTCTCTTCTGTGATATCCCAGCGCAGGACGTGGGGTTTGGTAGGTGCACCCCTTCTGCTCCGAGTCGGAATTTTGTGTAAGAATTCATTGAACGAGTATTTGATTACTAACAGGTCTGAAGGTCTTTTTGTTCCTGTTTAAGTCGAATTGAGAAGTATCAAGTGTCAGCGGTTAAGTAGCAGGGTATGACAATGACGTATTTTTTCCTTACGTGAAAATGAATTACCTTCATTGAATAGACAGGTTTGGGAAAACTGGTAAGCCAAATATTGGGAATCAGTCTCTCTTGACTTTAAAGCTGTGGTGGAGGAGATAGAAAAAAATAAATAAGGTGGTTTAGAATCTACTTTGCTCTTCCCACAAGAAATCAAATCTGGAATTTCATTTGGAAATTTATATCTGGGGCTGGCAGGTAATGGTCCTTTTCCCAGTGTCGTCATTCAGGTGACATAACAGCTCCAAAGAGGAAGATGATTTAATAGGTATCATGTAAACAGCTCCCCTCCCAACTCAAAATTAGCCCTTTCAGAGTCAAGGGTCGTTCATGGGGAGAGTAAGGAACTCATGGATTGCTCTGCATTCCAGCAGATCTGAAATGCGGTACTGCAGGAATAAGGTGGTGGCCTGGCAGGCAGGAGCAGAGGGTAATGTGCGTGCTCCCCACCTGATGGGAGCAGGGGTGCTTTGGGGAGGAGGGCCTTACTCTTAACGCAGCTTTGAAGACGCAATTTCATTCACATACTGACCATAGTTAGCACCCAAAGTCATTCTGGCCCTACTGTCCTCTGTGATAGCCTGAATGTAATTAAGGAGGGCACGGGAGCCTAAAATTGCTTGCTGTTCCTAAAAACCCATATGGCTGAATCCTTCCACTTCCAGAGGAGAAGAGACAAGAGGGATGGTGACCACTCATGCTTGTGACTTTTGATGTGGAGTCTAAGGTCATGGTGGCCGGGAGAGCCCGTGTTAACACAAAAGACCTTGTACACTTGCTGCTGGAACGAGGGTATCCCGGGCTGAGAGCCTCCTTTGTTGAAGGAGAACTGCTGTAGCCAAACTAATATTAACCAGTCTCGTAGCTGTGCTGAATGCCCCACTGTTTCACGCGGAAAGAAGCTTAAAGAAAAAGGCCCTTCAGTTTTTGAGGGGAACAGTACAGTCAAGCAGACACGCAGGCGATCACTGTGGCGTAGTCTAGGGGCCACGTTCATGGCTTTTCAAAGGTCTTGTGAAAGATCTGGCATTACCGAGTGGCCTTTTCACGAGATAACTGGAAATGTTGATAATTCCACGTTCGATCAAGTTTGGTTTGTTCATAAGAAATAGGAGCTGGAGCTCTTGGAAGCACAGGCCCAACTACACGTACACAACAAACTTACACCGGAGGGGGTCAGTTTTCTGTCTGACAGGTCATCGGTAGGATGCGCAAGCCTGCGCTGTTTTAGTAAAACTGTATTAAGGTTGCTGGGGGGGCAGGAGGACATAAATATGATTTCTCATTTGCAGGTTTTGAATACTTCCTATGTTAGCAAACAGAAAAAGTACCGTCCCAAATGGCGTTGCAGAGGAATCGTATTTGCTGTCCCTCGCAGAGACTGCGAACATCTCTGCCTTGGGTATTCTCAAAATGGCCAGGGATATGTTTCTGAGGATCGTTTTGGTTTTGCGGTTGGTTTCTATAAGTTTTCTTGTCTGATTTAGTTCTATCAGAACTGAGTTTTCAAGCAGAGTACCCGGAGAATTATATACCACAGAGACAGTGAAGAAGGCGTGGTGGGAAGGTACAAAACCAGTCTGTATTACCCCAGCATTCTAATCACACGCAAGGGGTGGCCTTACGCCTGCAAAGGTTAAACAAAACAATGCATTGGTACAAAGAGATGCAAGAGTTTATCTGAACAAAATAAATGCTGGTGCCCAGATTTTTCTTGGGAAAAAACTCTGTGGTTTAATAAGATACCTAAATTTAACTTGATGGCTTGGCAAACTCTTCAGCAAATCAGCCAATATGCAGAGCCCGCTTCTCAGGCAATCTAAACCGAGGCAGCCCCGTTAAAGGCAATGAAACCGCACAACGGTACAGTGCTGAGGGACTCGCTCGTGGGATTTTGTCTCTCGGATTCAGGCCTGCTCCTTCATTCTTCTCAGATAACAACTCCTCTTTGGTTTCAGCTTCTCCACACTGATACCGTATGTTGGCTTCAGTATTCCCCTTCCAAAAACCCCAAAAGTCCAATTCCTAGTGTTCATTTTGTCCAGGCAGTGTTTCCAATTTTTGATCTGATGAAACGTGATCTGATTATGATTTGGTTCCAGGAAAGAAGGAAAGTGAAAACATGGCTCTCATCTGTAGTCAACTAACTATGGTTTGCTTTGGGTAATAATTACTTCTGCATCAAGTCTGGTGTCTTTCCACGGTTATTTCGAGGGTAACTAGACTTACCCTGGTAGTGCAACGGCCAGTTTTTTCAGGGTGTGTTCCTCTTTTCAGCTTTTCCAGATTGTCTGGCAATACACTGAAAGAGACTGCTCTGAAATTGCGGATGTGACTGTACTTTGATTGCAGTTTAACATGAGTAATAGCCATTATGGCACAGCAGTGAAGTAAGCCTCTGAATAAATAGGGGAGGTGTCTAGAACCATCAGGTGTGGGTCGCGTTCTGAACTTCTGACCTTTCTGTTGTTCTCATGCAATGGGGATTTCAATATTTTGGGTTAACCCTACCTTTAAATGCGAAGTGTCTCAAGTTGTTTAAATAAAAGCGATTCCTCGGGACGGCGGTGTCTGCACCCAGGGCGCAGGTGGGCGCACCCGCTCTCACCCGCTGTGCCCCTGCGCGCTGGGGCTGGGGGTCCTGCCAAAAGCCACGGGGCACACGTCAAGTGGATGAAGTCTAACTAGGTCGAGCTCTAATCTTGAGCCCAAAGGAGAGGGAGGGGGTATCGGGAACTATTTTATCTGTGGGAACTGTATTTGCTTTCTCAAAGGTGAATTGCACCCCGTTCCCGCTCTGTGTCATCACAGGCTTCGTTCGCCCTGCGGGGTGCGAGTTGCATTTCATCCTCCTGGCCTCACCTGGTAACAGGACAGCGTGTTTCACTCTAGCTCAAGGAAGTTGCTTTAGAAAATCGGCCCGTAGACAATCTCCTGCCCATTCCCTCGGTAACGTTCTGGCCCCTGCGACTTGTACGGGAGCACTGATAATCCACCAGCCTCTAATAGCAGGTGATGTGCTGGTTGCATTGGGACAGGATTGCTCATAGCTGTTGCCCAAGTCCTTACGGAAGGAGTTCACAGAGCGAGGCGTGGAAGTTGCAGCACATTTTTTCCATAAATCCGCTGCTGCTCACATGTTATTAAGTCCTCCTCTCTCTGTCTCTCCCCCCAAATAAATATCTTCATAATGATGCCTGATAGAGTATATTATAAAATCCCCATGATATAAATCCTTATTTACTGGAACATTTACTTTTAAAAGGCAAGTTGCAGTATATATATATTTGCCAGCACATTGATGCTAACGATGCTCTGTGCCAATTAAAAGATGCTTATGTATCCTCTGCGCCTGGGGCCAGCCGTGTTCCAGCCAGTTCCGCGCTGCAGATAGTTTTTTTTTTTCTAAATAAAAGCATCCGCAAGTTGTCCTGGAGAACAGACAAGGCTTAAGGACACCTAATAGGTAAAATCCTTAGCTGTGCAGCGTGTCCTGGCCGCAGTGTCCTCTGTGGGGATGGAGTGCGGCTCTGCCCTGGGACCAGCACCTGCCGGTTGTAGCGACACAAAATAAAACAGCAGCTAAGAGGGGACTTTTCCCCCCTGTTTTTCCTGAATGATTAAAGTGACTGGACAGGGTGGTGTGATCTCGGCAGTGCCCCTTTCAGGGGGCTGGCTACGGGGCTGTCCTGTGCTCTCCTCCAGTCTCCGTGAGCGTGGCCGATCCCAACCAGTTCCTAGCATTTTTCACGTGTGTGTTTGTGAACTACTTAATGCCTTTTGTTTTCTGTGCTACCTAAGTCAGCTCTCCCTTCTGGTTTAGCTCCTGTTGCCAAGTTTAAAACATTTCCCTGGCACCAGCTGCAGGTCACTGTGGACTTCATATTCAGAAGTGTATTCATGGAGCTTTTTCTTACGCATAAATGTCTTGTGTATTTTAGTTAGGTTGAAATGTGCCCATAAGTTTGGAGACTTGAAAATCAGCGAGTTACCATGTCTCAGGCTTCAGGAACACACAAATAAGGCACACACGGTCTGTGTAAGATGTCATCAGTGCATTTTCATGCCTGTGTACACGTGCGTAACTGTGATTTGGCTAGGAAGGTGTGTAAGATGGGTCTGAGCACACACATAAAGAGCCTGTTCGCGTATGTGAGGCAAATGTGCAATAGTTCTGTGCTTAACCAATATCTGAATTATTTTTAATGACATTAATATTACATTAACAGACAATTAATCTGACACTTAGCTTTCGGAAGTTCTCGTGCTCTGCGTTTCCTTTGTTAATTGCTATATTTCATAGTCTCAACAACAGTTTCACATTTTGAGGGAGGGGAGAGCCCAGAATACAGAGCCTATGTGGACTGTGATGAAGGAGGTATCAGTGAAATGACTTTGGTCAGGAGTATTTGGGTGCTTCTTATATTGATTATGCTGAGCTGATGATGTTTAGCACTTAATTTTCTCAGTGTGCTAAAAATTAAAGTAGGCGAAGGTAAATTATTGGGAGTTCTCAGGGATAACTTCACCAGCAGCCACACCTTTGTACCCACGAAGAGCTTTTCAGTTTGCATAGTCAATGCGTTACACAATCGGTACGACTCACAAGTCTGCTTTTAGGACTAGAAAAACAAGTGATGGTTCTGGATGAAGATACACATTTAAGGTGTTCAAAGTAGAATTTTACTCAGCTGATTCCTTCAAATTTGCGTCACCTTTTAAATCTTGGAGAGATCTTTGAGAGTTTAAAACAAAGGGGTTTTTTTCTGGTTCTACTTTGAAAGTTATTCCATGGGCAGGAAATAGTGTGCTGGAAAGGTATGGTTTTTTCCCTACTCTTGCATAACTCCAAAGGCTAACATGATTTTGCTTAAACATGCCGGATTGTCCCACAAAAGCAGATCAGTAAATGACCTTTGGATTGGAATCAAACAGACCAGCAGGAAAATTTTGAGGTGGGAAGTTAGAATGTATGTGCAACTTGTTTGTACCTCAGAAGTCCCAAGAAAGCAGGTATGGCATGAAAAGAAAGATTTTTTTTCTTATTATTATTATTTTTAATTACCACATGGATTTCTTAAAAAAATAACTTTAATATACAGAGTGACTGGTTGGAATGTGTGTTCAGGTTGACATTGTGGTTTGGTTTTCTGGAGCTTTTCTTAAGCCAGAGAACAGGTGAAGGCATCAATTCTGCCAGTCTCAAAAGACAACTCCAGGGCTTCAGCTGGAGCTCTGCATGATGGGTTTGCAGATTAGAGCCAGAGAAGATTACGGATTTTTCCTCTAATGCTTCTTATTAGCAGTTTGTTTCAAATCTCATTAAAATTCATTCATTTTTAAAACTCCCCTCTTAGAAATAACTGCATGTTATAAATACCATAGTTCCTTCTGTTATACAAGTCATTTTTATTGTAATCTACAATATTCTTATTGCTGTTATTCATTCAGCTTTCACCTTTGGGACTTAGGTTAGATCTCAGGCTGGCTGAGCCATGGCCTGGCTTACCTGTGGTGCTGCTGCTTTTATTCGGCAACCTGTCAGGACAGCGTAGTGCGTCTGACTACAGTATAGCGTGCAGTTAGAAACAGTGAATTGCTGTGTGACCATGGAAACTGGATGAACTAAACACGTTGTTCAGCAGGGCTATGAAATCAGCAGTTATTAATCCCTGATCAATGCAGTGGTTGTTTAAGTACATGTTCTTCCATTTAAAGTATTTCTGTGATAATGAATATTATCATTTAACAGCAATTAATCATCATCATAATATCTCTTAGCACTGAGATTTAATATTTTGAAAGGATTAAGTGCCTTCACCATAGATTGATTTATTTTCTATTCATGCTTTTCTGTCATTAAAGTGAAATTAGATTTAAATGTGAAACCAACACGGGTTTGGCATTTCTTTCATCTGTTCTTCTTTCTGATGGCAATGAGGTTTTAAAGCAGCAGGGTGAAAACATACCACGGCTTTGACTTTTCTCTCCATGTAATGTCTTAACTTGTGCCTGAGATGAAAGAAAAGATCCCACAGCTCTCTGAAATCCCTCGATGGGATTCCATAGGAATACTAGCAGTTCAGTCTTCGGGCCTGTTCTTGTTTAAGCTTGCTAAAATTCATAGGGTCACAGAATGCTTTAGGTTGGAAGAGGAGTTTATTTGGTCCGGCACGCCTGCTCAAAGCAGGGTCAACCTCAACGTTAGGTCAGGTTGCTTAGGGATTTGTCCTCTTGAGATGTGAATATCCCTAAGGACGGAGATCCCGCAGCCTGTGGGGGATCTAGTGTCTGAACACCCTCACGGTGACAGCTTTCCTCTTGGTACCCCATCAGCGTGTCCCTGGCTCGGCTACATCCAGCCTCACGGCACCAGCGGGCCTCCTTCCTCCCGGGCGGTGCGTGCTGCCGGAGCTTCTGTCCCCAGGGCCTGGGTTTGCTCTGGAAAAGATGGGTTTCAGCACCCGTTTTTCTGTCTTCGCGGTGAATGCTGAGTCCTGGTGCCCATCCCTTACTGACTCATCTCTGCTTAACAGTTACAGTTTCTTATTTCCAAATATCTAGATAAGGAGGATCCCAGTCTGGTCACATAGTTGGATTGTAGAAATAGCAGGTTGCTAGTAGTCTTGTGTGAGAACTGTTGCATTAACTGCAGCTGTGGAGAAGAGGGAGGAGTGCTGAAAGGCAAAGAGAACAACAGAAATCATAAAAAAAAAACCCGCAACCCACAACCCCAAACTCCTCCTTCCTACCCTTGTTTTTCCTCCTATAGACAAGCAGGAATCCACTCTAAAAGCTCTTTGATGTGCTGGGTTTGCTGAACACGGGAAGAAATAAGACGGACCTTATGTAGTGAAGTACCTGGCATGTTCTCTGCCTGTGCCAGGCCTTGCTCTCAGCCTTGCTAACACCGCTGATCAGACAGCGGTTTGGGCAAGGATGGAAAATAACAGCACTGCCCCCCTCCAAAAAGCCCTGGCACTTCCCTGCATTATGCTCAGAATGTTTTTTAAAGGAAACGGCCAAGACCCCACAAGATGGTGTGTACTCGAAATAGTGCGGTGACCTCAGGTTCTCATTGTTCTTCCGTGGGAATGCCACAGTCAGTGTCCTGGGACAGGCCGATGCGATGAAGTGATTTGTCTCTTACACAAAGGGAAAAAAACGGCAACAAGTGTAAACCACTAACATCAACTCGGCCATCAGGCATTTCTGTCCTTTCGTGTGAAACGCTGACAACACTGAGGCATTTTTCATGCTGTTTTGGAAAGGAGGTCCATTGGAACTCTATACTGCGCGCTCATTAGGCCATAAAGTTATTCCTTTATTCAACTGTACTTTTGCTATTTTGCTGTAAAAACAGTTTTGTAGCACCTTTCTCCGAATACATTTTGGAGAGCAGGCCTTGGTCCTCTTGAGTATTTTCCTCAGAATGGACTTCAGTAATGTGAGTGGTTCTATTGAAACCAGGGCAGATGATGGTGTCTGAAGCTGAAGGTGGGGTAGGTGTTCCCAAGAGCAGCACCTAGAAGTGTTAAACCATTTTAATCATCCACTAGAAAGGCTGCAGTTCTGTACCTGCTTTGCTTTTCATGCAGAAAAACAAGAAGTCAGCTGGTATCCTAGAGTACCAGAAAAAAAGGCTGAATGGTTAATGTTTATGAAAGGGGCTGTGTGGCCTGGTGTTTTCCATTGCAGGGAGCTGGCCATGATGCGGGAGATATTTACACAACTCTGCGTTCCCGTTTTCCTGACGTTAAACAGGCAGTTCGCATAGCTCGCGCCAATGCAGGGAGAGCTGGGCGCATATTCTCTCTAAATCTGCTTAAATATGTCATCTTCATCTTCTGAATTAAAAAAAAAATAGGCCGAGTTCTTCTGACAGTTTAATCTGTTAAACCCAGATAACTTTTATGTTTCATTTATTTGCTGTGGGAGACTTTACAGCAACTCTTTGCAGATGAACATAATCGTTCTACATCAATCTGAAGCTGGCTTTCAGGAGGTTTATTTTTGTATTGCTGACACCAAAATGCCATAAACTCTGTGTAAAAACAAAGACAATGAAGGGACCTGCCCTTCCAGACCCCGGAGTGCTTGGCTGGCTACCGGACATTGTTCTGTGCATCATTTTATTGTGCGAGCGAGGTTTAGTGACATCAAAGAGAGAAAGCAGCAGAATTGTTTTTTCCACATGCTGCATTATGTAGCTTTCCCTTTTTTCTTCTCAGGGCATTTTCAGCAGTGAAAGTAGTCACATGCTGTAATGTTTAGTAGAGAAGGGTAGATATTTAATAGGATTTAGAAGCCGGCCAGCGCTTCCTGGTGAAAGAGAATGGCTTGCTGAACACACCCCTGCCTTCTGGACAATAGTCTCTGTGTAGCAGAGTCGGGAAAGCAGCAAGGATTTTGCCCCTAATGAAAATCACCAGCTAAACACAGCATGAACAGAATCACCTCGTTGCTTTGTCATCTTCCACATTTGCATCCAAGTTCTTGTCTAAGTCATGTTCGAGCATGTAAAAGCTTTGGCGTAATCTCACCATTTTTGATGGGGAAATCACACCGCAGATGACTTTGTGCCATAAAATAACCATAACAAATACGTCCTACTTGCATCAAAACCACCAGCTGCAGGCATTCCTCTGTGTTAAACTGTCTACAAGACTGAAGTAAAAATGAAGGAGATGCCTTTTTTTTAAAGTTCACCTGTTGTTTCTAAGCATCGGAGCCATGTGTATCGTGTTCGCTGTGTAAGATGTGTGTAAGTTTGACTTCCCGCAGGTTTCATTCTAGGTTGTTGCTCGCCCCTGCAAGTTTGTGTTATGGACTTCTGTCTTCTACATTAAACTCATTTTTTTCCATTTTCATCAGCTCCTGTTTTCAGTCCTGACCCGTTATCTGCACCTGGAGAAAAGCAGCATCACTGTTCAGTTCTATTGCCTTACTGCTGAAGGGGAGATAGTCACAGGACACGTGAATGTTAAGAGAAATTTTATTTCCTTTTCTCTACAGACACCTCATAGTCCTCCTCCTGACTGGGTGATCCTTCCTCCTTCCATCATTTTCTTCCCTGTTGATCGATTCCAATATATTTTAATTTAGACTCCCTGTGCCTGACGGTGCATGTTTATGCATTGTTCTCTCTGGGCTTCTTATTGCCACAGGTACTAACGTAGCGTGTACCGGGACCATGCGAAAAGGCCATCATTTCGTGAGTGTTTATCCAGGCAGATGTTTCTCCCCTCGGCCGATCCGGTACAGATACGCAGAGCTGCTTTTTTCGCCTCTGGGTTATATTTAGCTGACTGATTTGCATTGCCACGCAGCCCCACGGAGGGTCCCCGCCAGGGTGGGGTCCTGCTAGGCCGTGGGGAGCACACCATACCCAACCTCCGCCTCCCTCCCCACCGTGGATGGCGGGCCAGGGCTGCTGGGAGCCCCCAGCCTTCCTCTGAGCGTGCAGCCCTTGCTTTGCACAGGAAAGGCAAGGACCAGGAGCCACTAACGTTCTTTTCTCAAGGCGCTGCTGGGGTGGTGAGCGAAGGAGCTCTCGCTTGGTCCTGTCAGATCTGCTGAGGGGTCTGTGTACCAGCCTCAGGGCCAGGTACAGCAGAGCTGTTTTGTACAAGTCTGCCTGAAACAACAGAGGTTAGACCTGTATTAGAATTATTTCATGTTGAGTATTGGTCTTCTGTTGCTATAACAAATGGTGAAGGTTGTTGCAGTACATGCATTCATGTTGTTTCCTGACCTGGTTTGATCACAAGGTGATCAAATTTTGTTTGATCCTGATCTTTGATCACAACGTTCTGGTCCCAGCAGCTGATCTGCCATTCTCTCAGGCATCTTTCTCAATTTAAAAGCTTTCAAGCACGGCTGGAATTTGTGGAACTGTGACTATTACTGGCTATTTAACTCCATATCCTCACATCTACGAGAAAACATAGAGTGATGCCCTCGCCCTGAAAACCCACAGTAATGGGAACCTTCTCCTGTGGAAGGAAGCTCTGTTTTCTCTGTGCATGGTTAACCGAGGCTGTGATCTGGGGAGCCCTGGGAAGCTGTGGGCATCGGATATCGGCAGAAGTGGTGCGCCTGGAGCAGCGCTCAGCTGATCTCTGAGTCAGCGTGTTTAGCAACGCTTTGCGTAGGGTGCACGCTGGCTGCGCTTGTTGCTAGAGTGAAAAAATAATAATTTTAAGGTGGAAAAATTACTTTCGGCATGGAAATTAAAAAAGACGTAAACCTGCAGGAGACAGAGCTTTTGGAGTGAGGGATTAAAGCTCATCCTTAATTTGCCTTGCTTTGAGGTATTACAGGGATCCACAGACATGGATAACGCACAGCGCAAGCTGCCGCTGGCAGGGCTCGGCGGGGAGCGTTTCTGAAGGCTGGGCTGTCCCAAGGCGGCTGCGCACACGCCGAGCGCCCAGCAGCAGCCCGGGCAGTGACACTCGGTGCTCCTTCCAGCCTCCCTTTTGTGCTCCAGTTTCTCTGTTTTCTTCAGCAGCATTTCAGCTCCTTCGAGAGCACCCCCTTTGCTGCTTCTCTGATGGGGTGCGGAGGCCTTTGCCGTCCAGGGGCTGGCAGGAGCTGTTGCACGCTGAAAGTCGTTTTGCCTGTGCTGGGCTGGCAGCAGCGTGCGCCAAACATATTTGCCGTTCAGTTTGAAATGGATTCAAGGTCAGTTTGTTGAAAATGTGGTTTGACCGGTATGGAAGGGAGCAGGTTGTCTTCAAGCTGTTTTTAGAAAACAGGCAGCCGCGCAGGTAACCTTTGCCACGGCAGCGGTTAGTGCTGCGGTCGCGCAAAGGCACCGGGGCTGATAACGCTTTCTGACATGGGGGCAGTAGCCAGGGGGTCACGGGGTCCACGTTCCTCTCGTTGGGCTCCTGCAGCCCTGCGTTTTCCAGGGCAGTTATTAAGGCAAATTCTCCGTTATTCTGGCACAGCCCTGTTGAGCTCACTCAGCGGAGCTGGGCGTGTGACAGAGCGAGGATGGCGTATGCGACCCCCCTCCCGCTGTCCCGCGCTGGGGATTCAGCGACTGACCCTCCAGAAAGTTAACCACATTTTTGTCAGGGTTTTTTCTCATCCAGTTAGTAGAGGAAGAAATTACTCTCCTCAAGCGGGGAAGGGGCTAGATGCCTGCTTGTGATCCTGTCCAGCCCCGGTTTATGCCAATTTCAGTGTACAAACTCCAGTTTATTTACTAAACTCCTAAACAAAGTCAGTCCTTGACTTATCACAGTCACAGAGCTGGGGTTTGCAAGCCGCCGTATGCTAGTAGTATTGTCGTGGGGGTTTCCGCATAAAGGAAATTTCCTTCCCAGTGTTGCTTCAAGATAAGTTGGATCCTCTATTATCAATACTGCTGTTAGAGCGGCTTCCGTTTTCCTGCTGTGCATGTTTTGCATGTTGCGCATTTCTCTCTACCCTTGGGAAACAAATGTTTTCACAAGCTGTAGGACACTTGGAGCTCCACCCATATCCTCTAGTTTTAATTAATCTTCAAAATCTAAAGCTGTGTTTTTGAAAGTATGAAGGACATTTGTCAAAGCGATCACGAGATTCGTAAATAGCGCTTCAGGGCCCATCGCTGATGTGAAATCCCTGGTGTCATCACTCATGGATGCACCTGGCCCTTAGCCTGTAGGTTTTTACACAGCTCTGCACGTTAAAAGAGCCATAGCTGTGCGCTTAGCCGAATTGTCAGAGCTGGAAGCACCGCTTTTCTGTGTGTATGTATGTTTCTTTGAAACATATGACCAAAATTCATTGGTTTTAATTCTGTGCATGTTTTAACCTGAAACCCCAGAGCAGAAAAACACAGTTTATCAGTTTGAAAGGGTTGGTAAAAGCGTTGCAAAAACCTGCAGTCATTGTGAAACACCATGTAGAAATAATCAGGAGAGGTTTTAACATGACCAACCCCAGCCGTGCAATTTTGAAAACGGGCTTGCTTTGCTTTCCCACGTTGTGGGAGCACAACAGGAGTTAAGCGGTGCGGGGGTAAGAACGGCTGCGCCTTTTCCCTTCTGGTGTTTCTGTCGCTAATAGCGTCGGCGGGGAATTGGAGAGCGGCGCTCCGCCTGTGCCAAGTGCGTGATGGAGCGGCCTGCCTGGGTGCCCGGCCCATTAGGAGGCTGAAAGAGCTGCTGTGTCTCTCCGGTGGCATTTTTCTGAGATAAGTTGCCGGTTGTCCCCAAAAGCTGGCAGCGAGCAGGTGGGGGCCTGGCTCTTGAGCGGTGCCGCAGGGTTTTCCCACGGGGCTGGAGGCTGCACCCGAGCAGCCAGGGATCTCGCTGCTTTTGGCCCTTTTTGCTGTGAATCGGAGGAAAAGAGGAGAGATGCGAAGAAAACGAAAAGCTGTTGAAGTGTATAGCAGTGAAGTTGCTCAGACGCATGTGAAGAGCCGACAGTAGGCTCAGCATGAGGAGTTAGCGCTGAAACCATCGCAGCTGTGGCCTCGGTCGAGATTTTCACCCTATTTTTATCTGGCGGGGCGAGCAGGAAGGAGGACGGTGTTGCAGAGGATGGGTGGGGATCAGGTGAGAGGAGCGAAGACGAGAGCGGGTGCGGAGCCAGAAAACCCCAGCGAGCCCTTCAGCCTCTCGCTGTAAACAGGAAATCGAGGACCACAGAGACCGAGACAGAGGAGACGGGAAGGCAGAAAGGGAGAGGCAGCAACCTTCTTTGAACTAGACTAAAGAAATCACGCGTAACAGCACCAAGCATCGGCTACCAAAGCACCAAGGGCCTCCAGCTAGGTGGGGAGAGCCTGTAGGCTGGGTTCCCGTCCTCTCCCTCACCGATAATTCGGGGAGCTTAAGGATGCTGAGGCAACATGGAAGAAAAGGAGTCACTGGAACTTTCTCAGGGTTTTTTCCCTGAATCCCCACTGCCCGAAGAATGCGTTTTCCCATCCTCCTTTAGGGCCACCAGTCGTGCTGGGGTGGGGAAGCCTTTTTGGGAGAGCAACCCCTGGGCCGCATCAGTGCCGTCCGCAGGAGGGATCCGTCTTCCCCTCCCGATAAGGGCTGCCCGGAGCCGCCTGATCTCTTGCCTTCCTTTGACTTGCTTTCAACAACAGAAGATCCTAAGCTGGTATCAATTAATGCAACGGCACCAAAGTTTTCACAACTTGACTTGGCACGTCACTGCGTTTCCCATGTCATGTCTTTAATCTGTTCAAAATGGGGCTCTGACCCTTCAGCTTCTTTTAGTAAAACCACATGGACGTTCTTTTCTCACCCATTAATTTATCATGATCCCAAATTGGGAGGATGGTTGATAACCATAACTTTGGACCAAAGATTTTTTAATGGATAGCTTCATGATGATATTTGATAGCTTTTTTGTTTTGCATAATATTTTCTATATCCAACTCTATTTTTAGGGTCGTGTACATCCATATTTCTCTTTGGAATGAACGTAACCACAGGGATCTCTGAATGTTATGCTTCTGTATAGAGGCTACAGTGATTAAATAAACAAACTTGCTGAGCTGGTTTGGGGCTTGTTCAAGCTGGTGAAGGGAGATGTGGTAAATTCTGTTGGAATTTTCTTTAAAAAGCACAACTATTGCAAGGTTTTTCTTCTGTGACTCATTTCAAAAGAATACTTCAACTAAAAGCATGGATTACTAGACAAGCAGATATGCAGATACAGCATTCCCAGGAACTTGCTATAAATGGTTCATAAAATATATATTTAAGGTTAGTAGACACTATGTTTAAATCATTACTTGGATAGACAACTATTTCCACTGGTCAGATGCGTTGGGTTTTTTCTTCTTTGGTCCAAGACTGAACAAGCTGTGTTGTTACACCACTGGTACAAATTGCGACATGGTTAAGAGACACTGTAGCTTTTGACTGCAAAGGCAATTTTTGTTTTTCTAGTATTGCCTTGCTGCGGCAAGGTTTGGGCTCTCTAAGGAACTGGCCGTTCTCCTGTTGGGACAGCGCTTACTAACGATGCCCAGCGGAGCCCCGTGCTGCTGAGGCTGTGACGTCCTGGCCGCAAAGGGCACGTGCATGGTGCCAGGTCGACGGGGCACGGGGCAGAGGTTTGGGCAGCCGGGGACATGCGCTGCCGCTTCTGAGAAGCTGCTCTTGGCTGCTCTCGGGGCGCTGGAAAGCAAGCCGCGGTTATTGCTGGTTTCCTGGTCGCTTCCTATATCGTAGCAATCCCCGGCTTCATACAGAGCGAGGACAAACGAGGAACGCCAACTGTCGATTCATTGAAAGCATGTTGCTGTTTTATCACAAACCCCACCTTTTACATCTTTCTAAGCCCCTTTTTTTCATTTCACACCTTATAGGTAGGTAAAAGCTGTTACAAATGGGACAGTTTCAGTGCCTGAGCTTTGGCCACATCCTGCCAAGAATAAATTCAGAAATAGATGGGAGGAACTGAAATCTTAGGGTGGGGTTTATGTAATTGGGCAAACCGCCGCTGAAGTGCTGGTCTGCTCTCCCACTCCTTGTCAGGTTCCTCCTCCTTACCACCATTCTACTATATGATCTCTTATTGTCTTTTTTTTCTTGTTTCACAACTTTCTATCTTCTTCAGCCTCAGCTTCTTTACCATTCCTTGTCACCAAGATCAGGCTTTTGCCGCTGTCCCCAAGGTCCTGCGGGTGTGGAGGCTGCAACTGGTTATGAACGCGCTGGGATGATGCCCTCGCCATGCTGCGCTGCCGGGAAGGGGGCACGTCCTTCCTTTGGAAGGACAGCATCCACTGAAACCCTGGGTAGTCAGATATAAACCCTGCGTTGGTCTGCACCATCATTAACGTTTTCCGTTTCAAACAACGTACCCGGAGTTTTCAGAGTTGGATGTGTTACGTTTTGGTTTAGGATTTACCAGTCTTCATGTCCTGTTTCTGAACATGCCAACAACTTTAGAGACTGAGGGGAGGCTTGGATGCTCAGCTCGTGGAAAAGCAGACCGCTTTCATTCGTATGTCTAATTATGGACTTCGGAGTCCAAGTTTGAGCACCTGTGTTTTGACAAATTTGGTCTGCAGTAGTTCCCAGCTCAGTGAAATGACTTTTTGCTAACAAGGAAGGGCTTCATCCAAAGCCCTTGGCAAAAGAGTTTAACCACAAAGATGTATAATGCTTTCTGTCTGAGAGTTCTCGGCTTGGCAGATAGCTGTTTAGGAGTTTCTGAATGAACGTGGACTGTAGTGAGCCTGTGCGTTGAGAGAGCTCTTGCAGCCAGCGTTTTCGTGTATAAACAGTTGTGAAAGACTCTGCGAAGGGAAGGTGGAAGGAACCTATTTTTCTATGGCTTTAAATAAATGCGCATCTACTTCAAACATGCAGTTATGGAAAAGTTCATCTTGACGTTGTGTAAATACAGTTACAAACGTTGAATCTGCAAGTAAATACTGTAATGATAAGGGAAAAAAGTAAATGGGAAGCTTTGGTCTTTGCTCTCTTTTGTACCTATCTTAATCCAAAGTGACTGCTGGTATTTCAGGGGGTCTGTTGTGGGTTTATGTGTGTGCTTGAGAGCAGAACTTGGCCCGTTCTTCCAGTGGTGGAAGATAACTCTTGATCAAATTACTGGATGAGTCCAAAGTGGTTTTGACATTGTAGCTCTACAACAGACCCTTCACGCCTTGAGAAAGCTGCTTATCTGAGCAGCAAGTAAGTCTGCAATCTATACTTCAGATTTATTCCATAGATAGTAACTCAGTAAAATTCCCACTGACATTAGAAAATGTTATAAAATAGGAAGAAAGGTGGATTTTCAGTGAAAAGTCCCAGTTTCTTCAATGATTCTGCTAAGAAGACGAGCCATACCTTTCCTTTAATATCAGACGTGTTTGAACATCACATTTTCATGTAAGTACATGGATTGTGATTTATTTCGAGTAACATTGTGTGGTTTTCCTAACAGATGAACGTGAGGCAGTTCAGAAGAAGACTTTCACAAAGTGGGTTAATTCCCACTTGGCACGCGTGTCATGCAGAATTACGGATTTGTACACTGACCTCCGCGATGGAAGGATGCTCATCAAACTTCTGGAGGTTCTTTCAGGAGAGAGACTTGTAAGTGTTTATTAATATTCATTGTGGGGTTTTTGTTTTGGTTTGGGGTGGTTTTTTGGTGAATCCTTGGCTCAACTGAAGTACAGCAAAACTGAGTACTGAGGGTTCAGCACTGCAAATCTCTTTTTACGTATTAAAGAAAAAGTCTATTGCTTCAGCTGGATCCAGACACTGTTAAAATATCTTCCTGTTGGTTTCAGTAGGAATCCAAGGAAGTCTCCTTCAAAGGTTCCTTGCTGGTGAGATGCTGAGTGCTTCCAGCAGCATACTCCCTGCTCCTGTATCTGACAGGCGCAGAGCACCAAATGTTCTCCGGCCCCTCAGACCGCCTCGGTAACGGTGAATTAGATGTGCTGAGGAACGTTCCCGGGCACTGTGGCCAGCTGGCCCGTTTCTGTGCTAGTAAACACAGCCGCCGGATGCAGGTGGCTGTGTGCAGGCTGCCTGCCGGCCCGAGGCCTGGAACATCCCTTCTCCCTTCCCTGCAGCTCCTGGGGGGTTGTGGAGGAGAGCTGGCTGGAGAGGGCCAAGTCCACCCTGGGAAGCATCGCGGCGGTTGTAGCCGTGGTGTTAATTGCACCCCGCAGCTCAGGAATGCTCCTCGGTGTACCTGATTTTACTAGGATGGATAAGGCTTGGATTTTCTTTGGTTAGAGGAATTTCTAAAATGAATTTAAACAAATGGGGCAAATTCTTTCTTTGGGAATGCTGAGAGAGCCCCCTTGATACCAGCACAAGGGAGTGGTGAGTAAGAAAATCCCTGGAGTGAAGAGTGCTTCTGTGTGACAGGAAAACTGGGTGTCGGGAAATGGCTGGGTATCAGTTCTTCCTTCAGTTCCTTAAATGATGGCTGTGCTCTTAACTACCTAATTTAAAGCAATCTTTTCAAAGAAATACGGGTCTTTAGCTAAGAACTAAGGCTACATGAGGATGCGACCGTGTAATCGCTTGTCATCAAGCACTCCTATTAATGGAAGCTCCATGGCTTAAGACTCTGGTTAATGAATTGAACATATGGCCCACAGTGTAGCGGCTGTACAGCCAGGCAAGAGAGGGAGCTTTCTGAATGCATCTCTGCATTCAGGAAAACTCTGACGTGCATAGAAGTACCCTGCGTGGATGGAGGTAACTAATCTCAATGTTTGTCAACTACAGTTTGCTCAAAACACGTTGCTCTCGATGCCAAATCATTTACTTCAGCGAGGTGTTAGGTTTGACATGTTCACTGCAGGTAGCAGATGTTATTCATACAGGAATAACTCAGCCCAGCATGCCCCATTATTTGAGGATTCGGACAGCAACCGTGCCACCCCTGTTTCAATCTTCATATCTGCCTGCCAAGATTTGACTTCCAGTGTCAAATAGCAGCGATGAAGCTCGGACCAGTCGTGTGACTCTTGCTGCGTGATTCATTTACATTTTTCACTCCAGGTTTTGAAAAATGCAAACAGAGCTTACCCAGCTGCTGGGGTGGGGAGGGTGCAGGAGCCACCCGGTGAGAACGCTGGATCTGCACTTGCATCATCGTTTGCGTATCGCATTGGCAGCTGCCTGCACCACCGCAAATTCTTTTTGTAGCGTCGTTATCTCAGGATGGAGGACAGCAGTCTCTGTTTGAACAGTACATTCCACCACACCTTCCTCTGCAAACAAGAATACAGATAACGCAATGCACTAAACCTTGAGACAGTTACACATGCCAAAAATATTCCAGGAGGATCGGCACGTAGCATCCACTTGCTGAAGTTCTCCAGCCTTTTGGAATTTATTTTAGCTGGTATTGGTTAGGTTCTGACATCTCCATGACACCCAAGCAGAAATCTAAAGGCAGTATCTTATGCAGAAAGCTTAAAATCAAGACAAGAAACAGCAAATGGTAAGAAAGCAATAAACAAAGGCAGAACCTAGCCTAGATAATTATTTTAATGTGTGTGTTTACTGAAGCAGTAGAACAAACAGGAATTGTTTTATCACTTTCGAAACTGGGATTCAGATTCTGGAGCTGGAGCCATATGCCCGTGGAGCAGAGTCTGGGATTTAGGATACTAATCAGGGAAGCAGGGCTGCTCTTTGCCCTCCGTGAGATCTCATTTGCACAAACCCTGCATTTTTCAAAAGCTGTTGTGATTTTTGATGATGAAAACCCAGAGTCCTTGTGTTGGAGAAACTCAAAACGAGAGTGTCCCGTAAGGGCAACATCTACATCTTCCCCTCTTTGCTCAGCTTGATTCCTAATTCGAGTGTTTAGTCCAGGCCTTACTACATAAGGTCCTTTCTACAGCACAGTATTTGGAAAGAAAGTGATAGCATGCGATAGTCTCACTGAACAAAGCGAAAAAGAATCCAGCCAGTATGAAAAGGCAGTTGTTATTTTGTTTGCACACACTGTTAACCAGCCTCTCCCAAACAGAAAAATAAAGCTTAGAATTGTTTTCGGCATAAAATTAAGCATTTAGCTCAGTTTCTTCCGTAACTATATAAAGGATTAGTAAATTCCTTACAATTCCTGGACGCTCAAAGGTCAAACCGTTTAAGCAGATTCTCTGTCGTGAGTTCTGTCACGTTTTCTGTTGGAAAAGGGAAGATTTTTGATGTAAAACATCTTCCTAATAACGTGCGTGTGAAGACTCTTGAGTTTAGGTAAGCACAATAAGCGATGCCTTCAGTGTGCTTGCTTTCCTGCTGGTTAAGTTCTGGATCTGTGTTAGCCCAGCGAAGGTCAAAGCTGCATCTCAGCGTCTCATCTTGAGGCTGTGCAGGAGAGTGTGGCAAGCGCAGCCACACCTTGTACAAACCGGACTCGGACGCCTCTTCCTCTTTTTGCTGCAGAACGGTAGGTTAAGCTGTTGGCCTGCCTGTGTGGAGGGACAGAGAAATCGAACCTTCCGTCTTCTTGGGGTGCCAGATGATTTTTTGGCTGGGTGGCACTGTCGTTCTCGTCCATGCAGAAATTTGAAGTGCCTTCTCGGACCGTTAATAAGTCACAGTTTGAACAGCCCTAGGTGGCACTGCTAATAAGCTGTTACAGCCCCAACAGGGGATTTCTGAGCCAGAAAGTGCGTCTGGTCCTGGAGCACTAGAAAAATATGTCAGCCTGCTCCTGAGAACACTCACCTGCAGTGTTCTGTTCAGGTTTGCTGTGTGCTCTGCTGCTTCACATGCAGTCAGTGCGTTTGTGGGAGAAACAATCCTGCCAATAACCTGAAGGTTACGTTTCCTGCGTTCTTAACGGGAGAGTATGTCATCGTACAGAGCGCGGGTGGGAGCAGGTGCTCTCAGGGACTAAAGAAAACATCTAACGTGAGTGCTATGAGCTCTGTCACCTTGGTGCTGGAGCTTCTGAGAGCGGAAAAAGCTTTAAACCCCGTTTTCTGCTCAATAACTTGAGGCATTAGAGGCAGCACGGTTAGTGCTTAGGTAAGTGAGAAGGGCTGTGTTAAGGTGGGGGGACAGAGTCAGGTCTGCCGCTGCTGCTTAGAAATGGCCGCAGTCACAGTCGTTCCTGCGTTCTGGGACCGTCATCGTAAAAGTGAGCACACCTTGTATAAGCGGATCTGGGGCGCTCAGGCGTGGCAGCAGGCTGGAGCGAGCCGTGGGCCGGGCAGCTGCCGGGCGCAGCCTCGCCTCTGCCTTCCCCCGCGGCTGGGTGCTCCCGCCCTGGGAACAGCCTTCCTACTTGTATTTTGCAAGATTAAGTTCAACGTGTGGTCCAGCTTAGCACGCTCCTGGGTGACTGATGATACCAGCAAAAGGATGGATCCCGGATTGTCCCCGCTGATAGCGAGGGGTCTCCGGTTGGCTTCGGCCAACCATGGCACCTCACTCTGGCTCCCACTCACGCTGTGGCTCTTCACCCTATACCGGCAGCACTGGGGGCATACAGTGCGCGCCTAGGGTGTAGGTGTAATTTGTAGGTGTTATTGGTGCCTCTTCGGAGGGACTTTTGTACCCAAAAGCAGTGGCAGGTTCTTGGAAATTTTCGCCCTTGCTGGGAGTTGTGGGTTGACTTTCTCTGCATCATTACCCCGCCTCTGGTGGAGAACTGTGCTAACAGAAAGCTGAAGTGAAACTAATGACCTCGGGCGTTTACGTGTCCTGAAGGGCATCTTTCTAGCAAACGTTTCATCTTTCTGACACGCTGCTTTACAGACTGCTGTTTCTAGGGACCGTAATATGGTTCCGGCTGAAACTCTTCCCCTCGCATGCAGTCTGAGGTGAGGATTTTGCCTGAGCTATTTCCATGGCCAGTTAATTGCGTTCACTGCAGAAAACAAGGAAATTATGTCAATTAGTAGTTTGGCTGAGTACCTTTGGTGACATCTCAGTGAGCACCGAACAGGCTATTCAGCTGTAATCCTTATCTGCACAATGAAGTTGCTTTAATTTTATTCAGTTTTACAGCAGGCTTCTACATGCTGTTAATACATTCATGGCTTTTTTTCATTTGCACTGGGCCTTCATAAAATTGTGTTACATTGGTGTGGCTGATGTTTTTATTATTGTTTTTATTTTCTTTTCCTATGAAGAAATTGTTTGGGATAAATCTCTTCTGTTACTTTCATACTGTTTATCCTACTTCAACTGACCAAAACCAAGCAATGACATTTCTTTCTCGAGGAGTTTTATTGAGTAGCTTACGGTCCAAATCTGAGCTGCCTTTTTGGAGAGCCTGTGTCTGTATTGACAGATGCTCTCTGGAGCATTCATTACCAGTTCCCTCTATTGCATGCATATGCCAGTTACCAGTTTGTTTCATAGCTTTGCAGAATCTTCTTTTTAAGTGTTGAAGAACTTGTGCTGGAGAAAAAAAGCGTCTTGGGAAAATGCAACAGGTGTGCCATTAACCTAACAAAATAATTTTATCTTCCAGCTAGTGAACGAAGTGTACTAGATGGAAAAAATGAAGGAAGTAAGCAGGCGATGTACTTGGAAGGGAAAATGAAATTGGCGCCCAGTCTGGGCAGCTCAGGTCTAGGATGTGGCCATTTCCACCGCGGGTTTGGCACGTGCTACCATTAGCCTTGTGTAAATGCGCTGTAAGATGCAAGGAGTGGTTTTGTCCACTGAATTTGAAGAGCAAATGCATACGGTATTGCTGGCTGGGAGTGGACAACGTGGTGACTCACCTGCCTGGACTGAAGAGTTAACAAGCGCTGGTTTTTTTTCCTTCCATTTACAGTAATACATGTTTTTCTTCTCCCTTTTACCTTGTAGCCTAAACCAACTAAGGGAAGGATGCGCATCCATTGCCTGGAGAATGTTGATAAAGCCCTCCAGTTCCTGAAAGAGCAAAGAGTGCACCTAGAAAACATGGGATCTCATGATATTGTGGATGGGAATCACAGGCTGACGCTTGGCCTTATTTGGACTATTATCCTGAGATTCCAGGTAAAGATGTATACGTACACAGATACACGCACATTTGAATTTTCCATGCTTGTCTGGAACATACTTCATTGTGCTTTTTAAGAGTGGCGTGCTCCCAGGCCCTCCGAGGTGATGGGAGTGAAAAGTGCTTGGCGTCTGGCAGGACATGGTCCAGAGCTAAGGGGAGAGGATAAATGAGTCTTCATGTGGCTGCTGGTCTGTAGTGGCAGCCAGTGGGCGTTTCCTGCGTGGAGAGTCATATGGTTTTATTTTTGAATTACTAATAAATATGAACCTCCAGTCATAGACCTATACGCTCTTGTAGACCTGGGAGGAAATGCTGCCCTCAGCTGCTCTTCACCTCCGAGGTGATTATCGTTAACCTGGCTGACTTTGCACTGAAGCAGATTAAGGGTGCCCACAGGAATTGTTTTAGTGTCCCAGCTAAAGGCTGAGATTTCTTGTTTTCCAGCAAGCTGCACGTTGGTCTTTGCCCTCCGTTAAAAAAGGCTGGAAAATAATAAATATTTAATAAATTTAACATTCTCTTAATTTTGGTGTTGCTCAGTGTTTTCTAATATGAAAGTGTCTGCCTGACTTTCAGGGACAGCAGTGGAACTTTGCTGAAGCTACAATACTCTTTTTAAAAAGCAGTGAACTATATCCATAAAAACAGATATATTTGTCTATATGAAGTAAAAAGTGCTTTCCTTTTTTTTCTCTTTTTCTTTTTCCTCTTTTTAAAAACTGGATAACAGCCTAGAATCTGGAATATGTAGTTGTGATGCTGCTAAGGGCAAACACTATTTCCTCCAAGCTTGAAGCTCCAAAATTGTTTGCTCCTGTGAAACTCCCGGATGGCTTTTGCCGTGGGTCCCCTCATGGGATCCTGTACCTGCTGCACCCCCGAGCTGGATCTGCTCAGCGTCCTGCAGGAGACGCCTCGCAGGGCGAAACTGTAATGCTGCACAGGGCAGGGTTTGCCTTGACAGTTGGAAACCAATTTCCTCACAAAGTTTAAACTGTTTTGTCAATGGACGAAACAAAGAGTAATCCTCCAGTAAAATACGGGCAGGTGAAGCTTTGTTTTGACATGAATGCTCTTAAATGGGGAAAAGCATTCACCTACTTCCACCCTGCCTGTCCTCGTAGATTTCTGTTGTTACTTATATTCTGATATAATTCCTTTCATCTCTTCAAAAAAGGCAAACAATGTTTTTTTCTCAGAGAAATATTTAAAACTTCTATGTTAATTTTAGATCCAAGATATCAGTGTTGAAACTGAGGACAACAAGGAGAAGAAATCTGCTAAAGATGCTTTGCTTTTGTGGTGCCAGATGAAGACAGCTGGGTGAGTGTGGATTAAGTGATTACCTAAAGCTCTGACAGCATTTTGAGTTTTCACTGAAATAATTTTAAATGGGCGAACATGTATCTCTCCTTAAGTGGATTCAACCAGGAGAAGTGAATTGATGTTTACAAGTCAGAAAATTTTGAATTTATTATATGAATGCTGTGTGATAAACATACCGATCTGATAATCCATGAATATATAGTAACATGATGACTCTTTTTCACCCTATTCTGAAGAAATAATGATGCCTCAGATGTTTGCCACCAACTTTTCCCTCTTTCCATATATATGGAAATATTTAAAAAATGTCTTGCTCTGGCAGTAACCTTTTTGCATAATTAAACATCCATTTGTAGAGATTGAGTATGTTTTCCCCATGAAACTTGGATGTCCCTGTGATGACTTGGGGCACTTCAGCATTATTCTAGTGGTACTTCATCTTCTCCTTCCAAGAACTCTTATGGAAGTGGTTTGTGGGCAGCCTGAAATTTTTGGAGGCTTGCAAAATACCTGGCTCACCAAACAAATTAATTTTGCATCTCTGTACCCATGGGGCACAAAGGTGGCTATTGTATGTGCTTTGTTTTGAAGTCAGACAGTGACTAGGGTCAGTCCTTGAAGATGCCCTGGGACAGCAGACAATTTCAAGGAAAACTTAATGTATCGCTGCTCCTGTGGCACCTACAGCCATCAGGTTTTACTCCCCTCTGTTCCTCCAGCTGTTTCTGCTCTTCTCTTGAACTCAATATTTTGAGTACCTGAAAATAATTCTTTACCAGCAGCTAAATCAGGAGCAGGCCTTAGGCTTGTAGGGATTTGAAACCTCACAGGCTGCAGGTTGGGCCGCACATTATAAAACTGTAGCTTCAAGTGATTACTTCAAAGTTCATTTAGAGCCTTTCTCTGGAATGCGTATCAAATCTGCAGGTTTACAAGAGTAAATGAGGTGCACTTACCTCTAGTGTCAGAACAGTCGTGACGATAGATTGTCCGTCGTGGGATGGTAATATCCCACCCTTAGGTTTACAATAAATGTGTCGCTTCTGCAGCCAGCTTTTAGTGACAGCGTGCAGAGCTGCGGCAGGGATGCTATATTGATTGCGCTCTCTTTGGCTTTTGTTCTGTCAGTTACCCCAACGTCAACATTCACAACTTTACAACAAGCTGGAGGGACGGGATGGCGTTCAATGCACTAATACATAAGCACAGGTACGTGTGGGTAAATGTCTTTATGGATTTTGAAAGCTTGGACTGTTGCAGCGTGCACTGGGTTTTGCAGTTACCTTGCAGCTTGAGTTCAAAATCTGTGGAGAAGACAAAGTTGAAGAATTGCTGAGAGTTTTACAGCCACTTGCCTTGTTTTAGAGCTTTACAGCTCTTGTGGTCACTGTGAGCTCATCTGGGCAACAGTTTCTCCCATCACAAGTCAAACCAGGTTGTGTTTGGTTTCAAGAGAATAAATTATACATGTGATTGTTTTGGTTTGTGACTGACCAGGTTGGAAGAAAAGTTTTTGTACCTTGTTTAGTAACCACTGATCGGGTCTGGTCGCCTGGAATTGGGGGGCGGGAGGGGGACACGACACACAGCAGCAGCCTGGAGGGGAGAGAAATCCCTGTGCAGGGCTGGCAGAACCTGGTGCTAGACTTCGACATGGCTGGGGATGCGGCTCATTGGCATGCTCAGGGGAAGTTACTGGGACGGCTTGCACACTTAGATGGGCAGGAGGAGAGCCTCTGTGACCACAACTGTGTTCCTTTCTTTTCCAGGTCACCTTTATCCCTGGTAAAGTAGCCTCTGTTTTTTGCCATGGGCTAGGTTCTGCCATGGCATGGGCTAGGCATTGCTTTATTCCTTTAATATTGCCATTGAAACGCACAGGGCTACTGGGCGAGCGAAACCTTGGCAGCATGAGGGGCCAGGTTTTCTGAGGATTGCAGATTTTAGTTCGTTTGTTCATTTGAGGGTGGCTGCACTGTGCTTTGGGAAATCTAAAGAATTTTCCATCCTGTCTAGGCCTGATCTGATTGATTTTGACAAGCTGAAGAAATCAAATGCACACTACAATCTGCAGAATGCTTTTAACCTTGCAGAGCAACACCTTGGTCTTACTAAGCTCCTGGACCCCGAGGGTAAGAATTCCTGCAGTGCCAGCAATTCGCGGCGGGCTCTTGCGGGCTCTTTTCTCCCACCCCTCCTTATAGCAGGGCACAGCTTTGTGATAGCGTTTTGTGTGAAAGAGAAGCTGGGTGCTGCTGACTCATCTGGTGATACAGCCAGAGAGGGAAGGGGAGAAGGCAAGATGTCTCCTGCAGAAGACTGAGCAGCGGTAGCGCAGGAGCCCTTAATCCTGTGTTTATTTTCCCCCACCTGACAAGATCACGGGACGGGCCATGTAAACATAAAGTCATTCCAGTTAGAGGCATCCTTCTGATCTGCTCTGAGAAACCCTTTCTGTGAGCTGGAAGATGAATGGTGTGGATGTCGGCAAATAGTTAGCTTCTTTCGCAGACTGTCAGTGAATTTTAGCCTGTGCTTTCATGAGAGCGTGCGTGCTCGTGCGTATTGGAAGGCGTGCTCACAATGCTAGGACAAGAAACTTTCTTGTCGCAGGGCAAATAGAGGCTATGTGTTTGGGCGAGTTTCTTCTTGCTTATTTTCCAGTGCCTCAGAATTGCTGCAGGAAAGGAAATAACTTGTTTTCCATCTCTATCTCAGAAGATTTGCCTGGGCAGACGTACAATTAGGTTTGAATTCCTCTCTCCAAATACTGATATAGCATTGAAGTTCTCAATTGACGGTAGTTCTGTCAGCTCACACAGACGCTAGAGAAGTTATCTGGCTGTGCACAAGCTGCGGCGAAGTCTGGAGCCTGACTCTTAAGACTCAAAGGCCCCTAGCCCACAGACGCGTGCTTTAACCGCAGTCCGCGCTAAGACAAAGAGATAAAGGAGCACTTCTTAGTGACAGAGTCCAAACTGTACAACACCGAGTAAGCCAGAACCAGTCCAAAGCTGCTGAATTCATTTCTGATTAGGACGTAAATCTTAGGAGCTGAACTGCCACTGAACCCATCTCTCTGACTCTTAAATGCAGCCTCGTTGCGTTATTAGCTTTGTTCTTTTAACCCATGCACCCTTAGTATGCTAAGACAACTCTTGTTTGGTTTGCAGATATCAGTGTTGATCATCCTGATGAGAAGTCAATCATCACCTATGTGGTGACATATTACCACTACTTCTCCAAGATGAAAGCTTTAGCTGTTGAAGGAAAACGTATTGGAAAGGTTTGCAAGTTCCAATTATGAATTGTTATAAAGCAGTTGAAATCTTTCTGATTTTTTTTTCTTCTTGGGTGTTAGTTTTTTAAGAGTCCCTCTATTGCTGTGGGATCATGGGAATTCACTGCAGAAAAATGCAAAGCCCTCATTCCTTGGAGATCCCAGCCCCTGTGGCGCTCAGGAGCGAGTGGTCTGATTCATAAGTCAAGTCTCTCAACAGTTGCTTTTATGTGGCTCGTTGGATTTAAATGACAGGAGAGCACTGTCCTTGTTATTCACGTTATGTTGTGCTGCTTGTTGCAGGTGCTTGACAATGCCATTGAAACGGAGAAAATGATTGAAAAATACGAATCGCTGGCTTCTGACCTTCTGGAGTGGATTGAGCAAACCATTATCATCCTCAACAATCGCAAATTTGCCAACTCGCTAGTTGGTGTGCAACAGCAGCTCCAGGCATTCAACACTTACCGCACAGTAGAGAAACCACCCAAGTAATTTTACTCTTAGCTTAAAACAACAGTGGTCTTGTTTTGTTTTAGTCAGTCGTTGATTTTTTTAAAAACAAACACATCCAAGTAATTTTAATCTTGGCTTAAGAATTTATTTTTCTGAACAAACCCAGATATCCCATTTCTAGTTGGCAGTCATGATGATTACTCGGGGCCTGTTTGCTTTGTGCTATTCCATGTTCTGATAATAACAACAACAAAAAGCGTCACCTGCAGGACCTCAGAGTCCTGGAAGCTGTCACTTCACCGAGATGCCTGCCTTATAATAGGAGTGGTAACAGCATACCGTGTTAGCGTAGTAGTATCACCAGTCATGCTTGCTAGCAGTGTACAATACCAATACACTGCTATTAAAAGAATCTTACTGCTCATGCAAAAATCAAGAGGAAGCATGCCTGGCTTTGTAAAACATAGCTATGCTTACTGAAACCAATATAACCCAGACTGTGCAACTTATTTCTGGAAAGTTTCTTTTAGCATTATGATATCAGTTCTGTTTATTATTTTTGTCTAAGATAAGTTCTAATGGATAATAATCACGATCCAAAACATTACCGAATATCCAGACATCTTGTAAAATTGCAGTCTGTTCCCTAGTACCTATACAGTTTGTTTATTTCCCAGGCACACAACTCAGGGGAAACAGTGGGAAGAGTTTATTGACTGCAGCGAGCTTTAAATAAAACTTCCACTTCT
Source organism: Theristicus caerulescens (assembly GCA_020745775.1). Classification (NCBI taxonomy): domain Eukaryota; kingdom Metazoa; phylum Chordata; class Aves; order Pelecaniformes; family Threskiornithidae; genus Theristicus; species Theristicus caerulescens. The sequence continues at coordinate 126,236,833 of CM036561.1, read as the reverse complement.
TGAGTTGATGAGTTAAACTAGGGCAACGCACGTAATAGAATAAAAAAACCGCAGTCTTCTGTCCCCTAAGGGGGTTTAAATCTAAACACACAGACAACTGACTTCTGTGAAGTTTCTTTTGCTGTTTGACCCAACTGGTTCCAGGGGATGTGTGGGCTATTTCAATTGCTTCCAGCTTTCACACAAGATGAAGGTGTTTATCTGAATGCTCCATTCATAATGTCAATATTTTAAGGAAGTGCTTTATAATACCTTAGTAGCAATGAAAGCTTTATTGTAACTCAATTCTTTTGCAAAATTTTGTTTAGATTTACAGAAAAAGGAAACCTAGAAGTGCTGCTTTTTACCATCCAAAGCAAAATGAGAGCCAACAATCAGAAAGTATACATGCCAAGGGAGGGCAAACTCATCTCTGACATTAACAAGGTAAACTGAGCCAGCTCCTCCTGCGTGACTCAGGATTTCGTTGTGTTCTTTCAGTCTCTCTCTCAGTGTACTGGGAAGAAACGCATTTGCTATCTCCAGCCTTGATGTGGGGGGCCATAAGGGATGGGAGAGGTGGGGTGACCTTTTCTTAGAGTGGGGACTCACTAATCTGAACCGAGTCCCGGGCTGTCCTCAACTTCTGTAGGACCTGCACTGGAAAAATATTCTGTCATTCTGTGCAGTTGGTTATGGATCTAGTAGCCCTGCCTTGTTCCTCCGGGGTCCTGGCTATTAGAGTTAATCAGCAGAAAGTAGCAACAATATCTGGATATTGCAGCCCTCCCCACTCGCCCCGCTGCCCGCAGTGTGGGAGAGCGAAGGAAGCGCCATGACCGATCTTGTGGGTTCCCTCGCAGGGCTTATGCCGCTATTTTTCACGCTGGTGCAGCTGGCAGAACAGCAGCAGAGCTGACAAGCTCTCTCAAGGATAACAAACAACTTAAAACTATGAGCCTTCCTCGTTTGTGTTTGATCATGCTTGGCATTCCCAGAGCAGCTGTTGTGGGCGTCTGCGGCCTCGGCCTGCATCCTAGAGAGCAGTAAACTGCACAGCCCTCCGTTTGCATTCACCCCTCTGCCTGTGAATGCCTACAATACTTGGGTTTCAGGCGGTTTCGTTTCGCATCTGTTAGGATTTAGAAGAATCTAGGGTAGTTGGTGTTTAATTGTGGGTATTTTTGTTGTTCGTAAGAAGATCTGAAAGGTGATTAGCTGGCTTTCAATATGCTTCTAAGACTTTTTATTTTTGTAATACTAATGTCATGCATGTGAGTAACTTCTGGCTTTAGGGGGGAAAAAAGGACTTGCATGCACCAAAAGTAACCAAATTCTGCAGTTGTTTTTTTTTCCAAAGTGGATGTAGTAAAGAACAACAATTGTATGTTGATTTTAGAGGTGAGAGGGCATGAATCTCTCATTCTCATTTCCTAAAGGAGGAAGATAGAATCTGCTTATTTGGGAGTAGTGCTCAGAAGACTTTTTTTTTTTTTAAACAAATACTCTCTTACACATTTAAGCCAGGTGGTTTGTTTAGGCTTTGTTGGAGGCAAAATCCAGATGAACTTGAGAAAATGCATCTGAGATAAACAAGTCTTATACCCCTTGCTCAGAAAATGAATGAATTGAGAAAAAAATTTAAGTCATGCGCTTATATTAGCAGACAAGGTGTAAGGCCAGCCTATACAAACCAGATTTATTGGCATATAAGTAAATAAGACAGTTTTGTGAAACTTGGCTGTACTGACTTCAGTCCTGATTTCATGCAAAGATGATGTGATTTATCATAATCCTAGAAGAATGTGTGTTTAGAAGACGCATGTTTTTTCTCTCCACATCTTCAGGCCTGGGAAAGACTGGAAAAAGCTGAACATGAAAGAGAACTGGCACTGCGAAATGAGCTCATCAGACAAGAGAAACTGGAACAACTTGCACGCAGATTTGATCGCAAGGCAGCTATGAGAGAAACTTGGCTGAGTGAAAATCAACGTCTCGTTTCTCAGGTGCTGCTTTCAGAAATTGTCTGTGTGACTAAAATGATTTCCATGAGTAATTATAGAATACAGTTCTTGCAAAGAGAACATTTCTTCCCCTGTGCCTCATATTTTACTGAATCTATGTATATTTATATTTGTTGTATGTGTATGCAAATGTATATTTAGTGTCTAGGTGTATGTACTGTATATCCTATCTTTAATGCATTTGGGATATCCGTTCCTTGAATCTGTTGGCCTGTACTCAGGAGATACTGATGTGGAAATATCTACTCACAGTCAAGATTTTCTTTATCTGAATAGTTTGGTCAATTCAGTGGAATTAGCCCAGGAATTAATTTTGTTTTTTAGTATTAGAGATGACTTAAAAAAAAATCCAAACCCCCAGCTTAATCCTGTTGGCCACCGTGATTCTTCCCGCAAAGGCAGTAAATGATATCTCTGATTTTATCAGTGGTTCTCTGGTTATCAGAGGTATCTCTGATTTTATTAAAGACGACTTGTCAGAGCATTTTGAGATCCCAAATTTGCTAACAAGCGTATTCTGCACAATCGGAAATCATGTTATGAGGAGCAGGGCTTTTCTCCTAAGCAGCCATTACTGAAGAAGCGTCTCTGTCTTTACAGGATAATTTTGGCTTTGACCTTCCAGCAGTAGAGGCCGCAACTAAAAAGCATGAGGCCATCGAAACAGACATTGCAGCATATGAAGAACGAGTCCAGGCCGTGGTTGCGGTTGCAAAGGAGCTTGAGACTGAAAATTACCATGATATCAAACGTATTACTGCGAGAAAGGACAACGTTATACGCCTATGGGAGTATCTCCTGGAGCTGCTCAGGGCACGGAGACAGCGGCTGGAGATGAACCTCGGTCTGCAAAAGATTTTCCAGGAAATGCTGTACATCATGGACTGGATGGATGAGATGAAGGTAGGTGTTAGCCATTTGAGAACGTAGGCCAAATATTCTGGAGAGGTGTAGATGTCCTTTTTCGTAAATTTTTAAGATTCATTCTGCCTCTCTGGTTTAATAGACAAATGCAGAAGATACATGTTTAAGAGCAGTGAACAAATTCCTTATACCTTATGACAATTTTTTAAAAATAAGGATTAAAAACAAGTAAGGAAAAAGAAAAAGTTCACCGCTATAAAAAGCTGCTTCTCAGCTTCATGCCTCTCTCATAAGGGCCAGAGGCTTTGGTCACAGTGCTTGGGTAAGGATGACGCTTTTGGTGAAAGGGAATTCAGTAATCTCTCTTCATCACAATTTACATGGGGAACAAGTCACCTCTTCACCTCTGTGCTTTAAAAAGCATGAATTTCTTCCTGTCTGTTCTCCTGGGATCTGGGAAGGGAGAGGACCGTGACTTTGTTCTTGTCCATCAGCCAGCAGAACTTGGAAGCGCTAGAGGAAAGAAAGTTGTGTGGAGCTCAGTGGCAGCTCACAGCACCTGGACTGAGTGCTTTTCATTGGTCCTGCTGAGCTAACTTAGCTTCTCATCATCCTAGACTTAAAACGGCATTAAAGAGCAGTCAAGTTCTTCATGGTTGCCAGTGATTTTAAAAATAGTGGCTCAAATTCATATCAGCCATGTCTTCATACATTTGAAATAGCTCTCCTTATGGGCCTGGTGTTTCTCTGGACTGAAATCGATGTAACAACAGAGAACAGCGCAATGCCTGGAGTCATTAAGAAACAAACAGCTTATGGCCTTCAGCCCATTTTACTCGTCTTTTACATTTTGATCAGGTGCTTCTGCTGTCTCAAGACTATGGCAAACATTTGTTAGGAGTTGAAGACCTGTTGCAGAAACATGCTCTTGTGGAAGCTGACATTGCTATTCAGGCTGAGAGAGTGAGAGGGGTCAATGCATCTGCTCAGAAGTTTGCCACCGATGGAGAAGGTAACTAGCAGCCAACACGTCCTTCTTTGGCTTAATTACGTATCTATAAGCCTCGTTAGTTCTGCAAGGCACATGAGGTTAAATTCAGCACCAGAATAAGAGAATCCAGCTTCGTTTGTTCCTTACTCACTGTTTCAGTGATTAATTTGTCCAGGTATCTGCTCAAGAATTCATTGTGGCATTGTGTTTTGCATGGGATGTCACGCTCCTGAGCAGCAGCTGCTGTAACTTTGTAGTAGTCACCATTAATTCCCCGTTCTGTGTTTCTAATGCAAACAATACAAATTATTGGACCCAGTCTGATATTGTCCCAATTTATGCTAAACAAAAGCAATTCCACTAAACCAGTGTCATTTGCTGGAATAAATGATGTTAATTTTGTGCAGTTGCGTGTATGAAGCTGGCATAAATCTGGAGTAGTGAATTTTGTTTCACTGAAAACAGTCATGAATATCTTTCCTTTTGGGTTTTTTTTTTGGTCTTTATGCAAAGAACAGCATTTTCTGATCTATGTTATTGTATGGTGGAGCTTGAATAGTTCACACTCAATCTCAGGAGACTACCTACGAATTCTTTTACGTAAACTTGTAGATGAAACAAACAGGAATTAAGAACTCTGTGTATGCCCCAGCTGTAGAGATGAAAATGAATCAGTCCAAGTTGTAACATCCGTTCTCTGCCTGAACAGGTTACAAACCGTGTGACCCGCAGGTTATCAGGGACCGCGTCGCTCACATGGAGTTCTGTTACCAAGAGCTGTGCCAGCTCGCAGCTGAGCGCCGGGCCCGCCTGGAGGAGTCCCGGCGCCTCTGGAAATTCTTCTGGGAAATGGCTGAAGAAGAGGGTTGGATCAGGGAGAAGGAACAGATCCTGTCATCCGATGACTATGGGAAGGACCTAACCAGTGTCGTCCGTCTCTTGAGTAAACATAAGGCGTTTGAAGACGAAATGAGTGGTCGTAGTGGCCACTTTCAGCAGGCGATAAAAGAAGGTGAAGACATGATTGCGGAGGAGCATTTTGGGTCTGAGAAAATCAGAGAAAGAATCAAGGATATCCGGGAGCAGTGGGCTAACTTGGAACAGTTATCCGCCATTAGGAAGAAGCGCCTGGAGGAAGCCTCTCTCCTTCACCAGTTCCAGGCTGACGCTGATGATATCGATGCGTGGATGTTGGACATCCTCAAAATTGTCTCCAGCAACGATGTTGGCCACGACGAATATTCCACTCAGTCCTTGGTCAAGAAACACAAAGATGTGGCTGAAGAGATTGCAAGCTACCGGCCAACCATTGACTCGCTTCACGAGCAAGCAAAGGCTCTACCACAGGAACACGCCGGATCCCCAGACGTGCAAGGCAGATTGTCCGGAATAGAGGAAAGATACAAAGAGGTTGCCGAGCTGACTCGGCTGCGTAAACAGGCCTTGCAGGATACCCTTGCTCTTTATAAGATGTTCAGTGAGGCAGATGCTTGTGAGCTTTGGATTGACGAAAAGGAGAAGTGGCTGAATAATATGCAGATTCCAGAGAAGCTGGAGGACCTGGAAGTGATCCAGCACAGGTGAGAATGCCTTTACCGGGAAGTCTGGGGAATACTGGGTGGAAGTTTTTTTACACCAGCTACCTTTCTCACCTTGCCTGTGGCTCAGATTCTCTAATGCCTGTGTGATCTTTTTTTGTTTGGTTTTTTTTTTTTTCCCCACTCCAGATTTGAAAGCTTAGAACCAGAAATGAACAATCAGGCATCTCGTGTTGCAGTAGTGAACCAAATTGCTAGACAGCTAATGCACAGCGGCCATCCAAGTGAGAAGGAGATCAAAGCACAGCAAGATAAACTCAACACAAGGTAAGTGAAGGCCTCATGCTCATGAAGACGACACTGGCTGAAACAAGTATGGTGGGGTCATTTGTGTTTCTTCTATGTGTTTTTTAAGATATTCTGATGCTGTTACCTGAAGTATCTTCAAGGTAGGCCTTTAAAGCTTCAGAAGGAAAGAGAGCTGTGTCTTTCAAGTATTTGATCAACGGATGGAGTTTTGCTCTTGGCTTCAATCAGGTCCTGAGTGTATTGGTACCTTGATTTGAGAGCTGGAAATTCACTGTAATGACTGTTATGATAAAAAAGAAGCCAATATAATTTCATGTAAACTCACTCATTTTTTTGGCTTCAAAATAAACCGAGAGACTACATTTAGTGTGAAAATTAGATGTAACTAGCCATTTTTCACTTGAGGAAACATTATACTTTTAAGGGCTCAGTATTGCTGGTACTTGTCATATTCTAATGTACGCCATAGCTTGGTTAATGGCTGTTTTGCTAAAACTATTGATGATATGGGAAGGACTGAAAAAACCATGAATAGTTAGGTTATTTCATGGCTTACCAAGCTAATGTGAACAACTGCTCACTCGGCAACGTTGCTATATCCTTTCCCTGTATTATACACAAATCTCAATTCCTCTGCTTTTCTCTCCTCACAAATTTCAGATGGAGCCAGTTCAGAGAACTGGTAGATAGGAAGAAGGATGCTCTGCTCTCTGCTCTGAGTATCCAGAACTACCATCTTGAATGCAATGAAACCAAATCCTGGATCAGGGAAAAGACCAAAGTGATCGAATCCACGCAAGATCTGGGTAATGATCTCGCTGGAGTGATGGCCCTGCAGAGGAAGCTGACGGGCATGGAACGTGACCTGGTAGCCATTGAAGCCAAGCTAAGTGACCTGCAAAAAGAGGCAGAAAAGTTGGAATCAGAGCATCCTGACCAGGCACAGGCTATCCTTTCACGGCTCGCAGAAATCAACGACGTATGGGAGGAAATGAAGACCACCCTCAAGAACCGGGAAGAGTCCCTTGGAGAGGCAAGCAAACTGCAGCAGTTCCTGAGAGATCTGGATGACTTCCAGTCTTGGCTATCCAGAACGCAGACTGCAATTGCATCCGAAGATATGCCCAACACGCTGACAGAGGCTGAGAAGCTGCTGACTCAACATGAGAATATTAAGAATGAAATCAACAATTATGAGGAAGATTACCAGAAAATGAGGGACATGGGTGAGATGGTGACACAAGGGCAAACTGATGCTCAGTACATGTTCTTGCGCCAGCGCCTACAAGCTTTGGACACTGGATGGAATGAGCTTCACAAAATGTGGGAGAACAGGCAAAATCTCCTTTCCCAGTCTCATGCCTACCAGCTGTTTCTCAGAGATACCAAGCAAGCAGAAGCATTTCTTAATAACCAGGCAAGTGGTCAAGATACGCCTTATTTCCTTTCTACAGGTTGGCACCGTACACTGCAAGCAATTAACAAACAAGGTCATTTGGCAAGAGAGCTACAAACAGATAAATTGCCCTTTTTTAAACTATAATTTGCTTTTTGTATTTTACTTCTAACCTTTCTTGGGAGATGTTTCTTTTCATATGTGGTGAATCTGTTGTTGGAGGAGACAGCATAGCCTGAGTGTAATACTTCTGTCTCGTTTATGCTTTAATCACAGGAGTATGTTTTGGCGCACACGGAAATGCCCACTACCTTGGAAGGAGCAGAAGCGGCTATTAAAAAACAGGAGGATTTCATGACCACGATGGATGCCAATGAAGAAAAGATCAATGCAGTTGTAGAGACTGGCAGGAGGCTAGTTAGTGATGGGAACATCAACTCTGATAAAATCCAGGAGAAAGTGGACTCTATTGATGACAGGTAAGGTCAGAATGATGGCAGAAGGTAGCTGTTCATACTTTAATTCTGTTCTCTGAGAGATGACCTTTTACCAGAATCCAAAGGCAAAGTAACATGTTAGAAAATGTCTGTTGCAGACTGTATTCTTTGTCCTGTGGAAAAATAGGAACTGTAACGTTTCAAAAATGCGCCAGGCTAATCTTAATGAAATATTACCTCTCCCATTTTCTGGAGACTTATTAGGTAATGAGCTCACTACCCAGAATTTGGCTATATGAGTGTTGCTATATAATTCTTGGAGTATTAACAGACTTTATATTATGGTGGGAGTTGTAGCAGTTAGCTATACCTGGTTCCACAAGTCTTAGTTTCCTCTGCTACCTCCTAGCTGATTTAATTATAATAACGTATTCCTGTCCTTCCTCTGAGGAAGGAATGTGGCTCTTCAGGAGTGTAATGGGCATTGTATCTACCCCACCCGCTTGGCTTTGATCGCCTTTTCCGTCTGGCCCTTCTGAAATCAGATTAGGAAGCAGTGGTACAAAGGTGTCTTTCATCCTAAAGCAAGTCTTTTGCTTTGTCTCTTTAGCTGTGGCATGGATGCTATAGAACATTAAGAGTTTCTTTTTCTTTGAAAACCAAGCGCTCATTTTTGATGGATATGATTCATGGTTCTTTCTGCTTTTGGATTGAATAATAGCGGGGTCTTTCAAGGTGCTTTTCAGTCATGAGTATCAGAACATAGCAGCAAGCTCATGCAGAACTTTAATGTCAAATGTTACTGCCGACCCTTCTATCAGACTTGCATCTTCCCACAGCCGGTAAGCTCGGGGTTATCCGGATGCCTTTATCTCCAAGGAGAAACTGAACTGAAGTAGTTCGGAAAATGCTGTGCCTTTCCTGTTCTGGCAAACATGTCCCACTGTGTATGCACCCACTTCAGCTGTGGCTCACGGCTTCGAGGAAGGTGGACATTCCTCTTCCCAGAGCTGGCTGAGGGCCTCTGAGCCCTCTGACAACCTAACCCCAAGGATACCTCACGTTTTCCTTCTCTCTCTAACCACCTTGACTCTCTTCAGATCCCAAAGAGAATCTGCAAAGGCCAGGAAGAGGAGATTATATGAAAGCAATCAAGGTGAAAGCTAGGAAATTAATTTTCCTTATTCACCCTCTCTGACTTTCAGTGTCCTCTGCTGTAAGTTCTCCCAGCAGGAGGACTTGATCCTGACCTTCTGGTAGGGTGTCCTCTTTCTGCAACTTTTGGCATATTAAAAGATAGCATCCAAGGATACAGCAGGAAATGGTCAGCTGCTTCTTGCAGCCCTTCCTGAGGTGGCTGGAGTGGGAGACAGCTTCAGCCTCTGTCCTGTGCGCTCTGCAGAGAGGTTTCTGCTGCCCCGGCTGCGGTGCTCTGGTGACTGTTTCCCCTCCGTGCAGCTACTCCTCTGTGTCCCCGTTGTCCTGCGGCACCCCAGCTGGCCACCTGGGCCGTCCTGGCTGCGGGGCGTGTGCTGGGGTTCCTACTCTGAATGGCAGGCAAGTCCTAGAGACTCTATTTTTTTAAGCCCTCTTTTTTCCAACGCATTTCCTCAATTTCAAAGTTATTTATGCAGAGCACTGCAAAAACCATCCGGTGCGCTGCTATTCAGGAAATCCGTGTGATTGCTCTCTGAGTCTGTAAGGCCGATAAGCCTCAAGAACAAAGCCTTAGGGCTGGGTGCAGTGGGAGGGGCGGCAAAGGAAGCCTCTTTGGTTTAATAAAAAATGGCTCTCCCAACCAAGCTCCACCTGGATGTGTAACAAAGGACCAAAACAAACAAGTACAAATATATGCAGTGGCTCCATACTTCCCATAGGGAGCTCTTTGTAGTTCTTAGTATTGTTAATAGTGTTTTTTACAGTCGTGCTTTCAAGCTATTCCAGAGAGGACCCCGCTGTCTGTTGGTACAGCAGACAGACCCTGCTCTGAAATGGTTACCATCTAAATAGCCATGGTGGGCATCGGGCTAAGGAAGTAGAGGAGGGTGCAGAAGCAGAGTGGAGCTGTGCAATAGGAGATAAACACTTCAGCACAATCTTCCAGTGCAGTTCGCAGGGAAGAATAAATGGGAATAAGGACATGGAGAAAGGGTGAGGGAAGGAGAAGATGGGTTCGAATAAAACTATCACTAGCTAGCTTTTCCAGCCAGGAAAGAAGCTGGGCTCCCCAGCGCAGCTGTCCCTGCTTTGGTGACTTCTGCTGCTGTTTCTGCCAGCCGGAGCGGGGAAGCGTTTTCTCCTCCATTTTCTCTTGGAAGAGTGGAAGGGGACTGGCCTAGTCTGTGTGCCTACACATGGCCTCTCTGATTCTGCTAATGAGATTTAGTTTAAAGACAGTGGCAGATCTGACTCAGATTGTTATCGGGGTCTGTTTTTCATCAACTTCTGTATTTGTGCAACTTTCTGCTCAGCAGAGAACAGGAGTAGTTTTTGTTCTTGCCCATTCAGAAAAGAGAATGCCTCTTGCTTGCTGGAACAACGAAAGAAGCTAAAACTGCCTTGCATATATCTCTGTATTCTTAGCAGGCAGTTGCATTCATGCTACGTGTAAGATTTATTATTCCTGCACAGCCTCTGAAACCCACAGGCTTACAGTTAAACCACAAGTGATTTTGTCAGTTTTCAGCATTGTTAGCATTCTCGGGGGCCTCTGGGGAGACAGCATGGGAACATGGCGGCAAATTCTGGTGCTCTGCTCTTGGATTAATTTGAGTCAGACACCTCCTTGTGCTGAACAGATGTCATTTTCCTGTTTTAGATTCTTCATAATGTTGCCACAGAAGGAAGATGCCCCCCTGTTTTAACTAACTACAGTTAGTCCCCTCTTTTACCATGTAGGTCTGGCTTAGCTTGGACATTTGGATCTGAGGTTGCCTCTTCAGCATATGCAGAGGGAAGGCCCCTTTTAATGCAGCCCTAGGCACTGCTGTGGTGTAAGTCATATCTGTGATTATTTCTGTGAACAGGCAGGTGAATTCAAAGTCATTGTAAATACTTAAGACTCTGCAGAGCAAACTCTTCTGTGCAAGTGTGGGTTCTTCTTCCACAAACTATTTTAGCAAATTAGTAAGAAGCAGTCACTGGCAACCTGAAGCGTCACAGGGTCTGAGTTTCTGGCCCTTCTCTGCCATGCGCATCTCGGAAGAGTAGGATTTTAATAGTTATGACTGCGATCATCAGTTGAACAGTAAGCTTTGTGCTTTTCTCCACCCTCCAGTGGTGGCCGAGTGCTTGTCGCCTTCAGCAGAGCTGCAGTCCAGCCTGACCACCACCCCGACGTGCCCGGCTGGCTCAGCCGGGGCCTCTGCACGCGCGGATGGGGAGGCAGGGTGACCAGGCAGCCTCCTCAACACCACGCTCTTTAGTACCTGGATAAAACAATTGTATTAGGAAGGGTTCTGTTCTCCAGTCTGTCTGCCTGCTTATTCTACCTGAAGCCCTTCTGACGTACTGGTAGTAGAGGGCAGGAGAAGCTTTCTAGTGGTAGGGGTAGTTATGCACAGAAAACTCTAAAATCTCTTGTCATTGGAGCTTTCAAAGAATTTAGGGAAACACGTACAAGGAATGAATAATGTTTAGATACAGCCAGTCTGGGGCAGGAGAACAAACTAAATGACTTCTTAAGGCCCTTTATTCCCATGAAAAAGAACATCAGTTCTATGATGAAAATACAGGAATTCCTGCCTCTTCCAGCAGTGTCCATCCTCAAAATACTACTACCACATCTTCAAGTGTCCAGTTTAAATCTTGTTACAGTTGAGCCCTCTTCTTCTTCAGAGAATACTCGTCTTTCAGTCTCACTCCAGGTCATCTTGGATGACCAAACAACCTTTTATGGTTAAATAGCTCTAAGCGCCAAAGATCATCTTTGTTTTGCTGAGGACAAAAAAAAAAAAAACAAAAAAAAAGCTATGTCATCATCTGTTTGATATCTCTGCATGGTTTCCCTTCAAAGTTCTTGAAGTTAGTATTTCCAACATTCTCTGGGAGATATTTTTGTTAGTTTTTTAAACTCGAGTTTTCTCAGCATAAGAACTTCTCTACTTACTCTTAACTCTATTCAAATAAGCGTCATGAAAATTCTCCTTTTAATTTCACAGCTTGTGTCCTCTCCAGAATGCATGAGTCTATAATGTAATCTAGCCTTAAATCTATGAAATCATCATGATAAAACACCCAAGCAATTCCTTGCTTCATTTTAGCAACCTGAGTAATGCACTGTATTTGCCCAGGCATATAAAAACCAGCCAAGAAAGAGCGGAATCAAACCCAATGATGTTAGCTGTGTTAGAGAGATTTTTCCTAAGGCACAATTTATGTGTCCTTTCCTTTGTGCTCTCTCAGATAGCACTTGTCAAAACTTCAGGATTACCTGGGCTTGGACTCCAGCCTCTTGCTTTGGTGGTTGCAGATGTCTTCCTTGCCATCTGATCTGTAAATCAATTTTCTTCACCTGCGGCTATATAGATGCTGCTTGCCTGGTTATTCAGAGGAAGCTGTTGAGACAAAAGAGAAGCAATTTGTAGTCCTGTAAAGGGTTTTCTCCTGTTCCTCTGCCTACAGACCTCTTGCTTTTATGTGAAATGTATCCCTAAGTATTCCTTGTGTTTCTGAAGTCACTAAATTTGTGCCAGAGAGCTTGCTCTGGTAACTTACTGTGGATGAGGAAAAGTGGTATCTTAATCCAGTTGTTGTCATCAGCATGTAATTTATAGTCTTCTAGAATATCATGAGTCTCTGGAGATTTCCACTAGCATGGATTTATTTAGATATTGTCAGTATGTGCTGAGATAATCTTATAAATTGCCACCCTTTAAAATAATTTCCAGCTCTCTATCCCTATTTATCTTAGATTATTACAAAGGACAGCAATATTTCACTTTAAGACCCTGTACAGTGACATACGAGCAAATCTAATACAATGAGCAGTAAATAAAAATAACCTTCTTTACTCTGCCTCCTCCATCTAAATCGCCTCATAAATAATGAAAATACTGAAGGACAGGGATAACCGCTCCAAGTTAAGCATTCGTTAAAAACATGTTCGGAGATACCTTGGGAATCAGCTCTTCGGGCACCGTGTCCATTTGAAGAGCCCACCAAGGCCTTTGGGACTGCCAGCATGGCTCATCCTTCAAGGGCAAACAGTTATGAATTAAAAATAGGCCTTCTAGACTAACCTTTTCTTTTCTTCTGTCTGCTCTTAAACGCTCTGAAAAATATGTTCCAACGTGCATAAAGCTGCTATTTTCAGAAACACACAGGTGTGTTGTATGCGTTGTTTGTTAAATGCAGCATTTGGAAGGTTATATAAACCACTACAGCTTTGTTCAGGAGAAGGAGGTGCTGAGCTATAGCCAAGGTATTTTATAAAGAGCATTACAGCAAGTACATGCTTTGCAAGAGCCACAGAACATGCAATCTTATTGTTGCAATTTTGCAGACAGTTTTCTTATGGTTTTTTTGGCAAACAGTCTGAACTTCCCTGTGGTCTTGAAATTAGTGGGCCAAATTCTGTACATAACACTTGTGAAACCCTGCTGACTTCAGAATTTTCCCTGTGTATTTAACTGGTCACAAAACCAAGTAGATGCTGAACTTAAGTAAGCACATTAAATACCACATGCATATCTGAGCTTCAAAAATGTCCTTCGTTTGAAAGGCAGTAAAAGACACACACCGCATACTTATTCACTACGTGTATCCCAGAGGGGCTACAGAAACGAACAAAGGATGGCTTGCATGAAATGCCTATTTCAAGGGGTTTTTCTCTGCTGTTATTTCTTTGACCAGACATAGGAAGAACCGTGAAGCAGCCAGTGAACTTCTGATGAGACTGAAAGATAACAGGGATCTTCAAAAGTTTCTTCAGGACTGTCAAGAGGTAAATTATATCCTTTCGCTTTTATCACGAAAAGCTGCATCCTGCAGAGGAGGATTCTTACCCCATGTTTTATGAGGACTGGAATACTCGGCATTTTGCAGTCAAGTCGTCCAGTAGTATTTAGTGTGGAGTAAACAATTCAAAAAACCCTCCACCCAAAACCCTGCAAAAAATTAATGTTTGGGTCTTTTTTTTTCCTCATTAACTCAATTTCCTTTTATCATCTAAGCTAAAGACAGGGAAAATTGCCAAAAGCAGTGAATATTTTCTGCTGTGGTATAAATTAATCATGTGGAATCTGGTGGGATTAGCACTGAACTCATTACGAATTTTGTCTACAGCTGTATATACGTATGTGGCCTGGTGCAGGAGATTTCAAGGGATTTCTACAAAACATGAGTCAGGAGAGTAGGAGGTTAGGAATAAGAGGGGAGCAGGATTAAGCTGGATCATTTTTAATGTGTTATTTATCTGATAGTTTGCATGCGTTTAAAATTGTTAAGTACTGTAACATTTAAAAAAAGAAATCCTTTCCAGATTTTCGAGTGACTTACATGGACTGTTTACACTGAAGGCAACATTTTAAAGTTAGGAATAATCTTGTTCCTAGCATGAGGAATTAATGAAGTAATTTTCAGGTTATTTCATGCCAAACTGACAGATCTTAAAGAGCCTTGCCTGTGACGTGCATTAAAAGCTAGGTGTCCTTATCTGAAGCCTGCAAAGAGAGCTGACTATGACAAAGCTGTGCTTTTAAATTCAAGAGTCAGGACATGAGCTGCACATCTTCTCCAGCTCCAAGAGACTGGAGGTCACTGCAGTGTGTCTGAATGGAATCGCCCACAGCTGAGATTTCGAACAAGAAGCAAACAAAATGACAATCGTAAACCGGGCAAATGATGTTTACTGCTTGGTTGCCTAGATGCAGTCTAGTTTCCTGCATTGCGTAAACTAGCCATGAACTTGGCTTAAATTGCTCCTTCCTTGGTAGTAAAAACATGACAGATTAGCAAAAATTCTGCTGTTATTAGCAGCAGCTTCTTCCTTCCTCTGTGACATCCCTGGTACAAAACCGCCCCTGGCTCTTGGAGCTCTTCTAGCCTGTCTGTCAGCGTGGTTGTTTCCCTAGGATCTGTGTTTTCCTCTATATCATTGAAAGAAAAAGGAAAACATAAAAGCTCTAGTGTCTGGCCGCCTGAATGTCTGTCCTCTTGATTGTTTCTCTCCAGCCACTAAAGCATGGATGTCTCGACTGTACGGTTCAAAGACAGAACTTACAATACCCAAACGTTACAAATTTCTTCAGTCCTTTTTTGAGAGGACATTAGCCTTGGCGATAATTGAATGGTTGTTTTCTGAGAAGACAGCCTTAATGAGACTTAGAATTTGCATTAGTGTGATTACAAAGGGCCTCCTGATACCTGCGTTGGGCTGGGGGATTGTGTGATGGAGCGGCACTCTCCGGCGGGGTGGGAATGCCTCGCCCTTGCTTTTTCGTTAACGCTGGCGAAGCTGAGAATTGTTAGAAAACAGATTTGAACCAGTCTGCGTTTCACCTGGCAGCAATCCTTCGGCCTTCCTGCCCGCCGCCTTGGGGACGGTTTCCCATCCGTCTGTACCTTGAGGACAGGAGCGCTTTCTGTGGTGCACTCCTTCTCCAGCGCAGCCGCTTTCCTCGTCGGTCCCGCCGCGCTGAAACGCTGGGGTAAATGCGGCCTCCTGCCCCCCGCTCCTTCCTGCCTGCGAGCGGGGTCGGCGGCGCTCGAGGCGGTGGCAGGGTGATGCTCACAGCAGCTCAGCAACGAGAAGCCTTTGCTCCAGGTCACAGACTGGGAAAACGCAGCAGATTTTCTTGCTGTTAGTAGTCAGATACACCGTCACAGGTTAATCCTGGGGTGTTGCTTTTTGTGTCTGTTTCTCGCATTCACAAATCTGAATGCGTTAAATAAATTTTCTGAGTGAATGAAATAAAGAGTGACAGCAGAAAATCCTGAGAAGAGGAGATGGGATAAGTTTTGCCATTTAGTTTTCTTTGACTTCCTGCTCTTTCACCGCTCACCTTCGAAGAGATTAAAGCTGATCTTCCCTTAAGTGCTTCGAAGTCCCAGCGCTGTCTGGGCT
This sequence comes from Theristicus caerulescens, assembly GCA_020745775.1. Classification (NCBI taxonomy): domain Eukaryota; kingdom Metazoa; phylum Chordata; class Aves; order Pelecaniformes; family Threskiornithidae; genus Theristicus; species Theristicus caerulescens. Next base: position 126,221,230 of record CM036561.1, on the reverse strand, counting down.
AATTTCTCTAGGGACGCCAGAGTGAAAGCGCTTGGCGAGACTCCACCCGTCAGAAGTTTTCTGCCTGCTCGCAGAGCGTGCTGGCAGGTTTCGTCATGCCGCGCAGACGTCTGTGAACCTTGGCCATAAGATAGGCTGTGTCAGCTCGGGTATTTGCAGAGTCTGGGAAGTGCAGCAGCAGTCGGTGCTCTTTCACCTTCCCTCATTGCTCTGCCAGATGTACAAGGGGTTTGTCTCTGCGTTTCTCGTAGTTCATGCCTGGTTTTCATTGCAGAGTGTGACAGTCGTCTGGGAGCTGAGAGCAGAAACAAAATTTTGTGGTAGGGAGGAAGCCTAATAGCTAGGCTCTGCTGCCGTTAACAACCGGCTTAGGGTTTTCTGGAGAAATAAATACTCCAAGCGTCAGTCTGAGGCACTGTTCTGGGGAATTACTGTATTATTTTTTAAATCTGCTTTTGCACTGAAGATACTGACTTCCAGTGACTATAGCGGCTGCAAAAACTAGATTTTAATCGTCACCCCTTAAATGCTTTCTTTGCCCTTCTGTGTTATCAGAAGGAACATAACAACATCGTGAGAGTCAGAAAGGAGGGGTTTATCCTGACAGCCACTGGCTGCGTACCACGTATCGTCTGCGTCTCGGTTCACCCCATCTGTTAACAGGAATGCTGCTACCTTTCCTCGGGAAGCACTTCTAAATCCTCAGAAGACTGAATGCTGTGGTTGAGTAACAGCAAACGGTGAAAGACAAGCAGTGCAATTTGCAGGGTACAGCAGCTGTCTCCTACCCAGAAAGGCAGGAGTAAAACCACTAATTTTGGGTTATACAGTAATCCCTAATGTGGCCATTGATTGTTAAGTGGCACAGCAGCCTGTTACAACTATAAACTTCATACAGAGGTCTTCATTAACACGAGCATTTTTCTCTTTAGACTTGATAGCAAGATCAGATGAGTTTCTTTGATGGCTCTGATAAATTTTCCCTTTTTGTGGAGCTCAACAGTGCCTTTAAGGGACAATTTAAAAAAGGCTTGTGAATGCTAAATGGGATTTGTTGCTCTGTCTCCTGAGTGCATAGCGGAGAATCAGCGAGTCTCACCCGTGCTCTGTTACTCTTCTTGTCAGGGTGCTTCCTCGGCGGGACGGCGTGCGTCGCTGAAGTGGCATGCTAGAAACAAAGCTTAGATTTGTTTTGACGTATTCCGCTTGGGTAGGCGACTCTAAATATGCAGAAAATGAATCGTTTTCAAATTCTATAAACATTCCTGTGAACATGTTTTTTATCCACACCTAAGGGATAGATAAAGCAGTCAGACTCATCCTAGGAGGAAATTTGATGTTGGCTGCTATGGTCTTTTTCATGTTCTATTTGCCCTTGGCAAATAAGCTGTCTTTTAAAGTATTGATTTTCTCTAGTGGTGATCTGGAAATTGTTCTCGGTGCCTTTGTATTTGCAGAAAATCAGAGTGAAATCAGTATTGGATTTTATATAACGGGAAAAGGAAAGTCTTAAGTACCAAAACCTTACTGGAGATTGGACAAATAAACAAATTTATTTATGTAAACCTATATAGAGAAAAGACTATGGGGAAAAGGTACAAATGTGGTGTGAATTAATTGTACAAACCCGTCTCTATTCCTAAGACTTCTGATACGAGTAGAAATACAGCATTTCTCATTCAGCGTTTCCCTGAAAAATTTACCTTGGGACTCTGTTTAATTCTGGAGACTGCCTTTTGCGTGCCGCTTCGTTAGCACGTACTTCTGCGATGTCCTCAGGAAGTCAGGAAGGCTCCACAGGGGTGTGGTGATGACATTCAAGCCCGGATCCTGAGCAGCACATTGAGTAATGTTGCAAGGGAGAAGCGGTACAAAAATATACTATGACCAATAAGTGGGACGCATGCCCCTGTTTCTCTTGCTGCTGAACTGGGTGAGACCTGTGTGCTTGATTTTGCTCATCATGGAGTTGATTCCTTTCTGCTTGAGTCATGGGTTATTTATACATTGGAGACGGATATTTAAATTTAACTGTTAAAGAGGTGGATCCTTGACTGAACCCTAAAAGCAGTCTCTGAATCTCACACAACTCTTCTGTAGAGCCATCTCTTTATCCCTGATCTGGAGGCATTTTGATACTTCGCATTATTTCATGCTACAAATGTTTTCATAAACACCTGTGTGTTTTCCTTTTCAGCTCTCACTCTGGATCAATGAAAAGATGCTTACAGCCCAGGATATGTCCTATGATGAGGCAAGGAACCTGCATAGCAAATGGCTGAAGCATCAGGCATTTATGGCAGAACTTGCATCCAACAAAGAATGGCTGGAGAAGATTGAAAAGGTAACTAAAGAAAGTCCAAAAAATGCCCTCATCTTTGTCAGAGATGATTATGCACAGAGATGGGATCTGTTCCTCTGCAGAATTGGTTCTTGAATCATCTCTCCAGCTAAGGCAAAAGGAGATTTCATTACTGTAGAATACGTATCTGTCGCACTGTGTCTCCATCTAACCCATTTTATTCCTCATTGCTGTTAAATGTTTTTTATCCAAGACCTTCTCACAGAATAGTCATTGGCCGAGTTGCCAGTTTTAATGTTGTCTAGTCTTTCTTATCTGTTAGGAGAAAGGCAAAACGTAGTTTTCATACCCAAAGCGTAAAAAGGACAAATGTTGTGATGTGAGCTAATAAAGTAGAAGTGCTTCCTGGGAAATAACTGAATGTAGGCAAATAACTGAATGTAGGCTCCCATGCTGCCATGCTGGTTTTCATTCATTCAGGACTATAATGAGGCTGCCTTTCCCTGTGCAAAATTAGTGCACGAGGTAAGTACAGCCAGTTTTGTGATTAATTAAGATTCACAGCTCTGTATCAAGTTACTTTGAAGGCTGTAATACGCTGTGATGAGCTGTACTTCCCTCCCCCCATTTCTTCCGTGCAGCTCTGGAACGCTAAGGAGGTCTCGTCCTTAGCTCTGACAGTGGGTTTCTGTTCAGTGTAAGTTAGCTTAATTGCTCATTTCCTCTCCCACTTTGGCACTGGGTATCCTATTAGAGGCTTTTCTGTGATCTGCAAATAGCAATACCCTTTAACGGTGTAATTAGAAGGCTGCTCTTAGTACTGGATGTACTTTTTTAGCGATGCTAATACATCCTCACCCTTTGCCTCTGAAAAATCAGATTGCAGCAAAGTACCAAAGTTGTGTATCGTGCCACAGCTGACAATGACTGTATTAATCTTCCCAGTTGTCACAGCTTTGAAATGTGCTGGGTTGTGAGTAGCGTTCACATCTGAAAAGGTTTTGTCCCTTGTCAGCACCACCCAGGTGCGGAGGTAGAAGTATGATTAGAAGTAAAGAAGATATTTCCGAAACTAATACAATCCTTGTAAAGGCAAAAAGATATCTAAAGTCCAAGTGCTCTGCCGGCGCTAGGTACAGGGTTCCTGCTTCCCAAGGAAGGTTGTTCCTCTCTGATATTAGCTCAGACCCATGGTAATTGCTCTAACCCATCGACACACCCCTCTTCAGTTGCACAGCTCAGTTTGGGTGCCATAAGCTCCCTCTCCCAGCATTACACCGGGTCTTCATCGCTCTCCCAGTGAAATGGCCCACAGAAGCTGGACACGCAGCTTCTTCAGCTGCAGCTCCCTCCTCCACCGTCACCCAGGCGGCACGGGGCAGCCTGCTCCGCTCCTGTCCGAGCAGCGTCCCCAGGAGCTCCCACAAAGGAACCTGTGTAGTGGGGAGGAGAAGGGAGGTGTTGCTTGACCTTCCCATTGCCCGGAAACCCTCTTCCTGGCAACAGACAGACCTGGGAGCGGATGTTCTGGAAGGAATCACTGGATAATTGGAGGTAGAAAGTGCTTGGTCGATGCTGCCAGCAGATGAGGAATCCTGAGTGCTTACTAATCAGAATAATTTAACTAACGGTCTGTGAGTGCTCCCGAGGAGGTACCATTTTGTTGCTCTTTGCTTTGCAGGAGGGAATGCAGCTCATCGCAGAGAAACCAGAGACTGAAGCCGTAGTGAAAGAAAAGCTGACAGGTCTCCATCAAATGTGGGAGGAGCTTGAATCCACTACCCAGACCAAGGCTCAGCGTCTCTTTGATGCAAACAAGGCGGAGCTTTTTACCCAGAGCTGTGCTGATTTGGATAAGTGGCTGAATGGTTTGGAGAGTCAAATTCAGTCGGACGACTACGGAAAAGATCTCACCAGTGTGAACATCCTGTTGAAGAAGCAGCAGGTAAACAGAGCGCAGGTTGCAGAGCGGGCAGACAGCAGATATCTGCACGCAAAGGAACAGCCGGGGGATCCTTTCAGTTTAGAAAAGAATTTATTTGCTTTTCTTTCTTCCTGTTGTTTCATGTATCTTTAAGAAGAATCAGAAATATACACCCAGAAACAAATCAGCTGTCAATTTCTTGATACAATCTCTACCTTATACTGCCTTCCTTCCCCACATTAGTATCTCTGTTCCCTCTCCCGCTGTAGTCCTCCAGTCACTGGTCATTCCCTCTCTGTACATGGCTGCCTGCTTGTGATTCAAGCTCCTCCAAAGCTGGCCGGTCCCTGATTCCCTGCTCTAAAGGCAGCAAGGAGTAGCAAGGACAGCAGGGAGCAATGAAGCTCTTGTGTGCAATTCGCTGTGCTCCAGAGTTGTTCAGGGTAACTTGTGAACGACCGATAGAAGAGATTCAGCTGTGTCGTTGGCCAAATTCACCATCTGCACAAGCAGGCGTAGCTGAGGGGTATCAGCAGGTGGCCGCAGTTGTGAATCTGCATTTTAAGCCTTGTTCCTTGCAGTGTGAATGCTGCAATAATGATTAATGTGGTAAAACCTTACTGACCAGCATCTATTCTTCCTTCTTAGGAAGCTGTATGACATGCCCTAGTCATATCGACTGCTTTTACCCCGGTTTTCAGGACCTTTTTGCCATGTTTCTCTTTAGATGCTAGAGAATCAAATGGATGTTCGTAAGAAGGAGATAGAGGAGCTGCAAAGCCAGGCAAGGGCTTTAAGTCAAGAAGGGAAGAGTACAGATGAAGTAGATGGCAAACGCCTTACTGTAGAAAAGAAATTTTTGGAGTTGTTGGAACCTTTGAATGAAAGAAAGGCAAACCTGCTGGCCTCCAAAGAGATCCACCAGTTCAACCGGGATGTGGAGGATGAAATTGTGAGTATGAAAGGAATCCTGTTCCCCAGACAATAGGACAAGGTCGCACCTATTGCAGAGCTATCACAGGAAGAAACCTTTCGATCATGTGTCTCAGTAGCATGTTTGAGTAATGCTGCTTTTTGCATCTTGTGTGCGCAGCCTCTCTCTGCTGCCCTGTCTCTGGGGTTGCTTGAAAGTCATATGTGCTGCTCTTCTCTTATTTCAGTTGTGGGTCGGCGAGAGGATGCCTATAGCTACATCTACTGATCATGGACACAACCTCCAGACTGTGCAGCTACTAATAAAGAAAAATCAGGTAAGTAGGTGCTGTTAGAGCTCCATACCTGTTATTTCTCCTCAGTGCTGACTATTCAGGAAGGAAAGGCTAGGGGTAAAACGATGGGTGCTTCAGTGGTGATGTGCTGGGAGGGGCGGTGCGACCACCGGGTGGTGGCACCTTCAGGGGAGGGCACAGCCACAGCCCCAGTTTGTCCACACGAGCTGATGGCACGTGTTTTGCTGCCCCTCTAGAGTTAAGACCCCTGACTGGCATTTCTTTTTTGTTTGGTGCAGCGTCTCATCAGTCTGCTTTTCTCCCGTGTAGACCCTTCAGAAAGAAATCCAGGGACATCAGCCTCGTATCGATGACATTTTTGAGAGGAGTCAAAACATTATCACAGAGAGTAGCCCTAATGCTGAAGCAATTCAGCAGAGGCTTGCAGACTTGCAGCAGCTGTGGAACCTCCTGATCGAGGAGACAGAGAAACGCCACAAGCGCCTAGAGGAGTCGCACAGAGCGCAGCAGTATTACTTTGATGCTGCTGAGGCTGAGGCCTGGATGAGTGAGCAGGAGCTCTACATGATGTCAGAAGAGAAAGCCAAGGTGAGCAGCTCCACAGTGACACTAGTTTGGTTTTAATTGCTTAGCTAGAGGGGGGCAGGTGACATAATTGAATATGTCGCTAACGTAATGGTAACATAAACAAATTTAATTCCCTTGTGAAACCTCAAGTGATCATCTCTCCTATCTGTTATGACATCTCATAGTGTGGAGGATAGGCCTTGCTGTACGGAGAGTGAAGCATCCTCAGGCTGTGGATGGCAGCTGGGTGCCTTCCTTTGCTGTAAGGTCACAGTTACCAAAACAGTCCAGTTAGGTCAAGTTTTCTGTTAGTTTTGAATCACTGGGAACAGCAGGATGCACCTGTCTGTGAAACAGGCCTGATGGTCACTCAGTTGATGCCATTAGTCGTCAGCTTTTACTCCCAGTGAAGTGAGTTTGGAAGAGACTCAGGCCATACCAAAGAGCAGGTGAACTTCAGTTTTTCAGGGAGGTGTTAGAGTGCTGTATCTTATTTGTTATTTACATAAATATACTGCGTTCATTGCCCTGATAAAATAAAACTCAGTTTTGTGTCAGTATAACACATTCCATGGGTGTTCAGCCTTCAATTAAAAAGGATTTGTTTTCTTTTTTTATGTCTAAGCAATGCAAATAAAAAGGAACATTAATGTGAATACTGCATCTCAAAAAATATTTTAATGAAAAGGCTTATTGACAATACCAGTTAACACTGAGAGTTGGGGATTGTTTTTCTTAATCATAACAGCGCATAGAAAGTTTTGATCGGAATTTCTCCAGGCACTTTGGTGGAGAATCCTTTGGCATAGGCGCCGTAGGATTTCTTTTCTTTGACCCAGGCTGTCATTGAAAAGCCTGGCAAGTGACATGCCTAAAACCGTTCCATTTTTCTGAGCCCTGCACAATCACCAGTGTTGTGTAAACGCACAAAGAGCTTCATAGAAGAGGAAATTCAACATGCTCAGTGCACAGCTGATGTAATTTTGTTCTGCGTCCCAGAGGGGCTGTTGCATTCACTCTTGCACTTGTTATTTTGCTTTCTGTGGGTACCATTTGCTGTGAACTCAACTATTAATATACCATTGTCAGAACAACTTGGCTTCAAGCTGTACTTGGGAGCAGTTCTTTATAAATCGTTCTGGCTACTGCTTTTTTGCTCGCACACCAATTTGAACTTGCTGTGTGGTGTCTTTCTCTGGAGCGGGGGACTTGACTGTCATCGTCTGTCACCATTACAGGATGAACAGAGTGCGGTGTCCATGCTGAAGAAACACCAGATTTTGGAACAAGCTGTAGAAGACTATGCTGAAACTGTGCACCAGCTTTCAAAGACCAGCAGAACTTTGGTGGCAGATAATCACCCAGAAAGGTATTAACTGCCATTTTTGACTGGATTATGCATTCTTTTAGTAGTTCAGTCACTTCATTGGGTCGTTCTGACACACAAAGACTACAGCAAAGAGTAAGTAGCTCAGAAGAGCGTACAGAGGAAGAAGAGTTCAGTCACAATCAGTTCAAGACGCGTGTCGGACCACCCTGATTGGGCCAGAGACACGGTCCTCAACAGGGTCAGTATGTGCAGCTGCTGATTTCTGGATAGTACTGGACACCTTCAATAAATGCCTGTTGTACCCATTATACAGGCTAGCAGTGTCAGGTCTGCCAGCGCTGCTGAACCTTACGGAGGTATAGCAATCCTGAGAGAAAAGGGTTCACTCTTTCAGCCAACTTTTATGTCCAGCCCATAGGGTCACAGTCCTTTATCCTTCTGTCTATAGGGCAGTGCTCCCCGAGATCTGCCTCCTCTCTTTGAGATTCCAGGAGAATCAGAGACTGGAATCTGGTGCTTTAAACATGGGCACATTAACATCTTCGTTTTGGTAAATTTCTCTCAACTTCCATAAATGGCTTTCCCTGTGGGAGAATTCAGGAAGCTTAAGAAGTGTTTTGCTGTAAGAGCTGCAGCTAATCAAACAGAATTCTCCGTTGGCTTTGACTGAAAGGCTGACTTGACTATGAGGCCGATGTATTTAACTGCTCTGCCTTCGCAGATAGTCCTGTCTTAGGAAAGACACTCTCTACCTCTGGTGGAAGATTGTTATTTAACTCAAAAGCACTCTCTTGTGGTCATGATAATTTCTGATGAGAGTGGATTTCCTGGCTGAGCTGACTGAGTACTGGAATAACAGTCAACTCTACAAGGCAGTGGGAAGGCAATTTGACAGGGCTATACGGCTCAGACAAAATATAGGCAAAAGATACGGCAAGTAGAAATATTAATCACTTTTGGAAATGCTGAGCTTTAGGGAGTAAGAAGCCCATGAGTACTTCTGAGCTTCGAAGCAGAATTTAAATGAAAATGAAAGGCTACTTGCCTCAGCAGCTCAGATCCTGCTTGTAATTTTGGGAGAAGACTCTGGTGTGATCTGTGGTCAAACAAATGGGGAGCTTGGTTCCCAGGGTCACTCTCTGAAGCCGGGGGGTTATACGTACAGGGCAGAGAAGTTTTCCAGCTCGTGCAGTCAACTGTGCCAGCAGAGGATTGGTCCAGTGTGTCCGAGTCAAATCCGTGCATGCAGCAAACATGCGTTCTGTGGATTCAATAGCCCAAGAGTGATTTTTATTCCTTGTAGGTGGTTTTTTTTTTCCATTTACCTTTATTTTTTGTAAAAGACGATGAGGACTCAATGCTCTCTGCTTTTTTCAGTGAGCGTATCAGCATGCGCCAGTCCAAAGTGGATAAGCTGTATGCAGGCCTGAAGGATCTAGCTGAAGAGAGACGAGGCAAGCTGGATGAGAGACACAGGCTGTTCCAGCTTAACCGCGAGGTGGATGACCTGGAGCAGTGGATTGCTGAAAGGGAGGTGGTGGCAGGATCCCACGAGCTGGGACAGGATTACGAACACGTAACAGTAAGTTCTTTGGACATGGCTGCAGGTTGACCTTCCTTTTCTGGAAGCTGCAGGCAGTAGATGGTTAACATAAATGGGTGTCTGGCTTGCTTGGTTTGCTCAGCTCAGTTTGTAATTACAGCGCTGCATGAGTCTGTTTCTCTGCGTTTCAGATGCTACAGGAGCGATTCCGAGAATTTGCCCGAGACACTGGAAACATTGGACAGGAGCGTGTCGATACTGTTAACCACATGGCAGACGAGCTCATCAACTCTGGACATTCAGACGCTGCGACAATTGCGGAGTGGAAGGACGGACTCAATGAGGCCTGGGCTGATCTCCTGGAGCTCATTGACACGAGAACACAAATTCTAGCAGCCTCTTATGAACTGCACAAATTTTACCACGATGCCAAGGAGATCTTAGGGCGTATTCAAGACAAACATAAGAAACTGCCTGAAGAGCTTGGTAGAGACCAAAACACAGTGGAAACACTACAGAGAATGCACACAACGTTTGAGCATGATATCCAGGCGCTCGGCACCCAGGTGTGTAGCAAGCGAACGGCGCTGTCTGTGGGTATGGGAACCTGAGCTGCAGAATTCTGCTGCTGCTCTTGGCCCCGCCGTGGCTGGGAGACAGTGCTGCCAGCTGCTTCCCAAGCGTATTTCTGTGGGAATAACTTCACCTGCGTCATTCTCTTATCTGTCTTTCTGCTTCTCTGTCATTGCATTAGTTTAATTAGTTTGTCTAAAATAGAAATCCAAAGTACATAGATTTCTGAATATGTAGGTAATTGTTGAATGTTATTCCATTTCCTGTCCTTGGTTGAAGAAGAAATCATAAAGGCAGAGAACTTCTGTATTGATTTAAAGTCAAGGAAAAAGCTGCGATGTCTCCTGGCAGTCTCGGCCTGCTATGTGCATAGGAATAGAGAGTGGATGGAGAGGCACGAGGGTAACACGCTTCAGCTCCTCGGAGGACCTTTCTCTGATTGCCTCAAGCAGCAGCACCAGCAGTACACTGGGTGGCTGATACGGTTGGAAAATAGCTTTCATTTGAAGGAAAAAAGGTTCATTTGACTTAACATATTGTCTCTTTAGTCAGTTTCTGAAAGACTTTGAGCAGATACTGAATCTGTAAAGAATTTTTAATGTACCAGAGGTAATAAGAAATGCAGGTTTCAGATTTCTCTGTCCTTAACATTGTTTTTGGGTGTTATATTCATTGTGCTGGAAGCCACCTTAGATTTGCCTGCTCCTTATGCCATGTTCACCTTGGTGAATGCAAGGCACAACTATCCTGTCCCATGGAAGAATCGATAGTTCAAAGGATACTTGGAGGACAGGGGCAAATATGAAGCCATGTGTAAGCCTGGTTGTTTGTTTTTAAAAAAACCACACCACCAAAAAGCCCCAACCAAACCCTCTTCTGCTAGGCACTTCTTATTTTTCCTTTCTGAGAGGCAAAGGAGGTCTGTACACCTACATAGGGGCTTTCTGACTTGGTTATGAGTCTGGGCATTCTGACTTAAATATTGCTTTTATGATGCTTCCTAACAGCAGTCTGAAGAGATTTAAAGTACATAGTCCAGGCTAAGATTTTTAAAAGCAGCCAAACTTGATCTAATTCGGAATCTTTTGAAGCCAAGGTATGTTAAATAGGAGGAGGCAGCCATTCATACAGCACACAGGGGATTCTAAACCAGAAAACAATGTTCAGCTGCCAAAATGAGCATTTTGGAAGAGAACAAGTTGCTTAAGGAATGGAGGAATTACGACTGACTGCATTTATCCCAGTAGGTCAGAAAAGAGAGCTTTTATGGCCAAGCTGCCTGCCAGTTCTTGATTATGTTGCAATTTACATAGTTGTTTACACTAGAATACAGGGGGATATAGCAACCATTTGATTTTCCAAGAAAAAAGCTGTAGATTTTGTACATAAAATGGGAGACATTTACAAAACACCAATCCCAGTCTCTCAAAAAGGTAATTATAATCAAGACCTAAATGAAGGAATACGTAATCATAGCACAGAGCTGTGGTGAAAGCACTTAGGACAGTTCTCGGGTGAAACAGCTAGAACGCCGAGATGGATCGTTATGACAGTGGCCTGATCTCTGTGAACACTGCTAATTTGGTGCTCAAACTTTAAAAAAAAAGAGAGAGAAAATTATTAGAAAAGAGCTAATATCATGATTCCTGGCTTGACAATATGTGAAACAGTCAAGAAATAGCATTTGATGTCCCAAGACAGTGTTTGAAAGGAAAAGAGATTTCTGATAATAGATCTTTGAATTTCCAAATATTCTTCTGTTTGAAGGCATTATCTGCATTTTTGAAAAATCCTCTCTGTCATGAAAATACACTTTACATACTCTGACAGAGCAGTGGTTTTGATAGGAGTTCCTGAGTGGCATTGGAGATTTGATGGTGAAAGCGGTCCCTGTTTGCCCTGACATTTAACGGTCACTTTGTATTGGCACCCAGTTTTACAGGAGGTTTAGGCAGTGACAAATCTTTGTTAATTTGAGGGGCGCTTGACCCAACAGTCTTCTCTAAGAGGTATTCTCAGAGGGATATACTGACCTAATAACAGAACGAACCTTTTTAGTATCGACCAACCAAATGTGTTTGCAGTGACTTTAGAAAGCCATTCAAACGATGAATAGCAGCTAAAATGTCCCCATATTTATGACTCAAATTATCCAAACGCTGATGCATTTCTCTCTTATAAAAACACACCAGGTGAGGCAGCTGCAGGAGGATGCTGCACGCCTTCAGGCTGCCTATGCTGGAGACAAAGCTGATGACATCCAGAAGAGGGAAAACGAGGTCCTAGAAGCATGGAAGGCGCTGTTGGACGCCTGCGAGGGCCGCAGGGTTAGACTGGTGGACACAGGAGACAAATTCCGGTTCTTCAGCATGGTTCGTGATCTCATGCTTTGGATGGAAGACGTTATCCGGCAAATAGAAGCCCAAGAAAAGCCAAGGTAATGTGAAGTATCTCTTCTCAATCGGAAGATGTGGCTGCAGGTCAGCTGAGGAAAAGACTCGGTATCACTGAGCCAGAAACGCAGACAGAGGCTGTCAAAATCTGGTGGTGGTGTAGCAGCTTGCTTTTGTGTATTGCTGCCCAGCAGAGGCCGGGGGCTACTGAAGTAATTCAATGTCAAATTGCGTTCAAAGAGTTAAGTCCCGCGCGTTTGTTTATTTGATTCCTGGTTCAGACCAGAATGGTGCCATTCCTAAGGAAAGGCTGCTAGCAATCTTGCTTCCTGAACTACAAAGGTGATCTAGGAATTAATGTCGTTATTGTATGGTTTGGGTTAGTTTACTTGTTTGAAAACATAACAGCTGTTAAATCTGGAATACATGTTTCTGAACCATGGATTGATCATTTTAGGGATGTTTCGTCTGTTGAACTACTAATGAACAATCACCAGGGTATCAAAGCAGAAATCGATGCCCGAAACGACAGCTTTACTACCTGCATTGAGCTCGGCAAGTCTCTTCTGGCGAGAAAACACTACGCATCAGAGGAGGTACCGTGCTTACTGAATGTGTAACAGCCACAGTGCAGCTGGCCTGTAGGTTTTGTTTCTGCTGGAGAAACTTGTGTTGTGTAATCTACAGATTAATAAGCTGCGTCTTTATAATGACGTGCATTACTTCGGGGACTGTTCCACTTATTTGCTATTGTGAAATGAGCATATATTTTAACTCCATGAATTCATGTCGGGTAGCAGAGATGGCACCTAAATTTAAAGTATCATTTTCAGCCTAGGAAATGCAAAGAAGCTGTTGCATTCGGTTCTGCAGAGGGCGTGCCCTGGGATGGCTGTGTTTGGAAAGGTGACTTCTTTGAGCAAGAGCAGAGACAACCGTGAGACAGCCTGAATTTTGTGCAGGGGAACTGGAATGCTATGAAGAGGCCTGCTAGGGGAAGGAGCAGGAAAAAGTTTGTCTCATAGGGAGAAAATCCAGGGCATATTAAAAGAAAAATGTATCCAACTGCTCAAGGCCTTGATTTATTTTCTGATTTGCCTAGGCCAGAGGATAGAGGCTTAATCTGCATTTCTTCCTGCCTCCCTTCGCTGGAGAGAGGGTAGCCAAATGTAAGATACTGCCCGCTCAGGGGGGTGATATTGTCTGCGTCTGCATTACACACGAGGGCTGTGGAGTGTCCTCGGAGAAACGTTTGCTCAGGAACTGGGAAGTTTTGCTAGCCAGTATTCACCCTGAGAACAGCACAGGGCTTACGCTGGCACGTCAGTCTTGTTAGCGCAGGTAGCTGCAGGCTTTTTGTAACAATCATGGGCAGCGCGTTTTGCGTTATTTGCTAGAAAAAGGGCAGAAGATGTAACACCTGGTTGTGCTATTTAGATTTGTTTGTCCGTTATACTCTTTTTACCAAATAATCTTGCTGCTGTAGTTTTAACAGATACTGTATGCTTATGCAAATGTGATATTTTAATACAAATGTCATATTTATTTATACCTCGAAGAGAAAAACAGCTGTCGTATTCATGTTTAAGTCACTTTCTGACGGTCTAGCACAATGTATCCTGTCCGTAAATGCCAGTGCCTTTAGCTGGTGGTAACAGCTTGTGCGGTACGGCGGGGTGAGCCTGGGGCTTGTGTAACAGTCCTGCATTCTCTTCTCCAATCCAGATCAAGGAAAAGCTGCTGCAGCTGACAGAAAAGAGAAAAGAAATGATTGACAAATGGGAAGACAGATGGGAGTGGCTGAGACTGAGTAAGGACGTCCTTGGACTTCTTTTGGGCAGGGCCATAGCTAACTCTCTCTTTGCTGTGTCTTTCTGAGCATTGAAAAAACCTGCAGCTCCTTACTCTTCTATTGACAGTGCTTGAAAGTGTGTTTGTACTGTAATAACTGGGAGATTCAGGCCTCTCGACTGTAATTTCTGTATTGAAAATAACTGAGAATTTAAAACCAAGAAACCTGCACCACAGGTCTTACTCTGTATGATCAAATTTGGAGCTAGGTGAAACAGATCTAGCGTATTTTGCAGGTGTCACCTTCCAACTGTGTTTCTACAAAGGATGCGCTATTAAAAAATAGGGAGAAGTAAAGCCCTGCTACCTTACGCATGTAACATGCCTGCCTTAGCTGAGAGGCTAGAATGTTGATGAGCAGTTTACTGACATTCACAAAAGCTCTGGAAGGTTTTTTCCAGCTATGAAGACAGAAGGAAGGAAACCTGGAACTGTAGCACTACAGACAAGCGTAAAGTACAGAAATACTGTTTGCTGAAGGGAGCTACAGCCTACGGTCTGGCTGTTCTGTAGGCAGGGCAGTCTGAGGAAGAAAACCAGCAGATAACAGACTTTCTGCTCTGAAGCTAGTAGGTTACAGCAGATGAGAACAAAAAGGAAACTCTAAAATTGCAAAATGAAATAGTCTGTAGAAGAAGTGAAGGTGGGCCTTAGCTCTTATTTTTCCTCAAATCAAAGCCAACAGGACAAATTTCTGTCTTTTAAATTATTAATTTCAGTGAGCTTAATTAAGGAAATACTTAGCCAAATACATTTACTTTTTTCCCCAAGCTATTTTTAAGTAAATTCAGAAGATGCCTGATGCCTTCGTGATGCTCTTTTTGACATTAATGGTGCTGATAGCTGTACATTCTTTGCTCAGTTTTGGAGGTACACCAGTTTTCAAGAGACGCAAGCGTGGCTGAGGCCTGGCTGCTGGGACAGGAGCCCTACCTATCCAGTCGTGAAATAGGTCAAAGTGTTGATGAAGTGGAAAAACTAATTAAGCGGCATGAAGCATTTGAAAAATCCGCAGCTACTTGGGATGAGAGGTTTGCAGCACTGGAAAGACTGACCACGGTGAGTGCTATAGGCAAGAACAACCTCTTTTGGGCATTCCCCTTCATTTTGGTGCCATCCGATTGTTTGGATAACTCCCAGCATCACCAACCTCATCTCCATTTGTTGATCCGTTTGTTGATCAACCTAGGCCGGTCACCCAGGGCCTGAAGTTTCGTCTTCCCAACAATACTAAAGCCCTCTCGGGTTCATTTGATCTCAACAACCTGCAAGGAAAGCTTAAATGATAAATGGCCATTTATAAATGATAAAAAGAGCTGTCTCAGGCCCAGGAGTGGTGACCCAGAAGCAAATTCAAGAGCTGAGCAGTTTGCTCCAGCCCACTGCCGTACGGGTTGTACTGCTGAAAGGGAAGGGGGATTCGGAGTGAAGATGACCCAGATCCAAATCCTTGGAATTATTTTTGGTTAAAGACGACAGTGTGAAGAGACAGTGGTGGGGAGGGGGGTTCGACAGAAATGTTCATTGTTTTGACTGCTCCAGTACAAGGCTACATTGTCCCCTAGAAAGACATAATAAGCAAAAAAAAAAAAACCAAACCATTTTGAGCACAGCTGCAATGTCAGTAATTAATGCTTGGAGAGCACGTTACCATCTTTGGAGAATAATTTTACTTCAGACACTAAAATTGAAGTGGCTTGATTTTTCACATGCGCTGAGCATCACAGCTGCAGACAAAATTAATTGGGGTTTCTCAGCATCTTCAGAAATCAGGCTGATTTTATTTAGATGGTTCATTTCAGGGGTTTGGATGTGGAACACTTCATTTCTGTGTATGGCAAGCAGACAAGAGGGTGTCACTTTTCAGTATTTTAATAGCTTGGGCTGCTTTCTCGTTTGTCTGGTTTCTATTCTAATAGAATGGATTAGAAAAGGAACATGGGCAGTGGTGCCTGCTGCCCAGGCACTCCACTTGATGCTAAAGGGTCGGATACTGTATGCCTTCACTGACAAATTCAGTGCAACAAACCTTACGCGATTAATACTTTTAAAGACTGATGCCTGTAAATTTTATTCCAATAAACTTTAATTTCAGTAACGTTTCAGAAAAATGTACAGAGTTATTTTTAGTTTCTAGAAATGCCCCTGAAAAATGTGCGGTGCTTTTAAATGCACAAAAATGTTTCATTTCTCAGTTGGAACTGCTGGAAGTACGTCGACAACAAGAGGAAGAGGAGAGGAAGAGACAGCCGCCCACTCCAGAGCCAAGCCCAAAGGTTGCAGAGGATGCAGACTCCCAGCAGCAATGGTAAGCCCAGGCTGTGGGAAGCTGAGCTGCGTACTTCACGCTGTTTCTTCAGGCAGAATTCTTAGGCTGAAGATGCATTGTAAGGGGAGAGGCTGGAGGCTGCATGATTTTGTAATGTGACCCTTTTTAGAAGACTTGGTGGATGTGGTTTATGGAGACAGGAGCTTTCCCAGACATCTGACTTCACTGCTAAGTTGAATTTTTCATCACGACGCAGTGTTACAACTGCTCAGGTGTACCTGGCCCTAAAGTAAGAATGCTGTGTTTACACCCCTGTGTTACAAATTAAAATTTCTGAACAATCTTGGCTTTCCTCTTTAATGAGCATCAGTTACAGATAGATTTCAAGCCACATTTGTGGAACATTAACATTTATAAAATTACTTATGTGATAGGAGTAGACTTACTTGTAAGGTAACTGTCAGGAAAGCCTGTTTTGATCTCACTTAGCATGGGATGTATTCAGTTGGGCCTGAGGATTTTAAGAACTTGCTTGAATTTCTGAGGTGTGCAATATTCAGTAGGAAAATCTCATTTTGGTGAGAAAGATGGATGACTTTCAAGAACTTAATACAATTTCCTTGTCTTTTTCCTCTCTCCCAACAGGGACGGAACAAAAGGAGAACAGGTTTCCCAAAATGGTTTGCCATCCGACCAGGAATCTCCACGGGTTAGTTACCGCTCCCAAACCTACCAAAACTACAAAAACTTTATTAGCAGACGGACAGCCAATGACCGATCGTGGTCTGGACTGTGACATACAGAATCATTTGCAGCAAAAGACACCGTTTTTCAGTATGGTTTACTGGTCCTGGTTTAATCTTTTGGCTTCAGATTTTCCTGCTGCTTTTCTCTTCCTTCCCATCAGTTGACTTTTATTTAATTAGCAGGCCCTTGGAGATATATTTGCTTCACTTTAATCCTTGTTTATTTGAATCTCCCCACTGACACTCAGTTGCTTTAAGGTGACACATTTATTTCATGTTATTTACTGTAAGTTTTTCATGTCGCTAATAGTATTAAGATTTTCCAGCTAAATCGTCCTTTATATGAGTAATTGAGATTTAATGAGATTACATCATAATGAAGAAGAGAACTAGAATCTGACAGGTATGACGCATCGAGTTATACTAACAGGTTTCAGCACGGCAACACTATTAAATCAGCTGCATTAGCAAGCGAGTTATTTACAAGGCCAAAGATAATACACGCAAGTGAGCTGGGCAGTAAAGGCTGGGAGGGAGGGGAGGGTTGTAACTATTGACAAATAAAAGCCTTAAGGTTAGTTGTATAACATTCCATGCAGAATGGACTCATAAAAATAATAAATAACAAGCGTGATAAAAATAAACGTGAAATAAAACATTAAAAACTAGTATCTAGATTTATCTTGGTATTTAGTCCTCATGAAGAGTTGTGATCTTGCTGAATAGCTGTTTTGGGGCCCCGTTTTGCCTTGGTCCCGTCCAGTTTACACTACAGCAATTCCATTTACTGACACTGGAGAGGCAGTAGTAAAATGGGAGTAGGGTGCAGACCTTTATGGAGAGGTTGTGATGCTTTTCTTTAAATAAAATACGTTGGTCTAAGATCCCAGCTCTTTATTTTATATAGATGCAGGTTGAATGGTCCATGCCTTACCCATTCCTTCTTGATAGGGGATGTCCCAGTGGAGTCAGGATGCATGCCAATAATCTTAATGCGCAGCCATAAAAATACCAGTAAATATGTATATATAGCTAAAGCAACACAGTAGATGAAAACTGGCTTATCTCTCCATTACCTTCCTGCAAAGCCTACTTGCTTCAACTAATGCTTTGAGTGGTGAGAAGAATGACCCTTCTTCTCCTTACGTTTTTGAACCTCACTCTCTGAGGCCACATTCAGTGCAGGAGAGGCTCCTGGCAGGCGCAGATCAGTGGATGTTAGAGCTCTTAGCAGTGCTGCAAAGGCAACGCAGGTCCCAGCCTGGGGCTCCGGGAGGAAATGCCTGTCAGCGTAAGCTGATCTTTCAAATAGCCCATCCCAGTTACTTCTGGGTCTGCACGCAGGCTCTGTCAATGCCCTAAGATAGCAAGCAGTTCTACCTTTTTCTCTCTTTAAATAAAGCCTTTTGGTTCATCTTTGATGTTAAATGATGAAGCGAGCTGTCTGTTGTACATTCTGATGTTTATGAAATGATATATAGTTGTGGCAGGGAACGCGAGGTGGCCTGCAAGCACATCCCAGATCATCGTCATCATCTTGTTGGTTACCACAGCCTGTTTGCTTCTTTTTTTTTTATTTTATGATACGTAATGCATTTCCATGTTAATCTTCGCCATCTGCGCTTCAGTCTTTCATGAAAGCTTCTTAGCTCAGTTCACTGAATCTCGTGTTGCGATACCTCAGATGTACACAGCTGTGTTTCTGGTTTGAGGAGCGAAATACGCTGCTGTTGATCTGAATTTAGACTTCTGACGACTAGCTGAGCAGTGCTGCTGAATTGTTCTGTATTGGCTGAGCTCGTAAAGTGAGAAAGATGATTGAAAGGATGTGCTTCAGTAATTGTACTTTTGCTGTAACTTGTCTTTCCACTTCATGATGCATGTTTTTTTTTCTTTTGTCAGGATAACAACATATAGCTTCTTAACGCTTTTAAAAATGCCATAAAAATTTATGCAGATGATCTGGTGACTACCTACACCAGTGCTGGCTCTCTGTGCCTGTAAGAGTATGACAGTTCTCAGAGCAGTGTAGCTGTAGCTTCAGACTCCACCATCTGGGAAGCCTTCAGATGTATTCTGGCTAAAAAGTAGTATGTCAAAGTAATTTATATAGATACGCTTTTTTACTTGTATTAGTACACATCTATAAAAATTACACTTTTGTGATGAAGAAAAATGAATTAAGTCATCAGTTAAGGTCATCATTTTAGGCTCTAGAAGTGTAAGATTTCACCTATTTATTGTAGCCCATGGTACTGGCTTAAAACATTAAAACGGTGCTTATGCCAGAACAATATATAGGCTGTCATCTCTTGGCATCTGAAAAAGGCACAGACATCTCTATTATTTAAGCTGTGGTGCAGAGGCTTCAGTTGACGAACTGGATACGATGTTGCTTCAAGCGCTGTGAAAATCAAAGGGATGTCTCCCGTCATTGTCACCCGCTGTCTTGTTGCATGTTGTAGTCCTGATTTAAATACCTCAAGAGCAGTCTTTAGCCACTAAAGCACTTGCAACTAACCTCTCAGTCACGGTTCAGAAACCTGTGTTCGTGTACGTGATAACTGTTTTGTTGTAACAGTACCGTTTGCTATTAATGTTTGTCCTCCATGGTGGTGTCTCTGCATGCCCGATGCATGTTTCCATTAAAGTTTGTTTAGCTCCTGTTTTTTCTCTATTTTCATGACACATTCTTTGCATAGCTGTTTATGATTCAGATTTATTTTGCTTGTTTTCTGTTAATTGTAGATAACACGTGAGAAGGAAATAAAACCTGAAAGAGCATCAGAAAAGCTTTTCATAGCCCTTTTGCAATCAGTAGAATTTGAAGTTACAGGTCAGATCGTGTGATTAAAGTTGGCAGTTATCTTTTCAAACCACAGGGTTGCAGATTGCAGCACTGAATTACATGTTATTTCCCATAAAAACAGGTTAAGTAGCTGTGCAGTGGCTGCCGCTTTGAAACTGCTCTGGTTTCCTTCAGATTAGTGGTGATAGGTACCCCAGAATCAGTAATATTTTCACATCTTGCCGGTGTCGCTACAGAAGAGGTGCTGCTTTCAGCATCGGCTTAGGTAAGGGGCAGTTCTGGGTAGTTTGTGGCAGTGGTGAGCCAAGTTGCTGTGGTCTGTGTAATCCCCTCTTGCTGGTCACAAAGGCTGCTCCGTCTCAGGCGGGGACCCAGCCAGCTGAAGAGCAGGGAGTTGGAAGTTCAGCAGCCGTCTCTGGGCAAAAAGCTGTGCCAAGGGCTGCCCTTCCTCTTGAAGGCGACCTGTTGGCCATGGGTGGTCAGGGCTGGGGACGACCCATTAATTGAGCTTTCACTGGGTGGTGGTTTCGCTGCCTGTGGTATGGTGGCTGTGCTGGCAGCGTTTGGGTCATCCTCAGCCTCGTTATTTATTTACCCTCTCCCCCTTTAATGCAACATTTTTGTTGTATTTTGAGATTTGGATACAAATTGTTTGTTTATGGCGCTGCCTGTGTTATGGTGGCTGTGCTGGCAGTGTTTGGGTCATCTTCAGCCTCATTATTTATCTTCTATCCCTTTAATGCAACATTTTTGTTGTATTTTGAGATTTGGATACAAACAGTGAGGTTTGATGGCTGAGATTTATCCTAATGGTGAAGAAGCAGTGTCATTGATTTTTCCTTCCGCTGGATAACAGCGCAGGGTAGACATTTCCTCTTCTCAACTAGGCTGTAAGGCTACGTGTCTTCAGGGCCGGAGTAAAATAGATGTGACTGAAGTGGACTGTGAGCTGTGATTCTTTCCCTGTTTCAGTGGTGTAGTGTCTGTACTCTGGAGGTTTAGATTGCTTAAAGGCAGTTAACCAATCCTTCCCATATCCATAGCAAGCTGACACTTAGATCTTCCTAGGTCAATATGTGAGGTACAACGGCGTGAGGTACACCAATGCGTACTTGGCAGGTATAAGAAGTTCTAGCAAACGGTGGCAAAATTTAGTTTGTTGCATAATAATTCGGCTGCTTTTGAATTGTCCGGGCCATGTGCAGAAGTGGGAATGTCTAATTATTGTGCCATTCACAAATACCTGCTTGTCTGCATAAAACCAGTCCAGAATGTTTGTAATCTACTAGAGCGTTAGCAGCACTGAGCTTTAGTAACTTGCTAATAATAATAATACACACTGGTTGTGTAACTCCTGAGCTGCTACCAATGGCTCTACATGTCAAAGTTATGGTACGAGAAAAAAAACTGGGACCAAGCTGCATTTCAAAAGCTTATAGCCATTAGGATTCCAATTTAAATGATTGTTGGATGAATGGCTCCTGAAGACGTCGACAGCTTGACCAGTCAGAGCTGCTGGAAGCACGGCTGCTCTCTAGGCTATCTCGAGCACAGTGCGACAGGCAACGCGATCAACAAAGCAAGTGATGGGCAAGGCCTTGGTTCTGTCTTTGTTTGGGGGTAAATAGCTGTGTGATGTTGTGTGACTGTGGTGGTTTTCAGTTCCTTTAACAAAAATCCAATCCACCTAATAATGAAAGTCTGAAAAAGACCTTGATAAATTGACACGTGACCTCATTTCCCTTGTCTTTAAGATCCAATATCCTAACTGGGATGGTGGAGATGAAATGCATGGTGTAATCTTTCTAATTCCTGCATGTTTTGATTTTGTTGTGTCACTAGGGGAATGGGGAAAGCGGGAAAGGAGCTTTTACAGAAACAAATAAATCGCACAGATTTTTGTAAATGCTCCTGGGCAATTTTGACATATTTTTCTGCTGACTCAGAGTTAATATCTTCTATAGACTTTTAATACCCTAGTAATGCCATAAGTGTATTTAAGGTGGCTGATGTGTATAACTTCTACCCTTCCTCTAGGTTTGCAGAAAGTGTGATTGTTACTGTTCCAAACATTTGAGAACTTAGCAACAGAATTGAATGCTCTCATTTTAGGAATAACGATATATAAAAGAATATGAATTGACCAGCAGAGCAAAGCACAGTAAAATTCACACTGATGTTTAGCTGCTCTTATTTTCCCGTCTCTCTACCTATAAAATGGGTACTAATCCATTCATACCCTCTAATTTCCTTGGCCTTCTGTGTCTCCGTGGAGTGTGAGAAAGCTCTTACTGGCCTGTGTCATTCTCCAGGCAAAGTTTATACACAGCCACGTTGTGCAGGGAAGCAGATTAACTGCAGGATACCTCTGTGTTGGGAGGCTTCTAGCTGAACGTTTTTTCCACTGTTCCTAGGTGGCAGAAACTGCAGAAACAAACGAAATGGTCAATGGAGCTGCAGAGCAGAGGACAAGTTCGAAAGAGTCGAGTCCTGTTCCTTCTCCGACGGCAGACCGTAAAGCGAAGACCGCCATTCAGGCCCAGACTGCCGCTACCCTACCAGCCAAAACACAGGAGATTCCTTCAGCTCAGATGGAGGGCTTCTTACATCGCAAACACGAGTGGGAGACACACAGCAAGAAAGCCTCGAGCAGGTAAAGTACTCGATGCTTAATGCAGATAATCGCATCCGAACTCACCGAGGTGTCAGACGGTAAACGTTATCCCTGCCGCTGTTGTCTTCTCACAGCTCCTAAAGGCCTTTCAGGCTTATGCCTCTGTTGTTGTAGGAACTGCGTGTGCATGGTTGCACAGGATATTCGGTGAAGTTGCAAGCTAAAGAGACGTGGTAGAAAATGCAGTGTTAGCCATATATGGAAGGTGGAAAACTGAGACATAAAGATAGCCATGACTTTCCCACTTCACATGATGAATTTGTGGCAGTAGTGGGATTTGATTCCAGATCTCTCAAGTTGTACGTTACTACAAGAAAAGAAAAACACGTAGGTGTGAGAATAGAAATGTCCATATTCTGACATTTTCTGTTTGCACATTAGCACTTTCCACCTACTCTGTAATCTGTTCAGAAGAGCAAAGCGGGTGAAGATGATTTTGTGTGCCTTAGTTGATTCCTTTCCTAAGGACCAGATCCCGCAGTTCTCAAACAGGCAAAACTTCTGAGGTTTCTGTGTACTGGAAAAGCAGACTGGGGTCCTTCATGACCTGAGAGAGCTCTTGAAACCAGATTGTGGTGAGCTACACCAACACCTGAGGGATTTGGTAGGAGCCGAAGTGCTCAGCAGAGCTGAGTGCAGGTCACAAATGGTACAGTATTCCCGTGATTTTTGTTCAGCTAGAGTTGCTCACACTGGAGAACTACTTTGAGGCAGTGACAGCCACCAATACTGATATCTAGGGACTTTTATTTCTAGTAATGATTGGTTTTTATAGCTGTATTAGAGAATGAGGTGGACGGTGCCTCTAAGAGTATTTGTAACACCACAGGATTTCACGTGCAATCCATTCATTAGTTTGCAGCACAATGAGAATTCCTTCTACAATAAAGCGTAGTCATTAAAAGGTCAATCAGTTTCTCTCCCAAGTATGCAGACTGCCTCGTCTGCCAAACAATCCTCCCACTGTTAGGATACGCTTACGTGCTATCAAAGAGCGCTCTGGAAATCGCTGTTCCATTTGGCTCAACGTCAGTACTTTTGTCTTGAAGCCATGCTTTTATGAGAGAATTTGCTGTCTGCAGTTTACAGGACAGTGTATGCTGTATTCACGTCCTCAGACTGAACTGGTC
Source organism: Theristicus caerulescens (assembly GCA_020745775.1). NCBI lineage: Eukaryota > Metazoa > Chordata > Aves > Pelecaniformes > Threskiornithidae > Theristicus > Theristicus caerulescens. The sequence goes on along the minus strand of CM036561.1, from coordinate 126,197,890 downwards.
TCCATTATCTTATAGAAATAATTGTGTTTGGTTTCTCCAGTTCTGCAAGTAAGAGCATTAGATTTATAAATACTTTTGTTGTTTTCCCTGTCTTGAAGATCATGGCATAACGTGTACTGTGTCATAAACAACCAAGAGATGGGCTTCTACAAGGATTCGAAAGCTGCTGCTTCTGGCATCCCCTACCACAACGAGATCCCTGTCAGCTTGAAAGAAGCAGTCTGTGAAATAGCGGTCGATTACAAAAAGAAGAAGCATGTGTTCAAGCTAAGGTAAACCTGCTGAAGCATCCTACTGTTAGTTTAAGTTGTGGTTCACTGTGCGAATTCATGGGAGGAGCCAGCCCAGGAACTGGTCATAATTATTAACTGCAGCATCTATTTTTCTGAACAAGCTCTTCCCAATGCTGAAGCATGGTATATTTATCAAAGCTAGCAAGCACAAAAGAGTATCGGAATAATCTGTGCACTTTATTTGCATCTGGGACAAGACTAGACATGTCTGCCTAAAGCTAGGAGCCGGCACTTCAAAATGCTGGGCTTTTCAGCTGCTCCCTCTGGAATTAATTGAAAAGAGCTGAATGTTCGTGGTTCTGCTCTTTTCAAAATCAGGCCTCTTGTTTAGTTTTCTCAGTATGGATTTAGGAGACTACTGAAGTCATCTATCACATTTTCAGGTCTAGAACATGGAGTTACAGACCATTTCATTTTGAAGTATGAGAAGTACTTGCTGTTCAGAGGTTAAAAAAAAATAAGGCTTTTTCCTCCAAAATTGTGTTTCTGTTTTACTGATCAATCTTTTCGTGCCAACAGTGAAAAAAAATTTTATTATTACACAGCTGCTAGGTGATTCTGACAAAGGAGACTCACTTTATGAACTGATCAGTTCGTGTATTCCAAGATAGATTTTTTTATTATTATTTTTAATTTTATAGTGATACAAGAGTCTTCTAAAGATGATAGAATCCATATCCAGGGAAATTTGCTTTGTAGCAAATATATAGGGAAATACATAGCAAATATTTAGGGACATGTACCTTTCTTGAAGACAGGCCTGCAGCTATGTGATTCATCCTTTATACTATTCTAAACGTCTCTGGATTGATAATGTAAGGATATGCTGTTCCAAATACAAAGGCAGAAAAATCAATTGCCCTTCTTTTCACAGTACCCTGTCACCTACCCAGGGCTCTCGGGTAATTGTGTGTAGCGTATTTTCTTCACTCATTCTCATTAGGAGCGTCCCCAGAGAGTTCAGCAGCTCGTCACGGCAGGTCTGTCTCTCCCAGCTGAGGAGGGGTCTGTTGTTGGACATCTGAGAGGCCGAGGTCTCTACGGATCTCGCGTGCGGGCAGCTCTCTCACAGAAGGGGCTAGTTGTGATCTATGGGGAGCGCACTGGAGATATTTTGTTAATTTTTTACAGAAGAAAGCAAGGCATAATGATATTCTTCCTAGTGTCTGTCTGTCTTTGCTGTGATTTTACTGTTTAATACTTCATTTCCTTTCATAAAGAGATTTTAAAATGCTTCCTTTTTGTGGGGAAAGATCAGGAAGCCTGCGACACAGCTCCCACTGGCCCTGCCTCCTACTTGTTCAGATGCCTGAGCTGATGTTATTCAGTCTTTTTTTTATGAGTATATATCTTCACATACATTGTTAAAGGTATCCCAGTGAAACCATCTGAGTAAATCGGCACGGAAATAAAACAGAAGGGAGACTCTGGCCTTCAGTGTGAGAAGAGGCAGCAACTCATAAATAACACACAGGAGGTTATCTTGAGTCACCACCACAGGAGTTATGGCAGCAGAGCAGCTGCAGAATTTTGCTAATTTCTACAAAAGCCGTGAAAACTCTGGGTGTTGCCTGTGACCTTTGCTTTTTAAAGTATTGAGTAAACTTGTATACTGTCTTTTGCAAAAAAGATCTGCCTGAAAGAGCAAGAACTGAAAGAGCAATCGTCAGCTGCTGAAGATCGCCAGCTCTGCGGTGCACCCTGGCGTACTGGAGCACGTCCGCTCTCATAAGCGTGCCTAGAGACCAGAATACGCAGCGTGTGTGGCTGCCTCTGCCTGACAGTCCAAGACACCAACACATGAGTTGTTGGGGTGTCTTTGTGCACGTATAGATGTTACGATTGTCCCATGCGGTCCGTGTGTCTCAGTCCGATGATGTAGTGTAGCTAAACAAGCAGGACTTGAAGCAGCGTGACTACTACTAAGCTAAATTTGTGACGGTTGTTTTCTTTACAGGTTGACTGATGGCAACGAATACCTCTTCCAAGCCAAAGACGATGTAAGTTTGTTTTTCTTATTGTTTATCATTGATGCGATATCTGTGCTGTTGTACAACAGGAAAAAAATAGCTGCTAAGTGCGTTTTCATTTCTCGGTCTGCCGTCTTCTGCGTATGTTGTGCATGCGATGTGTAGATTCAGAAGCTCCTGCTGGCACCACCAGGGCCGCAGGGCTTTTCAGGCACAGCTCGTAGTAGACGTCTTCTGCGGGTGCGTAACCAGAGGAGTGCCAGATGATGAGTTAGGACCGCGTTGCCTTTCGTTTCCCACTTCTCTCCGTTCCCCTTCCGCAATGTTGAGTGCGTTAGAGAGGGCATGTGGTGCACGGATTGTAACAGCTTTCTGCCTTTGGGGCTTCTTGAAGGAGGAGATGAACACGTGGATTCAGGCCATCACATCAGCTATCTCTTCTGATAAAATCGAAGTGTCCCCGACCACCCAGAGCACTCCAGCCTCCAGCCGTGCCCAGACCCTGCCCGCCAGCGTCACAATAACCAGCGAGTCCAGCCCTGGCAAGCGGGAGAAGGACAAAGAGAAAGACAAAGAGAAAAGATTCAGCCTTTTTGGGAAAAAGAAGTGAACTCCATCTCCACACACTGCACTTCTCTGACCGTTCCAGTGGAATTCCAGCATGCGAGCTCAGAACCAATACGTTACTCTCTGTGCCTCATGTTCCTCAATGTGATTGACATTTTTTTATTTATAGAGCGTTTTAAAATAAAAAAGCCAACAAAAAAGAATCTAAAGTTACAAATGTATGAGGTGCATCGGGCAGCTTCTGTAGGAGGGGGAGGACCAGGTTTTGGGGGTTTGTTTTTGTTTTGTTTTGTTTTTTTAAATGAAGTTAATGTAGATTAGATCTTAATATTTAAACTGTTCCTCAATTTTGTGAGGCTGTCTTGGAAAATAACCCACTCCTAGTGCTATTGGTATGCAAGGCAGCGGTGCTTTCGAATCTACTGTGCACATCGAAAACCAATGTACAAATTTTCAAAAACGTTCACTTCCATTTGAGGTTGTTATGCTGAGTCTTGACTAGTAGAGCCTCCCATTACAATTCTAACATTTATTAAAACGATAGTGTATTATCTTTGCTGTAACAGAGTGCAGGTATGCATTAACTTACAGACGAACCATTTATATCCTGGCATTGGTTATTAACACAACCTGAAGCTTTTCTGCATCGAGTATGACAGATGAGAACGTTGGTGTACAAGATGGATTAGCGGGCTGATACAGTTTTAAATAATCTGTAATTTCAAATTTTTTTTTTTTTTGCTGAAATACATTATATTGTATGTTTCAGATAATTCTAGTACAAAGTATAATAAGACTAGATGTATAATAAACCCTTTAAAATCATTGATAAGTGTAAAAGTGGAACTGAAGCATTTACTGGAAAAGTAATGTTACTCAAATGGTTACTTGCTTGTCAGCTGCAGCACTGTGTGTTATAATTTTGCTACATTACCTTGCTATTTGATACATAGTGTGCATTTCTCTGTCACTGTAACTATTGTAATGAAGAATTTTCATCTTACTGCACAATCAAAAATTACATTTAATAGGAATGAACTTTCAGTGACTGGGCCTGTAGTCAAGAGTAGTACTGGAACTGGCTTTCAGTTGTATCGAACTATACCTCTAGACTTTTACCCTATCTGTTAAATATATGCTATGTCATTAAATGCTTTTAAAACTAAATATGCTGGTTAAGTTTCTTATTTCATTTCTGACGATGTTAAATCATAATTTTGAAAGAGGATCAAAAATAAAGTTATTTTAAACTGTCATCTCTCCTGTGCACTGAAGCGTATGCCTTCAAATGTATTTCCATTTTTTTGTGCAAAAGTTCATACTGAAACAGTTGTGTTCTCTTTCCACTTCCCTTTGCCTTCCTTTTCCCTGCGCTTCCCACCTGCCCTCCCTTTCACCCTGCCCCCCAAATTAAGTGCCAAAGAGTAAAGACGGAAGGAATTAAATCCATGTTTTGTAAGATATTTTGACGTAGATATTTTTGGTGACAAATAAATCTGGCAGAAGCAATGGAAGTAAGCGGAAGCATAGGCTAGGGCAGTTGAACGAGTTACCCAGACGTCTTACTCGATTGAGGTAAACGAGTTTGCAGGAAGAGAACATTATTTCAAGTAATCGTAGTTCTCCAACTTCCTGCCTACCCTTTGCTCAAGTGCTTAAGTCCTCAGCAGGTCAGGCAATAGTTGAACTTTATAATTTCCTGAGGACTTGTTGTCCTGCCCAGTTTAATTTCACTGGTTTTTTTTCCTGTCAATTTTTTTTAAACATACCGCTCTCAAGGTACAGCCACCGTTGCACTTCTGTGATGACGTACGTGTAATGTGGCTAGGGCGATTCCAAAGCTCGCCGTTTCCTTGGCCTTGGCAGCGTTTCAGAGACTAGCATCTTCTCAGAATTTCCTTTAAATTGGATGCCATGTAGGGAACCACCTAAAAGGAGTAGCTCCAAGAAGCCCTAATAGGCATTAGAAGTTTTAAAATCAACAAAATGTAAGGAACCTGGTTTTTAACTATGTGATTATTAAGATACGTGCAAATGTAATTTTCGATGGAAAGCAGATAAACTGCAAACTAATGTATTTCCAAGCCGCAGTTTCCTGAACATGTGCCCACTACAGTGTCTTAATACTTTTCATGGAGTATGCTGTGTTTTCTGGGTTTTTCGTGTTTTCTGAAGTTTTGGGTTATTAAACAACTGAATAATCATGCCCATGAGTTTTTACTCCTGTGATATTACATTGTTCCAGTCTAATTATTACTAAAATGTAGGCTAACACCACTACTCTTGTAAATGTAAAATTTAATACAATGTAAAAAGCTGAGGTTTAACGTTAGAAGAGAATATGAAACATTCTTAGTTGATTAAAGGTCATACAGATGTTGATGCCTTACCATTTTTGTCACTTCAGTTAAACTATTATGATGAGTAACTTAACAGATTGATCTTGACTACCTGTTGTGTGTAATCCTGTAGTATCTTGGTTGAACATGCCTTCAGAATTGTTTTTCTTGTTTTGTCTTGCCTCTGACTGCAAGTTGTTGCTGAAAACTGCTTGAATAAACATCCTTTCTGCTTAGGAACTGATTTCAAGTTGCTGAGGAGCAAGAGTGAGTCCTAGTAAGCCTTGCCTGGTTCCCCCTGGACCGTAAGGGTGCAGTTCCCGTGCAGAGAGAGTTGGTGGGTCAGGAAGAGCCGCCTCGGACACAGCCAGGTCAGCAAAGTCGGGTTGGCGTGCTAGTTGGAGAAGGGAGAAAGGATGGGGGAATCCCTCTTGGATTACCTGAAGGGACTGCTGGAAAGTGTCAGGGGGAGAAGAAAGATGAAGTATGGATGATGGAAATGGGGCTGAAGCTGGAGCAGGTTGTCCCTGCCACCGGTGTTCAGTGCTGCAGAGGTGGCCGGGTTACTTTCTGAGTTGCACCACCAGGCGTGGTTAGACCCCTGGACCGATGGAACCTTACGTTCCTTCTGGTTGCCAGGCTGAAGAATGAGGATTTGTAGTACAGGTTAACGCCGTACTGCCGTTTCCTTGGTTAGTAGGTTCTGTGAGGTGACCCGTATTTAAGTTGTTTATGTTTCCTCTGGAGGTACATTGCAAAAGTTATACAGAAGTTGAACCTTAAAATTTTCAAAGAAAATGAACGAAAGCCAACCACTTTTCAGCTATGTTGCTATCATTGTTCTGAAAAAGAGAAATCGCCCTCCAGTCAGGTCAGCCTGCCTGCCTTGTTTCCTCTCGGCGGGGGCCTCATGCCGCAGCCCAAGCCGAGAGGGTATGGGAGAGCTGCGCTTGAAGGGTCCCTCCATATCCTGGCAAATCAAGTACGATGAGGGGAAAAAACCCAAAACTCATTAGCCACAGGAATTAAGCATGTGTTGGGTGGGAGGGTTTTCTTTTAGGTTGATGCGAATAATCTGCTAATCCATCTGTTCTGCATAGAGAATATGTTCTATTGTAGGGTTGGACTCTGTATGAGGAAGATTAATGGTGAAGTGAAAGAAACGTATGATTAATCTGTTCCTGTGAAATACTGTTTTAGGCAACTTTTCACTTCACCGTGTTCTTTTTTTTATGATTGAGTTCACAGAGAGTGGACATTGAATGTGGAGGGTCTTTAAGAATATACTTTTGTAATAAATAACTCACAGGTATGATAGTTTTGCTTTTTTGTGGATATTTTGGGGTTTTTCTACCTTGGCTAATCACAGGTGGCTGAATAAATATAGAAATTTAAATCACAAGGAGTTGGAACAAACATTAGTCCTTTTCATAAAAAGAAAAACAACTCAGAAAATCAGGCTGTGCTAAAAGAGTGACTTAACGTTAGGAATTAAATTACTGGAAAAAGCAGAACTCGGCTCTGGCACGACAGCTCTCCCTGCGGACTGAACGGTAGAGCCACATCTGACAAGAGGAGGAACGGAGGAGCGGGAGGCCTCGGCCAGCAGACGCGGAAGGAGGATTCGGCTTGCTTTTCTCTGTCCTGGCAGCAAGAAGGTATGTCTTGAGGTGGAGCAGAACCAAACTCGGGTCAGAAAGCGCTGTGTTCTCGTGCGGCGGGGACCAGCTTCGGGATTTGACTTGTCCCCACGGCTCAGGGCGTGCGGGGCCGAGTTGAGGAGTCGGTATTCGGCGCCTGAGACTCCAATCGATTTCCTTCCTTGCTTCCAAATGTAATTTATCCCCTGTTGTCAGGCATTCTTCTCTAGCCTTGCGACAGCAATTCAATCAATACTCTGGTTCTGGTCGATTATTGGTTTTTGTTTTAAACAAGATTAAAGTGCGAATAAGGTAAGGCGTAAAACAAACCCACAACGCAGTCCTGTAAATGCTGCAGTACAGGGGGCGAATAGCGAGAATAAATTGAACTATATTACAACATATAGTGATTAAATGCAAAAAGCGTAAGAGTTAGAGGTTTTCCTATTAATTCAGCTTGTACCCTTTGCTACTCTGCGTTCTAGCAGCAGCCTAGCGGGGCTGGGATGCCCGAGAACATGTGCTAATGCTGTCGAAGCACATCTAGAGGCGTGGCGTGTGCCATCGCCTGACGTCCGAGTCGCTCCGCGTAGCCCAGGCGGCGCAGTCGCTTCGGCAGGCCCACGTGGGCGCATCTGCAGTGTGTCATAATGCAGCACACGCAGCGCGCACCCGGAGCCGGGGGCGGCCGCGGGGAGAGCCTGCGCTTCCCCGGCCTCACGCCTGCAGGAGGGTCCCGGAACAGAGAACTGGGAGACCTCAAGTGGCCTGCTTTGCAAGAAAAACTAATTTATCCCGTAAAGTACGAAATAAGGATTTTGCGCATAAGCGTATGTTTCATAATGAATCCTCCCTTGCTTCTTAAGCTCAGCACCCTGATGGGCCTGGTGATTGTGAACATCAAATCTACAGTGCAGTTTAATTACACACGTTGCTCTATGTTTGAAGTATCAATTACTTTTTATATTAATGAATTTCACATAATAATCCTTAACTGTTAGATGAGGTGCTGTGGTGGTTCACTGTGTTATAGCAGTAGAAGTTATCTGGGCCTAACGTGGATTTTGTTAACCAGTTTCTTATTAATACTGCTATTGTTTTACTCGCACACCTAGCCGAGAAAACATTTCCCTTGTTCACAGAGTACCGGCATTATCCATGAGAGGTCACTCTATCCAGGGAGATGCTGAGCTGCGACAGATCCGCTGCCACCTGGACATCAAGTGGTATTTGTACAGAGAGTTCGGAGCTTGGATGAAAGTTCTCTTACCTTGGAAAAGTCAGGTTTTAAAGCAGTTACGTAAACTTGAGGCAAGATTTAGACATGTCTCAGATGATGAATCACAGGAAGGAAGCTGAGTCAAGGATGGCAGCCAGGATGCTGAAAGGCGAGGAATGCCACCATCCTTGCTGCGACAGAAAACGGGAGAGAAGTTCCCGTGGGGAGACCAAGAGCTCTGCAGTGGTGGTAATGGTTTTAAATTGCTCACTGAGATGCCACGAAAAGATAGAGAAAGACGGCTCCAAATGCCCACCTGGATAAAGGCGGGCAGTAACCCGTTGGGGGTGAGGTCTGGGGGATGCTCCGGGCAGGAGGTACGGCGGCGGGGCAGGGTGGGCTCAGCCAGGCTGCTCGGAGGCCGCTGGGTCTCTGCGGGCCACGCTGTCCCCTCTACCGCTGGGCTCCGAGCAGGGGTGGGCACGGTAGGCTAAGACAGATGGGTTTTATCGATCGGCTGGACGCGGCAGTGCTGGACTGCACTTGGACGTGCAGCAAAACAAAAGGATTCTGGCTGGTCAGAAGGACTCTCTCTGCAGGCTAGGATTTGAAAGAGTAATGTGTATCTGATCGTTCAGAAATAGGCTTGCTTTGCATTTGAAGATGGAAAAGACTCGATTTTTTTCTTTTCTTCTTTTCCCCTAACACTATTTCTGGCCAGATCCTAGCATTTCATCAAGGCAAATCAGCATTTCCACTCACAAGGAATAAGAGCTTAGAGCCAATTCTCCTGTTATTATTTTGTAGTTAAATCGTAAAATCGCAGAGAGGCATCAGTCAGGATTGGATTAATGTAATGCCAGGCAACAAACACACACAAGCAGATCTCGGTTCCTGCTTCCGATCCCTCCCCCCAGCTTCTTACAGATTTTATATAATTTTAAAAAATATTTATAGCTCAAATGAGGTACCGATTTTGAAATGCCAATTAATGTGCCATCTCTGGGCGCCTGCTGTACATTCATCCATAAAAATATGAGTTATAAATGGTATTTTGTGTAGCAAAGATCTAGGACAACATAGATGTTTCTGGGAGGGAAAATCTCGTCGTTCATGGTTAATCACAGCTCTTAGATCTGTATAGAGTGGGCAGGATATATCACAGAGGATTGGAGTTAATTTGAGATGTGGTGATGTGATTTTCTACGCAAGGTGTGTTTTAAATCAAGCAAACAAAACAACAGCAAACACCAAACCTGCCCCCAAACCCTCAAAGACCCCAGCAGGAGCAGTGAATGGTCCCTTCGGCAGAGGGTGAGTGTGGTAACTGTCGAGGTGCTCCTCGTACAAGATGCTATTTTACTTTGGTTTTACATTTAAAACAGGAGAAGAAGTAAACGTCATGGGATACATGCTCTAGGCTAGGCTGACAGGCTCCTTGCCACAGTGAGCAGGAAAAATGCTGGTGCTATTGCAAATTTTTTGTAGCTTTTAATTATTTTCTTAAAGATATTTTAAAATGTTGATCTTTACAAGAGTTACGTTAAATTGGAAATACGTTTAGACTATTCCTTTTTTGCACATAAATGCCCTTTTTTAGCGAGCTTCGCACTCCGTCTTGGTTTGTATTGCTCCCTCCCAGCCTTCCTCGTGTTTGTGATACTGAGGACTCCAGGATTCCACCCTGGAATGCCAATCTAAAATAAAGCTTATGTTATTAGGCCTCTCTCTCAAGAATTACATTCAGTTAGATTTATTTATACCCAGAATTAACACTGAAAAGAAAACATGAAGCATCAGTGATATTCACGTTGTACTGACAATGAACGGTAGGTTGCAGTATTGAGGAACATTTTTAGCAACATGACAGCTCCTAGTAGGAAAGTAATAATGCTTTTTTTTTTTTTTTAATTGGAAAACAATACACAGAAAACTCTCCATGAAAGGTAATTCAATCACCAAAGAAAAATTCACAAAATCCCTGAGAGTACAGATTGTAGGAAAATAAGCAAAACTGAACTTGCAGTTCCACGTGTTTTGCGTTAAGGTTTTTCTTCAAGGTTTTTTGGGGTGTTGGTTCATGACTAGTGTACTTCATTGCTACAATAACGATAATGATTTATAACAAATCATTTTTTCTAAAACTGAGGCTATAGTTTTAGTAAAACAATGGCTATTGTTTAATGCCTCCGCATTTTGACCATACTAAATATGACAAATAAAAAAAAATGTGCTAAGGCTTTACTGAAGGATGAAATGCAAAGTTCAGCTTGACCACTGTTGCTCGCAGAAAGGTGACAGCCATACAGGCAGAGACTTCAAACTAGTTTTTTGTTTGTCCTTGTTGAGTAGACGAAGAGCCTGCTTGTCATATGTATTGATTTTTTAATGAGAATTATATAATGTAACAAATCATAAGAAGAAAGCTAAGATCACATGGAAATAATTCCATTGAATAACACTGAGATGAGAAAGGATGAAGAATTCAGAATTGATTGGAAGTCTCATTAGGTACCCACATCCACTGGTTGACAAAGCAGTTTTCCCCATTCTGATGTTTCGGAGCAGACAAAAATAAAATGATGAGATTGAAATGGTTCCACAGCTACATGCAGATACCTCACCCAGCGTTCCAGCACGAGTGGATTTGTGTGCCTGTGGGTAATGCGACGCACAGCTTCTTTAAAGCTGTTCTTGCTCCTGCCCTTTTGAGGCTACGTAAAGGGTGTGAAGATACAAGAATGCGAGAGGTTACATCGAGTTTTTCTTCTAGGGGAAAAAAGCTCCTACCTACACGTTGATCACTGTGGCAGCACCATCAGTGGGACCAGCCAAGTCCGTTATGCGACCCGACAGGGAGAGGTGAGCAGATTAAAAGTCAACAAAATGCTAGCTGTATTTTATCAGGAGTTTTTTGGTGGTGGAAGGAAAGCGACGCTAAGAGAATAGCGTAAATTGCCCACGTGCTGGGTAACTACAACGCTACCATAGCGTACCTAATGGGCAATGCCAGGGGGGACAAAATATTGCATTCATGTCCAGACTCCGTTAGCTTGAATTAATGCCTAAAGTGCAAATGTTATTTCCTAATTACAGTGTAGCTTGGCAGTTTGACATTCAGATATAATATTATTAATCATTATTAATGCTGTTGATCCTAGAAATCTTCCAGGACAGGCTTTATTGGACAGAAATTCATGCTCAGTATTAAGCTATTTGCTCTTAAGACAAGAAACATTAACTTGTTTATTCAGGGGCATCACAAGGTTCTTCCAAGAATAAATTTTGTAACAACAAACGAGAAAATGAAGTATCTTAAACACATAAGAGTTTCTTTATGATAAAATTTAAATATGTTTTCATTATTTTAAACACATTTTCTAAACAGTTGCCTAAAAGGAGGCGGGAGAGAGGGTTGATTTAGCAATTGCATATTACTGAAATTTTCAAAGTCCCTAAGTTTATTTATCTAAACGAGCAGGAGATAGTCACAATGCACTCATGAAAACGCTACAGCCTGTCTGAATTTGAAACGTTTTAAATAGCTTTAAAAAGAATTCAAATTACGTGCAGAACCGATTTTTAACATGAGTAAATAAGAGCGTTAGAAGCCTTTGCAACTGCGTTCCTCAAGGGCTGCTGGAAGAGAGGGTGTTTTACGCCGGCGTCCCACCGGTCTGTCCCACCGGCCTGGCGTCTCGCCACAGGGAGACTAATTCAAGACAAAGGACTTGGCCCGACAGAATTTAAACCGCAGAGGTCAGCGCGCAGATGTAAATATATTTGCCGTTTTCTGTGTTAGGCTATCGTTCCTTTTGAAGAGGGCTTTTGTAGGGATGGGTTGCGTGCGTGGCAAAGCAAGCGATCATTTTAATGGCTGTGCGTGTCTGGGCAAAGCGAGGTGTGTGTTTTGGTGCCCGACTGCTAAGATCGGCCAGGTTACCTGCTGCAAAAGCAATCAAATGCGGTAAAAAGCTGACTGCGGAGAATGGATCGGCTAATTTTGTTGTATTTTCATTTTTCCTAAATTCTTGTGAGGCTCTGGGACAGAATTATGAACGGGAAGAGCGGAAGGATGGTTTTTATTGGGTAAGTGTCTAGGTGAGCGGCGCGGGCTGGTACCCAACGTTTGACGCCGTGTTTCGGGCTGCTGACGGGTGCGTGAGGTGACGAAAAGGGCGGGAAGAGCCGCGGGCGGCCGTTGGCGGCTCGAGCCGCGGGCGGCCGTTGGCGGCTCGCGCCGCGGCCGTTGCACCGCCGCGGAGCCGTCACCACGGCAACCGCCCGCCGCCTGGCCGCGGGGCAGCCTGGGAGCTGTAGTCCCCGCCCCGCCCGCTGCCTGCCGGGCGGCGGCCGCCGGAACTCGCGTTCCCGTGAGGCGCCGCGGCGCTCAGCCCTCCCGCCCCCGCCGGCCTCCACAGGCGGCGGAGTCGCTCCTCGCCCGCCCTCGCCCTGAGGGAGCGCCGCACCGCCGCCTGCCTCCGCCGCCGGTGCGCACGGGGAAGGGGCGGCGGGGGAGCCGCCGCTCCGGCCGAGCCTCCGCTGCCCCCCGCCCGGACGCCACGGCGGACGCGCCTCCGCCCCTCGCAGACACCCAGGCTGCCGCCCCCCCCCCCCGCCGGCGCCGTGCGGGGGGAGAGGGCAGCGCCCGGCCCTGAGGCGGCGGGGCCGTTGCTCCGGCGGCGGGGCAGCGCCGGGCTGCCCGCCATAGGGACCGCTGGCCCGGGGGGCCGTGAGGGATGACGCTCCTCTGGAGGCTTGCTCTGGGTGTGATGCCAGCTTTTACTCTAAGGGTTGCCTCAAGCCTGGAGCGTAATTCCCTGAGGGCGGGCTGCATCGCTTGCGGGTTATATTGCCCGTGTCCCGGGGAGCATCGCCGGCGCTGTAAGCGTTCCTGTCAGCCGGTGTCAACACGCTGCCCTGCAGTTTGGGCAGGTAACGAATGGGAGGCGTGTTGTGTGGGGAAGGGGAAAGGGGCGCGCCTGGCAGCGGGTGGTTTATCCTTCCCTTCCTTTGGCACCGTGCCCTGGGAATGAGTCTTGGGTTTTGCTCCTCTCATTTCAGCGTTCTCTTCCCTGCGGTTGTGGCTGAGTTTCTGGAGGGCTGGGTTTGGTCTCTTGTGGAGTGAGACTATAAAGCGGTGGATGTCTTATCACAAACAACATGCAGCAGCCCCGCTAGAGTGATAATGGCAATACAAATCTTGCCTTAGAAAAAGCAGAAGGCAAGCGAGGAAATGTGTTCCTTGGGAATATCGTTCCAAAGGATGAGAGTAAATAAAAACACAAGCCCCCACTACTTCATGGCAAACTGGAGTGGTTTGTGACTGAAAAATGGGAACATAAAAAATTGTTTTAATTACAGAGTTGCTGTAGACTTCAAAAGGAGGAAGTTTTGGGTTGCTGGGAGATGAGAAAAAGCGGGGTGATATTACTTAATTTATGCTGGATGTGGTATAGGAGCCCTCTCTCTCAATAGTACCTTATACAAAGACTCAGAGCGCTGGATCCTCCTGAAAAGGCTTAGAAGACCCTAAACCGCTCAGAACTGCCAGAGCACGGATCCAAACAATGCCCCCCCTCCCCCCCATTACAGTAGTCCCTTTGCATTTTAAATACACATGCGTTCCCCAATTCAAAAACGCGGCTTTTGTTTTTTCTCTCTTTCAGTTTTGACCCAAAGATAGCTATCTCGAAGAGCACCCAGGAAGCTTTTTGCAGGCAGCCGAGAAGGTGCAATACGGGAGATGCAGCAGGGAGCCTTTGGCAGGTGGCGGTGGTGGTGACGCACAGAAGTTACTTTGCCTTCGGAAAGAAAAAGCCCTGTCTGCTGCTTATGTAGGTGTGTTTTTGTGCTCTCCCTTCTCCCCCAAGAAGTTGCCTGGGTCGCGCAGCGGCGGGGAAGCGGCAGCTGCTCGTCCTGGGCAGCAGCAGCAGCAGCAGATTATGGTGGCAGCGCAGCGGTGAGAGCGGCAGCAGCAGCCCTGATCCGCGAATGTGTTTTCCATTTACGATCGTCGCTCGAAAGTGCCACCTGAAGCTTCGGCAGCTGGGCAGGGACCGCTAACGTTTCAAAGGGGAAAACCCTGACGGGGGAAGGAGTTAAGGGAAGGAGGGGCAGCGCCAGGTTTTGTGCGTGCTTGTGGGGAGAGGGGATTGGTTATCATGGCGGATCGGACAGCTCCTAGATGCCAGCTCCGTCTGGAGTGGGTTTACGGGTACAGGGGTCACCAGTGCCGCAACAACCTGTACTACACGGCGGGCAAAGAGGTGGTTTACTTCGTGGCCGGAGTCGGCGTGGTTTATAACACCAGAGAGCACAGCCAGAAATTCTTCCTCGGGCACAACGACGATATTATCAGGTAAGGGGGCTGACTGTTCTGCTGGTGGGGTGGGGTGGGGTTTAAAGGGAAGGGAGGAGAATGTAGGGCTGGCAGAAAACCCCCTCCTTGCGTCTTGCTGCTCAGCTTGTACCTGTCATTTTAAAGCAGCTCGGATTTCTTACCAGCAATCTAGGGGAAAGCCGGGTTTCTAGATACTGTTGATTATTATTATTTTTTGTAGCAAAGCTGCAAAATGTTGCTATAATAAGAGAGAAGGTAAGTTTTTATATTGCACTGCACCAAAAGCAAAGCACTTTGCTTCAGTACGGAAATGCACTGGGAAGATCTCAGTGCAACAGTGCTGCAAAATCGTGGATCCAGCACCTTAATCTTGGCAGTGCTGGGACCCTAGCTCACCGATTCTGATGTCTTACAGAAGGCAGGTGTAGCTCTCCTTACACTCAGCAAATCCCAGCACAAGAGTGCCATAAATCTGGCACATAGGTCGAACTAATATTTTTTTTTTAATATATATATATATATGTATAAAATCTGGAAAATTTCACTCAAAATCAAGTTTAGCTGTTTGTACTCCAGCCAAAAAATCCCAAGCATGCTGGTGCAAGATGGCTACAGAAGCAGAGGTCTTGCTCCTGGTCTGACCGAATTTTTTGTCTCTTTCTTTCAAATACTGCCTAAGAAGGGGGCTTCGTTGATGTTGTTCTCTTACAGAAATATTAATTTTACTGCACCTCACAAAATAACACATGTGGTTACAGAGTTCAAGGTAGCCTTTTAAAAAAATCTGTCAAAAATACAGAAATTTACATCAGTAAAATAGAAAATTAATGTTGTCTCTGCTACTTTATGACAGAAATCTGAACCTAGAATATCCTTATAAAGGATGTTGCGTGGTCATGCCGCTCCTCTGAGCACAGCTAACTGCTGCCCTCCCTTCCCACCCAATTCAGCATGAATGAAGCATTTTCTTGATGATGTGAAACCAGAATAGTCCCAGGTGACTCATGGTGCAGTACTACTGTGGAAACCTGCTGGAGTCAGAGTTTTGACACTCAGTAGCAAAGTCACATAATTGTCATATAATCATTCCGGAGCCTTGTTTACGGAAAACGATCCGCTTTTCCCAGTCAGAGCTCTTGGCTGCTGTGTATCCTAGTAGCATTCTTCTCCTCCCCTTTATAATGCGTTAAAGCAGCAGCATTTCATGAAATACGGTGGATGTGCATAAAAGTTTATTCTGGTTTCAAAGGTATTAGCAGTTCCAAAAGGCTATTCAAATAGACACTTGGCTGCTCAGGTCCTTCAGAGAAGAATGAGTATTTTAAATGCATCAGCGGTATCATGAAATTAAAGTTTTCCTTGTTGTATGGACATAAATTTTGATACTCTGTGGTATATGAAGTATAATCCATGTACAGAGTTGTATATTTCTGAGCTTATGTTCGAATTCTCGTTAAATACTAGAAATACTATTTGTCAAGACACAACTACATATCTACATATATCCACTGGTTTTTGGTTGGGCTGTGATGCTTTGGTTCTCTCTCCTTTTTTCTTCTTTTTTTAATATTCCATCAGCTGAGGAAAAAAAGGCCCGATTATTGTACTTGACAAAACCTCCCTCCCCAAACCAATTGTATTGTACAGCTTCTGCGCCCTTTATTTTAAGACATCTCATATTAGGAGACTGCTTTTGGCAGCGTCACATTTAGAATGTACAGTGCCTGGTATTTGTACTTCAGTGCCTGTTCTGCTCCTTAAAGAAAACTCGCCACCACCTGTTCAGATTGGCAGGTGCTTTGAGGGACTCGCTGTATGGCCAGCTCGTGCTCTGGAAAGGTGAGGTTTGTTTCTGATCTGCACCAAGATCAGAATTCTGTAGGGCGACCGTAGTTTCAACAAAGGATGAAACATTTGGGTCCAGAAAGCATGAGCAGGACCCAAATAACAGTTAAGTTCAGCTTTTAGTGGCCAAGAAAAGCTGCTGTCGCAATGGGTTTTAAGGAGGCAGAGAATCTCCAAAACGCTGCTGGACCAGTCTATCGTTGGCACCTGGTAACGGTTGCCTCCTCTGCTCTAAGGCACCTTGCAGTCCTTATTGATGTAATATCCCCTCGCTGTAAGGACTTCTAAGTAGATGGTTCCTTGTGTGGTTATGGCTATCCTTGTGTGGATATGGCTAATAAATGCAGGAGTTTAAACTCTCACATTTTAAGCTTCACAGCTGTCATCCAATTAAGATGAATGGGATGAATGTACTTACCCAATTTTTCCTGGTTTTGTTGGTATTTACTTGCCTGAGACCAGCTTCTAAACAGCAGTGCATACATTTGCAGTCCAACAGGTTGTAATTTCTAAAGAGATTTGAAACATGGTTTAAAAAAATAAAACTTGCAGGTTTTGGAAAATACTGCAAAATCATTAAGACGGGGAGACCTTAAAGTGGGAAGATCTTTTGCTTCCGAGGATTGCCGTTAGCTCCTTCTGTGTTGAAAGGTTTCAGTGAATATTATTTTGTGGAAAAAAAATTGATGAACCCTTGAATCAGAAGGTTGAGAACTCGTGTGTTACCTTGAAGTGTTTATTAAAATCATGAAAGTGCATATTTGTCCTTGGTGAAAAGGTCACACGTTTAGAAGTGTATGTTTAATGTGTTTTCACAAGTTTAATAGTCCTGCCTCTTGCTTTGCATCAAGGTAATGCAGTTGGACATAATTTAGTTTGGGCTGAAGTAAACCAGACTCTATTGGATTAATGGAGAAATGGCTTCTTTTTTTTCAGATTCATATTTGAAAAATACGTTCTGTTTGTATAACGAACTTAATATACTGCACTCAGCTAATAAGGTGGACGTTCAGAGTATGAACAAGTGAGCTCTGAAGTGTTTTGTTTTCTGTGCAAAGCCACTACAAGGTGCTGTGCTTCCAACCTCTTCCTACTTTTAAATTCATGATGAGATGAGGTCCTGAACTGCCTGATGTAACTTGGAAGTGAGCCCTGCTTTGTGGAGGGGTTGGACTGGGTAACCTCCAGAGCTCTCCTTCTTACCTAAAGTATTCCGTCATTCTTTTGTTACTTCCAGTTGTATAATACAGTTCTTCTTGCATGTTATTTACTTGTGGAATAGTTAATACTATTGAGTAACACGTACTGTCATTATAAAAGGGGATCAACACATGGTTGAAATGAATAGCATTGGTTCTGGTCTCTGAAGACCACTGCTGCATTTTGTTTGGAGATTAAAAAGACATGCCATTTATGAAGTTTACTTTACATTCAAAGAGCATAAGATACACCCTATTCTTCTCCCTCCCTTTTTTTTTTTTAAAAAAAAAAAGCAAGCTTTGATTATTGAGTACAGCCTAGCAGCTCGGGGTGAAGGGCAGAATACTCCTCCTTTCTCTGAGCTGTTTGCCCTAAGGTCTGTCTCACAGACCACAAAGCAATCGTGAAGCACCTTGCACGGTAGCTCTACATTTGATTGCTCTTGAAATGTGATCTAGCTGAAGCATCATAGCTAATATGTAATAGCTATGTAAAAGCATAGCTATTGCAGCATTTTAATGTAGACAGTGTCGTGTAGACATATTACACACGTACCTTGTTTTCATTGAATTCAGTCGTTTGTGCTTTGCAGGGTTAGGTTTCAGAAGCTGTAGTATTAACATATGGGGATTGTTTTCCTTCTCCAGTAATTTAAAAGTGGGGTTTTGCAGCAGCTCATTGCAATGGCTGTGTAAGTCAATGTATTAATGAGAATCTTGCAATTCATGCAGCGTCACTGCCTTCAACAAAATCCGTGCAAGTGTAGGATTTATGTTTAGTATAACCACTTGCAAGACTGGATCATTAGTTTTGACAGTAATTGAACGCTTTCAAAAGAACAGAAGGTTTTCTTACTTTTATATTGTGCATTCCTTGTATAACAGCAAGCAATTAGATCACTCCTCTTTTTTCTCTTGATGAAATGTTGAATGGAGGCAGTTCTGTCCTATAATTTTTCTGCAGTTTATGCATGTGAAATCTGCACTTTATGCACATGAAAGCCAAAAAAGCTTGACACAGAAAACAGGAAAAAAAAAACCCAGTCGAGATGCCTCTCATTATAATTTAAAATAAAATTGATTTTATTTATTTTTACAGAATTCATTTGTAAACAGAGGTTCCTAACCTTGAGAAATTTTTCCAATGGTGTAGGAATAAAGTTGTTATGTCTCCCCGTTCTTGTATTTCCAAGAACTTCCACAGAATTGAACAGTCTTCCTGAATATGTCAACACTTACTGCGAGAACACCTTTGACAGCACATCGAAGACTTCACCTGCACTTTTTATATACCCCAGTTCCCCGTGTTCCCGGATATGCTGTAGTATTATGCATTTACAAAAACACATTTTCCACTCCATTTGCCTTCAAGCAAGTCACTTGTGAGGCAGAGTGCCACCAGAGACTGCTCCCTTTCGCAGGTCTCTCTGCAGTGTTTGCTGCCCGGGCACGGTACCTGGAAAGCCAGCCTGTGAGCTGTGGATGCCAAAGCATGGTGTTTATGTAAGGCTGCTTACAACGCAATAGTCATGTCGGATTTATCAGAATATTGCTGTAAGTACGCTGGGGTGTGTGTTCCACTGCGCTGACAGATTGAGATTAAAAACGCGGATGTGCCAGTGGTGATGAGATTACTGGGCTGCGAGAGTGACTGGAGGCCTGGTTTGTTCTTTAGAGTGATCATTTCAGGAGACAGGATGCGTATTGGAACGTGACTGCGTGTTTTCTTGTCTTTCTGCAGTTGGAAAAAAAGAAATATGATGCTTGAAGCAATGTCATATGTTGTTGACTGTAGTAAATGTTATTGGAATAAGTAAATTGATGGCAGAGGTATGGCAATCAAAACCTCAGAGTTAAAATACCTAAATTGTACTTCAATATTTTTATTTAAAATTATGCATTATAATAATATTCCTGTTTATAGGGTGGCGCTTATTTGAAGTGATCTAAAATACTTGAAATGCATGTTTAGGTGCCACCATTTGGATGGTGAGTGGCAGCACTTGTTTGCTGTAGAATGATGTTGAAGTTACTGTGGTTATTTCTTACCACAAGTGCACGGAAGACTGCACCGTCTGTAGCTTGTGCTAAACCCTGGCTTCGGTCGCAGAAGGTGCACCTGCAGGTCTGCTGAAGTGTAGTGACCTAAAAGATAGCAAAGCACCAATGAAGCCGTCCGAGATGTTCAACAACAGAAATTCCAGACCCGTTTCTTACGCGAGTGCTGTGCAAGTTCCCATGCAAAGCTGTTAAAATTTGAAAGACGTGACTTTGGAACAGTTAGGGTGAAGCAGAATCCGAGATCCGTGTACACTAACGTGCTTTGGGAACTGGTTTGAGACAGTAGGTTGGTAAAGGAGTTTCATATTAAAGAAATTAATCCCCTCATAAAAACTCATCTAATCAGCTTATTGCTTCTTTTGCTTTCAATCTCAGAAAAACAGGGGGAAATGCCATTTATTTCATGAAGTTCTGGTGGCCACTCTTTTTGCTCTGCTTGATTGCTGTGCTGCATTTAGATTTTAAGTCTTTACTGGGGCATGAGCTGCTATAAATATTTGTTTCTTAAATATCCATATTAATGCATCAGACATGTTGGAATATATATAGTATCTTATTGAACGGGATTTTAAAAATACATAGATCAGTTAAAAGTCTAGAGAAACTCCTTAGGCATTTGTAGCAATATGTCTATGAGAACGGCTGTCATTTAACCGCAGTATTTAAACAGACCAGTCAGTATACATCCCAGTGATACGTCAGATATGTAAGATTTACTGCTTGTCCAGTCACAGCTCGCTTGCTTGTCTGGACAAGTGAAAAGATGTTTATTATTAAAACCCACAAGTGGAGTTTTGAGCATTTCAATCATCAGATTGATTTAACTCATTTTCAAAATAGAAAAGAAATAAACATGTCCAACAAAATAGGAAGCACCTGTATTCCTCTGTAGAAAATGTTCGGATCTTTATTATGTTTTTATCTTTTCACAGATGAAAAAAGATAAGTGTTTAAGTCTGTATCAGCTAGTATATTACATTTTTTAATTGGACTTGTGTGAAGCAACTCATTCTCACACAGAACTGAGTATCCAGCTTATTAAAAATCAAGGTTTTGGTATGCATTAGTCTTATATTGGAATTTTGCGGTTAGAGATTTCTCTGTCACCTTATTTTACCTTTTTTTCCCCACTGCTTACAGTATCTTAAATTAAAAAAAAATAAACTAGGCTTAATATTTTTTTTACATTTGCTCTGCATTAACTCTCTGCAACTCTTTTACTTGTTTTATTTTATTTCAATTTGATTTAAGATGACTAGGAATCATCAGGTAATGGTGCGTAATCGCTGCTTAACAGGATGAAAACCCATAGAAAATGCTTTGATATGAGTAACCCTAATTTCAACTTATCTTTTTAGTTAGAAGGATGGGGGGGGAACTTATGAGACAGTTTTGTATTACCATTTTCTACTGTAAAACTTCCTGCAAAAGTATACGAATTCTAATTTTTACAGAAGTTTATAAACTGCATCTTGTAGGACAGAAGACATCAGCCTGACTAAATGGATGTCAAATAGATTTATCTAGGCAATTTCCAGGTACTTATTTTCTTTCTTCTAAGTCTTGATTCGGTTTTTGCAGGAAGAATCACATCTTTCTTTTAACGCTTAATGGAAAAATAATAATGTCTATTTCAGCAATTAGTATTAAAAATTCATACTTTTGCCCATGATAACTTGTTCACAACCGGGTATCTCAAGAAAGAATTGTGTCTGATAGGGGCTACAAATGTCCTTCCAGCGTTTTCACCACACAAACTGGCAAGTCAGACTTTTCAGCTGAGGAGGTGTAAGCTGTTGCAGTCTGCGCTTCGGGCTTTTCCTCAAGGACACAAGGGCTGCGCTTCCTTTGGCGAAAATGGAAGAGGGAGTTGTTTGGTTTTGTACTGCATTGCAGAACAAAGCTCCTCTGCTATAATGTCCGTTTGGGAGTAGAAACAGGGTTTTCAGTTTGGTGGATGTTATTATTTAAAAAAAAAAAAGTCTTGGCCGAGAAGGAACTGCAGCAATATTTGTAGCAATCCTCCTGATATTTCTCTGTAGAAGGACAAGCTGCTGGAACAGTTTTAGGTACCATAAATACTCCTAGGAAGTATTCTCAATGACTTTAGTCCTAGGCTTAGGCCTAGTACCCATATGCTTTCTGCAGCTCCAAGTGTTTGAAAGCTTCTCTGCAAAAGTAGGGGGAGTTTTGGGGTCTTTTAAAGAGTATTCTGCTCACTTGCCTGCTGCTCAGTTTTTTTAAGGAACCTTGGTGAACAGCAAAAATGCCTACTTCTTTCTCCACTTAAAGACTCTACTTTGGAATAGCAGCTTGTTTTTCCATGAGATAACTAAATGTTCTCACAGTATAAATGTATCTGGAGTTTCTGTCTACCGGACATGTTGAATTTAAATTCTTCTTTAGAGGTGGTGTTTCTAAAAGGCTTAGAATGAGACCTCCAAAGCTTTAGGTAGGCCTGAACTTCAGGCCAAGTATAGACCACGTGTTTATGTCTGTCTTGAAGACTGACCTGATGAACCAACCCAAGGGATATCTTAAGGAAACATCATTCAACCCTGCTGCATCTTCAGGGACAGCAACATTGGACGCACCCGGGGAAGAACACCACAGTGCTTTTGTCTGGGGTCATTGGTATTGCAGGGAAAGGGTTATATGCGTTCTGCAAAGATACTGGAAACAAAAGTTACTGGTTTAGTTTTCCATCATTTCTACCTTACATTCTGAACAACGTTGTACAAGTTGTTAAGAACGGCTTAATAATGATGTATTACTCAAGTGAAACAAAAGGGCATTGCTATTTGCGTGACTTTGCGTAGCGGTGATGTTCTGGGTTGTACGTTTGCTTTTGCAGCCTCTTGAGTTTTTTGCACGTGCCAGACGCGACTAGCAGCATAGTGAATCAACGCAGCAGACAGAGATGGGCTTGCTGATTCCAAGTTTTGATAAGTGTGTTGTCTTGCTGTACGCATTCAGATTTCAGAATTATCGCTGAGGTGTTTTGCATGTACTAATGTGGTTTTCATATAAAATGCATCAAGTTTCTTTAAACAGTCTAACAGTATGATGAATTTTGGTACACTGTATCTTATTGATGTAATTTCTGTTGATGCTGGTGTTGAAGTCGTCTTTTGTGACAGATGGACTGGAGTACGCTGAAACTATGGTAATAAAATAGAATATGAAATAAACTACACTCAGAGAGATATAGCAACCCCTTTATTTTGGTTGCCTAACACTCCTTGTTACAAAAGATTTCACTGAATTTTTATCAGGAATTTTGAATGCTTTCATTATTTTTAGCAGACCTGAACGTTCAAGGGATAATCCTACGTGAAAGTTGCTGACTAGTAGTACAGTTTATATATAGTCATACTAATATTGATGCATCCACATCAAAACTGGGCGTGTATTTATACAAAACGTCTGCTTCCTCATCCTCAGAAATTGTCTTCCATATGCAGAGATGAAATTTGCAAGTGTCATTTACTCTTACACTGTCTTTAGTAGTAACTTATTACTTGCAAATATTAATTGCAAAATAAGGGTATTTATAACAGTTTCAGGCAAGATGAACTGAATGTCTGAAGAATTCAGAATACAGTGTAATATTTCCCTCTTTTGTTTTTTTTTAAAAAGAAATGTTGTTTATTCTAGAAATGATTAAGTTAACTATAGTAAAAAAAAGACAAGCAATAAAATATACCTTCAGTCTATTACAGCTCTACTTGCAGTTAAGGTTGGAGCATTTTTTCCTTCCACCCTGACTAGTCAGACCATACTTTCCTTCTTCTATGTATCTTAAGATATATTTAACAAAAGGTTAGTCACAGTCAGCTTCTGTCTGACCAGAAAACATGTTAAATGTAAATTTCCTTAATTTTTTCTTTCATATCTCTAGTTTTTGAACATTATTCATAAGGTACCTAAAGGAGCTTTTGGCTTAGTTCTCCAAATGCTGGAATCTATGATTAGGTAAAAGTTGAGCTTTCTCTTTGGCCTTCTGTCTGGCAGAACATGAGAAAGGCGATTGCGTATGTGTGACAAGTCACGCTAACAGGACCAGCTCTTTGGCCCTGTTGACACTGCTGTTGAATGTGTACTAGTGTGGCTGAATTTAAACGAGATTTTAGCAGTAGGTCTGTAGCAGATTCCTGATTCCTCTAGGATTCCGAGATTACTTTCTCATCTGTTTAGAAATTATATATTATTTTAAACACCCATTGAAATGCTGAAACTCCTCTTTCTGTTAGCAACCGTAAAACAAGTTTGTCATGTGCACTTATGCTCCTGGTCCAAGGTCTTACACACACAGGGTGATTACTGCATTAGGCCACAAACGTGTAAAAGGATATTATGTTGAGTCTTTGGGAAAGCTGTCTTTTGTTGAAAGAGCTGTCGTAAAACTTTTGCTTGTCGGGCTAAAAAAGGTTGCCTGGTTCTATTTGGGAATTAGGTATCACCACCTCAGTTTGACAGGCTGCTTTTGGGCTGGGCAGTTCTCTGCTGTATTCCTTATAAGACTGCTTATAATGCAATCCCTCCTTCCCTTCTCTGTTTCCCCCGTGTCGGTGCACCTGGCACCTTCACGGGTTGCAGTTAAGGCTGGCTACGTAAATTCCCTTTTGGCAGCTGTAGTCTGTTTCTGTGGCATGAGAGCGTAATGGTGTGGTACAGATGAGGATCTAACCCAGAATTACTAACATCAGACTAATCTTGAAGGCGTACTCTAGTTTTGGCCTGTAATGGCTATTTTATGTCTTAATCCAGGAAACAGGTTTTAAAGAATTGCACCTGAGCTACGTCATTGCAGGAAACAGTATCTTACAAAAGGTACTTAAAGCAGGTAGCCCACTAAAATCACAAACAGGAGCGTTACTTGCTTTTTTAGATGCATGTTAGTTTAATGTTAAACACCATAGGTCTGGCAGGTAAGCATCATTAATTAGGTAAACACGTAACAGTTCATTAAACATTTTAAAAAACCCTGCACAACAGAGAACTTTATTACCTAGTAATAAAGTATTCCTTGAGCGGTGTGTTTTCACAGCAGATTTTCCCAGAACTTGTTCAGGTAGTGCTGTTTCAGGGAACCTGCTAGATGAATCTGCTTGAATAGAGCCGCCTGGAAGAAACAGAAGTGGATTGTGCACTAAAGTTTACCATAGACCTGACATCTGTTGTGGTGGGAAGGCTGCTTACCCAAAAGCTTGCTCAGAGCCTTCCTGGAGATTTTCAGATGATGAAGATTATTGGACATGGGCTCAGGTTATGAAAGTTTTTGCTCTTTGAGACTGGAAAAGATTTTTGGGTGTTTGATGTTGTTAAATAATGGTGTTAAAGAAATGGTCACTATGCTTTTTTTTTTTCATTTATGCACAGCACTTTCTCTCTCTGTTATGTTTCCCATGCTTCTTCATTTAATGAATTGTTTTCTATACCACGTGTCATGCTATTCAGAATTTAAACAAAACCGGGGGGACACACGACTTCTTTTGGATATGGGACTCTTTTGCATATAGAATTTTGTATATAAATTACATCACAGATCTCAAATGAAAATAACTATTTCAAATTATTTTCAAATGAAAATTTGGCATTTCATACTGTGACAGAAAATTTTAACAAAGAATCAGTTTAAAACAGGAGAGATAATTGTCTTTATTTCCCTTCTATTAAGTGGAGAGAGAAGAGCTTTTTCGGAAATCTGCACGCCTGTGTTAGACTCATCTCTCTTCCACCCACTTGAGAGGAGCCTCCTTCTCTCTGCCAAAGAGAAGCTGGGAGGTGGTAAGGCTCACAGACTAAAGCTGAACTTCATGAACATTGCTGGAGTCTGATGTTAGCCACAAGAGCTTTTGGGTTCCTTCTTTCTTCTGTGTATGTACAGTAAAAAGTATTGCAACGACAGCTTAAGAAATGAGTCATGGTGTTGCCTGAGTAGGCTGAAGTTCTTCGGGAGCAAATGGGGGGGGAAAAGCTGTCTGTATGATGTACATGATCACTTTTGAGACATGACCACTATGTAAGCGACCTTGGGATAAATAGAAAATGGGCTAGGAGCACTAGAGAGGATAGTTAAGATTATTAAGTAATGAAGTGGCTATCAAGCAGTTTGTATCCATTTCCTGTGCATCAACGTGTAAACTTTACCTCTGGGTATTGTTAAATTGGCCTAATAGCCAGTAAATAGGCACTGATAGCCTACATAAAAAGTTTTGATGATTAGGGTGAAGAACAACAAAGTGATTTTGGAGTAAGGCTTATGTGTTAGCCATAATTAGTTTCTCTATTTTGTTACCTTCTGAACAGCACACTGATCCCATGAGTTGAAGAATATTAGACAACTATTGCTTTGTTCCAACTGAAACTTGCTTAATCTACCCAGTAACAAGATTTTTGCTGGTGCATTCTTAGCAGTTCGGAAGAGTTCTTCTGTGAAGCAGCTGTGCAGGTGCTAAATACTTTATTTCGAACTGGAAACTTAAGAGCAAGCTTCTTGTAGGTCATAGTGCAGATCTGTGTAAATAGGTTTGATATTTACAGTTTTGGTCTTCTAGATGTTAACTACTCTTTTTGTCTTGGTGTGAGGTTGGTGCAGTCAAGACAGTGACAGTGAAAGCTGATGTTTGAGAAAGAGGCAGTAGCTGCAAAGTATGTTAAAGAGTAGACTTCTTCTGGCAATAGAGGTCGGGAAAAGCTGATTTGACTGTAATTGCCACATTTAAAAATATATTCTTTTGTAACTTGAGACTAGTCAGGATGACTAGTGTATAAGATGCGTGCATTTATTATGGTGGTGGTAAATCATTACTTTGAATCCAGCCAGAAGTGTGAAAGCTTTTACATTTCTGCCATGAAATTTATTTTGAGAAACAGATGAAAAAAGGTAGTAGAGTTTAATCCACACTGTGTAACTATAGCCATCGAATGTAGATAACTAGATTAATCCATGCAATTATCCTCCATAGCCTCTGGTTTAAACTTACACAATGGATTGGTGAAGGTACTTTATTCCTTGCTAAGGTAGATTCCAGTAGGGCTTTAAAACTTAGATACACCTTTCTAAACTAAGGATAGTAATCCTAAATTCGTTTGGCTAATTGTATTTTTTTTTTAATTGCCATACATGCTAATATTTCTGGTCGAGTGAAATTATTAATTCACAAATAGAACTAAGATGAGAAAATGTTCAGGGACCTCCACCATATATCCCTGTAAAGCGAAGGACAAAATTAAAAGATAGTAATAAAGCGTGTGCACACACAAAGAGTAAATACTGTTTTAAGAAAAACTGAGGTGTTAAAGAATTTTGATATGATGAACTCCAGATACTGACATTTTAATTAAGTTTGCATTTAATTAAATCCCTCAAATTCTCTCTAAAGGTAGAATGGGATCAAAACATAATGGGTTTTGTTTTTTGCTGTGAGCAAAATGTATTGGGCTGCGTCTGGAATTTTACCCAGCCAACTAAAAGGGAGATTTTAATTTTTAGAAGGAGGATAGAGGCACTGAATTATCACAGTTGCATTCTATTTGATTGAGCAGCAAATTTATATCCCTATTCACTTTACATCACAAATTTATATCACTAGTGTACAGGTTTTGGACTATTGTGATATTCCTGTAGCTTATAGATTGCGAGCTACTTAGCTGCTCTTGTACACTGCTGCTTCCTTTAGTTGTATTTTAGCTGAAGATGAACTACTAATGAAATCACTTTCGGTACTAAAACGTTTCTCTTATGGCTAATGTCCTAGTCTGTATGGCAGCCTAAAATTACTTACTGCCTTTTAAAAATTATTCATTTATCCTTTTGAATGATCCTGATAGCCTTTTTAAAATTACCTTTCGTAAATTCAAGTCCTCCCTGGCAGAACACTAGTAGTTTTATCAAAAAAGCAATTTTATATATCAGTACTACATTAAGAAAATAGATATAAAGCAATTTCTTCCTTTGAGATAGAACTTAGCTAAGAGCTTAGAGTTTTGAGTGAGGGGTTTGCATTTTTTGTTCGTTTTTGTTTTCATATTTACTTTTCTCTGGGCTTCTATCAAATTTTCAGATTTATAAACTTTATTGTTTTTCTCCTTGTAAGGAGATTAATTTCTTGGAGAGAGAAATAAAATACAATATGAAAGAATCTGATATGATTTTAGTTTTGTTTGCCGAGTGAGTGGAGTGCATACCGCCAGCTGTGCTAATGGAGGTCTCATACTGATTTTTGGCTACTCACCTCCAGGGCATCACTGCTGTGTTACAGAGCTAGGAAGGAGGCAATAAGGAGTTGTTATAAGCAGCCAGCACTATCGTTATAGTAGCATCTATGGAAAATAATTCCTCTCTTCGTGTAGCAAGAAAATACAGAAGTTGCTAAGTGCTGGTACTCTCTTAACGCTCTTAGCAGAATATGACCTGTTGTTTTATTGTCTGCTCTGTAGATGTGGAGGAGAATTCTAGAATAATAAATCTTCAAAAGCACACCTGGCAAAAGCCTACAGTTTTCAACTCTCGCGCCAAACTAGTTATGTCAGTGTATATTTTAACAATTTGTATTGCAGTATAGATTAATGAATTACCAGAGAAATTATAAATAATAATATCATGCATTGTACAGAAAATCTATGGCTCGCATTAACAATAGGTGCCAGGAATGGGATAAGTTTTTGGAGAGCTTGTCCATTGTATTTTTTAGCTTAGGTTTATACTGAAGAGTTAGGTACGATACATTTTTTGTAATGGGTATCTAGCATGGATGCATTTTCATTCTCAAAATTCTTTCATAGAGAGAGGATATTTTGCTCAGGAAACCTATAAGAGAATAGAAGAGCAAGTAGGTATCTGAACTGTATACAAGGACACATGAGATCTTTAAAAGCTTGTATTTTTTTAAAGCTCTGAAACTAATTAATATCTTAAATCTGTAAAGCAGAGGCCTGTTTCTTTATGGCCCTGCACACAATTAAGTCCATTGCTATTTCACACTCCTGGCTGCCTGCCATCATATGGTTAAATCTGGAAGTCTGCTAAACCAAACTGAATGCAGTTGATTAGCTCATTTTATTGAAACAGCACTCCCCTCATCTTAAATGGGGTATATGCTCAAATATTCTGTTCAGTTTTAGCCTCCAAGTACCATATGAGCTATTAGCAAACCTGCTTCCTCCGCGTAAGGGGAGAGCGTACTGCTTTGTCTACTGAGGCGAAAGCAAATAGAGAAGATGACATGAAGAGGAAGATAGATTTTGTTCTTCAGACGAACGTGGCAGTTGTGGTATGAAGCCTGCTTTCTCTCCTACTGTGATGTAGAAGGCAAAAAACTCTGTAACATCTGTGATACCATAAGACAGAGAAAACCAGACTATTAGAAAATGACAAGCAGTAAAACAGATTATAACTGCCTGGAACGACGTGCTGCCAGGCAGTTGCATAATTGCATGAAACTTCAGTCTCCACCACAGTACTGAACTGAAAATATAGCAAAAAGGGCTCCGACGAGACCTGCTCTCTCAGGTTTCACAGAAAGCAGAACTCCAGGTTCAGAATCTCTGTTTTGAATAGTTTGCTAAGAAATGAAGAGAAAAAGAGAAATAATAATAGGCAAGAGAATGAGTCATAGTGCTTACATAAAAACATAAAAAATCATAATTCCATGTTTGTTTATATAACTCCTAGTATTAGTCTCACACAAAACAAAAGTTCAAAAGCCATTCTTTGGATAACTGTAATCTCTCTCAAATACAGCATTTCATAGATTTTGGTAGTGTAATAACTTTACAACAACTGCTCTTTCATATTTGTGTCTATGCCTGGCTGCACATCCAATAAAACACAGGTAAAATTAATAGCTATGTGGATGATGAGTAACTGTATATTGCATAAAGAGATACATGAGTTTTGAATAATAGAAGAGGTCCTATATTATGACGGTGCTTAGTGCAGCCAGTTCTACTGAAGAAAAAATAAGCTGTAGCGGTTTGTGAATGTCTCTTCAAAAGACCTTATCAGTCATTCACCAGAACATGAAGATTAGTGAACATTTCCAATGATACTCTGGTTCCTCAGCACCTTCATACTGAAAATTTTATCTACTGTTGCTTATGGAAAATATTCATTTAATTACATGGCATTACTTTTTATTTGAAACTTACTGTGTTTACATTTTATAACAATTCCTTTTTAAGCAACCATAAGGCAATCTAGTCAACGTCGCTTAACTCAAGTTAATATCAAGTCAGATCGTGCACGTAGCCTGTGGGCTGTGAACAGCGTGTCAAGTATTTACGTAGTTTCTTTCAGTTATCTAGCTTAGGTGGTACTTGAGAAACTAAAGTCAAGAGCCTAAGTTAATTCAGTTGTCAAAGACGAACTGTTTCTAGGCAGGCAATTCAAACCTCTTCTAAGCTGATTGCCTAAAATAACCTTAAGTAGAGGTACTGAAAGATCCCTTCATACGTTTTTTCCAACTCTCCGTTTTGTAGCCAGCACAGAAGGGTAGTTACCTGATTGAAAGAACATGCTGCATTTCCAAACTCCATCTTCATTCTTTGCTATTTCTCTTATCGTTCTGTAGAGTTAGCACAGACATAATTTGCTTTTCAGCTCTATCGTGATGGCTCTGTGGGCACTACCTTATGTGCTAACATACGAATTGCTCTGTTAACACAGATGGATCATTTAAAAAGTTTGGAAGTAAATTAATCTTCAGTGTCTAAAATTTCTAGAAAATACTTGGATTTCCAGGGCTTAGTTGTATGCTATGATTAATTATGGCATGATGTTAAGAGAACTAAGATGTACATCTTTAAGTGTAAAACACTAACATGAGAAATCTAAAAATCTTTACGGTTTTCTGAAATCTTTACAATTTACTAATGTAACCCTGCTGAAACTTTTTATACAAATTTCTGTGATTCAGTGGACATTGAACCTAGCTCTGAATTGCATGATTTTGATATTGATGATGAAGCTCTTCTCTTTTAAAACATCAGCATGAGATGTCACTCGAATTAGACTGTGGCAGTGATGAACATAATTGTGAGAGATGCTAGGAGTCCCGGTGTACGTAAAAGCTCCTGGTTTAACCGTCTGTATGTTATATAGCTCTTTATGTGTTTGCTAGCAATGATAGCACTGACTCGATCTGCATGTGACCTCCGCTGCTCTTGGAGTAGACGGGTTGGGCTGAGTTCCAAACAAGTGTAAAAGACTGGAAGTTGCATGAATCGGCATGCTAGGGTTTGGGTGAGAAAGAGAGATTCGCTTTCCAAAGTCTGGTGAATACATGCATGTGACTAGTCATGTGAGGAAATCTTAGAGCTACACAGAAGATGAGCGACAGCTATTTATTTTTGTAAATGCCTATCTTAAGAATATTTTACATCTGTTTAGATAGTATTTTTCTCTGAGAGTTGGCATAATGTGAGATATAATATGATTTTTCTGTAAGAGAGCTGAGAGCAGTGTCCATTTATCTGAGCAAGGAATATTTTGGCATTTGTGTCTACATCGGTATAATTTTACAATTCTATTTCAGTTAGCTGTTAGACCTGGTGATGGGTCATAAGATAATTTAAATTAGGAATAAACATGGTATTTTGTTTTCAACAGAGGACAGATTAAATCAAGTATGAATACACTGCTGTGAAATAAGGCAGCTCTTTAGAATGCACTGTTTCTCCCTGTATTAGTTATTTGATGGAATTATTCTGAATGTGCTCTGCGCAGAGTGTATTGCATTTCACGTTTTCCCTGTGGTATCCGTGATTTTTCATTTTGAATCTGTGGGACTCCCTACTGCCTAGAGGTAAATGTTCTTTTACCTTGTCATTTAGTTTGGTATGAAGTACTTCATACGTGATGACAGTTAAGTGCGCTGCACAAATTTTTTTCTGCCTTCTTCCTCCCTATCGGATATAACTATTTAATCAGCCTAACCCCCTCAAAACTGAGCATTTTCGGCAGCTGTCACAGGTTACTACCAGTTGAGCTATAGTTTCTCTGTACTGATCCACCTCAGTCTTTTGTCAGGATTGTGTTCTGGTTTTTAGTATTTTTTAATATATACACACACACACGCATACACACAGAAATATATATATTATATATATATAAAATTATTATATAATTATGTAGAATTATATAATGCATAGATAGATAAGATATAATATATGTATTTGGCTTTCAAATGAATTGTTGACTAAATGTTTTACATAAATGTGCAATATTAAAAAAAGCCCCATACCTCTATTCCATTTATGGACAATTGAGCTGATCCCAGCCACAGTCTACGCAATTGTGAGTTATCTCTAGACAAACAGAAATATGTCTCTCCCAGTAAGATGTGTGTTCATGCAGCAACACATTTGGGAATGAGCCTCCCTTCAGCTTTCCAAAAAGTCCGTTTCACCATAATTTCAGATCAATAGTATTAGAACTCTTGTCAGTGAAATTATACTGATTGTGGCCACCCCTGGATTACTCCTTTAACTTCTGGACACTTCTGTCCTGGTGGTAGCTGTGATGAGCGATGCTGTCCTTCAGTTTATGAATGTCCTGGACTCAAACCCGAAATTGCTAAGCAGTTGGAACTAAATAGAGATGCTCAATGTTGGCAAATCTGAGATTTTTCTGAGTTGTGACAGAATTTTAGGCTCCTGGGAAACATTACCAGTAAAAAAAATAAGCTCTTGGATTGTGATAGGAGGGGCACTTTTGGCACTGGTGTGTGATATAAATTTAAAAAAAAAAAAAAGTGATAGTCACCAAAAAAAAAAAAAAGTGATAGTCACAACCATGATTTGTTCTTTGTGGTTTGGTCTACTGGCTTTATAACAACGTGTCCAAATCCACAAGCAGAAGAGCTTTGCTATATTTCAACATAAATTTAAGGCATGAGCATAAGACATTACATTCTACTCAGAAGATGGAGATTTCTAGCTCCTGTTTCTTTCTGAAGGCATTTCACATGTCATTTCCAGTTATCTTCTGGACCGATTGTTCCTGTGAGAATGTTAGCATACTCTTTCCAACATGTTATACTTCAGTTGTTCCTCTGGCTCCCTTGATATCTCTTGAGCCAGTTAGCTACAACTAGTTTCTTGTTACCTTTGGCATCCACCAACCCAAATGGAATAGCTTTGATGGAACTAAAAACAAAGGACGTTTGTCTCGCTCCTATTTTGTTCTTGGATTGCTCACTGATGTGGGACTTCCCAGACTCAGTTGTTCATACGATGTGCCAACATATTTTACCTATCTTATTTTGACAATTTTAGCATATGTCTTTGATCAGCTGTTTCAGAAACCAGTAAAAAAACCCCTGAGGTATTTAGTTCATAGAAAAAGCTGGCAGCATATCATAAGTTTTGAACATCATTTTGTTGTTAGACATTTAATCTTTATTTTTCTTAATTAGAATCTTCAATCATTTTAAAGTATACTTCTCTTGATTTAATAATTTTTCCTTTTTTTCTCAAATTTATTAGACTTCTTACACTGTTGTAAAAAGAAAGCTCAGCTGACACAGTGAATGAAAACGAGCTTCTGGCTGGCCCTTAGGGAGATGACTTCATAGTTATCAATCAAACTCCCACGCAGCTGCAACAATCTGCTGTGACTGATGACCCCCAGTCACCTCCCTAAAGGCTGGCTAAAGGTCTTTCTTCTCAGAGACATTCTTTGACTAATATGTGGAAAGTTTCCTTGCTGTCTTATTTTCTCTTAATTCTGTTTGGCTTGCATCCTTTTTTTTTTTCCCTGTTCTATTTTCACTCTTCTGTGTTAATCTAGATATTTATGTTACAGTTCCTTCCAGCCAACACAAGATGATACCTCTTGGGTAAAACAATAATTTGTTATGGATCTGCATTGTTTCACCAAATCTGCGAGAGTTAGATGCTGATTTACGCAGCTAAGAGTATTTCTCTAAAATGAGGTTCGGTTGATTGTAACCTTTCAACACGAGGAATACTGTTGGGTCAAGGGACAACTGACTTCTTTACTTCTAAATAAAACAGTGAAGGCATTTGGTTCTCCAGCCTTGAGAACACATAGCATGGTAGAACTTGCACCCACCCACTTGCCTGGTTTTCTTCCTCAAAAGGAGGTGACAGCATCCGGATCATAGGAAATGTCCATGCCATGCTTTGTCTTCCAAAGCTTGTCCAGGCGTTGTCTGGGAAAGCACTAAATTCCTTGGGCCAAAACTGCTGCTACTTCAGGAGCACAGCTGGTAGGGGGTCAGTGTGGAATCCGTGTTCTGGAGTGGTTTATTCGCTAGCGTAGACATACCTATGAACATAGCTTATGCTGAGGGCTTGGCAATTAAATATCCGACTCTAAATAACAAAAGTCAATCAGGAAATTGCTAACATATGTATCTGAGAATTTGAAGACCCGTTCTTGTCAGAATGCTAGGGTGATAGCGGATTCCCATGAGGCCACAGTACTAGAGATCCTGGAGGTACGCCAAGCCAAGACGGATGCAGGGCTGACAATCAGCTGCTCCAAAACTCCGTCACTCGTAGAAGCTCTCAGGATCATGCTATGCATCTCAATATTTTCACATTTGTAGAAGTAGGTAAAATTCAGCCCATCACAGTGTAATGATTTCCCTTCCTCTTTTTCTCTGCTCTCATATGAACTTAATACAAATATGAGTATCTCTGAAAATGATTTCCTTTGAAAGCTGTTTGCGTGCAGGACTGTTATGCAGATTTCCAGGAAAGATGGCTTTCCCAGAAGAGTGTTGCAGAAACTGTTGGCATTAATCTCTCCCACACTTTGGTGGCTGAACTGTTTTGTCCAAACTATCTAGACTAGTGTAAACCACAGAGAAATAATGGAATGTCTTCCCTATTTGTTAATATTTTTATTTTCTATGCACGCCCATAGTCTCTTGCAGTTCCAGTATATGTTGCTTGTATCTGGCTGTGCATCAGAAACTAGCGAAATACTTACCTTGTTTATCAATAGGTGTTTCTCCTGAAGAAGGGACTTTGTTTCTTTTGAGGATTGTTTCCGAAATACTCAAGGGAAACCTAAGAGAGATCATCTTTATATGTTACAAGCTATTTCCATCTGGCTGGGAGGAACCGTGACTCAAATGTGTGTATTATCTGTAAGGAGGTGAAAACACAAAAAGGATCCTCTTCCTAAACCTACTATGTAGATATGAAGGTGGTTTTAAAATGAGAAATTGTTGGAAAAATGTTTCGGTTTTTTGAAATTGAAAAATTTTCAGTTTTTTATTTTTTTGTTTAACACCGTTAAGCTGCACCTGAAGGGGTATTTAGGTTTGTTCTCAATGCGTATAAAATAACTGATTTATTCTGTTGTGGTCAGGAGCCCAACAAGGGGTGACACCCTGTTGGACCTCGTATTTACAAACAAGAGCTGGTCAGGGATGTTGAGGTCGGGAGCAGACTTGGCTGCAGCGGCCATTGAGGCAACGGAATTCAGGATCACAAAGCAAGATCACGAACCCGGATTTCAGGAGAGCAGACTTTGGCCTTCGCAGGGGTCTGCTTGGCAGAGTCCCGCGTAGTAGCATTTGATGCATGTTGCTATCGCTAGTCTGTTCTGTGCTTTTAATTCCATTAATCTTAGTTTCAAATCTTTCTTAAATGTGGAGCACCTACTCGCTTTAATGTTGATAGGCCGTCATGTATAGTTTAAAAACATTAAGGAAAAAAAAAGGTCCAGTGAGCCATATTTTCAGCCAAGTACGATAACATGAGTATTATTAAACTTAAATGCAATCATTTCAGTCATTTTCCAATTAAATAAAAAGGATATGATTATCCCATGTAGAAAAAAAACACTTCTTTTTTTTTTTTTTAGGCATGTTCCAGTCAGGTTTTGAGGCTCATTTTCAAAGTAAAAATGCAAACATTTCTAAATATATTTATGACTTCCTGATGAGATCATAAAAGCCTAAATATATAATTTTACTATTTTAATATTTAAATCATGAACATGGAATAAAGCTTTGGCTTTCAATTTTTTTTTAATTCTGAGATGATTACGCATCTTTTTTTACTTATTCCAGCTGCCTGCATAATACAAAAATAAAGGCAAATTTATGCAAAATACATTGCACAAATTAACATATATTAAAATTCTAGTTGTTTCTCAACTAGTCTGATATTTTTGCAAGAGAGAGAAAAAGAATGTGGATAACGTGTCACGCATCGGTCGGATGCATTAATCTTTTGCTTTCAAAAATACAAATGTAATCAGAAAATATCGATGGCTGTATTTTGACTGAGCTGCAAGTGTATTAGGCCTGCAGAATATAATGTTGCTGGAGATATTTTAAACCAGCTAGCTTAGGTACCACTAGCATGGAACTCAAAAAGGGCAAACTTATCCTCAGTTCTATTATTCCTTCTATGGCAAATCTGGGAATTCCTCCAATGCACCGTTACTTAAAATATGTCTGCTTCCCATCTGATCTGTTTGCCTGTACTGAGAGCACAACACAGGATATGAATACCCAAATCAGCTCAGAAGCTATTTTGCAACACAAAATTCTAAAAGCTATACCCTGAGTATGCTGTATATATGGTATATCCCATAGACCCTGCAGGTGCAGTGATTTGAGTTAGGCGGCCTTATTGCATTCAAATCTTAAATTACATTTTCATATGCACGTACAACATTATGATTGTCTAAACAATTATTGGGAAACAGCATTTTGATTTATTTCGCTTCTAGTAGTTGTATGTGCTGTCATACGCTTCTGTTCTGAAGCTAATGAAGAATGAAATCTGTATAGTTCTTCTAGCATTGCAGCCAACGCTTGCAACATATTAAGTAAGACAACTTTGTTGTATATCCTTCTCCTTTATGGAATTTCACATTTATGGATGCAGTGCCAAATAATACATTTGACTTGCTTCTTGAGAAGATGCACTGGGCACTCTCATCCTGTTCTTTCACTTGCTCTGGTAAAGTACGACTGTCCACACGACATAAGAATTTACAGAATTTTAATTGTCATTCAGGTAGGCAGCGTGAGCCTCTTGGAACTCTCTGAGCTGTTCTTTCTATTGCTTTTAGCAATACTAATTTATGATGCCTCCCTTCGCAAGGCAGAGCCATTTGGGAGGAGTAGATTCTGCTGTCACCCGCAGCAGAGGAGCTGGTGAACCTCGGTGGCAGAGCAGAGCCAAGGGATGTCTGGTGCCTCTGCACCTTGTCTTTTATACAGTACCCAGGATACATACCGCGGGCTTTCTTAGGTATAGACTGTGTCCTAGCTCGCATCTGCATGCTCTTTATGTTGTGTATACGTTATTAGGCACATATATATAGTCTTAATATGCTTTCAAACAGTTATCACAAAGATTAAAGGAAGTCCATGTAATCTTCCTAAATATCATTAAAATGCTATGTTGGTATTAAATCCTGATTTTGGGAATTATAATCTCAAGAATAAGATTTTATATCATAGAAGTCTGAGAAGTAATTTCATTTTTTAGTCCTGATGAACTACAATTTCTCATCTGAAAGCACTGCTCATGTCCACATTAGCCTGAAAAAATACATTTTTAGAGCTTATACAGTCTTCTGTGAGATTCCAAAAGGCAAAAGCAAAGACAGATTTTACTTTGGCTTGTGTAATTAGTATTAACATTTACATTTGAAGCCGCTTCTTTCTTTTACTTGGTTAGACAGTGGGTTGATGGAATAATATAATCGACTTCTCCTCAGGCAGTCTGCTTTTGTATGGACCACCGCACTAGGGTGAACTTAATGTACTGAGTAACTAATAAAGCCATTTACTTTTTTCTCCTTGGTTTCATTCTTTTTTTTCCTTTTTTTTTTTTTAAGGAAAGCATAAAAAGTACTTACATAACATGGCAGTAAATGACTTAGAGGAAATACTCAGTATCACAGGAAAATAGTAAGTGTTAAAAAGAAATTAAAAGTGGAACAATTAAAACATTTTTTCGCATGACTATACAAAGTTTATTTTAATATTAAGCATTATAGAATTATTCTAACACATTAAAATTATCAATGAACCAGGAAAGATATAAAAAAAAGCCACACCTTTTCCTGATAGTAATTTCTGTATGTTAAGTTCTAAAAATGACCAAAGTGAATTTCTGTCTTCCACCAGATATAGGTGAGAGAAACTTGTTTAATTGACATAGTTTTGGGGTTTTACGCCTCTATGGTAAAGGATAATATTTTCATGCTTTTAGTGATTTCTGTAAAGATAACTCAACAATATTTGTATGTGTCGAGTGAAGGAAGATTTTTAAGGGCTTTCAATGTGTTTATCTAGTTCTTACAGTATGTTTAGTAGTTTTAATAGGAAATGTAGGTGTCTCACATTAGCCACTATCCTAAAATATAACTGTGAGAAAAACTTGGCAGAATTTTAGTCTTAAATCAATTTGGGAAAAGATAATGTATTGAAATACTTTGAGTTACAGTTCTCAGATTGACAAAGGCCACGGGTTATATGGCCTAGCTGTAGTCACCATTCACCTCCAGTTTGTGAAGAAATGACTTTAGATTTCCCTTCGCAGATATATTTGGTATCTGCCCTTGTTTGTAGCAGATATATTTAATGTACTGCCCTCCGGAAGAAAGGGTGCTTCCTTTGTTATCGTGACGAAGAGGGAGGCACTAAGCTAGCTGTACATATGTTTTGTTAGGTTTTACATAGGCTTTTACAGTCCTTTAACCTTCACAGTGCCTCTATGTGAATAACAGCTAGAAGGAGGTGAGAGAAATCCCTTGCTAGTCAGCTTCCATCTAGTTGGTAGCAGTAATGTGGAGCTGGAGAAATTGGGAGTTCGCTTTCAAGTTCTGAGAAGAAACAGACCTTGGTAGTCCCACAGGTTTCTGTTGCTGCTAGATTCAAGAACTCGGACGTCTTTAGACATTTTTCGCCTCCAGTCTCCCTGTTCCCAGCTCCTCGTGTAACAGCCAGAGACGGAGCCGTCGTAGCTGAAGTCCTGATGCCTGCATGCGGGGCCTTCAGAGGATTCCACTCGCAAGGAGATGTGTCTCGATGGTGATTTTCTCAGACATGCGAGTTGGCTGTATTTAGGCATATTTTCACAAGTGGAGCAAAATACATACCATCCTTCAGCTTGAGCAATGGGGTTTTGGAAACATTTTAAATAACTACAGGCAGCGCCGTGAGCTGGATTTCCACTAAAATTGTGTGTTTTGATTACTTTTGATTAATAAGGATTTTATTTCCATATAAGGCTTCAAAATGAGCTTCCTTTTCCTAGACATCTGAAAGCCTCCACCTGGCAATGGCAAAGTGAACACCTCACCTGCGTGAGAGGTTTAGTGTAATGTCTGTATCTTAGACACTGGAGGTTCCGCTGGGAAAAAGACCTTGACTGTGGAATGAATTCTGTGATATCAAATTGATGTGGACTTAGAGTTTTAGCTTTTTCCTTAAAAACAGCTCCGTCCTGGGAGGATTTGCTGTTGTCTAACACCAGTTCAGCACAGGTTTTTCTCTGATGAGTCTTTCACCTCTACTTAACCTGCTGAACTTGAATAAATAGAAGTCAGAAGTTGCAAATAGCAGGGGGCAATTAAAATACCTGCACCTGGACTTGCCAGGGTTGTCAATTTGTAACAAATGTGGATCAGCTGGGAGAGGGAGGGCAAAACAGTTGTGGGTTAGATGCAGAGCTCAGTTAAACTGAACTCACAGAAGCTGCTCAGGAGGCTTGGTAAGTGCTTATTTATGCTTTTCCAAACAAAAAAAACCCTTAAAATATTTTCCAGTTTCATTTGATAAAGAAATTGAAAAATAACTCCTCAAATCTTTTAGTATTTTTTCCATTAAAAGGTAGATCTTTCCCTGCTTAGTGGTTCAAATGTAACATGGTTAACTTGTAGTTAAAAGCAATATTCTACTCTAGTTTCAAATCAGCAATAGCTGAAATCAGCTGAGTTGCAATGACTGACAAAGCCTGTGCTAGAAAGGAGAGAAGGCAAAAGGCAAGCAGTGGAAAATTCTGATCAGCATTAATTTCTAAGTGTGTTTCTTTGGTGTTTTACTGCTTACCTTTATGTGCAGAGTATTGGTGCGTTACTGGTGAACCAATTTGTTGGTTTTATCATGATGCTGCATAACTTTATCATCGGAAGTATAGCAGAGTATGGTGAAACCAAGGCTTTCTTTTTAATCCTTAATTATTTTCTATTTTGGTTTTAAAAAACAATGATACTTAGCTGCTTTTTGTTTAATAATAGGCTATAGCTGGGTGATACGCCTTTTGTATACGGGAGCTAGAATAGGCTCTGGGAAACTAGGTAAATTCTGGTACGTAAGGAGTTTAACATGCAAGTCTAATGCTGGATGGGCTCTGGTAGCACCTCGGCATGGTCACTGGTGACTGAGATACAGCATCTTTGTATAACCTATCCCATACAAAAGAGACACTTGATACTTACAATCTTCAGGTTGTGTCCGACAATATAAAGCAAGCTAACAACTGTCACATTTATTTTAGTAAGTGCACTTCTTGAAAAATAAAATTGTTTTGTGGATTATTGTACAGAAACTTTTCTTGCTTTAATTTCTAGAAAAAAGGAAAATGGATTTATAATATGTATTTGTTAAAAGCAATCTTTGAATTTTTAGGAATAGTGTTTGTATTTGTGTTCTACACAATTAGCTGGTGAAACAGAATTTCAGAAGCCTGGCAAGAGTGCTCATAAAACTGATATTCATGACCTTGCCACTGATGCACTGTAACTAGAAATTCAGAGTATAGACCCATTTTAATGTTAAATATGGTTTCTATGTGTTCTGCAACATTTTCTGCTCCAATGTAATCTTTGTTGTTACTCCCTTCAGCACGCCACTCTGTACAATCAATCATACAGGAATTGCTTTTCTGTTTCTGCTATTTTTCAACCTCTAAAACACAGAGAAAGAGAGTTTCTCTGAGAACCAAAGAGAACATGAGCTTTCCACTGACTGCTATAAAATGGCACTAACGATCCTGTCCTCTTTGCAGTTCTTACGGAGCAAGGTGTCTCAGTTTAGGCGAAGTAGAAATACAACTCAGAATTACAACAGAGCACAGCTGATCTCAGACACTTAATCACACTGACCTAGAAGTTTGACGAAATTTTATTGCTGCCTAACAGGAGTCCTAAAACTGGACTATATCCCTATATGTATCCAACGTGTCAGCATTACATGTTGCCTTCTACAGCATGGTCAACAAAGACTGCTTTTTGCAGCAGTTGGCTAATGCAGATACTTCCAATTCCTTTGTGCTGTGCCAGATTCTGCCCTTCGTTATACCCAGAGCTCTGGTAGCTTATGGAGGCGTAACTGGCCGCAGAATATGGACTGTTGTCACGCAGAAAGGACAAAAGTAAACTTAAATCTAATCCCTTCTCCACCACAGGAAAATTCTTTTATCTCCCTCAGTGTGATCTGATGATCATCCAGCGTACAATACCATATTTTTGAAAAGTAACAAAATTGCTGGTCCTGGCTTTGCATTTCTGTGAGATAACAAGAAATGTCAGCTGGCAGTGTTCAAAGGAGAAAAAAGCATTCTTAGTAGCACTGCAAACTCCCCATAGTCTAGGGCATCTAAAAATTAGTGTTTTTCTCCAGCCATATTTATGTCCAGTCCAGCTGGAGTAATGGACTTATACATTAAGTACTGCCATATTTATCATTTCTGTAGACATCTGTAGCCTTTCTGCAGAAGACGAATCATCGTCTGCTTCTGACCGATCACATGCAGCTCGGCGTGCATTCATGTGATATATTACTGAATCAAGCTCTTACTCTTCTCTACTTCTTTCCATTAAAGTGCTTAAACTCAAAATGTTGTATGACAGGATTATCATGAGAAGAATGCCTAAGTAGGATGCAGCTGTAACACCGGGTAGTCATTGCACTTGAACTAAGAACAGTTTCCCTAGGCTTAAAGTCCTTATTTCTGCTAATCAGTTAAAGGCAAACCTATGCAGACAATATCATTATTCCAGTGTCAATTTTTTAACAAAAGCCTCTGAGTTTTGTCAGATCAAATAACTTGTCATAGATGTGAATATACCCAGGGATTTTCAACAGGATGAGATGAAATCTCTTAAATTTAAAATTAAAGCGGGAGTGATCCAGAAAAGTTATGACAGTGGCTGGGTTTTTCTCCTTGTTCTCTACAATATTTCTCATTTCTCCTTGACTGTTATTCTCTGGGCTTTTTGGTTATTTTTGTCACATCTTGTGTATTTTATACATTTTGTAGCTCCCTCTTGATTCCTCTTTTTGTCAGCTGTATCTATAGTCTGTCCTGTTTCCAAGATTTTCTTCCTGTTTCCTCTCTCCTCTTTCTCAGATGTTTCTGCAAATGTTTTGACTTGGATTGTGTCTTGAGTGATCTGCATAGCTACAGCTGTATTCACTGATGACTGTGAGCTGTACAAAAAGTAGAGTAGATCCAGGAAATCCCAAAGCAGTTCATTACTGAATCAGCCTCTGGAAAGAATACCTTCAGCTGTGCTGTCAAGCCTAGGACCCATCTGCAGCAACACTAGGCCGACTTGATTGACACCATCATGCTCTGGGCAATTAATTAGTGCACAGATATTTGCTGTTCATTGTGACCACCAGTTTTAGAGCTGTTGGCTTAATCTTTGCCTGAATTATGATCACGCCTCTGCATTTGGGAGAAA
The DNA here is from genome assembly GCA_020745775.1 of Theristicus caerulescens. NCBI lineage: Eukaryota > Metazoa > Chordata > Aves > Pelecaniformes > Threskiornithidae > Theristicus > Theristicus caerulescens. The sequence goes on along the minus strand of CM036561.1, from coordinate 126,155,715 downwards.
AGGCAGAACTGCATTCAGGCCGTTTTTAGTTGTTTCAGCCCTAGAGTGTGACAAAATCAGAAAAATTAACAGTTTGATTACTAGCAGCAATGCACAGTTCGTGTCATCTGTTTTGGCTGCGCTTTGAATCTGGTATTTCAACAGAGTCAGACTGAAATAGGGTGAACACAGGAAATAAAGGAGGCTACAACATGTGAGAGTGGCCATGATTTCTGAACTTAGATTTTATCTCATGTATAAATTGTGTTTTCCATCACAGTGTTCAGACTGACCTTAAAGTCCTTTATACCAGAGGAACATGAAAGTTTTGCTAGTTTTTATTAAGCAATACTAAATTTACAGCAGTGTATAATTAGTTTTCCATGTACTGAAAAATGATTGAGTTAACCCATTATCATTTATGCTGCTGTTTTTATCTCAACATCATAGACCAAGTATCTACTTGGTGTTTTACTGTGCATTTTATTTCAAAACATTTTACATTGTCCATTTAACGATCATAAACATAGAATAGAATAGGATGGGGGGCAAATATAATGCTGAACTAAATATAGCTCTTTCTTCTTTCCTGGCCCTCTGTTTTTAGTCTCCAATTCTAGTACATTTTTCTTTACAACTGATTGATTCAGCTCCATCTTACTGATTTTGTCAAATCACAATGCTTAAATCAAGAGGTGCCATGTGTATCTGTGTGCTGCTTTTGGCTGGGATAGAGTTAATTTTCTTCACGGCAGCTAGTATGGGGCTATGGTTTGGATTTGTGCTGGAAACAGTGTTGATAACACAGGGATGGTTTCGTTACTGCTGAGCAGCGCTTACACAGAGTCAGGGCCTTTTCTGCTTCTCCCCCCACCCCACCAGCGAGGAGCTGGGGGTGCACAAGGAGCTGGGAGGGGACACAGCCGGGACAGCTGACCCCAACTGACCACAGGGATACCCCACACCATATGGCGTCATGCTCGGCACATAAAGCTGGGGGAAGAAGGAAGGGGGGGACGTTCGGAGTGATGGCGTTTGTCTTCCCAAGGAACCATTACGCGTGATGGAGCCCTGCTTTCCTGGGGATGGCTGAACGCCTGCCTGACGATGGGAAGTAGGGAATGAATTCCTTGTTTTGCTTTGCTTGTATGCACGGCTTTTGCTTTCCCTATTAAACTGCCTTTATCTCAACCCACGAGTTTTCTCACTTTTCCCATTCTCTCCCCCATCCCACTGGGAGGGAGTGAGCGAGCGGCTGGGTGGCGCTTAGCTGCCGGCTGGGGTTAAACCACGACAATCTGGCCTGGGTTTTTATTTACATGTCTTTTGGCCAAAGCCTTTACAGCCTCGTTACCTCTCGAGTTTTAGTGGTTGCTATGATTTTCAGACTCACATACCTATAATTTTCAAGCAGGACAAAGAATGAGACCACGCAGCAAGAGGTTATCCAGAAATCCTTCAGGTATCTGAAAAGCCTATTCCCTCTCCTTTCTAATATATAGCTCTCGTAGCTTCCTGCTCTGTTTCTACATAAAAAAATGCTAAGTTTTATTTCAGACCAGAACAAGTACTATAGCTGTTTTGGCTAAACCCCACACATCAACACCATGCTCCGTATGAAAAGTTCTGGAAATTTCATAGTTGTGTCATTTTGGGGGTTATTTTCAGATATTGTAGCATGCTGCAGTCATCATCATGAATGCAAGTATAATTAGACTCAGATGGAAACTCTGTGCATGCATGTGAAAGCTGAAGGGGGAAGCTGGTAGATGGTAGTTTAATTTCAGAATTACACAGTAGAGTCTGTTTGGTGTAGTGCAGCTAAGAAGAAATGCTGCGTATTTTTCCCTGATCACTTGTGGCTCAAAAACCGCAATTCATGAGGACATCAACAGTTGTTTATACTTACCTTTCAATGTCATTAAATGGGCTTTGGATAAAATCTCCTAGGACTTCTTTTCACTGGCAGAAGCTGAGAGTTGCAAAATATCCATGAGAGATATATGAAATAAATATGCATGAGAAAAATACATCGTTAGGGAACTGTGTGACCTTCGTGTTACTGCAGCCCTGTGCGATGAGGAGCCACAGTGCTGTAGGACTGTGCTGCAGTGCCCCGCTCTTTTATTAAATCTGCCAAATTTTTCTCTGTGCGCAGATGCATTGAGTGTAAATCAGAGCTGGCCTTAATTAAAGTGCAGAACATTTTTCCTCAAAACATTGCATTTTAGGAGTTCTCTTCTCTTGCTTCTTTCCCTTCTGTTATTGGGGAAATTTTAATCACTTGATCAAAAGCAATTTAGTCTTTAAACCTGGCGTGACTCTGTGACACCTCTGTAGCTCTGCAGTGCAACCACAAATTCCATGTTCTGCTAGGTTACTGACACAGCTTTATGGGCCTGAGCTGTCAAGGCTTCTAATAAGCACTGAGCAGCCAAACAAACTTCAGTGAACTGGGGTGGAATAACTCCATAGGCTTGAATAACGAACACTGGCACAGGGAGCAGGTCAGCAGTAATTTCCCAAGGGCGAAGAGGAGTAATTTGAGAGTGGCAGCAATGGTCATAACTTTGCATGCTTCTGCCACCATTCTACCCTGCCATGAGTCCTGGAAAACAGAAATGAAATCCTTGTCCAAATGCCTCTTGCACTCCCAGGACACTTTGAATATACTTTAGCATAACAACAGCTATTAATGCGTGTGCTTCAAAGACCTTGATTAAGGCCAGCTGAGCTGCCCATCCACTTCATAAATGATTCAGCTTAGACTCGCTTTGTGGCCAGGACCAGCTATGAGTGCCAAGCCTAACACAGTGATTTTCAATCACAGTCTGCATTGACTTCATTCAGAACTGTAGGTGTTTACTTCCTCTGACAAGCAGATGGTAGCTGTCTGAGGCAGGCCACCAAATTCAGAAATTGCTGCTGAGAAAGTTAGCCTGCAATGACTTGTTCTAGGTAGGAAGCCAGTGGAGAATTACGAATAAATGCTAGAACCTCTAACTGTATCACTCTTCTTCCTACACAGGGAATATGGAAGGGAAAAGCAGGCGGTAGAATAGTTAGTAAGAACTTAGACCTAAAAAATGCCTTATTGGCCAGACGATCTTAAAAACATATTTCTGTACACATATGCTGTTCTGTGTTATATATAAGCAAGATATTACCATATAAAAATCAAGCCAGTAAATTAAAATTTTGTCGTTGCCCTTACCCAGCGGTGTTTCCATGAACATTTATATTCTTATTTTTTCAGGACAAATATGTTCTGTACTTGAGTTGTTTGCAACAAGTGTGTGGCAATATTTTGCATATTTAAAAGTATTGTTACAGCTATCTGTTCACGTGTGTAAAAAGTAATTCAGTTGTGTGAGTGTGTGTATTAATTGCGCTGTACATGCATGTATATGCACACACACAGAGTCCGCGTGTGCCAGAGCCACCAGATCTCTGTTGTCTCTGTTCTCCCAGGGAGACTTGTTTCATATGCCTGCAGCGCGCTCCCGTAGCCTCCGTCACCTGCGCTGTGGTACATGCCAAATGAAATCGCTCGTCCTGGGCTGCGATCTGCCTGCCAGCTCTTCACCGCTTGTGGGGGTCACAGGCTTGCGCTGGAAGAGCGAAAGGTTGGGAGATGCGTATGTGCATGAGTAGCAACCTCCTTCATCATCAAGAGACTGATTTTCCTCAAAGGATAGTTGTGGTGTTTGTGTTTCAGAAGTAATCCGGGAGGAGATTATATGCAGAATAAGTCTGTCAAATTCCTGCAGTTCTTTCTTAAAATTCCTCTCCATCTTTACAGCATGATCTTGTGGGGTTTGTGCAGGTTGCTTTGTTCTTTCCTTTTTCCCCTTCCTTTTCCCTAGGTCCCCTTTCCTTCCTGTTTTCCCTTTGCTCCTGCAGGTCCCCATGCTTCCACTTAACTGCTATCTTTATTCCATTGCTCCTTCTAATTAGGCTCGGTTATGTCTTGTGTTGTATTCAGAAATAGGGATCAGGCTGCATCTTGCCTTATTTTGCCAATAATATCGCTCTGTCTGTACAGTGAGTTGTAGCCTTCCCTTTTGACCCCACAACTGAGGAAAGAAACCCGTTTTGTTCTGTGAAATGAGGAATTCCTGAAAGAGTGTCTGCATTCTTGGCTGACATGTGAAGACAGCTCTGTCCTCAGCACTGCGTGAGCAGTAAAATATAGCTGAAAAGATCCCTGGTCTTCAGACATGCCTGCTGGCCTGTCAGGATCTTGAAATTGTCGCTTCTTTCCGCACCGACAACTAACAGTGCGGAGCAGAAGGAGGCAACCAAGAAGAAAATACCTACTGGCACGTAATGGCCTATATCAGGGCAGGCTTGGAGCTGCTTGGAAATGTTTTTTATTCAGAGATATTTTTTGCTACAAAGTCTTCAGAAAAAAACATTGCTGTGTTATTTATCTGTCCATCATCCAAGCATAGCACAGTCAGTGCCCCGAGTACTTCGCAACAAGTTTGACCTCAATTCTGAGGAAAGACCCGCTGTGTTCTCTGTTCTGCTAAACTATAGGGTTTGTAGCAGATTTTGAGCAAGAAGGCATAAAGTCTTTCATTTCTTTCTGAAGAGAATTAATGGTATACAGACAGTATCTGCATTGCTATGGAATTTGATTTTAACTTACCTCACATTTCTCCCCAAGACTTCAATATCATTGTATAGCAGTGTTACATAAAGCTGCCTAATTCTGTAAAGGTTTGTCTAACCGTGAAAGTTATTCCAAATTTAAAACAGGATGGATTTGTAGTAGAGAATAATTTATCAGTGTCTAACTATCAAGAGTTATTTTAGAATAGCATCAAATTTGCACGCTGCTTTAAGGTGCAAAACAGCCCTAGCACTGAGAGTGAATTGCATTGTCAAGAGATGGATGACAAGTCCAGCTAACACGGTGATTTTCAATCGCAGACTTCCTTCGGAACCGTCGGTGTTTCCTTCCTCTTTCAAAGAGCAGTTCTTGTTTGTCAGGTGGGATGTTCTGGAAACTAGTTGTAGTTGGTATGAAAAGTGTATTTGCTTGATTCATGTTAATCAAAGAAGAGTTAATAGGATGGTTATAAAAAGATTCAATTTAATACGGCATTCATAAATAGAAAACATACCTTGAAAAATTATACACCCAAAACTATAAAAGCAAATGTTCAGCCTTTGGCTGCTGCAGTGAAAAAGTGTTGTGACTACCTGATAAATACGATAGTGCAGTGATATATTTAAAAGACCCAGAATATTGAGTTTTAAACTTCTGTCTCTATCTGATACACCCATTTCAAGATCTCAACGAACCTATCAATTCTGTATGTATGTATTAAAGATAACAGGAGTTGCTTTCTTTTTGCAGCATCAAGGAGCAATTACCTAATGCAAGTAAACTGCTGTGAGCCAAAATGCACTTTCACTTTGATTACTTTAGACTTTCTGGATGTATTTCAGTGTTTGGAATCATAGAAAAGTCTAGTTTGGAAGGGGCCTCTGGACATCATCTGGTCCAACTTTCTCTTGCGAGCATGGCCTTAGCTTAGGTTATCCAGGGTCCTGCAAGCCAAGTAAGTCTTGAATCGTTTCCAACGAGGGGGATTCTACCACTTCTCTAGGCAACCTATCCCAATCTTTGATTCTTCTTATGGTGAAGAATGTTTTTCTTGTATCCAGACAGAATTTCCCATGAAGCGGCTCATGTCTCTTGCCTTTTGTCCTCTCACCATGCATCCTTGTGGAAAGGGTACCTCCACCTTCTCTAGAACTGCTTTTGATGCTCTGGAAGACTGTCATTAAACCTACCCTGAGCCTTCTCTTCTCTCCTTCAAACTTCTCTTCCTCTACCATCATCAGTTCCCTCACCCCTTTTTTGTTCTTCCCAGTCATCCATTCTTTCTAGCACCTGTAATTCTCTGGTTCCTTGACTGTGTGCTTTATGAAGAAATCAATGTTTTATCCACAGTTTGGGAACAATTTAAATACAGAAATTACAATTTAATATTCAATTCAACTACCTGAAGTAGTTTGCATTCCATATCTAAACTTTTCTACTTCGTTCTATCTTGGTTTTAAACTTGAGATCTGTATTATATATATGTGTGTGTGTGTGTGTATGGAACCTGTTACAGAAAAGCAAAAAAAACACAATATAGACAAGAAACAAATACTTTCAGTCCCTTGAAATTCTAATGTAGTTAAAAAAGAAAAAGAAAATCTTGGAGCGGGATATTATTGCAACAGCAATTGTGGAGGTAGTAAGAGTTTACCATCTGGCAAGGCCCCCAGACCAGATGGATCCACTAATGACTTTTATAAAGCATTTCATCAGACCCTGCCGGAACACATGACTGGCATCTTTAATTATCCTAAATTACCAGGGTTCCAGCCTTGGATGCTAGGATTCGTAATTGTTCATCTTGGAAGGGAAGGAAAAGGAAATGTTACCTGAAATCTCTCCTTCCTAATAGATCTTTTTATTAATAAGGTGTAATGTGAAAATATTACCTAAAGTAATAGTAAAGTTCATCTTAAATGGATTGTTTGCTTAAAAGAAGTGCCTATCGAGGCACTTTGATTACAGACATTTTTTGCAAACACATCAGAGTGCTTTTGGAATTCGCGGTTAGCTTTATGCAGACACAAAAGCATTCAGCTGCTCAGCCGCGCAGGCTGCCAGGAATCCCCTTGCTTGCTTCGCCTTCCCTGGAAGGGCGGGAGCGGGCGCTTCCAAAGCATTTGATCTCTGCCTCTTACCCCACCCGTGCGTCTGCTCCCGTTCCTGTTCCCACGGGGAGAAGATCAAGAGGTGTGGGGAAGCGACTGCCACTGCCAGCGAGCAGTACCAGCAGCAGTTGCTGCTACTTTTACCCTTTCCCTTTCCACCCCAACTCTTTAGCGAGAGAGCATCCAGTTCCTTTTCCCACAAACCTGGAAAGTAGGGAGAAATTTTCTTGTGGAATTTAGATCCTGTGGGACTCCGCCCTGGCCAGTGAGGGCACTGCATGGGCCGTGGCTGCCCGGGGTTCCCCGCTCACCGTTCCTAACGGAGCAGCCCTCCTCTCACTGCTCATTGATAGTAAAGCCCTTGCGACTGTAATTTGTATAGTGCGCCTGTGGGAAAAGCGTGGGAATTACGTGCATTACATTTAAGAGAAATGCTCATGATTTTAAGATGAGTCGTGATCTTATTTTTCCCACTTTATTTTTTTATTAGGTACTGGAACTGTTAGGTATCCTCAATACTGAGAATAGGTCTGCAAATGTACATACACTGATGAGAGCGTGCAGACTCTGAGGTGTGAGCAGAGCAAGGGAGTACGGGCTCAGGGAGGTAAAGCTGTGTGGGAGTGAAGCAATTAATGACTTGCTCAGCGATGTTAAGTCTTCAGTGGTCCAGCCATTCGCTTGGGTCGAACGGCTCTGGCGTACACTAATGTATCTCAAACAGATATCTGCAGGCTTGTTGCCTGTGACTTGCAGAAATTTATCTGCTTGCATAATAAAGACTTTTGTGTTTCTAGGTGGTCTTCCTGTTGGAAGGAATAGGGAGGAATTCCCCAATGATATTTTTCTATGCCATAAATTGCTGTTGTTTGAATGCCTAATCTATTCTAATCATATTTTCATATTGCGCTGATTATCATGGTATTTCAGTATTTTCCAGTGGTGCAAGTAGTGATGTGGGATCGTTGTAAGTGCTGTAGATATAGGATAGGATATTTGCTTAGAAAGGTTGAAGAAATGCACCTAAGAGTTCAAAGCACAAGCAATGACGTTTATGCTCATTTTAAAAGGCAGGGAAGGGCCAGAACCTGTGCCAGCAGGAAACCTTCCAGCCTGAAGACTGGAAGTGCCCCATGCTGCAGGTGTATTGTAGAGTCGCACATACCCTTTTTGTATTTTAATGCACAACGAGCATGTAAATCATATATACAGATATCAAACAGTCACCAGGATTTGTTCTTGAAATTGGACTCCATTTCCTTACTCTGTAACCCACTGTTCTGTCTGCCAAAAATAAACACTCGGTTATCTAACAGCCAGACTGAACGTAGGCAGTTAGAGTGCATTGTAAAGACTGTTAGCGGGAGATGAATGTCCTTAGCGGTTCTGAAAAATCAGACTACTTATTTAGGTGGCAAAAATTGATATTAGTTCCTAATTTTAGTTCCCCCACTAGTTGACTTCATGCCTCAAAAAGGATAAAACAAATAACAGATACGTTCAGTACAGATATATTTATGTTGTAGGAAATGTGCTCTTGTTCTTAACCTCATATCCAGGAATGAAAATGCAAAATACAAAATGGAAGTTCTAGTGTGTCAAAACCGGACTGTACAAAACAGTGGTAGGTGTAATTCAGCTGCAGTTCTGTTCTAGCAGCGAGATAGCTTAGCCCAATTAATCTTTTCCATCTATTTTTTATCAGTGAAGAAAAGTATTCTAACTTAATTATAGGTATCACAGCTTAAGTATGGTGGAGTCCTCCTTTATTCCCCTTATAGGTTTAGAATTGAGGTTCACTAGTTGACACGCAGTATAATGTAGAATCCAAGCCTAGGAAGGAAAGGAGAAATGGGCAAGTGCCGGAGCAGGTACAACAGTTTTACTGGGCTTTGTGCTAAAATTGTTCTTTTTACATGAATTGTTCTTTACCGCGAAAAAATTGAATGCATATGTTTGTGAAACTTCCTTAAGTTTTTTTATGAATTCTTCTTAATAGTTAGTATTATCTGCTCCTGGGATAGAAGAAATATTCAGCTTCCCGAAGCCACCTGTTGAATGTCAATATATTAATAAGATATTTTTCCCTGTTCCATCTGTAGCTCACATACTCGGGCATTGTTCAAATTTGTTTCCTGGATAACAATGTAAAACTGTCTTTGTATGGTATATTACCTTCGGGAGGGTTTTTTATTATTAACATCCCCAAGCTAGATTTTCAAAGTCGATCCTCTGGGTTTTGTCAAAGAGAATACCTCAAGGGTTGAAGGGTAGCTTGCCAATAGCTCAGAATAATTGCAAAGAGCAGCTTCTGGTACTCTGTCACTACTGATAGCCTGCATTCCTCTTGTTAATGTGGGATGAAGTTGTGAAATGGCGGCCTTCTGTCTTTTGAGTTACAATGAAATTCTGTTATGTGTGATGATGGAAATATATATATATTTTTTTAAATGATGCTACTGCTTGGTTCCAGAAAATGTTTGACATCTAAGAGAAATGCTCCCAACACAACAGAATGAAAGTAAATGTTAGTGTTCATACTTAGGCAGGGGTGAGAGAGAAGGATGCTGTGGGCTGCCTGCTGGAGATTTTCATATCTGAAGGACTGTGAACAGAAATATAGTTTGATTCTGCTAATAGAGCCTGCATTAGAATGCAGCTTGCAGTAACATATCTCTGTACAAATACTACAGAGAATAAAAAAGTTGAGTATTTAATATGTTTAATAAATGTATAAGAAAGTTGGTCAAAGCAAGTCTTTGGAATGTGAGTGGCGTTAATCACCGAAGACCAGGAAACAGTTTTTGGGACATCGGCACCTTTCTTGGCTTTACGTAGTAGAAATACTGCTTGATGTGACCGTTTTTGTGCAAAGTACTGTTTCTAATTGGCTGTTAGAGAAATGAGCTAAACTAATAAAGGTACAGTAAATTTTACCTCTCCTTAGGCAGCAGTAACTAGAAGTAGATCTTAAAATACATATGTCATTGTTCTTCAAATATAGGAGAAACAATTTATTTCTCTGTCTGCTCTGAGGTTACTATCTTTAAACATGTAAAGAGGAGAGGATTTCTTGCATGTATTTTTCATAGTGAAAAATATCCGTTATTCAGCCACTGGTCCGTATTTCAGAATATTTGAGCTGATGTGTAAGAGAGGAATAAATTGTAGAAAATCATCCTCTGACTTTATAAAGCTATGAAAGATAAAAGCCTGTGTGTTCATTCAGCTTATCAATCAAAAGTGTTCAGAAATTCTCTGGTTATGTTTTCCTTCGATTTTTTAGTTAAAATATTATTACATGATAAATTGTATTCTGCACGAGCCATGTTGGTCTCAGTAAAACAGGTTATTGTAAGTCAGTAGCGGGATAGACTGAGTTTTGAAGACGGGTGATGTGATCATTCCAATAAATCAAAAGGAGATGAAGTTTTTGAGAACTAAAACAAATTAAGTTATTTTTTAATTAAATTTTTCCATTTATACTATTTTACTGATTCGGAAAGCGTATTATAACTTCAACTCTGTTCTATTTCAGCCTTGCAGTTCACCCGGATAAAACTTTAGTAGCTACAGGGCAGGTTGGGAAGGACCCTTACATTTGCATCTGGGATTCCTACCGTGTGCAGACCGTGTCTGTTCTTAAGGATGCACATACACACGGAGTTGCCTGCTTAGCTTTTGATTCAGATGGCCAGGTTTGTATATCTTCTTTTTCTGTGTTTTGAATTTAGTTTGATTTCTGAATCTAGAAGATATGCACATTAAAGTATTTTATGTTTAGGTAGCTATATGGCTGTAGTACTGAAACTCCTATTACAATTAAATTTTTAATGCAAGGACTGCAAATACAGCTCTTTCAAAGATGTTTTTGAGGCAAAAATCACAACCTAGCATTCAAGTCAAGGCATTGGGTGTTGGACAAATATCCATAGAACAAATGGCCCTCTGTGCCTCAAATGTAATAGCTTCACTACATGCTTGTCACCTACTGTTCCAAGAGATCAGTTCCTGGCAGAGTCCTCGCAACCCTGCAGCTTTTTTGGCAGAGGAACTCCAATAATCTCACTGCGAGGAGAGTCTCACTGGCTGGGGTGCACAGCCACTTTAATTGAATAATGGGGTAAGGACACTGAGTGTGTGGCTTTGAACAATGTGATTAGATTATATGATTATATGATACTTTGAGACAAAATTTAAAATATATGTAAATGGTGGGCTATTCACAGCTGAACACGTTGGGGTCCCCCCCCTCCCCCCGAGCTGAACTATTAAAAACATTCAGTTGTGAATGAAGTAGGAGGAAAATAGATCTGTGTTTCACATAAACCTGAGAAATATTTCACATTCATAGTTTTATAAATACCTATCTGTGCAATTTTGTGATTACTGATGTCCAAATGAGTTTTCTGGTGTAACACTGTGGTCATACCTTATAGCTGGTTGCTAAAATATTTTTAGGAATGCTTAGATTAGCTGATACCTGGATTCTTGCCCAGATCCTTATTGGGTTTTGTATTTGCTTGTGTACCTGAGAATTGCATCCCAATAGGGCAGAACTGCCTTTCGATGATTTTCTTAAAATCATGTACTAGATGGTTAGCTGTCTGTTGAGAAGTGCTTTATTGTCATATGCCTCACTACTCTTCCGCTGGCCACGCAGGGCTTTTATTGCTCTTTCTGGGATCAGAACTGGCCATACAATGCATAAAATGTATTCTCACCTGAAACAAAAGTACTTTTTATTGTGCATTATCTTGTGTGTATCCAGTTTAAAGATTAGTCTGAAATGAAGGACACCAAGATGAGCAATTGCCTTTAAGATGTTTAAAAAGCACTAGGTAACTGGAATTACTGAAGAGCACTATGGATTGTATTTCCCCATTAAAAACTGGAGCTTGCTTTCTATTTTAAGCCTAGTTTTCAATCATCTTCCTCCAGTTTTCTTAAAGTAAAGCCATTTCCTCTGAAATCTCCTGTGCCAATTCTAATTAAAGAAAAAGGTATTCCTGGGAATTGTGGAATAAAAAAATCAGATGAGAAAACCCCCAAATCAACAGAATAAAATTTCTAATGCTATAATATTTTTTAAGATCTTGTTCATTCAGAAATGCTTATTCTTAATTTTTTTTCTCATTCTTAACTTCATAAGACTGGTGGATAAACTTTTTTTTTAAAAAAAACCTATTTAAGCACCTAATGGGGATAAAGACTCACCGAAGAGCCCAGTCAGTATGAGTTAAAGGTGGAGACTCTTCTGAAAATCCTGCTGGGTTCCTTGCTGTAATTAAAAACTGAACTTACCACTGGGTTGACCTTGCAGAACAGTAACGTTCTGTTTCTGGAAGTGCTGGAGAAGTTGCAATTTATTCTGGAAATAAAAATTTGCACAGAACGCTTTTATATCTGGAGACAGACCAATGCTGGAAAACATAAATATGGATAATGTATCTTGGCTTTTTGCTGCTCTTTCTGGCTTTGCAGAAGCAGCTGCTGTGCCGAGCCAAAATTAAAGGGCATGGTAGAAAGACTTTGAGTATTTGGAATTCAGAGCTGCTAGCGGTTCCAGTTTATTTAGTCAGTGCACCCAAGGGAGCTGGCATCTTGTGACAGAACAAAACAGACTTCGCATACATTGCTTGCACCTTTCCTTCTAATGCGTACCTTTCATTCTTTTGTATTGAATGTCTATTAATGTTGAAGAAAGATTTGTATTTTAGTGCCAAAACACAAATAAATTCTACAATAACGTAAGGTATAGATGCAATAAGAAATGTATTCTTTGCTCTGCTACCTCTGTCAGCTGTCCGCTTTCTAAATAAAAGTAGACTGAGGAAAAGCCCAGATAATTCTGCTTCTCTACCTGAGCTGGATCCCTGTAAAGTCATCTTTTCTGATATACGGAGAAGATCTATATGCAGCTTAAATCAAGGGATAGCTTATATGCTTCCTTTATTATATGTACATTCAATACAGCTTTAAATTTGGAGACAAATGTATTTTGAGTAAATTTCCTATTTGGTACATTCTCTGTAATTAATACTGTATTTTAAAAGGACTGCTGGGAAGTGAATATCTTGCAGAACTGTTGCTATTTAAAAATACGTATTTTAGTTTGGGTTTTTTCTGTATGACCAGGAGATGACATTTGGCGGGAGGGAAGCTGCACTCTGTTCAAATGTTTAATGAAGAGCTTCACTTTGCCTATAATTAAAAATGTCTTTTGTTGAATCGGGAATGAACTGCAGTTTCTCCTTAAAAGTACTAACATCTACCCTTCACAGAATTGCTTACAAAGCTGATGTCTTTTATATTGAAGTATTTCACCAATACTGTACAGTTCAATTTCTGTTCTATTTTAGATGAACCCTTTTTGTGTGCTTTCTAAAGGTATTTTTTTTTAAAAAATGGAGTGAGGGGGGCACTGCCATAATACATACATACATTTCTAAATTTGTCATTAGGTAGCAGTAGGCTTCTTTAGCCAGCTCTTCTAAATCTGTGTAGATTTAAAAATAATTGTTTAATTATGTGCATAAAATACTTGGCAGATATTTTCTTCTGGTAGTTTTGTGAATTCTCTGAACAGAATTCTGTCAAATTCTCTTCCAGAAGGAGGACTAAAAGTGTAAGTGTTTCAACCAAAAAGGAAATTCAGCATTTATCACTTTACTTTTCTGCCAGCAGGAGACCTTCCTCAGTAGACCTATGTTAGAAGAAAATATGAAATATTTCTTAATTTCCCCTAGTACTTTCACTGTCCACCTACCTCACTAATGGTAATTTCCTGGTAGTTACAGTTTAGGTCTGATGTTGTTCACATCATGAATCTGAAAGATACTGTAAGTACTGCCATGGTTTCCATGGTGAAGAGAACAGTATAAAAGAGGTGAGAAAAAGTTGGAATCGGTGAAAGGTCCATGAAAAATATCTTGTGTTTTGATCAGTACATCCAAACCCCTGGGTAGCTGGAGATTGCTCAAGGGCAAATAGAGCTTATTTTTGCTACAATAATGGTCCTTTCTGAAAGTAAATATTTTTATGTGGTAACTGGCAGGAGCATGTGTGTTCTTTCCCATATTTGATTTTCTTTTTCCTTCATTACCAAACGTCTAATCATCAAGCATGTTGTCCTAGGTTAAATGCAGGTATTCAGTACACATCTAGCGATAGAACCCCAAGGTTTGAACCTACCTTTGTCTACCATTTCAAAGGCTCACATATGGAGAGTCTTCAAACAGATTTTGATGTAATGTATCATAATCAAGTCTTCTGACTACTCCGTGTCTTGCAAGTTCCTGCAGTAGATTCTCACACGCTTTGGCTCAACAAGACCTCAGGTATTTTTATTTCAGTGAAAGACAACATAAAAGTAGACTGGACTCAGAGGAACTTGTGGTATAAGTCTGTAAATAGGGTTTTGGTTCCTTGGGGTTTGTTTTGTTTTGTTTTCATTAATACTAGATTGCTTAGTACACTTGCTGGTAGGATATTGGTTGGGTTATGCATTATTCAGTAGGCAGAGCTCAGGTATTGCATTAGGCATAATGCAGGTTGTCAACTCCCGTGAAACCAAAGTTTAAAAAGATATATTTCGTCACTCTAAAATAAAAGAACTGTAACTATTAAGAAGACAGTGATGGGTACATGTGTACCTACTGCATTTAAACCAGAGGCTTTTGATAGTGTCTCTCTTAAGAAGGAAGGTGCACGCTATGTTTTTACGCTTATAAACGGCACGAAAAGGCACGGAGTACCTTGTCTTTGAATTATTTTGCTACGGAACAAAAACTGGAGCCTTCTGTTTCTTTATGAATAATGATTTCTTCTCGCAGTTGTACAGTAGTTGATAGCCTTACTGCAATTAGTATTTTTTCTAATACAGCATTTTAGAGGAACCTCTGGTAATTACGCTTGTTTTCTTTGCTGGCTCAGTCCTTTTGTATTATCTCAGATGTCTCCAGACTTTAAACAATTTGCATATTGAAAATTTGAGCCAAAAAATAGTGGACATTTAGTTGAAGGAAATTCAGTTGAAGCGATTCAGTTTGCAAGTCACTTTCTCAAGCAAATCTTCAAGGAAAAGATGTGGTCAATGTAATCGCTGAAACATATGTCCGTTTGGGCCAGATGGGTCATCTGCCGATCTTCGTCTCTGAGGCAAAACCAAAGGTTTCAGTTATGGCATGTTCTTGAAGTGCAGGCTCTCCTATAACAGAGCAAAATGCTTAGGAGCTTCAGTGGGACTGTTAATTCCTTACGATAAGAAGTTATTAGGCAGGACAATGAGAAGAACCAGGAACAGGCAGGATGGACACAACAGATATGGCTGTTTTGAGGAAGTCATGTTACACGAGCTACAAGATTGCTTCCTGTGAAAATAGTCCCTCATCTTGCCATCGTGCAAGTTAGTCATATTCCTTTTACTAATATGTGTTGGACATACGCATTACATATCCATTATGTATCCCTGTCCAACATATGTTGGCATCACGTCCATTATATACAGTTGCAGTAGATTTGGTGCTAGTTGAGTCTTTGCACTGGTACAGATCACGACACCCAGTTCTACCAGCTCTGCTCTGCAGTCAAAGATCTCTCACCTAATAAGAAACTCGATGGAAATCACCTCGAGTTGGACATAATTAGCACAGTCACTGGAAGGGAAAAAACCTACAACCTCCACAATAACTGTTGATCTTCTGGATGTGTTGCAGATGTGTGCAATCTACCTTCTCCCTCCTTCCCTAACTATTCGAGTAGTCATGGTCAATACTAGGGTGCAAAGAAACTGAGAATCAGACCTGCCTGGCCTTTTTGCTAGCTAATAAATTCAACACAGACAGGAAGATTTTCCCTTCCATTTTATTTTGTTCTTTTTCTTTCTGGCATTATTGAGAATTAAAAGTATTAAAATTATTAGTTATTTTAATTGGTGATTTGATATACTAAGCTATCTAAAAGGCAATTATTAAAAGTATATCCAATTCTGATTCTAAAGCTCAACAAAATTAGTATAATGAACAAAATTTTATTTGGAAAGAGTGAGAGCTTTTTTTCCCCATTTATTTTTATTATCAGGTTAATTGATCAAAATGCTAGAAACACATGCACCTGAAAGAAGCACCTCAAATCCTTCATGATAAGAATTGTACTTGAGACATTGGTAACCTGAAATTAATAACCTGACCTTTTAGAAAAGATTAGACGTTTCGGTGCTTTTTCCAGTGAGTAAATGATAAGTGTGAATATCTCGATGGTGCCTTTGCAGTGTGGCTCAAACACAAGGCACATGTGGGAAAATCCATTTGTACACATAATAATCTGAACCACAGTAAACTGATTTTTGAGTTTATTTTCTGTTAACTGCATTACTATTGTTTTTCCTTAGCGTTTAGCTTCAGTGGGACTGGATGCCAAAAATACAGTGTGTATTTGGGACTGGAAGAGAGGAAAACTACTGGCAACAGCTACAGGCCATTCGGACAGGGTAATTGTATAAAGTGTTTACTGAATTTTGTCTGGGAGTTATGAAAGTGTTTTAAAAATAATTTTGGTTATATTAGGTTAATACGGAGATAATTTTGATCATTCTACCTGGCTTTTAAAATACTGAACAAGGTATTTATTTCTCCTCATTGTGCCAGACATAGCACAAAGCACTGTGTTAATAAATGAGGCACATGATGGATTCGTGAGCTGACTGTCTAGCAAGCCTAGGGAGGAAATACTTTGTAATTACACACTGATTAGGATGATTTATAGCTCTTTATATAAGACGCAAAATGCTAGCTCAGTGGACAAAGGTAATGTTCTTTCTGAAAATGTCAAAAAGACATTTTAGCCTGAGAGAAAGTTTAATAATCTCCCTTTTATTTTTGCTTAAGACAGTTACCTGTAGGAGAAATATAATTAGGACAAATACTCCTTTTATATCTATTAACTTCAGGTAAAGGATCATAATAACGTCAATAAATATGAGAGCTGAACAGGTCTGAGTTTAGAATATTGTTCAGGATTTGGAAATGTTCAAACAGATTTAGCATAGGCGAAACACCTCCCCAACATATAGGAGTCCAAGGATGCATACGTTAAAATAAATTATGGACACGTTCTGACAACTTTTCCTTATCCATATTATGATACTCTAACATGTTAGACTTATAATTTTGAGGTATTATAATGTTTTATTACACATGATGGAGCATGTATATATGCAAAGCAGCAGACTAAACCCTTCCTTACAGTTTGTGTGTACATACAGTCTATCTGTGTCTTATGTGTCATTTGAATAAACCTGGTACTTCATTTTTACTTACCATGTTCCCAACACAACAGAATCTTAGTCCTTATTCGAATTTCTCTTTCAGAACTGATTCACTTTCCAGTTACGTCAGTGGAAGTTTTGCTACTGACCTCAGTAGGTACAAGATCAGGTTCTGAATTAGCAGAAGACTCCAGGACAGGCAAGAAGTACTAAAAGCTTAGTCTCAGTAGGCTTTCACAACCAGAAAAAGGAGATTTGGCTGAAGAGGGAGTGGGAAAGAACGCATATCTAATTAGGCCACAAATTCTGATGATTTAGGGTGCAGGAGTCATAAAGGATTTCTGAAGGTGAAATATCTTGTGTGTTCTAACAACACTTAAATAAAATAGTACTTGAACTACTGTAAATCCTGATGTTTATAAAGAAGATAAATATTTTGTAGGAAGGCAGTGTTTCCTTGTGTATAAACTGAATGATGGGTAAGCTTAAGATAATATGTTCCTGTAAGCTGATTGAAGTTCTCTTGTGATTTATACTTAACAGCTGAAGAGCTAAAAGCAGCAGAAAGTCCCCTTGTCTTTCTCTACAGGCATACGCTTCCTGAAGTAACCAGTGATTGTAATAACCTCACTGGTTCTCAGCTGGAACATTGAAAAGCTGAATGCCAGAGGTGAAAAGTCTAAAAATAACATATTGTTGAAAATCTGAGCCAAAATACAAACGTTTTGTTTCCAAACTTTATACAATGTTTTCCATTATGTTCTATTTTCTATTTGTTCTAATATTTTCCATTAGTTCTATGGGACTGTAGTCCCATAGCCATAGAACACACTGTAAGTTTGTTCTGGTAAGGTATATAGGATCTGATACTTCATTTTTTGATGCATGCTATTATAAATGTATGTAACTAATCAAAATGAAGAATTCAATTTTAACTCTGTAGATTAGGTCAGATAAATGATAGTCACCCATTTTGTCACTGAGGTCTTTTGGTAATTAAAGGTTAAATTAGGTTAAGGGTTAAATCTAAGGTTAAATTAGATACTGTGCCTTTTACCTAAAATAATGAATCAAGATAAATGTACCAAATGTACAGATCTTTCTTCCCTCAACGTGAGGAACATTAGCTTACACCATAATTCCCATTTTATTTGAGATGGTAAATATTGTTTAGTCAATAATATCTTGGGGCTAGAATAGATTGGTAGTGTGAAGGCAGGAATGAGGTGTGTTGACAGATCTACGTGAGGAAGCTTGCATATTTGCCTTAATCTTTGTTTACAGAGAATTCCAAATTTACCTAACTAGTATTCTTTCATTTTTAGTAATATGTTGCAACAGAAATGATGCCTAAAAATTGGTAAAAGCAAATTGAACCTAGATGCAAATACTGCATAATTTAAAATATCGGCTTACTGTATTTCTTAACAGATATTCGACATTTCCTGGGATCAATATCAACCAAATAGAATCGTCAGCTGTGGAGTAAAACACATAAAGGTAAATAGCTTTTATTGTTTACTTGTTAAAAAGTAAATAAATGTCACAAAAGAAATTTGTCCTCTTCTATGATGAGGGCTTTAAACATAAGGCAGTTTATATTTTTCTTTCTTTACTCTGTGAACATTTTAGCAAAAGTTTTTGTTTGAAGCCAATTTAGACATTCAGCAGTGACTGAGGTGCAGATTCACTTAACAAGCAAAGTGGGAAGGTCATTTGGTGTCATTTTCATCATTATATACTTGTAATTTTGGGGTCCTCTGCACTCTCCATTCCACCCAAATTGTCTCAAAATTGTCTCAGCGTTTAGCGATTTCTGTCATCAAGCATCACAAAGGGTCACTGAAGAGGTATAGGAGGAACTAAGTCAAAAGTATGAATTGAATGAACTGCTGTCAGCATTTGTAGGAATACCACAGAGAGTAAGGTATGCGATACCTGCAGAGAGGAACAGATGAAAACCCTAGGGCCCCACTATTTGCTCCCTCTAAGTCACCTTTTCCAGAGGTTATTTAAATAGGAACCTAGATATATACTGTAAGTTTAGGATAAAACATTCTCATGCCTGTAAAAAGCTGAGAAAGAAATCCTTCCGCTTGCCAATTTTCCCTGCAGGTTTCTATTTTCCCCCTGTCTCATCAAAAGCATTCCTAACAGATGGCAATTATTTCACATGACTGGGGTGGGAAGAGCTTTAACTAGAAGTTTAGGAAACCAGTTAATATCTCTTGTTCTGGTTACTGAGAAGCTTGTGCCCTTAAAACCACCACTGCTTTCAAACTGTGGGTGGTTTTGGCAGAAGTGATACCATCTGTTGTATTCTGCAAGCTGTTTTCCAAAACCTGTCTTTGTTTGGCACCTGTATTCTGTTTAAAATGGCCATAATTACCCTGAACATGCATAATACCAGGCAAAGTAAATACATATAGATACAGGCGTGCCAAAAAAAAACCCAAAAAAAGGGAGGGGTAAATGATGAGATATTCCTCTCCAGTGATGCTCAAACAGCAGTCTATATACTTGCTGTTCATTATAAGGCTGTGCGAATGCGATAATTACTTTAACTTGCAACGAAGGAAAAGAACAGCTCTAAAGTAGTTGTATCACTTTGAGAATTGGGACTAATACTTGGGAGCAGTGCCATTTATTCCTTCAGCATTTCAGTTCTATGGGCTCATCTGGCTGAGCAGGTATTGGAAGCTGTGCTAAAGCCTAGGAGGCAAGGAATCTCAGACTGAGCTCAGGATCCTCCCTCCACCCATTTCCTAACACTGCTGCCTGCTCTCTTGCCCTTCCACAGCTGACCAGAAGTGAGGAGAGTGTATGTTTTACTCACAGTACAAAAGCCCTGGGGGAAGTATTCCCACTGCGTTCTCGCAAATTGGCTTATGTTAAGAGGCAATGGGAAAATTTAATTGAATTAGAAGTAGAGAAGGATCTGAAATAAAAATCATTGATCCAAGGATTTCTGGGATTCGGCTTTATAAGAATTTTATAGGAGTAAGTACAAAGAGAAAGACCTAAAAGTTTGGCTTATAGCCACAAAAAGATGTAGGCATATAAAGTGGGAGTGAGACAGACATAATGCATCTATGTCAGTATTCCTGTCCAGTCTCTGAAAGTATCTTTTCAGCGTGCAGTGGACCACAGAGCATAGATGCCTCAACTCCGTGTAGAAGTCAAGCAAGTCACCATTCCACACTTAGAGAACTTCCTACTCTCATAGCCAGAGAGTTGTTTCACGTACAAGCGTTTGCAGTCTCCATCCAACAGATGGTTTCTCAGTAAATGTAACTTTATTTGAGGGACCTGTCTCTTTCAGTGCATTGGAAAAGGGCAGAAATGTCTACTCCAGGCACCTAAGTTCAAGAGCAAGTATTCTATTCCTTCAGAACTGTAGCTGTATTTTAAGTTTTGCAGACAAGAAAAAAGGGACATTCCTGGCTTTAAAAAGTGTGGATCCATATTGACAGGTATCACCCAGCAAAACATGATAAAAGGTAGTGCGATAATGAGAAGGGGTAGTGTGGCAATAGTGAGTCAGAATTGTGCCTTGCTTTCTCAAACACTTTGATCATTTTGGTTTGTGCTCAGACTTACTGCATTTGCCTGCCGGTTTCCTTGGTAAGCGAGCAGGTTTTGGAGTCACGAGCATTCTGATAGGACTCCAGGAGTCATTAAAGTGTCTGTCCAGCCGCTGTTCCTTAAGGATGTACATCTGTGAGATCTGCACACTAATATGAAAAAGCAGAAATTCTGCAGAATTTTTTCCTAATACGCCATTTACATTTCACAGTTTTGGACATTGTGTGGAAATGCGCTGACGGCAAAGAGAGGAATATTTGGTAAAACAGGAGATCTCCAAACTATCCTTTGTTTAGCGTGTGCAAAAGAAGATATCACGTACTCTGGTGCTTTAAATGGAGACATCTATGTTTGGAAAGGGCTAAACTTAGTCCGCACAATTCAAGGAGCGCATAGTGTAAGTCGTGTTTTTAATGTCAATTAAAATTGAACTGTTGAACTGTTCATTGAATTGAAAAACTTATCTTAACTTGAAGGCTTATCTACAAAGATTTTCTTGTTTCCGGTCAGAAGAATGTTTAAGACTGTTCATCAATTAAGAACTCCTAAGTAATTTTAGACTTTGTTTACATGTTGTCAACAGATGCTAGCTGCTGAACTGATATTGACAGAACTGCTGATATTTATAGCATTGATTTAACCAAGCAGACTAAATCTGAAGTGACGTTTCTAAATCTAAAGTTTCACAGATTGAGTAGCTTCAGTTATGATCAGTTTACTTAAAAATAGTTGGTAACCAAACGATCTTACTTTAAATAGCATTTTACCACTAAAATTCCCAGCACTGAAGACTGACTCTTTGTAAAAGCTTCAATGTGGAGTAAACCTGTTTAATCTGTGAATGGCACTCCAACCATATTCCAAAGACAGTTTACTCCAATTGGCTTCATAACGCCCCCGCCCCCTTAATTTGGAGCACTTATAATTACGGAGAGAAAGGGGAATGCATAGGATCATGTTAGCTTTCGAACCACTCTAATATAACCAGTTGATGTCTCTGTTGTTGCTGCAGTAAAGGCACAGTAGGATTTTCATGTCTTGTTTCAAACGTATTTGAGAACTGCTCCTATTTTGAATATGGTGTGGCTAATGGCATTCTAGCATGGGTGTTTTGAACAGAAGGAAACCTGTCTTTTTCTTAGATATGATATGAAATCTAACAGTTGTCGCTATAGTTTTCTCCTAGAACCTTTCTAGAAAGAGCACTGCAAACTTCACATTTTTTTTCTGACCTCCCAAAATTAGTTATGTTGGCAGTGCATCAGGATTCATAGTAGCTTTTCAGATTAGATCTACGTGTTCAGAGAGTAATTGTTAGTTAGAGAAGTAATCCCTAATTTGTGAAAGCAGTCAGACTGAAGTCAGTGAGACATCTTACCTGCAGAACTACTGTGTAATTGCCAGGTTGTGGTTACATGCAACTGCCATAACATGGAAGTATCTTCGGCAAACAATAAACCCCTGTAGTATATTTGCAGAATCACGTTTGCAGAATTTTATTTAGATTCATTAGAATGATTAAATACAATCTCTTTCTGTATAATGTGTTCTGTTGCATCCTTATAAATTATGGGGTTTGCCATGGCTAACATGCATTCTCTTGCCCGATTTCTAATCTCTATGTAATTAATTATTAGAAATATTAATTTATTAAGACATTGAACAAGGCCACTTTGAAAACAGAGGTCTTCTCTTCATTGTATTAATTTCCGTGCAGTTCAACTTGTCTCTTAACTGAGAGGTTTTCCTAATAAAACATTGAATCAGCAGGCATTCCATGAGCTGTTCCAGTGTAGTACGGCACACTCATAAATAATGAGGCATTTTCAAAAATGAAGAAGCAGTTCAAACTGTAATAGAAACTTGTCTTTCAACAAAGAGAATGAATTGACACTCTTTCAGTTCCTGTCAGATTCCAAATGATGTCTGAACTGAATTCATGAAAGAATGTCTCAATCATCTCCGCACCTGTAAGAATATTTGTATTGCTTGTTTGCTTGTTTTTGTTTTTTCCGGGTAACTATTTATTTTAAGTGTTCCGTTATTTATTTAATAGTCCTTGTAATAATATTTACTAACCCAAATTTAAAGTCCTGCAAACAGGCTGTATCACTGGTATTTGCACAAAAATGTGTACGTAAATCACTAAAGTGGGAGCACTTGAAATAAAAGTATCCCCCTGTGTTTGCTGGTTTGCTTTCTGGATGGACAACATTTTGCTGCCTAGCAGTTTCTAGCCTTTAACAAGAGTGTTCAAAAACATTTGCCTTGTGTGTTTAAATTGATTGTAAAGAACTTTAAAACTTGTTATACTATTGGTTAACAGGCTGGAATTTTTAGTATGTATGCTTGTGAGGAAGGTTTTGCCACTGGAGGGAGAGATGGTTGCATTCGGTTGTGGGACACTGACTTCAAACCAATTACTAAAATTGATCTCAGGGAGACTGAACAAGGATACAAAGGTAATGAGCTATTACTTTAATGGTTTTTCACACATCTAGATAATGGATTATAACACAATTTAATTTGAAACATAAATGTCTCTGCATACTGCTGATTTTTTTACTTAATGACTATATTTACTTTTGAGATCTGTATTCCCTTTTCTCTCTGACAATGATGTAGCCTGATGTAACCTGAAGACTTCTCCATGTTTCATAGTATAAACAGAGGGATGCTTATAGTTGCTGCCCCCCACCGTGCAAACAGAAGAAGATAAGTAAAAACTAGCTAAACACAAAAAGAGAGGAGAATGAGTTAGCCAATCTTTAATTTAATTAATTAATTGCAATTCATTTACTTAATTGAGATTTCTGGAACCCGATATTCAAAGATGCTGAGCATCTGGGCACTCCATTAGGTTCATTTGGAATGGTAGCAGTTGGCATATTCAATAGAGAGAAGTTATTAAATTCTTGACCATCATATTTGTTGAATCTAATCATGCTTCCTATGAGCTTAGTCATCACTTTATTTTATGATTAGACGCTCAGAGCACTTATAATCTCTATAGATCATAATGCACACTTTATCAAGATCTTAGTCTTCTGGGAATTCTACACATTCATTTGGACTGAGAGTATAGCAGTCTGTCTGCTGGCCTGAAGCTGGCTTTACACACTTTGGCAGCCCGCTTTGTAATGGGTAGTGTTAATTTCCCCTGCTTCTTAGCTTATGTTTTTAGACCTGGTTTTCATATTAAAATTACCATTGGAATAGTCGAGAGGCCACTAAGAAGAATAAAATTTTCTTTCTTAATTATGGATATTTTGGCCTGTGATCTAGTAGCAAGCTCGTTCTGTTTATTTTTCATTTTACTTAAACCAGATCGGCTGACGTTTCTAATACTTTTAAAATGCATAGGTTTGCAATATCTAGGCTCATGCAACAAGCAAACTGCCAACAACCTTAGATGAACACTGCTCCACCAGTTTGCCATACTGAGTGTGAACTCATGGAATTTAGCCCTCAAAAAAGTTGTCACATACACCCAACCAGTAGTCCCTTGGCTCTGTAGTTCTGGCTTTATGTAGTGTTTTGCAGCCAGAATCATAATGTTTAACATCCATTTCTATGAAACAATAGCAGCATCTTATGACCATTTACAGCAGTTTTGATCAATTTAGAAATACTTACTACAAATTGTGGATATATAAGCCCGTACATGTGGGTTAGATCATTCTGGCTAACACCAGCCTTGCAGGCAGTCCGTTCCTAACAGAAGTCAGAATAACATCTATGAAGGGTGGCACAGAGAAAGCAGTGCTCACACACCAAACACGCATCTTCAGCCTCCTTGGTTCTTTGTGAAGTGGTTCTGGGAGGGAGCTTTATCCCACATATCTGTGAGACCAGAGCAGAAGCAATGTTTTTGCTCTTACTGCTGCCTGGGATGCCTCCACACTCAGTGCAAAACAGGCACTAGCTGACTTCAGTTACTTTTAATTGACTGTAGTTATCTTCTGTGGAAAATTATTACTTCAAGATTAAAACTTACATTACAGAGCTGTAATGTATTCATAACGGCGTCGTCTTCTAGCACTTTGTCTGCAGAAAGCAGCTAGCTACCCTTCTACAGGTTGCCTAAGAAGCAATTTTGATCTCGATGGAAGTTAAATCAAGGAAGGACTTACTGGAGGGGAATTCTCATGAGACATGCTATGGAGTGATTCTAACTTGATGCCATTATTTCTACCGTCTCCTAAATGCTGCAGGATACAGAATATATAGATGAGAGCAGCTAAGTAGAACCAGACACTGCAATGGCTGTCAGGCAATAGAGGTTTTTGCAATCTTCTTACTTGACAAAAGTAGTACAAAATTTCATTTGCAGAAAGTGAATTGAGTTGCCATTTAGACTTGTATGTAAATGGTAACAAATTTTTAAAAATTGATTAATTAATTGATTTCTAAAACTAAAACTAGAAGACTCTCCAAATCCTGTCTTCAAAGCATTTAAATCCTTCAGGTTTATGTTTGCTTGTCAAAATAAAAACATTGCCGGCTTTAATGGCAAGAAACCGACTTAAGCAAGTCTGAAAAATTTTATCAAAGCTTAGTTAAAGATGGTGTGCCCATGAGCAGAATCATTGAGACTACGTAAACGTACCTCTGAAAAGTGCGGTGGGACTGCTGGTCTGACTACAGCTATAAAAAATTAGGACCTTGGGGGTGACTGCAGGTCATAAAATCCAAGCATGCACTTATACCCTGTCACCGTCATTTTAAAAAATTTGTTATCTTTTTCCTGTTTCAGAGTTTCTTCTCTCTCTGTTCTTTCAATGTGATACAACGCTTGCCTGCAATGTTCCTGTTACGTCTCTGTCCTTTTCTGCTGTTTCTGTCTCACATATCATCCCCTGATGATCATTTCCATTTAGTGCTCGCTACTAACAGACTGTGGAAATCTTGTTCCATTCTCAGTTATGTCAATGGCCCTGATTAGTTTAAGCACGTACGTAACTTCAAGCAATGGTGGTAGCCTTCACTGCTTACCTATGGCCTTCTGTCCCTCCTTTCCAATTACTTTTTCCAAAGCAGTTTGCAAAGGCATCAGCTTTCAAACTTAAAACGCCTTTCTGGGGTGCCGGGAAGACTTGCCCCCCCGCCCCGTATATACTCATTCATCAGTCATCCTGTACTGAAGAGTACTAAATGTTTTTAAGTGAGATGCATCCCCAGGAACAACCTGATCATAGGCTTGGCTTTTATATTTAAATATACATCTGTATTAGTAAAAAATCTGATAATGGCTAATCTTTATGTGCAGTACATAACAGTCAACATTACATTTCCCACATCAAAAGATGTACTTTGTATTCTAAAACTTAACACCCATTTTCCACTTAACATCTGAACTTCATTCCGTGTATGGCCTTTGGTGTTTATCGAGAAGATGTAAGTCAAAGCGTCAGTAGAAATTTAGCTAAGTCACAAAATGACATTGTCAAAATTAAAAGGTACTGGAAATGGACAAGACAATAAGTGAAGATTAATGTGCCCTTCTCAAGAGATGACACAAAATGCCTACAATGTATTTTATTTATGTGACCAGTAGTTAATTGCATTGTGTGTTCGGTTCCAAAAGATGTTAAAGTGGTGACGTGGTTGACCTTGACTGCATGACAAATGGATTTTTTTATTCGTTCACATCTCACAGCATCTAGACCCATTATCCAAACTTTAATTTTCATATGCTGGAACAGAAGATACAAACGCTGCAGGCAGTCAACCAGAGAATGCTATCAAATTCCTCAGCCTGTTAAGAGGGTATTTTTAAGCTTGTGGTTAGTAAAATTCCAGCTGCAAAGTTAGGCTCAGATTTGTGGAATAAGATCAAGCTCTCTAAAAGGTATGCAAAGCAAGATTCTGTTGGGTTTTGGCTTGGGTTTTTTTTTGTAATAGTCAGTTGGGACAAAAATAGAGAAGTGAGATAACATGGGCACAAACCATTTAAATTCACCATTAAAATTTTATTCAAATGTGCAAAAAAGTAAAGTACTGAAAAAAGGAATAAAACCACCTTCAGCCACAGGAACCTTGCCTAATCTAAAATTTAGGTCTTTAAATCATGTGAAATTGAATTGTTTTTTAAAGTAATTCCCAAGGTGTATGCAAAGCATAAGAGCTTGATCCTTTGAGAAACTGGCAGTAGAAGTGTTAGATACTCAGCATTTTCCCAGGATTGAGCCTTCTCTTTTTGTGTCAAACGGAGATAATTTAACAGAACTGCTTTGAGGTTTAATCCAGCTGTGATGTATTATAAGACTTCAGTGTCAAAGCATAATAGTTGTTATAAATTAACTCTTGAAGTCTTAATGATCTTCACTGTACTGACTGTCGCTTTGTCTCATCGTTGCCATTAACCTAAGATTTTTCTGTCGCCTGTCAGGTTTGTCCATCCGAAGTGTCTGTTGGAAAGCGGACAGACTTTTAGCAGGGACACAGGACAGTGAAATATTTGAGGTGCTAGTGAGAGAGAGAGATAAACCCATGCTGATTATGCAGGGGCATTGTGAAGGCGAGCTCTGGGCCCTGGCGGTCCACCCAAAGAAGCCTTTAGCAGTCACAGGCAGTGACGATCGATCTGTACGGTAAGGCTAGATCTTATTTATTTTTTATCTATTCATTCACGTACGCGTCATTTTTAACCAATGTCAATTTGACACATTCGTAATTTCTTTATTTTCTGGCCTTGTGTTAAGACTCCATTAAGACAACATTTTTTGTCAGTGTTTTTCTTAGCAGCTTTGCTTTTTCTCTTCAGCTCTTGCATTTGGGCTCCACGCATCATGTAAAAGTAATCGGAATTTGTGTTCAAAACATGCTGGATTTATATACTCTGCTTTCAGTACTAATTCATTACTCTTCTGAACAGCAAGCGTAGGTATCTAAATGGAGAATGGTCACCTCGTACTTCTGTTAATAATATGCAACAAGCCTAAAACCTAAATACCTTTGGCCAATGTTTTACACAGCAGGTGTCTGACTCAGCCATGAGTGTTTAGAAAATCTTATTTAAAGCCAATTCAATTAAAGTGCCAGAAAATGAGATTAATGAAAATGCACTGGTTTACCCCAATGAAAAAGCTCCTTCAGCTGTTTAGTTGTAGGACTTGTGCCTCAAGCCTTTGTAGCAGAGGTTTGAAATTTTGTACACATATTTGTGGAAGTTGTCACAAAGTCAAGGATGTTTCTTTTCCTGTCCCTGTTAAAATTTGGCAAATTGATAAGCCTCTGAAAAAATGTAAGCATTTTTAATATCCTTAGTAAGACTTTACTGTAAAGTTTGGAGGTTAAGCCAAGATTCTCCCTGTAGCGGACGTACTCCCGTACCCACGCAGCTGTTGTGTGTTATCCCAGCTGGGCATGGACACAGCCCGTTGTGGCGCATTATTGACCTGTGGTTAAAGAGACTGAGATTTTCCTGACTGCCAAAGCTCCCCATGGGGACTGGAGAGACCAGGTTTTATTACGGCAGTCTCCTGAGTCTTTCCTCAGATTGTGGTTCTGCCCTTGCCCTGAAGCCCTACCCCTTGCAGAACAGCGCATGCAATGGGGCTCGTGACGGCTTGGTTTCCCAAGCTCTGAGTCCCCTGATGTCCTCCTTAGCAGTTTCTCCTGACCCTACTGTCCTAATTTCTAACCCCTCCATCAGGTTTTTCTCCAGTCCTGTGCCAGATGGGTGATGGCTGCAGTTCATCTTATATAGATAATTTGATTGCATATTTTCAAATGAACCCCAGGCAGTTACCAAACAGTTTTTCTGTTTTTATGGACTACTAGTCAACTTATTTCAGAAACATACATGTAGATTCTACCATTTGGCTGTATTTTAATGGGGGAAAAATCAATCTCGTACCATACATACAGCTTCTAATTTATACTCCTTCAGATTCCACATATGTTTCACCTCTGCCTTGAAGCTTGCTGGTCAGTTGGAATTTCTTTCTCCCTTTCCTTTCTATCTTTTTACTGGTACTGGTTTCCTATCCCTGCCATCCCTCATCTCTTTCTAATCGTCATTAAAATCCAAATTGTGACACTAACGAACCGTCGGCTGTTCACTACAGTCATGTTATCTCCCCGTTTCCTACACATTAGTATTATTTCTTTCAGTTTCTAAAACGCATGGGATAGCCTCTTCTGCTTGGGTTTGCCTGCACAGCTTTATAGACAGGCACAAGTTCCCACTGCCTGCATTCCGGTAGGATGCAGGCCAGTTCTGGAACAAGAGCTGCAAAGCCGGGATTAGCGTTGTACTGCCCTCAAGCTAATAAGCCGTGCGCAGACTTTGGATTTATTATCTTGGACTCATATCTTGGTAGCGTGGTACTTCAGCTCTGGCTTGGAGCTGGATAACGTACTGCTGACTCAAAGTGTGCTCGCGACAAACTTGTGCCCCTCTGTGAAGGGCTGCGCAAGCACGCTCTTTGTGCACATACAGCCTTAATTAGTGGGGCTCTTATGATTATTATTGTTGTTATAGTTATTATTGTATTACTGACGCCTTTGAACATTGCCATTCTGTAAAATGTGCGTTTGTTGACATGCCAGGTATGTTACTGCACTACATCACACATCCATTTAGCTGTTCAGGCACTAGAGAATGTGGGAATTCTAGTTCAGACAGTGCTATTTTTTTATATACTAATGCTTCATGTGAGGAATTCTAGTGAAATATGTAAATATTTTCATTAAGACAAAAATGTACACAAAAGGATTTTCTTACCATTTTTTTTTCAATAATAAAATTGCATTGGCAGGAATGTTTCTATCTTGCTGTTCATTGTGTAATTTTTCTTAGTATTCGGTTATCCCATTGTTTTGAAAAGACTGGCTATATAATATAAATTGGAGCTGTTTTACAAATGAAAGTATTTAGTGGGCCAGATTATATTCTCATGTCTAAGAGAGATGTCAAATGAAAAGGATCTCTGTAGAGTTAAGGGGAATTACTCCTGACTTTCCCTGGCACAGCTGGGAGAAGGCTTTAGCCAAATACAGGTTTCCTACATTCTAAACTTCCAAAGCGTATCAACTAGGAAAGCCGCCTGCTTCCCGCCTCTTACAACGGGACAGGAAAAAAGCATCGTTCCCATCTGAATGCCGAGAGGCATACGGAATTATTTATTGCGTTTGTTCAGTGGACTCGCACGTGTCTTTTTGTAATGTCGTGTTACAACGTCTAGGTGCAGGACCACGAGTAGCTGCAGTACATCTCCGCTACGCTGTCTGTCTTCTTGAACGATCTCCTTCTGTGTTCCTGCATTTATAAGAAGATTGATTAGAACCTGGTTTTCTATGAATCCATTTGAGTATTTCTATTTCTGATTTTGTGCGTGGAGCATTGTTCTGCCAGTTGGATGAAACAAAGCAGCAGTAAAGCTTCTGTCAGCAGCTATGGCTTTTTCTGCAAATGAAGTGGTTGCTAGTAAGCCTCTTGGGAGGCTGTGATCCGTATGTGCTCCAGTAAACAAACTCATCTCTCAGGTATATGACAGAAAAGACTGGAGTATTGACTAATAAAATAATGTTTCATGAGCCCCTTTGGGTTTTTTTAAACTCATTTAAACAAATGTATAGGAAAGTTGCCAAAGAATGGTAAAAACATGTCTTTGCCTTATTTCAAAATACATACACTTTTTATATGGAAATAGTTTATTTATCTGGCTTTTGAAGTATTTTGCCAGAAGAGATACTTTTTCTATTTTCATAAGCAAAGCCAGGCTTTTATTTTTTTCAGTTGTGTATTCAAACGCTTGTATGTGTGCAAAATGCTTTTTTTTCCAGTTATAAAATTAAAAATCTTGCATTTGGAATTCCCTTCTATTAATTTAAGAAGGTTTTTTTTAAAGAAAATTGAATTATTCTGCTTGCACTGCCATGTATTGCAATTACGCTTCTAATGTATCGGTCAAAGTGAACCATGTGAAAGCAACATTTCGGAGGCAAATTTTATCCTGGTGTTTCCTTTGAAATCTTTCCAAATCCTTTCTGGTTCATTCTTTATTGCGTTGGGCTCATAGCTTCTCCCTAGCAAGGCTGCTAAGAATCTTGCATCTTATCCACTTCTGTTTTGTCTTTGAAAACAGTTTTAGCATCCCACATCCATTTTTTCACCGGGAAATGGTACTTGCCGTTTTTTCAGAGAAGCCCTTTCAAGTTCTTTCTCATCCTTGAATTCTCTCAGCCTAAGAGGGAAGCAGCATCGTTCAGGGTTGTTGTTTCTAGACTGATCCTAACAACATTAACCTGGCAAGGCCCAAAGGGTTTCTTTCTCAATGCAGGCAGTCAAATGCTATAATCCTTTTACTAAATGTATCAAACTCTCTTTTTTTCTCCTGTTGCTCTACTTCAAGGCTGTATCTAAACGTTACTGCTGGGGTGGTCAGAAACTTCCTTCTTTTCCAGCTCTGTTCAATGTTCTGTTTATGCTATTTGTTCTAGTGCCAACAAGGTCCTTCAACATAGCTTTTTCTCCTTCTTTGACGTTTATCCCACTGATGTATTTTTGGAAGCAATGCCATCCCTTCCCGGCCTTTGTTTCACTAAGGTATAAAAATTAAACTCTTTTGGTCCTCTTTAATGTGATACAGTCTTCATTCTCTTAATCATCCTAATAATCCTTCACTGCATCTGTTCCTGTTTTTATTCTGATTTCTTGAGATAACTTGTAAAGAACATGCCAGATGAGGTCACCATGTGTTGTGTATTGGTTTTGTGCACCTTCTGGAATGGCACCCAGGATATATTTTAGGATCAAATTTCCTTTTTCCTGTCTGCAGCTCACTCATGGATCATAGTCATTCTGTAATTGAAAAATAGCGTGAGATCTTTCTTCTTTGTGCTGGTTCCGCTTGTGTTGCAAGCTTACAGCACAGTGCTGGACATAAGGCTCTGAAAGCATGGGCTTTGGTTAAATTTCATTCCGTGTCTATTTGTTTCATCGTCAAGAAACCTCTGTTTCTTTCAACGTGACAAATCCATCCCGGGGTTCACAGTGCCTCCCGGCTTGCTGTCCATAGCAAATCTCATTAGCATCCTCATCTTTTGTGCCAGTGTCTTTAGTGAAAATATTGAATGTTACTAGTCCAGAGCTTGTGCCTAGAAATCTCAGTAGTATCTTCCATCCAGCCTAATTGTTTCTTTCTGTAAAGCTCGCTGTAAAACTTCATCCAGTATCACATTACAGTTCCTGTACAAATGGTCATTTTCTTGAGATTAGCCAATAATCACATATGCTACTATTTGAATATTTTACTGATTATTTCATAAATCTTTTACAAATGCATTAGATTTATGGCACTGTCCTCGAAATAAAGATAGTTGGGTATTGCTGACTAAATTTTTCTGCCCCAAGAGGTCTTTTATGCATTTTCTTCCATACTTTTAATTATTCTTTTCTTTAAAATTTTTTTCTAAATCTTGCATACTACTGAGATCTGATTAACCAGCTTGTAGTGATCTGGGAAACTCCCTCCATTCCTTCTTAAAAATATAGGTACATTATTTGCTTTTCCTCATCTTATGGAATAATTTATTGGTTGATTCTTTTTATTTAAAGTTAGGTAAATGAGTGAATCAGCATGCAGTTTTGTCTACTAGTTCGTTCAGGGTTACAGCAAGAAAATTTTCCCCGTGGTTGGAATGTTTATGCTCTCTGAGTATTGCTTTCACTGTCAGTGAAAATTTCAGTTTGATCTGCATTGACCCTTTCTGCCTACAGAAACTGCATTGTTTGGTTTTCGTCTGTCTATCAATAGATAAATAGAGTCCGGAGAGAACACCAAATGATTACGTAATTTAGCTTCACCCTGTTTTCTTTTCCACTGTCACAGAGATGTGTTCAGGTCTGAGGTGCCATCCCTGCTAGAACTGGGAATAGCAGAGACTCCTTTATTTTGAAAGAAATTTGGGCACAGAACTTGACTTGAAGGTGTCCGAAGGCTCCATTTGATACTATTTGCCAAGACATTCAGTGCCACTGCTGGAAAATTCTGTGTCCATCTCATGATTCAGGCAGTCATTGTACACACCCTTTCTCTTCCTGATTGATAAGCAGTTTTGAATGTTTAAAAAATAATTTTCTGTAAGTCTATAAGCTCAAGTCAGTGAAATTATCTTCATTCCATGGTTGGAAAGGAACTCAACGCATTATAAACTCTTCATATGAGCTGTGCGTGCAAGTGGGCCTTTACCAATTGAGTTAGACTTCTCATTTTTACTCTTGATGATATTGAAATATTGTGCAGTCAAGAGAAATCCCCTACTGCTTTCCATTTCCTTTGACGCAGATTATGGAGTCTTGCTGACCACGCCTTGATAGCCCGTTGTAATATGGAAGAGGCAGTGCGGAGTGTGTCTTTCAGTCCCGATGGATCACAGTTAGCTCTTGGAATGAAGGATGGCTCCTTCATTGTTCTGCGAGTACGGTGAGAAAATCTTACATTCGTTTCTCGTGCTATTAGTTTTTGTCCCCTGAGTAACTCAAGACTATATTATAAAGTCTTTTATTCCTATAAAAAGAAAAAATGATTGGGTATTTTATCAGAGAAAAAGACTAAAAATTGAGTATATGCTTCCATAATATCACTTGGTGTTTTAAAAGGTGGTAGTTTGGCAAATATGCTTTATTTAATTAAAAATATTAGCTCTTACTAATAATGTTGATAAAATTTAAGATTTTCAAGTTTAGCTTTTTTTTTACTCTGAAATTATACAGATATTTTGTCAAAAGAAACGTGCACAACAGAGATAACATAGTTTTGAGAGGGATCTCCTTGATCATATGGCTCGTTTCCTGCCATATGCAAGAATGGATACTATGCAAAATAATCAGTGATTGAAAGACATTTTTAAGCATTTGCAAGATATATGTGAATTCTACTTTTCATATTAGATGTTAAGCCTTTTTTTGCCTGAAGGCATTGTATGCAGTAGGCATTTTCTGTGTGAATACTATTACAGAAGACACACAAAAGCAGGTGAAACATAAAATTGGCCATAGAGTGAAAGAGCCAAACAAAATAGCATGATTTCAAAAGACATAAGCTATTTTAATTGATACTTGGTAGAGTTTACCGCTTCCTTAACATTATTCCACAGGTTTGGTAAGCATATATTTAAAATACTTTGACCTACTAGCTGATAGGAGGGAAAAGCCTGTAATCGATGGAAGATCTGTGAAAACCCCTGTAATGTACTGCTTTAATGACAAACACTAAGTCATCTGTTCATATCAATTTAAATCCTTTTCAAAGACTAGTATTTTTCTGAAGAAGTTAATCTTCTTTGTCTCACAGTAATCTTGTCTTTGCTAATTTGCCCGATACCTAGCATTATTCGTGATTCAGCTGGCGGAGTCTGATAATGATAAAGCCAGCGTTATTCCTGAAAGAGTGGCAACACCCCTGTGCAAGGCCCTGCGTGCCATTGCTGCTCCATCTGTGCCTTTTCTGTGACGGATCTTCTGACAGGGTAACAAATCCGCAGCCGGGATCCAGGACAACTGGGCGATGGCGATGGGCGTTGCTGGCATTTTTTTGAATCGTTTACTCAGCGACATGAATCTTTGTTCTCCTTTTTCTTGGCCGTGAAGGACCTGGGTCTGTGGAACAATCCAGAGAATTAGCTGCTCTTCTCAGTAGCAATATTTACCGCTATGGCATAGTTATGTCACCAGTTTTCAGTAACAAGGCAGAGCTAAGCATATTTTTTTTTCCCAAAACACTTTTTGAAGGAAAAAATGGCTGTGAATAAATAAGAATTTTTCCAACAAAGTTTCTACTGTTATTGACACTTTGGAGTTTCACCATTTTAAGGGAAACTTCTAACAAAATTATTCTGATAGTTTTTTTTAAGATCCTGATCATCTATAATACTAACCTTTCCGTTCATATCAGCATCTCCCAGAAATCCCTGTCTTCAGTTACGGATGATTCTCCTTTCAGGACTCTGCTTTTAACAGTACTATGTATCAGCATTTTTAAGATATATTAACAAAATGTATTGGTTTTCAGATAAGTTTGAGTCTTTTCATAAATTTGATGCTATTAGCAGTAATTAATTAAAGCAGAAATCAGGAAAAATATTTTAAAAGCTTAAAATGGAGGTAACAGAAGCATGACATCTGCCAAAGACTCTTCGTCACAAAATTTCCTTACAGCACAAATGGGTAATCTGGTAGGGATTGTCTTTGTAAATGCACAGTTAATGGCACTGAGAATTGGCTTTTTTTTTTTTAATTTTGTTTTCATTCTTTCCTCATAGCCAAAGAATTTGGGGAAACCTACTTGCAAAAATTTTGTCTGCATTCACTCACGTTGCAGTTTTTTGGTTCCTTGATTGATAGGAAAGGGGGTTGTATCAAATGTAATTTGATAGGGAAGAACTGAATGTGTTTTTGAAAATGAGACTATATAGCTGTCCTGATTTTTTTCAAAGACACATGCGAGGGATTGTCCCTTCTGTTTTCCACTGGTGGGTGATGGTGCTGGAACCCCCAAAGGTGTAGCTAACAGGTCGTGGCACGTGGGGTTAATCATATCTAACTTTACCAGCCTAATTGTTAGCCTCTAATCTAAACTCTTTGCCTGTCTCCCCAAAAGAGTCGATGTGAAGAAATGGGTATCTCCCAAAGGCCATTTCAACGTGGTCTTGTGAGAGACAGGGTAATCGCTCTTAGATGGAACTCTTTTTCCATTGTCTATGTTAAAAAAAAGATTGGTCTAGTTTAAACTAGACAGCTAACTATTTGCCTGCTAAAATTAGGTGAATAGAATGAAGAGTATCATTGCTAGGTAAAGTTGTTTCTAACTTTTGCTTTAAAAGTATGCTTATAACCAATGAAAGCAATGGGAACGTCTCGAAAAAAGGATTTTTTCGTGAAATGTGCTTTCTGTTGTACAAATTATTCAGTGCATCTATCTTCATATTTGTCTTAAATATTTGTGGATTGCATGTTCACAAGTTTACAGTTCACATTTTCACTCTCGGTTCTTGCAGAGACATGACAGAGGTAGTTCATATTAAAGACCGAAAAGAAGTAATCCACGAAATGAAATTTTCACCAGATGGCTCTTACCTTGCTGTGGGTTCTAACGATGGCCCAGTGGATATCTATGCGGTTGCTCAGCGATATAAAAAAATAGGAGAATGCAACAAATCTTCGAGTTTTATAACTCATATTGACTGGTCTGTGGATAGTAAATTCTTGCAAACCAACGATGGTGCAGGAGAGAGACTGTTCTACAAGATGCCGTGTAAGTTTACAAGTGGCTCATGTTATGAAAAATAAACTTCAATGTTGATTTGAAGGGAAGAACAAAAATATGATATAAACAGTACATCTGCAAGTGGAGTTTCCTGACTGGAACTTACATAAATATCTAATGTTTTTCCACTTTTGTATGTTTTTAGCACGTTTATGTGCAGCTGCATTAGAACTTGTAAGATGTGTGATGTCAGCAAATACCACAAATGTGAGATTATACTAATTTAAAGTAAAATTGTGACTCTTTATTGAGGTTAAAAGACTAATCCAAAGAAGAATACGCAGATAAATGTGATGAAAAGAAATGGAGTTTACTGAAAAACAAAGGATTAAACAGATTATTCACTTGCATACTTTCAGCTGGGAAGCATCTAACTAGCAAAGATGAGATCAAAGGAATTCACTGGGCCTCATGGACCTGTGTGATAGGATCTGAAGTGAATGGAATTTGGCCAAAATATACAAACGTTACAGATGTCAACTCTGTGGATGGAAATTACACCAGCTCAGTGCTAGTGACTGGAGATGATTTTGGGCTGGTTAAGTTATTCAGATTTCCATGCCTAAAGAAAGGTGAGATAGTATTCTGTATTTCTGAAGAATGCAATATTTACTTTGCTACTATATCAGTATATTTTCTAATGGCGGCTTTTGATTCTTGTGTATAATTCAAATTAGTGTGTGCACAATTCGTATTAGTATCAATGGACATAAAGATGAGACTTTAACCCTCTAGCAATTTCCTGCCAATGTATATGTACTTGTATTTAGAACTGTTGAGAATATCTAGTTTAACATGTGGTTATTCTGATATTACAGTTTCAGAAACTAATTCAGCAAGACTTTACATCACATCAATATTGTATCAACACCAGATGCGCTACTATAATTTATCCAAATTTATGCCAGTAACAATTTCAGAAACTTCCGTAGGGTTCACTGTCTGGTAGCGCGTGGCAATGTAGCTCTGTCTGCACTCTTTGCTTCGTATCTGTAGTAGGCTTTTCGTACAGATTGTGTCCGCAGTATTTGCACTGTACTGTGCATAAAGCCGACAAAACTAAATAAAACATTTTGGCTTTCCATGACCTTCGGTGTTTAATCTGATGTCATAGCTGTGTATTTTCTGACAGCGAATTTGAATTTCTGTGTATGGTACAATACACGTGTATAATTCACATTAGCCATAAGGCCATAAAGGTGAAAATTAAACCCTATGTGTGCCTGATGCTTCCCGCCAAGGTTTAAGTGCTTTTCGGAAAACTGAAGTGAACATATCGTTCCTATGATTTTATGCCATTTATTTTTATTTTATAATTACTATTAGTATCAGAATATCAAGAGGCATTTAAGTATTTTTTTGTTTTCAGTTTTCATAAGAGTATTTAGACTGTGTTTCCATTAAAAGCCGAACTTTATTAGTTACGTTAATTTTTTTTTCGTCTTACGTACTAACAGTTCTATTTTTGTTTTTTAGGAGCTAAATTTAGAAAATATGTTGGCCATTCAGCACATGTAACCAATGTCCGTTGGTCCCACGATTTTCAGTGGGTTTTAAGTACAGGAGGTGCTGATCACTCTGTTTTTCAGTGGCGATTTATTCCAGAAGGAATAACAAATGGCATCCTTGAAACATCTCCACAAGGTAAAAATGATCTCCTCAGAATTATTTTTTAAATAAAATCAACAGAGAATGCAGCACTGTTGGAAAAGCTTTTATTGAATTAACAGAAAATATTTTTATTATAATTCCCGGGAATTACATATACTCAGCATGTTTGGGACATTTTACTTTTCGTAGACAACCATTTGTTTCAGGCAAGGTACATTAAAATTCTTCTGCAGTCTGCTATATTGTATGTTCAGGAATACGCGAGTAGTATTTGTCAAAGCATGTGAAAAAAGCCGTTTAGAGGGAGATGCCTAGATCAAATTAAATATTCAAAATTAGCCGTCTAACTTGCATGCAGAAATCTGACTACACATGTTGAATTGTTTGATTTTCTTTTCAATGCAAATTCACATACATATGTGATAGCTGGACTTTAGATTTTTTGTGTTATATCCACGATACTTCCAATATTCTACAAAAGCCGTATGAACGACATAGTGGCAACTGCTGCAAATCAGATTCCTTTCAGCAAAAGGGCAAAAATTCACTCCATACCTGCACAGTTTGGTAAAATACCTGTGTTACAGCAAATCTGTTTAAACGCAGTGATCACGCTGAAAGTTATTATTTACTATTTCTGTGTGTTTTCACTCCAAAGCCTGTTAAGAAACCAGTGTTCCCTCAGATGATGGCAATGTACTAGTAACTACTCAGTTACTCTCCTTCCCTCTGCCACCCTCCTGCCCCAGGCGTTGAAGCAGGAGAAACAGAAATGAAACCCGACACATTCAGTCAGCCCACATGATTTTTACAAGCTGCTTAAGCTTCCAGAGTTGTTGAATACTGCTTGCATGTAGTCTAATTTATCTAAAAACATGACATGCTATTTGCTTGTGATGAGATGTGTTATATATTGATTTTTTTACGCAGAAGGTGGCGTTGATTCCTACAGTGAAGAATCAGATTCAGATTTATCTGATGTGCCAGAGTTAGATTCTGACATTGAGCAGGAGGCTCAAATCAACTATGATCGCCAGGTGAGTAAAAATTAATACACTGTGCCAATTACCTAACAATTCATCATGACTATTCAGTAAAGATAAGCAAAAGAAGTTTGCAGTAATTCATCAGACTGGTCTAGGAATATTATTGTGACAGTATTCAGCTGATTACACAACCAATATACATAAACCCAGAGTTTGCTTTAGCCGGAGGTGAGAATTTCAGAGGGTTTGGAGAAAAGCATTGGTGTATATACCATCAGAATAAAGAATATATCTTAAAAAGCACAAATTCAAACATGAGAGCTTATTGCTATCCCCATTCTCATGATGGATGTTAGAGAAGACTTTTCAGTCCTATCAAATTTAGAATCCCAATTTGCAGAATACAGCTCACAGAGTTTTTGTATGACTTCTGCATATTCAAAGCAGAATACTCTTCATGAGTAGGAAGCCTGTATAATACATTTATTTGTGACGGATTCATTTTTATTGCTAAGGACAACAATGTCCAAGAATTAAAATTGCCCTAGTTTATGGGAACCAAGTAAAATTGGTCTCTAATAATCACTTAATACACTTAATTTTTTTTTCTATTTTCAGTACAACTGTGTTCTGAGATAAATTAAGATAGATTGCTCCCATGCAAGAAGAAAACAAAACAAATAAGTATTCTTTCCTGCACTGATTTTTGAAGGGCACATTGAAGCACATTGAAGGGTGCTGTCGTCTTTGTTTTGAGGGAAAGGAAATATTAACATCAGATTCTGCTATCTGTCTTCTGACTTTCACTTCTATTTAAAAATACTTGGGACCTGCTTTTCAGGAGCTGTTGTCACTGTGAATAGAATATTACTTGTCACCTTGTCCCCTTGCCTTATCAGTTGCAATGGTGAAAGGTCAGAACGTCCTCAGAGCAGAACTGGGTTCTTGTCCTAAGTGTGCAAAGTACACAATAAGCTTGGTTCAGGTTGGTCTGAGTGATTTAATGGCTGACGCAGAGCTGCTTTCTAGGCTGTGGAAGGATCACCTCTAACGTTCCATGCTTTAGCCAAGGACCATCCTTTGTCTTTTCACCTCACTTTCTAGATTCTGCAATAAATGACATAGGTTGTTCTGATAACAGCTTCTTTTACCCCTTTATTACAGAGCTTGATCGTGTTTGCCAAATGAAACAGAGGGTTTGGCAAAATTTCTCCCTCCCCTCTCTTTTACTCCAAGTCTCATTGGAGTGCTTGTCCCATCCTCCTCCTCCTCTCGTTCCCTTCTCCTGATTTTCCATCTGTATTCAAGTCAGACAGCATCCTCCTCTGCGCTGTCTATGTGTCAAAAAGGACGTCTGGGTTTAAAAACTAAAAGTGAAAAAATAGTTGCAGGCAGTTAAACAGCAACATTCCAGGCAGGTTAGTGCATGCAAAAGCTAGAAGCAACTTAAAATAGAATCTTATACAGGGAATATGAGACAACCCCAAGAATAAGCTGCACTTTACATTTTGTTAAAGGAAATAATTTACAAAAGCACATAGAAACAAAAACATTAATCTTATTTGGGTTTGGTTTGGGTTTTTTTTAACATTATGGATGAAGCAGTGTAGAGGATTCTAGATTTTGAGGTGCATTAGAAACTGATGATCCTATATTCTGTTTCATTGGTAGCGTTCGCTGAGGAGCAAGAGTAAATGGATGAGAACACTGAGGCTAAAGTACAATACCTACGAGCGACAGACACAGTCTGTTAAGGCTCTGGTTGCCTACCATTTCAAAAGCTCAGCTCGTTCTGTGAACAGCTTTCTTGTAAAAATCCAGTATTCCACCTTTGCAGTGAGGTTGATTTCTGTGGGAATGGCAATTTCATTGTCCTTTTGCAAAAGCCAAGAAATGGAGGCCTAGAAAACAAACAATAAAGCTATATTTCCGCATTATCATTGATTTTCGTAGAATCGTAGAATCGTTTAGGTTGGAAAAGACTTTTAAGATCATCAAGTCCAACCGTTAACCCAGCGCTGCCGAGTTTTGTTTGGTGCCACAGCTTTGAAGGTGCTGCAAACAGCTTTAGCAGCTCCACAGAGTTTCAGCATTTCTGAAAGATTTATAGTATTTTGTGCCTTTAGTGTATTTATAAAGCTATAATTCTGCTTTGGGATTCTGGACGTGTTGGCAAATCAGTTAAGTGCTGTTGGTTACTGTATATTTCACCGTAATGCCTAGATAGAATTAATTATCTTCAGCTTTGAGTATGCACACTGAAGCACGTATGAAGTTAAAAGACACTTAGAGAGTTCCAGTCAATATTTAAATTCCTTTTCACTAAGTGACACTGGAATCTTCTAGAAAAAATACACTCTGACGCTGACACTAATGCTCTGGGCCACTCCCATGTCAGGGGACTTCATTGCCAGGAAAACATTTATTATTATCTGAAGTTCTGTAGGGAGCAGGAGTGACTTACTCTGTGTTGTAACTACTGAACATCACATTAACATATGTTAAATCTAGTACTTAAAGTCACTTTCATTCATCTGTACAAATCTTTAGAAAACTGGAGATGTGCAATTAACTTTCACAATTATTCTTCAGGTTTACAAAGAAGACCTACCTCAGCTGAAACAGCAAAGTAAAGAGAAAAACCATTCTGTGCCCTTCCTTAAAAGAGAGCGAGCGCCTGAGGACAGTTTAAAGTTGCAGTTTATACATGGGTAGAGTAATATTAGATAATAGTTGTGTTTTTTCTGATTATTAAAGCATGCTAGCAATGTTAATCAATGCACATCAGAGCATTTATCAAAGCATTTTTCAGTGCTCACCCACAATTAATTTGTTTGTCATTATTACTGTGGGTAATTTTTGGAATATCAGACATAGATTTTCCGGTTTTCTTTCTTCAGTTGTATTTGTTAGGGAGCAAAAGGAGGTTACAATACTGTAGCCACATAATAAATAATACATCAGCATTGCATTTTATAAAATTACCTTTTAAACTAGCTGTTCACTACACCTTATGTTTCCGGGAGCAAAGATTCTCTTCAGTTGATCGGGATAACTGTGATTTGTAAAAAGGCCTGATAGATTTCTGCTTGAACCCTGTCCCTGTAAAAGTTATTTGGACACAATTTTATGTGAATTATATATTCTTTTTGTGAAATGAGTACTAATTTAGGGGTTAGGTGCAAAGTAAACCACGAGAAGAGCCATGAATGCCTGCACTTGGTGGGAATAGTCTCTCTCTGCCTGTGTGCTGCGATATTTTGAGCCAAAGCTGACACCGCAGCAGTACTCTGTTCAAGTGAATTGTTTGCTCAATTGGTTACACAAAGTACCAGAACAGTTTTGAAACAGCATATAATTTGTTCTGTATTTATTTCAGTTATAGAGGCTATGACTGTCGAAATAACTTGTTCTACACACAAACCGGGGAAGTAGTGTATCATATCGCTGCTGTAGCTGTTGTATATAATAGGCAACAACACGCTCAAAGGCTGTATCTTGGGCACGATGATGACATCCTCAGCCTAAGCATTCACCCCGTGAAAGACTACGTTGCTACTGGGCAGGTGGGTATTTAGAAGCGATGACCTTAGCAAAACATGGAAATAGATTCCCTTAATAATAGATAATTAGGAAAAATGTGGTTCTCCCTGTCCTTCAGTATAGTGTTTCCTCGTAAATATGGGTAAGCTGCGTATCGTTTCCTGTATCCCTGCCAAACTGCTGGGGAGTACTGGGCTGGAAACTGTTTGAGGTGGTTATTAAATCATTCCTATTAACAGAAAAACTGCCAGTCTTATGCTGTGGCCCTGTGAAAAATCTTATATTCGCTTTGAACCGCGGCTTTCATCTGTAAAGTGCAGGAGCTGCATTTTATCTACATCCTGGTGGGTTTTAGGGTTCCATCAGTCAGTCTCAGTATTTTTATATTGTAGTAGCATTCAAAAGCCTTATTCAGACAACGGCTATTTTATGTAGGGCTCTCTACTGGTATCTGGTACTGAATATGATATCGTGAATATTCACATCTATTCACATATCATGATAAATGATATCATTAACATGATACTGAATGCTGATGTTTTAGAGAACATCTACTGATATTTCTCTAAAAGAGAAACTAGATCTTGACAAAGATAAAATAGGGCAAGTGGAAAAGTAGTTACCTCTGGAGTGTTTTGAAGACGCGATTGTGCTAAT
Organism: Theristicus caerulescens; assembly: GCA_020745775.1. Classification (NCBI taxonomy): domain Eukaryota; kingdom Metazoa; phylum Chordata; class Aves; order Pelecaniformes; family Threskiornithidae; genus Theristicus; species Theristicus caerulescens. The sequence continues at coordinate 126,113,083 of CM036561.1, read as the reverse complement.
TACTGATGTGGGCGTGCTTTGAACTTCTGTGAGCAGATATTCCAATTAACCCTCTGATTTAGGTTGGAAGAGATGCTGCTATCCATGTTTGGGACACCCAGACACTGAAATGTTTATCATTGCTCAAAGGCCAGCATCAGAGAGGAGTGTGTGCACTGGATTTTTCAGGTAAGCCACAACCTACATTTATCTAAAGGATTAATTAAAAAGCAATCCTTAGAATGAAATCTTAATTTGCACAGCTAGCCCATTTTACAACCAATACAAATTTTACATCTGCCTGCTGACAGTTTTGATAAAAATAGTGTGTGTAGTAAAGGCAGGCATGGGCCTTTTCTCAATCGAGCAATAATTGTTTAATACATAATACCAAGGGTACAGCCAGGACTCTGGTGGCTGTCACATGGTGGTACAGTAATTTAAAAGCGGGCAGAATGGTGACTTGAAGTGTATAAATGAGATGGAAATGTGATCTGTCGGCTCATACAATTCTTCAAATTTGCTAACGATTCCCACGTTTTTCAGTGAGTTTACAGGAAAAGTAAATGTGCCAAACAGTAGTCTGCTGTTTCCGCTACTTGTCTTTCCGAGATGGATGACCTAAGTTGTCTCAGTTATCAAAGGGTAATTCCTGTATTCAGCACTGAAAACCATTATCCATATGGTGGTGACTTACATACTTTGCATCTTTATAAAAGTGCCTAGAAAGCCATTCTATTTAAAAAAGGAGATTACTCTAGCTGAACTATCCTTTTCTTAACTGATTTTTTTTTTCAGTTAAACATAATTTATTTCATATTCTCCTCTCTAGAAGTATGGTAAGAATTCATTAAGACATAGGTCCCATTTATGAGGCAGGACTATATGAAAGAAGCTTCAAATCCACAAAGATAAGTCTGTGGAACTGAGTCGTATTCCGTTATCAGAAGAGGAGCCTTGGTGTTCATCCAGGAGCTGGCATTCAAATGTGAAATTGCTGATCCACTGTGGCATGTAACCCAGCTCTGAAAGCAGATGTGCTACCAGAAGAAGGGAAAATGGATAAGGATGATCTAATTGACGTAATGTGCATAGATGTTAAAAAACTTCTCATTAAGATCCCAAGTTGAACAAGCACTCATATATTTAGAAAACGCTTAGTTTGTGGTTTACATTTTTAACAAAAATTAAGATTCCTGTACAGATAGTAGTACTCTGTGTATTAGAATCCATGTACCTCTATAAAAGCCTGAAGAATAAGCTGGCCACACGTTCTGTGGACGTAAATCTGTACAAAAACGTGAAAGCTCTTTTTAAAAGTAGCGACCACTGACATCATTACAGCGTGGCTTTAGGCCCTGATCCTGAGGATGCCCCTACTGCATTCCTAACGGGCTTGCGTTAAGATTCTTGGCATAGAGAGGAGCAGATAGTTGTGCAAATACGCACCTCACGACGGGATCAGAGTGCTACTTTGGTCTTATGTAGGGAGTTTTCATTGTGTTAATACCAGATATTTCTAACCTAGGTTCAGGTCACGCTACTTGAAGCTGAAAGAAAAAAAGCCCAGCTTCCCAGCCTGTTTTGGCTGCACTTGATCTGGCGGCTGACTCTCTGCCACCCCTCCTCTCTGCCCTTACTCACTTTCCGAAACATCTGCTATTGGCAGATGAAAACAGTGTACAGGGCTGGGTCACTTCTGTAGGACCGCTCTGATGATGGTGTGAGTCCAAGATTATAATTTCAGTCATGCAATGTTTGGTTGTGCCCTCTGGTGGCTAATTTAACATCTATCATTTTGGATAGTAACTGGAGCGTAGAGCGCATATTAGTGCATAGAACCTCCTGTTTCAAGTGAGTAAAGTTTAAATTGTATTCTTAACAACAAAATTTTGTCAACCATGTTCCATTTACATAATTGAGTTACCCCTAAAAATAATTCTTGTCATCAAAATATACAAATATCTCTTAAATAATACACGTCACTGCGTATTTACCTTTCATATCAGCTATTTTCATAGCATTTTGTCTCACTAAAACTGTTATAGAATAGTTCTTACTGTCTCCTTTGCTTTCCTTTCTCATTAACTTTTTGTGTCTCCTTGTTTGTGCCTTTATTTTCTTTTTTAATAAACTCAGGTTTTGTTTCCTGTCCTGTTTTTCAACTTTATTCCTTCCTGCCTACCCACACTCCTTCCATCTAGGCCTGTTTCATTCAGCTGTGAGCTCTTTTCCTCTTTCTGTAATGCCCCTGCTCCTTCTTGACTGGACATAGAACTCAGGTGCTAAATACTGAATAAATAACTAAATAAAAGTCTAGCTGTGAGGGCCTATTCAGCCTTATGAACTTCGAAGTAGCTCTAACGGAGTCATTTATACCAGTGACACTCTTTTTATTCTTGAAGTCAAATATGCTTAAGCACAGAGTCCTTAACATCACTTCTACAAGAAGTAACATTCTCAAATCATTGCTTTCATTCACTCTTTTGGCCACCTCACCAGTTCTTTACTTCCTCCACCTTTAACTTTTCTTCAGTTAAAAAAAAAATGATCAGGTAATCAGCTCCTGCTACAAACTATAAAGCTCAGTTCTCTGGTCATATACTTCAGCAATTATGGTTGAATTTTTAAAAATTTTCAAAATTCCATGACAGTAGTTTGTCTCTAAAAGTTTGTTAACAACGGTCTTGTTTATCGTTATTTCATACGCATAGCACGGATGCCTAGGTGCTGCTGAATTATGTACGATACTCTGTTCTTGCTTTTCTCCTCTCGTTATCAGGAGTGCTGCGTCTTCCCTGCAGTAGAAGAGATGATAGCCAGCAGCTAATTTTAGCCTTATAATTTTCTATCATATTTATAGTTTCATTACGTTGCCCATTAACTTTTAACCACTCATTTCATGGGACACTAATAATTCTTGTCACCATTTCAAGCAAAAGAAAAGAAGCATCAAGTGATCAGAAGTACTTCAAAGAAAATGTAATGTGATTTTGGAGTACTTGGACTTCATGAAATTGACTCTCATTGTCTTGTTTGATCCTGCCTACCTTCCTTGTACTCGCACACGGGAATGTTTTGTGTCTGCCTTTGGGAAGGATCAATGGTTTGATAAGGAATGCAAATTAAAAAAAACCTAAATTAGGTCAGACAGACAAACATAATAGAAGATAATAAAACACAAAGAATGCCTTTTCTAGAAAAGAATAGCCTGTCTTGTAATCATCCAGTTAAAAATTAAGCAGAAAAATCTTGTTGTGACCTGTAACACAACCTGTTCTGTCTCCGGTAAGGGTGATGCCATATTTAGAGTCACCTCAGTGAAGAAGAGGAAGGCTAGGTCATGGATTAGCAGAGCGCTCTGTGAAATCTATGGATTCCGGTTTGATGTGTCATCACCCAACAGGGATTCATTTTGGTGCTAAGTATTGCAGTGCGAATCCTCCTTGTGGATAAAACTTTCAGCAGGTGTAGACTTCAGTCATCTTAAGAGGTGGGGCAGGCTGACTGTCTTCCTCAGCTCGGTTGTCTAATTCTGTACACAGTCTACTCTGGGAACTGAAGGCCATCAGTGAATCTCAACCCTTATCTCTCAAAGTATTAGTTCCCTTTTTTACTTCATTTATAACACATCATTTGAAATTCAGTTTACAAAGAATTTGTTGTGTTCATTGCCTGTTATACTTTCAGCTAAAGCTTTAGCACCTTTAACATTAAGTATTGCTTCTGCACAGCTGACGGCAAATGTTTGGCATCTGTTGGGCTAGACGATAATCATGCCATTGTGTTTTGGGATTGGAAAAAAGGAGAAAAGCTAGCGACCACCAGGTAAGAATACATCTCTCTAGAAATGTGCCCTGCGATTACGTTTTTCTGAATAGCGTCATCCACACGTATTGCTGTGTTTATAGGAAAAACCAGAACATCTCTCTGAAAACAGAACGGTGGTTCAGAGTACCATACCCAGATTAAAAACCTCGGGATCTACAGCTTAGTGTTTGGAAATCCTGTGGACTATTTCGGCCAAGAGTTCCCTAGCCTTTCTGTTAGGATAGCTACATTGATATCATAGCTCATGTAATGATTTTCAAGTTAAGTTAATATTTTCTCCCAAATTTATTTCCTGATTCATGGCAGAAGTCATCAGAGAAGTTATATTTTCCTTTGTGCATCAGATGATATGCTGGGTTCCATCAGTGTGTATATGCAGATGACATTTCTAAAAAGAAAAAAGTGTTCCCTCTAATGTAAATGGACTTTTTAAGGTCTGCTGATCTTGCCTTCCTTCTGAGTCAGCTTTTTCTGAGGTATTTGCTCTTTGCAATGACAAACAGAAAGCTTAGCTAATAGCCATGTAGTGAAGAAGCTTTTGCAATTGCTTGAAGGGACCAATGTTGGGAAGAGGACTGGATTACGGTTTACATGTTTGCTTTGTTTCTTCTAAAATATTGAACTGCAACATTTTCTTTGTACTAAACTACTTGTGCATGTTAGGAGAATCAAACTGTTTGAGAATCTGGGTTCTATCCAGCAAATCAAACGTACCTCTGAGGTCGAGATACTAGAATTGTGCAGAATTCATGTAAGCATGGACTTACGGACCAGAAAGGCAAGGGGTTCATTTCATAGCTGTCTGCAACCATGTCACATCTAGCGTTGGTCAGTAGAAATCATTAGTATAACTGCAAAAAAGTGCCTGTGAAAGATAATTTACTTTTCTGTAAGTGTTACACTATTATCACTATTACATGGTGACGTGTTCCGGAAGAAATGATAAGGCTTTCTCCTGGCAGCACCATCTGTTAGTAGTATACCATTGCTGAATAAATAAACATTTTGATCCAAGTGTGCGTGTACCATAATCTATTTTGGCTATAGCATTTTGCCTCAGACATCCAGTTTATTAGGCAGCAAGATTTCAAATCCCGTTTAAAATTTGTGATGCAGAGCTTGCTTAGCAACAGTGTTGTCTGTGCTGTAAAACGTGACATTTTCATTTGCTTTCCAATCCTAGTTTTACTGTCTCCGGACAGATTGTGCTTCGGCCTCACAAGTGAAGGAATACCTTATATATTCCCATAGAGACCTTTTAGGCTTTTAAAAACAAGATCATGATGGGCTGTATGGCTACCTGTCCCTTGTTGCTCACAGGAGAGAGATAAGATGAAGTATTTGGGTTCCTTTTAGTGTATACTACTATATGTACCCAATGCATCTACTATTATTGCTAACCTATGATTTTGAAAATATGCAGGGTCTTCACAGAAAGCATAAAAACTAGTTTATCTTCTAAAAAGTTCTAATTTAAATTATTGTTTATATTTTAGCAGTGCCTAAAGGCGAGTCCCCCATTCTGGTAAGCACAGTAGGACATATAAAAAGAGAGACAAAAATGAAGACAGGATAGTTCACATCCAAAATTTAGACATGACTCTCACGTGGCCTTGCAGACAAGCATAGAAGGACGTCTCCTTACAGTCGTATAGACCCACAACAAGAATTCATGTAAAGGGCTAAACCTGAAAAATGAAGTGTACATGCACTATGTACAAACATTCATTATGTTTATTCTATAGTTATATTTATTTTTTGTGAACATTCTTTTTGCTTAATCTTCTTGGGATGATTTATTTCAGCATGACTTCTCAGTTTTCTTTTCTTGTCACAATGTTCAGAATATACTCTTATTTATTTGTTTTAATTGCTCACTAGATAAATTACACAGCTTGTTTCTTTATCTTGGCTCTACAAGCTTCTGTCTAGTTTCATTAAAATCCTTATTGAGTAAGCATACACTGTTAGAATCAAAACATATCTGAGCTGCTTTCGCTAGCTTCTCGTGCCTTACGTGCTGATGCAGCGCTGGTCCTATTTGATCCCAGTGTTTTGTATTAGTGGGCTGCAATCCCCAAGGGAGCCGAGGGCGGCATTGTCAAATTCATTTACAATCTAAATCAGTGAACATCATGCTCTTCTTTCTTCGTTCTGTAAGAGCAAACGTCCTGCGCCAGTCCCTCGGCACCCAAGGACGCAACAACTGCACAGGCGTGTATACGTGTTTTGGTCTGACGTGTAGGAAATCGGGGTGGAAACGCAGGCCATACAGTCCAGCTCTCGTGTCGGCACTGTCCATCCCATCACGCAGGCAGCTGTCCTCTTGTCATCCTACAGGGGACACCCGCCCTGGGGTGCAGGTAGTTTGATTTTGGACTCGGGGCAGTACATTGTGCCTGTCTGATGGGTGCTTCCAGAAGAAGCAGTATGACCAGCCTGAACTGAAAGGCTGCGCATCGTTACAGCAAAGGAGAAGGAGGAGTGGCAAGAAGATGTACTTCAAATGTCAAAGGTGTAAAGGACCGGTTTTTGTCTAGACTGAGTCACCAAAGGCAAACACTGAAACCAAGAGGTTACCAGAACCATGTGATTCTTCAGATCTGCTGAACCTGTCAGGCGAAAGGGACGTTATCATAGCACAGAACCTGAACATTCATATTGAAAAGCCAGTGGGTTTTGCTTTTGGTGTTTTATAAAACACTGAAATAGAAATAATTACTATGTTGTGTCTGGGAATATTTTTTGCAATGGTGAAACTTAGACTTACAAATTCCCATAAATACGTACTCCAACAAGAATAACTTTGATTGCCAGAGAACTAAATTTGAAAGTGTATATGCTGCTGAATGAACTGTTTCCTAAATTATAGCTGTATAATTTATTTTATTTTTCCTCTTGAAGCACAGTAGGTTAAAGACTTCCTTGTTTTTCTTGACGGAGGATTTTAAATATTTATTGATTTCTTATCCATTTAAATATTTATGCTGCCCTTTATACCGTCTCTTAATTGCATTGACATTTGTTGCCTGCTTCTTCATTATGACTGTTTTTAACACTTTTGGAAGTGTTTTTTAATTTTTATTTTTATTGCAGGGGCCATAAAGATAAAATATTTGTAGTGAAGTGTAATCCACATCATGTAGACAAACTAGTCACAGTTGGGATGAAACACATCAAATTTTGGCAGCAAACAGGTACTGTATTGAGTATTTTACATTTAATTGATTTGAGAATGTATGTATTTTTAATACAGGAACATCATGTTCTCAGTTTAAGGATTTGTTTTATTTGTAAAGCAATTTTCTAGTTACCAAAATACTAAAGGGGTGAAAACCTGCCTCTGAATCGGCAAATATCACAATATTCCTTTCTCTTTGGAAGTCATTTCCAGCTAATTGTTTTTTAACTCAAGTCACACTGTTAAGGATTGCACGTGAAATCCTTGGCTCGCAGGAAGCACACAGGCCTGTAATTCACTTAGGCAGATTATGACCCTTGTTGTGAAAGCGCCAGCTGGTCGCTAAGAACCTTAGTGCCTCTGGCAGACCACTAACAGCGGTGGCGTTTGCGCTTCAGGTACCGGTGTATCACTTCAGCAGCCCTTCCGTCTCAAGACAGAGCTGGTTTTCAGTCATCAGAGATGGCTTCCAGAGGTGGAAGCACATGTTTCAAAGTGCCGGGCTGGAAAGATAGGTTTGAGGATGGACCTTAAAACACCTGCCTGGGCAAAACAAAAAAGAAATAAAGAACCAGGTATTTTGCTGAAGTTCAGTTGCAGTAATTTATATTTTATCCATTAGGCTAAAAATCAAGATGTGGTATCACAAGAATCAAGGTAATATATTTTTTGTATGACGCAGGAATTTTGTTTCCTTTTCTAAATAATGAAAAATGAAAATGTGTTTTCCATTATTTAAAACCAGGATAAGATTCTGCAAACTAACAAGCAAAATATTCAGAATGGGAAGTAGCTATCAGTCTGGACTCTCCTGTCAAACCGAGAAAGACAGCAAAGTTGATTTCTGATTGAGGGTATTTTTTATTCCGGACTGGCTTTTTTGTTCCTCTTGACTTTTAATCATCTACACACTACGCAAGTACTTGGTAAAAAGATCGCAGAGAGCATCTTCTGTGTGTAAAATTCAGCAAAGGTAGGCGGCACAAGGGCAGCTAAAAATAGAACTCAAGACAACTCGGGCTTAGGCAGTTTTAAGAAGTTCCTATACTTTACAGTGTTCAAGTGGTTCAGGTGCTCTCAGTTTAAAAATTACATTTTTTTTCCCTGCATTTTTAATGTTCAGGTTATTTTTGTAGTAATTAAATATCCTTGCATTGCTATTTGCCAAATTCTGTTACAGGAATTTGCATTAAGCAGTATCTTACTCCAAGAATAGTCTCTTTGCAATAAAAACGGTATGTTTTGAATTAAGATTTGCTCAGTGGAATTAGGTTAGCTGTGAAATACACGATGACTTGAAGCAAGGACACCACTGCCTATGTTATTTTGTAATTGTATGTATTTTTTTCTCTATAAGCACTCAATTCATTGGTGCATATGGCCACTTCCTGCTGTCTGAATCAAAGTAAGGCTGCGGCAATTTGGGTTTCTGCAAAACTACTGTCAAATTGTCAACTTGCCAGTGGACCTCTAGTATCTCATGTGTAGTTGTGGTCACCTCTAAAGAGGAGGAGCCTGGCAGGCTGTTCTGTGCAAAAACTATTCTGCCAGCCATGGTATTAATTCTTTTTACACAATTCCTCACCAAAATTTATCGTTTACTTGGAAATAACAATCTGAAAAATAGAGCCCGTACTGCTTCAAAACTGTCGTTACTAGATTGACTTCCTTTATTATGGTTTCCCCTTGTGCAGTATGTTTTCGCCGTTTCCGTTACCTGCTGTGTCTTAGGCAATGACAACAGAGCGTGGGGTCAAGACGTTTGTCCTTTACAGCACTACGGCTACAACCTGAAATATAAAAAGGCTTACTTTAGTTTGTATTGCAGGTGGAGGCTTTACATCAAAACGAGGAACGTTTGGAACTACTGGAAAATTGGAAACTATGATGAGTGTTTCGTACGGGCGGCTAGAAGACCTAGTTTTCTCTGGCGCTGCTACTGGGGACATTTATATCTGGAAGGACACTCTGTTGCTTAAGACAGTGAAAGCCCACGATGGGCCTGTATTTGCCATGCACGCACTGGATAAGGTACTTATCATCTTATGTCATCCATTCATCTTTATGATTTTTGTTGCAATGCTGGATTTTAGAGGCGTATAACTAACGCATCTCCCAACGCAGCTGCTCAGGTTTTGTACGTGTGTATGTAAGCAATACGCTGTTCTTCACTGCGCTACCATTGAAGGTGCTCTTAATAAACAACCATACCAGAAAACAAGTTGCACTGGATGATTCTGAATGGGATCAAAATCCCACAACCAATATTAATGAGTTCTGTTATTTGATAGATGTGTACTTGTAAGCACCACATTATATGTGCTCGTTACCTGACCAACAGCTTTCTCACCTCTAAATATGCAGAATTTATTTCTCGCTGTGCTCGTGCGTGTCATTTTCATATTTGTAAACATGAGAGAGTAACAGGTGATATTCATTGCCTCTTCAACCTGATCCCAAACATGTTTTTGCATTATCAGTTTCCAAAATATGAAACGTGAATTTTTTAATACTATTATCACTGCATCTTAAGCAAGCAAGGCTTCAAATATTTTGTTTTTCTGAGTTAATGATTCCAGATATCAGAAGTATTTTCCTTCAGTTGCGTCAATAAATCCTTAAAAGAAACGATGGCAAAATATATTATTGACATCACATGAATGAGGCTGGGGCAAAGTTTTGCCACTTGAAATCCGCTGGCAATGTGAAGATGTTGATAATGGAATATCCTTTGGAGATTATAGTTTCAACTTGAAAAGTATCCCATAGAAGAAGAATATTAGCTATTAACATTTGTATCTGTCGAGGTCCGTTAAGATCCCTGTGGCTCAATCCTTTCTGCCCCTAATTGATTGTTCCTAGCTTTTCCATCAATTTTTCTCTTTGATCTTGGCACTCTGTCTTCTGAACATCCTCCTCGCTTTACGTTTTGTTGGTTAGTTAGTTATGCTGTGTTTTGCACTCACTTGGCACAGATAAAGAGAATCTGCCAAGGGAATGAACCAAATAATTGGTCCCTATGCATTATCAGAACTCAGTTTGAAGCATGTTAAGTCCGCTGAATTTGGAATAACTTGAGAAGCTATTGTTACCAACTACTGCCTCTTCTAAGGATGAAGCACGTATTTTTCCATAGCTTATTTCCACATGCAGACAAATGTATGGTCCAGCATTACTATTTACAATGGTTTGCACTCCGCATGGTTATAAGCCTTTATAACCCTGGAAAAGCAACTCTCCAAATCTTCTTACATGTTTTTCTTCCTAGGTATAGGCTCCGGTATTTTTAATTCCACACATGAATAAAATGCAGGGGAGAAGTTATACTGCTTTGGACATGTCTTTTTAAATATTAACATACGAGTGCTGACATTTGTGTGTGTTTTCGCACTGTGATCGTACAGGGGTTTGTGACTGGTGGAAAAGATGGAATTGTGGCACTTTGGGATGATATGTTTGAAAGGTGTCTGAAGACGTACGCTATTAAAAGAGCGGCACTATCTGCTAGTTCTAAAGGTATTCTTTTTCAGCCTGTTTTAATAACGACTGTACGCCCAAAGGCTGGTAACATGGCAGTAATAGGTGTCAAATCTTACCAGGACACAAAGGGAGCAGTAATATACTACTAACTACTCGGTGCTGGAATTTTCTGTTTTGACTGCTTGAAGTTGTATTTCACACAATCTTTGCCATTTATAGTTTGTTCTGCTATTTCCTCCTCTGTTCCGTGACGTTTGGCTTTGTTTTCACTGAAGAAATGATTTTAAAAAGAAACGTCGCAAGCCTGTGAGCCTGGCTGTTCCCAAATCTGTTCTGTTCAGCAGCCAGCTTCCTCAGCCGGCCACATGTCACGCAGTGAGACCGGGGTCCCTAGGGGTTGGAAAGACCTGTTAAATTGTACTTCCCCAGGCGCCAGTGTGGAAGTCTGTAACGGGATATTCACAGCTCATCACAGAATTAGAGCGTCTGAACCCCTTATACGCTGTCACTGGTAAAGCAGTAAGATATCAACCTTTTTACTGCCACAACACCGACTAGCACAAGCTCCCCTCCTTTGAACTATTAATGAATCCATGGATTATCTAGTAGTTCGATTAGGCAAGTGCATCTCATGTTTCATGATTTTAAAGAGGTTTTAACTATAGATGATATAAGCCGTATAAACTATAGGTGATATGAGGCTCTTTTTGATGTCACAATAAAAACCTAAAATTAGTATCTTTGTATTCTTCAGGTTTACTTTTAGAAGACAATCCCTCTATTCGAGCCATCAGTCTGGGACATGGGCATATACTAGTGGGAACCAAAAATGGAGAGATACTTGAAATTGATAAGAGTGGTCCTATGACTCTGCTTGTCCAGGTACTGTATGGATCTTCCCTATCAAAATATTCCCTGTAGAAATACAAGACGTTATAAGATTTTCCCAGTCATTTTCATTCTGTTTTCATTAATCCTGTTGGCCACCGTTCCTTTCCTTGCTCAGGCAGAAGTTGATGCTTTCTTATGTAAATGACTTTGAGATTCACTGTGGATGACAAAATTCTGGAAGTAAAACAAATCGTCCATTAAGTCAAAGGCTGATGAGACTTTTTATGAATTTTTTTTAGACATTTTAGTTTAGGACCCAACATAAAAATGAAAAATGAAGAGTAGAGCTAACACAATTTACTTTATTTTGACAGTGTGGTTCCATTTATTTGCTTTTACTGAAATCATATAGTATATTCTGAGGGAGCCTGTACTTTAACTTGTGAAAAATTGTTTTCGAGTTGTGACAGTTTCCTACAGTGACATGCAGTTGATATTGCACGTGTTGCAAAGCATAGGGAGACCTCTTTTTGCAAGGCAAAGCAGTTTGCAAAGTTAGGTTAAAAAATGTTCATGTTTATGGCCACTGATGTATCTGATGTTGCTTTGGTTTAGTGTCTCGAATAGCCCTAATGTCTCTATGTAGAAAATCGTATATATCCTTCACTGAGTTATAATTTGTCAAGTTTTACTTTTTGTTCTATGACTGACTAAATTAACATTGTTTTTTATAAAAATATTGTTTCTGTGGTATTTTTCTTTCCAGTTAGTTCTGATAACGTGAAGTTATCTTTCAAATTTGTATTGCCTGCATGACAGCCTTACTAACCTAAATGTGTGAAGTTGTATTTTATAAATTATTTAACTCATTCACTAATTGGGAATTGCAATCTCATCCTAATATAGTTCCCTTCACATGAGTAGTAAGGTTGCAAGATAGTAAAATTGCCCTAAAATTACCTGATTGCTGTGAGTTTTCTGATAGAGAGAAGTGTTACAATTGTCATCCAGCCTAAATCACATGCGTGCATGCATCAACTTGAGCCGAAACAGAAAATACATAGGGTGTAATTAAGATGTCCTGACAGTTCCTCCCCTTTTTCTTTTAATGGTATTTTTCCATCTCAACAAAAGTGCCAGTTACCAAACTGAAATCCAGATTGAGAATAGTAAGAAATGATTTAACCCTGAGATGCAGCGCCAGCAAGCTGCATGCAGGTTGAAGGAAATCTAGAAAAAGCAGGAAGAGTGATTAAAAACTTCGAAAACTGAGTTCTGAGGAAAGATTCAAAGAACTAAGTATGTGTATGTTGGGCAAACAAGTTCTCCAGGATCTAAAAAATCGCATAAACCTTGAAGACAGAGAAGCCATATTAGGATTTCAGGATAAAGTCCTGTTCGGGGCATAACTATCTCCTGTTCATTTCTGGAAGAGAGAGCATTGGTAGGACAGGAATTACAGCTCGTAACAGCGGGGGAAACTAAAGAAGAGTGTATTTTAAATGATTATCAGAGGAAACAGACCAGCCATTCAGGTCTCTCTGAATGTGGAAAAGCTGTGAGAGGAGATGATGGAGGCCTTATTGCCTGAGACTTGTACAGGGAGGCAGGGCAAGCGCTAGACCATATTTCACAAACCCCAATGCATTATTTTCTCGTATATTAAATGATTTCCTTTAGGGACATATGGAAGGAGAAGTCTGGGGCTTGGCAGCTCATCCTCTCTTGCCTGTCTGTGCAACAGTGAGCGATGATAAAACACTACGGATCTGGGAACTTTCATCCCAGCACCGCATGCTGGCAGTGAGGAAACTCAAAAAAGGTACTTCTCATTTGGCCACACACTGCGACAGTAATGATACTACTTATTTCTGTAACGGCTCCGTCTTTGCTTTCAGTGCCTGTCACAGGCATTAATTAGGTAGGAAGAGGACGCGGTCATTAAGAAATTGGAAGCATAGGCAGTAAATTCTCTTTGGCATGTGTCAAGTCAATGAAAAGGGTAGAAAGAAAAAGGATTCTAATCCATTGTAATGAATAATAATGAAATGAACTTTAATCTCTTTTCCTCTGATTCCAAGGGGAATGAGTTGACCTCAGAATCATTTTCCTTCCTAAGAATACTTAAGGCCAGCGTATTTGTTGCTGACATTAAAAAGTTTCCTTATAAACACAAATGTAAAATTTGCTGCATGTTAAGCACAATCGGCCTTCAGTGGCAATATGAACTTCACATGTTATACTGACTTCTCTGAAAATGAACAGTTTTCCTCCCCTCTCCTCTGTATAAAAGTAGATGAGCTATGTTGAAATGCTGCCTTCTCAAAATTACTCTTATTTCGTTTACTCATTCGTATCCCTTGGGAAATTTCATGGTATAAATTAAACGTGCTTCATTGTCAGTGACAGATCCAGAGCACGGGAACTCTTAACTGGCTGAGGGAAACCAGAGTCAAATGGTTTTGGAGAGGTGGACTCAGGGACGGACGAGGATAGCTGTATGAGAGAGTGTGGTCAGAAATAATGTTGAGGCAAAAAGCAAGCGGAGGAAGTGTAGTACACCTCTGTTTTAAATGTGCTCCACCTGAAAGGAACCATTATTCTGTCGTAATGAAGAAGTTTTCCAGTGTGGTATCCCTGAAGGACATGTAGTTACACTGCCTGTAATGAGTCTTTCAATTTTTCACCTGGACTTCCTTTCTGCGTGGTTTGGGGTTTTTTCTTTCCTTTTTTTTTTTTTTCTATCATTGGTGTTTGTAGAATGTAGCTGGAAGGTGATATTTGCACCTAAACCCATTTCAGGACTGATCAAGTCACCGTTGTCAACTCAAGAACAGCCTGTACAGAGGGTACATTCCCCTTCAGTAAAACAGTCGTCATGGCCCTCCTATCACATATTTGTCTTAATCAATAACAAATCTATTTTAAAAGTGTATACTTGACGTAAAAACCTTTCAGTTGCAGTTTACTGATGGTTTTCTCAATCCCAAGTTTGGAAACCTTAAGGTACTCCTTTCCATTTTCTTCTGTAGGTGGACGATGCTGTGCCTTTTCTCCCGATGGGAAAGCCTTGGCCGTAGGGTTGAACGATGGGAGTTTTCTGGTGGTAAATGCTGACACTGTTGAAGATATGGTCTCTTTTCACCACAGAAAGGAAATGATCTCAGATATAAAGTTTTCACGAGGTATAATCGGGTGATAAAGTGAAAGGGCAGTGTTTATCTTAGAGTTTGTTTTTCTCCTCTAGACATAAGATCGAATGTTCGGAAGGTCGAGTGGCTTCGTATGTGCGCCATGCATTTAAATACTGCAGAATTCTGTAGGCTGTATGCAGCCTAGTGTAATGGGCCCCACCCCCAACCTAGTGCCTTTGGATCCCCTGCAGTAGTAAAAATGCATAGCAATAATAATTATAACATGTACACCTTTAATAACCTCAGTGTCTCTTCTTTACAGAATCAGGAAAGTACCTGGCTGTGGCTTCCCATGATAATTTTGTAGATATTTACAATGTACTTACCAGCAAAAGAGTTGGCATTTGTAAAGGTGCATCTAGCTATATCACCCACATTGACTGGGACTCAAGAGGTAAAATATCTGACCAGAGAAACAGATTTAAAATGCCTGTAAAGCAGAATATCAGAAAACTGTTCTCGTACCAGTTACTAAGATAAACTGTAACTACTAATGCAAATGATTTTTCAACGTCAAGCACCAGACGGGTTCAGTGCAGTTACATTTGTTGGTGGAATTCATCCTCGCTCGTAGCGTTTGTACCAGGGTACGTGGTACCGCACTGCTGGCAACATATGACTAGAATGTCACTTATGAACATAATATTGCTTTTCTTTGCCCTGTTCTTTTTATAGTTTTGTAGTGTGTGGCACATTTTTCTTTTCCACCTTTTATGTCCAATTTCCTTTCTTCTTTGCTGAGCATTACATGGCAATCACGGCAATGAAGTTAGAGAGCGTTATTGTCACAACTAATTAAGCCTAGCAGGATCGGTAATGAGCTCGTGCAAATAAGCCCTCCCGGACCTAATATGATTCCGTGTGGAACCACCTGTGTGTCTGAGCCCTGCTTCCCCTGCTGTGCTAGTCCCAAAACATGATGCCAGCTCACTGAGCAGCAGGAGCTAACCTTTCTGAACCCGGTCAGGCCTGGGAGCCATTCTTGGGCTAGTGAGCCCTGCCGCAGCTGAGCTGGCCCCGTGTGCCTGCTGACAGCCCTGATAATCTGAGTGCTGAGAGGGGTGCACACAGTAATAGCCATTTGTCTGATAATACCTGTATAATATCTGTAGGAGCCAGCTCTTGGACGCGTGACAGGTGCAGATATAAAGTACAAGAAAACTGAAAATTCTTTGTGTCCTTAATGGTATTTAGTGGAAACTCAGACTGACCTTCTAGATGTAAAGGATTAATACACTAAATTGTACAACCTGTATAATTATACAGGTCAGATAGGAAGGGCACGATACTACTACAGTCCCAGATTGCACTTCTTGTCGTCAGCGATTCCAGCAGGCTGAACGTAGCTCGTGTCACAAAGGGCAAGGTGCCCAGGCAAAATACAGCAACGGTGGAACTGCGCTAGTTCCTGTCAGTTGATAGCCTAATCCAGCGTTGCTCAGGAAAAGAGCGCTTTCCCTGGCAGTTGTGCGGTTTAGGTATTGTAGAACTGCTTTTATGATAATAAATCCCCACAGGATTTCTTAAGCTAGTATAGTTGTTAGAATTTGAAAAATTCAGAAAATGCCTTTAATTTTGTATATCATAAATATTGTAAAACTGAATTTGAAAGCATTTTTTGCTTCTTCATGCACAACTGCTTGCTAATACGCTATCAGTTGCACACAGGATTATCTTCATACTATCGCAGTATTTGTACGGGCATGGCAAACTTCATCTGCAAGGGCAGTTTGGTGCGCAGCTGGGCTATATGCCAGTTAGGCAGTGCACGACGGGCAGCAGCTTACCACGTTGGTAACTTTTGGCAAAGCTGTCTTGCAAAATTGTTATGAAAATTAATAGCATATGCATTTATTTTTTTTTTTACTTTCCATTATCACGATGCTGAAAACACAAGCAAAATATTTCTTATCAGAAGAAAGCGCTTTGCTGCGGGACAGTAGTTTTTTGAGGATGTTGGATGGTGTCTAAAATATCACTTCTGCAGTGAGTCAGGACTATAGGGTTCTTAGGAGAGTGATTCTAAGCATCTGGTTTACTGTTGCTATGAATAACTCTCTGGAGGATAATTTCTTAGCTTACCCCCAGTAATTGCTTCACTCAATCAAAAGAAAGTTCATAATATTCATAATAATGAATAAGATTCATAATAAACTCTTATTTCGTATCCAGGAAAGTTATTGCAAGTCAATTCTGGTGCCAAAGAACAACTATTTTTTGAAGCACCAAGGGGGAAAAGGCATATTATAAGAATTGCTGAGGTACGAATTATGCTTACTAGATTTTTTTTACTGTGAAAGTTATTTTTCTGGACTGTTGAAAATTAGCATATTTTGTCTTCAAATGGTATATTTTTTCCTTTTAAAAGACTATATTTACAGTGATTAGAATTAGAATTATTTAATCATTCTGTATAGTGTCTTTCCTAGCATTTGTAACTGGTAGAACTTGCAAGTTTCTGTTTGTTTCTCTACATTTATTTTTGTTTGTTTAATAGCAGTCATTTCCCCTAATCCCCTTTCCTGAACGATCACCTGTTTTCTGTGTAATCAGTGTGCACACAGGTTATAAACCGTCTTTATGGTTTATATGACCTGGCTTTTAGGATGTGGATTATTTGTGACACACAATTCTTCTACAAAATTGCCAATCAGAAAATCCTTGAGGAGATTTGTATCCAAATCATGCTCTACCTTGGGAAAGCGGGAATGTTTAAAGTTTTAAGCCTTTTGATGAAGATATGCAGTTTGTATTAACTAGCTGGAAACAGTGAACAGTTTCTAAAAACACTAAAAAATTCAGTTAATATCAAACATAGAAAAATATACGCATAAAACCAGTGTGTATTTGGTATGTATTGAGATGACTTCTTTGGGGGAAATTTTGATTGCAGATAGAGAAGATTGAGTGGGACACCTGGACGTGCGTTCTCGGTCCTACCTGTGAAGGCATTTGGCCCATGCACAGTGATGTCACCGTTGTAAATGCAGCTAGCCTTACGAAAGACGGAACACTATTAGCTACGGGAGATGATTTTGGGTTCGTGAAGCTTTTTTCATACCCAGTGAAGGTAATAAGTGTATTTATTTCTGCGATTAGAAACTGCGCAAGAAAAGGAATTAAGGAAGACGCTGTTAGCAATACGTCAGACTGCTAATACGTGAATTCTTTGTGCTACAGGGCCAACATGCAAAATTCAAGAAGTATGTGGGGCACAGCGCACAGGTAACCAACGTGCGGTGGCTGCACAACGACTCTGTGCTGCTGACTGTAGGTGGTGCTGATACGGCTTTGATGATCTGGACCAGAGAATTTTTGGGCATTCAGGAGAGTAAGCTGGTTGATAGTGAAGAATCAGACACAGATGCAGAAGAAGACGGAGGTAAAAAGGATTGTATAAAATACCTCTTTCGGTTGTCTTCGTTCCACAGACGCTTGTGCAGGTGTTTAGCTTGAAGCGGGCAAGAAACTTCCATGTGCTGAAGTTCAGTGTAGGGAGAGCTTGGCAGGATTTGTTTCCTCCCTTCTGTTGGTGCAGATCTTCTCGTTTGCTGCTCTTCCGCTGTGAAACAAGGGTAGTTTGTTTTACTTTATGTTTTATTTTTCGAAGGTTATGATAGTGATGTCGCAAGAGAAAAAGCAATTGACTATACCACTAAGATCTATGCAGTCAGCATCCGAGAAATGGAGGGGACAAAACCACACCAACAGCTGAAGGAAGTTTCAGCAGAAGAGAGGTATGTCACACACAGGCATTCGTTTCCAAATGTACCTTGCATTCTCTTGAATCTCTCGTCATTCCACTGAAATTAGTCCTTAGAAATCAGACAGGAATTTTAAAAAATTCACAAGGTAACATTTAAAATGGTGTTCATGCGGTACAACGTGTTAATGTGATGGAGAAAAATATGTATATGTAAGTAAAACACTGTGAGTGTTGTGTTCTCTTCTGCTCTTCCCATAAGCAGTTACGTTCTTTCCTAATTTGTATGTGTAGCTGTACACATGTCTGCAGCAGGGCGTTTGTGATGGGGTGAGCTTGGAAAAACTTTGTAGCTAAGGCTTTTGGTGATGTTTTCATCGAAAGATTTTCAGTTGCGTATAATTGCGTCAGATTGTTACTGTTAAAGCTGAAATTTCCCATGGCACACGTTGGCCTCAGGCTGAATTATTCTGAAAACAATAAGCTGGAAGGAGAGGAGAGTAAAGAAAAGAGGTAAGAGCTAAGCATAGAGGGTGAGGTCCGGTGCAACACAGACCTAGGGGAGCGGGTGAGTAAAAGCTCTGACTGGGACAGGACTGCTGGGGCAGGACAGGAGTCTCTATAACCAGTAAAGTACATTCCCCTTTGTAACCTGGAACTGGATCTAGGCAGGTTATATCAGTACAAAGGATGCTCCGCATTGACCTGTGGGATTCATTGGTAACATGGGTGTCTTACTCCCCGTTTGGGATGAAACTTTTGGAAGGATAAGAGCCTGTGAATGCTGGCAGTTACCGTATGAGTGCAGATGCATAAGCACCTGTACAGTAAATTTACACCCGTGAATCCAGTCGATGCCTCAGCTGTGAATCCATGCGGTTTCTTTTGGTAGAATTGCTCTCTATAAGTGGTCATTCTTTTATCGTGAGTTTTCTTGCTTTTGCCCAATGTTGGGCAGTGACAAAAAGGACCGCTGTGGGTTAACCCACAGAAAGAATTTAAGCTCAGTTGTTTCCCCTCAGTGTACCCAGAACACGACTAGTTACGACAGCACTAGTGTGACGGCATATTGCTCTCCGCGCAGGGATCCTGCCCTCGTTAGAGGACAGGATAGCCAGCCCTCAGGGAATACAGCGGGCGCAGAAGTACGCGCTGGTCAGCGTAGGATCCCGGCTCCTGCAGGTATTGCCAAAGACGAGCGAGCTGTGTGTGGGAGGAGGCTGGGATGGCAAGGAGAGCGCGCTCTGGAGCCTGCGGAGAGCTGCCTTCTTGCTGTTCCTGCGTCTGTCACAGAGCTGCTTGGTGATGGCTGGCAAATCGGACCTTGTTACCGGCAGCCTCCCGCTCTGTGGACCTCGTTCCCCGCTGGCAGCTGAGAGAAGCGTGGCTGAATTTGCAGAAACGCTGAACGCTCACAGCTGCACGTGGAGATCGTTTAAGCAGTTCCTTGAACAAACACGTACCCCATAATGACATTGAGCAGATTAAGGTCTAAGGTAATTTTACTTGGCTACTGAAAATTAGGGGCAACTTTTGAGATTTTTGGCTTTAAAAGTCTCCTTGGTGTCCTGATTTGCAAGATACAAAATGGAGTCAGTAATACTTCCTAATCTCACGCAGACCTTGGAAAAATAAATTAGTTTATCTTTTTAAAGCTCTCAAAGAATGCAGTGCTGAACATCATGGACAGAAAGTAATAATTAATAATTTTGCACTCAGAATTCGAATAGGAGAGCAAATGTTAGGTGTGAAAAATATGAAGAAAAATGTTGCACCCCTTTCATTTTTTTCATTACAACATTTTAACAAAAACATGCAGCAGGAGGAGTAAGTGATTTTTTTTTTCAATAAAACGTTGGACCATAACCATTTCTTTTCCTCTTCTTTTAAGGATATCTCTTTCCATTTTCTCATTTACTTATATAAAGTCTTTGTTCCTCCATTTTTCTATAAAAAGGCATAGTGTATTATCTAGTAAACATGAATGTTTTGAGATTGAGTTAAAAAAGGAAAAAAAAAGATTTTGGGTGAATACTGCTAAATTGTTATGACACATGAAATAACAAGTGCCAATGGCAAATGGCCAGATGTTTTACACCAGAAACCCTTGTACCTTCCAGCTGCTTTAGTCTGCTTTGATGATGCAAAAGCATCTGTAGAGTGAGTTTAATTGACCAATTAAGCTGGGCTTGCAATGGTTTTGTACTAGTGAGTTACCAACAATATGAGCACAAGCATCAGTCTCTTCTGCAGCTTTTCAGCACTATTTTCAGTCCAGGAGTGGAAATCACCACGGTCCCTTTGGGTCCCTAGGCAGCTTGCTTTCTCTGGAACCTGGCCGTGGCTACATGCAAGCAGGTACCCTGCCTCTCGGAGGAGCATCTCGGTCTGCCACGTGCACCTCAGGCTTCCGGACTTTTGAGCCTGCCCACATCCTCAGGCCTCACTGCGTAAGCTGATTCAGCTGACCCCGCCGTGTTGCTGTGGAGGAAGGCACCCCTGAAATGCACAGGCAGTTGGCCTTTTTCAGCCTCTTGAACAAAACAGATAGTACCCGCAAAGCAGCGCAGAGCAAGGCAAACGAAGCAGGCTTCCTCTTTGTCACACCAACCCTGATAATCCATAATGCGGGGAATCCGTGCTGTGTGCTATCCGGCACTGCGAAGCAGCACTGAAGCTAGCGTCTCCAGTATGCCCAAGTGGCTCCGCACCACCCGCTCTGCTTATAGCTGGTGCGCTAATGAAACGGGTAGGCACCTCCTCTGCAGGGAGGGCGTCTCTTCCTAATGACTGTAGGTGAAAATAGCATACTGTAGCCTAGCTGAGGGAATAACCTATCCCATAACAAGTTCTAGACTGAGGAGAGCAAAAAGGAAGGTTTGAACATTCTCCGTATCTTTTTTTCTTCTTACTCTCTATGTAATCAACAGTTTTGTACTTCATTTTCAAAGAGCTTAAAAATAAGCCCTCGTAACTGTCCTTTCCATCTTTTCTGCTGAAGAGTCACCGCTATTCTTCACGTTTTTTATATGTCCTCTTTCAATTACAGCTACTTCAATATAATCACATCTTTGGTATTTGGAATTTGCTGTTCTGATAAATATGTCAACAGATCCCATGCTTTTAATATATAGCTTGTTAAGCAAAGAGATAGTCACTTCCCTTTCTTTGTCGGATTAATAGAAATTACCAGAACTTAGAGTCAAACAATTAGAAGCAGAAATTTTGTGGTGAAATGTAGGCAAAACTCAGTTTCTGAGGGTGTTGTGCTGGGATAGGGCCTTAAGCTGTGAAAGGAACTGGGGTTTGGGTGCAGTAAGAGGAGATTAATGTGTTGGCTACTGCAGTTGTCAGAGCCTTCAATTCTTGGCCACAGTTGTACCAAGTTATGCAGAATCTCAACACTCCCAATTATGAGCGCTTCAAGGTGAAGCTGACTTCTCTCAAAGACGTATGAATTACGAAGCAAGCTGCATAGCTGTGCCTGATGTCATCTTTGCTCAGAATGCAAAAGAATGTAACAGCTAACAGCTGTTGGGTTTGTCTGACCACATTCTAAAAGCTTCCTGAAAGCACTGGGCTGACTTTGCTTTGCACCTACAAGGGTCCAAAGTGACGGCTGACCAAGCCAGACCAAATAAAGCTTACGAGTACTCAGCTGGCAGTGGCCAGGCAAACCTAAGTTCCAATCAGCGGGTCGTCAGGATGCGCAGTCTTGGCACCTCTGCGCGCAGGGCTGAGTGACAACAAGTAATGTTGAAGCCAGTTCACAACGCTTTACGTTTTCTGCAAGAGGCGCAGCTGAAGTAGCCTCTCCCAGTCCCTTCAGCCATGAAGAAGGGAACCAAGAGGGTGTATTCCATTCTCTGTCGGGCAGGTACCTGGGAAAACCTGGTAGTTTTTTGAGGGGGAAGATTGTCTGGAGAAAATATTCCACATCCCAAATCTTTCCCCGTTGTAATTGTGCCCTCTGTCTGTCTGAAGACCCCGAGGACTGTGCATCTGATGGGATGCGCATACTGTGAATACTCTGAGATTGATTACATACTGTGTAACTTTTGAAAATCATGTTACGAGCTGGAAAGCCATTTAAGTTAGAAGCAGCGAGTTAATCACCAGACCTGAAAAACTGCTGGCCCGCTGCACTGCAAAATGCAGTGAGGATCTAAGAAGAAGAAAAGTCTCCCTTGCTGTATTTTCATTGTGTGTCTGAGAAAGGAAAAATCATGACTTATTCATAGGCATAGTGGGTAGAAACCCAGAATTAAACAAAGTAAGTTTAAATTAAGAAAAGAAAAAAAGAGGAAAACAAGCTTCCAGCTCAAGCAAGAGACAGGAGTAGCTGGGGCTGCTGCTCTGAGCTGCTTCGTGGGGGCAAGGACTGTAAGCTCACTATGTTTCTTTCTTTAAATAGTAACATTCAGAAGGTGAATTGTTGCTTAAAAAGTTATTTGCCTGCTTATATAATACAAATATGCTTCAAAGGTAGTACGTGACGCCTAGGAGACAGTTCTGGTTCAAGAAGATGGCTGTTTTATTTCCCTCTTTATTATAGCTACAGTTCCATCTTTTTAACCTTTGTGTTTGCTAGAATAAGCTTGCAGGACGCTGTGCTTCTGTGATATTCAGAGTGGTGACTCTGAAAACCTCAAAGTACATTCTCTCTCTAGGAAAAACAAGCCATTGTCCAATTCAGGAGGAGTTTGATCTCAGGGACCGTGATGTGTCTCCTGAGAAGATTGCAAGTATGTGGTTGAGAGCTGATAGAGGCAGTGCCAGGCTATGAGGGGAAAGCTTTGCAACAAACACTGCCCTTCTGGAAAGGAATCAACAATTCGCAGATGACTCCCCCCAAATTAATACAAAGGTTTACTCTACTGTCTTTTTGTCGGAAGAGAGGAGCCAGCAATTCTTGTCCCTTTTCTCCCCCGTCACGGGTAAGAGAGTAGGAGGACAGGTTTGACGTCATACTCAATAGAAGATAACTGTGACTTTGGGCAGCTGCTGTGCATCCTCTGTTACTACCCAGCACGTGCTTTGTGTGGAGCACAATCCGGCAAGATGAAGAAGAAATCTGTATTACACTGGCCTTCTCCAGATCTCCAGAGTATTGGGCCCCTAAGCAAGCCGGGCAGAGAAATCTCATTATTAGAAAGGGCAAAAAACCTTACATGTGACAAACTTGGGGATAATATTAAGGCTTTCCCTTAGAAAAGAAAATGAAAGCCCTTTATCAAATGTACTTTTCTTGTCTCATTTATTTACATAATGAAAATAATGATGATTCTGCAAATATCTCGGAGGAATGTACAAGTTACGTGATAGATTTTGCTTGCAGGATTTGAAATACATCATGGTCTGGTATTCTTGTGGGGGACTCAAAATTTACTGTCTCTGTCAGCACTTACAGCTTTAGGATGGAAAAATAACAGGAGAAACGGGGCTGAGGAACAGTTTTTAAATATCTTGCGGTTGTATTAGTTGGTGCATTCCGTTAAGATAATTAATTGATTGTTGTTTCTCTCTCCCCAACCTTCTTGTTTTTCTTCTTCCCCTCTCCATGTCTGTCCTCCTATCCTCCCCACCCACCCTTATTTTTCTCTTCCTTTTTGCCCCTCTGATTGGCATCCTCTTCTTTGCTCTGCCTGTACGAGACAGAAGCGGGGTGGCAATGAGAGGTGCTGCAGGAGCAGTCTCGCGGTGTGGGAGCTCCAAGAGCAGTGCTCCCACACCACGGGACCACTTGGGCACTGGTGGGACTGTCCCAGGCAATCCAGGACAATTGTAAGCTCTACTGGCTGTCACGTAGGAATCGTGCTCCATTTCAGAAAAGGGCTGACTGTTGAACTGGGACCATTTTAACTGGCAAAGAATTTGTATAATAAGAAGTAAAACAAGCTTGCGTGAAGACTGTATTTATGTTACTAATACGAAAGG
This sequence comes from Theristicus caerulescens, assembly GCA_020745775.1. NCBI lineage: Eukaryota > Metazoa > Chordata > Aves > Pelecaniformes > Threskiornithidae > Theristicus > Theristicus caerulescens. The sequence goes on along the minus strand of CM036561.1, from coordinate 126,088,947 downwards.
CAAAGATATGTTTGCATTTTGCATTCTACTAACCGCTAACACATATCCTATGTTTGCAGCTTTCATTTAGTTCGATTTGCATGACTCTACATAAACTGAAAACTCTTGTAATGTACCTGGTGATGGAAAATCCTTTAAAGCAGGTTGAATGTGTAGAAAACAAAAAGCAGCATTAGCATGTTTGTCTCGTTTTCTGTTTTCTTAACATACTGGCTTGTCTCACTCCCCGTGAGTTGTCTGTCTCGGAGCCTGTTCCCAGTTGTCTTAACGTGCATCGTTTGTAATCATATGTTCTGATAAAGATGAGAAGTTAAAGAAGGTTAAGAATCTGGATTTTCTCTCGTCAAATATTATTCTTTTGATTATTTATTTCTTTACAACACCACGAGCTGAATTATATAAAGTTTCAGAATAGCCCCCACAAGTGGGGAGCACGAGCCTTTGTACCATAAACCGAATTATTAGACATGTGGTTACAAAATTTGATCGTGCACTTTTACACGCACACTTCTGTGGGTGCAGTGTAAAAGCTTTGAATGTGAATCTGTGTTGTATTTATGTGTAGATGGGAACTATGCAAAACGTATCTGGAAAAACACACCTCTGGGGCGGAGAAAATAACCTGGGGCTTCTTTCAGCAGAAACCTACTGTTTGAGAGCGAGTAGCATCCTTTGGACTATTCACTTTCACTTTCTCAACAGCATTATCTCAAGTTAACGCATCCTAAATGTGTGTGGCAGCATGCTGGTTTCACCACATTTGTCCCCAAGGCCTGAACACATTGTGCCTGGTATTTTTACGGTCCCTGTCAACCTCCTGAACTCAGAGTCAATCTCCCTTCTCCCGCGGGTCAGCACAGAGCTGGCCCAAGAGTCGTCTTCATTTGCGTGACACTTGGGGGGTGTGGAGTTGAGGGATGCTGACACTGGCCCAACGCACAAGGTGGTACCAAGATTTCTCCCCCTGAACTTGAGCGCTCTCTGCACTGAGGCTGATGCAAATTATTCAGCTTTTTTTGAGGGTTTTTGTGTAGTTGTAGTCTAGGAAGGATCGGAAAAGTGTTGTTTCTGATACGTTTTGCTATGCAGGGGAAGGATGCTATTTTATCTACCTATTATGTTTTACCTCCAGCCCAAAAGTTCTCCGTATACTGTGGGTTGAATATTTTTACTTATACAATGAGCACAGCTTCAAAACATGTCAGAGTTTATGGAAGGAATAGCAAAACAAATGGAAAAGACTCTTCCTCTCAAACACGATCACAAACCCCGAGAGAAGCCTAAGGAAAGAGAGAGACCACCTAGAATATGCTGAAGTTGGGTTGATTCTGATGCCTTGGTAGTATATGGAGAGAGTTCTCCTCAAGTCTCATTACCTGAAGTACTCAAAAGTTCTTAGCTCAAGGACAGGAATTTAGGTTTTCCCTGAAGCCTGTTACAGCGTGTTCCTTGAAGCTGGGTTTGGCAAAGGGGGCTGAGGGATCTTCCAGGCAGCCCCGTCTGCCCAGCGGATTATGTCCGACAGATCTCTGTGCAATAGGGCCAGCCCGTTTACAGTAGTTGTTTAGTTTAACAGCTTTACAAGATGGTTAGAACAATAAACTTGTTAAAAAATAAAGGCCTTCAGATTTCATTCAGAACTGATTATCCTTCTTATTAATCTGCTTTTCTGCTTGCTCACATTTGGAGACTGAACTAGAATGACATGGAATGCAATGACTAGCTTCCCTTACACAATACGAAAATGGCTATCTCCACCATACCTTCTGCAACACCTTTTCTTTTTTTTTTTTTTAAAGAGTGCATCAGCATACATGTGAAATCATAAATATTGTAACCATGCTAGGGCTTTGTCAGTGCTACGCTTTTAAAAAATAATTTAGATTACAATTGATGTTTCCCTCTACTTTTGTTTCAGCTTTGCTTTGATCCACTGTATTAGAGAGTGGATATTTTCATACTGAATGCTGTTCTTTTTTGTTGTCTTGTGTTATCTACAAAATGTAAAGGAAAAAACTCGTATGTGTGTTGGGATGGGAAAACCAATGGGTGTAGAATTCACAAAATCTTTTAGTCACTTCTTAAAGCTCTCGGAGTTTTGCAGCACTTGTAGGGCACTTGGGAGTTCCCCCTCCTGCCAACCAGTGGAAGCAGACTTTTAAAAGCTGCTTTTGCATTTTTTCTGAAATGAACAGTGCATTTTTTAAAATCTTGGATTTTTAATTCTCGTGTCCAAACAAGCCTACCAGTAGTGGGTGGTCTCTTGGAACCTTGCTTTCTCTTCTTGGGAGCAGCCCTGCTCATTTTTGTTTTGTGTAGCAACCAGCTATGCTCCCTCTCCAGGCAGCAGCCGTCCAAACGCACCCTTAGTCTCCCGTTTGGACTCCCTGCAGCTTCTTCTCTACCCATTTCTGCTGGGCCCAGCCTGTCACCTTCTCAGTGTCAGGACATTTTTGTCCATCTGTCCCTGCTCCAAACCTCGTTGTTTGTTGCTTCCATTCAATGTTGTTTCTGAGGATCCAATTCTGTTCCCATTGGGCTCAGAACAGAATATTTGTGTTCTCACCAATTTAATACTGATGCAGACAGCGTCTCTCATCAGAGAGCAATTATGCCATGTGCTCTAAAAACATGAATTCATTATCCCCGTCCCGCAGAATTTATCATAACAATTTTTGGTCTGTTTTTCTCTCTTTTATTTTCCGTCTAAATGGATCTAACTCCCCGCCGTGGCCCTGTTCTCTAAGATGACATCTCTCTCATCACCCTCAAGGCGTCCCACTCTTCCCAAGCCGCATCCCCTCTTCCCCCCCCCAGCTCTTGGCTGTCTACCTGTTAGTCTCTGTCCTGGTGCTGCCTGTTCACCCCCGCTGTGATTTAGGCTCCTCTTCCCACTCGTTGGTCTCGGCCGTGTCAGCAGCCGCCTTGGTTAGGTGCGAGTGAATGGGTTGCCACTTGCGCCTCTTTACATTTCTGCGTGAGGACCCATAAAGAGAGGGGGTGAGATTTTGTCAGTTTAAATCTGGAGTTAGCGCGCCGATTTATAACCGTGCACACTTGTTGTAAGCATATCATCGAGATAATCATTAGTAACAGAAATTTTATTTGCTGTATTCGCAGTATCTAAAGAACCGAAAGCCCTCTAATGTCTGAGTGTGTCTTATCTTTCCTGGAACTCATTCACCCCGTAACGTAATATAAGCACATTTATTTTAAATTACTGGAAAGAAACCGTTAATGCTTGTATTATGTTTTAACTTGCTTTCCTTTGGAGGCAGGGAATTGTCAAGTAAGTACTAACACCACGCAGCGCAGAAAAAGCACAGATTGCTGTGAATGTACAGTGCAGATTGCAGAGGTCAAAAAGGGTAAATATATGTCATGTGCTACAGTGCCGATTTCTTGTCTTGACACTGCTATCTTATCTATCAAGATAAATCAGGTGTAGTCACAGACTTGTTCAAAATGAAACGACTTGTTAAAATGTTAATAATTTGATGCTGCTTTTCATGTGTTTTATTAAGATGATACTAAGGCAATGAATGCATACGTGTGTGTATATATACATGTACATGTATATATGAATGCACACAACATTTGTGTTTGTGTGTACTGTGAATAGATAGCTATAAAAGTGTACGTGTGTGTGTATGTTTCCAAATTAAATCTCATGCTTACAATCTAGTGATTATCAGTCATGTCACAGTGGTAGTGTTCCCTTGCTTTCGTAAAAAATTTTGGCTTGCTCTTCTCATGAACTTTAACTGATATTCCTAGGTAAAGAAAAGTAAAAATGATCTGTTTTAAAATTACACTAAAACAGAAAAAAGAGCAGGAAGCATACGAGAAAACGATTTCTTATTTTCGTAAGTGCTGATTGAAAGGCCTTAGTAAATCTGGGCTGAACTGGCTTTGCTGTTCTAGCATCACCGAATGATTTGATTTTGTAAGAGAATTAAGTTTTGCACTAATTTCCTCCACCCCTTCGCTCCTGGCCTTGCGCCGCTGTTCGGTCCAGTTGCCGCTGAGGGTTACGTAAGGTGGCTCGATTGACCACTTCCAGAGAAAATAAAGGTACTTGTTTCCCTGCGAACAAAAAAGTACAAGCTGTCCCTGCAAGAGAGTTGGCCTACCCGTGAACAATTATGGGGCTAAATTGCAGGCTGAGCTAGGAGAGAAAACAAGCAGCCATTGTGTGAAATTCCCAGCAGCGCTGATGAGGCTGGTGCGTTTCTACCAGTTCCCATCCCTGTCAGGCACCTGCAAATAAAGACATGGAATCACATTCTCCTTCCCTATAAAGTGTGCAAGAAGCATGGATGTAGCTTCCTTTTTTGCCTCCGTCCTGTAGGATCTTTAGTTCAGAGCATACCCAGGGATGCCAGGGTCCGATGTTTCCGAATTTGTAGACTGGTGCACTCTTTAATTTCTGTTTTAGTTCTTGCTGGCATGCTTGAATAGCATGTTTTGTGCCACAAAGGAATGACTGATCAACTCTAAAATGCTTGTGCATGAGTAAAGTGGTCAGAAGTACACCTAAACTGTATTAAGTTTCTTACTTGGCTTTGTTTGCTGCTTACAAGGGGATCAAGGTAACTCTTTCACTCTTTTAATGTCACGAGATCACCTGCTGCTAATGTACTTTGCTAGTAGTTAGTGAGTTTGCTTGTTTGCTTAAGAAGTGGGTTAGTTTGTTTACTTCCAGCTTCGTTCTGCCTTTTTTAGAGCTCAGATTTTCATGCTACTTACTCCGCCAATGAGTATTCTAGCTGTGTAGCAATAAGTGTTCTAGCTGTGCGTTTTGTCAATTGTTGCCTTTAATACCTTCCATAAAAAATACAGTTGCTCCCTCTAAGCAAAAGGGATTTCAGTCTTCTGCAATGAACTTTTGCAAAACAAGAATTAAGGGTAGTTACAGTATATGGACAAGAACAATCTCGTTTTCACAGCATATAGAATGTATATCAAGTTCACACCTTTTTTAAATCTTAAACCATGGAAGTGCTGCCCAGATTCGAGTGTTTATTAAATAAATTGAGGCCAGGCATTTTGATTTTTTACTTACAGAACCCCACTGCTGTTTAACCCCATCTCCAGAATCTGCAATTGCAGTTTAAAGGCACGCAGTGGGGTTTTTTGTATTATTAACAGCAGCCAGCAAGCGACGTTTTGGAGCAAGCATTTAACGATAATACCTGTTTTTATTCTTTTGCCATCACCACTTCTACCCCAGCCTTCTAGCAAGATCCATTTTGTAAGTCAAAGACGATCAAACACGATCGAGAAGCCAGGCCGGATTTCTGCGGGCTGACTTCTCCAGTAACCGGCTCTGTTCTGCTGTCAGCAGGGTTAGAAAGAGCCCTCGTGAATTTCTGTTAGCAGAAAGGGAGAAGCATTATGCTTAAACTAACGCAATGGGCGTCTAAAGCGGAGGCTGTGCAGCGGGCGTTTGATTTTGTAAGGTCAGGGACTTCTAGAGGCTGAGCTCCCGCTGCTCCTCTTAGGTTTGTGCCTCCTCTCTTTGTCTTGGAAGGATCAGGCCCAATCGTAGCAGTAAAGGTTATCTGTCTTTAAAGGCCGTTTGCACGAATCAAATTTTGTTTCAGTCTGTGTTCTGCATTTGTCTTTATAGCTACTTTTAGCAACTGTAATTACATAAAAATGCTTTGCTGGCCTTAGTCTCTGTTAAATTTGCATGGATGAATGACTTGTACATTTTAAAATTTAATCATTTTGTCTCTAATATGATTTTGAGAAGATTTTAATAAGGTCTTGTCGAGGTTTTGTGCTGGAATTTCTCAGAAGGAGCGAGGTCAGCTGCCAGTTGTAGAAAATCTTTTAGATCATTTCTGAATGCAACAATTTACTATCATTTAGTATTCAAGGATTTTTCTATGGATTTAAATCATTATGATTTAAAAAAATAAAATCAGTGTACGGTGGTCTGTTCTGCCACGCATCCACTAAATCTACATCAATGTTATTTCTGCTCTTTCCATCAAAATGCATACGATTTCAGTCACTTTACTGTACAAGTCTGAAAAAAAAAGCTAGGCATTAAGCTCACATAGTTGCAACTGGCCATTTCTTGTTCACATACCAAACATATGCTATGGTTTTGGAGGTTTTATTCTGCTTTCCAACATCTTGATTGTCGTCTTTTTGCAATGCTTGTTTCAGGCCACCAGTTAGCAGAGCTGCTCCTCAGCCTGAGAAACTGCAAAAGAACAATATCAACAAAAAAAAGAAACTGGTTGAGGTCAGGCTTAATACTTTTTTATTTGCTTTAGAAGTAACGGGTGCTGGGTGAAATTCAGCCCTATTTCGAGGGCAGCTGAAGTCGTGTAGAGGTAGAAGAGAAGAGAAAGACATTTCTAGAAGTGCGTTCGGCTCTGGCAGCAAACACCAGATGTGACAGACAGCAGCCTCTGTGTGGAAGAACCTCAGATTCAGGGTGTTAAAGCTTACCTAGGGTATCAGATCTCTGCAAACCCCAAATTTGTCTCAATTTGAAGGGCAGGTAGAGCCAATGCGTTGTGCATCCGCAGCAGAACCCACACTCCCCACGTAACCCCAAGGGAAACACAGTCAGAAACCGCACTTTCACACAGGAAAAATCACGTGCGGGATTCGGAATGATGAAATTTGCTCGTTTACTTTGCAACATACGCTTGTGCCCAAACTGTAGGACCCCCCAGACAGCTTTCTGGAATTTCCACGTCATGTGCTGAACAAGGAACGTTCTGTGACCTGGCTGGACAATTTGCAGCAGTTGCTCGGCCTGCCAATGTCGTTCAGATTGTTCAAAGTCAGCTGGCGTTGTCTTTGGGACAGATTCACTGCGGCTGCCTTCGGGGCTATAAAAGCAACTTAACAACAATCCATTAGCTCGCTGTTTGTCTGGAGGAAATTTCCTTGGCAGTTGCTTATTGCAAGCTGAAATTACACCTCTGATTAATGGCTTAATTGTAGAGTTACTTACAGCCTGCCTTTGCTTCTTATAAGGACTTGAAGGTCAGAATTTGGTCTGTTAAAATCTGGTAGTTTACAAGAATGATGTTTGAAGGCTCTTAAAGTAGTACAGATATTTGCAAATACCTGATACCCTGTACAGCTATTAAACTGCGATGGGAAGATTAATAAAATTGGACCTTTTTTGTAAGTTGTATATATTTTGAATGGAAATTTAAAGAAACAAAACATTTACAGCCAGCTGAATTATTAAAGAAATAATAAGATAAATGCAGTGCCTTAGTTGACTGATTAAAGCGTTGTAGATAGTCTGTGAGAATGTCCTGCCTCAATAAATTAGCAAAGAACAGAGATAACTGATTAATTATTGGTTAATTATTGCCTCTACAAGATATTTGTAGCTTGTGTAATTACTTTAGAACTGTGCTTATGTGATCCAAACTCTGTAATCTCCTTGTTTCTTCTTTCACTTCACTCTTATGCTTTCCTTTTGTTTTGTTTGACTAGGAGCTGGCTTTAGACCATGTTTTTGGATACAGAGGATTTGATTGCCGCAACAACCTTCATTACCTAAATGACGGTGCTGATATTATTTTCCACACGGCTGCAGCAGGCGTAGTTCAAAATCTTTCTACTGGTAATTCAGCTTGAAACAATACTTTGAGATAAAAAATGCTTTCCAAGTGAAATATTTCTGATTGAGAGTCTTAACTTTTTAACGTTCCTGTGCCTCTCTCACATTTTGCATCATGATAAATAATGCAAAGAAATTTAGATGGCTGTTGTATCGGATTGACGATTTCTCCTGTTCAGGTCATCCTGCAGAGCCACCCTGTTCCTTTCAGCAGGTATGGGGTTCTGCTAGGAAGCGTAACAAAAACCTGTCCTGCTTCTGCAGCTGTGCCTTGCTGAAATCTCTGCTGAAGACGCAGGAATGGCTGTCTCGGAGGAGAGAGCCTGGGTTTTGAAATGACTAGTACATCCATTGTTTCGTTTGAGTTGGTTTAGCCAAGTCACGCTCCAGGGAAGGGTACATTTTGATGCAATACAGCGTGAGCAAGTTGCTCTTTGGAAGGGGTAGAAATATTCCTTGCCTTTTGGGTAATGAAGAGGAGGAAAAACACCAAAAATTTATCTGGCCCTAAGTCGTAGCACCATCATCTCTATATTCTTCATATATCTCAGGAAACAAAGATAGGAATTACAGGACTTTTGGCTTTATTTTGCTCCCTCTTGGTGCCACAGGGAACCAATCGGTCACAGCGGTGCTCTCAGCAGCTCTGCTGCCGAGCGGGGGCGGAGGCAGAAACGCTGTCACATCTGGTGGCCTTTGGGGACTCCAGTCCTAGCGCGGCCTCTGACCCGTGGTGCTGGGAAGCAGGGTCCCATCTGTTCTTTTTGGGCCCTTTCCCTTGGGAGGATGATTGCGAAGCGCTGACTTCACAGGGCTTCGCTCTCCGCTTTGCTTCCCACTGACTGCTTCGATTTACTGGGAAACCTGCGCCCTGCATTTGCTAGTTTTGCTTTTTCGTGCAGTTACAGGAGGCTACAGGAGGATTTGTGGGCTGATTCCCGCTCCCTGGCCGTAGCTAGTTTACCAAATATTGCTTTTATAGATATATGTGTTAATGGTTACGTTCGTGGTGCATTTGGTAACGGTGCCTGGGAACGAGAGAGAGCGGCTGTCGACACAGTTATTGCCCTATCCCCGTCCGTCCCCTGGAGAGCACGGCACGAGCGTAGCAACCAGCTGCTTGAATAGTCTTTGCCTCAGTGGTGCTTCTTTCTTCGATACTGTTGTGAATAAACACATGTTTGAATTTTATTAGGTAGCCAGAGTTTCTACCTGGAGCATACCGATGACATTCTCTGCCTAACTGTGAATCAGCACCCAAAGTATAAAAATATTGTGGCTACCAGCCAGATCGGTAGGTGACTCTCCATATAACAAAGCTTTACTCAAAAATTATCAGGGGCACTGCTTTATTTTGGGCTTTTCTGTGTAGGACTTTTACCAGGACATGCCAGTGTTACTGTCCTCAAACTTTTTCTTTGATTTGAAAGAGGTCATCGAGCTTCAGGAATTTCTTATGATTTCAATTTCATCTCTGATTGTGAGTCATTGGATTTTGGAGTTAATTGTAGTACAATCATATTTCAGAAAGCAAGCTTTGATAAACTGCACTAAATCACCTCATTAATCTGTAATCGTAAGATTTATAGAATTCCCTCTTTCCTGCCTGTATCCAAGGCACTTGTTTAGCAGTAAAATGCTTAGCAGTGGAAATACAATACTGAAAATTTCCTATGCAGAGGTACAAAAGCTATCTGGAAAAGGAAAGAAATAGAGTGAAATCTCAAGAGAAGTTACGACACATGTAAGGGGCCAGTTGTGAAACCATATGTATGTATTTGCTTATTATTTATATGGACCATCCTGTTAGATTCCCCGGTGCCTTTTGCAGGAGTAAACATGGTGTGGGAAATGCAGGATCGTTTGTCCCAAGCCTTGGGAAGGATCTGTTGCCTTTCACTTAGCCCAGCTTAATACCGGAATAATTAACTTCATGAAAAAGATTGGTGTCATTCTAATTCATAGCATTCTGGAAGGAGGCTCCGGTCCCTAACTTCTGTAATAAGTAACTTAACAGGGGGCAGAAAAATGGTAGTGGATGAACACCTTGACAACCCATCTTTGCCACCGGTACCGAGTGCTGTCACTTCCGTTTGGATGTTGCCTAAACACAAAAATCCCTACTGAGGTTGTCAGAGCTCCAGTTCAAAATGCTGATTTCTATGACACGGCAAAGGCGACTGTTCGAGGCCCCTTTTCTATTCTGTCCATAAGAGCCCATGAAATCAGTGTTTCTGATTTTGGTCGATGTTCTGTGTAACTACAGAGTCGTTTAACTATTAAATTTAGTGATTTTTAAAAACTGCATGTCTTTAGCATTCCTTTAAATACCATTTTTAAAACTCAAAAGTACTAAATATTGTTGCGATATTTGTGTATAAGAAACAATATACCCAAAAAAAGTTCAACAATATTCCTGCTTATTTGTTTTGTTGATTTAATCCATATCCATTTTCAAATTTTTAATTTTTTTTCCTTCTGGTGCTGATGCTGGCAGTTCAGCATTAGAAACATGACTTATTTCACCTATTGTTTTCCCTTGGTGCTTCCTCATTTGCCATTGCTCTCACAATGCAGGTGATATGACAGAATTTCCAGGTAAGGCTGATTCGTTTGTGAATTTTAGTCAGCAGAGTTATGTAAAAGTCTCATGTTACCTCGTTGTATCTGTGCGAATCGCGGATACAAGTGAAGCATCTACCGACGATTTCTTTTGCATGAGGTTCTTCATAAATGTTATGTTGTTCTTTTAGAATTTGTCGTACTTCATGAAATACAATGATTTCCCCCGGTGTTTTGCAAGCTATTATGATTTTTTTTTTTGAGTAGTGTTAATCTTAAAACGAAACCAAACCCCACAACTTGTAAGTGTCTGTTTAGGTTAAATGTTCTTGAAAAATGCCTATTTTGCATTGAAGCTTTCCAGGCGCCGAATTAATTCTCTTTGTAACGCATCTTTTTGCACATAGGTACAACGCCCACAATTCACATATGGGATGCTATGAGTAAGCAAACGATTTCCATGCTACGTTGCTTCCACACCAAAGGGGTCAACTACGTTAACTTCAGTGCAACTGGCAAACTTCTGGTTTCAGTGGGAGTTGACCCAGAACATACAATCACGGTGTGGAGGTGGCAAGAAGGTAACTCTGCAAAAAACGCGTGCCTTCCGCCTAACAGAACTGCGTGCAATTATTTGCTTTTCCCTTCAGGTCTTTGGAATAGATTTGTGTTCCTACTCTGAGTATCGTGGCTCCCTAAGTCACAAAATCACTTAAAGGAGATAGCAAAGTGCTAGGAAACATGAATAAGAAAATAAGTTTTAAACTTTTGTTAGAAGTTAAGGAAAGACTGTTGGCTAATATAAAATTCCATGAAATTAAGGAAAATATTTTTTGTTCCTAAATTACTTGAACTTTAAATTCTATGCCACAGATAGGCCTTTGGGAAGTCATTTCCAGGAAAGAATTATCATCCTCAGAAATGGTGGAGGGGAGAGAAGTGTCTCAGCTCCTTGGAGGTTTCCCTGTGGGTTTCCCCAGATGGTAACTCATTGATGATATACAGAATTTCTGTGCTGTTATTTCACTGACCAAGGAGACAGATCTTGCTACGAAGACCTAAATCCGCATTTCCTAAAACTGTCAGATGCAGTGGAATAACCAGGGACCTTACAGGTTGCATGAATTAAGATGTTTGATACACTGAATAATGCTGGGATTTGCTTAGCTTTCAGCATCTGGGACACAGTTCCCTAATCCAATACCAGCTCAATTTCTTTTATAAAATCGTATCAGAGCTTAATTTTGCAGATGAATTTACCTTTATTTTCATCCTTTCCTAATGAAAACAGGGGCTAAAGTTGCTAGCAGGGGAGGACACCTGGAGAGGATATTCGTTGTAGAGTTCCGCCCGGATTCAGACACTCAGTTTGTGTCTGTTGGGGTAAAACACATGAAGTTCTGGACATTGGCTGGCAGCGCTTTGCTTTATAAGAAAGGAGTCATTGGTTCCATGGAAGATGCCAAAATGCAAACCATGCTTTCTGTTGCCTTCGGAGCGGTGAGTTCAAATTACTTGCTAGAAAATGTTATAATACATTTTTATTAAAAGTGCCAGTATCGATTTCCTGTGTTGGAATCCGGCAGTGTGGACAGTGCAAGCCCATGAAGCTCTTATTTATTAGTTAACCTTTTAATTCAAAACTCGTACGCCTTTAGATCCTCATGTAAGTTTTCTAAGCAGGGTTGGGTTTCTCTGTTCGTGAACATTTTTTATTAATGTCTGTGCATGCCTACAGCATCAGCTGCCATGGCTTTTATTTTTTTACTTTGCTAGTTATTTAGCGCTTCACTGGTTAACTTAGAAAAATGTGATATTGCTATTTTGTGTATAGGCTCTGCAGCCTTTTTTTCTGCCGAGAGTATTTGGTATGCCACATGCTAGGGATCCAGCTAATGGTGACAGTACATAGTGCTCTCCTGTGTGGTCATTAAGGAACCATAGTCCTGAGCCTTAGCCTTCATAGTTAAGGAAAACAATACATATGAACAGTGAAAAAGCAGTGTTCCTATGATACGAAGCTCTGAAATAGCTTCTGCTTCACCCAGAAACCCCACAGAAATGACCTTTGCAGAGGTTAAGCATAAATTATACAAATCGCCAATTCAAAGAAACCCTTTGCTCCTCATTGTCCACCCTGGACAATAGTACTAACGTGTGAAATGTGAGTGTATAAACTTAGGCACCCAAATCCTCATTCTTGTGCCCAAACAAGTGACTTTGTTGTCAAAAATTGCTTAATTCTAAACATTTCTTTCTATTCTGGTGGCATTATTCCAGTATAAAATGGGAGTAATGTAATGGACACTAAAGGCCCCAAAAGTGATTTTAAAAAAGCAGCAGAATGTAATGTTAGAACAAACAAACTGCTTGTCTGTACTTTCCAAGTAGAAGCAGTCCAACAGACGTTTTATTCTTTTAAATAATAAAACTGATGTCCTGTAAGGGGCAGCTGCAAAACCAGCAGATGAACTCCACTCCATGAGCGTATGTCGTTCGTGCAGGATGGTTTTTATTTCCTCCAGTGTGTCATTGAATCCCCCTGGCGGGGGGGCCCAGGTGAGTCCAGGTCACAGGAGCATGAGTAAATTGCTCATAGAGTAGGGGCTGTGCACATACCCTCTGCTTCTTCGTGCATCCACGGACCTCGCTCCTTTCCATCCAGGTCCATCTAATGCCAGAGTCAACAGGTCGTGCTGCGATACAGCCACCCTCAATTTTTGTCTCAAATGGTGGAAAGTCATTCTGGGGCTTCTGTCCCGCAGTCCCTTCAGCAGACACCATTGCTGTTTGTTGCAGAACACGGGACTGTCCTCTGAACCCCTATCAGAAGGGCTCACTCACTATTTTGCCCAATATCTGTTATTTCAGAGTCAGTGGACTTCAAGGTCAGGCCATCTTTCGTTCTTTCGGCAAGCTTTTCCATTTAACAGAGCACGCTCCAGAGGAGCGTTTGCAAGGCAGAATACTTGCTGCTTTTTCCCATTCCTCAGGGAGTCCCAGACCTCTGACCAGTTTGCTCAATGGAGGAGTTTCATGGCCTTTATGAGAAATTATGCCATTGCTGTCTGTGGTGCCTAAAGGAGGTATCAGGTTGAGCGAGTTCTGCGTTTAAGTTTATACCCTATTTTCAACATCTTGAAGCTACTGCTCGCCAGTCATCTATACTGAGATTCACTGACGCATACTCAAAGAAGAAAGAAACGTCACTTAAAATTCAGTAGTGGTAACCTGCCGTCCATCTCACCAGTAGGAGACATGACACAGCACATGCGTAGCGAAAGAAGTACATGCATCTGAAAGATCCCAAGATCTTTATGAGATATGAGATGCATGAGGTCAACGTGCCCTGCGCTGGGACCCGTAGGATTTATAACATCTCAAAGAAACACCATTAGAGTGCAGTCATTAAACTCATTAAGCTCGTTCTCTCGATGCAGATGGTTTTAATTCCTACATTCATTGCATAGTTGACTCTTCTCAGGAAATTCAGTAGATAAAAGAATTTTAATTCAAGCTGAACAAAAATGCTAAGGTATTTATTATATCAGAGATCATTGCTATTTGTTGCAGAATAACCTTACGTTTACTGGTGCCATAAACGGAGATGTCTACGTCTGGAAGGATCATTTTCTGATTAGACTTGTGGCAAAAGCTCACACGGGGCCAGTGTTTACAATGTACACGACTCTTCGAGATGGACTCATTGTTACAGGAGGGAAGGAGAGACCGTAAGGCATATAATCTTCCTAAAGTGCACAACTTTTGTCTCTCTCATGATATTTTTATTTATCCCATACCCGAGACAGACCCAATGCTTCCGAGAGATAAATGGGAACTGTAATATGAACTGTAAAATGTACTGTAGCGGTTTCAATCTAGATTGTACACAACGTGCCCTGGTGTGTTAGTAAAGGACAAATAGGTAGGACACTCAGGGGTCGCAGTAATGCACGCTACACGCAAAGGACATACGGACCCTCAAATCAGCAACTGGTACGAACACCTGCATAAGCTCCTTGTTGCCTGAGCTCCTGCCAGCCTGGCAGAAGTGGGTTTGTCTTAATTTTTTAATTCTGTCAAACTACAGACAACCTCTCCCAGCGGAGAGACTGATTAGCAGGTTCTTTGATTTCCCAGAAGTAACATATTTGCCAAGCTTATCTTGGTGACAGATATTTGAGATTAAATGACAAGAGAACTATTTGTTTTTTACAAATTAGGCGTGATACTGTTTAAAACATGAAGCGTGACAGCATTTAAATTTTTGTTATTTCCTTCCCGTTACACAATAGTGAGGTGTCTTTATATACAGTAGAAGGTGATTCAATGTGTGTTTCGTTATTTAACGAGAAAAATACTGATGGGATTTACATGTGGGATTTGTTGTAGCCTGTGCAGAAGGAGACATCTGGGTAACACAACACACTTCTTTTCAGCACTAAAGAAGGGGGAGCTGTAAAGCTGTGGGATCAGGAGATGAAACGGTGCCGAGCCTTTCAGCTTGAGACAGGCCAGCTCATTGAGTGCGTGCGCTCCGTCTGCAGAGGAAAAGTGAGTGAGCTTTGGCACGCGTCACCGCGTGGTGTTCTTGGTGGGGGTCGGATGGGAGACGCATGGGAGAAGATTTCTGTAAAGCTGTGGGAGGAGGCTTCGCCTGCCTCGTGACGCTTCCTTACTTGCCTTCCCGAGCTCAGTGATGGGCTTTAAACTGCGCGAGGATTGCATTTCTGATGCTCGTGCCTGCCTTTCCTCTAGTCAGCAAGGGAGGGAACAGCCTTTGAGGGCCTCTAAAGGACAGTGCTAAGTGTAGGAACATATTTCGCCAGGGTAGGACCTTTCTTTTCAAATGACAAAAGGAACTTAAGTACCTAATTCACAAGGTTTGCTTCCCACGAAATGTAGGCAGAGCGTAGGTGCTTCAGTTAGGCAGAATGGATCCTAGCTTGCTTTTTTTTTTTTTAAAGTCACAAATAAAACAAGTTGCCACTGAGAATTACTGTTTGACTTTAAATTTTGGTAAAGTGGAAAACAATAGAAATAACTGAGTAGTTTGAGATGCTAAAATCGCTCTTGCGCATGTTTAAATTGTACTGGCAAATGTTGTGAAAGGAGTGTGTGACGATGCAGGAGCGTTACTTGACGATGGGTATCTGTCCAACCTAACGCTTCACGAAATGGTCTCTGTTTAACTTTGTATATCAAGCCTCAGGAATTTGACATGCTTTTTGACAACAAGAACGCTGAGGAATGGTGGTTTATATTTCTGTTCAAATAGCCATTAACCAATTCCAAACTGTATTCCAAGTTTTTGCCAAGAAAACTCTTGCAGTTTAGACGATGACAGTATGGCTAGAGCAGATGCAAGGTGCTCTTAGACAGTCTAACTGAGCCTAAAACCCTGTTTCGATTTTAATTGCCCCCAAATTATATTTAGTCACCTCAGAGGTACGAGAATCATCCTTTGCCAACTTGTATGTAAACACTTTGATCTGAATTAAAATCCTTAATGGCAAGATGGAAATCCACCGCGGCCACTCAGCAGTAACACCAGAACATGATACTGGATCTCGAGATGTGAAAGCATCAGTGTTTTCCTCTCCTGTTTTTAAGATGCTGCAGGAACCAGCAATATAAAGCAGGATGAGTTATCCTCGATATTTCTGCAATACATCAGTACTTTACTGCTATTGATATTCTCTCTGTTATACTGACAACCCACCTCCTATTCTTTTCTTCGGCTACAAACAGGGGAAAATTTTAGTGGGAACAAAAGATGGAGAAATCCTTGAAGTAGGAGAAAAAAATGCTGCTTCAAATTTGTTGATTGACTGTCACATGGAAGGGGAAATCTGGGGCTTAGCAACTCACCCCTCGAAAGACATATTTATCTCTGCAAGTAACGATGGAACGGCAAGAATCTGGGACCTGTGTGACAAAGTGAGTATCGCTAAATTGAAAAGTATCTGGTTAGAAGTGATCATTTTATATAGCCATGCACTTTTCCAACCGTGCGATGTGCCAGCTGCATACGCACTTAGAGCAGCCATGTAAAGAGAGCTGTGTTTCTTTTCTGGTTTGGTGCGGTCCTTTATTTCCTGCTATGTGGCGATGCGAGAAGCTAAGCCCTCGGTGAGGCAGCACACCGCTCGTCCCAAAAGCAAGCCATTTGCAGAGAAATGGGGTTATTTAAAAGCACTCGCGCTGATGGAGCGCCTTTGGTCGTGTATTGCTTTATTTTGATCTGAAAGTACAGGCTGGCGTGGATTAAGGAAGCATTTTCATTCCATCCTGACAGACCGGGTGCCAGAGATTGTCCTGTCACTGGCCAGAGCACAGACCCTGACAGCACGCCTGCCTCGCTGGCAAGCATGGCTCCCTCCTTTCTAGAGCCTTTCCTTAGAACCGATCGTGTTGCATATGCGTAGTTGAGGATTTTTTTCCCAAGTCAAATTGCATAACAACAACTATTTTTAAAAATAACATAAATAAAACATTTTAAAGAATAACAAAAGGGTTTCTGCTTATGCTAGCCTACATAAACCTTTTCAAAAGGCAGTTACCTGAACTAACAGGGATAATTTTAAAAATAGAAAATTAATATATCACCAATACAATCAGGTAAGCAAAAATGCAAGAGCATTCTACTATGTTTTCACATTGTAAATGAAATGGAAAAAACCTACCCTGATCAGCAGCTGTAGAAGCTATCAAAATCACCTTTCAAACAAAACAGGACATGGAGTTTTCAGCCTTTTCTGCTAGAGAGTATTCTTTCGGGTGTAAAACTCAAGTCACCCTGCAACAAGATAGATGCAAACTTGAAACTCCCAGCTGAACTACATCTACATTTTGAAGTCTGTTTTGCGAGGTATGCCTGGCAGGATGTGATTTTTGATGGGAAATTTCAGATTTGTATTTAGAGGAAACTATACGCAATTTGTTTAATGGGTGATTTTTATACTTTGTGTGGAAGCTTTCCGTGTGCTTGGTAGTTTCCTCCAGGGGAGGTATGAGCCTATTGCTTTCCTCGATACAGAAACTGCTGAACAAAGTGAATCTCGGCCACCCAGCAAGATGTGCCGCGTATAGTCCTGACGGAGAAATGGTTGCAATTGGCATGAAGAATGGAGAATTTGTTATTTTACTTGTAAACAGCCTTAAGGTTTGGGGCAAAAAGCGAGACAGAAAGTCTGCAATTCAGGATATCAGGTACGTCAGAAATTTCAGCTGAAGTTCTCTAAATACGCAGCCCTTACTCAAGAAAAAGTCCATCACGTTCCGAGTTGATGTCCAGATTTTTTGGTAACTCCCCATTTGTCGAAACCTGCATGAAATCACGAAATGCATTTACTGGCTGACTGATGGCTTTACATATACCTGTGTATCTTATGTACCTTATATACCGCACACTTTTTGTTCCTGTGATTAATTTGGTTACAGCTACTTCAATATAGCTAGTAATTTGTACGCTGTGGAGCTGTGATTATGGGAATTAATATTATAGTACACTTTAAAATCGCAATTCTTGTTGCTTTCTCACAGAGGATCAGTGTTACTCTGCACACGTGCTGTGTGCTTTATGCAAGTGCAATATTAACATCAGTTAACTACTTATGATACCCTCGATTGTCCTCATCTCTTAAGCATCAAGGTTGGGTTTGGATTCAATCTTGCTATTGATAGAAGTTTTTTTTTGTTTTCCAGTAAAAGAAATTAGCTCGCTTGTGTTAACATGAGAAGCAAAAGAAAACCTGGCACAGAAACAGTAAATTTTATCCCCCTTCCATGTTTTACTGTCTAGGATCAGCCCAGATAACAGGTTTTTGGCAGTGGGTTCACAAGAACATACTGTGGATTTCTATGATCTCACTCAAGGTACAACCCTAAACCGCATAGGCTACTGCAAAGACATTGCAAGTTTTGTCATACAGATGGATTTTTCTGCAGACAGCAGGTACATTCAGGTACGTCTCAGGTCGACCCCTGTTTGTTTGTATTTGTTCTGACTTAGCTGTTATCAGACATCATAACAAGATGGAGGCAAGAAAGGGTGAGGGAGGCTTTCCAGAGTTATTCTGAATTTCTAGGTGCCCCTAAATCTTCCGAGGTAGACCAGATAACTCAGAGCTTTAGGATGTTTGCGGAGCTCTACGGAAAGTCCTCGCTTTCTGAATACTCAGGTCTTCCTCCTGGGTTCTGCATCTCGGCCATAGCAACATCGCTCAGTTCCCTCACAAGATCAGCACTGTGCTAAAGGCAAAGTGTTCCCTCGTGTCAAGGGAATGGGAACAGCACTGAGAAAGAATCTGTGAATTACAACCTCAAGATAGAAACAGTTCTCCTCCTCCCTTTCCCTAGGATGGGATGCATATGGTAGATGAATTAATATGTGAGGTTTCCTTCTGAAATTTTTCTGATTTAGTAAAATTGGGTTGAGATAGACCAGAGAGCATATAACTAAAAGGAAATCTGTCAGCTATGCAGTATGCATGTGAACACCTCATTCAGTTACCATCCTGTAACGTTGGTATTACTTCATATTGCATAGAATGAATTAGAGCTAATTAGGAAAACTCAGAGATTTTATTGTAGATGTTAATTTCCTGGTAAAAGCTGTTGAAAATATTACTGCTGGGAATCTTATCAAGAAAATGATGGCAAAGTTACTAGCTTTTTCCCTTCCTGCTTTCAGGTATCAACGGGTGCCTATAAGCGTCAAGTTCACGAGGTACCGTTAGGAAAGCAAATAACAGATCCTGCATTAATAGAAAAGATCACATGGGCCACATGGACAAGGTAAAAAACTGAACAACAAAGCTCTGCCTGACCGGGGACAGGTGTAATGCAGAACTAAGATCAGACCACAAGATGAGATTGTGTCAACCAAACGCTTGACATGTCCCCAGGGTCTGGCAAACCTGCGAGAAAGCTTACGCCCACCCCTTCCCCAAAGCTCTATCTTACACAGTTAGGTGTTTACACACATCGGTAGCTGGTTGGTGTCTGTAGTAATTATTACTGTAGTAATACCGATATACTGCCGTACATCCCCCGTGGCTTGCTGCCATGCGGCCCAGGCTTCCCAACCACGGCCCCTGACGTGGCTCCGTACCACTTCAAGCTTCGCTTTTATTGGCACGCTGGTGTAGGCGCTACCTGATCCCACCTCAGCAAACACAAGCGGCGTAGGAGGCACGGAAACATGAGCTGATTGCATTCAGGAAGGAGCTGTGGGTATCATTAAAATATATTTACTGACATGGATTTCTATAGGGCCCTCCCAGCACGATTGCAAAACCGTGGCTGTGTGCTTATTTTAACAAGTGGAACAGGCCAAAAGCAGGTCTGACAGTAAACAGGGGGTGATAATACAGGCAGGTTTTTGGGAGAAGGTAAGTGAGAATCCGCCTACTCTTACTGCTCTGCTCTCAAGCAAGCATAAAAATCTGCCCCAAATTACTCATTTCTGAGGACTCTTGACAGATTGTGGGAGTGGGGCAGACGCATCTGACAGTTAATATGCGGGGAAATAGGAACGATAATAAAGGAACTTAAACTAAGGGAAGAGCAGCTATTTTAAGAAATACTCTACATCCCAACAAGCATCCCCTCTGTCAAGAACTTATGGCTAAGAGAAGAGAACATTGCTGTCAAAAATCACTGTGGGAGGGTACCTACATGTCCGTAAGGCAAGGAGGAGACCATAGCTGCACAAGCGGCTTGTATGGAATGATGCGAGGGGTTTCACAGGAGAGAAACCTCAGGATTTATGGGTAGAGATGGTTTGAGCGCCACACAAAAAAAGGAATGTTCCTGTGATGCTCTCTATTATGAGATGGCATTCGGTGCAATGAATTACTTGTTTTTAAAGAAGGCCGGTTTTTATTACCAGGCTGTGTTGCCCCACCACGCTCTGGAAGAGGACAGCAGCACGTCAGCCTTACGGTCTAATACTCTTTTGTTAACTTGGTTTTCAAACAGCATTCTTGGAGATGAAGTCATTGGAATTTGGCCGCGAAATGCAGATAAAGCCGACGTCAATTGTGCATGTGTGACCCATGCTGGCCTAAATATAGTCACAGGAGATGACTTCGGTCTGGTGAAACTGTTTGATTTCCCATGCACAGAAAAATTTGTAAGTGGATATTTTATTTTAGTCTGAACAGTTTGCTTTTCCCCATGTTCAAACTCGTTAACATAGGATTTTAAGGCGTCCAAAGGGCGCGGTCCAGCAGTCACCTCCAGGCTGCTCCCAGGCAGGGCTGGCGGCAGAACCACGTCCCCAGGAGAGCAGCTCGCGGGTGACAGGGTAGGTGACAGCCACCGGGAGGGACGCAACGCGCAGAATCTAGGCGCCGAGCTGGGATTACTGTGGGCTGGAAGACGCCAGTACCGCTGGGGATGTGATGTTGTCTACACTCACAAGGCAACTTTGTCACTCCGTGATGCCACGCTGCTGTGCTAATTCCTGAACTTCTCTTCTTTTTCCAATAGGCCAAACACAAGCGGTATTTTGGGCACTCGGCACACGTCACCAACATACGCTTTTCTCATGACGACAAGTATGTTATAAGTACAGGAGGAGATGACTGCAGGTAACTGCTTATTTATTTTTATGATGATCAAAACTTGTGTGTGTACCCTTCTATGCCAAACTCACAGCAATGCATTTAGCTCTGCCTTCACCGAAGCCTGCTGATGCGCGATAGTCTTAGCTTGTCTTTCTTACTCTGGAATTGCTGTATTTTATGGTCACTTGCACCCGATGCCCTCCTGCCACCTTGGCGCCTTTCACAAGGTCATCTCTGCCAGGTAAAACATCTTGCACATGGGCTCCCGTGTTTACCAGCTTGTAGCTCGGTGGCTTGCCTTCCTCCCTGTGCAAGGCAGACGAGGCAGGCCGTACCTGTTGCTGCATGGGCCAGCACCGACCTCCGAGAGGTAGCTGAAGGAGCCCCAGCTGCTGGCCCAGGAACCACTCGTGTGTCTGAAGAACATTTAGATCAGACAAAGACAGCTGGTGGGGTGTCAGTCACACAAAAATAACTGAATAGCTCCCGCCCAGCAAAGGGTAGGACAGGAATTCCAGCTGAACAGAAGGATGGACAGATTTAGAAAGACATTTCAACTAACAGGAGGCTTCCTGAAAGGTGCCTTACGTTTGTGTTGGGGTGTTCTGGGTTTTTTTCCCCCAAAATAAAAAAGACGGCCAGTGTGTGTGTGCACACACATGTGATTCCTGCCGGCTCCCCCTCCACCCTCGCTCCCCAATTTGAGTTTCCAGTACTGCTGAGAGGGGACGTTATCGTCAGGCAAAACAGGGAGCAGGAAGGTGAGGAACAACTAAACGTGGTTAAACACAAAATGTAAAGAGACTTTTTGAGCAGCAAAATGCAGAACTAGCAAACTGAAAAGCAACAAGGTAGGAAACGAAAGGGCACCAATTCTCACAGGAGCAAGTATCAGGAAGCCGCGTTCAAGAACCAGGTATTTATAACTGCTTACTCAGCAGGAAAAACACAAGCCAGAGACTGCAAGATTGAGTCATTTTTGCCAGGGAACGAGACCGCGCTTCTTTTCCAGAAGCAGGGAACTACTGATGTTCGTTTCATGACACCAAGCTCCCCTCAGTAAGCCTGCAGCATACGTGTTGTGTTCGGTTTGTTCAACACCCTGCAGTCAATTTGGCTCTCCTTCCATTGCACAAGATGAGCTGTTCTTCAAATTTAGCCACCCCAAAATAGATGTTTTCATTTCCCACTTTGGGGGAAAAAGGGGGAGAAAAAAAAAAAAAGGAAGTGTTTTTCTTTGAAAGAGGGGTTGCACAGTGGGAGAGGAGGAAGCTCTGTCAGATCAAAAAGCAGCTGCGTAGGAACACAGGCTGCCTATACCTTGATTCTTACCCTGCGGGCTAGAAGTTACAGAAACTCAGAAAAGCTTATCAGCTGCCTTCATTTTGACAATATAGTTACGAAGAGGATTTCTTGATTCGAAGCTAACTATACAGATTAAAATAATAGCATGCCCAGCCTCCAGGCCTTCACTAAAACACGCAGGCGCTCGTTAGTTACAATGCTTTAACTCTCCTGAGAAAAGGCAGTGGATTCCAGTGCCGGTATTTGTCAAGTTGCGTTGCTTACCTGGCATCTTGCTGGTAAATCTACATTTATAGCCACGTACGTATTTAACGCAGCCTGTCTCCCTCGGTATGATAATACTGACGGTTGTCATCAAGTTACTCAGAAAAATAACGATGCTCTTAATTAATTTCTTTGCAGTGTATTTGTATGGCAATGTCTTTGAAAGGAGAGACTTCTTGCTGCTGTTACTGCCACCACCAAGCGACTGCTCTGGACTGGACCGCCATGAATACCCCTTCGGCTGCTGTAACCTCCATACGATGCTGCATGGATTACACATTTTCAGATTACTCATAGGAATTTACTGAACGTGAATGTGATCTTGCATTTGAAAGACCGATATCCTTGAGAAGGAAGCTGAAGTTTGAAAGGGAATCGTTTTGTAACCTGGGTAGGCCAAAGTGATGAACAGTTCACTCACAAAGCTGCTTTTGCCTAATACTGTGTTATTCAAACCGTGTCTGAAAAGGGAGCACACTGAGAAAAGGCTGGGCCCTTCAATTTGCGTAACTTCAAAATTTATGGCTTGAACGTTTGTTCAAGCAAGCTGGTGGTTTTTAACCACACCTGCTTACAACTCAAATTTGGTGCACTGAGTAAAACTGCAAGCTTTTAATGAGCACGCTGGGGTTCACACTTCAGCTTTCAGTAATCGAAGGAGCAAACTATCATTTTTTAAGTCCATTTTATTTTTAAATATATATATTTGGCAAAATTTTCTATCCATGAAGTGCCTTTGAATAATTTTCCAGTAGTATGGGCTACAGCCTTGCCTCCCACCAATTGCTTTCAACATACGGTGCTATAACTTTCACACAGAGGAGGGCTAACCATTAACACCTTTTCCAGACGTGTACTTACATTATCCCTGTTTTCTGCTTTGGTTTTTAACACCTTCGCAAGTGAATTCCAAAATGTTTCCCAGAGCAAGAAGCTACGCGCTGTTCTAAGGACAAACTCCCGATGGCATTACACCTCTTGATAAGCTGTTCACAACTGGTTCGTGATGGGAGCTTAACTGCAGCCAGAATTTGAAGCTTAACTCAGACGGTGAGTAGAGGGGGAGAGAGCGTATGGAGAGACACGGTTAAAGAAATCTGAACACAAATAATGAGGAAGTTGTTCCCCAAGTGTTCCTGCACTCTCCCTGTTTGTGGGAAAACGTGCTTTACAGGTACCCACTTCCATGGGCAGTGGCCATCTAGTGCATTAAGGAAGGGGTTTGAAAGCCCCCAAGAATCGCTATTTCCCACGCTTCCCACTCCAGAGGGGCTTCCTGAGACACCCCAAGTAAGCGATCTCTAGGAACGCCTGGGCCATCACGAGCCGGGACAGCGCGTACCCTCCAGCAGGCAGCTAGTCCTGTGCTGCTTACGAGTAGAAAATCAAACAATCTGATACCAGAAAACTTAACTATCCTCAAGAAAAACATACTCTCTGCTAAATTTGGACTCCTCTCCCCACCACTGCTTCTCTTGCACCCCGTGCAGCCCCCTCGTCTGGGACTGGGCTGTGGGATCGTGGGGCAGGAGGGCAGCAGGCAGCCGAGATGGAGGGGGAGTTGCCTCTGTGCGCAAGTGGAGACCACGAGCAGATGGTCACAAAAGGCAAGTAAAGCTGTTCAACAATTCTTAATCAACATTTTGTCAAAACCAAAAACTACAGGGACAGTGGAATTGGAGAAAGAAAAGTAAGTTCAACTTTTTCCAATGAAACTGTTTAGAAAGGAACAGAAAACGTGGGCAATATCAAAACAAATCACTTTTGCCATTTCTGGCATGGAACAACATCCATATTTGGAAATTACCTTTCTTTTAAAAAGACTGTTTGTTAATCAAAAGAAATCAAGGCCAAAATAAAACATTTAGACTTACATGTAGTCTTTGAAAAGAAATGTTAAATAGTGCTTTAGTCCCAGTTCAGGAAAATATAATTTTGAACTGTGGAAACTTCCTGCCAATCCACTTCTGAGGCCCACTGCATAAAAAGGTAGCTGTTGGATGCAAGGAATATCCAGTTAAAGGAGTGGATCAATGTACATTTAACACACAAAAGTGCTTCAGCAACCTCAAAGAATCACCTTTTTTTAAAATTGAATTTATTAATGCCTTATATTACTATACAGAAGATCAGTTTGTCAGATACACAATAAGAGTCCCTATGCAGTCTTTTTTTTTTTTTAAAGAAACCTTCTTGATCAAATAATGTAATCATGTTAGGTGGTGATGTCAGTAAGCACCTTCTTTGCCTATGTTGTAATAATGTTTGCCTTCCTTTCACATTGATTGTATCCCAAATAAAACCAGTTGCGTGGCAGAATGAATTAACAAATGGTGATGTGAAAAATATCTTAAAGCAATAGTGTCTGTCAGGAAAACACAATTTCTATGTTTATATGGTTTGGCTTTATGTATAAAATGTTCAGAAGTAATGATGTATTATACTGTAAACTAAAATATTAGTGCATGAATTTATTTTTCAATGGTCAGGATGCCATTAATTTAAAATCTGTCTCTCAAATAAATTTGGATACAAGTTTTCAATGTCCAGCTCTTAAATCAGATTCAACAGTTGATCTGAAAAGATTATCGGGACTTGCTTTGCAGTTTCCTTCAAACTAGAATATGGCATCGTACACTATTGTCTCAAAAACAAAAGAAACCAAGGATCTTCACTTTGTTTAGCAGAATCTAAAAGCTCGTCTGTCACAATTTTCAATAACCAACTCACAACACTTAAGCGGCGTCGGACACCGTCGCCCCCGTGTCGCTGCGCTGTGGGCGCAGCGGTAACGACGGGGGCCTTCAGCATCGAGGCCTCCTGGCTGCAGGCAGGAATCTGCGCTACCAGAGCTACGCGCCAAACTGAGCATCACCGGCCGACGCAGCTATCCGGGACATCAAATCTGTAACTGGAACTGAACAAACTGCTTCACACTGCACAGACGAAAAGAAAAGGTATCATGAAAAAATCCATCTACGCACATTGCTATACGTCTGACAAACTATTTCCACCACCATGTACAATGGCTATTTAATCACGATGAACTTAAACAAAATAAACACAAATATATTAACTTGCCTCAAGAAAGCAAAATACCGATATTATTTTATGTCTATAAGCTTTATTGATACTTGGGGTTTTTCTTTTTTTGCCTTTTTTTTTTTTTTTTTTTTTACATTTCACAATGCATTCCACAGACTTAGTTCAATACAGCTTAAACTGCAAGTGTATAAATTTTCATTTATCATTTCTTGCATAACAAGGTTTTAAGTTTCCAAACAACATTTGCAGCATTAGATATTCGGTCCACAGATTATCAGAGTTTGAGAGACTGTAGAATTATTTGCTCAAAATCAACTACTGTACGTTTGTGCAACAAAGTGTACGCTGTAATTTTCTTTTAATATATGTGGAGGTTCCTTCGTTCATTTCTCTTTTGTTGTTTTTTAAACAGATGCTAGTGTTTACAGAGACATTTTAGTTTTTCAAGCTTGTGTGCTATGGAGCTAGTCCAGAAACCAGTCAATTCTCTGAAGTATGAAGCACTGTGGAGCAGCTGAAAGATCTAAGCTTTGTGAAACACATATATATATATATATTGGCAATTGATAAAACAATAAAATCACAATACAGCTATACTCATACCAAAAAGGCAAGATTTTTCAAAACTTGCTAAAATGGTATATTCTTCTAAAACATCTCATTTTAGAAAATCTGCATCAATCTACACAGACCATACACAGTGCACAAACTGGGAAGTGTTATCCTCCGCTCCACCTGCACTACCTCTTCCGGAACGCAGCAGGGACTACCTCTGATGAAGCAAAATGTACAGCTTTCTCAAATCTTTGTATTAGCCAGTGCTGCACACAGGATAAAGAAAGATGATTAGTTTTAGATCCATACATAGCAGCTTACAATACTTAAGATGATGAAACACATGGCAGTCAAAACAGTTATTTTCCTCAAACACTGCGTTGCTAAAAAATAATCTGTGAAATTGCACTGCAATGTCAAGGGGTTCGCTATTCCCTGACCCTCCCCACGTAAATCCAAATGAGTATTTTTTCCCCCCTTAAAAGATGAACTTCCTATTGGTAAGTTGATTCAGGCTTTTTACTCGGTTTTGCGCTTCAACCCAGGGATCTTCGCTTGGATCCTACAAGAGAGACAGGAGAGGAAAAAGAAAGAACAGCATTTGAGTAACAAACAAACAAAAAAAAAAGTAGGTGTAAACATAGTCTTAAAAACAGCAATGTGATTATCACAGCAACACAAAACTATTGCACAGAAACCAATGAAAATGCTGAATTTTTCTTCATTCACCCCTCAACTGCAACAGCCGAGGGCCTCAGGTTTCACTAATGGTTTCACATGCACAGATTTCTATTAGAAATAATATAGGATTAACTTAACAGCAGCATCAGCAAGAAAGGAGCTGATTTCATAACCATGCCAATTTAAACAAAGGACTGACTTTTTCCTCCCAGGACTAGTGCATGTAATGCATTTGTTATATACAGGCATATCACACATACCAAGACCTGTACACATTATTTATAAAGTGAAATTAAAGAAAAAAAAAAAACACAACTCACTTAGCCATCGCATCTTTGACATTCTTGTTCACGAGTCCCAAATAATGGTCGATCTGGGCCTGAAATTGAAGATGGCAGACGTTACAGACCAGCTCTTACACACCGCACCAAGATGTGACTTAAATGAAAGACGCTGATGGAAGGAAGGGGCTCAACCGTGTTGATTTCCCAGTTGGATGCCAAAGCTCCCATGGCTTCAGCCACGTGCTAGTGTTTGCCTCGGGGAACGCACCCAACGGCAGGGAATAGCGGGTAATTAAGTCCCCCACATAAACTCCTCCCTGGCTTCTGCGTGTTCCACCAAACGGGCCACCAGCGCTTCCCCCGCCGCTCCTCGAGGGCGCGCAACCAAGGCCCTGGCTGAGGGGCAGGCGGCTCCTCTGGGCAACACGGCGAAGGAAAGCGGCTTAGGTGGGCTGGGCCTGCTAAACAGCTTACGCCTTCGGAGAGCAGCCTGCAGCTCGCCAAGAGGATTGAGGAGCCCGGGTTAAGACACACAAATTGTCCTCGGGGCTACAGGATTCCCTTTCACTGCAGAGTACTTGGTTCTTTCCTAGGCGCGCGGAGAGGAGCCCAAGAGGCTCCGCCATCTGCTCGGTGCCTTTCCTCCTCCCTAAGTCCCAGGCTGGCCTCCATGAGCAGCGTTGTTTTTGAAAGAGGAGAAGGAACTGCTAAGCCAGAGCTGGCTCCCCCCTCCTGTGCTGTGACCTGCTGAAGACAGTCCCTGCTCAAGCCCGGCTATAATTTAATCACACGCGGTTTAGTTCAGCTCCTTCTTACCTCTTCCTTTTACATTAGTCTCTCCACAGGAGAAGCACTGGACTGTGCCGAGCATCTCCCACCTCCTCTTTTTGCCAGGGCTACAAATTCCACAGGACTTCAGGACACAAATCCTGAATATCAGCTCCAAAGAGGTTTCTTCAGAAATTGTTTTAAAAGTACTTACTTACACCAGGATTAACGCACCGTGCCTACTGCTGCTTTAGTCCTGACCAAATCTGGATCAGAGGAGAGAAGGCCTCCAGGTTAATCGGGCCTCTTTTGCAGCTCTTTGCTGGGGAAGCCTTCCTACACTTCCACCAAAAAGGAGGAGGGGAAAGCACACGCAGTCTGGACTTCAAAGTGGGCTTGCTTCTCTTGGCCCTGGCCCTGACTCCTAGCTAAAGGCCTGTGTTTTAAAGATTTTAGAAGACTGAAATGAATTTTGGTTTTATTGGCTTGTGGTTTCGCTTCAATAGAGCTAATTTTATGAAGCATTTAATGAATGGTGTTAAACACTCACCTGATGTCTCTCATAAATAACAGGAACACTGAAGAGCGAAATCAAAGCTGGAAAAGAGCACATCAAAGGTATTAAATATTGACAAAAGGGATGGTGTTCAGGTAAAGCAATGACTAGTTTTCACATCTTGGCATTTCTTTCAAAAAGGTACAAGAAAAAGAAATAACTAACTAAGCCACACACAAAAATTGTTGGCCGGTAATTTAAATAATCCCTATTAAGGAGAAGCTGGGCTGTTCTCCAGATCTCATTAACAGCACAGCAAGTTTGGTCACAGTTCACTTTTTCACTGTGGGTTATGCAAATTCTTCAAAAAGGATGCTTGGGCTTCTGCCAGCGTCAGTCGGTTTCTGACACCTGAAGGCAGCCTGCTCCGGGGCACAAGAAACAAAACCCTCTGCAGTGGGACACGGCTGGAGCCGATTTTGTACCTCCTCCAAAGTCACAATACAGCGACGATATTCAAGTGAGGCTAACCCTGACGGGGGCAAGCACAACGGAACATACTTTTAAATGATACAATGTCTGAAAAATCAGCAATCTCAAGGAATTCAACGCTGCAATTCAAAACGATCCATTCTGCAGCGTTATCAACGTCCTAGAAAAGGACACACAGCCGTAACGTACTGCTACGCTCTCAAGAACACAGGAGTAGCCTCACAGTACGGGGCAGGCTTCAGTGCTTTTCCAGGTATGCCAGGTATTTAACACAATTTAAAACACTTACCCAGAATCAGTAATGTCAGACCATTAAACAAGGCACCAACATAAGTGAACACCCACATCAACACTGCAAACTAAAAAGGAAAAAAAAAAAAAACGTCAGCCCACCGTCTGTCTTACCAGAACATACTAGTTAGAGCAGTGAGAGAACTTCTCTGAACACACATATGAAACCAAAACGCCCCAAACTCCACTTCACCCTTGTACGTCTCATGTAATTATAGATGAGTGACAAGATGGCTGAAGGGCTCAGTAATAGGATATGCGGCCTCTTGCGTCTAGGTCATCGGGCTGAATTCAGCCCAAGTCCGCAGTGACCAAAAGCTGTCAGTACTCGGTGGCCGCTCAAGGCCCTCTGTGTTTATACAGCACTTCCAATCCCGGGTTTCGTAACCACGGGCAGACACGGTTCCTGCCTCCCGCCCTTCAAAGAGATGGAACAGGACAGGCAAGGCAGAGGTTAAAGGGCTGGCGCATGACACAGCGCTCGGTGACGGAGCCAGAAAGAAAGCAGGTCATTTGTTGGCGTGGTAGCCCAGCGGCCAACACACGAGCACATCCACGCCGGGGCCGCAGCACAAGCGGCGGCACCAAACCATCAGTCACGCGTCGGCTCAGCAAAGGCCTCAATGAACCGCTGAGCAGACCAGGCAGAGGTCTCTGCCACATCGGGGGAAAAACCTGTCTGCAAGGTAACGTGGCAAGGGTGCCTTAAGTGACTTTTTTTTTCCCCCCCATAATTTCTGGCTTTGTATCCCAGCCCCTAACTCCTACCCAGACACTGTCGCATCCCCCGCCACCCTGCTGACTGCACTTGTGCGGCTCCCTGTCATGTATGGGCTCCGCTCCGCTGCCTTTACACAAAGATCTGCAGAAGTTCAAGCCCTCAGCTTTCTGCCAGGTGGAGAGTGTCCCAAGCACACCTCTGACCTATACCGGGTGGGAGGGGGCCGAAGGCTGCCAGCTCTATTTCTGTGTAGGATTCCTCCCCAAGGAAAATCAGCCGGTTTCTTCTAATGTTGCACAGCCCATAAGGAACTGAGCAGAAGCCAGGATCTGGCTGTCAGACACAGTGAACTTGCCAGGGCTTATTTCTTGCTAAGCACTGAACTACGCTTTGGATTGCGCAGAACACACAGACGAGACCCCCAGCCCTTTAATCACCTAAGCACGTCCGGTTATTTTCTGTGCAAGACCCTGCAAAACACCAAAGAGCCGGACAGACACGGTGTGGAGGCCGCGGCTGGCATCAGGGGGAGAAGATCTGGGCACAGTTAACAACCGAAGGTGAAGCACTCCGATAAGCGGGAGATACACGCGAGGAAAAGATGGGTACAAAGCACTGGGAAGAAAAAAATGGATGTTGAAGGACTGTGGGTGTGGGCAAGGATCTAGGCTGCAGCTGAGTTACTCCTAAGTTCTGCATCCAAACAGCCATTTTTAGCTTATTCTAAGATGCGTAATATCCAAATCAAACAAAATCAACAGCCAACGATAAGATAAGGGCATGACAATCAATACAGGTTTAATTACACCACCTCTGTACTGAAATGCAGTTTACTTCAAGAGCTTCATTCAAAGCTGATCCCATTCAAAATTCAGCAGGATGAATTGCAAACGACGCAGTTCTTTATCTGCCCGTTCTTTCCAGATGTCATGCAAGCAGCACCAGAGGCACAAAGTTAACCCTCAGACAAGGCTGCAATGTTACCATCGACTGCACTCCCACTACAGGATTTTGGCAGGTTTATCAAGCAAAATAAAGCAGATTTCTCTAAACTCCCTCATGATTCATTCAAACCTTGGCCCAGTTCTGCTCTCCGCAATGCCAGGGTAAGAGCTGGCTGCCTGCCTCTTTGCACAAGATGTTTTAACGGAGCAAATACTTTCCTTTCAGAGCAAGTCTGTGCACGCAGCGCGTCCCCCGCCCCAGCGAAGGGGGCAAAGTCGACAACTTTTACTACAGCAAAAAGCCCCCAAGTTTGCGATCATTCAGAACGATTCTCTTGCAGGCTGTGCGTTCAGCAAACTAAATATGCTGGCTTCGAGCACAGACAGCAGAGCTTCTTGAGAGTTACCCAACATCTCCTCTGCATGAACACAACCACCGCAGCCAAGCACCACCCTGGTCAGGGGAACATTCAGTGATATTGCTGAAGACTACGACCAAGTCAGAAAATGTGAGTTATTGTTAAGCAGAGGTGTAACAGGTATGAATCAATCCCAAAGTCCAACAATTATCAGAACTAGGCAATCCTATTTAGCGAGCACTGGATACGCGGCCCAAGGAAGATCAAAATCCAGGAGTTAACATTTGACTGACGCAGGCTTTGCTTCTCCTAAGGTCTGTCCAGAGCAGCATCAGGGTCTACCGACGAACCGTGTTGTGCATGCGGTTTTTAACCCCCTACACTTACTCATACCGGGGGGAGAGGGAACCACTGAGCCCAGCAAGACCACCCCGCGCTCTGCCGCGTCAGTAAGGGACAGCTACCGTGAAAGCTGGGGCTACCAAAGCAAACGAAGCTCAGCAAAAACCTCAGAACCCCCCTCCCACACCACCTTCTCTCCTCACACGCTTCTGACCGTTCAAACAATGCTCCTGGGATCAAGTGGAGTTGATCTCCATCCCACATTTACGTATTGCTCTCTATTTTTTTTTTTTCCTTAGAAAGGAGACAAACTCGGAGAACCTTACAAATGCAAAAAGGCTTACCTGAAACATGTCTAAACACCTAAAGCTCTAAGACAAAAAAAAAGCAGAAGGCAACCCAGGATTGACCTAAAAAGATAATATCGCTCTTCCCACGCACTCAGGACAGGACAGAAGGAAAGCACAGGGCCCAAGCTCAGCCTGAACCTAACAATGATACATAAACCAGTAAAAACCCCAGTATATCTGATGGACTGAATCGAGTTTTTGCCTACCTCATTGCAATGATTAATGACTCCCCAGTACCCAAAGCATACTGCAATTTCATGGCAAATCCAGAAACATCCATATATCGGTTTCTTTACTATAAAATAGTTCAAATACAGCGAAGAGCTCTGTTTCTCAAAACACCAGTTGAGCAATGACAAATCGAAAGCAACTGTGCCCCAGTGTCAGCTGGGGGTGAAGCCCTAGATCGCCGTTTATCAGGACAAAGTGCAGTTTCTCCTGGGACTCTGGCAAGGGCTCCTCTGGAATTGCTCCTCAAGAGCTGTCAGGAACTTCTCCTCCTGCTGCGTAAATATTTAGAGTCCATTTTAAGACTTCCACGACTGAAGCATTGCTTAATAAAATAGAAGAAAATCTTAACAAGACAGATTTTACAGCCAGAACTATTACATACAATAAACTGACCTGCAGACATTTTCTACATTAAAGCTCTGTGACTTTAATTATACACAAACATGCTGTTTCCTATAGTGAAGATGTTTAAACTACAGGAGCCAAGATATTTTTATTTTTTTTAAACCAGGGCCATCATATTACATAAACCCCCAGCATCTGAATGTTCTCCTCAAGCACAAACTCTTCAAAATCAGTAACTTGTGCTTGTGAACTGTCCTGACATTCACTGGTTTCATATAAGGGTTGCTCCCAACTACCATAAATTAGACTAATTAACCTACATTAAACATTTTAAATGTCAGAAGAAGAGAGGGGAAATGAATTAGTTCAGCTGAATAAACACGTCGTTCCTATTTTACCATAGTATTTTAAAAGTGATTAGAGTGCCTTGAAGACATTCTGGCTGGAATTAATTCTACTTCCAACATAATTCCTCTGAAAGGCCTAATTTTTAAAACAGTGTTAACTGAAACAGCAGTTGGCTGTTCACTGCTTCCTTTTCCTTTACTGCAAGGGACTGTGATCTGTGAACAAATGGTGTGGCAATTCTTATAACTCAGGTGAAGGAACATACCACAAAGGGCTTAATTATTGAAGAAATACACGTGACCTTGTGACTGCAAGTTTTTCCTGTGATGTTGTTTAATCAGATCCAAACACAACTTAAGCAAAATAACTTTTCTTTGAACACTGAAACTCAATGCCCTTAAAAACCACAATAAACAAAGAATACGTCCCTTTCCTCCCTCGCACACCAAGTTTAAGGTCTCAAAATGCAATTCTGTGACAATGCAATCCATGTGACAATAATTCTTTTGGTCAAGGCTGTGGCACTGAGATGCTGCAGAGATGAATGCTAAGGACTTGGTCACCTAAGCATGAAGGCAAGACACAGCTTCTTACGGACCAGAGCGATGGGCAGCAGTGAGAGGATTTAGCCATCAAAATGCAATCCCTGTGTAGAAACACTGGCAAGGCACAGACAATAATGGCCTTATTTAAGCCATTCTGCCATAAAATGACTGCAGCAGTATCCATTACGTCCAGAAAAATGACCAGAAAATAAGAATGCACAGTCACCTCATAAAAATACTTTTACTGCCCAGCCCTTTAGGAGCAGGAAGATGATTACACAAAACCCTGGGCTAATATCCCATCTCCTCTTTCCCTTCTAAGAAAATGAGTCTTCATCACGAGCAGCAGACCCCAGGTAACAACCCAACAGCCTTATAAACTTCCCTTTCTCCAGAGGGAAAGGACTCTTACTGCAGGGGACTTGCACAGCATCAGGTGCAACTCTTCCGGCACAAACTCTGTGTTTAAGTTGGAGCACAATGAGAAACTGCATCTAGAAACGCTGGGTAAGGTCCCGAGATCCGCCTCCGATTTCTATTCCACAAACATAACAAAGACTTTTACAGCCTTCCTATTTTTCTCCAAGTTTCACCAGAAACCCCTTCCCCCAACCCCACAACAACTCAAAGCACTTTACAAAGCACTAAGTAAGGGATTTGCTGGAGGATAAACGCAACTTTATTTCAAGAAGATTAAGCAAACTGAAAAAGAAATGGACAACACATTGTACTCAGTAAAGGAAACAATTGTTTGAAAAATGAAGAAAGGCGATTAGCTTGAAAGAAGAGAATATGATTCTCACCGAACAAAACTAAAGGAGGTTTTCAGCCAATTCTCTTTTTTTTTTTTTTTTTAATTATTATTCTTTGCTGTCAGTTTTGCTCTGCCACCTTCAATAAATCCCATTCAATACTACTTGGACACATTCAAGGTATCTGTTAGGCACTACTGCACGCTTGAGGTAGAGTAACTTGCCAAACCCATTTCAGTAATCTGCATCCCTAAAAGCAGCAGCTATTCACACCCAAATCCAGGGACTGAAGCAAAGTAAGGGCATCCCTCAGTCCCCACTCTGCCAGAACACAGGGGACAGCAGAACTCCTGCTGTTTAAGGCGAGTGACTGTACACCAACCGCTTGCTAGGCTCAGTACAGAAACAAACAGAAAAACAAAACCAAACCAGACTGTCCCAGTCTAGCCCAAACCACAGATTTTTCAAGAGGGAGAGAAACATGTTAGCGACAAACTCTGAATGCCCCACATCTCGTTTTCTTAAAAGATTCCTGCTGTTAAGCACCAGCGAGGAGGTCTAACAGCTGTGAACTGCATGCAGCCAGAGCTTATTTCAGTTTTCCACTCATTTTTATTATACTGTCAAAATAAAGTACAGATAAAGTTATCCACTCTATTACTGCACGAAGTACTTTATATTCAACTCAGTGTGGCTACCAGTAAGCTGTACTTCTTGAAAAACAAAAAGGCTTAGTGCTTCCAACAAGCACACTAAAACTCGGTGTTAACTTACACAGAGCCAAAGGTGCCGTTGTTCATTCACGTTTATAAGGACCAGTGGGCTTTGCTAAGCTAGGTCAGCAAGGAATCTGTTTACACAAGGCTGCTGTATCTACAGCCGAAGTAGACTTACCTTCAGAGAATCAACTAAGTCATCGACTAGGAAGAGGCGTCTCAGCTCTTTGACTGTGCCGTTAACGTGACCAAGCACAACATTACTGTATTTCTGAATGAGCTCTTCAGACACAGCGACATCAGACTCCAAGTAAGCCCTGCAAGAAAGAGGAGCTTAGGACACTTGACTGTAAGAGTGCTGCCAAACAGTATCAACACATGTTATATGTTATATACACAATATTAACATACATTCTTTTTATGTTATAAAGAGAAAAACCTCACTGTATGAGGAATGCTAAAAGGATAGAACCAAACTAACCTAAGTTATTCTCAGAAGGTGAAAGTGAACCTTAAAAAAACCCTACAACCTCTTAGAAGAAAAGAAAAAAATGTTTCTTTCTTACTGCTATGTTGTGCTAGTGCATTTACTAAGTCACACACAGAGTCCTACCTGGACTAGGCAAAAAAGGTGCCCTGGCTGACAAATGTGTGTGACAGACAAGGCTAGCGAGCGGCCAAAACAGCGTCGGGCACCACTGACACACATGCTGCGTGGCCTCGGAAGTCTCCTCCTGCTCCTCAGCATGTGCTGTAATCTATTGCACTAATAAGGCCAACGTGTATTTAAAAAAAAAATGAGCGACGGGCAGGCTGGGAGGGTGTGAGGGGGTGCCATTCTCTGGTTTTGCTATTGCATTAGGCAGCCTAATATCCTACAAGATTCCTACATTTCTCAAACAGAAAACATCCTACAAAAGCAACATATGCATTCATACCGCTGGAAGGCACTTCTGAAATCACCATTAAGCTGTAACAAACACACTAAGGCACAGTAAAATGGGCGAGTTTTTCATCATTTGCTAAAAAAATTTCTAAGTGTGACAGCAGTTCTTTTACCAGAAAGACAGAAGCTCCTGTGCGGTTAAGTGTTCTCTCCACTATACTGAGACTTTTATCTGTAGCTGCAGTGGCTACGGCAATTTAGACTCTTTAAATAGAGAATAATTTATTTATCTAATTTGCTTGTTGGAGGGAGGAGCAATGCAGCACATCTGTAACAGGGCACTCATTTTACAGTTACTACAGTTGTTAAACTTTTACTTTTGTTTAGGGGGATTCTGCTTTGGGGTGGGTTTGTTTCATTTTTTTAAAAATAAAAAATGCACAGTGGAGGCTCCTACGTATGTCATTTAAGGCAAAGCTAAACATGGCCTTGTGGCAAGTCCAAAACAAATTAAAATACTTCAAATGGTAACTACGGAGGGTGGCCATTTCAAGGCTACGTTCTGCTATCCACACTCGGCTTGAATCTGCACACCCTTCTCAACTCATCAGCAAGATATTCAGTACCTGAATCAAACACTAAGCTGATCTCGTGGATGTGCTCTTCACTGTCAAATGAAATTCAAGTAAAAATATGCTTCTTGTAGTTGAAGGTATACAGATAAAAAGTAAGCAGCCAGGTATGCTGGACAAGAATGTCCGGAAGCTTCTTATGAATATCGGTATTTTTAGAAATAAACTGCAGAAAGAGCACAGGTAGAACAAGTTTTGCTTGTTCTTGCTAAGAACGAACTTAACTGGTAAACTTGGAAATGCTGTTTGGATACTGAAGAGCACTACTGGGTAGCTCAGCAAACAGGATTTCAACTGGGAATAAGGATGGCCATACAAGGCCTTGATGGTTTAAAAAAACAAAGCCAAACAAAAAACTAAGTTTACAAAAGATATGTATTTCATACTGCTCTACTGAATGTTGTTGCCAGTTGTTCAGATGTATTTTTTTTTTTAATATCAGAGCTAAGCTTGAAAGCAAATACTCCTTTTTTTTTTCCCCTGGAGTTTTGTCTCACAGCCGGTTTAGGCACAGATTGGCTTCCACTGGGTAAATGAGCCACTACACATAGTCAGGGAGGAATGGAGGCAAACCCAAGGAAACATTTACTTTGCCTTACTGAAGATGAGAGGAAGAGAATAATTGGAAACACCACAAAGTTACTCAGAGCACTGTAAATAGGAGGGCAAGCAGGAGTTTCTGAAAGGCGTAAGGGAGATTGAGATTGAACCACTTCATTGATTAATGAGGGAGAGAAGCAAGTCTGAGCAGTGTGGGACAGGGCCGGTATGGCAACAGGAAACATGCACTCTTAGTAGTTACTCTAACACATTACTAAGTTTTTATTTCTCTTAAGAGGCAGCTCTGCAATAATGGGCAGCACTGTACTCTCCAGAGGGAAGGATGAATACCACGGATACCATATTCCCCCACTGCAGGGAAGTGCACACACGGTATGCCCCAAGGACTTAGCTCATCACTTAAAGCAAAGAGCTCGGAGGTCCTCTTTGAGGACCTAAATTAATCCTATGATTCAGGTCCTCGAGCCTTAGAATTCAGGGTCCAAGTTTCTGGATTTCTGATCTGGGCAGGCTGCAATGAGTCTGGATTCTGCAGATGACAGGGCAGCCTTGCATGTGGAGAACACAGCTATGCTGCTACATACTAAAACATAAATTTTAAGAGCATTCTTAAAAAGAGTTCCAAAAAGATAAAAACATCCCCTGCTACATTTATTCTGATTTTTTCTAAATATATTGCATCGACAGTGCTGCATCTCCTGGGTATTCTTTAAATTTTGTACATCATCTGCCACTGGTTCACATTCTGAAGACTATACCATTCTAAAATGCACATATCACTCCATTAAATTGAAGTATATAGATTTTTTTTTTTAAAAAATGTAACTTAAGATACTCTAGCATTCCCAGGGAAATCCCCTGTACCAATTCAATTTGTTTTCTTTACCGCTGTGTTATGCCTACTGAGAAAAACTGAAAGAAGAGTAGTCATAGGCTGGGTAACAGATTTGTCAGTACAGAGACTATTTACATTATTATGCAACACCTTATGGCATATGTCATCTACTGCTTCTAAGAGCACCAATACTGCTGTTCCCCAAAACACCACACTTTTTCTTAATTAAAAGAAAAATCTCACCTAAACGGGTGGCCTTCATCAGACTTTTGGATTGCCTGGATAACTCCCTTGTATATCCTAAAGCTGATCGTCACAGAAAGCAGGGCCAAGGCAATGTAAGCTGTCACGCTCACAATGCTGAACACTGTTAATGAAAGCAGCAGGAACAAGCTGGCACCAAACACCACTCCTGTCTTCTTAATGTCTCGCCAGTAAAGGAGGTCAACAACTAAAATTTAAAAAAGGTAAGAAATTAGAACAAGATACCTTTTGCATCCATGTGAAAACAGTAAAACGTTTTTCATTTGACTGCTGAGAGCCACCAAGAATGGAACTCGCGATCTCACTGTCAAACCAGAGCTGAAATTACAACTGGAAATAGGTTATTTTAGCACTGATTTTGCATTGGACTTCAGATTATTGGGATTATTGTTATTAGGATTACCTCAAATGTAATTGCTAAAATTTAAGAACAATTCTACCCTTAAGCAATGTCAGAATTAATCTCTTCAACTACTATGCTGCATTCTGCACCAGAACCACAGCCGTTTGTGCTTCATTTCATTTTGGTTTTGTGGATTTTGTGGAGGTCACTCACTGAAGAGATTGATTCCGATTCCCTGTTAGGACAAATGACAAGACACTAACAGCTCTCTAAACCATTCTATCTTTGCAAGTCTGGTAGTGCCTTGCAAAGGCACTGCTCGAGACTCATTAACAGTTCATTTTGTTTCGTTTTGACTGAAGACATGCCCATGGGAGTTTATACTGTTGACTATGGGTGAAAGACTGAGCCATCAAGAGGGAATAATCTCACTGAAATTTCAATCCAGGCTAAATCTGCTGTGCTACAATGCAAAACATGTCATTTGTAAACCAAGTTTATTTTTTCCTTAAGTGACCCTCATGAGAGAACACAGTATTATGCCATTTTTAGCATCACTGTTGAGAGTAAACTACGCCCTTGCACAACTCACAGGTAATGGCTTAGTGCATCCATCGCAGATTTGTTTGTTTTGAGGTGCAGCTGCATCCCGTTCATTACCCTGCTGAACTCATGAAATCTGCAAACGTCATTCGCCATGGCTGAGCACAGAACTGGGCAGGGGCACCTAGTCTAGTTTTATACTTCGTGGTGAGATACACAGTAAAACTCATCCTTCATGATTTTACTTCCACAGCGGATTAGATTTCCACAAGAACAAATTCCTCTTCTGCATCAAAACTGCTTGTTAATAGCAATAACGTGAAGAATTTTTAGACGCAGAACTCAAGATCAATTATAGAAAAAATATTACAACACAAGCTTAGCAATCCTATCTCATCCTAAACATCACCAAAGTTAACTGTAAAATAGCATATCACAATTCAGAACAGGTTCTTACTCTGAATGACTGTAAAAGAAAATGAAAAAATAAAATTTGACTATTATTTCTTACAGGATGAAAATGTGGTAATGCACCAACATTAAATACTTAGCAGGCTCTGTAGGGCAAAGTCTGCAAAATCCCTTTGTAGGCACAACATGAAAATGCCACTGGGGCTATGGTGCAATTTCACAGTGTTTCAGAAGCTGAAGTCCTCTCCTAATTATTTCCGTAGGGGAACCGTACTGAGCAGCAGGCGCTGGCAAGACGAGAACCCTGGTCAGAACCTTAAAGCTGCCATTTTCATAATGCAAAATATTTTATCCGAACATTTAATTCACGTTTCAGCAGAAATGTCCTGAAGCTCTACAGAATCAGGTTACAGTTGCATGAACACCTTAAATTTTCACAAACCAAAACTGCTGTGGAAATAAACAGCCTCACCGCTCCATCCCACTCCTTTCCCCTGCACGGCCGCACACAGAACCAGCCTGGTTTTCTGCGTGCCGCTGACAACTCCTGCACCAAAAAAATAAAATAAAAACTAAGCAGCCAGCCAGATCAGATGCTGGATGTGGTTCACCATGTGACTCCACAAACATATGGGGTGAGAGATAGAGCAGCCAACCGAAGGAGGTGACACTCCTGCTCTCAGAACAGCACCGATCTAAAGTCCTCGTCAAATTGCAGCCCAGCCTACCCATCCACCCTGGTGACCTGTTATTGCGCTGGCTCTCTTCATGTTACAAAGCTGCACTTCTATTTTCCCTGTCAAGCAAACGAAGCTCTAAGCAAGACAACTATTCTTTAATATTTGTAAAAATCAAACAAACAAACAAAATCAAGCTATCACAGAATTCCTTTCGTATGGGCTATAATCCCTAAATTTAACATTTTCTTTGGTTTCTTTGGCTTTGCTTCTAATCACAAAAGTGTCTGTTAGTGTCTCTGTACACCTTACGTTAGCAAGTTTAGCACGTGAAAGGAGCTTACGAATGAAATTGTGAGCCTGACCTAAAAATCTTTGTAAACTGTAAACCTAAATTGAGCTGCAAGTATCCATAACACCTGGGTGAGATCTTCCAAACCAGTCTTGCTAAAAAAGTTGGTGGATTTTGTGCTCCTAAATCATGCAAGAAATCTTTGGAAAAAATCATTTCTTTCTGAGTATTTGCTTCAAACACTGACACGATATTGCAGCCTTTTTAAAGGCTGCAATTTGAGCATCCATACATTCAAATCTGGGTGCTGCTCCCATATCATGTGACACACTAAGTATGAGCCTACTCCTCTCCGTTGGCAGCCAGCATTAGTTCTGTAAATGAGATACTCTCTCCTCTGTAACACGGTTTTAAGGCTTCTCCAGCGACAGTGGGTTCTTACTGCTTCATAGGAAATCACTTACTACAAGCAGTAACGCGTTATACCTGAACCCAGTTACAAGGCATGTAAAGACAGTAATTCATCTGCAGGAGGGTTTCCAGAGCACGAGAAAGGAAGGTAAATTGCTGGAATTAAAGCACACCACAAATGCCAAATGGCCTCTAGCCACCCATCTTCAAGTCTTTTGTTCTCAGTAATCAATAAGAAAAATCCCCAAGCTGGGACCTCCCAGCCCAGAATTAAGCTGCACATGAAGCATTTTTCCTCGCTCTGTCTCCACTCCATTTGGGGAACGACCGTATCAGCCTCAGCTTAGCGACATACGGATCTGGTTTCATTGTAAATTCCTCAAAGGGAAAGTCAGTGTGGTAAGTCACTGAAAAACCGATTTGTAATTTGCAGTCCAAGAGAGTACCGGATGAAACTGATTTCTGTTCTCCAATTGATCAGAGACAGCTATTTGCATTTCTTTCTAAAGTAAAAGAAAATATTAAAAGCATTACTAGAAGCAGCTTTCTGGCTTTAACTTACACACGAGATATTCACAGCAGATTAAAAAAAAAAAAGAAAAACAAAAACCCCAACCAATTCTCAGGAACAGCCCTGCCAAGCAGTATCTTTCCTTATGGAAACAGTTTTAAGCTTTATTTTATACAATATGAACTATAATCTCATGCATTTAATGCAAGTATTCCAGGCCTATTCTAAAGCAAGAACAGCTGCCTACATTTGGTAAGCACGAACTGTCACTTGGCACGTCTAAAAATAGTACTGCTAGCATCCGTGCCTTACATGCAGAACTCATCCAATTACATTTTGCTTTTAAAGCAAGTGCCGTGATAGGTTTATCACTGTTGGTTTTTTTTTTTTGGAAGTCTTTTCTTTCTTTCACAGACATTTAACTGAAAACTGAACAATTCACATTGGTTTTTGATGACAAAAACAAGTGGTTTAATATATTTAACCTGATAATCCTCTTTTAAAAAACCTGCACCAAGTAACCCTCTCTTTTTTTTTTTTCATTTAGAAAGAGAAATTAAAAGCCTCGAGATCTACAAGCGAGTCGAATTCACATCTATTAAAGAAAACCAAGAAAAAGGGACTAACCCATTTTGGCATCCATCTTGAGTGTGCCTGCATGCACCCAGACCTCGCACAGCTGACTACCCAGAGCCTTTTCACTTCCTGCTGGGGCACTCGGAGGTCGGCAGATATACGTACCTACGCAACTGCCTGCCGCCGCGCCGCCTGCCAGCGCGAAACCTCGCCGGCCCCCGCCAATGGCTGCCTCTGCGCTAAGTCCTTGGAATGCAGCTGCCGAGCCGGAGAGAGATTCGCCTTCACAATGGACAACTACTCTCTATCCAGTATTCAGAAACAAACAAAAAATGGGTTTCAGCGCCAAAGAAAGGCTGTTTGTGTAAAAGGAGAAGGAAGTTTTAAAAAAAATGCAAACAGTGTTCAATTTACAAACATTGTATGAACAAGGGCCATTACACTAGAATCTTTCTGTAATCTGAAAGGTAAGCAGAAATTCTCTATAAATAGTAAAAATAGCGTAGAAGCACAAGTAAGAGCCTTTTCTGGGTCAATTTAAGAACAGCCAGCGTTGTAC
This sequence comes from Theristicus caerulescens, assembly GCA_020745775.1. Lineage (NCBI taxonomy): Eukaryota > Metazoa > Chordata > Aves > Pelecaniformes > Threskiornithidae > Theristicus > Theristicus caerulescens. The sequence continues at coordinate 126,046,870 of CM036561.1, read as the reverse complement.
TAATACAGAACTGTAACAGAAGCACTGAGAATGGGCAGCTTTCAAATGCATCTGAAGTGCACGGTGACGACTGTCACCATAGCACCATACAGGCTGCTCTGAAGAAAATTAACTCTAGACCAGCAAAAACCAGTACCCGACCACAGACAGGCAAACTGCTGTTAAATTCTGTTTAGAGACCATTTTCCAGTTACGCTATATAAACTTCCTATTTACACGCAACAGTGATCGTCAGGGTTTCCACTGATTTTTCATGCAGAGTATGGAGCAGCCGAGGTCTGGCCCTGCAGTTTCATTTTCCAAGCCTGGTCAAGCCCGGTGTGGGGCAGCCCCAGCCGGAGACAGACCAACCCAAGGAGAAGCCACCAACCCATCAAGCGGTCCAAGCCTGCCAAGCACAAACACCATCAGTAGACTGGGGTTTGACGTTTTCAAGATTTCCTACATCAGAATGACCATTTAAACTCACGCTTGGCATCCTAAGCAGAAGCAGTTACAGACTGGGCCATGGAATTCAAGCCTCGTTTTACCCCGCTCAGATGTGTTGGAAGCCAGTTTGGTCCCCGACTGCCTTGTTGCAAGCCAGTAACAAGAGAACAATCCCAGGCTGGTAAAACTGGGTGGTTATTGCACGGCTGCACGTGGTGCCAAGCACGTGGAGCTGACTTCAACCAACAGAGCTCTCCCTGTCCTAGGGACAGGCACAACAAAGGAGCGGCACGTCCAGCGGGACTGACAGGCTTGTCCAACTGCATCCCAAGGCTCCGAAAACAAGTCGGCATCACACGCGGTTCGGCCTTGGCACATCTGCCCCGCAAACCCTACCGAGCAAAAGTGACACAGATTTCAAAAAATACATGCTAGAATGAAAACGAAGTCCGACACTACCAGATTGTCCCCCAAAAATGCAAATACTATCTCTATTAATGAGCCAAAGCACTACTTTTCTTTCATTTCTACTTAATCATATACCCGTGCACGCGTGCACAACGTACGAACTGGGGAAACCATTCCAAAGACCTGACTACTCACAACAGAAATTTAAAAAGCTCAAGGGCTGCACAAGCCTACGCAAACTTTTCCACCGTGTAACTAATCTGAACCAGAATTCGGATAGATTTTCAGCACATTAATAAAAAGAAAAAATAATCTTGGGATAGCCTGGGAGTATAGCTGTGGTGTTCATCCTACCATTAGCGTTATTCAGCCATTAAAACAATTCATCGAAATAATTAATAAATAAATAAATGTTAGACATTTTAGTACCAATTACTCCATGGGGGCCTGTCTTTAAAAGTGCTAAAAATAAGCGTCATGCCATCCCCAAGGTAAACCTATTTCGTCCTGCCTATCTAGACGATCAATAGCACAGGTATTAATCAATCCCACAGGTTATACCACTTTCACTAGGCTGGCTCCTCAACTACTATGGCTGTAGCACAAGAAACATGCAGACCAAAATTAAGTTTAAGATTATATTAATTACGAAGTAGTGCTTTAGTTGGAAAGTCTAATTATGAACCATACTTTTGGCTCTTCTCTGTCTTAGATTTGATCGTTACATTTTTTTTAAGGTTATTTTTTAGCATTTTGCATGTTGCAATATTTGCTTCTATATTTATTTTGGGGCAAGATGAATACTGTAATCAGTCCCTGAACTTTACCCATGATTTTCCATGCCACTGGAGCCTGACCTAACGAAGGAAGAACACACGAAACAAGGCGTCTTCGTCTGCTTATAAATAAACGCTATCAGAAACCACGCTAAACCAGGTTTTGAGAACAGTTGCAAAAGGAGAGGAACCAGACTCTTCTGCTTCCCCAGAAAACCTTCTTCTTGCTCTGCTTCCATTTTCTTTTAGACTCTATCTCTACAAGTTAAATTATAATTAAACCTCAGGGCAGTAGGGACTTCCTTGGGGGGAGAAACAGGCACTAAACCAGCTTCCTCCACCTAAGGGGATGCCACTATGTAAAAACAAAGAGGGGGGAAGAGGAATTTAAAGCCCTGCTTGAAACAGTTATACCAGCACAAAATACGCACGTAGGGCGGGTTCAGGTTTGCTTTGTTCCCTTGAGGCCCGTTCCGTTACACGCTAGCCAGGTCTACATTTTGCGAAGAAGCCAAGCGCACAGACCCTGCGCTACTGGCCTCCGTGCAGCTGCGACGGCATGGCTTGAGCTGGTTCGCGTATTCCCCCCGAGCGTGCCGTACAGGCACGCTCATGATTGGCAATTCATTAATTTTCAACCAAGAAAGCCTCCATTATTCTCAAGGCCTCAAATCCTAGGCTCAGAAATGTCTGCTTTCAGTTGCAGTGGGGGACAGCCCACCACCAACCCTGCTCGCCAGGTTGTGAAAGGAAAGCTGAAAATCGGGCCTGAATACCCAACGGTAACTTGCCTTTCAATTTTTACAAAAACCTTCTGACCTCACCCCTTTCTTTTTTCTCCTTTTTTTTTTCAACCCCAAAAATTTCAGGCCTGATGTATAGAGTGCTGAACGTTTAAACTAGTTACACATCAAGAACATATTACTAAACACCGCAGAATATTTTTCCTAATATTTTACAGCCTTTTAATGAAAGATTAGAACTTCTAGAAAGTTGTTTTGCAGGGGCAAAGTTTTTTCCCCTGCAGGGCTTTTTTGCTACATATTTAGGTTCTGACAGAGCATTCTATGGATTCTAGACAGCTGGCAATTTTGTCCAAGTGGAAAAAAACATAGATTTTGAACAACAGTTATAAAAAAGGAGGAAAACTTCACAAGTACCAAGCATGACAGGGCCCTTTAAGAAGATACTTAAGTATCCAGAGATGATTAAAATTTTTTAGAGCTTGTCTTGTTGATAAAGTTTGAAGATTACGTATTCAAATAAGGCTTAAACTCTTAGACACTGAGCACTAATATAATGATCCACAGAGATTTACACCGGTGATCTCCCATTGGTGGTTACAGGAACAAAGGTCAGAACCACACTAATTTAAGGTTAGTTACTTATTTACCCAAAACAATTTGATATTACAGCTGTAAATTCTGAAAAATCAGACACAGTTTTACCTAGAATCTAACAGAATTATGAAAAATCCAAAGCAAACGTGATTAAGGGTAGGCTCCAAACATGCTATGCCAAACAGAAAAAAAAAAAAAAACAAACCACCACCCTGCTGTGGTCTGCATGCAATTTCTCCTCATAAAATTATTAAACTACATAACTGCAGACACTACATTCTTTCGAGTTAATGGTTTGTATTGTTAAATTATTAATAATCTAGGATTTTCCAAGGAACATCGACTAAATTTGGACTATGCTGGTATTTGTGCAGTGCATACCAAAACAAGCTGTTCTTTAATATGCTCTGTAGGACTGAGAAAGATCCGCAGCGTCACACAAGCTGTTTCACCTACATAAATAATTTATTCTCCTGCATTGCTCACATTTACCCATTTTAACCTACAGCTTTTACAATTGTGCATGCAGGACAAATAGATCTTACATCTTCAGATACATTTCACAATCAAATACGTGCTACAAACACCATTTGCTAAAAACAACCCGCAGCATCTTTAGCTTTAAAAAAAATAAAAAGGAGAAAAAGGCGAAAGAACAAATACCCTTATCCTTCCAACTGCTCGGCTGACTGTCCATCTCTCCGCAAACGATCTGCCCTCCAGCTGTGATTATCAATTATGCATACCAAGAGGACAGCTGCAAGAGAAGAAATCTCCAGCCCAGGATGGGAAACATGGGCTTCCCCAGCAGCGTCTGCAGTCTGCTGCTGCACTGGTGCTGCAGGAGGCCGGTCAGCTGACGGCGCGGGGTGTGGAGCGCGACTGACGCAGTGCGAGCTCGAACCAGGCTGCTAATGCTCTGGCACCAAGACTACAACGCGATCCCCGACTGGTGCAGCCATTTGCTTCTTACTGCTTGCCAAGGGAAGCGAAAAGACGCAAGGCGGAGAAAGAAATCGCCGGCACGAAGGGAGCCGGCTCCTCGCTGCAGACGGCACCGGCGCATCGGGAGCGCCCGCGCAGCCAGGCGCAGCGCAGGCTGACAAAAGCCGAGCCGCCCTAAGCGGCTTTTCACGACGGAGCGGAGCTAAAAGGAGTCACCAGACAAGCTTTAAACAGATGGCTTTCCAAACAATGGTTAAACCACCTTTATAAATCTCCCAGATATACGCCTTCCCCTCTTTTTTTTAAACAAATGTCTGTCTGGAAGACTAACAGAGACATCTTTGTAACACACCTCTCCCTTTAAAAAAAAGCTTGAAGGAAAACAGAATAGGACCCTTTCTGTGCCTGTAACAAAAGCAAGAGGCTCCTGCAGAACACAAGAAGTCTTTTTGCTGGTATCCTTAGTCCCTATGAACTGCTCAGCCATGTTTATTCACTGTAACAGAGGTTTGAGAGGAACAGTTCTCTCGCCCTCTACCTAATTCCTACAACCAAACACCTTCCCTTTTTTACTTTACATCAGCATCCTATGTTGTCAGCTACAGACCTGACAATTAAAGGCTCCCTCCATTTAAATAAAAACAAGAACCTGAAAGCTTATGCTACTAACATATAGAAATTAACATACAGGCAGCATTGTACAGACGTCAGATGAGCATAAACTAGAAACTCAAAATCCGAAAGACAAGAGCTGTGAGAACGATATCATTCTGTCTTCCATCCCTGCTGAAAAAAAATATGACTATTCTTCTAGTTTGGAGTCTCTCAATATCTAGGCTGACAATAAAACGCTAAAAACTCCCCTGCATTGCTCAAAAACCTCTTAAAAATTTGATACACCATTTTATAAAGATCTAGAAAAGGACATTCAAGCATTTCCACAAAAGTACTGCAGACTGGCTGGGATGGAGATTCTGATTCAGTCCTTAAGTAGGCACTTTTACTTTTCATTAAAACAGACAATCTTACATGGACAAAGATTAGCACACAGTTACCTGAAAGCCCTGTTTATTGCTTCAATTGCTGCATAAATTTAAGGCCTCCTTTGACAGCAAGACCAGTTACTCATACTTTTAACTTATGCAAAGATGTGAATTTCATTCACAATTTCAACAGGTAAATCAAAACACATACTACAGGAGGGAAGTAGGAAGCATGCATTCAAATTTCACGGTGCAAGAAAATTTGAAAAGTTGCACTATACAAAAAGAGCACAAAACATGTCTGAAAATGTGCTTCTGTCTTTGAGCTGAAATTCTTAAGTCCAATTGGAAACCACCAAAATCTGCGGTTCTCCCCCCGCATTTGTTTGGATGACTGCATTGTCGCTCAGTCAAAAACTTGATGCTTTCAGGAAGTTCTTTCCACTAATTGTCAAATTTCTAAAGACACACAATTAAAGCCTCTTCATTTCTTCTTACATACTTAAAATAGTACATTTATGCAACACATTCCTCAACAGACATTTTGTGTACCCACACGCGCGGCCACAGCGAATCGGCAGGAGCCAGAACGTGGACAAACACGCAGCCTGGCCGGGAGAACGGCGGCGCTACCAGTCCCTATCCTCCCATCTCAAATCAGCCACTAACTCCCTCCACGGGAGTTTCTCCCTGCCCTCGAGATCCCCCTCTTTACTCTTTGCATACTCAGTGTTCACTCTTACCACTCTACGCAAACGATTCCTAAAACGAAGCCTGTCTCCCTCTGTACTCACATCTCTTATTTCAGGCAAGATGTGCCCATGTAGCCCTGTTCTGCACATAAATCAAGTACCAGCGCTGGCAACAAACTTCTGCGTAAGCTTTAGTGTTTCATTAGGGAAATTGCATGCCTGTTTCTACACCAGCGTTTAAACAAAAACTATCTAACAGGCTACTTACAAGGTGGTATTATCAACTCACCCAGACAACTAAAACAGACGCAATCAATTCTAAACATGTTCTGCTACTGAACGCACCTCCGTTCAAAGGGGCTGCACGCTTGCAGGGTGAGCACTTTACTCACTACACAGTCGTTAAATCACCCCAAGCAGATGGACTGACAGCAGCATTTTTGCATCGAAGAGCGTTCCTGACTTCTCACAGGAGAGCATTCTGGATGACTACCTAATTCTGCTCTTGCCCGAAGGCTCCTTCAATGCCGGCTACCTAGCTGTGCTGCTGGGAAAGTCGATAACTTACCACAAACGCTCCGCTTGCTCCATAATTCTGCCACTCTGCAAGTAACTTCCAAAAGGCTTACTCTGTTCGTGGCCTTAGCTATGCAAGCCTTTGCCTCTCACCAGGGGTGACACCAGAGCTCTAATGAAACACAGCAGGTCTTTCCTTCCGAAAAATTTCACTCAAGGTTGTTTGGGTTTTTTTTCCTCATTCCTCCTACGCCTCCGCAAATTCTCCACCCTGGAACCAGTCTCCATTTATTATTATTTACCTGGTAGCATAAAAGAAGACCTGAACAATCAAAGAATCTAAAAATACAATCAGATGAGATTAAATCAAGATTTTATGTTAATTAAATTATATTTTACAAACAATCTGCTCCTGAAAGAAACTCCAGAGGCATTCAGAAGTATTTTTCCCCTAGTGAAAAACAACAAACCAAACCAAACACTTCCCACCTGCTGAATGGCTCCGTTTAACTAACTACAAATAAGGGAACTAACAGAAACGAACCAAATGGGTACAGTGCTGCTGCAAGGCAGCATTTCTAACTTCTTTTAAGCTTCACATAACTGTAACGAGCTGGTTTGCTGTTACAGAATTGCAGGAAGTATTTTACTTGTGCCCCCATGATTCAGGAGTAAAAAGAAAAGCTTCATCATTAGTACTGCTCAGCCACCCCCTCAAAGCGCATTTCCCACTTGGACTTCACCTTTGAATTTGCCCCCTCACGAAAATCTGGGAAATGTAAGATATTCGTAATTAGCTGCATTTCTGTAGATCGATTACAGAATGCCCTGAAGCATATATGAAAACAAGAGATCTGTAAACCCGCAAGATTTAACCTGAAATGAATGTCTACAGAGCCTGATGTTCAAACACACCATGAAACAAGGGTGTCCTGTAGAAGTAACTGCCTTGATAGTAAAGATCTCAACGCCATTTCCAAATATTATTGTAATGCTCAATGTAAAGATACTGAACAGATTTAAACTGCCAACGTGGTTACATTTTGGTATACAACTTTCTGTCATGGTCAGAGGTTTAGCTTTTGGGGGGGTTCTACAATACGCTTTGATTTTGTAATTCAATAATATAAAATCCTCCACATCCCACCGATCAAAAAAAAGGCTTATGGAAAGCATGGTTTTCTAGCCTAGTTAGGAGAATTAATGACCTCTATCCAAAAGTAAATAAGGGGTGATCAGTGAGGAAAGTCTGTACAAGAGAAGGGCTAAGATACATAATATATTTAGGTTTCAGTTCAGAGTTCCTCAAAACCTGGGATGCAATCCTCTGAAAGGCCCAGGGTACTGGAGTTACAGTTCATTTACAAAAACACTAGATGGCATCAAAGCCCTCTTTTATGAGCACGCCTCAAAACACGATTTCTCATCCCTGCTGTGCACACACCCCACCAGCACAAGCTGGAGCTGCGCCGAATGCGGGACAGGTCAGCAGCAATAAGTGATGGGGATACATCCACTCTGGAGTCGCAGCTTCAGAGGCAGTGGTTTGATGGAGAGCAGAAATGTGTGTTTCAAAGGCTGGTGAGCATGAGAGCGAAGCAGCAGGATTATCTCCTGGGAAGCCAAATACAGCATGAGATGAGAAATGGAAGGGGGAAAAAAAAATCATCACTGTATCCAAGACAGTAGGAATTGCTGGTGTTGCAGGGGGGTATTTGCTGTTTAAATTGTCATAAATAGGAGCTTCTTACAAGGAGAGGGGTTTCTTTATAGTTAAGTATAGTAACTTTGCAGTTCTGAATCTGTTTTGCTTTGGATTTTTTTGGTTTTGTTTGTTTTTTAAATATGTGCCACTATGAAGTAAAAGGTGCCTGTGGTCTGATACCATTACAAAATAAAACCGGTTACCCAAGGGTCTGCTGAGCAGCATTAAACAAACCCCATTCCACCCACGAGGCTGTTCAAAGCTTTACATTTGCTTTATTGGAGTGGTGGAGGCTTAAAAAAAAAAAAAAATCTGCAACCCTTTTAGAGTTTCTGTTAGCTCCCTGCCGTCCACTGGGACTGTTGGAAGTTACACGTTCAGGTACTCATAGATATCTTGGCATTTAGGTTAGATTTCAAAAAATAGCACTGTTAAGTAAGCGTTCAAGAACCTTCGTTGAAGTGCACCAGTAAGGCAGTTCAGATTAATGTTTTAACAAGCACCAGTCATACAATCACGCCAACTGATTTCCAGAAGTCTTGAGGCACGGTAAAATCTATTTCAGTTCCACGGATGGGAAGACAGAAAGGTAGACTCAGAAGGCCAAACACATGCACAGATCCACTTCTTGGCCTTGTGGTGAATTATCCCTCCTCTCTGGGAGTGTGGAAGCAAGTGTATGTGTTAGCTCTTTGATGCCACTTTGAAATTGTGCTTAAGTAGTGTGGTATTAAAAGCAGACAACTGATTTTGTTCATGGCTTGTCATGAGACTCTTCAGGCAGGTCTCAGAAGTCCAGTTCTGTATTCTATGATACAGCAGAAGTGAGCAAAAAAGTAAACAGCACAGGGTGGGGCAGGGGGAGAACCTAGGAAAAAATGGACCATGTTTTTGAGATAGTATTCTCATCTATTTTGCTTTAAGAAAGTGTTCCTCTGGAGTAAAGCAAAAAAAAAAAATTTTTCTTTCCAAACACCACAGCATGTCAAAAAGTAAAATTGCAACTGCTTTACAGAGCGAGCACAACACTGACAGAAAGACTGTAGGCAGTTCCCCAGTCTCCCCCACAGCCAGCCCAGCCCTGTGGCTGGCCCATCTCCTACCCCTCAACTAACTCCAGTGCTGGACAGATGCATGCCCTGTCCCAGCACTGTGCCGCTAGACGGGAGAATGAAGACACCGGTCAACTCCTCTCCTGCTATGGCAAATGGGTTTACGTGCAGCTTCTCCAGCAGTTTCCCATAGACAGAAGAGCAGCAGCTGTGTCCTTGTCAGACCCAGAGTAAAAGTCTTTCTTCCCAAGGCAGCGATTTGCCACCCCCAGTCTGCTACATCCATGCAATGATTAAAGATCACACTGCAAAGGCCTCCTGTGAAAAAAACCTAACAAAACCGCTAGTATACCAAGTGTAATGTTCAGGAAGCAGTGTGATCTCTAAACAATTAACTCTTTGACATGAAGTATAAGATACACAGCAGCTGTTCTCCAGACAGTACTATATGCTGGAAGCCTGAGCGCAAGGAGGGATGTCTCCACAGAACACACAGTGTTTTAACAGTGCAGGTTATCACTGACATTTCATCACAAGGGAAACTCTCTCTTCTGCCTACCTGTATGTATAGAAGAGGTGGGACAGGAGGAATGACAACTATCATGCAAAGTTAAACATAAAACCTACACCTTCTACCTTATTTTCCAATCCTATTTCAATTGCACTAACACCCTGATGTTCCCCTCAACATACACCTGTTATTCTCTTCCAAAATACATTTGATGCAAAAGACACATGTTAGGAATGCAGCATTTTATGAACCGTAGACTGCAGCTACTGCAGAAATATTCTACTGCTGAGTCAAACTACCATTTGGTTTTCTATTTAGAACAGAGTCATGATGCTTTCTGCAGTAGCCGTTTTTAGCGGGAATGCTTCTGGTGCAAGCCTTGAGTAGCAGCAGGGTGCTGCGATATCAAAAAGCAAAGTACTTCTCTAGTTGGAAATCCATGAGGCATTCAGTTTAGAGAACAGAACGCAACACAACAACGGTCTTACCTTTCCTTCAACTTTGTGCTACTTTACACATTACTAGAAGAAAAATTAACTACACTGAAGTGCAAACCTGAAAAGTGGAAATTAATATCTGTGTTGCATATAAACCAATTTTAATGTTTGCAAGATACTCAACTTCTTAATGGCCACGTTCCTAGTAACCTGAATACTAAGCTCCCCCATGTGTGCTATTTATTTTAAACCACTGGCCTTTATCTAATGCAAGCTGCAAGTCACGCGAGTGGAGATGCGCAGGTTCCTTTCCAGATTCCAGACACATACAGTAGCAGCATGATTATTTTCCTAAGTTTCAAAGTCTGATGTCTGAACTGTGTATGAAAAGAAGGAAATGCCTCTTCGAATCACATACAGCAGACTGAAACACCCCCCTGGGCTTACGACCACCTATTAAGAGCAAGGTTGGAGGGCCACCTAATGCCCAGCCTGTAGACAACCACAGAAGAGCTTGCAGAGTAGCAACTTATTTCTGCATCAACAGATCACCAGCAGGAGAACTGAAGGAGAAAACTGGAGACAGTGAGTCCACCCCTGATAAACAGAAAAAAAAGTACTAAAGCAATCAGAATATGAAAAAAAGGTAAAAGTGCAGGCATTAACATTTGCTGTTACCCTCAGCCTACATAGAGAAGTTTACAGAAAGTGACTTAAAAAGATTAAGTCATGACATGCTTAAGTTTAGCTAAAGAATTATGCAGATTAGTGAACTGCAAGACAGCATATACAGATTACCTGAAGATTTATTCAGCTTTGCTGAAAATACAGCAGTAGGTTTTTCCTTTTCTTTAACAGAAGCAGCTTCTCGCTCAGTTTCCTTCTCAAAAGCTTCTGGTTTTACTACACTGACTAGCTCTTTTTCAGCAGATAAAGGTGAGGTATCTGTGGCCGGTAAGGACATCATGGATACTTCAGGCACTTCTCTGTCCACAGCCTCCAAGGACTTTTTCAAGGCAGTAGTATCTTCCTCAGCTTTTACTTCTACGTTCTTTATAGACAGATCACAGGGCAGCTCTGGGCAAGGCAACTGCCTCTTCTCACCTTGGATCGCCTTACTGATCTCTTCACTTTCATCTTTGTGCATTACTTCTCTGTCAGCGGCTTCTGCCACAAACTCAGGAGCAGTTTTAGAATGAGCTAACATCACAAAGTCGTCTTCCACTGGGACCGGGGAAGACTCCGCGGATGAGAGCGCTTTGTCGTCTGCTGGTTTTGGTTCTGTAGCAAGAGATACATCAGCTGAATAAGCCATAGCATTCAGCTCTTCCATCTGAAGAGGAATCTTCTCTGCCTTGGCTATTTTTGTAGGTATTGGCTCAGACGGCAGAGCGGCAACAATTTTGGAAGAGTCCAGTTCGGGTTGGAAAGACTCCAGATAAGGCTTGCCTGTGGCAGCTACTGAATCCACCAGTCGTTCCTCATGTTCATCATCAGTTACAACACTCTCAGTCGATTTACTTTTTAAGATGAGAGATGGCTCTTCGCTCACTTTCTCAGTAAAGTCAGGTATCACCTGGCTATTGAACAAGTCAGATTTTCCAAACTGTGGAGACAGTTTTTCAACAAGTTCCTTGTGTTCAGGCACATCCTGAGAAATGCATTCTGTTATCGGTGTCTTTGAATAATCTGTGAAGGATGGAGAAGCAGATTCACCAGAGGCCTTTGTTTCCTTAATTAAGTCACATGCAATAGATATATATGGAGTCTCTAGATCTTCAGGACTGGCGCTACTCTCACGATCAGGTTTTTTAAACGCTAATGCCTCTTTTGCTTCTTGGGCCTGTGTCAGGGGTACATTCACTGCCTCTTGGTATAAGGGAGGTTTTTCAGTCTCTTCTTTTACATTCTCGTAATTAGCAGTAGGGATAAATGTTTCTAATGGGGAAGCTTCGAGCTGCACAGCAGATGCTTCTGCAGCGGCCGTCCCAGTGCTCAGTGGGGCTTCCATAACAATATCTGGCAATATTGGTGACGGAGCAGCTTCCGACCCTTCAAATGAGGGGCAGAGTTGTGTCACGGGTTTCAGAGTCTCTTGTACCGACTCGGAGGTTTGAACTAAATCAATCTTTGTTTCATAAGCAAGTTTTGTACATGCCGCGTCATGCATTTCACTTTCATATGCTTCCTGTACTAGATCAGGAGTAAGACCTTCAGGCATATTTGCTGCAGTGTCAGATGGCACTGTTGATACGCTCCCTGTTTTAGCATAGTCAGCTTCCTGGCCTTCCTGCTTGCCAACTGCTTGAGCGCTAAAATCACCTTGTTCTGGGCTCGTCTGAGCTTTCATTTCTGCAATTTTTTTCTCGTCATCGGTTCTATTTTCTGAAGTGCCTTCCTCTAGTGGAGAAAGAGATTTGACTTTGTTACCATCGGGACTTATAGAGGATTCAAATTTAGTACAAGTGATGTAAGTCTGCGAAGGTTCTTTGACAGCTTCTGGGGTACTTGGGAAAGAGCGATCTTCGGTGCTGCCTTCACTCTCTCTTTCGTAATCCTTCTGCACATTCAGCTTATCTACACCGTATTTCTCATCTAAACCGCTTTCTAGTTTGGCATCTATCTCACTTCCGACACCCTCTCTCACGCTGCTCAGTCCGTGACTAGCACCTTTTACTTCCCATATTGGCTCAAATGGCTTGAAGTCTGCGTATTCTTCCCTCCTAAGAGGGTCTTCTTTCAGTGCCCCTTTTTCACCGTGATCGCCACCTCTGTATTTGTCTTTGTTGTAAAAGAGATCTTCCTCGTTTTTCTCAAACAAGTCTTGAGGAGTTTCTGGAGACATTTTCAGCTGCTGTGCAGGCATTTTCTCCAGATTAGGTAATTCTTTAGGGCCCTCTAGCTGTGTTTCTTCTTTAGCTTGAGATAAAATGGCTGCTTCTGCTTTAGCAAATGGGGGTTCTGAGTATTTCATGTCTGAAATGTCTTTTTCATTTCCCTCTGCAAGAAACGGATTTCTTGCATTTTCCATCGTTTCTTTAGAAACCTCACTTGCATTTTCTTTGTAAATGCCTCTTGCAGGTAATCCATCTGAGAGTGTATCAAAGGCTGCGTGCTCTTTAAAGGGATCAGCTGAGATAGGAGAGAAGGAGGGAAGAGAAGGAGCAGTATCAAGCGGGACTGCAGTAAAATCCTCTTGACCAAGCGACTTAGTGCTACCTGGCTGCTCCTGCAAGTCCATAACTTTTTCTGTGACCATGGACAGAAAGGAAAGTTAGAGAATGCAAGTGCTCTTAAAGTCAACACAAACTTTCATGACAGGTTCACGTGATGTTAGTTATTAACAGGTTCTTCCAAGTTCTATCATAAATACTATTAGCCATTAAAGTATCAGTTAAAGTATGCTATTCTATTTCACCTCTTCTAGCAGAGAAGTATGCAAGAGGCTAGAGAAGCAGCAACTTTATGCAGCGCAAAGATCACAATAAAGCTGAAGATGCCAGACAAGTACAGAGCATCCAAGTACAGCAGGCAATATTAACAGAGTGAGAGGGGGAGAGTGGGGTGGCAAGGCGAGGAAGAGAGAGGGTATGTGTGTATGCTTGTGCATAAACATATGCACAAACATGCGTGCCAGTAAGAAGTCTTTTTTTTTGACACTTTTTTTTTTTTAAATGGGAATTTGGTGGACAGCGTAGCTAACAAAAACCACCAACTAAATACTACAGGTACAAATTTTACTTATATAAAATACTGCAGAAAGTTACTATGGATTAAATCTTTCTGCCAAATCAGTAAAGCAACTATGCTTTGATGTGTTAACCTGTTAATAGTATCAACTTCTCTCCTACATCAAGGGTCCAAGAATTCACAGATGGCTGTAGCTTGTTTATAAAACAGTTTACCATGTAAAGAAATGAATGCATATTAAAATCTTGAACAGATCAACTGAAAAGTCAAAACTGAAAAACGTGATAGAGGCTATTCTTGGACCCATGCTGACTTTTAGTAAAGGCAGACTAATTGGAAAGAGTTAATGAGATCAGATATGCAGGATGTATTCAGACAAAGGTGAGCAGAAAGAACTTGCCTGCAGAGGAGTGCATCAGAGGCGCAGATGTAGCAGGAAGAGCAAAAAGGGTCTCATCTGAAAAACAAACAAATAACCTCAGCAGAAATAAAGGCTAGGTTGAAGAGGGGAGAAAGAACGCAAGTAGTCAGTTCCCAGTAAATCAAACGGATCCGCAGCCAACATCTACACCCACAAAGAACCACAGAACTAGATACAAGCCGGGTAATTTGGGAGAGAATGCTCAGAATTCCCCATTTTCAATGGGATCTTTACTGAGGCACCTGAGGGATCTCCATCCTCCAAGCCAGGGACCAATCTTAGGATCTAAGATATACCACAGTAGCTACTCTGCATTTTCATTCTCCAAACTTCCACACTACTGAGCAGCTACAGCGTCTCTAGCACCAGAAAAAACGCCTGCCACTGACACCGACGCGCTGCCCTTAATCAGCTCACTTTGTCAGAGGGTCTCCTGACGCCGACTAACATGTGTGAGAACAGCAGCGATAAGGAGACTCAACCAAAAATTCCGAGAAGTTAAAGTGACTAAAGTAAGCTTTGAAACTCCCCACAAACAGAGCGCTGATCAGGCCTGCGGATACTGACCAAACTGATAACAGTGAATGACTGTACTGCTTGCTTTATGTTTATGCCTTCACTATTTTTGTTGTGTTATAATGCAGACAAGCTTCTGAATTAAGGCGTTATTTTTAAAGCCTTCTTTGGCATGATCCAAGGAGCATATTTTGCTTTACCAAATTTGTTTTAACCCTAATATTTCACAAGACAATCCCAGCTCTCCGATTTCCATTCAAAGAACTAAGTAAATATAAGGCAGGACACCTTTCTCCTAAGCTAAGGAAGTCACCCTCCTCCACTAATGCACGAAGCCAGAGTTTCATATTGCACGTTATCTGAAGTAAAAGCACACAATTAGGACATTTTACTAAGCTGCATCAAGCATTTAATGAAAAACCACTCTAGAAGCAGCAATACCAGCCATCACTAGCAACCAGGCAAATCAAAACCAGTCCTTGTCTGGATTTCTGTGCCAGCAGCAGTATTTTTCCCAGATCCATCCTGGCCTGTTGGCATTACATTAATGTAAAAATAGTAACATTTAAGTAAATATATTTCATTCTGAAGAGTGCATAAAGTTTTCAGATTAAGCCTGTTAAAGAATATTTGCAATTTACATCAATTGTATTAGCAGAGTGCAAAATTATATTAAAGCACTTCAATTACATTTTGAATTTCCAGTACAGACATCAATACTCTTTAGTTTTGCTATTTGCCGGACAAAATCAAGTACTGGAAAGTTAACAACTTTTTTTTTTTTTTTAATTAAAAGCAAAGAAAAATAGAAGCAATTGATTGTAAAAGATGAAAGGCAAAAAGTGAGAAATATGGTAGACCCAGCAGCACATACACAATAATCCAGTAAAGCAAGGCATTAAGGTAATTTTTGTTTTGGCATTGAACCATGACTTTCTGCAAAAGCAATGCCACTTCGAGATACTCCTGACCTGTCTGGCTCACTCAAGTTAATCCCACCAGCAGTCTTCCAAAAACCAAGTCTCCTCACAACCTGCATTTCCTGCCACAATATACAGTGGGTTGGTTTTGCTTCGCAGAGCACTGTTATCTTCAAGTGATGTTTATAATCCACAAAATACAGCAGGATATAGGAAAACAGAGTAATAACTGGAGTGTAGGACTCAGTATTTACAAGCTTCCTCAACTCCTGCTGGGCCAAAGGGATTTCTTGTTCAGTTTTCCAGCAATTACATTTTCCTATTAAGGACCACACAGAGAGAAACCTCAATTCCAGATTTAGAACACATTAAAGCAGTGTTACAGTTCAGTGGTGGGAAAAGCTTTTAAGGACAAAAACCACACTGGAGGACAACTGATCAATACGTGACACTAAGTCACAGAACTGCAATGCTCACCCGCACGCTGCCAAGTATCACTGCACGCCCTTTATTTCAGGAGGTGGTCAACTCCGCGTGCCCTGGCTTGCTGGGATCTCCTCCGCAAGCAGACTGCTCGCAAGGGGCCCACCGCCCCGTGAGACAAGTTAGCAAGGCACCTGGTTTGGAGTGAAGGGGCTTCAGCGAGAGTGCAGCTTGGGACTCAGCAGTCCAAGAGCTGCTCTGCCTTCCTCAAAACGAGGCTTTTAGCAGGAACAGCAGAGGTTTTTCTTCAGTTTCTAGTGTGCCGGGGACATCAAGGGTTACTGCTGAGGGTTAGATTTTAGGCTAGCAAGCCTTAGGGTTTGCACCAAGCAGCAGCACACTCTCCTTTTCTCTCAACATGATGGCTAGATGGACCAAGCAAGCACTATCTCCTGACCACAAATGTAGGACTGTGTCCCTCTGCGTGTGTACTGGCTGCTGATCCTGCTGAAATACTTCATCGCTTGTTGGTTAAATGGAGTAGCAGCATCCATGTACTCCATGCTTGAGCCAGTGTCAGTCTATCACCTCATCTCTCACCTGCCTGTGGCACGCTCCCCTGGAAGCACTGCGCGCGCACACCCCAGGTCCAAAGCCTCAAGGGACCCATGATGTGGCAATTCACCAGGAAGGTGGTAACCGAGACCGCTCCTCAGCCTGCCCCTTCCCTGAAACCACACGCTCTCGCCTCCTCCGGGCCATGCCAGAGCAGCGTAACCTTTATTTGCTGGAAGGGGCCTATGCTTTGGAGCGGAGGAGAGGGGAGAGAAAGCAGGATGGACTTGATGAGACCAGACTGTGCAGCATGAAGACAGAGAACCCTGACAGCCCAGCAGAAAAGGATCTCACAGGGAAACCAGAACAAGTCAGTGGAGGTGCTGAAAATGTAGGAATTAAATGGCAAAGAAAGAAGACAGAGTCCACTGTGGTAAGGAGGCGAAGAAGAAAATGCCCAAGTCCCTAAAGGTGCAGTACACTTGGTGTCCAAAGACCAACTGCAATCTCTACCAAAAATTCTAGACTTAAAATCTCTTGAATACTTCCCAACCCCAGAGCGAGCGTTTTCAGTTTCTGGTGAGGAACACTGGTTTTAGGAACATGGGCACTGATTTTTCAGTGCTCCATTAAGACAGCACAATGCAGAAACTCCTTCTCAGGTTTGGCTTCCATTTCCTCAGCACAGAAGCATACAATAGCTATGCCAGTCACCAAATTTCCAGGTTCTCTTAATGGAAGGATATTATGCCCACACCCAAACTTTAGTTTCCACACATAGCTGGACTGTGCAAAGTGATTACGTAAACGCAGTGTTTCCTAACCAGCCACGGAGAACCACCCACTTTCCCTCCACCCACATCAGAATGGCATTTTTCCCTGCTGAAAGGAAGAAGATACAAGGACTTTTTCCTGCTGTGGGCCCTGTAGAACACCTCCAGGCAAGTAGGGAGAACCGAGTAGGATCTCTACAACTCCCACATCAGCGTGATTGCTAACTGAACCAGCCGCTCTCTTCAGATCGTAATTCAAATGACATGGCGAAAGGAATGGCGTTTCCAGCAATGACATTTGCACTGAAGAATCCTTACCTCCAATGTTGGAGGTAGAAACCTTCCAGAAACAGAACTCTGTGGGTGTTTTGGTAGACAAGAGGGAAAAAAAAAAAAAAACCGCAGTGTCTGCCAGACCATAGCCTGGCATACAGCCAGGCTGCCCAGGCCCAAAGGCGTACCACAGCGAGCGTGCAAGCCGCTTCAGCCAACACCTGCAGAACCCTGGAGAACCGGCTGCCTCTTCCCACCCATTGCTCAGGTGGTAGCACTGGTAACAGCTGACAACAAATCCAGTACGGTTTGTAATAAGGTATATGTTCAGTGGAAGACCTGCATTTGTAAAAGAAGTGCGAGAAGGATAGACCACCGAGGGTGGCTTTTCCTATTTGCCTATCAATGGCTTAAATGAGGTGATTGAGACAAACAAAGAAGTAGTACACTACTACTAAAATCAAGTAAAAAAATTTCAGAATGTATCAAGCTCTAAACACAATTATCTTCAAGTAAAGGTGCATATTCAAAACTCTTTTCTTGACCTACAAATTGGGCCTTCGCTACAGCAAAGCTTCACCCAAAGATATAAAGAAAATCTAAGTAGTCTTCAGTTTTTACAAATCATAACAAAAAAACCTAATTCAGTAAGATGAACTGCTCGATTACTGTTTCCATCAGAAGACAGGCTTTGTTTCATGAAATACAGAAGAATGAGACCTTGAAATGAACACTAAATCTCCAAGAGAAAACAGCCTTTACTCCAAATTTTGTCTGACAAAAATCTGTAATGATGCAAGTTAGTAACCTACCTTCAGCGTTACAGTTAAGAGAAAGACAGACCTCCTATTCATGAATGCTATTACTTTATATTAGTTACTGAAGTAGTCCAATCGATGGTTTTCAAACAGAACTTTATAGACAGACTCAACCTTGCCAGGCCATCTTACAGCATTCAGTAAAATACTAATGTTGTATTCAAACATACACCCACACATCACCAAACCAGTGACTGCATGACTGCTGTTTGCCTAACAAGAGAGAAAGTTAACAGTTTTCCTCACTAGCACACACTCCTCTGGCCTTTTTTTTTTTTTTCCAAAATATCCACATATATGAACATATCCCTCTCATGTGAAAGGAAAAGCATTTAAGGAACAACAGAACAAAGTGATGCACAAAGTGATTCATTCTGATTGCATTCCTATTTTTAACCAAAAATACTCTGCAGATTTTACCTTCCCTTTTTGCAAATTAAATATTCCCTCAAAAAAAAAAAAGCCACCCACAAACCACCCTGTAGCTTCTCCTTTCATTAGCATGAACTCTCATACTTTAAAACTTTGTATTATGGTTTCTGCTAAAATACAAGCTCCGCCAACAAGAAATAACTTCAGTTTTGTTTAAAAATAAAAAACCTGACACCAGCATGACAAAGAGGTGTAATTTTAAACTCTCAGTTTAATTTTTGCCGATTGCCCACTAACTGGTGTTGTTACAAGATACTGGTATTACCAGCATAAAACTTTAAATTGAATATCAAATTTTGGATAAAAAGCAGAGAGATAAATGGAGAGAGATTTCCCAGGCAACTAAGAAAGAGAAAGTAAAGTTAGCTGCAAAGATTTCCAGAGAGAGAAGAATGCTTAAAATGAAAAAGTAAACTGGCAATTCCAAGAAAAGCAATTAAAGAAAAAACTTCCTCACCCCCCCTCTCCCCCCACATACTCGCCAACAGAAAGCAGAGGACTTCAGTCACAGAGAATGAGAACTCAGAAGGAACGTGTTCAATCCCTCATCGCTGGATTTTTGGTAACTGATGGCCCCTTCCATCTGCTCTCACATGTGACTCCTTCCAAGCATCAGCAGCAGGTCTGTGCTAAGGCAGGTTTATTGTTCTGATACTCTCCTTATTTTTATTTATGTATGAGCTCAGCTTTGGGAAAAAAAAACATCTAAATATTTTATTTTCTACAGATAAACACTGAGTAAACTTCAGCCTGACGCACAGTTTAGCTTTGGTAGGAGACTGTATTAGGCTGCTAGATGGCAGTTTCAGTCTTCAGAAAATAAAAAACATTTCCTGGATTAGTTTGCTGGAGAATGTACACTATTCTTAAAACAAAACAAAAAGTTGGCAGGAATAAAATTTAAGAATCCACTTCACCTTTGCATATTTAGAAAATGAGCAAAATGGCTAACTAACAAGACAGGGACCGCCTTTATCTTACAGACCTACCACAATGGGACACTGATTTTGAAGGGCCTCTCTTGTAAATACAAATATTTAACAATAAAAGAAAACAGGGCAAAATTAATACTCAAAGGAATGGCATCTGTGACATGACTCATATGTAATCTAAAAGTTACATTTGCAGCCATCCCTCTAGGGCGGATATGAAAGAGAAACTGTCTGCTTCTTCAATGCACCGAGTTGTTAATTTGTCCACAGTGAAGACTGCCCCAAGCAGCATTTCTGATCTCAAACCATTAGCTAAGCAAGACACACATGCGTAGTACCACCAGGAAGTTTTACTCTTTTACAGATTCAAGAACTACAAAAGCCTCAAGGCTTTTGCAGAGCAATGCAGTACCCTCACACTTCAAAACCATAGGGAGGAACTGCCACGTGGTTTTTTTTCTCCTGTGTGTTGGCGTCCAATTAGTATGAGTAAATCCTTACCTCTTGGCGTAAAGTGTCAAAGACAACATACCTGGCCATTTAGAAGTGAAATTAAATGATTTCAAGGAAAGTCAAGTTCTTGGATGCCTAATTTCCTACTGCAGAGTAAACAAGGGCACCCAACTTCACAAGAATTTCCTGAGAAAAGCAGCTGCCTACACAAACTCCATTTAAATCATCTCCTGTTATGATGCAATTGTTCTAAAGATGGTGTTTCACCAAATATTTAAGCCATTCAAGATAAAGAACATTAACTATTAATAGCATCTTTTCACATCATTAGATCAGGCTGCAGAGCCACAGCAAGTAATTAGGTTTTTCTCATGTGGCTCTTTAGTTATACGTGTGAGTTTATGAAGAGAAGTTTCCAGTTTAGGAAACTCAGACTGTAAACTACTTGGAAATTTTTGAGGAAAGTATCCAAGCTGCTACAGAAGATGGAGACTGCTGAAGATTTACGTGAAAACAGGAGCTCCATTTTTTAACATCTTGAGGGTATCAGAGCTGGGATCACAAAAGGCTCCAAGAGTTTTGATTATTAACAGGGGCAGCTGTAGGTCGTCTCAGGTCTTCATGGCAATTGCTGCAAAGTGGTATCATGCATCACCTGCAGAGCCAGTTGCACTATACTGCACAGGAGATTTCTCATTTCACATTATTTGAAATAGATAAAGAAAATAAGTTCAAAACAAGCATTTCGAACAACGCTTGCTGCTTTAAATATTCTGTACAAGTCTCCAGCAAGAAGCAAGGGTTTTCTTATTGTCTAAGCAGAAATCTATAACCAAACTGGTTTAAGCAAGTTTTCTTTTTCAATATCATATTTACATGGTCCAACTTGCAGCAACTTTCCCTCTTCGGGAAAAGTTACATGTGAGGCGAGTTGCTCAGCAAGGCAGGTACTGTAAAGCGTACAATGACAGAGGTAAGGTATATGCCATTTCATCTCCTTTTGATCAGCTAGAGAGTGAGAAGCAAGAGAGACGGGACCAATCCCCTGCAATACCCAGCTGCCAACCAAAGCAAGAACAGATAGACAAGGAGGATACATTAATTCTGGCTCCATTACAATTCTTTCCATTACAATTCCCAGATTGCCAAAATAAATACCCACTACAAGGGTGTTTTTAAAAGACCATTAAATACTTCAGACACATAACTGCCAGCCTCACCTCACTCTTGCAACCAAACATTTTGATCAATAACACTATGGACAGGCTCCAAGCAGCATTTCAGAGGACAATTCTATAATGCACTTCCTATTAAAAGTCCCTCAGCAATATGAGAGAATATGAGTATGACAGAATTTTATCTGGCATATTTTGTTATAAAAAGTAAACAAACAAACAAAAAGTCACATAGGTCAGCTCCAAAGACACTTTTCATTATTCTTACACCAAGTATAACAAGAGAACAAGGAATTCTCAGAAACAGGACACACATACCTATCACAGCCCAGCAATCCACAGTGGCTCACCATGAGGAAAGTTAAATCCTCTGAAGAATGAAGATAAACTGTTTAGCTTCTGAGCATAAACTATGCTGAGGAACAAATAAGTAGCACACAGCAAAAAGCACCGCGTAGATTAACTGTGCCCTGAAGGCCTGTGCCTTCTCCCCCAGGTTTATCAACTGAGCTAATCACAAACTCTGCCTTCTTACAGGGTTAGCACCAGGTGGTGGGTAAGCACCGCCCTTTATTAAAGTCAGGTGGCCACAATAACCAGCTTCAACGGTTCGCAGCCCATCACTGACGGCTTCAGATACTTCACAATCACAACTATATTTAATATATAAATCATAAATACATTTAATAGCAAAGCTTAGAATGAATTTAGGATGATTTCAGATATGAACATTCACAGATCCAGTATTTATATTCACCAATTTAAATTACTTCAATATATTTAATTAAAAAGAAAGAAGCAGAAAGAACAATCTAGCCAATTGCAAACACATGTGTCCAGATACACATGGCTTTAAAGCTAAGTATTCAGTCTTTGGCAATATTTGTAACAAAAAACCCACTAGATAATTCCTCTAAAAACTAAATAACTCTTCCTTAAGACCCAGACTCTTCAACCATATGTTGAAGTAACAAACAGAAATTTGGGTTCTGGCAGTGCCACAAAGCAGAAAAATACAATAATTACACCAGAACTTATTCAAAGGCAGGAGGTCTAAAGAGCCATGCAAATCCTATCATTATGCAAGCATTATCCAATTTAATTTTGGAGATTATACCAATCATTAAGATTCCCTTTCACAAATTTGTACAAATGGAATTTTTCCCTGCTTTCCCCACAATTAAACAAATTAAGCAGTATTTAGATCAGCAACTTTATCATTGGTGAAGAATATATTTATTAGCTAAATTAATTTTTAAAGAATGGAGAATAGATGCTACTGATTTCTTTTAGCATCTATTCCCAACACATTACCTTGCATGACAAGCCTCTGACATAAGAGCTTATAGTCTGTAAAATAAAAACAAGTTGATGCATGAGATATCTTCATCTCAAAGGAGGGAAAACGAACATGGACATTCATTAGAGGATTCATTACAGCCATCAGCATTTGTATAAGAATATCTTTTAATGAAATGAATAAAGCAGCGTGAACGTGACACGCGCTGTCCTGATGTCTTCAACAAAGAGGATCAGATATCAAGCAGCACTGCAGTTCCTGGGTTGCAACAGATTTTGCTCAATTCAGGTCTTAGCTATCCCCTTCAGTTTTTCGTCAGACACCACTCTCACGGGAAAACTGATTTTCTTATCTAACAATGCGATCTTTTAAAGAAAGCTTGGGTTTAATACACTGGAAATTCATCCCCTTGCCCTTTGAGCAGCATTTCTCAAGCTGAAGGCATGAATACTTGAAGACCAGGCTGAAGACCAAGAAAGAAGCAACTCTTCCACCCCTACCACATATATCTTTCTACTTCCTCCAGCTCTTGCTGTCCTTTCAGTTCTGCAGCTACAACCTGCTTTTGAAGGCCTCGCACATGCTCTTTCATCTGTTTTACTTGGCATTCATTTCCTCATCACACCCCAAGGACAGAGATGGACAGGCGTCAAGGAATTTTATCTTCTGTCAGAAAAGAGGGAATAGCAGAGTTCAAGAAAAACCGTCACAAACCAGTAACGACTGGATAAGCAGCAGGATTTTGACATTAGGCCAACAGCATCTAATAGACTGAGAACATTTTTAATTGGCAACTGAAACGTTTATATTTATCTCAGTCTCGTATCTTATTTAAAAGACATCTTAATTAACATATTCTTCCTAGCCGATGAAGTTGATGACATGATTGCCCCGTTCATTAAAAAGCTGCAATTAGAAGTTCACAGAACACTCCTAAGACACAAAGCAAGCCTTCCAGCAAAACCAGGGAGGGTCAAACTGGTATTCCTAACGCTTCTACATGGTGGGGGGAGAAGAAAAGTATTCTTTCTTTACACATCAGAAAGCAATAAATGGAGACAAACCCCTTAAAAACCATGGGGAAGAGCAGCAATTTAAAAACATCTCTAACTTAAAATCTTCCTATTTTGACAGCTACAGTTAGCAGCAGACTGATTATTTCCACTTGAAAGATAAAAACATTCTACTGAGATAATTTGATTTTCTCAGACTTTGTGAATATTAATAAGCCCATTATTTTATTGCTATTGTAATAGTTCTTGTTGATGGAAATACCAATTAAAAAAAGCTATCCACCAAACGTATGTCAGACGGCTGTAGTCCAGTGATCTCAGTGCTAGCTGTACTGGGCTGCCCTGAAAACAGTCTTAAAAAGTGGAAAATATTATGCAGTTTTCAAAGCATAACAGGAGTATTTTCTATTTTAGATCATAAAAGAAGAAATTAAAAAAAAACATGAAAACATATTGGACTGTTCTACTTAAAATAAGTCTCACAGTTTACTGTTTTTTACCTGGTAATAATAGCTTTTTTTCTTTCATTTCTAATGCAGCTTGATAGTCACACAACTTTCCTCCTACTTCATGCATAAGCATTTCTGAATACCTCAGGACAAGTTATCTGTCAGCTACCCGTTGCTTTACATTTTCCAGCCAGCAAAAGAACTATTTCCTTGCTTACAGAATAGCTAGAACCCGAAGGACATTTTCAGATTGAACTATGCATTGCTAATTTTTGTATCTGAGTTTCATAGTTACTATAGTAACACGCCAGCTCAAAAAAAAGGCTCATTTCATTCAAAATATTAACAGAAAACAAAGAAACCTAACTCAAGCACACCAAGACGTGCCTCAAGTTGTAGGTTAACTGCCCTTTGTTATTCTAATACCTTCCCAGCACACAAAGGCCAGACTAATCTGATGAGAGCCACCAAGCAGTTGGGTGTGGCAAAACACTGAAGACATTGAAAAAACATTTCAAGACACTGAAACAGGGAGTCAAAGCCACTAACCTCCCTCAAAATCGGGTGGCCAGCAGCAAAGCCCCCACAGGATTCTAACAGCTTGGGAACATTGGTCTCCAGGGTTAGAATAATGATGCTTATATGCCTTCTGCTAAGTAGCCAGGTTCCCAGGCTCTCCAAAATCCTCATCCTCCCCATCCTGGGTACTGGAGGAGGAGGAAGGAAAAGCAAACACATCCTCACAATACACCAACCAGAAAGTTATGCTAGGAAAATGCATCGCAAATTACTGAAACAACACAAGATGCATCTGCGAGCCACTTGGAAATCATATTTTTCCACTCACAGATCTACTGTGTCTTTTCACCGTGCCAATTGCCAACAACCACAGCTTATTTCTCTCCTCCTGAGCTGCAGGGTTTGAGTCTCTTGACCTTAGGCCTTTATATGCCAGCCACCACTCATTTCTAACCCATCTAGATCAGCTGTTGCAAAAGGACTTGACACTTTCCTAGCAACTTTGTACCAGTCAGCTGGAGAAAACCACTGACCGGAAGGCTTAAATGCTGTCCTCCACTCTTAAACAAGTGCTGCTGTTAGTGGTTATCTGCAAGATAAGAACGAGGTTCAGTGCTCACCAGTGGTAATGCAACAGGGTGGACAAGATAGACATGCTGCAAACTTCCTTAAGTACAGATAGAGAGGAGGGGAAAACAGGGCAGCCAACCAGTAGTTCTTTGCTGTCTCCTAACTTGTGGTTTGTAGGATTTCATCTCCAAGGGGAAAAGTCCCAATGCAATTCAAGACTTCCCTGAGGGCTACATCATTATATGGTAGGTGGAAGCTGTGTGGTTTTATCCTGGAAAGCATGTCAAAGGACACACACACGAAGCAAATATACTATCAAACTTGGCAGGGCTATCCTAGCACATACTTCTGGTTAACAGAAGAAATAGCTGCTTGGCTTTAGAAACTCTCATACCAGCTGAATTACAGAAGCAGGCCTCACTGTGCAGGACAATGCATGTGCACATGACAATAAATAAAACCAAATAAATAAAACCAAACCAAATAAATAAATAAAACCATCCCTTGTTGAACTCGCCTAGATGGGAACACAAAACACAAAAATGAAGATAATAGCTTTACTATACCAGTCAAATTGCTGGTTACTGTCCTCCCCATGTCACTATAATGGAAACTGTATAATAGGAAAAAAAAAAAAAATAATCACATTCGACCTTGCTATACCTAGGTTACAACCACCTCCCTTACAGCTTTACTGACTACATTTGGGAGGGTGGGAGCAGAAAGGGTCTTGCACCTCAAGGAAACACTGAAGATCAGTAGGAACATATTTTAATAAATGAAGAGTGCAAATGAAAGTCACCAGTGGTGGTATTCAAGGACAGTTATATTTTTCCCAAGTCATACGGCATTCCGTCCTTCAAATCCACACAACTCCTCTGTACGAGGCTATCCATACATAGCAGCACACCACAGAACTCAGCAACAGAGAAAAAAAATCTCAGGAGCGTATATGCTGCTTCAGAATTTGTATAAAATGCAAATTACAGGATCTGCATGTCCCCACCACAGGATAAAAAATACACTCGCTAGAGTGAGCAGAAGCAGGTATAGATCACTGCATTTGATCACCACCGACTGCAGCTGGGGTCAGCTTGGTGAGGGTGAACTCTACTGCAGAACAGTTTGTGTGCTCCTGGTACAGCTTGGGGCATCCCTGCTGACCTCGGCCTGACACTGTCTGGCACGTAAGCAAACTGTTCATGAAACCTCTCCTCAACGCTGATGAATTAAAACCAAGTCCTATAAAACTAAATGGAAAAACCAGACTAATTAATAAACTGGCCCTTCACAACATTTGCGTCTGTATTGAACCGTGGCCGAGTTGCAGGCAACTGACACAGGAGATGACATCTTTATTCACTTTGGATGCTGGTCTGTGACCAGTCTGGTGGGTTTACTATACAGGTTCCTTGTAAGTGCGTGGTTTAACTTGAAACTGCGATAGTCTCTTCCAGGAACGTGATATATAACCTGCCATTGCAAGCAGCACTATGTGCTGCTAGGATCTAGGGCTTTAAAGATGGAAAGCGGTACCTTCTCATCATAGTTTTCTGGTTAATCGTACTTTGAGCAGCTAGCAGAAAAAAAAAGAAAAAAGTGCATTACTTTTACCATGTATGACCGTCAAATTTACTTTTCTTTGCACTGTATGTAAATTTAGGCCATCAAAAGATTTAAGTGGTAATATCTCAAGAAGAACTGTAATTTTTGCTACCTACGTAACAGTGAGTAGCAAAAAAAAAAAGTGTCCAGGAGAGCGTAAGTTTTACTGCAGTCCTCTTGCTTGTTTTCTTCTCCACCAAATATTTATATTAGCTCTTAAGAAGGTAGGCTGCTGATACGCAGCCAGAGGCTTGCATTACATATAATTATGTCACAGTTTCGTATAACAATGACACTGAATACTCCTAAGTATGTACTAATAGTAATTACAAAGATTTACTTTTTAAAACACCTCCCGATATATAAATAATACATTTTTATAGGCCATCAAGTAGTCCATGCATTTTCTCTATTGTTATACTCACAAAAAGCAGCACCACGGCCTACTGGTGCAGATAAATGAATCCCTACTATTCTTTGCATACTTACTACAGGCAACGCTGCTTTCTCCTTCTCTTGGAAATAGAATTTCAAAGTTACTGGCCTCAAATCCTCACTAAATCAAAGCCTTGGATTTTAAATATGAAGAGAATAGAATATGTTCAAATTTCTAGACTGTGAACTGCAATTCTTCGCTTATACCTTAAACTCGTACAACAGAGCTGAAAGTAAATGAAACCATAACCCTCCAGAAGAGAGGGAAGCGTCCCAGACACATGGCTCTCCGTGCCACAGTCGCCCTGCCACAAGCTGCGGGCATCAATCTCATTTTGCCAATTTCACAGCAAGACTGAAAGTAAACTAATTTGAACCCAAGTTAAATATTTTGATTGAGATTGTTTTAACATCAACTGCTAGATGCAAAACTAAAAAGTACTTGATGTTTAAATGGATACTCAACATACTCAAAACTAAGTACTCCTGCATCGGAGAGGACCAAAGTATTCATGACATAACTAGACAATGCTTTTGTCAAAACAATTTGTTCTCATCTGGTAGTTTCAAGTTCTTAAAACATAGCCTGTAATATTCCAACCCATCATTAGATGAGCATTGTGTGTTACACCACCTTGTCTTTGGAAAACAGGCCTCTCAGAGGCACCGGTCCTCACTTCAGAGCTCTAAACTAATCATCGCTGATAAATTCCATCCCCTCCAATCAGCTCTTGTAAAATAACTCTTTGACCCCACTTCTCAGCTACACTACCCAATTCTCACACAGCTAGCTCTCCTCTACTCTAACAGAGAGGATATATTTCAGGAATTACTGCACTCCCTGCCTTATCCTTCAGGGGTCAGGAAGTAGAAAAAGAAATCAGCTCTGGAAATGACACTTTTATCCCTACTTTTCAAAGCAACAGCAAGATTTGGTGGATCCTCCTCCTTCCATTCTGTTCAGCTCAAACCTTCCATAGCTCCACGCAAACAACTTGCCTAGAAAAATTTCTGTTCACCCATCATATAGGATCCCTCCTCTTAAATCTGTTGCAAGCTTTTGTCATCATCTGTCCTCCAAATGGTGGAGATAAAAAAAAAAAATATCTCCTCGGTGTATTGCTACACAGAGAGCTACCAGAAGAACGAAAAAAGTAGGCTTCATGAGAGACAACAGCACAACTAACCATGAAGTCTTGTCACATATGCAAATAAAATGCGTTGTGAAATTCCCCCCCCCCAAAACTAAATTCAGGCTTAACAACAGGCCTTTTTTTGTTACTGTTCCAAATGCTTTTTTTGATTAAATCTTGCGTATCATGCTCGCTCATACCACGACATCAAATTATCACTGAAATCCTGCATCTTTGAAACACATACAATGTACCGATACAAGAGCAACGAAGATAAGAACGCACCATCGCGATAACGAGGCACAACGATTTGTTCATTTGCACTGTTTTAATGGCCTCAAGTTAGCTCTTGCGTTCTGAATGCAGAGCCAAGGCACAGTCGCAATCCGCATGCAAGACATGAGTCATGCCGGGCCGGCCGCTGGACCAGGCCCTGCAGGAGGGGTCCTGGCACTCCGGCGGCACGGGCAGGGGTTCGGCGGGCGGCACGCCCTCCGCTACGGCACCTCGCAACGGGGGATGCCCCAGCGCTGGGGGGTGACCCCCTCAACAAGCCCCAGATCACAGCCGGGGCTGCCTCGGGGGGCACCCGCGGGACGCGAGGTTGGCGGGTTTCTCCCGGTACTGCCACACCTACAGCAGCCCGCACGCCTTTTGTGCTTCCAGACGTACTTCGCCAGTTTACCTTCCCTCTTGGGGCTTAAGATTGATCGTCTGGAGCCGGGGAGCGGCGGTTTTTCCCCACAAAGGGCTGCTGGGCACGCTTCGCCAGGCCCGCGGAGCCGCCCATCCCTCACCTTTCCCCGGCCTCCCTCCAGCAGGTTTCGAAAGGAGGGAGCGCTGCTCCTTAATCCCTCTCCCTCACCCCTCCCAGCCAGGCGATTTGTTTAAAATGAGTAAGATTAAAAGCATCTCTGTTTCCCTGCCTCCCCCGCGCTCCCACGGCCGCAGCGGCTGCCCGCCGCGGGGCTGCCCGCCGCCCCCCCACGCCCAGCCCCGGGGGCCGCCCTGCGGGCGAGCCGTGCCCGGGACGATGCGGCGAGGGGCCCGGAGAGCAGCGGCGGCGGCAGGGGCCGCGCCTCGGGCGGGTTTGGCGCCGGGGGAAGAACCGGCCGGACCCGGGCGGGCGGCCGCTACCTCGGGCTCTGCCCCCCGACCCCCCTCTGCGACGCGGCCGTTGCCAGGCGGCGGCGGCCTCGCCCCCGGGCGGCCCGTGTGCGAGGCCCCTCCCGCCATTAGCATAACAGGGGGGGGGGGGGGAGGGGGGAAAGAGAAGAAATTAAAAAAAAAATATAAAATAAAAAAAAGGGGGGAGGGGGGAGCCGTTTTTCCCCGCATGAGCTGCGGCGGGGCCAGGGGGAGCGGGGCCGCGCCCCGGCTGAGGGGAGGGAGCGATGCCGCAGGAGGCGGCCGAGGGCCGGCAGACAAAGGAGGCTCCCGGCGGGGCAGCGGGGAGCCAGAACCGGAGCGATTCGGGCGGAGGCGCCCGGCTACGAGGCCCGCGCCCCCCCCCCCCCAGCCCCGGGGCGGAGGCACTCACCAGCCGAGCCGGAGGAGGACCGTCTGCTCCGGGGGGCGGCGGCGGGCTCGGGCTTGGGCGGCTGAGCGGGCCCGGCGGGGGCCGAGGGCTGTTCCTGCGCGGGGGACGGCGTGGTGGCGGAGGAGGAGGAAGAGGAGACGGCTCCCGGGGGGGCTCCAGCCGGGCTGCGGCGGCTCCGGGGCGGCGGGGCGGGGCGGCTCGGCGGGGCCGCCGAGGTCCAGCAGCTGCGGCGGCCGCTCCTGCGGGGCTGCGGCGGGGGCGGGCGCCGCGACGGGCTTCCTCTCCATCACCTCCAGCTGCTCGTCGAAGTCTTCGTCCTCGTCCTCCTCTTCCTCCTCTTCTTCCTCCTCCTCCTTCTCGTCGTCGAGCACGAACTGGTAGTTAAACTGGGGCTGCTGCGGCCGCGCCGGCCCGGAGGAGGAGGAGGAGACCAGGGGCGACTGGTCCAGCTCGTCCATGGTGCCTGGAGCGGGCGGAACAATGAGTGCGCGGCGCTGGGGCTGTGCCTCTGCCGGCTGCGGGGGGAGGGCGGGCGGGCTGCGCTGCCGCCGCCGCCGCTGCGGGACCGGGCTCCACGCCCTGGTGAGTCACCGCTGGGGGAGGCGGCGGGGCGCGGCCGCCCGCCCCGCCCCGCCGCTGAGCGACGGCGGCGGGGACCGGTAGGAGCGGGAGGGGGGGGCGGGACGGCCAATGAGGGGCGGTGCTGGGTGCGGCCGGCTCATGAATATGCAGCAGGGGGCGGGACGCGAGGGGCGGCGGAGCGGGGATGGAGAAGTCGGGTAAAGTTCAGAGGGGGGGGACCGGGGCCGGACCCAGACCCCACCTGCGGCGGCCGGGGGCGGTGCTGGGGGCCGCGGCGCCCCTGCGGGCCGGGGCGGGGCGGGGGGGCGCAGCCCTGGCGGTACCGGGGCGGGGACGGGGGCTCCCTCCATCCCTCGGCGGGCCGGGCTCAGGCAGCAGCGTGACAGACATCTTGTGAGTGCCCGTCGTGATTCATCACTTTCCTCTGCCAGGGCTGCTGTTACTTTTTTTTTTTTGTCTTTTTTTTTTTTTAAACAGCGGCCAGAACCCCTTAGCTGTTAGAAAAGGGAAGGGCACCAGCGGGCTCCCCGGGAGCCGTGCTGCGAGGCACCCATCCACCCGACAGCGGTGTCTCTCACCCTGGGCGGGCGGCGGGGCCCGCGGCGTCCCGGGCGGCTCCGGCCCCGTCCCCATCCCGCGCCTTCCCCGCGGCCCGGCGGGAACATCGCCCCCGGGCTGGGCAGCGGAGCCCGTCGGCGCCTTCCTCCCAGGGGAGTGGAAGCTCCAACCACAACACGGTGCAGAAGCCTCCCCGTGCCTGGAAAAAAGAGAGAGCAGACATTTTCGAATGAGACAAACTTGTTTCACCGCTCGTATTAGTTTAAGGCAGCCATCTGAACAGATCTAACTATCTCTTTAAAATCTGAATTATGCAACTTGCGCAGGAAAAAATGGCAGCTCGTTCACAAAGCAAAAACCGGCATATATCTCTGTGTTAGACTCTGGTGTGGTCTCGTCCTTTCTGCTCGGAGATGGAGCGTTGGCCACAGCCCTTAGGGTAACACTCATTTAACTAAAATGGCGTATATTTGGGTGCAATTTCCACCCACGCAGCTACCACGATAAGACCAAAAGGACTTGTAATTCTATATTTAATACTGTTCCAACACCACGATGGATTTTTAACCCACCGACGATTTATTCTCCCACGTGCGCCTGTATGCAGAGGTTAGTTCACGGAAACGTTCAGAGCAAGCACCCTGCAAGTTGAGTGAGACGCAAGAACGGACGGAAGAGGAACAAAACCTCTCCCGTTGCTTCTGCTCTGCCGTGTAGGCTGCGGTGTGTGCAAAGATGCATCCGGAGGTGAGCGGCCCCCCTAAGCGGCACGACTGACGCCCCGGCATCGGGAGGAGTTCCCGAGCGGGCTCTGCTCAGCGTCTCCGAAGGCGCGGAGGCGGTGAGGGGGCAGCTGCCTTTCGTGCTGCAGAGGGAAGAGTCTCTAGTGTGAAACTGGGGTTAGGCCTCCAGCATCCAGCCGCTTTCTGAAAAGCAGGATGGCAACACACGAATGGAGGGACTCTGAGGGGTCCCAGCTTCGAGTCCTCTCTTGTCTCGGAAAAACACATCACGATCTTTGCATGAACTGTTTGAACCCAAATATTTGAGCGTGGGGTGGGTTGTTGCTGCTATTTGTATCGGGAAGGCTATTCTAAAAGATCTCGTTTTCTAAATAACTAGAGACCTCCTTCTAACTTCCAGTCTTAATTTGCTCAAGGCCAACGTACGTCCTTTTCCCACTTTTCCCTTTAATTTAAATTGTTCCTTTCTCTGAATTTTAATTTCTAACCTGCTTAAAAGAATGCACTTTGCCCAGCCCTTGCTTTCTTAAGCTAAAGCTGGAGAAGCTTTAGATCCAGTCTCAGTTCGGGCACAGGAAGTTCCAGATGGGATTTTTTCCAAGAATGTACAAAGACATCGATATTCCCTATCTCTACCAGAAATTACTAGAAAGAATGTGAAAAGTATTTTTGTAAATACAGTGAAGGCAACACTGTTATCCCGACGGAGATAAAAATGTCACAGCGGGTGAATAAGCACTTAGCAACCTGTGAGGTCTTTAGACTTCATTCTTTTCCCCTAAGATTTTGTATCTTCTCGTGACAAATTATCCATGTATATTTTCAAGTCAGCCCTTTTTACAGTGATATAAGGGATGTTAGAGTGGCAGCAGGATGGATGGGTTAAATTCCCTGTGTTGTTAAATATAAAACATGGAAGTTCTGGCTAAATTGTGTTCCTAGTTTTATTGTTACAGCTCCGTTACAGCCAGCGGACTACACGTGCATAAATACAGACAGAACAGGCTCAGTGGCTCCCATCAGCCTTACTGAAATTTATATTACGCCACTTAGGACAGAGCGTAACCCAACGTTCAGCTCAGTCAGCTTAGGTATCAACCTTGAACTTCACCTAGATGGCAGTTAGCCCCGAATGGTATTTTTGAGCTGGTAGAAACGGGTCCTGGCGTGGAGGACCACAGCCCTAGATCTCTGCGGTAACTCCGGTACCAGCACGTGTGCTTCACCGAGCCAGTAATTAATTTGGTTCATGATTTCAGATATAAATGAGCACCTTCAGTCTTCTTTTTACTTATCGATTGCGATGTCTTAACATTTCCCCTCTTTTCCTACCAGCTAGTCAGTTTGGAGAAGGGACATGGGGGAGTTCTGGGTAATGTAAATTCTCAGAACATTTTTACTCCCTGAAGAAGCTTAATATACTAAATGGCATTAAGAAATGAGTAGCAATCTGGTGATGGCTTTTATCTGAGAAAAAAAAAAACAGGCCAGATTTAACGACTTCATCGATGAATAGAGGTCTGTAATCTTCAGTGCCATTTTACCCCATTCATGGTGGATGATTGGCCTGAAATATTTTACTAAAAGGAAAATTCAGCTTTTCTGTGTACTCATTTATTACGTACCAGGAAAGTAAATAGACTTTTAGTTTTGTATTGTAAATCTGCACTTTTTGTATAGCAAATAAAAATAGTTTGATTGAATGAAGTCTTTATACTTTCACCAGCCAATTTATTTTTCACACCTCTTGGTTAAACAAGAAAATGGAATTTTAAGATTCCATTAAAATATACCCTCAGGCAACAAGGTGCTTTTAAAAATTTGTAAAATTCCGAGTACAGACACAGCGCTGAAACTAATTTTAACATATCTAACTGCAGTGATTTTTGGTCATCTACAAGTAGGAGAAATCTATATATAATTTGGCTGATTTTATCAGAATGCTTGAAAGAGAATCCATGATCAGTTAAAGAGAAATGAAAGGGGGTTTTATTTAGAGAAAGGAAGTGACTAAAGGTCTTGGAGGGAAACAGGAAGGGAGTTCCAGATAGCCTGGGCAAGTCAGGTTAACAAGCCAGAGGAAAATACAGCTCTCCAGTACTGAAAATATGCTGCACAACACCCTTTCTTGTAGCTCTTTAGAGAAATATTTTACAATTCTTCTATGAAGATTGTCAACAAGTAGGAGAACTTTGCAGCTACTCAGCAAGTTGATTTACAAACTTAGTTTTCATGAGATGTTTTCATATAGCGAACTTTTAGGAAGAAAAGCATTCAGCACGTGAAAAAGACACACCAGTTGGTGTGCTTCTGAAGTCCCACAGCAGTGCTGACAATGGCTACGTACTGGTGGGATTTTTTTTCTGTCCATTGTGACCTTCTTCTTGATCTTACACAGAAGTAACATGATATCACAGCACATCGTAGACTAGGAAAATAATTGTGATGGGACAAATGCAGTATTATCACTTCACAGCGGGATCAACCAGGAAAAAAAAAACATTTGGCCTCAGATAGCAATTAAAAAAGATGGAGTTATAATTGCAGGGA
This sequence comes from Theristicus caerulescens, assembly GCA_020745775.1. Lineage (NCBI taxonomy): Eukaryota > Metazoa > Chordata > Aves > Pelecaniformes > Threskiornithidae > Theristicus > Theristicus caerulescens. Next base: position 126,012,698 of record CM036561.1, on the reverse strand, counting down.
TGGTTGCATTTCTGTCCCTCCTTTTAAGCTCGAAGTACAATCCTCCAGGTTTCAGGCATCATGTTGTTATCCCTGGAAGGATAAAACTCTGCGATTCTTTTGTTTTCAGATTATGCCTGTGGTGCAGTGCCTTGGGCATCAAGCATATTTACCTAGCAGGCTGGTCTCTGTTGGAACACCTCCTGTGCTTCTTTTCAAGATCAGTAGTGGGATATTGTGACAAAATCACTGCCTAGTTTATCGATACAAATGCAGCAGCATGTGGAGGGAAAAGTGTTAGAGCAATAGTACAGAGGGATTACCATCTCTTGATGGTAACTGAGTCAGGTTCAGTTTTATCAGAATCTTCTCTGGAGCCTGCCTTCCAGCCTCATCCTCTGCAGTAATTAACATTTTCTTGACAGTAGCTTTTTAAACCTTTTATGTTCTTTAGTGTTCCGGGCACTTCCTATTCTGGAATTGTTTCTAACATCCCGTAGGCCGACTTGGGGGGGGGGGCAATTTTCCCACTTTTTTTTTTATGCCCCCAACACCATCTTGCTAAATCAAACCAGTCCATTTCTCCAGTAAACATCCTAATAACCCTGTCAATAGACAGTATTCTGATTCAGGTCTGTCACAAACCATTCTTTAAAACTTCCTTCAGCCAGCCAGCCGGGTGCTGAGCCAGTCCATCTGCATAAATGAGAGTGGTTTAAGGACAGCTCTAAATTACACCAACTGCCACCAGTGCAAAGTTGCCATTAGCTGCAGCTTTAAATTCCTACATCCAGGTAATTTCTTCCTAGGCCACAACTTGGTCTGTTTAAGCGTTCATTCAAAGCAACCAAAGCTGATGCAGAACATTAAAAAAGATGTTACAACAGTGAACAAGCATATATTTGCTCACCATTCAAACATAGCAGCATTTGAAGTGAATCACAGCAACGACTGATAGTACACAGTGCTCTCCAGCAAATGAAACTATGACGTGAGGATCACTAAAGCTGCACAGGAATCCACTGTTAACTGGATTTTGGTGTGACTGCTCTTGCTCTTGCAAAGAACCGTTAGGTCTTAAAAGACAAGGCACAGTTAGGACACCAATTTTACATCTTACAGACATTTAGGACCCTAAGCAGCGGCTTCCTTCCACACCCAAAGACGACGTTGCTTACACTGAAGAGAGACAAGATTTCTGTGCAAAACCCTCAAACATTTCCTGTAGCACTTCCATGTTCCTGGATAACCTCCTATCTAAACACTGACCCTAGCAAAGGCTGCTTAACTTGTAGGACTAACAAGTTCCCAACAAGCAGGTAGAGTAGACTTAAAATAAATATTTTCCTTGAGGTCCTTTCCTCTCTGCCCAGTCAGGGGAGTGCGGGTTGGACACTCTGAGGGAGCAGCAGTCAATCAGAAAAATCCTTCAGTGAAAATAAAGGCTGAAGACTTACCTTTCATTATTACAATGGTGCAATATATTAACAACACAATTGAATCAAATGTGTCCATTCACATATTAATAATAGCGTGTTAGGAAAACAAAGCCATGAGAATGTGGCAGAATAATGTATGCTAAACAATTTTTAATACCACTTTCTAAATTCATCGGGTCACTGTAGAAAATTTAAACATACAAGAATGTGAAGTTTTCTGAGACTCTCTGTGAGCATTCCTAAAATTTTCTAAGGAATCAGAAGGAATGGTGAAAAGTTTTCCAATTACCCAGAATACAGGTAATTCCCCACTTCAGGTTTAATATTGCTACTCTTCAGCCCCCCACACTTTTAAGAAATACAATTAAATTATTGACTTACCAGTTTGGCCATAACACTTTACACTCCCGAGGACCACCAGCTTCACTGGACCTAGACACAAAAAATCCATTCTCTATTAATACCTCTCGCAAACAGATCCAGGTGATATCATAATTACTTTTTCTAATTAATGTTCTCCCCTCCTACTTTTCATTTAAACATAAATGCTTAAAATCAGTATCAAGTTTAGATCTCAGCATTCCCAAATCTATACCCATGGACATGTCTAAATTCAGACCTTTCAGCCTCAATGCTTAGCTTTTTTTTAGGCTTTTATTGTAGTTCTGCTCTGTTTTATGTGAACATCCCACACACTGTAATTAAAGGAATGAACCAGCAATGTTTGTTCCCTGTGTGCCTGGGGGTTCGATGGAGGGAAGAAAGTCCATTGATGCCCAGTACCGACATATTTGTGATGTTCAGTTGCCAAGGAGCCAAGAAAGGAGGATGTACTCATTACATCGCAAATTTAGGCACAGACGGAACAGTTTTACAAGAGCAGTTTTAGAGCAGGAACACAATTTGGATGGCATGTTCCAGGCTCAGAGTATCTAACCTCTCTAAATCAGGGGTGCTCGACCTCTGATTTCTTAACTTGGAATGTACAAATGACTGAGCTGAATGAGCTGAACAAACCATGTGAGGGAAATATGTTCCCTGTGTATTCAGGGGAAGATGCAGGTGGCAAGAGCTGATCTGGCAGCTCCACCATTCTGATTCCAGATGTTGAGCTAGCGATGCTACTAGCTCGGTGACTAGAATTTACAACTCCAACAGCAAGAATGAACTATCTGAAATCATGGTATTTTATCTACAGTATTTTAATAGCTTTTTTAAAACTTAGGAATTCATAAAAGTTACAATAATTTGGAATTTAAATTGGTTTGCTTTTTTTAAAAGGAAAAGTGCGTATAATTTAAATTAGAAATCAATTTTTGCTCTTTTTATGCATTGATATTTACCCACTTAGGAAAGAAACAGTCTGGTAACCAACATTCAGGGTTATTCCCTTGGCTGCCAAATATGCCTGAGGAGTAAACAGATTGATAGTAGCAATACTTTCACCATTGCTGTAGAGAAGGTTGATGGCATTGCTACTGGGACTATAACATTTGAATATACAAGCAAAGTTTACACTGGAAGCAACAGTACTGATTTTAAATGGCTTACATTTGAAAGGTACCAGCCCACCAACTTCTAGCACTTTGCTCACTGCTTAATAACTTGTGCCTTGTAACTGCTGTTATCAAACTACAGCAGCTGGAGTCTTCACTTGAGTTACAGTGGTGTTTTGGGGCTGCAGTGCGTTTTTGACTTCCAAAGACAGAAGATATGGCAGCTTTGGAAGGCACCACCAAGACTGTGACTGCTGCTTCTTTCTTATGAGCGTTTAGGGAGCTCTTCCTTTTATCTGGGTCAGACAAAGATAGGACAGCTAAAAAAATTTTCAACATGACTACCCTGTTTTCTCAGTATCACGTCAAGCTGATCATACACTGAAGCCCTTTATCTCCCCTACCTTTCCCCACATAAAACACTCCAGCTTTTGAAACACTTTGGACAATTTAAGTTAACTACGGCAATGGCAGAAGATTCAAGGATATTAAATTCCTGATAGTTTTGCAAAAATCAGCAGCTGGCTAAATTACAGGGAGCTGACGAGCTCTCCTGTGGAGAGGGAGCTGGGAGAATTTGGTTGTTACCCATTCCATTTGGGAGCCATCAGCTCGTATGTAGTTTTTACAAGCGTGTCTGTCTTTTACCCAGATGGCAAAACCAAAAAGGAGGATAAGAAAGATGTGAGAACAACTGAAGATATTCCAGGATAGAGATGCAAACAATATAAGACCCGAAGCTATAGGAAACCTGATTTTGCTAGTTTTACTGGTTTTGGAACTAGTTCCTGACTGTTGTAGATAGGGATGTATTTTAGGTGAATCATGCCAGCGGAACTGTGGTGAAGGCTACCTACGTGCAGCCACAGTTTTGGCAAGGACAGGAAAAAAAAGGGAGATAAATCTTGTAGGCTGAATTCTCTCTGATATATCCTGTGAAAAGGAGCAGAAACAAAAGGAAAAGATCTTGCAAAAACAGCACATAAAAAAGGAGCTACATAGGGCTACTTTATTCCCCAAAGAAAACCGAGGTTCTTCAGATTTTCTAGGGCACGATGTTTGGCAGGTATCGCTTATTCTCAGCTGTTTTCAAATGCTTTTTTTTTCAGTGGAAATACAGTTTTTACCCTTCTCATTGTAACTTGTGAAAAACTAACATATTTCAGTAAAAACTAACTACTTGAATACCATGTAACATCTGCTCACATTACTACTTCAGCACAGGCTAGTAGCTAAGATTAACTGGTTTGGTTCCATCAGTTAGAATCAGGTTGCTAAACAGTGCAAGTTTTAATATATGAGCCTGGAAATAACTATAACTTGACCATATGCTGGGCAGAAATTCCTGGGTAAATTGAAAAAAAAAATTGGTTTGGCTTTAGAGGTAGTTAGCTGTATGTCATTTGTTCCTCATCCAGATCTTGCCTACTTTAAGCTTTAGAAAATAAAATCAGAATTTAGAAGTAGCAGTCTTTAATATTTATTCAACTAAATTGATTCAACAGAGTTCTTGTAAATTTTGCATTGTGCCATTGTAATGTTGAAGAGATCTCTCTGATGGAGCACACTGCAACCTTCCTGAAGCTAACACAGATGAACTAAGATGGCAGGCGGTGTCTACTCCCAGAAACTTATTCTCCATTTCTCTTTGCTTGCAATTTTTATTTTTACCTAATGCCTGTTCACTCAGATTTTTCATGAGAACAATGACTTCTTTAAAATGTCTTTTTTTTTTCAAAATGTCACCTGGCAAATCAGTTTCAAACGACCGCTGCTAAAAGAATAAAATCCCATAATGCTTCAACTGTGTAGTCTGCTGTAAAGCCAACCTCACTAAGTGATGACGAGTAGCTTTTTAACACTACACTGTAGTAAATTCTTTTACCTAGACTATAACCTAGAGGAGGAACAAGTTAATAAGGCATGTGAATATGTGCATACTTATAGGCTGCCACTGAATTCACGTCAATTTTATTTATTCTTTCAGCACATTGTATTCCTTACAGTGTAAAACTGTTTTGTAAGTATCCTAGTAAAAAAGAAAGAAATTAAAACAAGAGGCCTATTGATTGCCATTTCAAATAAATTCTTTCAGTGGTGAGAAGACAGCCTCCGTGTTCCTATTAGTTAAATCTAAGAATTCCTCTATTTTGCTCGATAGCTGTGTGATCCCAGACCATATACAGGCAGTTTCTCCATACTTTGGCATGCTCATGTAACGGATGTGATCGTAAGATGTACCTCTGATCACTCCCGCGGACTCTTTTCAGCACTTACGCAAGTGCCGTGCTTACCTTCTACTCTTTTCTCAGAGGAATCCTCAAATTCAGTCCACTTTTAGACAAATCCCCTCAGCAGATCATCACTGTCGCCATGTTGCTGCTCATCTGACCTGGTTTAGCCCCTCTTATAGCTTGAAGTTCGTACAGATGTTCAATAGTTGTACTGAACTCTTTCTTTGAAGCAAAGTATCCTTTGGTTTTGGTCAAGAATATAACAAAAAGAAAGGTTGTAAGACACCAAGATGTATATGCATTTTATATTAAACGTAATACTTCATCAAAACTTCTATCCTGGCTTTTCTGCGAAGTGGCTGATGGTCACTACCTCTGTAGACTCAGCCTCTCTGCCCTGATCTTAGCCACTTCCCCCCCCCCCCCCAATCCATTTCTATGGCTGCCCCAGGAAGCTGAACTTGTAAGAGTAATTTATGCATTCCACTGTGGGATAAAAGGAAAGGTAGCTGGGAGCAGACAAAAAGGGATGCTAAAATGGACTAGCCCTCCAGCTGCTGACCCACAGAGTAGAAAGATCAGCACGGGCAACTGGCACAACCTGAAACTATTAGCTTTGGTTCCTCAGACTAAAACAGCCCAGGACTGGCTAGTTCTTACTTCTTCATATAGCATCCTTCTAACTGCAGCCAAATAAAGATAAAACATATTATTCCTAAAAATAGCACAGGATATCATCTCCCATACTTTTCAGAAATAGCAAGTGCTATTTGAACTGCTTTACAATAAAACCAGGTGCCCCCATATAAATACATAGTATGATACATTGGTTCCATTTTAGATCATTTTATGGCAGCTGAACAACATTTAAATTTTTGTTGCGTTCCTACCAATATGTAATTTTTAAACACACTATGTTAGGGATTTTGTCTTCCTCTCTGCTTGGAAATTTCAGTTCGGATTACGGATATTCCTTCAGCCTAAATATTTATGCATTTATAGTTGTGTGTGGCATATATATTATATATTTATAAATGCATATGCAAAATGTGAACCAAAAAAGCAAAATATACTGTCTCTGGCCTGACCGGCTGTTTGGCTTTGTTTAATTAGGTTCCTGTTTACCCTATGGAGTGCTTAGGCTTCCCAGTCAAGTACCAAGGCTCCCTGCGTTACGCAACGTACTGGCATGCTAAGAAGTCAATTCCTCCTACACACAGTTCACAAGACACAATACAACAGGTGGATGAAAGACACGTTGCGTGGGGGTGTTTTGGAAAAATGAGGTAACAACAAACCAAAGAGGTCAGTGGAAAAAGAGCCGTCAGTTTACTACCTACCATTATTGGTTAGCTGATTTCTCTTGCAGATGTTTTGGATTTGCTTGGATTTGAAAGAGAGATCTAGAAGCAAGCAAGCAAATATATACATGCATTGAGGAAAAAAAAAGGTAAAAAAATTATGTTCAGTGAGCTAAGAATAGCATCCCATAATACTAAAATTAGATACATAGGCAGACCAGAATATAACATCATATACAGGCACTATATATTATATTATAGCTAACTGAACACACTTCTGTGAGTTCTCTTCAGTTGTAAGCTTCTGAGGCAAAGACTACAGAATCTCCTGTTTACAGAGCATCACACAATGAACCCACGATCCTGATCACAGCCCCTGTATGATACATAGGTATTATAAATACCCCCTGCCAGGATGGGCTTTTCTTTTCTTTTTCAAGCAGATTTCTCACAACTCCGCAGACAGGCCAAACACGTCAGCTGGAAGCACTGCTGAACCAGGTGCTGGTAACCCACACTGTGGAAGTTCAGAAGAATCATTATGCCCATCAAGTTAATAGCACAATATACAGAACAATTTAATTTCCATTTATTCTGCTTCACGTCAGGCTTCATGTCGGCACATGACTGATTTGTTTTAAAATCCTTTCTTGAATATTGTCAACACACAGATGTGTGGAACATGTGTATGCAATGTTTGTAGCCGTATCACCTGGGGCAACGGCACACGGGATTTGACAAGATGGGCAGGTTTGGCAATACTTGGATAAGGAACCCACTGCAAGAGATAACGTTGGGTATTTGTGTTCTCAGTGCTGCTACACAGAAACTCTGACACCGCCATAAGCTGTGTGGTACTCTTCCAAAAATAATGGCCATCTAATATAGCAAGCATGAAGAACGGCTGGCTGTTCCTGTCCATGTGTCGGAATGAAGTCATTTTCTCAGGAAAAGCAATGCAACTGAAGCTAGGAGTTTTGGGGCTTGTCAGTAATTGTTATGTGGGGAAGAGATTGAAATGGCAAATGGGAAAGGTGGGAATTTGTGCCCAGAAACTGTGAATGGCAGCTGAGCAAGCTCCCGGTGCTTTGCAGCCTGGATGGGAGGACAAGCCAAGCAGTGTCAGTCAGCAGCAGCTGGAGGGGAAAGAGAATAGGCAGAACAAAATGGCACCTGTATCCCTAAGTCTTTGAAAGAGTGGCCTGTGGCCAGACCTGAGAGGGTTAGGAGGAAAAGAGTGAAATGAATCATGAGTCTAATATACAGAAAATGTAAAAAATGCAGAAAAAAAAGGGAAAGGTCAAGAAATCCCCTTTTCTAGCACAAAAACAGATGAGGCAGAGAAACAGTGAAAAATGTGATTTCAGGTTACCTTGCTGCACTGAATGTATTAATAGTTTGATTCAGTTCTGTTATTTGAAATGAAGACAGAAGAAAGGAAAGGGCATAAAATCCTCCTTACAAGCAGAAAAACAGATGAGGCAGAAAACCAACAAAAAACCTAATTTCAAGTTACCTTGCTGCACTGGATGTATATACAGTTTGACTCAGTTCTGTTATTTTAGGTATACATTTAAGCCTCTATTATTCTCTACTCTCCCTTCTCATTCAAAACTTATTTCTAAGGACCAGTTTTTCTCTCAGGCATGTGCATGTAAATGTTACTACAGTAAAATGCAGCTGTTTATAGGTATCTGAAGGCAAGAGGATTAAAATCCGGTGCAAGATATATCAAGAGGCAGTTGTTACAGTGTTTTTAGTATGGCGAGGACTGACCTTCCCTTCTGCTTGTTCTAATTGTGTAAAGGTATTAAAATAGGAAGGTGTTACCCTAAGTCAGACACTATTCTGAAACAACCATGCGTTCATTTAATGAATAATAACAAATTTGAGTCTCTGCATTTATGAATACCACTCGGATTAAATTTCTTGTAGACTAAGAATTCATCCTCAAATGACTATTCAAAAAAACCCACCCACAAATAAAAGCTGAAAAGACATTTGAATGTATAATAGTAATAATAAGCAAAACCGTTACTATAATTAAACCTTTAATGTGATTAAAGCATTTTAGAAGGATTTCACCTAAAACCTAGAAAGCACAATAGGGCTGCGGAAAAAAATGAGGTGTTCAAACTTGGTAATGAACAGTTCAAGGGATGCAGCTGTTTAACTCATCACTTCTTCAGCTGAAGTATGACTCCAGTATAGCCACTTCAAACCCGGAGACTGGTGGGATGAAGTGAAAAACACATGTGAGCTGATCTGACAAGAGTTTGGGAAAGCAACATGAACCACAGCTAGCAGGGGAGAAAAGGAGACTCAGAAAGAAGTTGGTGTTGTGCTAACATAAAGTTACCAATATTAATATAATCCTCAGTGCTCATGAGGGTCTGAAGCACCACAAGAATAGATGTGAAACCCTGCTGCATCAGTTTGAGAACTGTGGATTGCAGACCACTTCCCGGGCAGGCAGCAGCCCTGCAGAAATCATCTCCCCCTTGTTTCTCCAGAGGGAGCTTTTCTTCTGCGCAGCTCTGCAGTGTAAGGAGCACAACCTCGTTCTAAGAATACCGCAGCACTTTGTCGCAGCCTTACATGTTAATGACATTGGTAGACTATACTATTTTCAAAAGATGACCCCAGAAATGTGTGAAATCATGCAAATGTATATTTGCTTCTGGGAAAAGTGAAGTGATCCTTAATTTTTGCCAACCTGGGTAAAGATTAGCTCTAGAGAGTTCATATTATGTATTTAAGAGAAGCGTCACTAAAATGAGATCCAGCCTTCTTGTGCAAAGAGTTATCGGATTAGATCCTCAGCTTGTCTAGATTCAGGCTGCTTCACTGAAATCAACACGCCGTTGGGAATTAGCGGTAGCTGAGAATCTGGCTTGCTACAGTTAGGCTTAAGAGGTTCAAAATTAACTAAATGAAACGTGGGCTACATGAAGAGCATAGTATCAGAAGATATCACTGTGCAGAACAACACTCGAAGCTAAAGACCGATACCAAATTCACCATACATCACAGAAACATGGAAGCGGATGGGACCATCTGACTCTCAAAGTCCTCCTTCCTGATATTTAGTCCAGAAAGGTCAAAAGATCATCGGCTCTTCACACACCCATATACCACAATCTAAAAAATACTTCCTGATACCCTACTACAAGCTTTCAGCCCATAGCAAAGACCAAAAGCTAGAATTTTTTCTTTCTTTCTTTCTTTTTTTTTTAAATGAATGACAGTAGGTCTCTTCACAGATAAACTTTAGAAATAAATACTCTACCTCCAAAAGTAGTTACATTCTGTTTCCTGTTGTTGTCTCTAATGCCCTATAGCAACCTTCCTCTGTATGTCTGAAAAAAGCAAAACCAAACTGGATTTGGTTTTACTGCTGTTGTTCAAACTTGACCCCATATTCCCACTACTTTAGTAATACAGTTTCTATTTGGGACGGTATGCAACACTGACACCAAAGAAATCAAGAGACGGATTTAGTAGGACCATGCTGTGATCTCAGGCTGACAAAGAACAAGCCATAAAAGGGCTCTGCAAAGTCTAAAAATTCAAGAAAAGAAATCTTTAAAGCAATTGTTCTTTATAATCTGAGAGCTGTATACTAGGTTTTGTGCAACATGCATTTTTAACGATATCTGGCTTAACTATTAACTGTGTCTTTGAAAATAAGTGAATGTTGCCGGTCCCTGTGTTTTTCAGAAATTAATGGAAGGGGACGTACCCATACAATGATCTTTAACTGCGCCCATTTTCTTGTATCTTCAGATTTCATCTAATCTTTGTACTTGATTCTAAGCTGAAGATTCTCCTGAATAAAGTCCACATATTTCTAAGAACAAGCAGTTCAGATATTTCTATTCTAGTTACCACCATACCACAAGAACTGAAATAGCATCAATTAAAATTGTCATTGACCTCTTACAGAGCACTGATATAAGTGCCATTCTCCCTGTGTCCCAGCTGCTTTTTATACAACGGGGTATTTGATTTCCTCTGAACATTTGATAGGAAGATTAAACTGTCCAATGTTTCCAATTAAAAACAGTTTGTGTTCTACAGTGGCTTTAACTACTTCATTAAATCACTCATTATGGATCTCCTCACAGCGCTATTCTCAGTTCTTTCCTTCAATCTGTAAGTTTGGATGGATCTAATAAAATCATGAGGAAGCTTAAATTTCATTCATATGCCCAGTATCACAAAGATGTAATTAAAAATCATTACCACTATTCCATCTGCCACTTCTGCGCGTTGTCGGTGCACCTGACTCCTCTGCATGCAGAGTGTTAAGACATCTGCAAATTAATGCAGTATGAACAGAGAAAATGTCCGTGTTATCTAGATACAATTTAAAGTCTGCGTTTCTTTTACATCTCATACTGCTCTTTCTCAACCCTAGGAATCTCTGGTCCAGCGCACAACCAGTGTGCCTTCATGGGAGTGAAATGTTTCTCCTTTCTTTTTGGGAATATTGCCGATACACTTCCCTGCCTCTTTCGGATGCGACTGTCCTTCTTCGTGTCTATGTTTTGTTCCATTTAAATCAGCGTAATGTTAGACCCTTTCTGCTGATGTGTATGCATGCAGAATTAATAGACTTCATCTACTACAAAAAGATGTTGGCAGGAGTTTTGTTGGCAGCAGACAGAGTAAGCACATAACTCCCTTAGTGGCTTAGTTACCCTGGTTGCCAGCCACATTCAATATTGGCTTCAAGGTGCTTCCTCTTGACCTTTAAAGTCCTGCGGAATCTCGACCTGAGTGCTTTCTCCAAGGCAGCAATTCCCTCACCTTCCTGAGTGCCAAACAGGCTCGCCCGAGTCCTCTCTGGCTCACCAGCAGGTATACAAATGTGCCCAGCTAACTAGCAACTTGACTGCATCTACTGTCTTTCTCCTGCAGAAATGTCCAGCCTCCTGTGATCACTAAAGTTACAGAGATTGTATTCAATATTTTTGCCAATATTCAATTTTTGCAAATTAATAATAATAAATAAATAAAAATAATAAAAATAAATAAAAATAATCAATATTTAATTTTTGCAAATTAAAGTTGTCTCTCTCGGTCACACTCTTCCCTTAACAAAATAATACTAAGCTTTAAAAAATAGGTGGCAAGCATACACTGATCCTGATGGCAATTCATATTACTGGATGAAAAGATTAAAACCAGTGAGCTCTCTCTAGTATAAATCAATCCACATAGTCTACATTTATTTCCATCCAGTAAAACTTCCAATAAGTAAATCATGGTTGTATGTAATTCAAGGACAACACCAATTCCTAATTCTTTTGACCCTCACATCCATGGATAAAACCGTAAGCACTCTTGTTGGCTTGTATACCAACCAACAGGTCTTGATTCTGCAGCACTTGCATATGTGTGTTCCTCTTCATAGTCACAACCTGCCCTATTAGCATCCAAAACTGTGCTTAGTAGCAAAGTATTTGCTGGACTGGACCTAAGAGCAGGATTTATATCAAAAAAAGTTTTTACTTTAAGAAAATTAGGTTATATTGTGAAAATAAAATGCAATTTTACATAATTTATAGCCAGTTTTTGAGGGGAGAGATCTCAATTATGTTAAAGATGCGGTAGTTACCTGAATATCCTTTTTGCTCTATGACTCCTTTGGCCTTTATGGCACTTGCCTCAATACTGCCAATAGTAACAAAACACAACAAGTAACAGCGTTTGCATCTATAGTCATAAATGCACCTGCAAAACAATTGTAGGCAAACATAGTCACAATTGCATTTCAAAATACTATTTTAAGCACCAAACTCAGACTAACTGAAAAGACTGTTTAAACAATAGTCAATAAAAATGTTCACTAAAATAAGAAATTTTTTTCTTTTTTATTTACTTTGCAGGGAATTTGCACACTAGTCCTCTAACAAAAATGGTCTTCGTAGATAAAAATTTTAAGCTTCTTTTTACCCAGTCCATATTGCAGCTTCCCAGTAAAAGTTCAGCTTTTCCAAATATCACCTCTTGGGAAAAAACTTAGGAACATTGTTTCCAGAGAAACACATAGTTGCGTTTGAATGGAGGGCATAGCTCATGTTTTTAAAATCCTGGTTATACTTAACAAAGTACTGACACAGGCCTGCATTGCAGAAGGCTTATTTCAGAGCATGAAAAGACAGCATAAAATGAGAAAGCTGATCCTGGCCTCTTTTCGTCTTACTGGAAAGTTTGGCTCAACTCCAATCTTCCCTCAGTTTAGGGAGTAGTTAACAAACTGCTTGTCAGTATAAGAAAACAAAATTATTCAGCCACTTTACCTTTCTGGGATCATTTTCCTTGAGGTCTGTTTCCTAGCCTTATTCCATGTGCCAGAGCTTTCTGTGACAGTCACAGGTTAACATAAAGTGCATGGGATAAAAACCGCAAGCGATACCTCCACCGTAATTGCTGCTACAGGTACACTGTAATTGCTACAAATAAGCAATCATTTTTATCATAGTAGAAGAAGGTGTGGTTTACTTTGCGCTTGTCAGAGGGTCTGTAGGAGTTTTCACAACAGAGAATCAACACTCCTTTTATTTTAGCAACAAGAGCTGTTCAAGTGATGGTATTTAAGGAATGAGGTCACATATTCAAGCTGTTTAGATACAACAGTGTTCAAAGATGTCAGTCAGGCTCCAAGGAGATAAAAAGTGCATCAGCTTATCAGCCAGGCATTTCTAGTGCTGGTGTGCTCCTCGCATTTAATAAAGCAAGGCATGCAAAGTGAACTCCATCCTGGCACAGAAAGATGCTTCTGAAGGCCTTTACACTATACAGCACAGTTAGAAAGTACGAATTACAAGAATTGATGCATGTCTCTGAATGCCTACACTTCAACGGTTCAAGAAAAAAGATCAGTGTTCTTACCTGAATCAGCAGTTTTCCTCTGTGTCAGGAAAGGTTTCAGGAAGACAGATGTTGTAGCAGGAAATCCTAGGCAACCAAACACATTTCAGTTACTGTATTGGTGAAACTTACTCACTAATGTACTAATCTGACTTTATAACTTCATCCGAATATATATTTAACTAACACGGAAGATTTGGCCCAAGATTTTTGGCTGATGGCAGAATACATTTGCATGTTCCCATGCATCCACAGAAAGACCAAAATCTACTCCATTAAGTATCCCGTTATGTAAAAAATTGGGTCAATGGCTGACACGGCCTGAAATTAGTTGGTATGACTGTAACCTCAGTAGAAATTTGCTTGATCACAACTAGACTTAAATTTGATCTTTTGTAGAAAAGATCAAGAAATTGTTGATAGTCAAGTGGTCCAAACCTGATTTACCATATGCAATTCAACTGAAATCAGCAGGATTATAAACACTGATACCAGATTTTATTTGGCCCACGACCTTTACAATAAATTTCTTTTCAAATGTAGTCAGTTAAAAAAAAACTCCCTTGTCCTAAATACATGTAGCATGATTACACAGACACGTTTATCTGAAAAATTTAAATTTTGTCTCCCAACATACATAAATCCAATGTTTTTACACTCCTGTAAATTTCTGCTTAATGGTTAGTAAGTGATATGTCCTTTCTCAAAACATATTTTAGACAGAGTATTTGCCACTGATGTTTTAATAAATATATTTCTGATATGCATTTAAATTATCATTTCTGTTACAGTAGAGCAAAAAATTAGGCATTTTAGTCACTTCTCTGAAGAATTTACACTGACCAAGATTCCATGCTGAAAATATTTACGTGCATGAGTTCAATACAAGTATTCACATAAATAAAATATTTCATGTGTATAGGTGTTGCAGACTTCAGCCAAAAAGATGATAGCACTCAGTGTAAAAACACTGGAATTGTCTTTCATACACACAGGATAAACCAGCCTGTCAGACAGTGATCTGTATTAAATTTTTATGAAACAGTTTATGCCATATATAGTTCCTCTGACTTCATAAATGCAAAACAATTTATTTCCAGGCCTCCCACATCTAGCAGATACTTACATGAGGCTTCAGTAATTTACATCATTACAAAGATATCAAGATTGGGCCTTTGCACTGGTAAATATTTCAATAAATCTTATTAAGTTTCTAGCTTCCCCTAAATTCTATTTTACTGTTTGTGTATCGAAGCAACAAGATTGCAACAGCGATGGAAAATATTTACAGCCTACTTTGATTTACATTGCTTCATGTTTACACAGAAGCCAAAAATATTCAACAAGCCTCACCTGTACATGTGAATTTTACTCAAGGAAATAAGCCTGTGTTGCTTAACAGCAATACTTAAGTGCATAAAGAATTAGCTCCAAAGAGAGGACCTGAATTTCAGGAATTAACCCTGAGAACTTGCTGAAACGCCTGCTCCCATTATATTTGTACAGCCCCGAGGGACTGTAGAATTAGCCCTAGAACGATACCAGAAATCCAAGAATACTGAAGTATAATTGAAAGATAGCACAACTTCAGACTTTTCCAAATGTGATCTTGTTTAATATTTGATACATTAAAGAGAAATGGAGAAGATGGATGGGTAAAAACCTTTCACAGGGACTGGATTCACAGCAGTCATGCACACTGCCTGATAAAATCCTTCAATTCAAACTATTTTTCAAGCATAAATAATATCAAGCAGCAAGTTAAGCAGAGAATTATTTCACTAAATTCTGACCAAATAAAATTAACAATTCAGTAACAATTGCTTTCCCACTTTTAACCTGGACAGCAACCATCTGTACTGCAAGATATTCAGTATTTATCTCTAGACAGAAAGAAGAAATGTGGAATGTCCAGCTGTAGAAATGATCACTGAAAGCACTGCCACAGCAAGTGAACGTCCCAAAGGGAGCAGCCAGTGGGTAAACTGAGACACTTAAAACTGAATATTTTCTGTTTGGAAAAAAAATATTTTTCACTGACATGACTAAAATTATTCTTGTTCATTTCCACACTGCTCGTTCTTTTCTTTCTCTCCCCCCCACCAATGGAGGACATCATAGATAATTTTTGTCCTTTCCTTGTTGCAAAATGAAATTAAAGCCTGTCTGAAAAAGACTGATTTTTGTTTCAGGAACTTTCATCTTGCTCTTTTGGCACTGTTCGTTGCCTGCTTTGTTTAGCCTGTGTATGTGGTCTGTGTACCTGAACCTGCCCCAGAGGCACAGAGCCCTTACTAAGGAGCATGTACATTAGCAGTGGTTGTACACACAAATTTCACTCAGGAAGGCTGACAATAGTGAGGTAGTCCTTCACTTAATGTAAGCTGTCATGGCGACTTTTTCGGTTTGGGGTTTTTTTGAGGTTGGTTTTTGGTTTGGGATTTTTTTTTACAAGCATTGTGGCATTACACTGAACATCCGTGTTGAGATATGACAGGTTAGAGGTGACAAATGCTTGTCTCTTAGACTCATCCAAGCTGCAGAATTGTACGAGTGCTGGAAATGTGGTTTTCACATTCCAACTGGACTACCTTGTTACACAGCATCAGGGCTACATTAATAAGGATTCTGATGAGCACATTTTTTTCAAAGTTTTTGACCAAAACTCTCTTGCCTGTACCTTACAATAAATATCTCAATAACCTCCCAAACAAATGAAACCTATGTTAAGTTGTCCATTAAGCAATTTTTCAACCAAGGTAATTGACTCCCATTATAACCAATCTGTAGGGTACTAAGAGCATTTTACCACTTCATTATTTCATGTTATCAAAATGTGGGGTGATCTACATTGTTTAAATGTCTCATTTCATGGCTGAACAAAAGCTATCAGAGTAATTTTACATATCCAATTCAGAAAATCTGCCATTGCTTCTTACAGATGGAGTTCCAACAGAAATGAACGATTGAGTCTATTTCAGTTATTTACCAGATATACTAGCAATTACAAGTGTTTCTAATTTTCTGTTAATTGAAGGTACATTACAATTGTGCTACACGCTGTACTTATTTTGGCCAGGTCCTCAGCTACAATAAACCAGCAAACCTCAATTACGTTAATTACCCTGTGTAATTTAGGCCAACTGAATGTAACTGCCTTCAGGATTTCTATATATTTTTATGCTTGCCCGTGTTAATACGCTTGTTTCTTGTGGAGAAGCCGAATTACTAACTGTAAATGCAAACACAGCAAAGTCCAGAAGAGTGAGCCTAGAACAGCTTCTTCATTTCTCTACTATTACTGGGAGACATCGCACAACAGCTTTGAAAAGAAATACCCCAAACCTGGGGGTTGTTGCCTTGTCATCTTTCAGTCAGCTGCAGTATATATTACCTCACAAACCATTCTGCCCTTTGACAGCCACAGCAGAGCCTTCTCCAGTTTGAGCTTTTGCCAGCAGATCTCTGAAAATGGTGTCAGGGAACTGATTTAGCCCAGTCACGCAATGATGCTGAGTAACTGGTCCTCACCGGGAGTCACTTCTGAGTCATCATTACATTTTCTGAGGAAGTAGCCTTCTCTGCTCGCCAAACTTTCTTTGCTACATCAATGCTGGGTTCAAAGTATGCTTTGCAACTTCCCGCAATAACACAAAACATCCAAACAAGTTCCTTTGGGGAAGGAACAGTAGCCAATCCCTAGCCATGACTTACTTGCCTTCTTTTTGTTTCTTTCCTTTACACAGAAGGAGCCAAATTGTTTTTTAAAATCATACATCCAAATCCTGAAAATGAAAACTTTCTAAAAGCAACTTCTCATCTCATTTCAACACTCTCTGTCTTCATTCCCTTTGGTCCACATCATCTTCCTCTTTTCCTCTAGATCTATTTCTATCTTTCTATGCTTGTTTCCTTCAAACACTTTCTAATTTTTTAATGGTTTCTAAACAAAAACATATTTTAATTTTTCATTTGGGGAAATAGTGATAAAATTCCTTGCTGGATAGTAAAGAAGACACACAGCTTTGAGGCGGCATCGCGTCTTCTCCCCCAGCCATAAACTCCAGGCTACCCCAGCTCCTTAGAGAATTTCCACTGAGTTCGACAGACATTACATCTTCATACCTTGACTTCACCACCTTACAGACACATACAAGGCACTGTGCTACACTACAACATACTTTACTGTTCTTTCTGGTTTACTTCTAGAGTAGTAACAGCAGAATTCATTTTCTATCTACTACTTACCTGCCTTTGTAAACATAAAATTTATCTCCATGTTACCTAGTTAAACCAAGTCAATTTATTGTTTAAGACTGTGAATTTCTTATTCAGTGCCAAGAGAGGTAATGAAAAGTCGTACTGCTCTGTGCGTATAGCTACAGCTTGGTGGAAAAGCGAAGGAAGGCAGGGAAGAATGACAGCTCAAAGCTGTTTGATGCTTTCCGTCAAGTGCGGCCTACCTATTGAAAGTGAGTGCTCTGGGAGGCCACTTCCAAACAACAGATATTTACAGATATTGTTATTTTACAGGCAACTTAAGCCATTGTGCAATCCATAAATACTCGTGTCTTCATGATTAGGCAAGACCTCCATGAAGTTTTACATGTCACTCATTCTATGTACGCTGCCAACATTATGTTCTTAGACCAATAAAGTCTTCAATCCATAAACACTAGCATGTGAGTCCTTTCAAAAAAGGATATATAAGCATAAGCCAAGGAAGAAGCAGTCATAAGAAGCTTTTTTTCAGCTCTGAAAATACTAAGTCATGCTCTACAGAGTGCCGAAATGACTTTTCTTTCTCAACCAACCTATGTAATGCCTTTGCAACACTGGCAAACCACAGATAAGCTTTTGATAATGGCTCCTTTTTAAAACTTCACACGTCTGTAAGAGTCCAAGTAGCTGATCGGTGTTGCGCCACTTCAAGTGTTGGTCAGGGGAAACTCTCTCTCACTTGCAGCGCGCTCAGAGTTAGTCACCTCCTCACAAGTCAAAACATATTTCTTTGGGTTGAGCTTCAAACTGACAATAAGCTTATCACAGACTATTAACAAATGTAATGGGTTTTGTTAAAAAAAATTCACAGACACCAGGATGTCACTCAGCTCTCAGAAACGCGTCATGTAAAGTTCTTTGAAATATTTCAGATGTACTAAGCCAAAACCTGTAGCTTAAATTGTTTATACATTTACCCTTCTGTGAAAGTAGGTTTCTCTTTTCCATCCCCCATTGTCCTTCACACGTTTTCACCTGCCAAAGCACGTTTTTAAAACCAGCATTGAAGCAATTTCTTCCCATAGACACCCCGGTAGGAATCCCCAATTAAATAATCCCCGCGTTCTGTCTTTCACCAGTGTAGCGGCATAACCATACTGGGCTTTTGGGAGAAGTTGATGGCTGCATCTGTTTGGGGACTCCGTATACTTTGAAAAAAGCCCAAATTTTCTCAGGTTCTTCAGCTTTGAAAAAAGCTTGCCTGTATTAAAAGGGTTTTCCTTTCCTGCCTTATAGCAGGCCTTATAGCCTCACCAAAATAAGGACATACTGTTGATATGGACAGCATTTTTTTCTAATTGAATTATAAGGGTTTCTTTTCTCTCCCTATATAGACAGCAGTATTCTCAGTTCATGAATCGCCCTCATTCTTTTTTCAAGGCTTCAAAAGCGAAATATTGACCCAATACTTCCTACAGACACTGTGACATTGCATATGCCAAGCTCTCTGCAAACAGAGTGCAAACATGGGACATCAGGGAAATTACTCCACAGGGTTTTCCTTGAAGCTGGAATTACTTGCTAAGCCTGAAGGATAAACTCAAATTTTACATTTCTTAGCCTTATCAACAAAAAAGCTGTTTGTTTTACTTATTCTAGATGACGAATATCTGGAAGTCTGAAGCCTTCTAAAAATGCAGATGGTGGGCTAAAACAACGTAGAAAATGTGAGGGTTTGCAGTCTCCTCTCTCCATGATGCTTACACAGCATGTTTGAGTGTGCACAGTTGTGGCTGCCTAAGGAGGAGCCAGGTAGTCATGACGGTTGCAGAAACTAAGTGTCCAGAGCCTGGTAGGTCACAAGCAATGAAGCTAGCCATGGCTTGTTACTGCCTTGGGGACGAACAGCATTGGGGCGATTTTTTCCCATAGTTACCCCAGTGGGAATTCTCCCTTGGTAACTGAAAGATCTCCTTGTTACCTCTTGGTCTCACAGGGTTACAGTGCAAGAGCTGGGCGCAAACCCTCTAGATAATGACTAATCATCTAAAAAGATACCGTGCTGATTTTCCCAGTGAAATGTAGCAGCTACAGAAAATCCATTTACAGCCTGTCAAGGATGGGTGAAAGAAAGAAAGGAAAATCACAAAGGAGCTAATTCTTCATCTTTTTTCCTTTTTAGTCATTAGTCAGAGCCCATTAAGCCCAGCTACGAGTCCCCTATTAAGGACAGAAGACCCCTGCAGATATAATGGGGAATTTGAATGTGAGGAGACCCCTCGCAGCAGCCTGTGCACTGCCATCTGCCCACCACCAGCTTACTGTTGACAATGCTTCATTACCGTGAATATCTTTGATTAGGGATCTTGAGCCAGCTGTGCCCTCTTGGTTTGAGTCTTGCAATGTGTCACTGCAGCAATACAAATACAGCCAGTCCATTACTCTCAGGTTGTCTGACTAAGCAGCTTTTGGCTGAGAAAATGTTCTGTTATTTCACCACTGGGACCAAATTTTTATTTCAGATATAATCCTGCAGTCTTAGCATTTTCTAGTTAGGGCTACACTTCTAAAAATCCAAGGAGAGACTTGGCCCTTACTGGGTAAATGCTGGTGAACAGTTCAGAAAAGAATCCACAACTAAGCCTCTTTTTTTCACCCCGAGAGTTAATAAAGGGATGACAGGACATTCAAAAATGGACAGGAAACATATTCTGCAAGAATTTACTAAATCTAGTACTAAAACGACTTGTCTTTTCAAAGGTATGGAGAAATATTCAGTACCCCTGAGTCAGGCGTTCCTGGTTAAAAGACTATATAACATAGCAGTAATCCCACATGTTGTCATTTCAATACAATATTGACTGGTGCTTTGGAACTCATAATTCATAACTTAACGCTAGCTTTTTATTTACTACGTAAGAATATGGGAGTGAAGTCTTCAGAAAAACTTCCTGACATAAAATACATTAACTGCAGAAAGGTTGCCTCTCAGGGCGGTAAATCTGGTGCCAAAAAGTAAGTAACTTTTTGTGTGTATGGAAATAACGTGGCAAGCTCTTGTAGGCTGACTACAGATTTCTCCCTCTTTACATTCTGCGCACACTCAGCTCTATACTGCATGAGCTGTTTTTGTTTGCAAATGACAGGGTTTCTCAGCAACGTAAGAATGTGAAGTAGAAACAGCATGTGTCAATAAGAACAAAGCAAAAAGTCAGTCTTGGTTGCCTTTCACAATCTGGTAGTTTTTCTTTCATGCATTTCCCCTACTATGCTTTTTGCCTGCAGATTACCCAACAATTTCCAGAGCTTGTCTCAGGTGTGCTCCTGCTGCATATACAAAAATGCCCCAAAAGAAAAGGGGAAATAAAGGGCATAAATATAGGTACCTAGACAAAATGGTTCTCCTTCACATGCAACTACACGATACACGCAAACAGATCGAGGTCCTGTTCTATATTACTGGGAAAATCTCAAACCTGATGCAGTTTTAGGTCTATTGATAAGCAGAACTGCAGCTTCTTAGCTTAGATCTAATATTCATCCCACCTGGATATTACGAGTGCTTCTGAGTAATCGTACTGGTTTCATCTGACCTGAGAGTGGATAAGTTAAAAAGGGCTCTAATGATCAGTTTTAAAGTTCTGGGAATATGTATACTAGAAAGCTATTTAAACACACACACACATGTTTTTTTTTTTTAATGGTTATGTCTTGGTGTAGAACCATTGGTCTCTTTGGCCACATTTGACTGCAAATAACATTCCTCGGTACTGATGTCACCATATTAATTAGCCTTTAAATGCAGCCCCCTAACTGTCATTGAGAGCTCCGTCTTCACCGTCACTGAAATTAATTATCTTTTGCATCAGGTCTCAAACTGACAGGCAATGAGGTGAACTACAGAAACAAAAAGGCCCAATGCAGCCAACACCAAAGTGCTCTCTGTCATTTATGCAGCCCCTCTTCAGCCTAGGAGAAGCAAGAGCAGCCTTGAGACTCAGCACTTTTGGGAGGGTCCAGCAAGCTATCTAAACCATATTCACTTACCAGCTCTAGCTTTGTTTGCAGAAGTTGAAACCAAGTGGAAAACAATACCAACAAAAACTCCTCGGCGCTCAGTTCGATTTGTCCTCTAACGGCTTATCTTGGGGAAGGAAAGAAACTTGTTGCTGGACACCCTTCACGCCTTCACAAAAGGAGTACAAAAGAAGGAAAGAAGTCATGTCTCAATTTCACTATTCCCAGCAGGCTGATGTCCTGCATACTGTCAATCCAGTCCTGAATATTTATATCACTACCAGTCAACAGACTGTGTTCTTTCACAAACTGCCAGCCAAAGTGATTTCTCACAGCCAAGCAGCTGCTATTCTCTGTCCTTTCCAAGGGCTCAACTTCACAGTCACTAGATAGAGAAAGATCAGGCTAAACAAGGGGAAAATTCACGTGCTCTTAAGTCTCAAAATGAAAGAGCAGACAGATTCATCCACAGTCACAAGGATCAAGGGCACAAGAAGCAATCAATTTTTTTGATCCAAGATCTTTTGGAAGAGGAGTTGTATGAGGAGACTCTATAGAAATAATATTAACATTTTGGTAGCTAAGTCTGTGAAGAGAGTGGTTTGAGCATCACAACAGAGATGACATTTAGCTGGCCACACGCCTGCCAGCTTGAAGGGATCAAACACTGCCTGATAGGGGAGGTGATGGATTTCAGAACAGTACAGGAACTATAACTCCGCACTTCCAACACACTGGATGTCACCCTGATCGTTCATCTACCATGTTTGCCACATGACTAAAGAAACTGGGATAGAAATTCTTTTTGTCAGTGTCATTCCTCTATTTTGTCATCTCTTAAATTACCATATGACCAGATGGAGTAAGTGTCAAAGTTTTAAATCTGCAGCATCTGTCCCACTCTTTCTTAGCAGGAATATAACATTTTACTAGTAATACTTGAAGAAGTTATCTTGTAAAGAGAGTCGCAGACCTGTTCTGTGACTCATTCATCAGACAAAGGCTAATTGAGCCTGCTTACAGTATGGAGTCAGAATCAACTTCTCAGAATGCTTTGTTTCCAAAACTTCCCTCTAATTGAGCAATTTACCTATCCACGATAGTTCAATTTTATTTTAATAAACTGTCTTCTGAAATTGTTACGGAATTTCCTCATGCTCTGCAGAAGCAGGGTTCTCCTTCCTAATACCAAATACAAATCTTGGGATGTTATTTTCCTTCCCTTTCCTAGGCTGTCCACTGTTTTTGACAGTGGGCCAGACTCGAGGACATTATCACTCAAAGAAAATAATTTTTCAGATAAGCACATATTCATTTTCCTGTTCTCTAGCATGGTCCACAGACTCACGACAGTGGCATTTTCACAGGAGTGTGACTCCAAGGTGAAGACAGGGTCATCTTTGAAATGTGATCTTTGAACAAATACAATTATATATACTCTTCATTGTTCCCTGGATATTGAAAAACACATCATTTTGCTAAAACTGAATGACTAATATGAAGACTTTGACATGCTTGTACCATACAGTTCAGAGGAGGCTTCCTGTAGTTCCATTAAAAATAAAAAAGAATGAAAAATATGACTCCTGGTATTTTTATCTTTACCGATCAAACCTTGCTCCAGCTGGGCACACTGATTTACCCCTGCAAGCCAGTATTTCCTTCTGCCACAACCAGCTAGATCTCCTCTTGCAAGACACAGCAGAGGACTTCCTAGAAGAGTGAAAGCTCATGGTCCCTTCTGCACTGTGCTTCCCAGACTCAGAGGCCATGCGCCAGGCATTCAAAGTATTTCCAGGTCTGCTAGAGCAAGCTGCAGTTCAGGTGCTGACAGGTAACACCACCGCTATGTTCTGTTAGGACCGGAGTTTTGTTCCTGTACAGCGTTTAACTTTTTGGTTATCATCTTCTGTTATGAGGCCCAATATTTGCTGAACTTCATCCCCAGTCCAGGCCTATGGAGGACTACTTTGACAGCACGTGCATGCACTGTCTATGAGCCATGCCACTGTATGTGTATCTCAGCTCTCTATTTGTCTAGAACAACTAACAGAAAAAAATGTTGAGGAAAAGATAAAAGTATTTTCCCCCATTCTTTTTAAAGCCGGTATTAAGTTAGCTGTCTTGGAATAGGCCCTAGGACCATGTTTAGATCAAACAGGTATAATAAAAATTAAGAAAAGATAATAGCTACCAACCATAGAGCAAACTGTGAGCCTTGTTCAAAGGTGGTAAACAGAAAAGTCTAGAATATAAACCTTACATTTTTCCTGCTTCTGAAGCAAAAGGCAGAACGGGAATGAGTTCAACCTACTCCAGTCACTGCTAGATGATGGATGACTTCATTCATTCAAGTTGTAGCATTCCCTGAGGTTGCCAAGACTCAGAGGAGACAAAAACTGCTTCTGCAAATTCCAGCACAGGTCCGCAGGCTTTGCACCAGAACAAGACAGCTCTGCAAAGCCTGGTGCTTCTTTACTTGGGAAGCACTCTGGTGCATGGGGGATAGATACTACAGAAACTATTAAATGACCAGGTGGACCTTAACAGAATTGGAAACTCTTGTTTCAAAAACGTATTGAAGCTGCAAAGATGCTTTACCAAATTTGGCCAAGTTAACTTCAGACTTGGTCGGTAAAACCCCAAACAAACAGATTCCAACAATACTGTTTTCTCCAGCTCCCAGTGTCTTCTAGCATAAGCAGCAGTGCAGTTTTAGGCTTCTGGTTCTTTTATGCAAGGGAAACCTCTGTTATTCTGGCGCTACTGAAATGGAGAACAGTTTCTGCAAGCAAAAGAGGAAGAAAGCTGCAGTCACATGCAGTGTCACACAGATGAAGTCATACACTGGCATAACAGCAAGTGTTGTCAGTTGTCAAAGGCCATCTGTAGCCAGCAGACTTAAACTGTCATCCTGGAAAAAGATGCAAACAAGCCTAATGGGAGATTGCATTATCCTCTCCCTGGCATTCAATCAAATGAAGCTTGTTCCCTGAACAGATATAGAAAACAAAGGGCTACATTCTTTCATTTGCTTTTTTTTCTTTTTAAAAAGAAAATCATTATTTTTTGGCAGTTGATATATTTTCAAAATGACAGGAAAAATAGGAAGAACCCAAGAACTCCAGAACTGAAGAGTCACTTGTCAAATGTGGGCTGTGTATACTCATTTGCTGCTATGGGGAGAGAGGGATTGCTCCACTGTTTGCTCTGCAGAATGGACTCAGACTTCTGATTTGAATCATTTAGGGGTTTGCTATGTAAGCAATTTGACACTGTGTGCTTTCTCTGGTTTTTTTTGGGGGGAGCGAGTTATTTTTAGTGCCAAACACAGTGTGGGAACTGCAGGAAAAGGATACTAAATAAGAGATCCATTCCTTGGGGCAGGAAATGGATACGCACTTTAGAGATGATGCATTAAGCGTTCCTGAGGGAAAGTATGGTGATGGCTCCCACTACACTTCGTGTATCTCCAGCTGGTGTCGGATTTCCAAATCAACCTGCGACTGAAGACAGGAGATGTGCTGGGGAGAGGTACACATTCCACCATGTGTAGGCCCCAATGATGCAAGAAGGGAAATATTACTGTTCTGCCTCCTAGGAGGCAAAGATAAATGTGCTTGTTTGGTTGGTTCTAGTGCAGGCAGGGGGCAAAGAAGAGGAGCACAGAAAACTGAAAAATGAGTCTTGGGATCTGTGCCTGGTACTGATGCAAATGAAGGTGAAACTATACAAACAGCAACACAATCAGACCATTCATCATTCCTTCATTAGCAGCTTTTCTTTGCAACACCACCACCAAAGAAAAAACCTTCCCTCTTTTTATGAACGACCAAGAGGACTGAAAAGAAAGCCTAATTGGTGAGCGTACAGTATGCACACTGTTTGTAAGACCATTTGTTATGCAAATAAGATAGCCCTGAATCCATAGGTGGTGTTAGTGTAATTCAATTTACACAACCTTTGTAATACAAAAGCTTACTGAGTATGTCATACCGAATCTCAACTTATGGCAAAACAGTTGCCTGCTACTAACAGAAAAGCTTCCAGCCACAGTGCTAAGGCAGATACAAACTCCACACTCCAGATGAGATCTGTTATCTTGCTCAGATTTACAGGAAAGGTCAGATGTCCATAAATCTAAATCCAGATGCAAATCTAATATGGTAGCCTTGCTTACCCACGTGAACACAATTACTACTAGTGAAAAGATTAAATTGTTTTAAAACATTTTAAGTTCCTGTAACAGAATAAAAGTCTTTCACGTTCTGTTCACGCGGATGATCTAACATTAAGGTTGTGCTTTCATATATGTGTATTATGCTCTGGGCTCAAAGAATTCCATACTGTACAGCTGCCTGCCGCTCCCCATCAAAACAACTTGACTTCAGCTTCTTATAAACCTTTGCATCAAAATTTTCCATGCCATTGGCTGAAAATTTTGGAGAGCTTTTCAGCAAGAAATGATTCAGCTGTTGCCAAGAAATTACTCAGAGAGAAATATACACTGTCATGGCGATGTTAAAAAAGAAATCTTAAGAGGGTTGGGTTTTGTTTTGGTTTGGGTTTTTTTTACCTTGAAGAGCATGTAGCTGGTAAGGTATGCATCTTGTTGTCCCTGAAATAAATTTACATATAATCCTCAGAAAAATTCTAACTCATATGTACTTTGTAGAGTTTCTTGAATTTGAAGCTACTGAATTTCTAGAGATCCCAATGTCTTTTACAACTCTGTATGTAATCAGACTGTGCAAACACTACCCACTTGCAGAGTGTGAGCTCCAGGGACTCACAAGGACTTTCATCTGTAATTGCCGAACGCAGATGCTGGAAAGCTGGGCACTGAAATTGAGGTCAGGAACCTCCCCGTCCTGCTGACGGTAACCTCTTCCTCAGTGCAGTCAGCCTGGAGAAGGTAGCTGTTTTCTTCAGAGTGCACGTGGGACACAGGGATTGACGCAAGGACGTTATGAAGGAAATGAGCAGAACGGGATGAGATGTCTTGCCTGCGTAGCAACGGACAGCTGATTCTACCTATTAAAGATTCTACCTATTAAAATAAAATAAAGCATTGCCAGGTTACCTACAAAGATCACAGATGGGTACTTTGGGGAGCACAGCTTGTTTCTTAATTTCCCCTTTTTGTTCCAACTGTAATATTTGTAACACTTATTAATGCATCACACTCCCTAAACAAACTGTTGATCCGTGATATGATGGTGCTAGGAAGATTTCTGTGCTGTTTCCAATTTTGAACCACAGGGAGACAGGGAGAACTGCGGAGGCTGTGTGTTCAGCTAAGACTCCGGAGGAGTGCCTCGTGTCACTCTGGGATACTGCCTCCGGACTGACAGAGTAGCACTGATGCAATTCAAACTATGCTTGCATCTCAGCTGAAACAGAGTGCTGCAGAAGTAGGATTAAGTGAAATTAATACTTCAAAAAGAAAGTGCAAAAATACCAATAATCCATAAGTGATGTGAAGGACTGCTTCAGGAAAAATAAAACAGCAGCAGAAATATCATTGAATTCTGTGGAGGCATAAGAAGGAACAAAAGAAACTCAAGACAAAAAGGGATTAAGCCTTTGGAAACCGACCAACAGTCAAGGATTCTTTGGATTTAAGGTCAGTCTTAGCCACTGGCTGCATTGCAGAAATCGTATCTGAGCAGATTAGAATAAACGCAGATTTCAGCACTGTGGTGCCTGAGCCTGAATACTTGCCAGCCCTGTCCTTGATTTGACTTATGCTTAACTCTAGGCCAAGTCTGAATAGCACGTCTTCAAATCATGGCTGATCAATAAGGATCTTTAAGCGTGAGCTGCCCTATTATAAAACACACAGTACAGATAACTGACAGTCGGAGACAGATGAATTCATGGAAGAAAGCTGAATTTCAACATATGATGCACTAGTAACTTATGCAGTGCGTGCTTGCATGCCTGGATCTTACCGATAGCTGGTAAGATATCGGTATGGATATGCATATGTGTTTCCCAGAATCAAGTACTAGTAAAATAAGAAAGGGAGCTGGAAGTTTGGTTATAGCTGGGGGTTATCTGAGAAATCTGTGCCAGACATAAAAGCCAGAGTAGCTATATAAAGATGACCAGGTCCAAAAATTCATGAGTTGTTCTTCCAAAATATCTTTTCAGTTTGGAAGGGACAAATTCCTTTCAATCAAAAGCTAGGGATACAAACAGCAGGAATCAAAACCGGAAAAACCTGTTCAGATGAACTGTCCGTGATGTTCCTAAAACATAAACAGCTTCAAATGTAAAGTTTTAATTCCAGCTAAAATTAATACAGATTATATTCATCAACCTGGATTCATTTCAGACTCTGTTTTACATCTACCTTTACATGAAAATAAGATGCCTTTAGAACAGTTTAAAATGCACAGCTGCTGAGCCTGTTTAAGCATGACTCAGAATGAAACATGAACTGCACAGCAGGAAAACACAGTCCTTGCACTGGGATTTTACAGTCTCAGATCTTGATTTTCCATTATTCGCATAGCTCTCCTTTGACTTCAAGAAGACCATTGCTTAGGCAATGGCCAACGTGCAAGTGGCTTCGCCGGGGCCTAAAACAAACCAGGATCAGGGACAGAGCAGGGCGCTGAACGCTGCGACAGATTAGTTCACTTCCTCTACAATTTAAGTCCTTACAAACTGGAATTATATGCAAGGTGCAACATCTCTTTTGTAAAGAGAGGAGACAGGAGAGACGCTGAAGCCCTTGACCACCCCTAGGCACAGTTCTGAGAAAGAGGAACAGCGAGGAACAGTAACCCGCTGATACAAGGCTTCAGATGGCCTGGATGGGTGAAGGCCTGGGGAGAAATGAGTCCATTTGGCTGTCTTTATTCTGAGTGCTTGTTTTCATCTTAAAAACCACAAGCCCTAAGCAAAGGAAATAGGGCCTTGCACATTTTCTCTGCAGGATCTGCTCACCACCTTGCAGAGTGCAGCACACATGCACAGTGACCAAAGGCCACCAAAAGCACATCTTTATAATTCCATATTGCTTCTGTATGTAAACTATTCTCAACCTCCAAAGTTGTGAGATTTACTTATTTCAAGTGTGCTTGTTTTTCCTTTTAAGTGAAGCTTACCCACATTTCGCAGATTATTAACAAACACATTTTCAGGAATAAAATAAAAAAGGTCACAAAGAAAACTAATGAATATTTCTGACAGGCATTTCAAGCTTAAAGACCATTTACAGAGAGGTCTGTGAAAGAATAACATGGTCACATTTGCTCTTTAAATTAAGAGGCAGTGCTAAAGCCACATGCAAACCTAACCGGATTTAAAACTGGGTACCTAATTAAGCTCCACAGATTAGATCAAAAGAATGAGAAACATTTTTTTCTCATTCATCGTTCTCAGGAATTTAGTTTAATAGTACCAAAAGAGAGTTATTGCTATTTCGAGGTAGTTCCAACATCTCTTTCAGAAGGAGAATGGGTACAAGACACGATTCCCTTTTATGTGAGCATGCTTTTTTGCCTGGTTGCTGATGCTAGTGCAGCCCTTAAAAAATTAAAGACATTCTACAAAAACTACTGGCCCCGCCTCACATTTGTTTTTCATAACTGGGAAAGCTTTTCCTACACCACACATAACATCTTCCCTAGATTAAAGAGGGAAAACCAGAACTGGATATATCCTTACCGAAGCCTGAGATACAATGAATAGAAACCAAAACAAGTTTTAAACGAGCCCAGCTTGTTTGACTGAGACCTGCAAGCTCTCCAGCTACAGCAGTCCTGAAGAGATTCTGCCATGGGCTAATTTTCCCTGTTTCTGGACAGTCGAGTTTAGGGCCAGGTTGGATACCTCTAAGCTACACTGCAATCTCCACCGCAGACATGTCTGGAGGGAGAACAGTGACTTGCTAAAGCCCATACATTCAGTCTACAGTCATCAGGACTACACCATCGGGATTACATCCCCCCTTGATTTACTTTTCCTTCTTAAAAGCGGTCTTTTCAGATGCTACATCTCAAAAATAAAGCAAAAGAACAGCAACAGAAGTACACTGGTTTCTTTAGTTTGGGGACACTAACTGTGGTGAGACATCAACACTTATTACCAACAACTCTTATTTCTATATCCTTAAAAATAAAAAGAAACTTAGTTATTCTTTAAAAGCCCTTGTGCAGGAACTAATAATGAGTACTGATGGATAATTTTTCTCACTAATATATGCTTGAGGAGCTCCTAGACAGTAGCCAAGATGATCTATCTGCAAACAAGGCATCCTTTCAACTGGATGTTAGTCTGCAAGAAGAACCTAATTTTAAAGCAAAGGCACAAAATGACAGTTATACTGATGCACTGAAAAGAAAGGGAAAAAAAGAGAGTATTATCTCAGGTGCCTAAGAGCTTGCCATATGCGTGAGTTACCCAGCACTGCAACAGGAAAGCCTAATAACTTAAGTGCAGCATGAGATATTTCTGGAAACCAAAAAATTTCCATGTACTCCAGTCCTCCATTTCCCTGGATAAGGAATAATTTATTATATACAATTCAGGAACAAATATATGAGGCATAGTCTTTCTATATTCATGACAAAAGTTTTTATCACACTGGGTAAATGGAAATTCCCTAAATGGGCAAAAGAGAAGGTTTTCTATTCTGTCAAGAAGTCTGCCAACAGTGATGTCAAAGACAGAATATATACCGGGCATTCAGACTGAAAAAAATTCTCCTTATTTCTAGCCTAGGGAAAATTCAGAACTAGAACTGAACTTCAGACATTAAGCTTATAAGGGGGTTCACATAGACCTTCAAACAGCCCCTGATGTGAGGGAAGTTAAGATCCAAATTAAAACTTCTCTTTTAGGTTCACCTATATGCCTGAAGATACCTGCTATGCACATATATAGAATCAGCCTATCCTGAAACGTGGCAGTTCAAAAAGAAGCGTGAACATCTCCCAGGACCGCACTCAGACCAATTCAGAGTGGGTCTTCTGGTTTTGGGCAGCGAGTTCAACACCTGCCAACACCGACCTCGCACATGGGTAGAACTGCAGCAGCAGCTATTGACACTATCATGCCTATGTTCTTTATATTCGACTTGTACATTAAAAACTACTAACAGTCGGTTATATTACTTGTGACTAAAAATGAGAGTAAGCCAAATAAGTAAAAAGCAGCAAAATTTCAAACAAATTTCCATTTACAGGTAAACTCTGGAAATTTCAGGTTAAATGAATCACGGACGCAATTTGTTTACGGCCATATTGTGAATTATGGAAGATTGGAAGCGAAGAGCCCACTATCTACCTGTTTATTTTGAATGAACACAGTTTGCCAAAAGAAGAGGATGCCTTTGTCAGTGTGCGTACAATGTCAAGGACAGCAGCGTTTGGCACCTTAGCTAGGTACTCTTATTCTATTATAAAAAAGATGAAGACACATTTCTTTTGGATCAACACTGTCTCAGCACTAGAGAAAGATTTATTCCTCCAGTTTCTTCTAAGATAGGTGCAATTATTATTCTAATTTTACACAGGGGAGAATGGCAACGGAGACAAATCATGTCACTTAATTAGCATCCACAGAAAACTTGACAGCATAGTTCCGGGTTAAGCTTTGTTCTCTAAGCAAATATATTTATTCAGCGTTTATCTCTGTCTTTATCCCAGGAGACATGAGCGGCTCAACAGGTATGTTTGGAAATTGCTGCTTCTCTGTGTTCAAGGCTTCA
Source organism: Theristicus caerulescens (assembly GCA_020745775.1). NCBI lineage: Eukaryota > Metazoa > Chordata > Aves > Pelecaniformes > Threskiornithidae > Theristicus > Theristicus caerulescens. The sequence goes on along the minus strand of CM036561.1, from coordinate 125,981,408 downwards.
GCGACTGCAAACTGATGCACCCAACCGGGCAATGCAGAGCTATGGCAGTCAGAGGCTCTAAATTGTAAATACGTTTTAGACAAGGACATTTTCAGTCACAAGTGATACCATCAAGTCCACTGGGGCACAGCTTTTTACAGACAGTCCAAGCAACATTTATATCCAGTGACTTCAGGGGGAGACGCACTTAGCACCTCAGGGTGTCAAGCCTGGAAACGAAGTTTCACTTTCTCTAGCAGCAAATCAAGACCGGTATTTACTGCAGAGAGCTATTACCAGGGTTGCATAATGTTAGCAGAGTGCTGTGAGCATGAAATATGCCTCATATTATTAAATATGTGACAGACGTACCTGCAGAGAACTCACTAATTCTAATTTCTATTCCTGTTAGTCTAGAAATATTAGCATTTAATTGTTAGTTTCTAAAATATTCTGGCAAACTTTTTTTAACTGAAAAACTGTGTCAGCATTTATTTTGGAATATCAGATGGAGTCTGTTCTCTTGTATGTCCCTCAAGTAATGTGTTACAATAACCTCAATTACCTAACAGGAAATGTTAGAGCCTCAGCAAGAAGGCTTTCTGCAAGCCTTTAAGTAGGAGCTGTGAAATTTCTTCTCAGTAAACCTAAATGAAGAAGCCTTCAGTGTGACAAGAAAATTCAGAATGGACTATTCTGAAAATGAAGACCCAAAGCAATGCATGTGTGATACACAAACAGACTGTACGGCAATACTACATGTATTGTATTGCAGTGCCCATCACGGAGCCAAAGGCTGAGTGAAGAAGCAGCCAGCCGTAGCATGCTTAAGTGTGTTGTTTGCTGTAACTGCAGTCTGATATAAAGAAATCCAAAGGAATTTGCATATCTTCTTTCCTTAAAGAGTTGAAGAAACACTGAATTTCTCTCTTCTGATGTTTTTTTTTCCCCCTGGAAGTCTCAAGATCAGTTCATTCTACACAAAATCAAAGCCTGGAAGTAATATCAGACTAACCGATAGCTGTGTACAAAAGCCTTGCAAAAATGAATACATCCATCTTAGTGACAGAAGCAGCTCGCATTCACAAACACTGCTTCCCTAGTAAGAATGGCAGAAGACCACATGTTGTTCTGTACAATAGCATATGGGGCCCAGGAATTTATTGTATGTTGCCCCAAACTGCAGCTTTGGGGACAGAATATTCTATCAGCTTAGACCTCAGCCTGCCTCTTTAGCATCTGGTGACTTGAAAGCCTGACAAAGGAAAACTTCATTTAACCAGAAAGATATCAAAAGATGGATGTGCAAACAAAGCACAGCAGTATCTTTGCAAACACTGCATAAGAATACCAACTGTGTATGAGAAACTGGACTATGAAAAAGAAACACAGCTTCAACTCTTTGATAATGCTTAAAACACAGAGATTTGCAGCAATTGCAATCCCAGCCAACAGCAAAGTTGAAAGTAAACACACTGGCCAATAGATCTTTGCAGGAAATAAGCTGTTGAGTTATTTAATTATTTTGGGAAGAAGCTAAAGAGAAGAGAAACACATGAAATAAATGTGTGGGAGTGTAAACACTTTCATAGCATGGTATCACAAGTGTGGACAAGAGCACTGCAGAAATCACGATGTGGTTTTGCTGAGCTGTTTCCCACAGTATGCGATTACATGATTAAAGGCTATATAATAACCCATGTACACGGGGGGTGAGCTAAATTTACATAGGCAAATCAGGGCAAATTTCCCTCTCTGCTCACTCATGCATAACTCACTTCTGATTAGTTATTTTTTTATTTCATTGTTCTGTTAATCTAGAACACAGGTCTGTCTTACTGAAGCTGAGGGCTGTCTTTGTGTATGCAATATGATAAAGCACCCTGCAGCAGAATGCCTCTTCTAGTCACTCCAAAAGCATCTGCTACTCAAAGTGAGTGTTTTACAAGGTTTTTCTTCCAAGTATGCACAGTGAGTTGCAACACTTTGCACAGTCTCTGAGGTGTTTTACTGCTTCAGTTTTTCTCTTAATTCCTACTAAATATTCACAGACAACACATCTACCTCTGACTTCTTTTTGTTTGATTGGTTAAGCAAATAGCATACTGCATTTCTGAACAACTGCTCGGTAAGGAAGCAAACCTTATGAAAGGATACCATTTCATTGCATTAAAGTGCAGCACAGCTCAGAACGTTTTTGACAAGTCTGCGTGGCTCAGTTTGGCACATTTTCTTTGTGCATCCTGAGAATTATAAGGAGCACTTTTAAAAGAGCGCACATGGAAGAAAAGAGACAAAGGGGCTAGTAAAGGGTCAATTAGTCTGACAGAAGCCATGGAATAAATGGGAATTATATACACCAATTTTATACTTCCAATCCAATGTGGAACTTCAGTAGAACAGTGATAGGCAATTTATGCTATATATTAAACATACATAGATAGCTGACACATTACGTGCTACAATACATTGAGAACAACATGTGTTAAGCACCTTATGTTCCATGTACTATGCAGGATTTTATCTGTAGGACTAATGAAGGGTATTCATGCTACTATCTCACAGTACAGCTATTAGTATAAATGGGACCAACTCCTAGTGTCACAGGCAGCATAATGCTAAAAGGTTTAATAGGCTATTTGGCAGGAGACAGACAGAATAGATTCAGCCGCTAAAATTGTGACACTGACATTTTGCCCTTCGTTACCAGCGTTCTTATCTTTCCCCACAGAAAAATAAGTGTTGGATAGTGCAAGCTGTCAGTTTCTAGTTAGGCTGCACTACAACAGCCCCACTTCACAAAGAGAAATTTATTTCCCAGCAATATTTGTAATCTGTTGCTATTAAAGGTTTTAGCTTTAGGGCACTAATTAACACGTAGTAATTACATGCTCTGACTATCCTCCACACCCATCATCTAGAAAATATACAAGAATAAATAAAAATGGGTGCACAAAGTGTATATGTGTCATGGCTTCACTTCCTTCCCATTGAATTCAACCATAAAGTTCTGAAATAATCAGGCAGAGAACACTGCCCTAGAGAATAAATTGTCCAAAAGTAAAATTTTGTATCTTGACAAGTTGGAATTACGTAAGAGTTTTAGTATTAACTTATGGGTCAAAGTTTTATTTCCAGTCCTACTGACATTTTAAGGCACATGGGAGACATTGGGGAAAGGACATTTGAATAGAACTGTGAAGACACACTGGATACCCTGAAACAGTTAAAAAGAAAGACTGGGGGGAGGGGAGGAAAGAAGAAGAAGAAAGCTGTAAATCAGATAAAAGCTGATATAAATACTGTGGTTTTCCAAACCAGAAAAGGGCCAGGCAGTATTTTGCATCCTTCACAATTAATAGGCCAGAGCACTGTTCCCAGAGTTCTCTACTCCCTCAAGAACGCTCATCTAATCCATTTTTAATCCCTCTGTGTGTTTCACCTGAGTGCCAAGAGCAAGAAAAGAAAGCTCCCACATCTAGGCGTCCCATCTTAGTCTCTCCAGTATTTATGAGAGTAAAGAAATGCTTGAACAAAGCATGACTAAGCAAAAAAATTCATTCCTGACATACCACCACCATTACACCCACCCAAGCAATTATTTATTTTCTATGAACTGGTCTTCTGCAAGGCTTTATAAGGGTTTTATTTACCATATGCATTTGTTTCAGACAAGTCACTGCTTTTGAAGTGAAGCCACATCTGGAACAAGGGATTTTTTTCCTCCTGCCATAGGCATTACCCTCTGGAATCCTGCAGTGCTTCTCTTCCTCTGTCACTAGCACTGCAGAGCCACTTCTTGCCGCAACCAACCTCCAGACAGTTTCAGTTCTTACACATAGCAATGGGTGGCTGTCGATTTGATGCATCACTTGGTGTTCCACGAATTAATTTAGGAAGACATACTATGTGGTGCTTCTTAAGAGTGGCGTCTAAAAAAACGTGCAGGTAATACACAACAGCAAATGAGAGGGGGGTGGACTAGATGAGCTTTAAAGGTCCCTTCAACCCAAACTATTCTGTGATGCTATACTGGGTCTCGGCGACTCTGGTCTCGGCACTCGATATTCTTGGGCGCCATCTGCCGGCACTTTATTAATTATTCACACCTCTAACGACATTAAATGCCCAGGTCAAAGTTGAATGTTTTCTTCCAAAAGGCATTTTCTCTTCCAGAGGTGGAAGTATGTTCACCCACAACTTCCAGCAAAGCTCTGGAACGCAGAAATTTCTAGTCTTCCTCCACGTCCGCTCGTGGCAGCTAAAGGTGGGCCAGGAAAGCCCACCCAGCACGGGACACAACCCCTCCCACAGGTGGAGAAACTCCAGGTAGCACCTTGGCCTTTCCTGACAAGCCTGTGTTCTGCAGCCAACCGCCCTGTGTCTCACACCCTTGCCCTAGAGGAGAAAATTCAGCAATGCCAATCACCGTGCTCAGAAGTTTCCTAACACCAACAGCAAATCATCACAGCAGCTGAATGTGACTTTTTGTCCAAGCTATTAAAAGCCTACAATGTATTCTATTTGTACTGCTGTGGTTAACCTACTGTATGTCTCACACATTTCGACAACAGTTGATCCTAAGCCACAAGACGTTGGTCTTGACTATGAATGTGACTCTAAGCGTGAGGTCATTCAGACCAGCAGTAAAGACTGTGATTCACCTTCTTAATAAGAGCTAAAAGTGTGTATTGTGCCAAGATCTGGACTCAAACCCATGAATTCCCATTTCCCCACAGCTCAGAAACACACGGATGTGAGATTCCAGTCTAGACATATTCTCTCTTTGCAGACAATGGCCCCACAAGCTGTTCTAGAAAGAACAAACAGTTGTTTGTACAGGTCTGTGTCACTCAAAACCCAGCAGAATACATACCTCCAAGAGTCAGATATTCCCATTAGGCTCAAGAGAATTAGGCATTATTCATCTGTGACAAACAGAATCTAAATTTACAAGTGTATGAATCAAGAAGGGAATTTCCAGAAGCATTTTAGAATGAGAAGACCATTTAGCTGTCCCTCTTCAAACAAAACCGATGCCACAAGTAGGCTCTGGAATGAGGAAGAAATTCAGCTCTCAAATTCTCTGCCAATGACACAAAACTCAATTTGGAAACATTAGCTAATGAAAAATACAAACAGGTTCCTACAACCACAGCTATGAAGACAAATTGAGTGTACTCACTGAAGGGAAATTACAAGTATTTTTAATAGCTGGGCTTAGCAGAAGCAAGTGTACAACTATTAAACACTGTCATACCTTTTTTTGCCGAAGGATCAACCCTAAGAACAACTAAAACCACCACTGTAAGTATCTCGGTGTAAAGAGGATTTAGACACGTGCAACTAATGAGGAATGTATAAATCCTTGTGCATAAGAATATTTATGCCCATACTTGGTGCTGAAGGAAAATTCTGAATATAACCTCCCTATTCAAATACTCCATGAGCAGCTGCCGGTTCCTGATTGCACTTCAAATCCCAGCCTGGAATACAACTGTTGGGATTCAAATTCATGCAGCATTACTTGTCTGTGAGTCTAATTAAGGATGCAGACCTGCTGCACATGTCGGGAAAGCGATGCTGGTTCAGCTGCGCATGACACAGCACGCCGATTCTGCATCACTCACGTTCACACACAGAACATTCAGTAAATCATCAGTCACCTTTCTGGGCTTCTGTCCAATCCAGTTTCAAATATCCAAAGGACAAAACTGTATTCTCCCTTGAACAGCACTTCCATAATAGTCACAATGTTAAGAAATACCTCCTCATAATCAGAATAATTTAACTTTTCTGAAATTTCAGTTCATTTCAATATTGATATGACCGTAAACAATTTCATTCATTCTTTGGGCTTCTGCGTCTCCTTCTCCTGAAAAGCTCAGTGAAAGTAAGTATTAAAAAAAAAAAAAAAAAAAAAAGACAGACTCCTCTACAGGAATTAAAAATGAAAGGCATAAAAGCTATACATCCACCAGCTGAAGGGCCACTGGATGATCATCTTTTCTACCTGTATGCCTGTCTTCTGACATTCCTTCAATCTTTTTTTAGGAATTTGTGGTTCCTTTCTTGAGCATTCCCCGCTGTTTACCCAGAAACATCTACATTGTTTGGTTTTGCCAGCTCAAAGATTGCCTGCGCTTCCTTAAATTCCTGTATCTTCTATCCTCTCCTAGGGTTCTCTCCTGTTTTGCTTTTCTCTCATCTGAAAGTTCGGAAACAATGTTAAACCTTCCCCTTATTCTTTCCTCCTTCCTCATTTCCATATGGGTCTCCTCTTTCAGCTTTTCTTTCTGCATTTCCTTTCTGTGCAGCTTTTTCCTCCCTATATGCAACATACCCTCCCTCTCCCCCCTTCCTGTTCTTGAGCCATCCGTTCTTTCACTGATTAAAAGGGTAACAGAACAAAAGCAACTGTTTATGTACCTGATGATGAGAAACTTACATTTTTATGCAATAATATCACACATTCATGGTACAAAGTTGCAGTGTGAGATCCTGGATGCTCTGCCATAAAACATTAAACACCAATTAAGTGCCTTGGATTCCTAGCAGAGAATCACCATCCCTTTCACTAGCTCTCGTCTCCTATTCTTTCCACACCGCTCTCATTACAGCGTTCTTCAGTTCACCTTCCAGGTGACTCTAACTTTTCTTTCCCTTCCGACACCTTTCCGCTTACCACTTCCTACCTTGACCTAATGAAATCTGTTAATTCCTCTTATGGATGCTAAACTCTGCATCTCACTCCAAAGTATCCCCTCTACTGGGACTGATAAAGGAGGAATTTAGCCAACTGTTCTGTTCAAGAGATAAACTTCAAATGAGGAGCTAAGTGTAAAAACTTGAATGAGTATTTGTTCTGAAGCAGTGGCAAAAGCACTTCCATCAGCATACTGCAGCCTTTGGGAGTGCTACACGGCCCAGCCCAAACAGCATTAACAAGTCTGATGACATCATTATTCTGCTGCTGCCATCTCTACCTATTTTAATGGAAAAATATACTGGAAGAGGTTATGATTTCTATTACCATGCTGCACAAGAGCCCCTATCATAAACAAGACTTCATTTGCAGGCTACTATATATAGAACAAAAGACAATCACTGCTCCAAAGAATTTACTGTCTAAGATGAGAGACAACACGTGTAAATTTTCTACAGGGGAAGCAATGAGAGAATAATATTGGCCCACGTGAGAAGTACTGATCATACAGTTGTGATCAAGATTTTCATAGGCATCGCTGTAAGAATTCATATCACAACTTTCCAAAAACAACTACGAAAACAAACAGGTTGAGCCAAACAATATCATTCATCGCAATTAAGAAAAACCTAGCTGTTGATAGAAACTGACTGCAATGCAACTTTCAAAGATCAAAATCCTTCTTTTTCATATGGACTGTGTCAGACATAATGTAAAGCTTTTTTGCACAAAACAGCTAACAGAGAACAGCAATAAAATGTATGTGAAGGAAAACCTGGATCCTTCATAGGATGTTATAAAATTAAATGTTAGTTTGGCCAATCAATATTAATTGACTGGAAATCAGAATTGCAAAGACAGAATGCAGTAAAGCCTACAGAGTACTCATGTTCTGTTACTGATGACATAAAAGTAATAGCTATTAAAACAAATGATAATGAAGAGGTAATATTTAGAACTAAGAAACATTTATTTTTCATCAGTGTTAAGTTTAAAGACACTTCAGTACCAAGTCCTCACATTTAACAGCTTTGATAATGACACCCATACTGCAAATGCATTTGTAGAAACACTGATGGAAAGTCTGTGGCGTTGTTTTGTTTTTTTTAATATTTTCTTCCCTCCTAAAAGAGGATGAGCATAGACACCATCTTCCCCTGCCTGGCAAGCCAGTTACCGAAAACCTTCACATGGCAAGAGCCCTAAGACACATACCATGATCTCCTGAGAGCCAAGGGCAGAAGACGCCCGAGTGCTGACAATGGCTCCTAGAGGTCCTCTCACTCCCCTGAAGGATGCAAGTGTGTACCAGAACAGCTTTGCTGTTGGCCCAACACAAACCTCCACTTGCATTTGCCTAGATCAGATACCAAGTTTACCAGGTAGAGGCACCTAAACAACTCCTTAAGAATGCTGTTCTAGTACAGGGAAGGATATTAACACTATCCAACACCAGGCACCTCATTCCATCTGCTCACCTCTTTCAAAAGCAAAGAGAGGGAAAGAAGCTACTCCAAATAGGAAATTTAGAAAAAAGCTTAATTGAAGTGCTTTGAAGCAGCCTCTGGCACCCTCTCTCCATTGTCTAAGCAACAACAAGGGCAAATATCTTCTCCGAAACGCATCCCACTATTCTCCCTCCTCTTTCCTCCACCCTTTCTATAGCCCCTGGGAAATCTCTCTCCTCCCACTCCTTGCAGTTTCCTTCTGTGCTTTTCTGCTGCTGAATGATCTTGTTGCCTGAGCAACTGCAGCTGAGGAGGGGAGCAGGGAGAGGGTTCTGGCCCAGCTGCGTGCTATCAGCAACAGCACTGCATCCTGACCCTGTGATGCACAACAGCGAGGGTAGCAGCCTCAGGAAATTAAGAGTTCAGCTGAGTCAGGTGCCTTGAGTTGGGTGTAACCTCCTTACTAGGTGCTGGGGATTCTGCAGCCACCTTATATTTTTGTTCAAGTACAAATAAAACAATCTAACACTCAAGACTGTCAAACAAGTAGTCATTTAGCTTATCCACACACCCAGATTATATTCACAAAGCAGCCGCATTTGCTACACTTTAATTTTGGTCTTAATAGAACTCAGAAGTACAAATTAACCGGTAATTAATCTCTAGAATCAGAACAATCCGCTCCAGAAATTTCAGATTATTATGATGCCTCTCTCTCTCCCTTTGCTCTTTTCATTGTGTATTTTAGAATTCAGAAAAGTAACCAGAACAAAAGCATCTATCAATGACCTTTCCAGATCCACTTCAGTATTTGTACTTTGCGTTTTCATCTTTGCTGTCTGTCTCTTGGTATTTGAACAATACCTGGTAAAATGAGAATGTGGTCTCGGTGCTATCGCTGTACAAGAAATAATAATCTCTGCAAGATATCCAGCAGAGATTTCTTATCTAATATTGTTTTATTGAAAATTTTCCTTTTATTTCTTTAAAAAAATAGCATTCTGCTTATGAGGTTTTGTGTTCCTACAGTATATGAAACATCACAGATTGCCTCCCCCCTCCCACGATGGTTTATGATCAAAACGATTGTAATTGACTACCTGCTGCTCTGCTGATTGCAGGAGGGAGGGCTCTGCAGGTTTTCCTGCATTCGAGCAAAATACCACTTTGAACATAAAGCATGGAATCGTCTGTGTTGATACTTCTTAACAGATGTTAGGACCAGTCTTGTTGAAAAAAAAACCCAAACCATCAGGGACTGCAGACCTAAATGAGTGTAGTTACCACAGCATTTCACTCTCTTTTTTTATTATTATTTAATTTTTACTTCTGAAGTAGAAACATAGTTACTTAGAGGTTCCAGTTACATCAGGGATTAATGGTGAGTTACTGGAAAATGATTTGACCTTTTAAATTTCATATCAATGTGAGCTTCATTCAAAATTAATTTACTCCAGCTTATCAAATCTGCCTTCAGCAGCTGCATGCTTGCTAATTCTGTCCCCTACACTGTATTTATAGCACTTTTTTATTTAGTTTTTGGACTATGTTTATTTTTGTTGAGCGTAAAATAGTGAACAACTGGAATTTAAGCTTGACAGAACCCAACCACAAAAGCTCAGAAACTAATAGTTCATTTTTTTGCTTTGTAATCTTCAGAGATAACCTACTTCCACTTCCAGCTCTCCAGCAGTATAGTCAGAGTGAGTATCACTGGAGCAAAACACAGTCCAGAATTTATGGTTTACGAAATTCAGTAAGAAGCTTTAATTAATGAAGTCTGGAGGGCTGTGACTAGATAGCAGATCCCATCAATTAATTTGGAATAAAACTATCAGGATTTCTCAACGTATCTGGAAGTTTCAAAACCATCTGTCAAAACAACCTGAATACATCTATCTAGGACATACGTAATTGTGCCTGGGAGAGCGCAGATAATTGGTCAGGTACGCTGACCTCTCCAATAGTTCTTTCTGACGAATGGCTTCGGCAATGATGCACATCAGGTGACTGTACACACAGCTTTCAAAAACAGAAGGGAGGCTCACAGAGTCATAAAATTGAGTGAAGGAGAAGGCATAAGGCCAAGCATCCTTAGTGTGACTCATGGATTTCTGGGATTACAGAAGGATGGAAATAGAACACATTTACCGTATTAGGTCACCATGCTAACATCATTAATCTTCCACCAGTGAAAGATTGCTCCTACCATTGTGATTTAAAGTATGAGGATAATTGGCCTATGGGGACACAAGAAAGCTAGAAGAAAAAAAGTTAAATAATGGGAAGAGCCTGAAGAAACAACATTAAAAAATATTTAGAAATTGAGTATCTTAATTTTCCTTAAAACGTCCTAATGAATATCAATGATGGACTCTTATCAATATAAACCCTTACCAATATCTTTATCATTTATCTGTTTATCAATACAAACTCTTCTATACTGATAATCCTCTGCCTGTGATTTGCATTTGGTGAAAGCTGTATCACGAAATTTTATTTTGCTTTTGATAACTTCAGAAAACCTAACTCTCAAATCACATAAGAGTTTTGTGATTAAAGCATGCAAAAAGCTATCTAAGTTATGGCCATCTCCTCCTCTCCATAAAACTTGTCAGAGTAACATAAAAAACCCAATCTCACAAAGACAAGAATGCAATAAAAATAGTATTATCACTTCTTTAAGCTCTAATGACATTTCTTAGCAAAACCATCTTATATGTGGAAAGGGTACTCACCTGGGAAGTGGATCTTGGATGGACTTTGTACTTTTTTCCAGTGAATAACGAATTAATTTTAAGACAGAAGAATTCCATGAAGCAGGAAGCACAGCTTATGCTTCCCTCCGTCGGGTGTGTGTCCTGGGCACCAGGCTATGTAACTAACCTCACAATATTTCCTCTCATTCCAGCATCTTTAAGCTCCCATTCAGCACCTGTCTTGTACGAGCCTAATTTCTTCATTAAATCAAGGTATAATTCTGTGGCTGACCTTTGTGAAGTTTGCATTTGGAGGAGGTGAGTGCAGCACACCAGTCATGTAGAGATAGGAATTAAGTCAGCTAGCCAGAGCTTGGCAACAATAAATTGCATAGGACTATGATGCTGTGTACCTGTAAATTTTGTTCATTCCTGAAGTATTTTTAAAACTCACAACCACTTTATTATATTTTGACCAGACTGTTTTATCCAAGTCAAAGTCTGTCAAACATGGGGAAAACAATACATTCTGAGTTTGATTAATAAATAAATGAAAAAAGAAATGTGAGTACTGCCAGTATCAAAAATGTTTCAGAATCTCTCTTACCAGCAAGATGACAAGACAGCTCTCCTACTTCTCCATCTGTGAAACTGGGTAATTCTTCTTCAAAATAATGGCTGAGATTGGGGACATAAAGTTTTGTGAGGAATGGATTTTTAAACTTGCTTAGGCATTTACAGACGTCTCTAGCTTTTTGAAATTCCATCTCTTCTTTATATGTGACGTTGGGTGTTTGAATATTATTAAAATACTACTTGGCTTTTACGGACACTTTGGGTAAAACTACATTTTCACCTTGCTAAATAGACTTTTTAAGACAGTTTTTATTTTTTTCAAGATGAAGTGACTGAAAATTCTTGCGGTTGCTGAATAAAACACACATGTAACTCGCTTTAAATCCCAACAGATGATTAGCAACTGATTCTAGGATTGGGAGACACCCAGTTCTTCGGAAGGAAAATATGGCATACAAGGCAACACTAGTACCATCCTCCCCAGTAACAGTTGTGTTTGCTCTACAGAGTATACATTTGACACTGCACTTGCGTTGTTTTTCTTATGTCGCATGATTTCTGAAACTTCCAGAGAACACTTGATACAAAACAGCTAGCAAGTAAATAGGCCAAGTGAAGAAGCACGTACCTCAGGCCTGCCATTTGATCATGTATCCTTGCTAGAAATCACTTCTGCACAGTAAAAATGGCTATAAAGAAAAAGAACAAAACTTTGTGGTTTAGCCCATCACTGTCTTGTTCGATTTAACAAGCACTTTCATTTTTCAGCTGCTGCAAATATTAAACAAGAACCATGAAATCACTCTGGAGAGTACTGCAGTTACATCTGCACTGCTTTCTGGTCTGATGTCAGCTTTTGTGCAGTAAGAACGTCAGTGATCTTTTCATTCACTGTTTTCATCCTTTTGGTCAAAATCTGATGTATGTTACACTGTAAATCGAGTTACGATATATACAGTGTATCTGAGGTCAAACCCTTACCCCATCTTATCTTATAACCAGTGTTACAACTAATCAGATGATGATCTTTCGTCCCTCATTACATATATAAGAAATAGCACCATTAAAATTAATCTACATCCACCAGCATAAAATGAAATGAGAGAATTGAACCGAAAGTTTCAGGAGGGATAGCAATGTGTAATAATAAATCAATTTTCATCTGTCCATTTTTTCCATGAAGGTGTATTACTACTTCTGAGGGTTTTTACCTGCTTTCTTTTCCAGGCATACACAATATATTTGGCCATTCTTTCTGATCGCTTGCTTATGCCTGGTATTTAATTATACTTCAAGTTTGAACTTTACAATGCAAGTTGGTCACAAGTAAAATTCTAGAACTTCATAACTAAATTAAATGCTCTAAGTGACAAGAGAAATGGCTATTGACCTCTGCATTCATCATGTGTGACGATACCAGACTCTGGAAAAAGCTCTCCTATGGAATTCAACTGCTCTGCATTTCATAATCAAAAAGTGCAGAAGTCTGTGGTCACTCGGGTGGTGTCGAGCTGAGTAAAGGGAAAGATCAGGCGTCAATAATGGATGCTCTAGTTCCGTTACAGAAATAACAGTCTGGACAGCTAAAACAATCTCAATCTGGAAAATAAACATTTCATGCTCCCGCGTTTCTTATAAAACCAAGCAGTCTCCAAAGTGTGCTAGCCTGTATTTGCAAACAGTATGCAATACTTCTTTTTCCAATCATAAGCACTTGCTCGGGGCTCTATTCTGTAGACGTGCCATGTTCAGAAATTCCACAGAAGCCACCAGCGTTGACTTTTTCACCTGACTGCTCTTGGAGCATCTGCATCAGCATGTACGTTCATAATGGCAGGACTACATTAATTTCAATAACATGAATAGCAAAAAGCACTAAAAGGGAAAACTACATTCTTAATTTGTAGTTCATCCTCAGTAATTCTGAGAAAATGTACTTGAACATTTGTCAAAGTTCAGCTGCAATGATACGTAAAGTAGACATCACTTAAGTCATTTGTTCCTGAACACGTTCTTTAAACTGAGGCTTTAATAAATGTTTTAAATCAATGTTCTCACAATCTTTTATAGTATCACCTCTTTCTCTCCCCTCTCCTGCAAATAGGATTACATTAACTGCCCTTTGACTTTTAAAAATGCTAGAGATTCCCTCTCAGCATAGCAGATGGAGTACGGAAAATGCTACGTCAGATTAAAAAAATCTGACCTAGGAAAAGATGTGATCAGCTAAGACAACCACAAAAGCATCCTGGCAAGGCCCTGCTTCGCAGGGTCCCATTACTTACACCTTTTTCTACAGCACTGAACACACTTCAAGCGCTACTGAACTGTCCAGTCTTTGATAGATTTGAACCACTCTTGAGCTCTAATGCTCATTACAAAGAGTGTATCTCTAATAAAACTTGCATAAATTGTGAGCTCTTCAGAGCACTAATAATTCACAAACATTTGGAAAGACACTACTAAGTGGCAGGCATTACTAGAAAAAAATTTTTAACACTAATTTATTTCAGAAAATATCTCTACATTTATATATTTAACTTAAGGGTTATATTTGCAGGACATATTATTCTACATGTTGAAAACTGAACTTGCATACCTTTCCCTGTTCCTCATCCACACAATACTTACAGTATCTGTAGACTTGTAATTCTTCTCTTTTAAAGAAAGTTCTCTTGTGAATCCTAACTCTGCAGATTTATCCGCATAATAAATATGGCCCAGCAGCTTTTAAAAAGTGCCAAAATGTATTAAAACTGAAACAAAACAGCAGTAGTTATAACTCGCTTAATTACAGAGATGTCTGTTATTTGGGAACATGTAGCACAGTGACAACAGTAACTGGCATTCAGGATTCTTCCTGTTCATATTGGTGCTGGGCTGAGAGCTAAAAAGAGGCTCTGCCAACACGCACCCAGGGAATCTGCTGGCGTAGGACTGCAGTTGGACATCTTCCCTTCCCTGGGCCTGAATCACCCATCTCTCAATAATCAGGCTAAGTGAAGTTCCCCTACTGGCTCCTACAGCGTGATATGGTCCTCAAATCACACAACTCCCACCACAATCCAAGGAGCAGGTGGATGCATGTACTAACTTTGCATGTATTAACTTTGTTCTAAGTAGACATTTGTTGTATTTGGGCAGGATTTGTTAGATTATCTTGATACTATGCCTTGTACTATGACTGCAGTGATGCAAGCCTTCTGGCCTATCAGGAAAAAACCCCAGAAGACCAAGGCACCGGGGTATGTCTACACTGCACAGTGCCCTTTGTCCAGCTCCCTCCGAACGATGACCCACTCGGAGCAGTTTCCCTTACCCACGCTGACTGCAAACCCTGCGCAGTATCTCCCTCCAGCGCTACGCTCAAGGACAGACACGATGTACTGAACCTGGGAACAGGACGGCAGGAATATGCATGCCATTACCCTACCCTACCATTCCAGAGCACAATACACCAACTGTCTTCTACGCTGGGAATACAATTCCAGTTAAACAAAATACAAATATGCACACACTCTCGGACGTATTAAAAGGGACAAATAACTGATATTTGATGGTAAAATAATTCTCAGCACTGCTTCCACATGCTTAGCGTTTACTACGGTTCATACAAAGAACTCGAAGGCTTCTTCGCTTGTCTGCTGCAAGAGCTCCCTCTGTTGTTACACTGAAAAACTACCAGCAAACGTGTTCCATTATCCTTGCATCTTTTTCATCTTCAAGGGGCGAATTTTCAAACGCTCCATCCTGCGAGGTGAGAATCGACACCATTTTCTGCGATAACTTTTCATGCTTATTTTCTGCACAAGCAACTTCTATCTTACTCCAGTCTTCCAAAGTACAGACGGTATCATTTAGAATAACCTGTTCCAATGCATATAAGGAAAAAAACCCGCATTTACAGATCCTGCATTTGCCCCAATAAGCTTTGTACTATTCATATTAAGCATACTGCACAAATTATTCACTGTTTTTATAGGTGGATTATAAATCCTAAGACTGAGTTAAAAAAAAAAGAAAGCTGATCAAATTAAAGACCCATAAGAAAAACAGTGTTTATTTTAATTGAAAAAGCTTAAAGGCCAAAATCCCCGATTGCACTCAAAATAACTTCTGAAACCCATATGGGCAATAAAATGACAGGGGAGTTGCAGGCACTGAAGTTAAGGGCCTTGGTTTTAGAACTGTAGGCTCCGAGAACCCCCACAGCCTCCTATCGGGCTCCTTGCCAAAACGCTGTGGAGATTTTCTAGCAGGTGTACAAAAAGTCATTCCTTACTTCATCAGAGCATGCACGTATTGCTAGTATGATAAAATACACAGGGACATTTTAACAGAGTTCTTGACGTCTTGGTAAACAAAATGACAAAAGTTCAGGTATTTGTATTCACTTCAAATGCTTTCTGTACAAACGTGGTCCAAAACATCACCGTTAAACCTGAAATAAATATATTGTAGAACAATCATGAAAGACAATACAAGAGCCTTATTATTTACCTGAAGAAAAATGTTCCAGTTGCTGAATGTAACCCATTGCTCCAGAAGTTCGGCCCAGCTTACGTAGGCACAGAACAACTTTTTTGTGTGCACCAGACTGACCATACGTGACCTGAGCCAAAGCCAGGCATTTTGACTCGTTGCTTGGTTCCACTTTCCCATAGCCAAAAATAACATCTCCTGCTGCCTCAGAAAAGATTAACCTGAAGAAGACAAGGTAATAAAACAAACCAGCATTACTAATGTGTTCTGTAACTTGGGAATATTTCAAAACAAGCTACGGGAACTGGATTGTGTAGATGGGCATATTTCTGCATGTGTAAGTATTAAACTATACCCCCTTCAGCTCTTCTGCCCCTCTCAGAGCCTTAATTCTCTATATTTGAGAAAGCAGCCTCTTCCTTCTCTTCTTTAATCTCCCAACTGCAGCAGAGAGGGCTCCAAGAGCACCGAAAGCAATAGGAAGCGACAGGACATTTCTTTCAGGGCTTACCACAATTCCAGTCCCTGGCAGCTGGGAGGAACAACTGCAGCCTTACAGTGTTCCCAGACACGGGAGATTCAAGGCTGGTTTCAGGAATAAGGAAATGCTTGTGCCATTCCCAAGCTCTGATGGAGCGGAGCGGCCGCTGCTGCGGGCTCCACAGCACAGCCTGTGAAAGCAGGTCTACTCACTACTGATGGTACTTGTGATTTTTGTTGTCAGTCTCACAATAAACTCAGAGGAACATGTCAAAAAAAGTGCGTTTTAGAAGCCTAGTTGGATTTCCAGGGATTATTAGAAGAACAGAAGACGGCAACACCCTGAGCCATTTAGCTTGCTATCCAACTTCACATTTTCTCCAGAGTACAAAGAAGATTCAAAGAAAGAGCAGAAGAAATTTTGTCATATTAACAAAAGCAAGCTATTTTGTAGTATGACTCTCAAAAGTAGCTCAGCTGGCTTTAACACTTCCCCAAGAAATTCTACCATAGGACACAGGAATGGGAAATAGGTAAAATTTTGCCACACTTACAGTGGCACAATAGTGTGGTGATTATTATATAATACAGTGCAGCAAAAAAGTGTGGCAATTACAGGGATTTATACTGTCAAGTGCTATGTAACCTGTCTGCTACAGGTGTTGCTACCAGCTTTGCCTGCAATCTAAGTGGTTTAGGATTTATTTATTTATTTATAGTATTTGCAAAAGCCTTTTAAAGTCAGTACAGAACTTTACAGTTTTAGTATAGGAGGCAAAGCTCCTATTTACCTACACAAACAAGGCAACGTTATGTTTCAGTAACAGTATTTTTCAACAGTCTTCTCCAGCAAACAATCAAAAGCAATTTACAGATCCCTGACTACTGTAAATATTTGTAATACTTGAAACTAGAAACTACAGCTGCTTTTCACTCTTCCACCCTAGAGGAACTAAGCTGTTGTCTACTAACAGTGCACTTAGTAACATTTTATGATTCCCAAGGTGGTCATAAAGCATGGCTTGAGAAACACTGTTTCAGTGTGATGATGTAACTAGCTAGGTCTTATTACCATAAGAACAATGATGATTTCAGCATGTCAAAAGAGCAGGCTGTAATGTTTTGGGGTTTTTTTTGCATTAGTAGGATAGGTTATAGGTTAGGACTGAAACAAAGAAGTGGTATTTTGATCCTGACACAAGGTGGTTTAGAATCTCAACTTAAAACTAAAATATGGGCTAGCGCTAAAGAATGCTGTTGCTCTTCACAGGAGTCTTTCAGCAGAGAGGTATCCATTACAGTTAATTTAACGTCAGACTGTTCTAGTATGAATTTCACCATTTCAAACAAATCTGCACTGGATTAGGAAAACATATCTCTGACAGCTTGAAGTCATCTCCAAATCAAAAATGGAGAAACAGATGCATTTCTAGAAATTCAAAATTATTGTCTCCTATACCCATAAATGGAAAAACAGAGGTCAAGAGCAGGTATCGGGTTTATAGTTTAAGCATGTTTTTAGTCTAATTGTGTTTGAAAATGTGGATCTGGTACTGACATCAACAATAAAATGAAAGAAATTAATATAATAGTAATTACATTTTTTTAATCCACAGAAGGCTGTGAAAATCTTATATCCATACAGTTTTTAAGTGCAGCATAAGAGAAAACAGTCTCAAACACAACTGGAGTCTACAATGCCATAAGAAAGGCTGACAGCAACCAAAACGTGTCCTTCAGAAAGAGCTGTTGATATTGCTTGTTTGGTCTACGCTTGTATTGAATTTAGGATTTAACAAAAGAATAAAAAAAGAGACATCCATTAATGTGTTTTTGGTTGTGTTTTGTTTGACAGGATTTACTTTGAAGAAAAGGCAAAGCCTTATGACTTGGGAAGTAACGGAGGATGGCATACCCCTCCGTGAATCTCAGTGCAGAAGAACCACAAACCTTTGCTGTTCAACCCAATGTGTTACGGATTGAATTGCTTTTCAGACCATGCACATTTGATTGCTTCCAGAGTTATGGCTGAATTTGGAAAGTGTCCAGCTGCAGTACTTGAGTTTATCAGAGCGCCAAAATACTTCAGCAAAGGGAGATTTTTTCCTTGAAGGCAGCTAACAGCTTAAGGGATGAAAACAAAAGTCAGTGGCTGAGCACTCAGAAAAGTATCTTTCGCTATTTAAGACTTCTTAAGTTTTAGACTTTGTTTGCTGATACCCGCCAAATGCTTCTGACAAAATTCTGACTAAATCTTTTGTGAGGTTGAGTCATAGCAGATGCTTTGTTAATTACTCCAAATGAAGGTTGCTCAAAACTGAAGGCAGAAGGTTCATGACAGTATTTTACCATGGACAGGTAATGGGTGAATCTCGGGGGTGGTTGTGGGGTGGTGGGGTCTTTAAAACATACAGTTTTTCAAGTCAGAATACAGAAAATGTAACATCTGCTGCTAAGACTATAAATTTTGTCATTGTGTAATTCAGATCCTGAATACTAGCTTATCACAGTTTTTCTCTCAGTTATTGCCTTTAAAACTTGAACAAAAGCCAATAAGATATGCAGAGGAAAAAAAACCACTGATCTTGTAAAGTTCAGCAATGCCCCTGTGGCTCCTTCCAAAGGAAGGACAAAATACTCTGCTGCTCCCGTCTCTGACATCATTAATACCACTGAATTTTGTGTTTCCAAATGCAAACAAAAACATTGAGAGGAAAATTAAATTATAAAGACTATTTTGCATTTATCTGGAATATTTAAAATCATCAACAGTTTTTGTATACCTTAGATTTCAGAAACTAACTTTAATGAATCTAACTAGAATATTGCTTTTTATGACTCAAAAGACTCAGCTTGAGTAATTAACACACATAACAGTAAGGACTGGACTTTCAGACTAGCGGGTGGACCTTTGCTCTTGTCTGTCGCACATAATTTATCAGTAGAAATAAAACAGTTTCAGCACTGCATTAGGAACAGCTGTATACTAGACCTTAAGATCACTGCTTAACCCAACACCTCACCGACAGTAAGAAAAGCAGTGGTTGTCAATTAGCTATCTCCCTCTGCCTCTTAGGGCATGTCCTTAACATCCAACAACGGAGGAAAAAAAAGCCTTACAGCTTTTCTTATCTCCAATTTGGAATATTAAACATAAGCTTCAAACCCACACAAACAACTGATAAAGCCCAAATTCCTAAGCACTGAAATTATTAGACTGACATCAACTAAAATCCTGTAAGAAGGGACCCAATTATCAAGTTTTTACATTTAAGATACTTCAGAGCTGCTTCATTACAGAGAATTCCCCTTAGAGAGTTTTCTGTGTGAGTTACTGCAGCATCATACTGACCATTTGAAAGTAATTCACTGAAACTAGGAAAGAGGAAGAAAAAAAAAAATACAGAACATGGTGCATCAGGTTGCAAGGATATCAGTACCAGAAGCTGTTGAACTTGCTTGCTGTCATACTGTTCTGCTCTTCTCAGTGAAGCCTGTCCCCCCAGTTTGCCATATTATTCTACTTCAGACTGCACAGGGCAAGATAACCGGCTCTCTTGAAAATCCTGCTACATACATGCAGCTACGTAGCAATACGTCCTCAATATAAGACAGTAAATGAGAAAAAATGCACAATTCACTCACTTTTCTGTACTTCTCTACCTCAGACAGTGCATTTTAGCAATGCTACAGTCTCACTTTGAGGCTGTACTGTTTTTACAGGTGGAGAGAATCTGTGTGTGTTCAACTTCCAAGCCTGATCCTCCAGTTTTTCTGCAAGCAAAGCCTTCGCTGATTACACGTCAAGTTTGACTGCACAAGAATCAGCACCAGGATGTGAAGAGCAGAAATCTAACACCACATTAGCAAGGTTTTACCCAATCGTTGGCAGCTTCCATATAAAGATAAAACAGGAATTGAAACATTTAAAAAATATAAATGAGAGAAGCCAGCTACAACTAAATTATTAATGTACTAATTAAACCAATGTATTTTGCTCTAAGTATTATTAGAGATAACTAACTTGTCTTCAACTTGTCTTTGCTCTAAACATTATTAGAGATATTACATTATAAACATTATTAGAGATAACTAACTTGTCTTCAGGCTCCATTGCTCTTTTCCTATCGTATAATACAGTCGTGGACTCAGATTCCAGAGCTTTTAATCTCCCGTGACGGAAAAATGCATTCCTTTGGCCATTCCTGATTAACACCTCATATTCCTGTTTGATTGAAGTCAGGATATTCTTGTATGCAGTAATGTACTCTATTATCTGTGAATGTATTTTTGGACACTATATTTATATGGAGAGAATGAACAGAAAAATAACTTTCTGGAACTTTCTAATAAGCATGATAGGTTTAAAATAAAATGAATAGACAAAATAATACTCCTTAGAGCAAGCTCCACAGCACTGCTCTAATATAATAAAAAACAGCCCCCAAAGCAAGTAACATTGTTCAAGATGATGAAAATACGGAAAAACTTTACATTGTGAAAGACAGCCTCTAAACTTACCTCAGATTCAATAATCACAAGTGTTATTAAAAACTAAGGCAATCAGCACTTATTTGGACAGCAGCAGCAACCATTTCCACGTAATAAAAGATATTTTCTCTAGATGGGCACTAAATGTCCTTAGCACTTACAGGTGTGGAAAACCAAGGGAGCAGGGGCTGTGCATTTTAATGTCTTAAAATAGCAGTCCAACTCAAGATTTAAAAGCAGGCCCAGTAACCCTTATTCCCATCCACCTGGAAAACTGAGAATCTTTATTTATTCTTGGCATGTCTCATCTCCGTCAGTGTCTGAAAAAGGCAGACACAATGAGGCAGGCAGGGGTCCTTCAGGAACTTCAGCTGAACTGAAGAGCCGTTAACGCTAATATGGGGTACATGTCACGGGTCTTTTTAGTCATGCAAATTTTTCTCCTGGTTTAGGACAGCTTTATAATGCTTTATCATTTCAAAACTGCCATAAAGTTAGGAAAAGTGGTTATCAAGCATGAACCCCACTGTTAACTTCTGGTAGTATGAATTCATTGTAGTGGCTTCTATTTGACTGCAATGTATACAGGGGCACAAAAACCAGCTGAAAATACCCCAATCCTTGATTTCCGTAACTACACCAAGGAGGTCACAATCCGTCTGCTTATACCCTTTTTCCCCAGAAGACAAAGAAGCAGCAAACCACTTTTTATTTATTATTGTTCATTGCTCATTTACCTGAAAAATATTTACCTTGTCAAATACATTACTATATATAACATAACACTCCTGAGATGGTCCTTGCGCAGCACAACCCACTTTCTCAGTTTCTGTCAATGTATGCATTCGTACGCTCTCCAGAAATCCCCTGTCCTCCTCAAAAAGGGCGGGAGGGAAGACAGACTGTTTCCCTGCTCCCATGCAACGTTTGGCATAGCAACTTAGCACCTTTCTTACACAAAGTTTCTTTCCTCCTTTGCTCAACAACTGCCTCAGATCAAAACCTAGAAAAAGAGTTGAAATTGTTAAAATAGCATCAGCGGATACTCATGTATTCAAGCAAGTCTTTATTCTGCTTTAACCCTTCCCACATTCAGTTCGTAAGCATAAAACCACCTAACGAGTAATTTCCAAATTAATGTGACCCTCAGTGCTTCTCTACTTCTAACTCACCTATGGCTTTTCTAATTCTAAAAATATTTACCTACAAATCCAGGTAAATTTGGCATTGATCTTGGGGAGCCTGCAGCTGGCAAGGCGGCTGTAGGATGTTTTTGAACTGCCTCCAGAGCGCTAGACCGAGGGAAAAAAACTATTTCTGGGATTTCACGCTGCAGCGCAGACCTGTGGAGACACAGCTACCTGAAAAACCCGCCATCCCCACACCAACAGCCATAAGCGGCTCTGAGGGGTGCAACGCTTCCCTGCCCGGACAACCCCGCAGGCTCCGCGCAGAGGCCCTCAGCCCTGAGGGAGGCTGAGGAACGCCACGGCCGCGCCCGCTCCTCCCCTCACGGCCACGGCCGCGCCCGCTCCTCCCCTCACGGCCGGACTCGCTCCCCCCCTCACGGCCGCGCCCGCTCCTCCCCTCACGGCCACGGCCGCGCCCGCTCCTCCCCTCACGGCCGCGCCCGCTCCCCGCCTCACGGCCGCGCCCGCTCCTCCCCTCACGGCCGGACTCGCTCCCCCCCTCACGGCCGCGCCCGCTCCCCGCCTCACGGCCGCGCCCGCTCCTCCCCTCACGGCCGGGCCCGCTCCTCCCCTCACGGCCGCGCCCGCTCCCCG
The DNA here is from genome assembly GCA_020745775.1 of Theristicus caerulescens. Lineage (NCBI taxonomy): Eukaryota > Metazoa > Chordata > Aves > Pelecaniformes > Threskiornithidae > Theristicus > Theristicus caerulescens. The sequence continues at coordinate 125,958,763 of CM036561.1, read as the reverse complement.
CCTCATGGCCGGGCCCGCTCCTCCCCTCACAGCCGCCGCGCTGCACTCCGGGAGCCGCAGTCCCCCCTCCCCGCCGCGCCCGCTCCCGCCTACTCCTCCCATGGCGCCCCGCGGGCGGGACTACGGCTCCCGGCAGGCGGCAGCGCGGCCGGCGGCGGCAGGGCACGCCGGGAGCCGTAGTCCCGCCGCTCCGCCCGCCCCTCCTCCGGCGCGGGTGGAAACCCCGTGCGGGCCGGCGCCGCGCTCTTTCGGGGAGCCGCCATTCCGCGAGCAGGTCGCGGCTGAGTCCTCGCTCGGCGGCCGCACGCCTGGCCGCGTTCCCCCCTTCGCCATGCAGATCTTCGTGAAGACCCTCACGGGGAAAACCATCACCCTCGAGGTGAGCCGCCGCCTCCCTCACGGCGGGCGAGGGGAGGCGGGAGCGGTGCCCGGGGAGGGTTTGCTCTGCGGAGGCCGGCGAGGCCTCGCCGCATCCCGGCGCCGTGAGGCGGCAGGGCCGGGCCGGGCGGTGCCCGCTGGTGCCCCGAAGCGTCGGGGTGCGCGGGGAAACGCGGGCCCTGCCGCTGCCCGGGGCCTGGCCGCCCCGCGGGGGGCCGAAATGGCCCCCACGGCATCGGCGGGGGGCCTGAAGCTCCTCCCGGTCCTGCGGCTTTTCGGGGCGAATGGAAAGGCGAAGTGCGTTTTGACTCCGTTGTTTTGTTTCATCATAGGTTGAGCCTTCTGATACTATAGAAAATGTGAAAGCTAAGATCCAGGATAAGGAAGGTAACGCTTACTGTTCTCTGTTGGATTGTTCTGTATCTTACACAGATGTGATTCTCTGCAGCAACCTGTTATTTTTACAGAATGCCATAGTTCACGTTCCTCATTTAATCTTGATTTATGTCGCCATTAGGCATTCCTCCTGATCAGCAGCGACTGATTTTTGCTGGGAAGCAGCTGGAAGATGGACGCACGCTGTCTGACTACAACATTCAAAAAGTGAGTAGGAAAGGCTGGACGGGGTGTCGTAGCACCAGCTGGCTGGCGCTGCCGGATTCAAAGAGATTCAACCGAATCGGTCGATTTTGGGGTGGGTAGCGCTTCTGCACGGACAGTTGCTGCAGCCCAGTCTATAGGTGCAGGTCAGAAGGAAACATTTCTAACAGCTTCCACTGCCAGCGCTTCCCTTCTGTCAGCCCTGGCGCTTGGCACCCTGGTGAGCTGCTTTAGGGGGCTGCTGTGAAAAATCCTGCTCGCTTCTGCCAGATCAGCCTGACAGCGAGGCCACTGGAAAGCAGGAGCAACAAATAGCTGTCAGTTACATCATGAAACGATTCTGCAGTTGCAGCTAGAACCGAGGAACGTTGTCACGACAGATTTCACAGTAATTGAACCTTCTGGGGTTTGGGATGCGGCAGCCCGCTGTTCTCTGGAGCCCGTTCATTTGCAGACTTAATCACAAATAATCCTGTTAGAGCTTTCCTCATTGCCTGGCGCTCGAGATCTACTGTCTCAGTGCTGCTCTTGTCTCGAGAAAGCATTTTGAGTCTGTTTCATCTGCTTTACAAATAGGAATCAACTCTTCACCTTGTGCTGAGACTTCGTGGCGGTGCCAAGAAGAGAAAGAAGAAGTCTTACACTACTCCCAAGAAGAACAAGCATAAGAGAAAGAAGGTTAAGCTTGCAGTGCTTAAGTACTACAAGGTATGTAGAACTAACTCGAGGAGAAACTTGATGAAAACGTGGCTCTCGCCAGGAAGGATGCGAAGCCTGTAACCAGTCTGCATGCAGCCTGGCGCATTTAAAGCCCTTCTCTTTGCAAATATCCCACCTGTTAAATAGAAGAGAAACCGACTGTTGCAGTCGGGCACTTCTGAACTTTGCTTCAAGAAGTTCGATGTAGTAACTGACATGAAAACTACTTTGCCAGAGAAAAACACTCGGAATTATCATTGGTGCTAAAAGGCGGCTAGTACGTATACATGAGATGTTGCCTCTTTGCCCTTCCCAGGTGGACGAGAACGGCAAGATCAGTCGTCTGCGCCGGGAGTGCCCCTCTGAGGAGTGTGGAGCTGGAGTCTTCATGGCTAGTCACTTCGACAGACACTATTGTGGCAAGTGCTGTCTGACATACTGCTTCAATAAACCAGAAGACAAGTAAATGTACTAGACAATAAAAATCTGAAGTTCTGTACGGTTTCAGGATTTATTTCTGCTTCCTGTGGCACTGTATTTCCTCTCTGCTGATAAGCGAGAAAAGTCAGTGAAACTTTGGATGCTGGCTGCCAACTAGGATGAAATACTTTGACTCTAGAACTGAAGTAGCAACTTTTAAAGAGTGGCTTTGGTTAGTTAAGTCTCCTTCAAAGGAGATAATGGGTAGCAATCGCAGAGAAAAAACAATACCCAAGACTCTAGCTAACGGTAGAAGTGGTCTCTTTAACCATGAGAGGAGTAGACAGGACAGCAGTTCTGGTCTGGCAAAACGGGAGATCAGGAGGTGCGAAGTCACGTCTACAAGTGGGTCAGTGCTAGAGAAGAGGGTAGTGGGCGCCTGCTAACAAAATGGAAACTATGTACTGAAAATGGATAGCAGCACTGAGGGGGAGAAAGAAGGTGGAACCAATAGAGAGTCATCAGAAGTAATTATATCATGATGGCTTTGCACACTTGAAGTGCTTGCAATTAATTGCTGTAGTTTATCCCATGTTCCAGTGAGGTAAGCTGGTGGCTTGGCAAGATTTAAAAGCAGAACATTGTTCTACAGACATCAGATATAAAGAAGCTCATGTGCATCTCTGAAAGTTCATTTAATGTTAGAGTTGAGGGCCAGCCAGGAATAATATGTGTCCCTTAGTGTTATTCAAATGTTCTTTAAAATCCTGGATCCCAGGAAGTTGTCTGTTGCACTTCTTTTTCTTCATAACAGATAATTTCATCTCCAATATTGAACTCTACATGCTTGTCCAAACTCAATCCACAATCCATGCCCGCTTTTATTACCTGGACGTCATCTTTATGATGCTTCAGTGATGATAAAGATCCTACAAGGAGAAAATGCGTCAAAGACAGGGAGCCCGCTAACATCAGAGCATAGAAGTGTTTTGGTTTGCCCTTCTTACAGAATTAACGTTTCACCTTGTAGCTACAAAATGAAAGGTAGAAAACGTAGGGATTGTGAGCACTTGCAGCTAATGAAAGTCAGACGTCTATCAGCCTCCTTTTCAGCAGGTAAATCCTGCGATGCTGCTGCTTTCCTGCCAGAGTTGGTGGTTAGAACAAGGCCTGGACAACAGTACCGTGACACTTTGCAGCTTTTTGCTAGTTGCAGCAACTCCATCCTAAACAGCACGTGGGACTGCCCTACGATCAGCTGCGCACAGTTTGCGCTAACTTCACGGGGGACGAGCAGTGTCCAGTACTGAATGCAAATGTGGTTTGTGGCAATTATTACACTTACCTTCCCAAATAACGTCCCCGTTACGGATTAACTTGAATTTCATTTTTTTGTCTAGCAGCCCCTTCTGTACTCTGCATCCAGCTACTGGAATTTTGTTTTTTCCTACTGTTACAGAGAAGATGTTGAGAACAGAAGCTTCCCCTAAAAGAAAAAAGTAAAGTTGTATGAAGTACACGAGAATAGCAAACTGGCAATAAGCAGAAGCAAGCTGCGCTCTTCCACTTACCAAGCTTTATAACAAAACAGAAAAGCAGCTACAGAGGAATGTAAAATATTTGATATAACAGGAACACTTCACTGGAGAGTAAACTTCAGGCCACATGGCGAAGCAAAAAGTTAACAGCCGATGAAAACTCACCTATTGTATTCTCCACCACAGATGGGGGTAGTCTGCTATTCAGCTCGTCTTTCAAGTCGTCAATAAGTTTGTAGATTATATTGTGAAGTTTAATTTTTATTCCCTTTTTAGCAGCCAGCCGTTTAATACTTTCATTGGCTTTCACGCTGAATCCAAATATAACACCTGATCAATAAAACAATCGGCAAGAGATCACTTGAAACAGTAAGCGAAAGCGCCTGCTGCGTCTATTCTGTAATGCCGAGCTTGCGGCACAGGTTAGAATTAGCGCTCAGCAAAACAAGAAAGCATTTTACCACTGCTTCCCTTTTAACGGGAGGCCGTTTACTTCTCCCATTATCACACCTCAACTGCTACTAGCCTCGGATCAAAACAAACAGCTCAAAAAAGCCCTCGCAGAAAGTTCCCCGATGACAGAACTGGAGGTACGAAAGCAGAAACTAATGCTTGCGCACAGCTCACCAGAGCTTGCGTAGAGGGACAAGGACCTCCCGTTTTTGGGCTGGAAAAACAGCTTGGTTGTCCAAATGAAGCTGGAAGTGAACTCCAAATCCTTCTCTTCCACTTGTGGACTACGGCAGGTCCAATCACCCCACACCCTCTACAGCAGGTGAGAATTACGGGGTACGACCAGGAACAACTACTGACGGTGTCTTTCCAATCGCCTCCCTGAGCAAAAGGAAATTCTTTTCTAACCTGCTTTTCTAGCTTTGCCCTGTTTGAGCATCATAAAGCAACCTGAGCGAAGAGCCAGAGTTCAACCTTAACAATTCAGCTCCTGGCAACAGCTTGTCAAGAGTCCTTCCATTTTCATGACATTTCTAGCCTTCCCTGCCTGCACTACTGTTGGATGTTAAAGGGAACGTTTTTAAGGTACATCTAAGTTTACCTTATTGATGCTGCTAATTATTATCGAGAAAAACAAAACCAGAATGAGACCTACCCATTTCAATAAAGAGTTTGTACTAATTACAAATTGATTTTTAAACACACACTCACCATTAAATGCTTCAGCGAGACTTATATCGGTTTCACTGATATCTCCCATTCCAAAATGAACGATATCCAATTTACATTCGTCGTCAGCATCGTAGCTGTCCAGAATGTTCAGAACAGCTTCAACAGATCCATCCACGTCACCTGCATGTATAAAGGGAAGTCCTGCTGGCTTTGCGTACACCAAAGAAACGCTAAAGTAGAACTAAGGGAATGACAACTCCACACTACGCAACATAAAGTCTTTTGACATCTGTCGTTCTTACCATATTTTCTGTAGTCTGTTAAACCACATCTAACAAGTCTACTAATTCCAAAAATGAAGGGAATAAATACAATAGGACCAGAGGCTCCACACCTGCTGTCATTTTCAGGTCAAGTTTGCACAGTTTTTCAGCTACTACCATCACGGCTTGTGTATCACTAAATGTGAGGTCAAGCCAAGTCCCTCCTGTCCCACTTTAGCTAATACATAATTATTCTTGTCCTCCATGCAGCACTGCTGCTCATATAGCTTGTATTTTATTTTTTTTAATACACATTTTTTTAATTTACATATATATCTAGGCACTTGTTTTACTCAGGAGTTCCTGGGTAAGGGGGTTGGGCTCATAAATTTTCCCGTTGCTCTGGCCCTGCTGGAGGCGCATCCTTCTGACCACTGGGTGTTTTCTGATGCCCCTCCCCTTACTGAGAGAAGTTCAATCATCTGTTCAGTTTTAAACCGATCGAACTTCTGGTAACGGAAATTTTGTTAATAGTTTAGGGCTACGCTTCAGACCGAGCGTTTGAGAAGCACAAAACCAACGGAGCAGTAAACGGAATAGGACAGCACCTTTAACAATTACCGACAGCACATTTTTGTCCATCTCTGTTCTCTCTTTAGGCTTTGAAAACATCAGATGCTTATTGGCCTTGTAGAGCACCGCCTTCCTCTGTCTCCAGGTCAGGTGGGCTAGCTTCTGTTGCTTCTTCTCATATTCCATCCTGTGTTCCTTTTGCTTTGCCTCAATAACTTCCACATCCCTTTTCAGCCTCTCCTGTTGTTCAACATAGGTTCTCCAAGCCACAACTTCATGCGCCCTTTGCTGGGCAGGAAGAGACAGAAGCGTTACCTTTCAAAGCACTGCATCAGAAAACTCCACATTAATGCAGTTTCATCCTTCTGCATCTTCTCTACAGGCTCACTTTCTTTCACATTTAACAACAGATTTTGCTGCAAGGATGGCAGAGAATGAGCACAATAGCTTCCTCCCTGGGTTACGATAATAACGACCCAAGGCCTATTTTTACGGTATCGCTGCATTGCAGAAGAGAATTATTGTTCATTCTTTCATGTGGTATTTGTCCAGCTCTCACACCACCTACTTCAAGCTATATTTTATGCATGTTCTTTTGTCAGAAACTCGTTCTCTCATTCTAAAACTGAAACACCGATACCATTAAGTGCTGGATAGCTCTCCAGGGAGGGTGACAGTGTGATCATATAAAAGAGAAAAGTCGTCTGCGCCTTTAGAAAGGGAACACATTAGAACACATCCCACATTACCCCCGCAGAAGCCGTTCAGGACTGCAGTCACTGCAAATGAAGCATGGAGGAAGGCAGGATGACCCTGAGAAGCAAAAGCATGAACCAAAGGCGGCTCATCTGTAATTCCAGAGGCAGCCTGCTTTCCTCATGTGACTGCACAGCAGGTTGATCTGGATGCATGGAGATGAGGAGAGGACAGTCCGGCAGGGGAGAGGTGGGGGCGGTGGAAGAGAAAGAGGCAATATGCAAAACCTCACTCCTTTTACGGAACACCTAGTTCGGGTCTCTTAATACCCATGCTCAGCCTTCGTCTTTCATCAGATTATCCAGGTTATTTAGAGTGAAAGCTATCACTTAGTTTTCACTCAACTCCTTCCCATCCACCTTACTGCAGTGTAAGTTTTCCATTAAACAGCTCTTTCTGTACCTCAGATTCGACTTCAAGGATTTCATCTCCTGCCGAAGGGACGTCCTTCCAGCCCATGATTTCCACCGGGATGCCTGGAGAGGCTGCATCTACAGCTTTGCCGTTCTCATCAAACATGAAACGCACTTTTGCCCAGGTCTTCCCTGCGACCAGAACACAGCCTTTTCTCAGAGTTCCTCTTTGGATGATGGCTGTGGTAACTGGACTGGTGAAGAGCAGAGGAGAAAAATAACAGACAAAATTGAAGTCACTCTTCTCCCCATTTTCACGGTTAGCGTAGCTAAGCAAACACAAAACAGAACGTACTTGGGATCGACCACAGGCAGAATATTCCTGTCACACATTTTATTAGAAAGCTAATAAAATTTGTAAATGACTTGCAAAGAGCCCAAAACCTGTACTGTTTTCTTTTCATTTCTGCAGATCAATACAAAATCTGGCCTCTGTGAAATCAGCAACAGACTGATTTTACACATTAAGTGACCCCCAACCAAAAACCAAAAAGCCCCCAAACCCCAAACTTTCTAGAATTCAGTTCATTTTTAAGGAAGGCAGAACACACCTTGTTTACAGAGAACCTGCAAAAGCACTAAGATATTTAAAAGAGTAAAATGTCATGTTACACGCTATTCACCAAAAATTGTATATGTATTATATTACAACTATTAACTTCTTCATTCCTACTTTTTAATGACATTTTAAAAAACACATCTTTTCCAGCATTTTAAACTATTTTCCTATGCTTACAGGATTTCATTTCAGTCATATGATGAATTTTGCCCTATCAGTTTATAACTTCTTTTGCTGGCTCTCCTGCTGTAGAATAACATTCCAATGCTTTAGTTTACAAACACTGCCAAGAAACTGTTACAGTTTTATGTAACAACAAGTTCAACACTAAACATAAATATTGAGGTACAAACCACCTGAACAGCATCTCTGCATTGTTACAAATCACTTCATTGCAGTTGTAGAGGCGGCAGCTTACTTACCCTTTCCCTTTGTCTTTGCGAGACTCAATTACGGTCCCCTCTACCAGACCTGTGGAATCCGCCTTCAGTTCTAACATCTCTGCTAAAGCAACAGTTGCTTCTGCTAAAACCATCAGGTTTTCACCCTGCATAAAACCATACACACAAAAAAATAGATATAAAGAATAAAGGAAGTGCCAAGTGCTCAATTCAACTAAGATCGGAAGTTGAAATCTTAGAAGTTCTGAATGAAATGGGGGAATGTGGCACTAACAAAGCACGGGTGCTTTTGCCTTCAAGGCAAGGTGGCACTAAAGTAATGAACCATTAAGACCGCTGTTCTGCCGGTCCAGAAGGCACGAAACATTAGGAAGGACAGTTTCCTTGCTTCTCTGTTCATAGCATCCGGGTTGCAAATGCAGAAAAAAACCTTGCAATATTCTGCTCCAAGTATATTAGGAATGCAAATGAAAAAAAACCAAAAAATCCCAACTACCTTCCCCCAAAAAAACCCCAAACAAACAAAACACCTAAACAGCCAAATTGAAACTTGATGACATCTACCACGCAGTCAAGACTCCAGGACAAAGAGACAAAACTGTTGGTCTCTTTTTTCTTTCTTTGTTCTAATGACATTTTATTTTTGAGAACAGCTACAATGAGCTAGCTGTCAGTCAGTAGGTCCAGATCTACAGGAATTAGGGCAACGACATGTGCTACAGAGGTGAACCGAGAAGCCATTTTTATGTATGCCTATTTTTAAGCGTAAGGGTACGACTTCAAAAACTTTCCTTGAATTTTAGAAAATGACTTGGGATGCACATAGAAGGATAGCAACGAGCCTCGGATCCTGCTGCATCTGTTTGGACAAAGTGGCTTTGGCCACCACGAAACTAAAAGTAAGTACTAAAGTTCAGATTTTAGTTCAGTTTTTAGCTATCGGTTGTTTGCACGGATAAGATGGTAAATCTTGTAAGACCACTACAGAACTATGTTCCTGTGATTAGGCATGTCTTACAAAAAATATTTATTTACCCTCGTGTGAATTTCTCCCTTCGTGCATAGCATTATCACCAACCTTGATTGTGCACTCACTTCATACCATGAGCAAGTACATGAGGAAACAGCAATTAGGATGAACCCAAAAAATATCCACTAAATTTCCAGGACAAAAAGGGGATATTATTGCTCACTGAAGGCCTGAGCCTCAAAACATGACAGGAGTATGTTTCAAATAATTCTGGTGGGAGCCAGCAGCACTTAGCTCACGGTAAAGGCGTCAAATACCAGGAAGATAAGCGCTTGTTTTCAGCTGCCAAATAAAAACGCATCTGTATGCACATACTGGATGGCTATGAACACCATCATTTTTTCCACCAAAACTTTACCTTGAGAGCAGAAATATTTACAGCTTGAACATCACCTCCAAACTCTTCACAGACCACGTCGTGAGCCAGCAATTCCTTCTTTACTCTTTCAGGATCAGCTTCAGGTTTGTCACATTTATTAATGGCGAGGATAAGAGGAACTAAAAAGACAGAAAAAACAAACTCGTTACCAACCTAACCAAAACTAGCTGCTACTAGCACAACTGCAATAGAAGGTTAAACCAGGTTATGACCACTTCGAACAAATCATCTCACTTGGCGCCTATTCCCCGAGCAGCCATCGTGATCTGAGCCACCATGAGTAAAGCTGGAGGAGTTATCCTAGTAGGGAAGGAAAAAAACCCCCAACAATAAACCCCCCCCACACACCCCATGAGTGTTTTTCTCACAAAACTGCAAGTCCTGCAAAAATATTAGTGTTTTAATATTTTTATGTATTACTGCAACATTCAGTGTATTTTCAAACACCTTCCCAGGGGAGAAGGAACTGGACTATGACATTTACTTCCCAAGTTCTGTGGATTCCAATTCAAGGAGTTTCTTTTGAGAGGTGAATAAACGTTTGCAAAGCGCTCATTATTTGAGCTGCATAGTAACGCACGTCTTGTGTATTAACTTGGTGTAGTGGGCTTGCCACTCACTTCAAAATGTAATATTAATTAAGAATATTACAAAGGTAAACACCATACCTCCCGCATTTTTAGCATGTTGGATGGATTCTATGGTTTGTTGCATCACTCCATCCTCTGCCGCTACAACCAGGATGACGATGTCAGTAACGTGGGTACCTCTTGCTCGCATGGCTGAAAAAGCTGCATGTCCAGGAGTATCAAGAAAAGTTACCTTTTCCCCAGAAGGCAAATGCACTGTGAACAAATGTATACGGCACATTTTAAAATCGGCATTTCACACAGCTTTAGTTGACCTACTGTAAATCAAGCATCACTCCTTTGAGAACTTTTTTAATAATAATGACATATTTTAGGCAGACAGGTAACTGTTGGCATGGAGGTCAAAGGTCCCCCAGGAAAGAAAAAGTGTCCTGGGATCTTTCATAATCCAAAAGAGTCTAAATATAATTTCAACTGTGCAGACAATCCACTTCAAAGTTCCACCTGCATATTTATGACAGTTATCACAAGTTACGAGTTCCTTTTTCACTGCTTACACGTAAACTGTTTATGTTGCGACATTTTTCCCCGATGAACTGGCAGCAAGTCAGCCCATTATATAAGATGGAGAGTAAACTGTTTTATACACACGCACGTAGGCTGGAATCGTACCAAGAAAAGCACCGATGTGTTGGGTAATGCCTCCTGCTTCCATCGATGCCACCTGGGTTTTTCGTAGACTGTCAAGTAAGGTTGTTTTCCCATGATCAACGTGGCCCAATACAGTAACAACCGGCGGCCGTGGGGTCAGTACCGCTGGGTCTGCAGGAGGCCTACAATTCAAACAGAAACGTGTTTTGTAAATACCAAAAAAGTTCACTGAGCGACGTGCACGCCCACTATGGCTAACGAAGAGCCATTTACCAGAACTCAGTGATGAAGAGGTGAGCCTAGCTTCTCCCCACTGAGATCACAGTCTTAGCTGCACCACACAGTAAGCCCTCTTAGTACTCAGTCTTACTGCTGCATCAATTAATACAGCAACTCAGTATATCAAAGAAGAACTGGCTTTTCTTCAGAAAACGGCATAGAAAAAGCTCACCTAAAACAAATCAAATCCGAGTATCAGTTTTAGGGCCAAAGAAATCAAAATAGTAAACTTTACCTTCTAAATATTATCAGACTGTCACTATATCAGGTATTATCAACATACTATCAGAACAAAGAAAATAGAGTACATGAAAAACACTTGCAGAAACAAATAGGATAAAAAGAGCCAGAAAGAACAGTTCACAACTTACCTTTTCACAGCATCTGTGTTTTCTCTTTCTTTTTCCTCTTTCAGTTTTGCTGACTTATACTTCATTCCTGATTTTTTAACAATTAGCTTGATATGGTCTTCATATAAGATGGAATCTGGTTCTAGTGAATCAAGGTCAACGTCTGTGTACAGCAGCGCTTCGTAAATATGATCTGTAGAAAAGATAAGGGCATTTAACAGTTACATCCACAAAAAGCTGTGGGACAAAAAAGCCCCCACTTCATACAGTTTAAGACTTTTTCATTAGTAGCTTATACCCTGCTAACAAGTTTCATTCATTTTTCCTTTAGTTAGATTTATCTACAAGTTCCTGTTATGCTACATACTTGCAGAGAAGAACTTGATTCAGAAAGATTTACTGAAAACAACCGCCTCATTAGATGCTACAATCTTATTTTCACTCAGATTTTCACATCTTACTTTTCCATTAACCACTAAGAAGAAAACAAGTGAAACTCATCTAAACCAAAGAGCAAAGAAGTGATTCAAGGAGGAAGGAAATTTGATATATCTGTTCATAGGCCACTTTCTTTGGTAGCAGAAATACAGAACATACCGCAGTAATCAAAAATTGCTACACGTTGACCTAAGTACCATTGCAAATCTATCTCAGAAATGTACAGCAAGACATGACAGACTTTTCTGCTTCTCCCCTCATTGCTGAGAGGGAAGGTTGCAAGAAAAAGTACCCAGCTGGATAAAAAGAGACTGGAGATGGGTATTCCACAGGTATGGAACTATTTCAAATATCAACAGTCAAAACATGCTAGTAACCCCCCTAAAACATCATTGAAAACTGGGCAAGCTGAGCCACTATACAACCAGGAACGGTTCATGGGGTTAAAAGAACAAGCCTGCTCCCGTAACCCAGTTGTTAGGGCAGTCACCTAAAGAGGGGAGTGTTTCCAGACACATCCTGCCCGCTCCCAGTTAATCAAATGACTGTTTTAATGAAATAAATATTGCTCCTGAATCCAAGAATCCTGCTCCCAAGGTTGGATTATGGGCTGAAGCTCTTTTGCGTCTTCTCTCTTTAGCCGTGAATTCCTTATTTGCAGGGGTCCAGCTGCGACAAACCAGGGTGCAATGTTTTTCCTTCCAGAATAATTTAGCGCTTAGGAAACACAGTCACAAAGAGCAGCCTACGTGGATCTGAAGCCTTTCTGCTGGAGACGGAAGAGGGTCCTGGCTCCTTCACAGTAAAGTGTCTTGCCTGGTAATCTGGATGGCCCAGCTTTTTTTCTCTTTAGTCTGACATTGTGTCTACCAACATTTTCTTGGTATGGGTACGATCTACCTTGCTAAGGGAGGGATTAGCAACCACTAACTAATGCCATCGTAGACATCTTTGCCTTTACCACTCATGAAAGTGGCATGATAGATATTAACTGTTGTGTTCTATTCATTCAGTCTCAAACAACAGAGCAGGCTCTCACCTATGTCTTTACCCATAGCTCGTGCAAGTTCCTCAATAGTCATCTTCTGCCTTATCTCCACTTCACCTTTCGTCAGTGGTATCTTCTTTTTCTTCATTTTTGTCTCCTACATGGAATTAGACACGCATATAGGAACACATAGCTGGCATAAACTAAGAAATAATAAAAACAATATTAAAAAGACAATGGGCTCAAGCCATATAACACATCTTTTTTACTACAATACTAATGAATTACGATAAACGAATGACTTAACGCATCATACCGAATATTTAAAATGTATAGCATACTACATTTAATCTTTTTTAATTTTTCAAAACAAGGAAAAAAAATCAACAAAATAATTTTATTTTTTGTTTGTAATAATTTCCTCCTGCCTCTGCAAGATTTGTGATGCTGCTGGTGTAAGCACTTTAAGTCAATATTTGAGGAGTCACAATACAGTCATAGATTAAGTACATTTTGTCTTATGAATTTATAATAACTTCTCTATATTCATTAATAAAGCTCTTTTTTTGGTAATTAAAATGCTCAAACTGAGCTCTTGTACTTTGAAATTTCACATAAAAACAGAGATTACTGGACTTTGTTAATTACCTCCTTTGTAGCAAGATGCCTGTGTTGCGATGCGGCAACACGGATTAATTTGTCTCTTTGCCAGAACCGCGGATACAGAAGAAGGGACCACACGGGATGTGCAGATGACTGCACAGGCTTCCATTGTGCTCTGTAAACTTTTCTGTAGGAGAGAGTACGCAGCTGCCGGCAAGCACCATGTAACTGGACCAGATTTTCAAACTTTAGTATCAACCCTCGATTCATTTCCTCACTGAAAATACAAAGGACACATTGAAATCAGTCTCAAAGCTGAAAGATACTCTTTCCTATGATGATACAGACAGGAACACAAAGTACGAATGTTACGTTTCAAAACGAGCTTTTTAATGCTGAAAAAGTTGAACTATTTAGTAACTGTTCCAGTTTTTCAGTCTCCTTAAGCACTTCACCTTTCTCCACTATCCCATTACAGATGCACAGACCTGCTAATATCGCCACAGCTTACAAATCTTTCACCTGTCTCCGCTGATCTTTAATATAAACTACTAAAATCCCCATTTCTGGTTCTTTGACACTACCTAGAAAAAAGGGACATTGGCACTCCTCGTGCTCTACTGGTAGCGTTACCCAGGTGCAACCCACCTCTCTAAGCCATAAAACACATCTGCAAAATGCCTCTTACACGAGCGTGTACCACCACTAAAAGCCTGCGGCACTGTAGTAATATCAGTGTTGCCACATGGACAGAGACATCCTTTGAGGCTAAGCCCTGGCTTAGCAATTAAGCTTTCCAAGATGCTTCTGTCAGATCATCCCATGTCTTGTTTTAACCATCTTAACCTTGGTTTGAGTCATTTTGCTAATTATTCTGTACGGCAGTCTCCTATTCGAACTCCTCTTCTTGTCAGAGTTGCCCATTTTGTCTTTCTGCTCAGTGACGCCATGCTCTGTACCTTCTACGCCTTTTCTCACAGGTGGCTTTGTACCATCTTGCAAGCAGCTCCCAAGGAGTGAAATGCTACCGATTCCTCTCAGAATGACTGCGGTCCCTTTAAGAACTCTCTTGTATCCGGATCCCTGCAGGAAGTGAGCAGATGACAAACTAACCAACCAAAAACAACTAATTTTTTTTTTTTTCCCCTAAAGAGAATTTTAAAGGGGCAGAATCAGTAAAACCGAGGAACCCCCGGGAGCTGCCACAAGACGCTGCATACACCGTAAACCACCATAAGGTGAAGGCGAGACTGGCCAAGCTGACAGAGGAGAAATCCACGCGAAGGCGCGAACTGCCACGAAGCCGCTCCCGGGGCCCGTGGGTCACCAGTGCCCGGGACAGGGCCGCCTCAGGGACAGGGCCGCCTCAGGGACAGGGCCGCCTCAGGGACAGGGCTGCCTCAGGGACAGCCTCCCCCTGCTGCCAGCGGGCCTGCACCGCGACGACGCGCACCGCGGGGCCGCCAAGCCCCCGACACCCGCCGGCTGCAGCCCTCCCCGCCGCCGCGGCCTCCCCGGACCCTTCCCCCGCTGGCCCCCCGCCGCGGGAGCCCCGCCGCCCCGGCCCGCTGCCCCTCCGCCCTCCATGCCTGAGGCCGGGCGAGCCGCTCTCCGCGCAGGCGCCGGCCGCGGTGGGGCGCGGGGCGGAGCCTCCCCTCACAGAAGGCGGGAGATCCCCTCACAGGACCGGGGGCCGCGAAACGGCGGGAACCGGTTCTGAGCTCTTACCCTCGTCCCGGGGTTTTAGATTTTTATTTTTTAAATATATATATACACACACACACTTAAACTTCGGGTTCTCCTGCCTACCAGGAGATAGCAGCTTTTCTTGGCAACACTCTCCCACCCACCTCCAATCTAAAGCTGTAACATGGCTGATTTCTTTTTAAGTTCTCTCTAATCTGGCATCTCTGAAAGAATATTGTTGTCCCCCCAAAAAGCAGGGTTCTTTTACCCGCTGTGCAAAAAGCCGACTGACACACAAAGCCGGGATACTTGTTTCTCTCATGCCTGCGCAGAGACGGGTGCCTGGTGGCAACGCCACAAAGCTAGCGCACCTCGGTGAACGTACAAAGCTCTGGAGGCGGTTTTTGGAAAATCCTTAGCGTTCCCTCGTTAATGCCGTTTGTAAAACCCAGAGAGACTCCCCACTTACATCCCATGACATCCCTCAGCCTTGGGGTCCGCTTGGCACAGCACTGCTTCTACAGCGATCTCCATCAAATTGTGTGTTACGAGCAATAACCATAGTTTCCTCTCCATACGTTGGAGCTGTGCATTTTACACGCTTCGCCCCTAACGCGGGGCCTGTGGTAGCTCACACAGGTGGTTTTCCACATGCTTGCAACGGGCGGTAGCTATCTGTTTTGCTGCCCTCGGTATCTTGCTATTGCAAGTATTTGCTCGTCTATGACGCCGAGTATTGACAAAAAAACCGTGTCCTGTATTTGAAAGGCACCATCAGTGTGCTGGGTGCTGAGATCTTAAAACGCACAGGGCCCTCGAGGGTTTCTCCAAAGGTAAAATGGGAAAAATAATCTCTAAAATAAACCACAGTAAAAAAGCTGAAATATCAAAGCCCGCGTGCTGAGAGAGATGCATCCTTCATGCGATGGGGCTGCCTGGTGAGCCTGGGATGGACCTGAAAAACGCTTTATTTGAAAGATAAATGTAGCATGCAAAACAGTCACCAGAGCCTACTGCAAATCTGCTTTTTGAGTTGGATCTTCCATTGGATGCTGCCTGGAAATCTTACTGTGCGCAGCTGTAAGGCTCTGGGAATTACCGGGGGATCGTATTTATCCACGTCTCCTAACCACAGATTCATACTGTTTTAATTTAAAGCTTTATTATACGTTGCCTGTTTTTCTGAAGGGCAAACTGAAAACAAATAATTTCTGATGTCATAGGTCAGGACAACAGTTTGGGTTGCAGAAATTTTTTCCACTTAACTATGTGGCCGTTAACGCTTGGCTTTGTCCCTTAGTCGCAAGTCTTCATTATTATTGGTTGGCTTTAAAAAAAAAAATTTGATTATGCAGTTGTCGGTTTTAGTGTGCATAATTAGACCGTTTACCTTATTTTAAGGCCGCGGCAACCGGCTCCGAACTGCCCTGCTTTCCGCTCGACCCGATGGCCGCGACTGCGCATTTTTTGAAGCGCGCCCTGTGTTCACACGCTTCAGATCTAAATTAGGGGGAAAAACCCCAAAAGACAACTCCCAAATTAGAAGCGTTACAGCAGTAACGCAGATCTGAAGCTCAGGGTTTTTTCCCTTATCAAAACTTATCGCAAATGCGTTCCATTTGCAGCGGCCCTCGCCCAGGACGGCCCGCGCTGCCGCGGCTCCCTCAGGGGGAGGGAGGCCGCCATTTTGCCGCCGCTCGGCGGGGCGCGGCCCGGCGGAAGGGGCGGCGATGGCGGCGGCGGTTCCCGCCTCCCCGCCCGGCCCCGGCGGAGCGGGAGGGCGATGGCGGCGGCGCTGGAGCTGCGGGAGGCGCTGGGGCAGCGGCTGCGGGACCTGGGCATCGCGGCGGTCACCGCCGAGCACCCCCAGGTAGGGGCCGCCGCCGCCGCCTCTCCCCCCGGCCCCGCCGCCCTCGGCCTCCTCCGGATCTTCGTTAAATCCGGAAATAAAATGCTACGTACGAACAGGAGAGGCAGTTTTAGGCCCTGAATTTTCATAATTATTATTATTTTTTAGCCCCCGAATTTTTTTAGCATAATCAAATATCAATACAGAAAGCATCAGACTTTGCATTTCTTGGTAAAGGGACCTACAGGTGCTGGGCCTGGCAGGCAACTTTTGGGGTTTTGGGGGCTATTTTGCATCGTTCCCCCTCCACGTTTCTGTCCGCCAGACCCCCTTTTCCCCTCTGGCTGGCAGTTCAAGGAGCTACAGCCCATCCAGTTATTCACTGTGAAGCTGATGGCATCCGAGATGCTTTCCAGACTTTTTCTCACACCAAGCCAAAAGTCCACGTGCCACGTCCTTCCAATCTGTCTGTAGCAGAGCAATAAAAAGGGGTTTTTTGTATTTTTAAAGTGTGATATTCTTGCTGTACACGAGACAGAAATGATTCGGAAAGTGTGCAGGAGCAGTATCTCACATTTTATTTGTGTTCTTTTAAAATTTCTTCATAAAAGGGTACAGTTTCTAGGCTGAGCATAACATTCAGTATTTTCTCAGTATTCAACAGAAGATACCTGCCAGCACGCAACTAAAAGTCTAATGGGATATAGAGTCTCACACTACACTGATTCTATTTTCCAGGTGTTCACTGTTGAAGAAATGATGCCCCACGTCCAACACATGAAAGGAGGTCACAGTAAAAACCTTTTTCTTAAGGACAAAAAGAAGAAAGGGTTCTGGCTGGTGACTGTTCTGCACAACAGGCAAATCAATTTAAATGATCTTGCTAAAAAACTGGGTGTTGGAAGTGGAAACCTGAGATTTGCTGATGAAAATGCCATGCTGGAAAAGCTAAAAGTGGGCCAGGGCTGTGCGACACCACTAGCCCTCTTCTGCGACCAGGGAGACGTGCGGTTTGTGCTGGACGCGGGCTTTCTGGAAGGTGGCCACGAAATGGTGTATTTTCACCCAATGACAAATTCTGCAACCATGGGCTTAAGCCCCGACGACTTTTTGAAGTTTGTGAGATCAACAGGCCACGATCCCATCATCGTACATTTTGATGAAGACGTTAAGTAGATGGAAGTTCACATTCCTATTACTAGGCATAGATTTTGTAGAGCAAAACTGGTCAAAGTCTCATTACAAATAAAATTTGAAAAAGAAACCAGGCTTACTCTTTAATTATCTTTTCAATTGCGGAAGTTTAGATTGTATAATCTGCTGAGGGAAAAAATACTGTCTTCGGGTTATTAAAAGTTCAACAGAATATTCTTAAAAAGACAAGACATGTTTGCAATCTACCACGAAGTAACCAGTAAGCAGAGGTGGTAGTGTTTAAATAATGTTACACTGCTTATTAATAAAATGGATAAAACCGGAAATTTGTGTGTGGTGCTGGCCTTGAAGGTCTAAACTTAAAATAACATCATTAGGAAATAACAAATTAACTTAGAAGTTTTAAAACATTTGTCAATACACATAGGACAGAGCTGTCTGAATTGTGTACCTGTACCCATTTATCCCCTGCTATGCATTGCTTTCTTTTTATTATTTTTACCTAGAAAAAACCCAACTTCGCTACACTACAGAAAACGCATTTGATTGTCTATGTTTTTAGTCGCATTTTCACTGTCAGAGTATCCTCCCCTTGGGAAATAATTATGAAGTCCCCTGGTCCCACCCTCTCTCCCAGCAGAAAAGCTCCAAGGAACAACGTTACCGCGCGTTCCTGACCAGGTGTAGTAGGTCCCGGTGACTTGCGGGAGGAGAGTTACTACAACCCGGAACCGTATGAACTTTTGTGCACCATTTCTACGGATTCAGGAACCCACGGAGGACGTGCATCGCCTCAGCTCCGCCGCACCCTTAGCCAGCGCCTACGGGAACGGAAAGCGCGGTACGACAAGCGGCTGTGCTTGAGCTCCTCCCTTCAGAAGGGGGCTGCACATACAAACACCCACGTGTTTAAGAGCTTGAGGGGAGGCTGATTTGGCTTTCAACAGGTGATACATATTTAGTATAGAAAAGTATCTACTATCACAAGAACAAGACCAGTACATTCTCAACATTAAAATCTCTAATCTAATTCTTTCTCCTCCTCTCTCCTGCCTAAATGAATAAAACCCGCTTTGAGCAGATTTTGTGCTGAAGAGAGAAGCAGCAGAAACTCCATGAAGTCCAGTAAACATACTGGGGCAACGAGTACCCACACGAACCCAAAGACGCGGGAGCAGTGAAAGCGAGGGATAAAGTCTGAAGATGATGGGGAAAAGGGCTTTTGGACCCAGCCCAATGAAAATGTCACGTACAAACTATGCCTAAAGGCAAGCAATAGCGTCAACACAAGTTGAGACAGAACAGACATAAAGGATACAGAAGCATGAGGAAAAAACACACAAAAGGACTTGCGATCTTGGACGACTATTTGCTACTGCAGCACCCTAAAGGATGCAACGCTAACAGTGATAAAGGGAAACGTTTCAAAGAAACACAAGGCAAAAATCAGCCAATTTGACTCCGTTTCCTTCTAGACGGCCAAGACAGTTCTAGGAGCTGGGAACATCACAAACATTTGTGTGTTGGATTGGGTTTTCTTCCCCTGTGAGAAAGTGAACTCTTTAATTCTACAGAATAAACACCTACCATGAACTGAGTAAGAAAAAGCGTCTTCTGGGGCAAGGCAAGTTACTTCACAAACACCCTTACCATGGTTTCCTTCATTTCTGAAGGATTTGGCACCTGTTCTCCCAGACGTGAACTGAACGACAGAGCACTTCATGACACAGCAGTTTAAATTCTCCCCTCCGCCTTAGGAAGACACAAACCAACCCCACCTATCATGGCAGGCGTCTCAAATGGGAAAGAAGTGACCTAAAAATGCTGAAGCTATAGGAAGAGTCACTGGAAAGACGTCCAGATACATGTGATTTTATATTTGTTTTTAAATAAAAGGCTGGAAGGAACATCTGGTACTTGGGAATATTGGGTTGATTAATGAACTCTGCATTGACAAATGCGTTACTAAGTTAGCTAGATATTAAGATACAGTCTTACCTATCTTCAAAAGTAAAGTTTCTTACCCTGTGGCTGCCACTCACTCTCCCTTCCCTTTAAGGTTTCTTCTTTGTGGTACCCCAAAATCCTTTATCACTTAAAAAAAAAAATTAAAATTGACTCGTCAAGGTTTTTAAATCCAGAAAGCTTTAAATGTGTAAAACTGTTTTAAAGACGTGCACAATAGCAGTTTACTATGCTTCACGAGTCTTTAAATCTGTACTACCTAAAATGTGACTACCTTTGTCCTCAGAAGCGATTCTGAGACTTGTCTCAGCAAAAATAACAACCAAGCAAAATCAAAGCTTCAAATACTACATTTGGCAAATCTATAGTGATTGCTTTTTGTATTTACTTATGGAATTAGTGTCTTTTTTTAAAATAATAACAAAATAGTGTATAGTTAAAAGCTACACAGGTCTACACAAATAAACAACACGGAACAAACTACACCCTGTCCAGAAAAATTCTGCTACAGTTTTATCGGTTTCCTTCTGGAAGAAATACTCACTGACCACACCACCAACTGACCACGCCGCCATTACTGAACACCAACATCCTTCCAGTAACATCGCCTTCCAGAAGAAGTGTGTATAAATGTACACACAAAATAAGAATAAAAATTATTTGGTTTGGCATTTTAATAACATCATTAATAAACGTATACAATGGCAAACATTAAAAAAAATCAATATGTAAAGGAAATTACAGTTTTAAATAAGAGCTTTTAAAGTTTTGTTTCACACCTAGGTACATTCCTTTAAGGCAGTTTTATTAATATCAAAGCATTATTTACATATACATTACCATCTAACACTAAAAATCATACGTGAGCTCCTTTGTTGAGGCTGCCTCATGTCTTGGAAAAAGCTTAGAAGTAATATGTGTTGGGAATGTTACTAAATCCTCAGCAGACTACCAGAGAAGTAAATAAAAATTATACACTGTATAGTACTACAACCTCTTTTGTAATCTTGAACTAGCAGTGACAGATTTGGCAACTCTTGCGGTAAAAAGCTGTGTGTACTCGGGTTGTATGCGGTCCAACAGCTGCCGCGTTCTTCCCCTGGGAGTTCGCGTTTCAGAAAATGTCAAGCGGCTCCCAAATTAAATTTACTTTTTATTTTATTTTAATGGCACAGACTGGAAAGATTAAGAAAGGAAAAAGAAAATAATTTAAAAATCATCATAGCACAGATAACCTCCTGACTGCTCTTCTGCTCTGAAACTTCTTTGCAGGAGAAGGTGCTGGGAGAAGTGGATTCTGATCTCTCAAATGCAAATGTATCCCCTTAAATGCAAAATTTAGCGAATAGAACCCCAAAGTCCCACCCTGGCCTCTGTACTGATGCAGACCAAGCGGGCCAAAACCCGCTTACCACGGCGCTAGCCAGGACTCTGGCACACGGATCCGACCTGCGCTGGACTCTGCCCTAGCAGATGAATTCTGCCCCAAACTCCTGCCGATCCTCTCATACAAGGAAACTTTGCTTCGCTTTTTGGATGAGGAGGGTTCATTTCTAATACACGTAATCAGTTAAATAATTGTAACGTTTGTGACTACACCCTGGCTGTGATTGCACCCATGATTTAAGAAGGTGTAATAACACGCAAAAAGCAAGTGTAGAAGCTGTGACGGGCAATCTTGGACACCTTAATGAATACAGAAAAGAGCTGAGCTAATCAATGAAAGGCCAGGAGACGCCTGCGCGATGAAAACGCCACAGCCACGCGTGCCCAGCCGCGCTCCTCGCAGAGGAGCCGTGCCACGCAGCCACGGCGATACGCCACTGCTGCCTAATTCCCAGGGTCTCGGAGAATCTGGTATACCTAAACACACGCAACTGCTCGGATTCTGCGAATACAAACAGCGTTTGGCACTACAGGTTAAATCTGTTAATTCAAGACACACATGGTCTGCTAAAAATAGTGACGCTACTAAATGGTTAGGGTTTAATCGTTTCAAACGCATCAGTCCTCTGTTGTCAAAGAGAGCTAAGGGAATCCAGTCACAATCAGACCCCGAAATGAGCTTGGCAATGTCATAATTTAGAATCAGATATTTTCCTAATATTTATGGTATTTCAATTCTCTTTCATAACAGCTATGCCTTTAGGAAGGGCTACCGGCACTCCAGATTTTGTATCTTTGTCTATGAAATTCTATAAAGGCGACTTTTCCTTCAGTCGCTGCCTATACTGCGGTGCAGGAACGGCACGGAAGCCAGGCTCGACACCAGATTCTTATTGCTTAGAGCACTCTTCTCCTAGGGCACATCAGGGCTCCGTCTGTCACGCTTGAAAAAGTGACAAAACCCAGCTGTGCCCTGCGCTTTGAGCGCGTACAGGCACACACAGGTTCCCTGCCGGCAGGAGCGCGGGCCCCGACGCACCGCACCTCTTCTGGCCACTGCCGCCATCCCACCCGCCCCTCTGGCAGCACCTCCTCGCTGTCACTGCACGCCTTGCCGTGCCCCGAATCCTTCTCAAAAACGTCACAGCATCAGTGACAGCGTGGGAAATGATTCCAAATGCAGCTGAGCTCAGGCTGCCTACGAAACCAGCGTGGAGCTGGATTTCGGGAGTGCTCGGGGCTTCAGATCGCTCCTGGGATTGCTGATTTATGTTGGTGTACTCTGCAAAAATCGCCGTGCTTCCACTGAGGTCAGTGAAAACCTTGACACCAAGGGACCAGAAGTGGATGCTAGTGTGAGCTGGCAATCAAAATAAACCCATGATTTTAATGAAATACCAGAAACGTCGTCAGAGGAAGAATGGAAATTCTATATGGCGGAGAGCTGCAAAATTGGTCCTATTTTCACTTGAGAAAAAAAAACCAACCAAAAAATGTTTAAATTCTCTGTGAAAACAATCCCAGGCTGAACCAAGTATTTATATTGTAAAACCAAAATATTCTGTTTAGATCTAGATCTCTTAGCACATTTTATCATGAAAAGTATTTCAGAAGGAAGTCACATTAAGGAAAAAACCCACAAAAATTTCCCCTGCTAAAGCTTATTGCATTTTCCTCTTTTTGACAAAATTTCAGTAAAATAAAAGACTTGCCAGTATGCCTTTGAATCTGTTGAACTGCGTTCTCTCTCCAGTGAAAAATGATTCTGTTCCCACTGTCCCTGACAGCTTGAGACTTCGTTAACGGTAAAAGCTGTAAGGCTGAAGAAAGCAGCCGTTATTAAGCTGAAGTTGCAGCGGCTCTGCCCCGCGCCGAAGCAGCAGGGGAGCGCTTCGCAGGCAGCCTGCAGCCCTAGGCCTGCAAATCTCGCACGCTTACCTTTACTGAGGCGAGGGGAGATAGCTGTAGGTGAGTTATGTACCTGCCTGTGGGAAGAGGGGACGCTAGGAGGTTACACGGTTAATTAACCCTTCAGAACAGGAATATGAATGTGCTTACTGGTTTGTAATAAAATAGAATTATGATAACTCATTTTGGATCTGCTCACAAATTCATGTACGCTTCCTTTGAGCTCTCTGCAAATGCTTGCAAGACAACAAATGTATGCAACCACCGAATGTACCAATAACATTTGTTGACTTTAATATAAATCAGTAATGAACAAAAGGTATCTTACTAACAAAAGATAACCTTAAGGGGAACTGATTGTAAAATGCATATGATATTATTTACATTTCTTTTTGCCATCAAGAAACCTCCTAAGCCACGATCAGCTCATGTCAAAAGACAAACAATAAAAAAAAAAATCAGTCAATACACAAACATCGTAAGACAGTCTTATCCTGGAAATGCCATTTGTTGAAAACAGCCTTATATTAAAATAAAAGTTATAGAAAAATCATACCTGACAATTTCCTGTCAGAAACATCTGAACGTATATATGCAGAATAACTTGGGAATGTGAAAAACACAGATGACGAACAATTTCTGTATAATGCGATTATCCCAAGACTCCCACTTTTGTTAGTTATCGACCTTTTTCATGTATGTAAACAAATTTTTCTCTCGCAGTATGCAACAAAAATCAGCATAAACTTTTTAAAGAGCAATTCCATGCAGATTATGCTAACCAAATAAGGCAGTGAAGCGCCAGTAAGCTGTGAGGTTTTTGTATCTGTATATACAGTCAATTTCAACAAAATACTACAGCATTTATTTTACATTTACAGAAGTAAATATAAACTGCTAGTTATGGGGGTTTTTGGCTAATTATTAGCAGAAGCTTAAGCAAATCGGCGGCTAATTTCATAAACAGAAGATGAAAAGTATTTTTTTTTTCCTGGAGTAATTCTTGAGACCTTAAAATTCTTGGTCCTTAGGGAGATGAGAACTGTCCTTTATTCAGTAGATCTTAACAGTGCAATGTGCAATAATTCCTAAGACCATCTACAAATTTTCGGCAGTAGACTCCAGTAGAGCTCCTTGATTCAAGGAAGGAAGGAAGGTAGGTAGGTTTTTATTTCTTGCCTGCTCTAGTCACGAAGAATGTAAAAAATTCCCTTAATTTTTATTAATGATTCCTACAGTCGCTGTCTTGTTACTTCAGATATAAAGGCTTCATACTGAGATACTGAAGGACACTTTTCTCTCTGTGTTCAGTTGAAAGGCAGAAAGAGAAAAGAACATAAGAAAAGCTTAAAGCGTAGACGTATAAAATACAGAGTTAAGTCACTAACAGAACTAACAGCACTAATAGCATGCATCAAAGATGTTTTAATGAAGTCAAGAGAAGGACAGAATGCCAAAGACAAGCTTTATAAAAAGGCAGTTTCCTTGTAGTATAGAATACTTTATCTCTTTTGTTAAAGTAGTCTTTGAGATTTATCTGTCCCTTTCGAAGAACTGACTTCAATATTACTACTTAATGTGATTTCATTGAACTTTCTTCAAGAGATTTAAAAAAATAAAAATAAACGTAATTTTTACAAGCAAAAGGCTAAATGGGACGAAGTTCCCTGCCTACACAGGCAAAATAACTGCTGTAAACCAACCTGTTCTGGCTTAACTAATAAGCAAGATAGAAGCCAGTGAAGCAAGCAGTATTTACATCTGGTTAATGCAATGTGCACTTGTTCTTAGATGTAATGCTGTTAGTTTGTTGTAAATGAAATTAATCTCATTTACGTTTTGGGCAGGAAACTCACCACTTGGCCCACATCTCATGTAGTGGGTAATAGAATTAGGAGCTTTGTTGCTCCCTAGACCTGCTTTTTGAATTTCTGCTTTCTGGGATAGCTTCCACATCTGCAGAGAAAAGCATTTCATGTTATTCATTGTGTTTATCAGGACATGAAAAAACCCTCATGCATAAAATACATTCTACTTATTAGTAGAGCAAAAGGATATATAAACACTTTTTTTTTTTTTTAGAGGAAAGGACAGGAGAGGGATAGAAGAAACTCACTGGAAGTGCCTATTCAACTACATTCATTAAAATTCATCTTAGCACTTAGAATAACCAGGTATTAGTTTCAAAGCCACAATCAGATAGACTTCACTTTTAGATACACTAACTCTAAATTTCTGCCTGTATGAAAAGGGAAAAAAAAAGAAAAATTCGGATGTAATCAAGGCTGACTGAACCTAGCAGAGAACTTGACTCATCTTTGCATTTTTACCTGCTACACATCAACAGAAATGTTCACATTCAATTCTGCAGAACAGAAAATTATCTTTGCATGCAACAGCTTGAACGTGCAAAAGGCGGTATCTTAATTTACTATTCACTTAAAGCAAAGCATCAAGCAAACCTCTATCTGCAAGCAAATTATTGAGCCTGAACAACAAAAACCTTTTTTGGCCAGCAGCCAGATATTTAGTGTTGATAATTACCATGCAAAGTCCTAACTTATCATTTTTAAAGGCAGCAGGGACCAAGGAATGAGCCAGTGCACTGGTTTACAGTCAGCCACCTGAATGGCCGAGGAGCAGCAGTCACTGGGTCCGAGAGGAATTTCACAGATCCTTCTGCTATTTGAGCATAGATCAAGAGAGACATCCATGATGTTATCGTTAAAGCATAAAGACCAAAAGGTGGAGGAAAAATACTCCTTCTGTACATGAAAACATTTGTTTTCTTTCATATATAATAAACAAATGTTGACAATTTCTTTTTCAGAGACATTAAAGTCCCTGGCAGCATGCTTTCACTGCTGCAGCTGAACTCAATACAGCAAAAACAGGAGCACAAAGAGTTGTTATCCTCAGCACTGAAGTGCAATTCATTATGAATTTATAAAACAATGCAAAATAGTAGCTTGAGCTGGCCCAGGTTAGTCTAGAACGCCCGTGGAGGATCTGAGACACGAGTGCTCCAAGACACCAACACGCCGTTATTCTGAAGCCCTTTGGGTTTAAGGGAGAAGCTGTTTTAATGCTGCCCCCTGCAATGGAGTAAGGTAAAACACAGGCTAAAAAGGCATTAAATATCAGGCATAAATACTCACTATCAGATTTGCTTTGTATGTGAACGCTTAGAGCTGTGAAAAGAAATGAAACAATGCAAACTGAAGTGCCCCATGGGCAGTGGCTGGAAAAAATGTGTTTTCTTGCCTTCATAGCAAGCTTTAACTTTACTCTAGTGGGGTAACGTTTAAAATGGCTCTTTTGACCTTGGCCTTGCTCATGATTACAGTGGGGGTTCAGTGGTCATGCTGGAGAGTTCGTAATAAACACATCTGGGGACAATACTGGTATTTTTTTGTAGCTGTGACAGGCTAAGGACCTAAGGAAGACGAGGCTGGCAAATGAGATAATAGCATGCCTGAAAGCTTATCCGATTTCTTGAACAATAGCAGCTGATCTAAACAGAAGATACTACCTCTAGCTAGAAACCTTGTTCCCATCACAACAAGCAGTCTCACTGCAAGACACAGGCTTGCAATCAGCTAAGGAAAATACAGATACTGGTAGCACAGTACGAGTTTATAATAAGTACTATCAGAGCTAAGAAGATTTTCTCTATAATTCCTTAAATAACTTGCAAAATGTATTATGCGTGCGTCCCTTCAGTTAACAGCACTGTTCATCTCAAAGCTAATTCAAGCGCATCGATGGATGAATATAAATGAAGTCCAATGACACGACCCAAGATCAGAACACTGATCTCACTGTGTGAGAGTGAATGTGTGTGAAATTAAGATTATATTTCCAATTTGGGTTTGCTTTTTTTTTTTAATGGTGAGACAAATGTAGAGGGAACACCGCAATAACTAACAGCACGCTGTGAACAACACTGAAGAGAAGTGCGAAATCTATCAGCCCAATAATAACGGATGCCTGCAGACATGGTAAAGGATGGCTGCTTTACGTTTTGAAACAATAATTTTACCCTCCACAGAATGTCTTTGAAACATCCGGTCTTCTCCCCTGGTTCCTTTTCCCCACCTTGAAATGCAGCTGGAGCTCTGGAAAGGGCCATCTCTGCATTTTACTAACAATTCTCCTGCAGGAAATGGAGACCTTACAGACTAACATACGGGATGCCTGCTGCTTTTCCTTGAGGAAAATTTGCAAGCACTTCTACCCCTCCCTAGTTAAACACTGAGCAATTAAAGTTCAAGCCACACAGCAGTGCCATGACTGCCACAAGACTGCTGGCAAAATAAATGCCATTGTAAAAATCAGAGTATGACATTCATTATTTTCAATATTTATTTTCAATTTTAAATATTTTTCCTCTAGATGTACTTTCATTCAGTTTTTTTATAGCATATGTAATTTTGGCCTACAATAACTGTCAGTAACTATTTCCTCTTGCAAAAAAGTGCTAATGTCTAAAGCCTCGTGTAATTATAGTTTAAGTATAATACAATTTTAAACTCTGTTTGTATTTACCATTGAGAAGTTTCAAGCAATTGAAGAGACAGTGGCATATTAAGTAATTATTTTTCAACATTTCTCTTTAGCTGGTCATCTGGGATTTAATGAGTTATTCGCTTAAGCATTCCTAACTCCTGTAATTTTGCAAGCAAACTTTGTTATTTTTTCTTTTATTTAACTGTGTTAATTTAACGGTTTTTCTGTTATTTTGTTACCCATCTTGTTTTCTATCATATCAGCGTTACTTCTATTAAGAAGAAAAAATGAATTTCCACCATAATCAATACAGGTTTTTATTACCGTACATCACAAGGAGTCTCATATAACTGTTATTTGACTCCTAATAGAACCATACACTTCACCACATTTGTACACCAGACGTGAAAAGACAAAGCATACGAAAGGGAAAAGGTGGAAAGGGTCATTTTTTCATTACAAGTGCTGCATATCTTGTGACTATTTATTACCTCTTCATAAGAATTATCATTTATGTTTAGGATTATGAATGGTCTTTAGTCATGTTCAATTATTTTAATAAGTATGAACAGTAATTCACATTTCTAGGGGCACTGAATGATTGGGCTATAACTTGTTCCTTGTGCAAAGTGCATTTATGCCAGGACGCGGCATAAATGAAAAGGGTAAGACGCTGAAATCTCTCTAAATGCTTCTTTTCATTCGTATCTCATTTTTGAAAGAAGGGGGGAGGGGGGGAAGTATTTTTACTCCAAATACATAATCAATGTGTTACTGATACATCTGAAAGCACGAGCACCACTGAAAAGTACTGTCTTTGTACCAGAAAGTATGTTGTTCACTGTGCCGTTCTGGCGATGCAGCATGCGATCGGTTTAACATGCATTCAGTAAGGTACAGGAAAAAACCAAAATATTTGTAATGCTGACAAATAAAAATATAGCTTGTATTATAAAGACTTTTAAAGGCATGCAAAATATATACAGTGCAATTAATGTTTCATGCAAACTTTGGCGAGGTTACAATTTTACATTCAAACATGCTGGAGTACACAACCGAGCCCTATGCCATTGCTCTTCAAAAGCAACAGATCTAAGCCACAGATCTAACAAGAAATTATTTTTTCATTGTAGTGAAAGTTTCTCTAAATCCAGTGGACATTGAGAAGAACACCTATATGTCATATGAGACTATATATATATTTAATTAAACAACTTTGTTATCATACACACCCATACTCATACCACACAGTTGTATTATCTTCAGAAACCAGGAGCGGGGATTCAGCCTCACTAGTGTTTACACCGGTGGTAGGAACAAATTCACTAGCTAGAACTGACCGTAGGTCACTCTGATCAGATTTCTGATTAGCAGAAGGCTGCTCTTGATTTTTCGGTACTGATCTAAATGCTGACAGGTTTGCCTGCTCAGTTGGTTTTGATGTCGATCGTTGAGGCAATCCACTTATGTTGCTAACTAATTCAGTGTTAAGGGATAAAAATGGCTGAGTCACAGTAAGTGATCCTGCGCTGTCATTACCAGCTATACTGACTTTATCATTAAACACACTTGTGCTTAGCAAAGTTCTCTCACGGAAATTTGACCTTTCCATCCTTGAAGTCTTAGGCACATCATAGTTACATCCTAAATTACGTGGTTTAACTGTATTAGTTGCATCGCTTTGTGGAACACAATCTACTCTGTAAGCCACACAGTGAAAGAAATTAGAGGATAACTGGTGTGCTGAGTACTCACTAGAGGTTGGTGGAACACTTCTGTCAGCGGTGGACGGTGCTGGATCAACTGATACAGGTTGCCTACTGTCCTTAGACAAAAAATCGTGAATGCTTGTCCTTCGAGTAGTTCCTTCCGCCGTAGAAATCACGCTGCTTGCACGAGGTAAGGTAGCATAAGGATTGCAATCTCTTGATTGTCGCTGTGATACAGTTGCTTGTATCTTTTCTTTAACTGCTTTGGCCTTCCCTTGAGCGCCTGATGTAAATTTTATTGGGGAGCTAGTAAAGTAGGTATCTTCAGTTTTACGAAGGCTGGGCCTTACGAGTTGTTCTGGTTTAATGGATCGTCCATCTGAGAAATCAACTGTATTTTTTACACTTAACGATCTCACAATACCACAACCGGCAGACGGCTGCTTTCTCAGCTTTTCCTTCCCTGTCAGCTCCGCAGACTCTGACAAGCTTTTCATTACTTCATCTAAAAGATTTTCTTCACTTGCAGATTTCATCTGTCAAAAATATGAAACGTCTTATAAATTTATAAATTGTAATTTTGACCTTTTCTTAAGCAATCTTTGTGGACATAAATGAAGAACAACTCTGAAAAGTGTGGGTTTTTTTTTTTTAATTTCTCAGATCTAAAAGCAGTATTCACCATTTACGGTACGTACTCATGAGTTTTCTGTACAGCTTACAAGCAAGTACTTTGAAAACTAGGTGTCAGACAGACACTATCTGGAATTGGCTCCTGTAATACCGATCAGTGCAACAAAGCAGATGACCAAAACTTCAAGTTCATCTTCTCACCCACTTGCCCTCTGCCATCACTCATCAATACTTCCTAAGCAATTTCATATGGACTATTATTTTAATGTATACTGATCATCTGGAGCTAAAAGCTTCAATTCTCTATACACTCAAACAATAATGAAGACAAAAACCTCAGAACGTAACACAAAGCACATAACCTTTAGGTACCCTTGGTGCCTAAATTTGGACCAGACAGCTCCCCGTTTTTTCTTTCTGGAGAAAAGACTTCAGAGCTAGGGAAAAAAAGCTTAGGTGAATACTATTCACAGCCTCAGTGGAGAAGGACTGCAGTCTTTTTCAAAATGGTAAGAGAGACAATTTGGAAAGAATTAAGCTAAGAGCATTAAGGAAATGCTCTGGCAGAAGACTGGGAAGAGACTTCTTGAATACCCTTCCAACCTGAATGATTCTGTGATGCTATGAAAGGGATTCTGTGATTCATGAACAGCAGTGGACTGGACTTGATGACTCAGGCAGTTTCTCTTATTTCTGATGCCGGAATAGAGTACTGTCCAGTGCTTAAAAACCAAAATCCTTGTCAGAGAGACCATAGGTGAGAGGTCATTTTAAGTAACTAACAAAAAATCCAGAAACTTAGTGTAGACTCAAGTCACAGACTACCCCAATCAATTCAGCTGTGAATGTATATTTTTCAATTTCAGTTGTGTCGTTAAAAACAGATGGAGTCTGATCCTTACTCTTGCTAGGCCCCAGTCAGAGTAACTGGCTTGCTTTATCCTAGAGCACTTCTAGGTCTTGGACAGATCTCCTCAAGAAATAGCGATGAAGAAATTCGAATACTAGCAGAGACAAGGTGATTTTGGGCTTTAACAATCTGTCACTGATTTAGAGAAACATTCTCTTTGTCTTATTCCTCTTGGATTTCAATGACCTTCAAGGTCAGTTTTTTTTTTTTCCCAGTAGAGTTAAAAAGATGAAACCAAAGCAGACAAGAGTCTCTCCTGAGGGAACGAAGTAAAGCATCTTCCTTCCTGTTGATGTAAGACAGATCTGACAACAGCTCTTACTGAAGACAAGTGCTGAACTGGAAGAAGAAAAGTAAACCTACTCTGAGTTTATGGCCTTCCATCTGAACTCTGATGAGCGCACCATGCGTCAGTACGCTGGACAACTTTGTGCTGTAGAGATGGACTTTCTTACCTAATTCACTAACCTGGAAAGGGTCAGGCTGCAAAATTCCAAACGATTTTGTGTGTAACTCCGCAAGTACAGTTTATCAGGAAACAATCCACACTACTTCTTAATGCAGGCGTAAGCAGCATCTCCACAAAGTTTTAAAGCAATTCTACTCACTGTAAGTCTTCTATTAATTCTGTGCCCATATATGGGATAATATATAGTTAAAATATTTTTTATACTAACCTCGCTTGAGGTACTCTTGTTGCTTTCTTCTAAAAACTGTTGCAGGGTAACAACTTCGCTTCCAGGAGAACCGGTTTTGATCTGTTTTCCACGACTATCCAGTGTTTCAGGCGTTCTTTGCTGGAGCACAGGACTAGACCTCGTGTGACCTTTCAAATACTGAATAGGACTGCTGCTGCTGCTAGACCAAGCCTCGTGTTCATGTAGCAGACTAAATTCTCCGCTGCTGTGACTTTGTGGCCTGCTTTGATTGTTAACTGCACCTGCTTTTGGGGTAAATGGTATTAAGTATTCCATGAGAAAAATCTATGAAAGCTGTTAAACAGTATAACCGTACTCAAATCTGGAACATTATCAGATTTGCTTAACAATAATTCTATTTAAAATACTAAAAAATCCAGTTGTCCTTTTTTACTCAAACCAAATATATTAATACAATTGCACTCCCCGACTTACCTCTTAGAGCTCTTTAAACATGACACGACAGCTTTCGAATAAAAAACTACCTTTCACTTATAATCTGAGCCTCCATCTACGCAATACTATATTCCAAGAGGCTAAAGATAGGCCTCCACTCTTGTTCAGCATCACGGTGAGGCACACGCTCTGATATACTGAGTTTTACATTAAATGAAATACAAAGGATGGAATGGAAAGAAAATATTCTCTTCAACGTAGTTCTTCAACAAGAACTATTTAGGAATGCTTCTTCTCCAACAGTTTCTGCCATTACCTCTAGTTTATTACTACTGTGACCTGAAGGAAGCAGATGGCATTAAATGCGAAATAAATTCCACAACACCAATTCTTTTTGTTTTTCAATAATTGTGAATTGCTTAAAAAAATACTGATGAGTAATCAAGTATTTCCTACTTCATGTTACTCCTAAGAAATGAACTTGAGTTTGAAGAAAGATAAATTGTTTACAGCAGAAATTTCTAATACTGTATAAAACCGGGGCAAGGACTACCTCAAAGAATCTTTTACAGAAGGGAGTAATCAAACAGACAGAAAATAAACTAATAAAAGTCTAAGCTAGCATTCATCTCAATTTCCAGACAAAGAGATACTGTTTAATAAATGCAAGCCGTGAATATTAAATGAAGTCTTGAGTTGGCAGCATTTAGTTTGGTATGTACAATAGTCTCCAGCTAGAATGGCCCTTATGAACAAAAATACATCAAGGCCCGTAATATAGGAAATTTAGAGACTATTTCTAAATCCAGGAACGTTATTCATCTTTTAAAAACAAAATATAAAAGTTGACAGGATGGTATTACATATGCCATTTTGTCCGGTTTGTGTTGTACATTAACACATCATTGCAGCAGCAGTGCACACGTGGTCAGACGCTAGGAGGAAAAAAATGGAGCAGCTTCTCTGCTTAAAACCAAGGGATTTTAAAGTAATTTGGGGGAAATTCTTATTTTGTAACATCATTTACTTGGGTTAGGTTTGGTTTAAAATAGTTTGTAACTTCTATACTAATATCACCCTTCTAATATTTATTAAAAACCTAAGTTCTAGTAATACTTCTATCCTTTCCTACTTCGGGGAACGAAGGCTATAAAACGCTTAAAGAAAAACATGCTGTGGTGTGTTGTGAGAATTTTTTTGGCTGTTCTTTTTTTAAGCTATATAGATGATCTCACAGAGAAAAAAATGGAAATGAAGCATGTACGTCAAGTCACCTACAGCATACCTTTGACTTCATGGAGTGAAGCATTGTTATTGCTATTGCTAGTGGATGTTCTGCCACTATCAAGGCTGGCTGGTCTGGAAGCTAAATGGAAAATTAGGAGACACCATGATGAACAAAATTTTAGCAGATGACACGGTACCTTTACATTCTGATCACAGAATGCTCAGAGGCAGGAATCATGCACTATTTCACAGGCTGAGCATGCCCATTGTCAACAAAGTGGTTTCTTACAGATCAGAAAGCGAAGGGATTTCCAGGCAGTCCAAGAGGACACTTTAGAAAAGGGCACTAAAGGAATAGTAAGGTACAAGGGAGAGGAAAAGAGAAATAGAGTGTACATTTAGAATTGAAACCGATTGGTTAGTGGGAAACCAGGATTTTAGAGATGAAAGGATGGGCATGCAGAAAGCTGCTCGTGATTAGGTCACTTACAACAGATTTGACAAGGAACCTTGCACATTGTTGAAATGCCACGAACAGGAGGAGCAAGAGCATCTGCACAGATAATGTCCTGTACTCCTATCCAATACAAGGGAAATGCACTGTTATTATCTTCAAAAGTGTTTGTTGCTCATACTAATTTTAAGTATTTATAGAAGAGTTAAAATGTCACTTCTAAGTAATCTATGATAGCTTTCACTTCATAGCTTTCCTTGAAAGAACATGTAATGGTTTTATAAAATAGAGTACATGACAAATTTAGGTTTCACTGAACAATAAACACTAAAAAATCAGGCCAGATTTGGATGTGGGGTTTTTAGGATTGAAATTAGAACTTCTTTTATTTTACTATTAACTCCAAATAAATTTTTAAAAGGGAAAATGTTTTGATCCTGTTCAGATGCACTTCATAGATACTTTCTATTAGAGATATAGAACATCTATCTGATGTAGTAGTTAAGAAAGAGAAGAATAATCGGAGAAATGATACTATACATTCAAGAGATATGCAAATCACAGAAAACATGCTCACTTGTAATGATGCCATTCACTTTTTTTTTGCAAACGTCATTAACATTCAGATAATATATCCTTAATTCATTTAATTAAAGTTCACATCTTACCATGAACTCTTGATCCTGTACTAGAATCATCACTTATACCTTGTGGGCTTACATCTTCAAAGGACGTAGTATCTATACACAGAGACATAGAAGAAGATGTAAAATAAAATAAAATTAAAATATTATTGAAATATTTATCATCTGTAAAATATACTAAAATATTTTTCAAACCAATCCATTTTTACTTCTGTAACATTCTGTAGGAAAAATCCTGAAATATTTTATAACTGCAGTTATTAAACCTATTCGGTATCTTAGCACTGCAGCTCAATTATTCAGGTTGCTTTGTGCTGAAAACCTTAAAATGTAAGTAAACCCAATATTTATATGCAATTGCTGTTACACATAGTCACATCACGGTGCAAAAAGCTTCCACCTATACCTTTGTTATTTAGCAACTGCTTGGATCTGAAGCCTGTAGAAGAGTTGACAGTTGCAAAGTTGATAGCTGTGGTAGAGAAGGCCATAGCTCCCAATTCTTTCCTCCTTTTACCCGTAGATATATCATCAGGACCCTCCAGATGCTCAGAACTACCTGTCCATTGTCCTCCTGCTAGGACCATGGACTGCACCAGGTCATTCATGGCTGGGATGCAAATGAAAGCAAATGATCAGCATGGTCAATGTATTTGCTTCTGTTCTTATTTTGTATTGCAAAACATTTGACAGTTTTCTAAGCATTAAAGCGCGTTGAATACTGGAAGATATAAACACAAGATCATCCATGTTATGACATGCAATCAGCTCAATGAATGAGAAGTGTTATAAGTCAGACTTCTTTCGGCTCAGTATGGTTCTTAAAACTGATTTTATTAGGTATAATCGCCATGCTTGCGCTGCAATGATGTGCCATATATATGTTAGAAGCTTTGATATACTGTTTGCCATGATAAAATGGAATGAACGAGGATAAAATGGGTAAAGGTGCTAATACAACATAATGTCAACAATGATACGGGATCCTTGTACAGTGCAGGTTACTGCAGGGATACTGTATTTTACATAATAGCAAATAAAAGGATCTGAAGAAGATGACATCTGATGATATTCACCTTTACTTCACAGAACTAGAGAAAATTGTCCACCCCTCATTATAAAATGAAACAAAATAAATCAATACAACATTTTGGCAACAACTGATGAATACTTGAAGAGTGACAGACCACCATATAGCCTTGCACTATTTTCTACACTTTCTTTAAACAAAAAATTACAGTGATTTCTTAACAAAAGGCTTATGAAATGTGTAATTTAGAACTATTTCGGTTAACACAGTGCACTGTAAATTTATATACACATAGAGGCATGTGTATATAGACAACTATGTATACAAATATATGCAATCACAATGCACTGAATAGATCTATGTATGTGCGTGTGCTTGTGCATGTAAATGTGTGGGTACGTGTGTGCACATGTGCACATATATAAAGTATTCAGTGCCAAGGTTTTGAAAAAAAAAAGAAAAAAGAAAAAGCTCCAGCTCCTTGTATTGTAGCAGGACTCGCACATTGCAAAATAGGAGGAAAAATACAGCGCAGTCCAGGGAGAGGTTAGTGAAAAATTAGTAATGGAAGCCAGTGTAGCCATTTAAAAGAAGCTGAACTGTCATAAAGTCTTACACATGGAGCGACGGTAGAAGGCCTTCATTTTGTCTTTTTCCTTCGGTCTGTTCCTCAAAAAGGGCAGTCTTTTCAGTGCAACCACTTTTATGTCATAGCATGAGGAAAAACGGAAACAGGGAAATGAAAGAAAAAAAGGGAGAAGAACAGATGGAAGTTAAATGTTGAAACTAAGGACAGAAATGAATGTCTGAGTTTAAGCTATGTATGCTATGCTAAAAACTATCATTCTCATGCTTCTGTGTGATAATGAAACATGAAAACTACACTGAAATATGAAAACTACACTATGAAAACTTTAATATACTCAGAAATGCACCGAAAATAATGAACAGTTTGAAAGTTCTAACTGCCAAGCTCTTGAAAAAATAAACATAAAACTTCTCTGCAGACCATTATAGACACTGACGATTATGTAGTTTTTAACTGTGAAAAATAACATTTCTTGAACATAAAGAAAAATGTGAAGCAAAAAAAAGCTTAAAACGAAAGCAACTAAGTACAACTTCTACTTTAAAAGACGTTCACATCATTATTTTTTGAGATTAATAACTTTTGTAATGTTTTGCCCTGCACCTCTAGTGGGACACAATCTAATATCAATCTTCATTTGCTACATTTTGTGCTCATTAATAATTTTGGTCATCTGCTGTCTTGTGGAAGAATTACATGGACCTTATGTTCAATCTGCTGTTTGTGTGCAGTGACTTGACTTTATTGAAATAATCCACTTCAAATCTGCAATAAGAAAAATAAAATCCAGACTTATTGGCTGGAATATACACCGAATTTTTTAGCTGAAAAAATATCAAAGATTAAAAAAATAGCAATAGAAAATCCAAATGTGAATGTTGCTGTAACATTTTGGGAGGGCTAAGAGAAAATTGAGACATGTAATACCAGGAAACAGAGTTAAAATTACAAATAGTATTAAAAGATGGAGGAGGGGGAAATCACAAGTTAATCTTGTCCTTAGATTCAGCTATTCTGCATTAGTAACCGATTACTGGCAGACACCTGCATTCTGAAGCATCAGGTAAATGTGCCAGCTGACTGCCGAGCGTACAGGAGCCACATGCAAACAACTGGCATGTAAAGATCCAGAAAAAAAGGCATAATGAAATTACCAAAAAGGTCTTATTTATGCAGATATGCAAGCAGCGTAGTCCAGCCTATCAGCCCCAGATCTGCTTATTTTATCTCTCTGAAGTCACTTTTGGGACACGTGCTTTGTCATTTGCCTTGGTTTTCTGCTCAGCCAGCAGCTTGTCATACAGCAGTTTCTATTTAATAGAGCAGTACGTATATACATATGCATTTACAAGTGCACATGAACTACCTTGAAAGAGAAAGAAATCTCCCTCTCCATCATATTCTGCTGTGTTTGCACTTAGAGCAAGAAGTTTACAATGCAATGGGTTTTACAGCTTCCAATGAATGCATGATTGGCACAGCCACAAGCGTCAAAAACAAACACAACAGTTTTCACAGTTGCAAAATATAACTCGGCCTTGACCAGAGAGGGACAAACACCCTCCTGTGCCAGGTCCTTATGAGGGAAGGGGGGGAGAACAGGTAGAAAAGAAAGGCACACGTGCTACCTATGTAAGATAAAAGTACACAAAGTACAATTTCACCTTTGAATTATTCACTACATAGGTATACAGATATTTTTTTAATTATGTACATATACTTGTAGGTACTTCAAAACAACCAGGTTTTTGTTTGTTTTGTTTTCAGATCAATAAAGCATTCCTCCCCTTGTTGATCCTGAGGAAATAAGCCAAAACCAACATAAATACAGATGCTGACTGGCTCAAAAAAAAAAGCAGAGAGGCCACTAAACCTCCCATAAAGGAGACATACATATTGTCCATCTAATTGTATATAGAAGTACGTAGCTTCGAATAGCTCCCTGCCAGAGGAATATGAGGGACAGCATCAGCCTAGTTTTCTAGCAGGTAAAGAACTAATCAGTTTTAACACTAATGCCAAACCAAAGAGGTAATTCTGCTCTATTTCTACTGCTTTTCGTCATCATGGTGAAACATGACTCTTGTAACTTCTCTAATCCTTTAAAGACAAGATAACTGATCCCTCTTAATTAAAAACATCCACTCTGATCTTATTAAAAAGTAACCAGAGGATGTTCAAGAATCATTTGAGTCATCTGTGATTCTTGTTCATTAACACAGGACTGATGTATGGCTCTCAGCAACCGTACCCAACAGAAAACTCCGCTGCAACTACTGATGTCCTGGAAATCGTACATCAAAACCTGTCCTTTGCTAAAATGCAACCTCCTTGAGAGACTACGCAAGTAGTTTCTGCATAGAGTACGACTAATGTCTTGCAAAAAATACTGGAATAGCAGAGCTACAGAAGAAACAAACATGACACCACAAAGTTTAGCTTCGGCAGCTTTCACCCTTTACACCTTTATTCCAACAGACTTTAAAAACAGGATGGCAGGAGGACTATTTTGGTCTTAGTAACCGTCTACTCTAAGAACTCTAGTTATAATTCATTAACATTTCTTTCTCTTTTCAGTATTCTACGAACACGTTCTTGCTTCCTGAGCTGAGAATGAATGATGAGTATTGCAGAATTCCTCCACTGATCAGGAAATCTCCCATTTTGTAATCCTCCCACTGTTTGCCAGAAATACTCGGGGGAATTCTGTATGGAGAGCATTAAAATTCCTAAATCGTTTTGTTCATACACACAAGAAAATGTTAGGCAGACATCTTCTAAATGTTTTGGTAATAGAAAATGGAGCCAAATATACTTCTTTTACTTCCACTATGATACGATGTGTCTGCTACCGGTACTACTATTTAAAGATGACAGGCTTAATAATGTCCCAAGGAATTAAGGCTGTTAGTAATAATCTGAAATGGCTAAAGTGGAAGCTAGCAACAGCGATCTGTTTTCCTCCACAGGAAAAAAAAAATTTCCACTTGCCTGCCTTGGGTTTTCTATGCAAAAGCTCAGAATGATATCGTATCCCACCGCCCTGAGAAAGGAGGCTCTGCACAAAGCAGATGTCAGATCTGTGCTACTCACCTGATTCAACCACTGAATACAGATATAAAAAGCAAAGGTGCAACCCTGCAGTCAGATATCCACACTGCCTGCAAGACTGAACGTGTGCCGCACGCAGTGACAGCCCAGCAGGCACCCCCTCCTTTCCAGAGGGCCTCTGGGATCAGACACGGGCTCCACGCGCTCTGCGAGACCTCAGGTGCTGTCTTCTCTGCAGAACAGGGTAACCTGATTTTTGCACCGAGATCACCTATCTTGGTAAGAGAATAGGTCTTTTGAAAACATTTGCATGGGAAAGTGTCCTGTATTAGGAAAACAGTCTCCGTCACCACCTTCAAAAGAAGAAAATCT
Organism: Theristicus caerulescens; assembly: GCA_020745775.1. Lineage (NCBI taxonomy): Eukaryota > Metazoa > Chordata > Aves > Pelecaniformes > Threskiornithidae > Theristicus > Theristicus caerulescens. The sequence goes on along the minus strand of CM036561.1, from coordinate 125,919,559 downwards.
ACAGATTTGACACAGCGAATCTGTTTATCAGTAGTGGTAGCTGCAGGATAATTCACTTTGGAATCAATACGGCCTCTCGCTTTCTCTGACTGGCGATATGGGATAGGAAACCTATACATCTCAAAGACCACTTTTTGTCAGATACTCTGTCCTCTAGCTTTTGAGAGCACCACTGATTTGTGGCAGTGACTGCCATTTGGGGAACGTAAGCTGCCTTCTCTGGCCTCCTGAAGGACAGGCAGGACACGTCCCCTCAGCAGCTCCCTCTGGAATCACCGCCATTCCCAGACGTGGGAGATCGGGGTGGAACAGAACCTGTCTCCTCCCGTACCCAAAATGGCCTCCAACCAGTGCGGAAAGCTACAATACCTGAGCATTTGCACAGACAGGTGGCAACTTACAGGTTTGCTTTTTGTAGCTTCTTTCAGTGGAAGCCGCACTGCCAAGCCACTTCTTACAGAAAAGAAAGGAGCCACAGTATCTTGATATTTAGGATTTACAGTCATTCTAAAAGCAGAAGAAATATACTGCAAAATGCGCACCATTACCGGTACTTCTCACACTGAGATAGTCTCTTAACTTTGTGAGACACAAACGGTCTCGGTAAGATTGTCAGCATTGAGTTGGCACATAATTCATCCAAATTCTATCAAAAACTGTGGTTTCCATGGTGACACGTGCAACGGAGGAAGGCTAGGATCCAGAATTAGATCAGCCCTTCCAGTTTGTGGATAAATACACTGGGATTAAGGGGAACATGAACAAGGTCCATGGAGTAGAAAATTAATGAGGTCTGAACAACTTCAAACCTCTTTTGAGGATCAGCCACTGTAACTTCAACCGTGGCTCCACCAGGAGGGTAACTGCACACTACAAGGTCCCAAGTATCATGCAAAGAAAACTGTCACATAAAAGAGCCCTTCCAGAACATGAAGTTGTTGACAGAGATGCAGATGGTCTGAACCAAAGCATGCACACTCTTGATTCAAACTAACACACTTGCAAACACACCCACTACAGCTTCAGTCGCTCCTCAATTCCACAAGACTTCCAGTTTATATGTAACAGCAACAGTTGCTTTTAAAAAAGGCAAAAGTACCTGTTTTGAACCTTAACAGACCTACACTGAAAAATGCTAAGCTTCCCAAATTGACAAGTTAGCAGTGAAAGTAATAAAATGTACCCTCGAACTCGCCATTTTCTTCAGTTATTAAAAAATACTCACAAATCTGATTTTAAGTTTCCCTGAAATAGTGTTTTTAGATGTTTTTAACTTTGACTAAGCTTCTGCAATAAGCACAAAAGAAGAAATACATCATAATAGCTTTAATAATTTCTAACACAGCAAATTCATAGCCGGCACAAAAACCAGAATATCAATCTGCTATCTTTTGAAACCCAAGACATTAAATTTTTAAAAAGCATTGCAAGGATTTTAAGTGAATGTTAATACACATGTATTCTGATGCTTTTACATACACAGCCAAAATGCTTTTGGTGCATAATTACTAAATAGAATCATTACAACCTGGTAACTTGGCTGTAATATTATCTCTCAAGTTGTGAGAAACTGGGCAGTTTATGATTCATGCCAAGAGCGGATAACAAAGACCAGAGATAATAAATGCACATGCTGCACAGAATCTGGCCTTTTATACTGTGGGCATCCTAGCATGACGGCTGTCAGGCTCTTCCAAGGTTAGCAAGTTGTGCCTGGAGTATCTGATCTATCCACACCTCTGTAACCCTCCTCAGTCTCCCCCTCAGCCACCAAACTCTCATCTTCAGGATCAGTAACGATTCACATCTTTTTAACAGGTTATGCCTCTACATTAACTCTTCCTATTGCATATTTAAATATTATCAAAGTTCTTCATCGTTGGTTTTGTGAGCTGCTGGAGGAACACCTTCAGACAGAAGATCTTTTTAGCAACTAAAGATGTTAGCACAGCCACAGCTTGGAAAGCACTTCCAAGACAAGGGGAAGGACTCATGCTGGGACAAGTGGGAGAAACAAAATAGGGTACTAGTGGTGGCATCTGACATCCTATCCAAAATTCTGCTCGTCTGACCCAGTAACAGCGCCTGCTTCATCTTACCCAAGCACTGTAAATGCATTTTAACATTTACATTTAGAGCTATAGAAATGCTAAAAACTAGTTCCTGCCCAAACACTCCAGGAGTTTGCAAGAAGTCAGTATAAATCTGTCATTAAATGAATTCAGGCTTTGTTCCTAAAGACTTTAAAAATTATCTTTAAAAATCCCCTAAAACACACAGCCTTTTCTGAGCACCTCTTAATTTTTAATCATATCAAAAAGACATTTAGCCAAGGATAATCAAAAGAAAAAAAAATGTTTTGCAGTACTCACTACTACTCTTTTTTGTCCCCAAGGTCTGGCCATCTTCAAGAGAGTTTGAGCCCACAGAGGAACTATCCTGACTGTCCTGGTGGGGCAGCTGAAGAAATCCTTCACTGGATTCTGAACGGGTAGGCGTAAGGGTCACGGACTTCAAACGTTCTCGATTAACATCCTTCTTAGATTTTATCAGCTTCCTCATTTTCAGAGTAATCCAGTTGCCCCTTCTGTTATCAAGAATACAGTACATTTATTGCATTTATAGTACGTTACTTATGCCTTCAGACTCTTCCTAATTTGTATGCAAGAACACAGACATGATTCTGCTCCCCTGAAGTTTAGGGAATCTTGATTTTCAGCTGGAACAGAATAGGTATGTCATGTTTTAGATTTGTGTTTATTTTTATGTCATGTTCATCAGTACCTTCTTGGTGGAGATGGTTCATAAAACTTATACTGATCCATTATCTTCTCCTCCAATTTCTCCTTCTGTCGCCTTAATTCATTTAGCTTGTCACTGTAAGCAGAAATTAATGATAATGTATGCTTCAAAAACATATATACATATATATGTGCGAGTAGCATGTTCCTTTGGATATCTGTTATCTGAAAGTTGTCAGTTTTCATGAGGAATTCTTAAATAACACTTGTTTCTTACTGAAAAATCAAGAGATACAGCAAACAAGCAGTCTTATGTTTAACATTATAAAATTGAAAAAATTTCCATTTGCTTTTATTACACAACAGAATTTCCCCCCCTTTTTACTAATAAAAAAGTGCATATAGACTAACAATCATTTAGACAAGCACATTTTCTCTTCTCTCAAATTCACTAAAAAAGTTTACAGATCACAAACAAACCTAGGAACTTTGCTTGTAGTAGAATGAGGAACAAATAACAGTTTTATTCCTCATTTGCATCATCAGTAATGAACACAGCTGCACTGATCCTTTAGAACTAAAACCATAACGTTCATAGTTTGAGTTACCTGCTTTTCATATAATTTAAATTTTTATTTTAAAAAGAAAAACATTTCATAAGTAGCACACACATTAATTTCTATATAAACCAAGTTTTTTTTAAAAGAGATAGGTATTAGTGTAACTGCCCTAATCACAGTAATTTCATTGTTTTAAAAACTCACATGTACTGCCTTTGCTCTACATGGAAGAGATCCTTGCTTTCCATATTCTGCTCAAGTAATGTTCTATTCTGTAGCATTAATGTCTGAATTTGATCTAGTAGGTGTCTGTTTTCCTCCTCCAGATTTCCTTTAAGCTGGCTAAGCAGCTGTTAAAATACATGAAATGGTACATGCATATATATGTGAGCATATTTTACACACAGATAATGAGATTATCAAGAAAATTTAGGTCTTCAAAGGATTCTGATAGTCAAATCAAACAGAAAACTTAACTAAATCATGACTCAACTGATAAAAGCCTCTTTCATCCTTTAAATAACTTAAAACAGTTTACCTAACATATGAGCCCTGATTTTTGTATTGTCTGTACAACAAGCAAATTAGTCTTCGGACCAACTTCATTATCTATAAGCCAAATGATTAATTCTCAAGCACTTCATATAATTCTATGAATCTACAAATACACTTATATAAATATTACAGTGATATCAGTCATGAAAAATAGCATAATTCTCACATACCTCACATTGATTATTTAGTTTTGTAGATGTAATATCCAGTTGTTGGTACTGTTCTTTGAGTTTAGAAAACTCAGCTTCTAACCGTGTTTGTTCTAGTTTGGAATTGTTCAATAATGTTTTCAAATTCTTATGATCGGTTTGGAGAACTTCGTTCTCTCTCAAGAGCTGGCTGTATGTATGAGCAAGCCTGGAATTAAAAGGCACCATAAAAGAATACGTGCAGATAGGAGGAAACGTATTCATGACCCACATTCCCTCTGAAGCATGAAATTTCCAGGGCTCTGTACTACTCCATAGAATACATATAAAAATTTCTTAGTATCACATACTGTAGGTAAGTCATCTCTTAGTCTAATTTTCTTAGGTATGCATTCTGTCTTTAAGCCGAACACTCCAGGTTCTCCATATGTTTAAAAATAAAGCAGGATTTCTAAATGCAGACATCACAATTAGTTTTAAGATGCCACTTTTCAAAATACAAGAATCTTACAAAATGGCTTGAATTTGCCGCCAACACAAAATAGTACAGGAATACGAACAGTGCAAACTTTGGCAATCACGGAGGTTGCACATATTGACTCTTGGGCTCCCTTTGTCCCTACTGGGCCCTGCTGTGTCCCTTTCTGAAAAACAACCTCCAGTTCCTACTAATTGTCCTCACACAATACCAGAGGTAGGAGGCATTTAACTGTGAGCCTCTTTGCCAGATGAACAAATCTTGATACCTCTTCTTGAGGGGGGAAGTATCACACTACGTAAATACTGCTATTCAGCCCGACTACTTACAGCAAGTTATACCCCAGCTGCAGGGGTCAAGCAGGGCTTCGCCACCCACCGCATTTCTACTCCTGCTGGCATTAACCACGGTTTATATTGCCCCTTAAGCAACTTGTGCGGAGTGGCTTGCTCCCTCTACAGCTCACAACCATACTGCACAGTGCTTGGCCTGGCATTCCTCAAGATGCTATGTGGAATTCAGTATCCTCAGGATATAATAATTATTTTTTGTGGGTTTGTCTCCCCCCCCGCCCCGTTCAGTTTTTCTAAAATAACGGTATTGCAGACCAACAGAGTGGAGTTGCTATAAGGTGTGGATCGTACGTGTCCTGAATTGCAGCAACAACACTTGTTTAGACTGTACTAGCAAGTGCTCAGAGCTCTACTGATACACATATCAGACCTTCCCTTTACCTTTCATTTTCATCACGAAGTTTTTTATACTCCGCTGCTACAGTTTCATGTTTTTCATTTTGCTGCAGCATTTTCTCCTGTTCTATCTTGAGGACTTTCTCCAGTTCTTCCAGCTGCACTTTCTGTTTCAGCAACTGATTGTACCTGCGAACAAAAATCACGTCTAAGTTTCTTTTTTTTGAATGACAAGAAAATAGGGAGTTTTCTTGAAAAGGTGATCTTCCAAAGGTTTAAGATCTTAATGTTATATTTAAGTAATACTCATTTTATTCGTACTAGTTATACAGCATGTTTTGCTTTTTGCTCAGGAATCACGGACTCTCATTTTACTTATGCATATTAGTATTTACCTATCTTCTAAGTCCTTATGCTCCACCTCCAGATTTTTGTGTGCAGATTTAAGACTTCCATGTTTAGCAATCAGAGATTCATACTCGGAAGCTTGCCGTTCGTGCAGGTGTTCCAGTTTTTCATGATCTTTGAGAAGTGAATCATACATTGATTTCAGATCCTCACGTTCCTTGAGCACGCATTCGTTCTCATTTTCTAAAGCAGACTGCTGGATCAACAGTTGTGCATTCTGATTCATGAGAGATGTGCTTTGAGAATTAAGGGTGGAATTTTCAACCTGCAGTCATAAACATGTGACAAGAGTTGCAAATTAATTATTTCATAGTCTGGATTATCTTGTTTATCTCCTCCTACTGAAAGATTTCTTCAGTTTAACCCTTAGCATCTTAGCAACCTTCTAGTTATTCCATTACCTGACCACCTTTAATGGGAACACTTTTTTTTCTTATATCCCAATAGACAATTCCAATTCAAAATATTCCAAGAATATTTTTATAGAAGTATGGCAAGAAAGCACTTAAGGATGTGCTTAAACTGGCAGGCGGGGAAGAAATCAAACTATTATTTATCTTCAAGTATCTGTTAAAGTGCTATCTAGATAAGACGCACATTTTCCTCTCAAATAATCAATCTACTAATCAAAATATCTTGGAGAAATGGATCACCAGTGATCCTCATATAGAAGCCAATGACCCTCATACAGAAGCCAAATCTGTGACATGACTAAAAGGAACTTTCATATTGGCAGATATTTAAAAAAAAAAATCTTTATTGTACAGAATCTCTATTGTCACCATAAAACCCTTATTGTATCCACATATCCGTTACAATGAGACTTCAAACAGTAGCATCCATTTAATAGAGGGAAAGGGAAATAAAATAGCAGCTCCTGGAAGGAACTACCCATATTCTGTTTTACTGAGGAACTGCCATTCACAGTTCTCTTCCAACAACAGTAACGTCAGTTGAGCACTTTATGTACGTGTTGCGAGATCTGGTGGAAAGTACTCTTCTTATAGAAGAGTACAATTTCTCCAACAATTATGTCAGAACAGTATTAATGTCTGTTAGTACATTAAAGCTTCAACATTAGACAGATTAAAAAACCAAAACAAACGCCAACTTTACTTTGTGTGCCTCTGCAAAGATTAACCTAATCTAATCCTTGGATATCTTAAGGAATCGATGACACCTAACATGCTTGTCATTTGACCTGTTTTAGGCTAGCTTCCTTCTTCCTACTCAAGAGATGAAAACCACACACTACTGAGGCTTCTAATACCCTCAGGGTATCTATTAAGGGGAAAAAAAAAAAATCTATCACTCCAGTGCATGCTGTTACTAAGGAACAAATCCCTTTTCTGTGGGAACTGCAGGATTCTTTGTTACAGATGAGAAAGCTGAACCTTTCACTGGAAATGAAGTAATGTCTGATGGCATGTGTATGCTGTGACACTTCCCAGACTGAATCCCGAGTTTGATTTAGTTCAGAATTCCCAGTTATCCTTTAAGACATCCTCTCTCTTGTATGGAATTTAGGGGTATCAGAAGGAACAGTAGAATTACAGTTGCCTAAGTTTTGCCATAGTCCATGTAGACCAGCTTAGTTTGCGCTTCAGATTTAACTAATAGTTAACCACTCTTATTTAAATGAACATATTTCAGCATTCATTTTGATTTAGAGTTGATGTAGAGTTGTCTTGCAACTTGCCTGAAGCTATGAGCAAAACAGCTGAATTCTCAAGGAAGCAGAACAACTCCCTTTCTCAGTCTGTTGGGTATAACATCATTCAGTCGACCCCAGCAACAAAAATTACATTGCATGGTTGGGTTCAACACAAAAAAAAGTATTAAAGGTGGAAAACGCTTCCTTCTCCCAACTCACTGCCTCAATACTTTCAAATACCTACAGTTAATTAATTCTCCACATTTATCAGATAGGAGAGGCCCGTGCTGTTGTGCAATTCACGAGGCAAAAAAGGAACTACATAGATATTCCTGTTTTTTTTGACAAATGGTATTACAAAATACTCCGAGTTCTGAATCCCAGAGATATATCCTCATCTGCTTAAAATGGTATATTTCCATGCCCACGTCCACTAATTTTTCACGACTAGACGAGCCACAGTGTGCGCACAAATGTTCTGTTCTGTTCATAGGCTTGCCGCCCACAAAGGGGAGTACTGTGCACTAATTAGATTTCAATGTGGTAGCTAGAAAGTGCATCTGTGGTACAACTGTGTTCTGCTTTCCAGAAAGAGGCAGGATGATGACTTGAGGCATTCACAAAACACATTATTTGTTGACTCGTTTAAAGACTCCTTCACTCTTTGATTTCCATCCACCCTCCATCATTTCTGACATTGTTTACTATTTCTCCTGAATTGTGGACTTTGTATTCCCTCTTTAAGTAGTTTTGATTCTTAGAGTTCCGAAAAGCATTAGATCCATTAACAAGAATATTACATTTATCAGAGGGGAAAAAAAAAGATATGTATTTAATAGCCCTGTTAAAGTATGAAGAACAACATCTGAATTTTGGCCATAAGAGCTGCAAGACTCTGTGGGCAACCATTTTTATAATTTCCGTGGTCACACATTACCTTTTTTTGCCTCTGAATTATCTGAATTCAATCCTCACATATTTATGTAGTTTTCAAAGGTTTGTTTGTTTGTTTTTCCCAAATCTTCTGTACTTACTAACATCTTGATTTTCCTCTTAGGTATGGCTTTTACTTTTTTTTTTTTAAACTCTATTTATAAAAACAGACAATATACTGAATTTATTAGAGTCTCTTTGGACACACTACTTCCCTGACCTAATTTAGAAGTAAAAAAAAAAGAAATTAAAAAAATTATCTTAGAAGACTGTGTAAGAGAATCTACTCTACTCCTAAGTATAAAGTCAAGAGTTTAAATTGGACAAATATAAAGGATTAAACCCAACCTCTAGAAATGTTATTATTCATCAGCAAACATAGTATTATTTGGCTGCCCTTAGCATAGATTATTCGCACATTACTTTCTTTTCCATGTCTGTACCAGAAGTGCAATGCGACTTACAATACGTTATTGCCATTAGCTTTAAAGCTTTCATTTGAAAAAAACTTTGAATTAATTTTGTTTTTGAAAGCAAAATAGGAAAATATTACCTGCAGCTTGGCATTTTGAGTTTGTAGAGTTGTATTTTGTTCCTGTAAAGAAACAGTCTGTCTCTGAAGTGCAAGAATCTGAGCCTGCAGATTGCTATTCTGTGTCTCAAGTTGCTTTAATTGTGTCTTCAATGCTTGCTTCTCTGCCTGCAGTGTAGCATTCTTTGAACATTAAAAAGAAAGGAAAATGAGTTCACAGCTGTTTATGAACTTAAAGAAAAAAAACCAACCCTGTTTCTCCAAAACAAACAAAGCAGCATGACTTTGCGGAGATTTACAGGGTGGAACAAAATGGTAAATCACCTTCTATGACAAAGTATCACACAGTGATATTATCACTACGGGTTAAGCTGGAAGAAATGGGTAACTAGTATTGTGCCTGTGGAGAAATAGTAGGGAAATCTCCATGACTCATGTAAATATGGATTACAGAAGAGGGATTAAGAGATGTCTGTGGATTCAAAAGGGCAAATTCAGGTTTCCATGTTTCCTTTCAAATGCTGGTCAAGTGCTTTACAGCATCTGTCAGTGCAGAATCCAGCTGCTTCATAAATTATATTTAATTCACATTCTGCTTGGTATGTAAACTAGGTGATAAATTGCATACTTTCTTAACCTTCTCTCATTCGTATTACTGGATCAGCTCACAACAAAGAATTCAAATCAGAATAATATTAAAAACACATCTTACATTCCTTTCTACTTCAATTAATCTATCTTTAACTTTCAATAATTCTCTAGTAGTTTCCTGATTTTCTTTCTCCCACTTATTGACAGGTTGATTGTCTTCTCCACTTCTTGGAGGAGAATTCTGAACCATCCTTTCTTCTTCTTGTCTTTGCTTGAGAGCTTCATAGTTCTTTTTTACCTGAAATTATTTAGGACAACTTACGTTAGGTTTAGAATTTTCCATTTTCTACATCCTAATTTATTACATGACCCCATACCACTTTTCAAAGAACAGAAAGTGCTATATACATATGTTATTGTATTTGTAATTTTTTTTTTTTTATGTTTGGGGAGATGATGTACAAATAATTTACACATACTGATAGCTTAAGCATAATAAACACTTGGCCTCGTAGTTGTACTTGTCTAACAGAAAGAAACCTCTATTTTCTATTTTATTTCAGTGCTTTCAACTGTAGCCCCAACCACCAAGGAGATCGCATTTCTTTTTTTAACCAGTCCACTGAGGCTGTTCAAGGTACATCAGTACTTCCTAGGAAATTACTATTTTTAGCATCCCAAACCAAATCACCTTCAGATTATTTATCCACCTGACATATTCAGTGACCAATGAATAAACTCATCAACAACTTTTCATACAAATTTCAACACTGGGCCTGTATTATTGCAGTCTTAAAAGGCAAGCAGTCACACCTTTGTCCTGCTTTACCCCAACAATGCCCATCTTTTGCTGTTTTACACAAAAGGTCAAGTGTAGAAATAGCAATAGCTGGTATAGGAGTAATTTAATCTTATAGGAAAAAAAAAAAAGTTGTTCTCCTTACTGTTTTAAGTTCCTGACGGAGCTGCTGGTTTAAATTTGTTGATTCTTCTAAACGAGCCTCCAATGCAGCAATTTTTTCTTCTTTTATTTCAAGAGACTTCTTAAGTGTGGATTCTAATTTTGATTCCAAAAGCTTGTACCTACTGATCAATGACATCACACACAAAGAAAGCCTGTATTTCAAAAAGTTATTTGAGGTATTTAAAGTCTAAAACATCCTGAAACAGTAGCCTCATAGCTACATTTAAAAATGCTTGAATGCTGACTCTATTCAAAAGCGTGAAGACACCTCAGTATTAATATCAAGTCCTACGTCTGAAACAAACAGAAGATGGTAGTCAAAAACATTTTTGAATCCTTCTTTCTTTTAAAACATAGCAGACATACAAAAAGCCACGTTCAGCCATACTGGTGGGGTGCTGGCTTTATTTGGATCATTAGTGTGTGTGTGTGATGACAGCACTCTTCCTTCTGGCTCCACTCCAGTGAATCCAGCGGGGACCTGAACTAAATTAGAATGTGAAGTATTTGGAGAGCAAGATTTTCATCAATTTCCATTTCCTGCCAGCTCACAAAGAGGAGGCACTAGGGAAGGAGAGGGAACACAGTACTTTGCAGGTGCATACTCATTTGATGTATGAATGTGCAAATTGCTCACTCAGCCCAGCTGCTGATATTTTAAGACTGTCACCACTCCTGATGTGTGAAGCTTCCATTTTTTACCATATTTACAATATTGTAGGGGACCTAAAAAGCCCAAACCACATATTTGGGAGAGATGTGGTCAGATTTAGAATATAATTGGTTTAGAACAGTATCTCCTGAAAACCGCCAGTGCGAGATATTCTAATGAATTATTAGCCCTTTTAGAAAATACTGAAAACCACACTCATTAATCACTTTCAAGCAGTTCAGTCACTGTACATGTGCTCAGAATGTGGAAAACATCCCACTTCTTCCCACAGCAGGATAAAATAAACCAAACCACTAATATCCCCCTTTTTAATTTTGACAACTGAAGAATCTATCAGTTTGGTGAATAGAATAGATTGCGAGAGACTCCTGAATGGACAACAGCATTAGAGCTAGTCAGGAACTGGAGCAGAAGACCAATGGTAAGAGAATTAATAAGCAGAAAGCTGTCCAGTAGCATCATGTAGTAGGATGAGAATCCTAGATTTTAAGGTATGACAAGTAATTCTCAGGAACTTAAGACCAGTAGGCAGTCTATGACTAGTAGACTAGATGGCATTTCATCTTCTTGAGCTGAAGCATATATTCAGTTGCAAATAAGAATTTCTGTTACTGAAAAGTGATACAATTATGTAGAAAACAAAGAAGGAAAAAGACTAATAGCAGAGACCCAATATCCAGTTTCCTTTTGAACACCTAATAACAAAAGATGGTACAAATTTTCCAATATCACTGAGATTTGGGTATTTCAGATTCAGGGTCAAAATCCATAAATCTTTTATCTAAAGACAACAGTCATTTGAAAGGCAAGAGGAAATGGAAAACACTTCAAAGTTAACTCATCAAACATGGTCAGCTTAGGCCCCAATAGAAAGCCTCTGAAGTGCTACCAAGAACATTTAACAAAAGAACACAAGCAGCTCTCTCCATCAGGGAGACAAAAAACGTGCCTTTTTAATTTCTGTCAAAGTGAGAGAGGCAGACCAAAACCACACTGAGAAGTAATTTTGGCCATAATGAAGCTAGCTTCCCACAGACCTGATGAAACAATTGCTAATGCCTCACCTAGGTAATAATATTAAGAAAGCAATCCAGGTACCTTTTGGATGAATGAAAAAGTTGAGAATAATGGAAAAGCAGGACAGCGGCAGAGCACAGTTTCAAACCAACCGCTTGGAAAACAAATATTCCACATTCACAATCATCCAGCTCCACATGAAGTTGTTCAAGATAGGTCTACGTTCTGGTTTGAGATGAAGCTCAAAACAGCAGCATAGCCCAAATTCCTTCACATCTAAAACTAGTTCGTCACAAGCCTGAGCTCAGAGGTAGGCTTTAGATAATGTTCTGGGTAAGCTTCAAGATACAAAGCTTACTGCACGCCTCCCCAGAGATCAGCCTGAACGGGCACATCATACCCAGCCGGATATCCAAATATCTTGTACCATCAAATATTCCATCTGCTTTTGCGGTGCTTTCACACGGTCAGTGCCGGACAATCAAGTTTGCCATAAACACCTTTCTAGACAGGCATTATCTCCTGCTGCAAGGCAATCTGCAAAGAATTAAGCATGAGCTGTTCTTATGACAGTGCAGCTGAGCCGCAAATTACAAGAGATCGAAGGCCAGCAGTAGACACGTGCCAAGTGCAGGTCAACCACTATGCAATGCTTAAGCCTGCTCTCTGGGCTGTGCTCTTAATATACAATATATACACAGCAAAAAACATGCACTGATTCCTTGAAAAAGGGAGGTGGTGGGAATGAAAAGAAAATTACTTATTTATGTAATTCCCACACACAGCTAACCTAGAAGCAAAGGAAGAAATGAAACAGGTCATGACAGGTGCCAGAAGTACGTTAAAAGTTCATTTACAGATTATAATTTAATGAAAGCTGGATAAAACTACCCATTCCATAGAGACATGTAACTCCAAATTTTCTTCCAAATTATAATTTATAGATCCATTATAACATCATTCTGTAAAATGCAAAGGAAACACTAGTACTGTATGGCCCAAAGTCATAACTCATAATGTCACAAACCAACTAACCTATGAGAAGTGAACCCACAACATCTGATCTTTAGAAGTATGAGCACTTGTAAAGCACAAGTGCCATTGGTGAGAAAGTAGTAGACTCAGAAGTCTTCTCACGAAGTATAATTTGCAAAAGCAAAATTTACAGAACAATATTCTCTCCCTTTGCGGGAGCGCTCACGCCAACCACTTGAAATCTAGAACGTGATTTAGAAAAACCTTGCTCAATCTGGACTACTTCATCTAAGCAGTTTAAGCTTCAACTCAGCTCAAGGATTGGTTCTTCTTTGTATGGTATATTCACCTAAGGTTAAACAAAATGCATGCTACATGCTGTATGCTACACAGCAATGCTTAAATCAGAAGAAATCATATTAGTCAACGTTCTGAGGACTTTTCTTAACAGAAGAACTCCTCCTCTGTGAGCTGAGAAAGGTAGATGAAAGACACTAGCAGAAAACAAGAGGTGGTAACAAATTTTTCCTACAGGATTCTGGCACCACCCCAGTAATAGAGCACTGGCAGCAAGAACAGGAAACTGAAGGAAAAAACCCAAATGTTGTTTGGTTTTATTTTGCTATAGAAGGCCCAAAAAAAAAAAAAAAAAAAAATCAATCTACATGTTCATGATATTCAGTTGTAGTAACAGAACATGACAGCATGACAGCAGCTTTTTTCTTTTTCTTTTCTATTTTTTTTTTTTTTAAAGAGCACAACTGAATGGCATCGTGAAATAAAGATTGGCTAGAAGCCCATACTGCTTTTCTCCTGTCACAAGTTTTCCCTAAATCCCTGCAGGATAAGGCAGAACACAACATACAGCAAAGGAAACAGATGTCAGGATAGCAGCTGCTTTATAACGGCAGGTGTGGTACTGATAGAGCCAGTACGAAGCTTTGGAGACGCTCGAGTATTGGATACTTCCCAGCCTGTGTAAGTGGGAATGCAAACAGTTTCCTTTTGGTAGGAAGAATTAGAAGGAAATAGTTGTAAGGAAAGAGTGAGACAGTTTAAGGTAACCATTATGTGACAAAAGCATAAAAAACCCATTGCTATCACTCAAGCAGTCAAAAAGGGAAAAAAACCACTTTGGGCCTATTATCTTTTACTGCTACTGTTCCTGCTGCTAACTAGAACATTTTTAACATTTTAATTATACATTACCTGTATCTACTGACATACTTCAAGAAATTCCTTAGCAACAAAAAGCGGCAACTCACTTTCACAGACAGCTGAATGTAAAAGCACCTCAACTACCTTATTAATTTCAAAGAACAGTAAGTTCCATTTTGGGTCTATTAATGTGCCTTAAAATCTAAGAGCACGCACAAAACCAGCCTGTAAAACCATTTTATCTTCATGAATAAAAAAAGACCCTCATTTCTACACTGTTCCAGGTAGGCCTCGACTTTCTCACCTGTCATCACTGCTCTGTTCATCATGCAAGAGGCGTTCCTTGTTTAAGCCTATTTTTTCAAGTTCGTGGGCAAGTTTTTCTAGATCATTGTTCATTTGTTGAGTCTTCAATTTTTCATTCACCAAGTCCTTACACAGAAAAAATTACAGTCAGTATTATCATATAAATAAAATAATGTAGTCTTAATTCTAGAAGTGCTGAGGCAAGAGGTTTTTATCGCTACGTGACTCGAATAACTCAATTTTACCTCTCCTTTCCTTCCAATTGTTAGCTTTCAGCTTTATCAGACATTACATTGTTAATTATAATATGATTTCACCATTGTCGTTTACTCCCTTCCTTTTGTCGAACTTCCCTTTCAAGTTTGGTCTTGAACATTATGGTGAAGGGGAAATGTTTCGGCCAGAACAAATACTAACGTGAAGAATCTGACCAACGTTCACTTAACAAAGGCTCCAGGGCAGTCTGTAAGCAACCTTACAGAATTAAGTGTAATATGATTATATTATTCAGTTTGATTATTATGATTATATAAATTTTGATTATCTAACACTTGCCCTACCGTAACCATTAAAGATGCTAATAGTGTACAGATTAAAGCATAAAAAATACAAATATTTTTCAAAAATACAAATATACTTTCTCTACGTTACAAACAGATTATGACGGAATGGTAACTAATTTCTGTTTACCTCTCGTAAAGTGACAAGGGTTTTCTTATCAATGGTAGCTCTTTTCACGAGTTCTTTATTTTCTTTTTCTAGTTCTTTCAGGCGTACACATGACTCTTTATATACAACTATTTCTTTAAATAGAGATTTATTTTCCTTTTCCAGATTACTAATTTTCACGTTGTTTTCTTCTAAAGTACTGTCTTTAATTTCTGCTTGTTGTCGAAGCCTTTTATTTTCTTTTTCTAGCTGTTTCTTATCTTTTTCCAGCTGAGAAGTCTCTTGTTCTAACAACTTATTCTCCTTTTCCAATTGCTCTAGGCGCTTACTAGAGATTTTTAACTCTTCTAAGTTCTTTTGCAGAGTCTGATTTTCAGACTCTAAGTCTTGTAATTCACTTTCTAATTGCTGAATCTTCTTATTGCTGTTTTCAAGGGCTTTCTGTAGCCTTTGGTTTTCTGTGTCTAGGCCTTGGTAGCTGACTTCCAAGCGTTCAGTTTTCTTAAACGAGGCTTTCATGAGTTCAAGGCTTTTTTTAAGTTGCTCCTTTTCACTCTCCAGTTCCTTATTTTCCAGTTGTAATTGTGCCACTTTAATGCTTGTACACTTCAAGGATTCAATCGTTCTTCTTAATTCCAAATTTTCTTCATCGAGTTGTGAATTCTCCTTTTCTAAGGATTCTAATTGAAAAGTGAGATTTTTTAGGCTATCCAAAGTTTTTTTTGAGTTTTCTGTTTTCCGTTTCCAGATCTGAGTTTTCTTGTTCTAAGGCCTCGATCTTCTCACAAGTAATTTTTAAGTTAGTAATTTTTTTCTGTAATAATTCGTTTTCCTTCTCCAGATGATGCAGCTCATTCTCGAGTTCTTCTGCTCTCTCCCCTTTCTCTTTATAGTGTTCCAGTTCTTTCCTGATTTGCTTTTTTTCAAATTCAATCTTATTTAACTTACTGCTGGTCTCTTTAATAGACTCATGAAGGATTTTATTTTCTTTTTCAATTTCTTTCATTCTTGCTTCAGCACTGATTTGCGAGCGTTGTCTCAGAGAAGCTACGGTTTGATTCAAGTGTTCGTTTTCTTGTTCTAGTAGCTTAATCTAATTTGGGGGGAAAAATTGTACACTCTGGTGAGCAACACACCAAAAAGTAATTAATGCCATATATAAACTGAAAGCTACTAAGACAATTACATCATATTTCCCTTTTATTTTAAGTTTAAAAAAAAAAAATTCTCTTACTCTACTGGTATTTATTTGCAGCATTACAAACATCGTGTACGTACACAGGTGGAAGACTGACAACAAAATAAGTCAAAGGAATCTTCAAATATCTTTCTCTTGGATATTAGTAGGTAACAGAAAAATAAAACTAATGAAGCACAAACGCAAACAAAGCTGTATCTATTCCTTAGCTTCATTTCATTTTCATTTGTGTTTACCCAGATTTAGATTATTTTTCTTAAACTCTAATTTCCAGAGATGTGTGTCCACAAAGAACAAAACTGCAGTCAAGTTCTACACCAAGTTTGAGATGGAGGGAGGGGTGGAGCCACAAAAGTGTCTTTATTTCACTTAGGAAAAAGGAAAAAAAAAAAAAAAAAAAAAAGAGGTGATCTGTGGGATATGAGGGCATCCGGATTACAGGCAGGAACATTTTGGGAACATCAAAGTTACATTAATTTTTGAGTTAAAAGGAACCCTTGGGTGTGCTGTTCCAAAACAGCTTCCAGAGAAAGTAAATCATATTAGAACTGAATTATTTTCTTAGGTAACATATTCCCAGATCTATTTCAAGGATAAAGGCAGCATTTACATCTTAATTTTTAGTATTTCTTGACTTTTTCAGTTACTCCAAACCATTTGAAGTTATTTGGGTATGTAACAACAGACAGCAAAATCCAGAAAACTGTTTAGATCAATATTTAAAAATACACAATAACATAGCATAAAGGATGTTTCAACAATAAACTGTTTTGGGGAAAAGCAAAAGTGCTAGTTGCAATGAAAAACAGACTAAGAAAATTATAGACTGTTCTTTCATATTTAAGTCTGAATGTAACTATTAATTACAGGATCTACGGCTCCGTTCCCAGCAATGACACCCTGTTCTGAAATGATTAATGAAAAACTAATTAACAGGTGTCTAAAAACACAACTTTGTAACACTTCTTTATATAAGCTGGTATGTTACTGAACACATGTAATTACTGTCCATGAATTCTGCTTCTATAATCCAAACTTAACAAAAAATCATGCTCAATGCCTCCATAATTTTTGATGAAATCAAATGAACCTTGTATAGTCCACTCCGGTAAGTTTCAGCACAGGATTTGTAAGAGACATGAAAGATGCTAACCCATCCCAGCTCCTAAGTATATTATTTCTAAGCAGAAACAGTCCCACTGAAATGTTAGTCCTACTCCAACACATTTAAAACAATGTACCTATCCCTGGTGGCTGAATTGGGACTTACAACTTATTCCAGAAAGTTTTAGTCCTTTTCTCCCTAGAGTACACTTCTAATACAATGTAGAAATCAATTATTTTAACAATGAACACTTCTAAACAAGACAAGCTGGCATATTTTCTTTAAAATCATCCCCACTGTTCTCTTTAAATGAAAGTGAAGCTTCAACACCAAGCTTTTTTTTTTCTTTTTGCTTTCTTTTCTAAGGCTGGAATTTCATTTACTGATAAAATTGGGCCTTTAAAAATTTTCAAGATTTTTGAAATACAATATTCTGTATTCCAAAATACTGTACTTTTAAATTAAACTAAAAAATGTCAATCTCATCAAGAAGTACCAGTGGAATTTATAAAAGACAGCTACAGTTCTAATTCAGAAGGACTTGATGACTAAATAGGGGTTTTCCAGAAGTTTCGGTAACTCTTGTTTCCTAGTGGCTGCCTTCCACAGGTCCTCTGAATTGCTCTGCAAAGACCTTTAGAAGGTGTCAGCACCCACTAGATACAGAAATGTCAGTGACATTCAGTACCCTCCCAAATACAGCTCGAATCTTTTACAAAGACCCGGGTGCCCATTTCTGGCAACCACAAACAAATTCTGCTATCCACCTACAAGTCACAGCTAGAAAGCATTCTAGTATCGGGGAATGCTATGAAGCTGGATACGATGGTTCCTACCCCAGATAAACAAGACTGTCAGCGACACAGGAGGAACAGTGCTCTGCTGCACTGGTCTCCGTCAGGTCCCTTGGAGGGACAGGCTGCTGTAATTCTCATTACTACTCCGACATTACTTCAAACACTGACCAGCTGTCTGGAACCTGTTTTCCTCCATTGAGAGGTGCCTGGCTCACCTCCAAAGTTCCCAATTTTCTATTTTGGCCGAGCTACACCCTCTAAGTAACTATAGCAAATGCACAGCCCATGAAAGCCACAGAAGCATTACAAAACACTAAGAAGTTCTAAAACTAACAGTAAAGCCTCAGCTAAAAATGAGTCATGCCTCTCACTGGCTGCAGGTCTTAGACACGCTATTTTGCGGCAGATATGTCCTTTTGGCAAATCTGTTACATTTACAATCCCCTTATGCCTGTAAAAAAAGTACAAAAGAAAAACAGTACAGTACAACGCAGCATTAAGACTTTTGATTCTGCTACTCACTTGTCGCTCTGAGTTTTCTCGAAGTGCCTCAAGTGTCTTTTCAAGCTGCGCCTTTTCTTTCGTCAGATCTTTACTCAAATTTTGACTGTTCTGAAGACTTTGTTTCTCTTGGCTAATTTCATTCTCTAGCTCTTCAAGCTAGGGAAAAAGAAGCAAAAATTTTTGAAGTGTACTTAAAAATGACAATAGTATTACTCTTAGCTGGGTTGAAGATACTCTTACAGAAATGAATAAAAAAGGTTAAAGGAAAGAATAAAATGGAATTTTCTATTCCTTATCTGAATCAATTCATCTCTTCTAGGAATAAGTGTACTTCTGCCAGAATTTTCTCCCTGGCTCAGAAAGTTATATCCATAAAGTACTTCTGCATAAAAAATTGGTCAGATTTTATTAAGCTCTGGATGTTTTCCCAAACCTCTTTTTTTCTTCTAAAATTCCATCTTAGCAAGATTTATACTGCTCCTTCAAGTCCCTTTTAGCTTACAAGTGTCAAATGTTGTTTGATCTTACTTCACTAGTTCAAGAGACACTTACGATGATTCCCTGGGAATTAAATATACAGGTTTCTTTTGCCAAAGGGCTCCAACTCTCTTAATGTTGCCAGACAGCAAAACTATTTACAAGTGAAAAATAACCAAGTGTGATTTTTCTGTCACATCTAAGCTATAATTAGTTACTTAGAAGCAACATACACATTGTATTTTTAAACAATCATCTGCTGGAAGGTTTATATTGTATGTCAACTCCACTGTCCACATTCCCCAATCCTAGACGAGTCCAGACATAACTTGGACCTCAGGCAAGGGGAATAGTTTTAGAAACAGATTATCTGAATCGTACATTAAATTGCTGCTAAGTAATCCTGAGAAATAAAATCACAAAAAGGTAGTAGAATGGAATTTGTTCCTCCGTGAACCAATTCATTGATCGGAAATATGCAAAAAGCATAGCATCAATTAGGTCAGTACCAGAACTGAATCTTTCTCTTAGGTTGAGAATACAAATGTTTGACCAGTCTTTTGCTTTCCTCTCTCTCTTCCTCTCAAATTCAGATTTTCCTGGTCCCTTGCTTAGCAGACCAATGCGTGTTTAACAGGGATAGTGGCACTTTCACTGGTTTTTGCAAAGGAGAAGCAACTGGCTCAATCACCCCAGCAGGGATGCAGTCAGCTTCCATCCGGGAACCAAATTCATCCATCGCCTGCCCAACTGGGCACTGGGAGTGGAGTTCCTGTGGTCACTGTATCTCGTATTCATAAGACTCTGTAGTGGCCGTTTGTTTTAAGAGAAAGCGTGTCCAGATTGAGGTAGACTATGTATACGGGATTCGTAACAGACATTTTGTTCAACTTCATGCTTTTTGCTGAAGCGATCACTGTTCAGAACATTGTTTTTAGGGGCAAGTGAGAAAAAGGACATGTTGCCAGACACCCAAAGTGCTAAGAACAGTATCAGACAATCCCAAGGATCTACTATTGCTTGCTTCATATACCTAGTCCTTTCTTTTGTACCCTCCTAGCTGTCCTTCTGGTACTGTACAGAAACTCAAAGCAGCACGCAGGCTGCTGCAAAAAATACCATATTGTTAAGAAATCAGAAAAAGCATAGAAGTATGGAATACAGTAGGGATTTCTTTCAATTTTTTTTTTTAATTATCTCTTACCCACTCTTCTCTAAGAATAGTCTAACATCTGAAATATCTGCTGAAGTAAACGCTATTTCAGAAACTTTAGACATTTCACTCCACTGTAATTAGTCCCTGTTTTTTTTCCATTTTTATTCTCTATAAATATCACTGACTAAATTACTCTATTTGAGATACATAATTTGGAGAGTAAGCTATTGTAAATCAGCACAGATAAATCTGACAAACTCCTCTCATGCACTTCCTCATCAATTCCTTGGCCCATCTTCTTTCTCAGTTACGAATGAGGAACCATGACCGAGTTTTCTGCTTAGACTTATCAGTCAGTCTTCACCTATGTACACATACTTTCCCCTGCTTAGTAATGACAAAAATTGAAATAATGTTCTCAAGTATCATAAAACACTTTCATTACTCATTATGTCCCCAATATGTTAATATTTTTTCCCCTCACTGGTATAAGACCTTTCTGAATAAAATGGTCACATTCTTACATCAATAAAAAAGCATAACTAAAAAAGAGAAAAATCCCTCTGAAGTGGTTTTCTTTTTTACCATAAACTTAGAGACACCGTAACACCATTTAGACCCTAGTAATACTTTACCCAAAATAACAGCAATTCATAAAGTTACCCTTTAGAAAGAAAATGGCAAACAACATTAGGCAACTCATACACAATTCAAACATACACTCATGATTACCTTTTTGCTAAGTCTTTGGTTTTCTTTTTCCATTTTCAGAATCCTTGAACTACTGCCTTCTACAGAACCCACTGCACTTTGCAGTTCTTCCACTGTCTTCAGCAAACTTTGGTTTTCCATTTCCAGCTTCAGTAATCTGCTTGATGTCAGTTCATTTACTTCATGACCAAGGGATTTCTGTGGCACTATAAGAGAAAAACACCATTAAGAAAAAAAAAAGGTTACTTATTACCTGGAGTTCTTGGACTTTGCATTTTTAGACCTAGGGGATTTAGAAGCCTTTGATGGTCCTCCAATGCCTTCTTGGTGAATAGAGCTAGTTAAGATTAATGACCCATCCTCCTTACCCAAGAGATAATACTGCAGATGCATAAAAGGAATTGTTCTACTCATCCTACAGTTCCTAATCACAGCAGAGATTTGTTTCTTGCCACTGAGGATGTATTTCTACATTTCCACAAATCCCTTGTATGGAATCCGGCGTATGACCAAGCACGCTATATTGGAAGAATCAAAATTTTTGCCACAGCCATCTCTGCAAACAATTACTCTGAGAAGCCTTAAAAAAAAAATCTTAACTTTGAGAACAGTAAAGCAAGACGACTCATGATCTGTGCTACAGAGTACAGAAGTTTGAATGGCAGCCCAATGTAACGCCAAGGTATTAATGGGTTTTACACTTCTGTTTAACTGAACAAGAATCACAAGGACAGACTTTTCACGTAGGCTGTATCTCCAAGGCTACATGGGAATGAGGGGGGAAAAAAACCAACAAACCACCCCAGTACACAAAACCAAACCACAACAAAAGAAAAAAAAAACAAAACCAAACTGTCACATCTCTCCAGAGGGCAAAAGACTCCATGCTTCAGAAATAAGGACCTGTAATTTCCTAATGCCGTCCAGCCTCTAAGCTTTCAATTTTTCGATTTTATCAGTTTGCAAGTATTAATACATTTACCTTCAGAAAGTTCAGTAGTCCTATTTATCTGTTCAAGTTCCCAGCCAAGATGCAATGATTCATCCATACTTTGTTTCTGAGCCATTTCTAAAGTCATATTTTCCTCCATGAGTTCCTCAATCTTCTTTCTGTCCATATCACGCTCCTTCAAAATTATTTCACATGTAACATTAAAAAAAATGTCTCAACATGCAGAAAATATTTTAGTATCTAGTATGCCACAGAGAAATGCAAAGTGCATTTTCTGATTTGCTAATACACAGTGAGACAGGGAGGAACAGACAAAAGTTTGGAGAACTTAGAAGTGTTAACAACCAGTATAGAAAAACATGCAGAGAAGAACCTCTTCTCCTCGTAACCTATGGCAATGACTACTTACTCTTTTTCAAAGTTCCCTTCTCCCCGAATATCAGGAAAGAGAGTATACATAATAAGCACAGCTTGGTAGCACACACAAAAACCAAACGGTCAGAGATGCAAAGTTTTACCTTCTCTAAACTATCGTAAGACTACTTTGATGCAAAAAGCTGTAACAGGACTGGGTCCATGGTGAGTGTCTCTCACCTGGCTCTTTATAAACCCCTCTCCCCACACATGCTACTTTAACAGGAGTAAGTTGCAGCTGCAATTCAACATTTTGCAGAAAATGAAAGTAAACAGAAGGTAATAATCTGTCACCCCCTACAGAAAACAAAAAAAAAAAACCCACCCAGGCGAATTATGACTTAATTTTTAGAATATTTACTTTTTGGAGAAGAAGTGGTTAAAAACAGAAATTATTTGGGAATATCCTTCTGATACATATGTCACTATATCACCAGAATTTGAAATATGAATAACTTGTTTTATCTAAGTATTTAAGTGACAACAGACCATCTTCACATAAAAAAAACCTGATCCTATCGTTCTTATTAATGAGTCTCTATTTCTTATCATATTTTAGCTATCCAATTAAACACTGTACTGCCTTCAGGAATAGTACTGCCTTTGCAATTTTTCCTTCCCCGGGCAGAACCAAAGCTACTGTAGGAAACCGTATCTGAGAAGTGTTAGTAAATCAAGACATACCTTCCTCCTCTCCCCCACTATTTTGGCTGGAAGTTCTTTTATTAAAAATGGAAATTAAATTCAATGCATATCAGTTGTCTTTGTCATCCTCCACTTACACTTACCATCTCCATATCATGTAATTTAGCTTTTAATTGTAGATTCTCTTTTTCTAACTCATGTAATTTATCAGAACGGGCTCGGGTCCCCTCTAATTGATCTTCCAACATTGTCTTTGTTTCTAGCAACACTTGATTGTCTTCCTTTAACTCCTGCAAGAATTAAGCAACAAAAACCCCTCACAACAAACGTATTTCCTTATTCATACAAACTTTGAGACATACCATAACTAGTTTTAGAAACATTGTTCTAATGCTAAAACATTCATTTGGAAGCTGTAACAGACTTTTTATAAAGAACAAATTTACAACAACTTCACGTAACTGTAACTTAGGAAGTTTTTATGAAAAGAAAATTTTACACAACTTACGAGAAATGAAGTAGTCACTAAACCATTAAGAATAAGTAAGGTGTTCATAATTACAATCAAACCATAAATATCTCTGATTTGAGATGCGATCTGGAAAGATGTATTGCACATATGTGGACTACAGCTAAGCAAAAGGCTGACATCAAATAAAAATTACAGGTGTCAGGCTCAAAACAAGCAGAAGTACTTCACACACCATGTAATTGAATTGTGGAGCTTATTGCTACATGATTGTGTACATGAAAAGGCTTACATGTGTTGAGAAGTTATCTAATTCATGCAAGAGAAGGCCAAAAAGCTCAAAAGTACCACCTCTGAGTATGACTTTCCTGAGCAGAGACAGCTGGAGGCTGGGGGAGCACAACAGGAAAGGATCACCAAGTGCTTGCCCTGTTCTTTTACTCGCCTCTAAGCATCTACTATTGGCCCCTGTCAAAGACTGGGGATGGATGTAGATGCTCCTTTCAGTCCATAATTTATCTTATTATCAGATTGAACTCCCTAATCTTTGGGTTGCAGGAAATGGAGAACAAAACCTAAGAGAATCATTTTCCACAGTCCATAATTAGGTTTACAGGCCACTGGGCAAACTTACTTAAGCCCAAAGTCAGGACTTGATGCTGAAAATGCAACTCCGTTCTTAAAACACAACCAGCCATATTCAAAAGGTCCTAAACAGCTTTAATTTATGTACATGGAGGATTTTTTTTTAATGGCATCTGATGAAAATAATAATATGTAAAAACATATAATTGGCAATTTTACTCATGATATAAAGACAAAACTTTTCAAACTTCAGCATGCAGTCAGCTGCAAAATCTGAAAAAAGATCAGTGAATATACATAAATATTTATCCTTCATACTCCTCCCTACAAAAATATTAAGTTAACTTATAATTATTATTATTATTATGAAGCAAAACCAACTAATTAACATCTGTCTCTTTTCAAGCATGCTTGAAAAATCAGATAGTTTACAAGCTATGAAACATGTAAACAAATTTAGGTTTGTTACTAGTTTAAACATTCTATGAAAATGAGATTTCCACTGTTTTCAAATCCTGCACACTAACCTCTTTCCCTTTACCAATTTTTTTAACCATATGCTTTCAGTCCCTCTTACAACAGCAGTAGATATACACAGTTTATAGAGTCATTCACATAGGATGATTTTCAAATAGCTCACATGCAAAGGTTCTCATACGCAGGCAGGCTGATGATGATGCTCACCACTCAGTACCTGGTTTTCCAACAGACCCACGTATGCTAACCTATTACGTCATATACAGGTAACAGCCAACAACTTTGAGGAAGTTAGAGAACATAAATCACAGCACTGGAACTCTATCACTGAGCTCAAGTTGAATAGCAATATCTTGTTTAAAGCATGTCAAACACTGAGAAAAGATCCAGAGCTGGAAAGTAGTTACCAGCCTTTGTTTTTAAGTGGCATGCGAAGGCAGCTTTGGAGCCTCCTCAAGAATGGATGTTTCAGTGACAGCTGTTAACGTCTGTATTTAGTGTATCTTCAGAAAGTTTCTTCCAATTTCATCAGATTATTCCACATTACACAGTAAGATGATAAAATTAATTGCCACAAGCAAGGCTAAGAACAAGTAATCTTAAAAAAAAAAAGGTCTTGGGAACCATGACTTTTTCTAAGTTTCAGAAATGTTTAAAGCCCTTTTAACAATGTTTTAATCTGCACCATGGACCTTCCCTCTCACTACAGTCTATTGTTAACTACTTTACACTGCAGTTCGCTTGGAAAAACTATTCATCTCGTTTTCCATTAAAAAGCTAATAACTCCCGTGTCAGTTGATATGCTCTATTTCTGATTAAAGCTATTATTAGACATTTTGGATGAAGGATCTACAATTGAACATTAGAAAGATTTGGTTTTTGCCTTGCAGTTTTTCACCTCTCATCAACAGTAGCTTTTGTCAGTAGTAGCTATTTTATGCTGTGATACATGAAGTATACATTCATTAAAAGGTTTTAACTTTTAAACATTCAAAGAAAGAAGTCTCTTTCCAGAGGATGCTGTATCATTGGTCATTAGTATTATGACATTTTTCAGATGCGATAACTAGAATATTGGGGATATTGTACCATGCCTAGGCAGCAGTTCAGTGGGAAGAGGATCTGGAGGTTACCACAGATCACAATGTTGAGATGTTGCTTAGGAGTTACTATATTAGAAGGTGTAGAGAAGTTATCTTTCCACAGTATTCAGAACTGGTAAAGCCATAGAGCATGAGATCCAGTTCTAGGGACTCAGTTTTAAGAAAGATAGGAATTAAGATAGAAGCCAGAGAACAGAAAAAACACCTTGTAAGGCAGCATGCTGTGGGGCTGCAGAGCACAAAGAGCTAGAAGAGAGGACACGTGACATGTCACAGTCTTCAGAGAAGAAAAAGGCTGCTATGAAAGGCTGTGGACACTTCATCGCTCAGGTCTTAAAGCACCGATTAATGCCAAGCATTCATCTGGAGTGGTATGGGTACATAAAATACCTTGCTTAAAGCAGGACTGAATGAGTTCCCAAGATCTCATCCAGGCCTGTGAATCCAAGAGGCCACATTAAATGAAGAAGTTATGTAAAATTATTCTGTGTCATCGTTTACCCTAATGTCTTGGGTTTGCTTTTTGGTCATTTTTACCCTAAAGAAAGGGCTTCACGCCAGTATTTCAATAACTACATCTAGGCAACATAATATTTTTTCCAACGAGCATTCATTTAGAGTCCTCCCTGCTTTTCTAGAAGTCTTTTTTTTTTAATGAGCGCCTTGAAAATTTCTTTAAACTTTCATTAGTTTTGACTCCCACAAGTAATTCTTTTTTTCCCCACAAACTCTGCCACCTTGGCATCTGCCCAACAAGTGTGCCATTTACAGACAGAATGATGGCCTAATAAAATCCTGCATGCTGATGATTTGTTTCCTAAACTTCTAATTCATGACAGAACTGTAAGTCTTTCTTGCCTAGTGTCAGTGCATCTTTTTTTAGTATATTTTATCCACAGAATGCTGTCGTCCTATACTCATTTATGTGTATAGTCACTATTTCCCCAACACTTTACTTAGAAAAATGCCTTCTCTTAGGAGACCCACAAGAAGAGAAAGAAATTTACAGCATATTTTTAATTAATTCCTCCTTGAGTTTCTCAATACATAGTATATATCCTAAACAGAGGCTCCTACTGGTCTTGCTAGCTTAGAGCTATGGTGAATACTGCTGACTTCAAACGAAACTGCATGGCATTAGACACAGGGACTTTTTACCTAAAAACTGTGGTCTGTGGTTTATCACAAAAGACTGACTATCGTATATCCCAGAGCAAGAAGGTATAACACTGTTTTCACGTCCCAACATTTAAGTCATCAAAATAACTTTGAAAGAGCCACAGCAAACAAAAAATGATGGTTATTCAGTATTTTTTTTCTCTTAACGTACCTCCACTCTAGCTTTATAGAATTCAATATCATGCAGCCTCTCTTTATATCGGCTGACTTCACTTTCAAGCTTGTCAACTCGAATTGCTTTCTCACGAAGAGCATCTAATTCATCTCTATACACCCTGGCAGAACGGGCATCTGAGAGTAAATTCATATTCTAGAAAATACGAAAATACCAAAATTAAAGGCAAGAATACTGGACAGTACATGCTGAAGGATAACATAGCCGCTTCATTATTTAAATCAAGAGTAGTGTAGAGGGATATCGTAAGTTAATCCTGAGAAACGTAGAGAAAACAACCAAAAAAATATATATTTTAGAGGCTCAGTCCAGATGATGTATTTCCAGGAAAACTGCACTGGCCTTTTTCAAGGAGAGGTATGTACACATTTGTAAATTGCAGAACAGCACATTTCTTTTACAGGTAATATTCTCAAATGACTCCCAATAATTTTATACACTCATATTGTAATAATAAATGAATCGGATATTTTCCCTCATTTTCAACACATAGACTCAAAGTATAAAGAAAAACAGCCAAAATTTGAGTGCATGGTTCTTGAGAAAAATTCAGTACATGCACACTCACAGGATATGTTGGTGGTAGATTTCTTTAATGGGGAAATAGAAAAATTAAAGAAATGCTAACCTAACTCAGAATATTCTTCCAGCATACTAGACCAAATAAAGGAATAAATTATGCAAGATCACATTCAGAGGGCACAATAAAAAACAGCGTGAAAGCATATTTCTTAATTAAAAAAAAAATCCTTCTGGTGGCAGAAGTTTTTTTTGCCCACTTTATTTTAAACAACAGTTTTACAAAACCTGTACCTCTTGCTGAAGTCTCTTTAGTTCACCTTCCATCTGTTCAAGTTCTTGTTTACAGTCAAGCAACTGCTCGGTCTTTTCCTCGCTTAAAGGAGAAAATATAAAACACAGTTAAACATGACTGCAAAACTTGATAATTATCATCTCATTTGAGAACAAAATACTGAGATTCATGAGACTTCCCTTATTTAATCCAGAATTTCAGAGTGTAAAACTTAGGTATGCCATTATGCTTTAGACATTCTTTAGGTTTTAGTCTATATCTAATCTTTTAAATTTGGCCAGATTTTTCATAGTCCTTTAAATTGTTGTTCACTAAGATCTCTTAGTGATCTTATGCAGAGCAGAAAACATTAGGGTGCAATAAGGGAATTTTTTGTGATAAGGGATTTTTTTTTAGTAAGAACACCCAGACAATACACATAAATGTGTACCAGGAGATTCACATCCAAAAGTAAACTTAGAATAATTTCAAAATATACATTCAAAAGGTCCGAATATTTTCCAGGCGAACCACACAATGACCACTGACGCATCCTGTCACAGATCAGGTAAAGCCAATTTTAAAAGCACTTTTATACTTTTGTATTTTTCTTTCTCTTACAGAGAAGAATTAAGGTTTTCAGGTGCCTTTACTCATTAAAAGAAGATACTGCTTAATAACCTTAATTTTATGAAATGCATAATGAATTTTAATTTTATGGAAACAATGCAGTGTCTGTTTTGTCTATTCAAAAATTTGTAATAAAAACAATTTGACATAGAATACTACAATTCTTACAGGACTCATTCTTAAGTTCCAGCTAACACTTATTTCTCAATGCTCAAAAAATTAGTTTGTTAAAAATGAGTTCCTTAAACAATGATTAAGTGCAAGGGAAATATTTAATTCTCTCAAAGACACAGAATACCTCATGTTCAAAATTCAATTGCACCTCAGAACAAACAGTATTAAAAAACCTGCCATATCCAATATTGTATACCCCTAAAAGATATACTGTATATTCAGACATGTTACTATATTATTTAATATTTTGGAATACAAGTATGAAACAAAACAGAAAAAGGGGCAAATAAGATAATTTAATGGACTGAAATGTATAATACAATCTAAAAGTAATCATACTAACAAAAAATGTTTTAAACAAAACTAGAACAGTTGTTTTTAAAAATGAGCCAATCTCACAATGAATGATCTTTTTGCAACCATACTTTGTTTCAAAAAGGTCTTTGACAGCCTACAAGTATACAAGGGTTCATCTATGTATAGCTCACTGCAACACCCCTGTCCACAGCAGATATCAAAGCCTTCCCTCTACACGGCTGTTCAGAAACCATACAGAAATAGAAATGTATTCTGTATTATGTTAGATTACCGTAACTTTTCCATCAACATTCATATTCCTATATTATTGTTCTACATAGAAACTCCACAACTGCAAACCGCACACCTAATTTTCTATATTAAGTCCTGTGTGTTTCTATATTACAAGCCTCAAATCGCTGTTTTGCATCCAACTGTTGGTATATGGTGCTACAAAGAAAAATAATCTTTACAGACCTTTTGTATGAAATTACATTAGCTGCAGTGCATACTAAACCAGATAGGAAGGTTCATTGCCAAAACCAGATAATAAGTAAATTTTAAGCTGAATATTTTCAACTCTGGAATGACTCTAATTTTAAATTTATCAAATACATGCAGCATTTAATACCAAATGCCACAGAGAGAAGTTAATTTATCAAAGTCTAGTATTTTAAATATACTGCTACGCGTAAAGGAAATTTATTTACGAATTGAATTCAAATAGAGTGCAAAATGTGAAATTTTCCGAGCCATCACTGTTGCCCTAATTGCATGCTTCAGCTACAGACTAGAGAGGATTGTACTAAATTATACAGAACATACCAGTGTTCACTGTTTAGGCTATCTATTAACTGTCAATCAAGCTAATAACAGCAATTTTTTCACTAATTTTCTTGGTGCAGCTGTTTATAGAATATCCTGGGCGGGCTCATTTCAGTAGACACATAATAATACAGACATCAGAAAAAAAGAGCCATATCTTTTTGTCCTCTATTCTTCATGAAGACCAAGATGTAGTGGGGGAAGGGGATCCTCTGAGTAAATCAACCAGATACTTAATCCAGCCAGCTAGAGATGATCTGATCAACAGACTCTGATAAGAACAGACCAGCAAGCTGATAATTGTGACTTACGCTACCTTCAGCTTTTAATTTAATTTTACTTGTCTCCTCTCTCCATGAGATACGCTGGAATAAAAAGCTTTATGCTGTTTCTAAACTACAGGCAAGTTACTATACATATTGAATCTCTTCAGATTTAACATCTGTATTTTAAGTTCAAACTGCACATCCTTCACTCTGCTAAAACAACGTTACACATCACTATAGGGAGAAACAGATTCTCCACTGATCTGCTCTTTAAGTAACTCCTCACTACTGCTCAGATCTGTTCCTAGACTATGAAGACAAAGTACCCACTGATACTTACTTTTCTTCATAAAATACAAGGGATGAAAAAGGTTTTCATTAGAATATGAAAAACAAAGAAACAAAGATCTTTGTTATAATTGGACTGATTTTTTTCACAGTACTTGGATGAAGTGAAGGAGGGGAATATACCCCTTAGCTAAGGGGTCAGCACCAGGGGGAGAAGAGAGCACTCCCTTAACTGCATGAACATAGCAAGTTAGAAACTGTGAGAAATCATAACTGACCCAAGCTATAAAATTTACTCGTTTTACAAATTACATTATTCCTTAGCCGTAAATAACCACCCCCTGCCAGTGAACTCAAAGTCTGTTTCACTGCATTCAGGTTTGCAGTGGGTCAAGAGATTTAGTGCAGTTTGGTTTGCATCATTTTCTTTCTTTCTTTTTTCTCCATAGAGTGGCATGGCAGATAGAAGTGAAACAGTATTGAAGGGCAGGAGAAAACAAGTGGTGTGCAGACAAGGAATCTTCTACACAGAAAGAAGCAAAGAGAGGGGGGACAGGAGATTATTCTAATGATAATTTTTTTCCTGTCTGCAACAAATTAAAGTGTTTCATAAACCATGAATGAACCATAGATGACTGTTTCTTACTACATTTCCAACAAGAAACAGGTAACTTAATCATGCTGCCGATAAGGAATCACTACAGCACTATCTCCTTTTTAAAAGGACATTTTTGCCACTAATCCTTGAATGGCAAGGACACAGCTCTTGGTTCCAGTCCCTACCTGCCTGCCCCATGCAGCTGTTCTTGAGTGCGTCACCCCATAATTGCCTCAACTGCAAAGCTATTCTCTCAGAAACGTATATGAATACAGGTATATTAAAACCATAGTCAGACATTCAATTAATGATAACGAACAATAGAGGAAGCACGAAGAACTCTCCTCTGAAACAACAATATGGACACAATACATAAAAGAAAAAGGCAACGCGGCATTAGATCAGCCATGAGTATTTCTATAAGACAATTTACATAGAGCAAAGAGCCCATGACCGTATTGTAACCTGCTCCAGAGATTGCTCAAACATATAGTTTTTCCAGAAGGTTGAGAGTACAAAAGATACAAAATTACCACAGCACTAGTTCACTGATTTCAGTATGTTTATGGTTAAAACATCAATAGAATTCATAATACAAATTAAGACAAACACAGATGAAAACTCGTATTTGTCACACTGGTCCACAAATATGCTTACATGCTAAAAATATGCTTCTGAGGTGCAGTAACTAAAAAAAAAGGGCATTTTAAAATGCAATTTAACATTTGAAAGAATGGAGATTTTGTCTACAGAGTAGTACTATTGTGCAAAATCGACAGGGTTTTAAAACCCTACAACTCTCAACACACTTCTGCAATCTATGGGTACTCACAGCTCTTGCCTAAGCCGCCTTATCTTTGCTTTGGCATCTGCTAGCTCTACTGACAGGTGCTGTCTGCTTTCAGTGCGTTTCATGCCAGGAGATCCACAAGGTGATTGTGCTGCCGATGCGTGAGGTAGAAAACGGAGACAGTCCCGTTCTTCTGAGAGTTCTATGATAGTCTAAGAAATTAAAGAAAAAGAAAAAGAGAGGAAAAAAGTACAAAATTGCGTTCAAAGCACCATTTACATGTCAGAACCTAGTATCATTCAATGCCTTAATAAATCAAAGACTGAAATGAAGCAAGACTAATGGAAAAGTTTTGCCCTAAGTTAAAAGCCTTACGCACACCTCTATACCTAAAGCAAATAGTCACAGCTATTTAACAGTACCATTTGGCTATTTTTAAACTACTCAAATTTAGACTTTTAAGTCCACAAAATTATCAGTGCTTAGAATGGACTGGGTAATGAAATTGGCATGAATTCCTTGATCATGAGGATAAATACACATCTCTAAAGAAACGGGTGTTCTTCAGTGAGCAGCAGCATCCTTTGCAACTGAATAAAGCATCACACCTATAGGAACATTCCTATTTCATCATATAAATAAAGATGTTATCCTAATATGAAGGCCTCTTGTGTTTTAAAGTTACTTTTCCTTCGCATTGCTAAAAAGGATTACCACACATCCTCTCCCCTCACAGTTAAGTTTCTGTTTTATCAAGGCTGTGAACTGGGCAGACGGTTGCTAACTGTCAAAGGAATATCTGGAATAATTGCAACATTAACATATCCACACTCAGTACTGAGCAGCAAATCTGGGACCACCAAGATGATTCAAACTTGCAATTTTTATTAAATACATTTCTGTTTCTTGATTCTCACACAGTACAATGATTGTTCCTCATGATAAGCTTGTAAAACCTCCTCTCCTAGCATGAATTCTGCTCCAGTTCACTCAGTGCTGTACAATAGGATACAGTAATGTAACAGGCATCTTTCAGTGACTGGCTTGCAAACCAAGGGGTTACTGATTCCTGGAAACTTCAGCTGATACAGCTTTGGATTTTCTGTTTTCAACTACAGATGAATGCTATTCAAAGTTGTTTCAGACTCTGGTTACATGAAAAAGAGCATCTGCTATTACCTTTTCTAGTTTGTCACCGTATTCAACAACCAGTATGCACACCGTAACTACCTGAAACACCTTTCTGGCAGCAAGGAATCCTTGCTTAAATATGCTAACAGAACATACATTAAACTATTAGTTACAAAAATGGTAAGCTGTATCATTTTCAAGAAATTATTTCTTCTACTTCTCTCAAGCAACAAACCCTATCCATACCTCTGAGTGCTCATCTCTTTCATCTATTAGTCTTTTTAAATGTAACGCCATATTTTTCAAGAGAGGTTCAACATATTCTTGTGTCAATACAATGACATCCATCCACTGCAGATCAAATACATTTTCCTGATTATGAGTTACCTACACAGAATGAAACGGAAGAAAAGAAACATCCTCTTTAAATTATAGGAGTAGAAAAGCAGCATAAGAAAAAGCTGAAACTCTATGGGTTAAATTCTCTAGACATGGTATGAAAAAACATCTAAAACAGATAAATTGTATGTTATGGAATAGCTTCTTATCTAGAAAGGAGTACCTCATGCTTCTGGCAAAACAAAAAGCAAACAGTAGCTATGACATAATATATATTACATATCACATACATGGAATTTGAATTATACTTTATAAATAAATTTGCATATGAAAATGACATTAAACTAAAGTAGCTGTAATTCTAAGAAATTCTTGGAGCAACATACTTGCTCCCTAGTACTGTTTTAACAATGTAATCCAAAAGAGCATGATCATGAAATATTTTGTGAATCACGTTAAAAACATAAAGGCGATTTTTGCTTAGTAAAACCACTAGATATACAAATCAGGTATTTGATTTACTTTCTTTTGAAGAATTGCAATTAATCGTCTTACAATATGATATTCCACCTCCAAAAAAAAATTAAAAGCACAAAAATAACAATATACCTCTTGAATATGGGCTGCAACAGCTGCTCTAGTGTCAAAATCCAGACCTTGGATTCTTTCAATAAATTCTTCTTTTTTCTGACACTAAAAATAAAGATACCTATTTTATATACATACATATATATATAAAATCACACGGATTTTCATTCTTTCTTTGTATTTCTAAAAGCTAAAAATGATAAAGCTGACATTACAATGATCACACTACTAAATTATTCAGTAATTTTGTTGACCAATAAATACTTGGTTTATGCCACGTTACAGTAATTATAACCACTTTCAACACTAATAAAACGACAAAGAAAAAAACAGCTATTGAAATGTGGCAAGGAAGAGGTTTCTTAATAGCTACTTATTCAAATTTTATGACTGTGAGTTCCAGAGTTATTTTTTCAGTGTCCTCCTCTAGTACTCAAGTTGCTTATTTAAGTTGTTAAGAACATAGGACTGATTGTTTTTTCAGTTTAATTAGCTGAATGGCACAAACTTTCCTAATAAGAACAACAGTCCATCAAAAAGTTTCTTATATACGTGAAACAGTTTCAGTAAGATAATATCAGCAAGATAGTTCTTCAGTACTTTACCATTTTCCTCCTTTCTTTACAGTATCAGGTGAATTAACAATATCAAAATTAATAAACTATTAGAAATCCTACATACACAGTTTGCTATATTCATACAATAAAATGTAAGAGGTGTACAGTTGTAGCCATTTGAACTGTAAGAATAACCAGGTTTTCAAGGAATGCAATAGTACCACTAGAGGAAGGAAGGTCAAAGTTATGTACAACCTCAGGTACTAAAATAGTAAGAAAAAAAAGAGATCAGTAACACTTAAACCATTCCATGCAGATGTAAACATAATTAAACTTACCTGAACTGCACAACCAAGTAAAAGCAGGAGGAGTTTTTTTACTTCTTCAGTACCTGGCTCTAAGAAGAAAACAAGAACAAAAAAGGGTAGGTGTAAAATGGTAATGCGAGTTTCTTCCCCTACCCTCAGAAAACATCAGCTTTACTCATTATTTTCATATAATCTGTGTTAACCAAGTTTAGAAAACAAAAAGATGAAGAAACCCCCATTCTTCCAGCTTTCAACTTAGTCCTTTTTGCCATTTAACTGCCAACTTTCAGTGTTGACAAATAGCTTAGCATCCATAGTAGTTCCAAATGGAAAAAACCCATCATTTCAGCCCTTCATAAAGCAAAACTTAAGAGTGAAACTTTCAGAAGTGCTTTGGAGACCTACAATCAAGTTTTCAACTGCAATCTCAAGTATCTCAAGATATTTACAAAAGCACTTAAATTATTTGCCACCCCCAAGCTGTAAGAGTTAGGTGACAAGTTCATGTAAATTCTTTTATAAAACTATTAGATATTCATCTGTACATCTGAAAATCAGAATGTATTTCCAAATCTGGCTTTAAGCATCTTAATCTCCTAGAGAAGCTTAACTTAAAGAACTCTGTTTACAGATTAGTGAAGATGTATCTTACTTTTTACACTCAAAATGTCCTTGTCCTGCTACTAAATATATGCTATATCTAGGATATAAATACCACAGAGCAAACGCTTTAAGGATGGCAAAATAGCTTAGGCTAGTCGGAATTAAACTCTATATGGTCATATATCCTTTTGCTTTACGGAAAACACTAGCCATCGGGCTATCTAGGAATAAAGGGGTCCTAATAGCATCCTTTCTACAATATACTCTGGATTTTAGCCAATAGTTTATTTCATTGTTAGCTAACCAGACAAAAGCTATGCTGTCAAACATAATAACGCTGGGTCTGGCTAGAAATCTGACCTTTATTCTGCAAAACTGTACTCTGCAACACAGCTGGTGTAACTACTACCATCACCAACAGATTCACTCTGTCCAAATAGCAAACACCACCGTGAATGTCCAGCATGTACTAAGGTATGCATAGTCATTCTTGAGCCTGACCGAAGTTACTGAAGTCCCTTTTTTTAAAGGGCTCCGTTGGTAATCACAGATGATCTCCAGTAATCACGAGACGATTATAAGCACCTAAAAGAAAACTCAACCAGACCTTCTTTCCAAAATGGCAGTTTGCAATCTTCTTCTACATTGGGCAACTGAGCCTATTTTGGATGAACCCCCACATACAAAAGATGTAACCATTCGCTTACAAGCACTTGAAAAATTGTCCTTTGATTTGATCCACTACAGTATTTTGTAAGTGAAGTAAATGTAAAGTCCTTCTCAAAAAGTTAGATATGAGGTAATCTTGATCAAAAGAGGAAATTAAAAAGAAATCAAGAACAAACCTAGAAGGATACAGAACTATTAATGATTTTGACTAGCTTTCAGTAGAGTTAAGCCTGCTGCCATAAAGCAGAGATAAAAGACAGATGCTAAAGTTCTCCACCTTCCTCACGGCTTCAGGAGTTCCCTGTGCATTATAATATTAAGTAGAGAGCCTTTTTTCAACATTGACTCAACCTGCTTCTTTCAGGAGATATGTATAATCCCAATGAACATTTGAATTTTTCAAGAAAGGTTTGTCAAGTAGATATGTTGCAAAGTACACGAACTCAAATGGGAGATCTTTAAATCATTTATACGGACTTCTTGTAACCCAAAGACTCGAGTTGCGAAGTCTTTTACGCAGAAATAGGAAACATGAATGAACATGTTTCATCAGCAGCATGCTACTTCAGCCAAAGAAGGGGAATTCCACCTAGCTGCCTGTCTTAATCAATAAAGGTTAACCAGAATATTGTAAGAGAAGGAATCCATCTCAACATCTTATATCCTACAGTCATTTACCCCAGTAAATTCATCACACTTTTTTTTTTTTTTAAAGCAATCCCTGAACTCCTCTTTGGATGCTCATTTGCTCACTGCTTCAGCATCTCTTGACTGGCTTTTAAAAGCCCACCTGAGTATTGTTTCCATGCCTCTCCCCCACATTCCCGAAGGAACATGGCAAAATATTGAATAACCTCAGCTTCCCATTGCTACCAACCATCTTGTATGTTTTTCTTCCTTTTTCTCCATCACAAATACAGAAATAGATGATTCTCTTCCACACCTTCCAACTTGCCACTTGAACCCTGTCCCTACCCTATCCTACCCTTCGATCGTCCCTGCACTCGCTCTTATCCCTAACTTTCATACCCTCTGTAGCCTTCCACCCTCCCCTGGCTTGCTCCCTCAGAAATATGAACTGGTTTTAATCTCTCCTCTTCCCCCATTAAAGAACATTCACCTCTTCATTATCTCCCTTCCCCTTTTCCTCTGTAATTTAACTTAACATTTACAATCACAGCCTGTAGCTCTTCTCCTCCAGTTCTCTCCTCAAACTGGCTTCCTGCCAATTAGCTCAACTGAAATGTTTCTTGATAAAGTCTCTGATGACCTCTTTTTTACCAGAGCTCAAATCCAGCACTCTATCTGCATTCTCCTTGATTAGCCAACTGCCTCTGATAGTCAAACACGTTTCTCTTCCTGAAATCTTATGTCAAATACATTTCTCTTCCCGAAATCTTATCTGCCCTTGCCTTCTGCAATTTGTCGTCTTCTGGTATTTCTCTACTAATTCCTTAAGTGCGAAGTAGTGCGAAGGGGAAAAACTGGGAGACACTCCTGAGAAAAGTCACAGCTACAGCCTAAGCTTTAGTGGACCAAATCCTAATCATTATCAGAAAACTGACTTTTACTATGGGGGCTCGCCTTGATGCAATCAGATTTACACAGCACGTCTCTCAAAAGGTCACTGAGGTTTGATTTCGCTACACTTGCCCACCAAAGAAAAAAAGCTTAAAAATCCCTGTAGGGATGAGGTCCTCTGAAAATTGACACAGCAAGAGCAGTCCTAACTTTCAAAGAGGAAAGGTTCTGGATAGAACCCAAAAGAACAGGTCTATCTTCTGATTCAGTTCAAACTCTATGATGAACTCAGGCAGGAATCTGAAACATCTTCAAGAATATTGTCCAGACACAACAATTTTTTTTTTTTAATATGCGGGCTATGCTGCAGCAAAGTCTGTATTCTCTCACAATCCAATAAAGTCCCCACAGGAGAGCAATGCATACGCCACCAGAGGTTCCAGCTGCCAAACCACAAACGCTACATAGACTTAGCTGAGGTGCCGAAACAGGAAGAAGCTTTCTTAATGACTAAAGCATTGGTTTTTATGTATACAACTGAATACTAAATTATCTTTGTGGGTTTTTGTGGTGCATTTTTAATAAAATTTCATCTTACACTATACAATATTGTTAAGACATACTTTGTCTCAGTATCTTAAAGAGAACAAAAAAATGTCACTACAAAAACAATACTATGATCAGGTTTTTTTAATTTGTTCTTCCACTAAATCTGGTCTCCAGGCAAAGCCATGGAGTCTTTCGAAAACCTTAAGTCTGGAATCAAAATACAAAAGCATGATGGATTCTATTCTTTTGGAAAAGACGACACCACATTCACATTTCTTGGTGCGTATGATAGATTACAGCATCTACACATATAAAAACTTAAAAGGCTGTGACCTCAGAAGCAAAAGCAGCAATATTCAAAAGCAGAAAGTGAAAATAAAAAAAATTAAATCAAGTTACCTACATAAATGGGATATATGCAGATGGGATATGGAAAGTATCAACGTTATGAACCCTGGAATTGAAAAGTGAGGTAACACAGATGGTTCTTCTTGCTCATGAGAAAAATCTTGTCTCACAGACACGGAAGCATGGCATATAAGACATCTTAAATAAAGAAAAAAGCCAGGGGAAGCTACACAGCCTGTTAGAGTAGTTCCTAACCTCTCTGCTGAGGTGCTAGAACATCAGAAGTAGAACACCTGGGACACATTAGACCCAAGAAAATAAATTCTGCCCAATCCATAGTGGCTCCATGCAGGCCAGGTGTGTCTGCTCCGTGCTTCTGGAATTGAGAGCATGGTGCAGAGATTCCCAAGTGGCTGTGGATAGTCAGCTGGGTCCATACAGGCTAATTTTCTTGGTCTGAAAATTGCAACTCTCAGAGCTGGAAGCAGAGAAGGTGGGGGCATGGAAAAGACAGTGTCAGTTCAGGGGAGAAAGCAAGAAGGTAACTGCAATATTTTTCAGGTAACGGTGCAAGAGAAGCAGGAAAGTTTTGGGGAAGGAAAAACAAGGATTAGGTGCTGGATCAAGTGAGATGCATTGAACTGCCAGTTTTCTCAGGGGTGGTTTAGGTAAAGAAAGTTGAAAGTGTAGTAGCTGGGAATATGTGAAACTTATACTTTGTCATATCAGTGGCTCATTGGTTGCTGGGAAATGCACTTCGTTTCAGTATAAATCCTAATGACAGCCAGCACTGAGGTTTGGACAGAACACATTTTTGTAAAGTGCGGACCTTCGGTGTGAACAAAGAAAATGTTACTCATCATTATTAAACCACCTATTTGCTAAAATTACTTACACTATCTTCTGTTGAAAGGCTCAATCCTATATGAATTTTATTTCCAGGGAAGTAATACAAATTATTATACTGATATAAATTTTCATCTTAGTTAAAAATAAACTTACCAGAAAAAGGATTTTTTCCAATTATTAATACATTTGGCAAAGACATCATGATCAACTGCTGCAGATTCTCCTGTAAAAGTTAATTAAAATATTATTTAAATCGTATGTATTGAACAAAAGCAAACATCAAATACTAACCACCACTAAAGAGAAATTAGTATTACATAAGTAGTTTAAAATTTTTCTGTCTTAATATATACATATTCAATACTTAATTATTTGGACACTAATAAAAAAAACTTACAAGTATTAATTACTTCTACAAAGGCCTTGTTTTATTGGTTTGCAAGATCACTTCAACATAGTAAAATCCTCTCTGGCAATGAGCTGGCTTATGGATCTTAAGCCAACTAGATGCCATCTCTCAGAATGTAGCAAAACTCCTTTAAATTATTAGTGTTCACATTTGTCTGACTAGCTTATTGATAGATGGTTATTTTATTTGCCCTAAGGTGCATTTATACTACAAAAGATCAATTTCCTCTATTTCACATCCATAGTCTCGGGGGCCTCGCCAAAACACAGATGTGAAAATTACAGGGTTTTTTGCTGCAGTTATGCTGGGACAATCCTAAATATAAAAGTACAAAATCTTATTTGCATGATCAGGCCGAGTTTTATTTTGGTAAATCCCACACACTCAAGCAGCAGCTTTGCCTATCTATTCTATAGATTGTATCAATCGGTAGTTTCTGTCAGTCAGTAATGGCTGTAATCAGGTCAAATCCCCCGTCTAGACAGAGCCTAATTCTTCTGAAGCAGAATAGTCTTCCTCCTGTTCCCAGATGTTTATTCACAGCAGATGCCACCCTATCGGCAGCTCCAGAGTCATGCGTTTTGTTTTTCCACAGCGACAGATTCATTAATGCATAAAATGTTCATACTCAAAAGCAACGTATTCCAGAACCATCACCGCTTTACATCCAAAAGGCACATATTAGGTGTCATGTTGTAAGCTAAAAACATAACGTAAGTCAACTCATTTTATGCCAAATTTGAAAAATGACAATATTACTTGAAAAACACCTGTGGAAATTATTAGCTATAGCTGTACTTGAAAGTTCTCACCAGTTAATATAGGACGTGAACAACTGTATCTGAACTGATTCACACCAGACTGAAAAATATATACTCTCATTGCACATGCCTAAGGCAAATTATAAGGAGGGAGAAAGTAGCTTTGACCTACTCAAATATCCTGACTTTCAACCAACCATGACTCTTGTACTTCTGAGATCTTGATAAAGACAATTTTCATATTAAGAAAAAGCTGACATGCACCACAGGAAGTTTTAAAGCAACAAAGAACAGATAAAATATAAGGGATTCAAGGAGCATTTATAGCTACTACAAAAGAAAATCACATACTTTAAGAAGTGGGGGCTTGGGGCCTTTGTTGTTTGTTTTTCTGTAATAGCTCAAATAATTCCATGATGCTATTATAAAGCTTTTCTTACTGTGAAGCAGAGTACAAGCAGGTGTAACCAAGAAATCTGTCCTCTGTGGACTAATGACATTATCACCTCTTTTCTTACAACACCTCTACCTTGCTTCAGAGACGTCTACCACCTTTTCTGTCACACGGTGTTAACTTCGTCAGTAAGCTCGGTGCAACTGCTCTCAATTTGTGTTTACTTTTGAAGTGACTGCTTCTATTAAAAACCTGAAATCGGAACCTTTGTGTCCCAAAATTCACGTATTTCTTTTTAACTGTTGTTTAACCTGCAAAAATAAACTAAGCTTGTTTACAAAATTCTGCCTTGCTTATACAAACTCTTAAGAGTTCATTAGCATTTATTTTATTAAAGACTCGCACATCATCTGTCAAATGAGGCTGACAGAGCACCCACGAGAGTCATGGAAGCTCACTGTATTAAACCTCCCAAGCCTTATAGGGGGATCAGGTCTCCTGAATCAGCTGCCGAGAACAATTCCACACTTATGCTGCCAGGAAACGTACAGGCTCAGAAGATTGGTTTGGGACCTACTAAGAGTTTGGTGATGCTGTAAGGAAGTAAAGCAGCTTCATTGGAAAAAGAAGACGCAATCGTAGTTACAGAGAAGAACAAAGATGATGCAAGAATAAAAAAACCTTGTATAATCTAACATGACATCTTAATTTTGAATGTTATATTCTATCAGTGCAGGGGTTTTTGACAAGTACATATACAACACTGATGCAATTATTTGCTAAATTGAGAGAATGTTTCCACAGATGTTATAAAAACACATAGAATAAACTAGCATGGACAAGCTCAGAATAAAAAATTTTAAAGTCAGTACAACATAATGCTAAAAATTAAAAATCCCCATGTCCATTAATATCTCATTCCTGCTGTAATATTCCAGACATTAACTAATCTCCTATCTCAATACAGTGATTACTTCCCATGTTCCACTGCTCTCAGATCTCAGGCATCCCACCGAGAGCATACACCAAGCATGATGCCTGAAGCGCTCAGGTGCGAGGGCTCACAGCTTTGCCAAGCCGCACCCCAGGCTGCGAGAGGCCCCTCGGATTGATTCCAAGGCACCCGTCAAGCACTAGCTCTTCTGCCCTGGGTAATTTCACAGGCGACAGAACTAACCGGACCCCTTCTTGAAACCGAGTTTGCTCTGCTGCCTTGCTAACCCACGCACAGGCTGTGGGAAAACACCAGCTGCCAGGCCGTGCTAAGTTTGAGAGGAAACAACGACTACAGCCCATCCCTGAACGCTCCTCTCCAAACCTAATAAACTACCACAGTGCAGAAAGCTCCCTGCACGCATCTGGGCATATCTGAGTGAACATCGACACATGCAAAAAGCAATTTTAAATTTGAATAAGTGTTCCAGTTTGGCTACTA
Source organism: Theristicus caerulescens (assembly GCA_020745775.1). NCBI lineage: Eukaryota > Metazoa > Chordata > Aves > Pelecaniformes > Threskiornithidae > Theristicus > Theristicus caerulescens. Next base: position 125,877,437 of record CM036561.1, on the reverse strand, counting down.
AATGCTTTTACTCCTACTAGAATGCCAGACCTGCAATGTTTGTAAGTTCCCTCACTTGCGCTATCTGAAGAGGCTGGCGTCTCACAAGGCTAGAAGCCCAAGACACTGGGCACGGAAAGGGGGGGGAAAGTGTATGTAGTTCTCTATATCTCTATAGCTTACACTTACACAGGACAAACTTGAACCATGAACGGCATGGTGACCAATTTTAGTGTTTACTGAATACGAATACTTTTTTATTTTAAAAAAGCTATAATAAATTATTTCTAACACAAAGGTTTGGAGCACCTTTCACCATCTTGAATCATTCAAAGGTAAGCTACCTAAATGCACGCAATTCCGCCTGATACTGTTGCACTAGGACTGGCTCATACCGTAGGGCCAGGGAATGCTTTGCATTCAAATAAAGATCACTCCTGTCAGTGGTTGTGCCTTCTGTTGCACCAGTTGTGAAACACTAATGCCTGGTCGAAAATGACTACCATCAGGAAATGGAAAAGCATCTGGGTCTTAGCGGGCAGCACTTAAACCCACACGTAGTAGCTGCCAAGAAAAGCACGATGTGAAGTATTCCCACGCACAAAGCGCAAGCTAGAAAGATGTACAGGGGTTGACCGCTGCAGTAGGTGACAGCTGGGAATTGTCACTGTACTTTGGAGTTTTTGAGAACACACACTACAGGCGCACGCATGAGGAAAAGCCTACAACCATACAGGCTCTGTCATGATGCGCTCACTCTAAGAGGCTGCTCAAAGGAGATTTTCTCCCAGATCTGGACTCTCCTGGCAGAAGAGCGCAGGGAATTGTGGAAGGGCACTAAAAGATGCACTGTAAGGGACACTAGTGATATCTGCAGTGTCCTGCCATAGCGTGTCCATGTGTACACCGCTCTATCCGGGCTCTGCATCTAGAAGGCATAGTACCAGCTTTAACCGACTGCACAACACAAAAATTCAATGGCCATTTTACAGCTCTAAATCAGTTATCACCGCATTTACTATGAACCCCCATTTGATTATCACCTCACTGATTTTTTCCTACTGAAGAATCAAACTAATTTTAAACCCAATAAATTTTATCACATTTTTTTTTTTACAAAGATTCCATTGATAAAGACTAAATGCACATTTAGTAATTTCTCTCATAGAAACAAAACTTGCCTCAATTCAGAAAATACCAACCAATAACTGCTTAATGTACTATATGAGCAAAGACGAAGAATATCTATTATTTAAACACATCATCATTCACATACAAGTGTTTCTAGACTACTACTATACCTGTAAATTAAGTGTGATAAAAAATTTGACCAGATGTATAAACAAACAACCATCCATACAATATCTCAAAATATTAACCTTATTATTGTTACCCTTAAAGGCAGAACTATAAAAGAACACTTAGAAACAATTCTAGGCAAAACATAATACAAGTAACAATTACTGACCTGATAGTAAGTTTTTATTTGTTTCACCAAAATAGACAAATTTTGAATCCTTAATGATGCATCATTGTTTACTTTTTTGTTTATCCTCTGATTAGCCGACTTTGGATTACTGGGGGGAAAAAAAAAGGAATAAATTAAACACACTGAACATTAATCTTTAAAGCTCCCTACATAACAAATGATACAGTTAATGTACCAGCATAACTTCTTGTCTTGGTTACCATGCCTTTTTTCCCCTCCACAAGTAAATAAGGAGTTGTGGAAGTGACTGCCAAAGGCAGAAAAAAGTAACTTGAACCATCTGTCTCTGATACAGCTAGTCAGATTAGCACCCTTTTTGGCTATTAACGCAGTATGTAATTGGGAGCACCCATCACAATTACCAGAGAATGAATACGAGAAGAAAGTTTTTGTGGCTCTGCACTTCTCCACAAGCAGCCCCATCCCTGACGGAATACAGAAAGCAGAACGCAGCTACAATGTAAATATTCCAGCACACACTGCAGACATCAGGAATCATTCTTGCTGATGCAGACAATTACGAGTAACAGAATTCAGACTGGCTACGTTAACGAACATCTATACACTGAAAAACTATACGATGCTATTTTACTATCATGAGGCACAAAAACAGAATGTAAGTTTTCACTTTTAGAACAACGAATATGAAATATATCACACTAACACACATTAAATTATTTTCAATTTATTTACAGATGACAAATCTGTCAACAAAGGGATTATTAATGGGAGTTTTTGTCATGTATTCTCACATACTACCAGATTTTTCTCTGGTTTATCTTGGCTTCAGAGAGGAAATCAATCCCTTTTTCCTTCAAAAAGTAGAAAGGATCTGAGGAAACGCAGATGAGTCACCCTTTTTCAATACCTCATAACATCCTAAGTTATTAAGCGCATACGAGACAGGATGACAACCATTCATTGTGATTTTTCAAGGAAAACAATGCAGAACCAATGCAACTCCCCCACAACACCCTGTAAAAGGCTTACAGAATTCATGAGAGATGGCCAATGGTGAAGTTTAACTTTTACAAAGATACTTGATACAGTTGCACAACAGAACTTTGATATTTAATTATATTATTGTATTGTTTAATGGTATTATTGTCAGATGAATGCGCAGCTGGCTGGAATACCGCACTCAAACAAGAAACTACCAACTTCTCATTGTCAAGCTGGAGGTTCCTGCAAGGGTCTGGTTTTATTCAACATTGTCATTAATGATTTAGACAATGGAATACAGAATATACTTACCAGAACTGCCATTGGCAAACATTGGGAGGAACAGAAAAGAAACTTCAAAGAACACAATGACAATTGAGAATGATCTTGATAAAGTGCAAAAGTGGTGTGACAGCAGCGTAATGGAATTCAGTAACACCACGTACAGCAAAGGATTACACTCAGGAACCAAATGCAGGAAGAGGGCTAACTTGCTGTAATACCGAAGTGACCTGAATATTGTAGTGGACACAACCGAATACCGAGGGAAAAGAAAGGCCATTGCCAAAAAAACCCTAATTCTTCAAATTTTTAGTACAAGTGTTGTCTAAACGAGAGGTACTTATTCTACGCATGGTACAGATGATGCTTCAGTTACTAGAGAGTCACACTTGAGGGAAGGTGTGTATTTGTATTTTCCCCGCAGGTGAATCACCTGGGTTCTAAGCAGCATGTAAAGGCTCATCACAGGCCTTCCCTTGGCGCGCTGTACTGCCAGGTGACATGCAGGTACGTCTGCAGCTGGAGAACAGGAACTGCCTACTGAAAAGCACATCCATCACACCGTGTATTCCTGCGGAGTTCCTCAGAAGGAGACCCAACGGAGCAGGTTACAGGTCAGCATGAACTGCCTCGGCAGGACACCTAGGACTTGCCACCTGAAAGCCAGATGCTAACTGATGCACACAAACTGAAGGCTGTGCAGAGCACACCAGGAAAAGAACATGCATCGTACAGAACAGATATATTTTACCTAAAGAAGCTACAAGTAAGTAGTCTACGAGACCACTGATATACATGTGATTCATACATTTCTATACAGATACTCGATTCAGCTGTAATGGGTAAGTGCAAATAACCAACCCCCCAAAATGAGCTATTCCCTCTACTCCACTGAACATAGTAGTATCAAGAGTTATTTTGATGCAATTGATCACTTCGGTAGTTTCACATGCTCTTTGTACCAGTGTCACTATAGACAAAATTTACATACTTTTCTTTTAAATTTACGTTACCTAAACAAACTTTTATTTGCCTTTTACAGCTTTCTTTGGTTTTAGCATCTTAAAATTTTTTAAAGATATATTTATGTCTTTTCTTCAGTTTATTGCTATCAGAATTTCCTGGCTTGTAAGCATGAATAGAAATAACAGAAAAAACATTGCTGGGAAAGGAAGTCAGATCATATATAAAATGCACCTCCAACACACAGTCATTTTTAAAAGAAAAGCAGTAAGCATAGCATCTTTTTTTCTCGTGTATATGAATATAAATCTAGGAAAATTAGGACAAGGATTCTTACATGGGTAATTGCCTCATTCCTAAATGCTCATCACCACACTCCTAAAAATACTATAGACAATTAAAGTACATTTTAAAAATATATCAGCCAAAACTAAGATATCACCTTGGATTTATTAATTCAGCTAACCTGTAGCTGCAAAAGGAACTAAAGAGGCTAAAAATGGTTATGCTTTGCAGATGTGCAGAACTGAACTCCTTTCCAAACTGAATTCATTCAAATTTGTTAAAATCAGAAGAGAAAATCCAGGATAAATCCTGCTGACCTGATGGCATACAGAGATCAGCTGAAGTCTCCTATTTCTACATTCATATCTCCAAAAGGCCGATTTGGGCCCTTAATCTTCATCTTTAATCTTAATGACTATCGGATTATCTCCAGGCTTTTTCATCATCTTCAGCAGCACTTCTACAGCCATGCATTTTAGATGACTCTCCCTTTAGAGCGCTCAAACCAGAGAGCATCAGAGTTTCCTGGATATTGTAACAGCTCTTATTTTAGTATCAACACAAAAATTAGCATGCAACCACAAGAATTCAAAACACAAACATCATAAAAGCTCAGGCTTTACACTTTCTCATTTCAAAAGCTGTACTAGAAAATTTAGACAGACCTTGTAAGAACAAAAACTTAAACATTTGCATAGCACTGTGTCTTTGTAATGGTATGTAAACATAAATCTTTACACACTTCTAAGACAAATTGTTACTATCCCAATACTACAAATGGGAAATGAACACAAACAAATTCCTAAACAAACAGTGCCAAGGATACCTGTGTGGAGGGGGGGAAAAAATGGGCAATTAGAGCCTGAGATTTCTTAGGACACAAATTCTTAGTTCCACACTTTTGTCACCACTGCCATGTTCACATTTTGCAGGACAATACTTCACTATTGGGACTTGCATACGCCAAAGATACAGCACATAAGCTTTGTGTTTTATTTGAGGATATGAAAATAATTTTTTGAAATCAGAAGTCATAACATCTGGGCAAGATCAGAAACTGTAGGGTGTCATTATACTTGTAGCTGGACTTTGCTCCTGAATACCAGCATTTCTCCTCACAGTACAAAAATAAATAATTCCTGTCTCTCCAACGACGCACTAACAGATACTAACGGAATCTGAGAACTTTTACAATACTTTAGCGGACACTTGGCAACAGTACTACAGCAACTCATTCTTACGGTTCATCTTCTCCATCTTAATCCTTAGAAATCCTACAGTGTATGGATCAACTCTACCAATTTATGCATTGACAAAGATAATCAGAAATTCTGTGGTATTAGTCTTGTGTCAAAGTTAATGCTGATACATATCAAAGATTTTTTTACCCTTTCAACTACTGTTGAAAGTAAAATAAAATTCCTTTATTTCCACTAATTCACCCCTTGTATACCCCTCCCTCCATATATATACTTTTTTTTTTTTAATGTGGTGCATACCTTCAGCTATCAAGACCAACTGAATGGCTGACACATTCCTTACATATTATGGAAAATCCAGGCTTCTTTTTTGACAGAAGTTACACTGTTTTCGGTCAAAATGATTCATTCCTGTATCTTAAAACAGAAAGCATTCAACTTTTTTTTTTCTTTGGCATGAATTGCAGGAAACATTTTACTGAGACTGTGAATTTTGCTGGGAAAACTTGGGCCACAGATGTGCTCTGGAACTGCATCTTTACCACTTGAAAAAACTCACAGTCCAGTTATATGATCCTCTGCTAGTGCAAACCATCAGCAATTAAAATCAGAATGTCAGCCTCAGGACAACCTGGTGCACAGAATAAATTTATTTTAATAATCTTAAATTTTTGCAAAAGATTATGGTGACGGGTCCAACAGAAACGCAAAACTCAAGAAAGTTCACTTAACACTTTTCAGTAGAACTTTAAAATAGATTATGATAACAAGATCCTTGCTCTTGAGGATCAATAAAATTAAGTTACTTAAATATTAGTACTAACACTACTAATCTCTACCAATCATTTTTAATGTAATTAAACAATAATTCACTGTGGCTAGCAGGAAGTTTTATTTCTTTGATTTTGTCACTTTTTTTGAAAGATTGTCGTATTGGCTTGTCATTCTTCCAACGAGGAAGGCAAGTTGTCTTTGACACTCTCAATCAATACATGTTAGCAATGACTAGGATGACTTTTACTTGGAAAAAAATTGTTTCTAACTCTTCCTGGAGTGAAATCCTGCTCTCAATACCTTCCAGTGCAAACGGGACTTCACCTCCGTACTACGGTAATTTAACCCTTTCTAACCACATTATGTCATTAAATGATTATACGTTATAAACACAGAATATTAATAGGCTACCTACTAAAATGACCCACTTGTTGAAATGGAAACATTTAAAATAGAGGCCAATTGCTAGAAGAATCCTTCAGTGTTTGTGTTTACCAGTGTTCCCTCATCTTCAGTCACTGATTTCTAGCTTTCAGATTATACTTGAACCGTCAGTTTCGACTAGCAAAGTGTATTGAACAGGCCTGACAGATCACTTCTCGCACCACGTACCCAAAAGAACTGTCATTAGGTCCTTCAGCAGGAGATTCGTTATTTTAAAAAATAAACCCACCTTCATTCCCAATACTGACAACCAGGCCTCATTCGCTCAAAGCCTCCAACTTTAAAGCTCAGTAGTCTCCTTAATCCACAAAACACCATTTTAAGTAATCTTCATTTAGTCAATATAGTCCATCTTCTTAAGTATTGATGTCTTAACTCGTTCCTCTCAAACAGGAAATAACATAGCATGATGTTAGCTAGACATTTGCCATTATATGTTGTTTGTCTAGTTGTATTTTGTCAGACTGGTCCAAGTCAGGAATAGACATACTAATTTTCTCATCAAGCATTTGAAATAACTAATGAGAAGAACTAATGAAATACAATGTGCAAACATTTTTCACACAGGAAGACAAAATTCCCAACATAAATTGCCAAAATCTGTATTGCTTTCAAGAGCATGCATCCTTAAATTAGTTTACATTTTTTGGCAACTAATTTACTATAGATTTTAATAAATTACTTCTATCCATATGTTGAATTGCTTCATTTTTATGACCAAGAAATTTTTTATAACAATTACGTTTTTATTAATACTAAGTGATTCTGCTTATTAGAATACATTTGGCCCAATACCACTGAAACAAACTAGTACATGCTGTTGGGAATACAACAAGATGCAAATGAAATAATTTTGAAAATAAATCGGTTCTAAAATAGACCTTTGTAAAAGATAGCTTTAAAAACAGGTTTTTTAAAAACGTAAGATTCTAGTGGCTACTGTGCTAGTTAGACTAGAAACATTTTTAAGGCAATACATGCTCTGAACTCTGAATTGCTCCTTTTATTAGGTGGAGATACTGAACTGCTTCAGTGCCAAATAGCCTAGCAAAATAGGGCAAATCTGTCTAGAAGTCAATAGGAAGCAGAGCAGTAAAAGATACCCTTAAGCAGTTTTACATTTAAGAGCAACCTACTTATGACAAGATACATTAATTTCAATAGCAATAAAAACAGACAAGAGCATCTACCCCAATAATGCATTAGTTTAAAACTACTGATTACGGAGAGAACTTCAGTGATTTTGAAATACTACCAGTGTCATGAATTACAGATTGAGACTTCATATAATCAGGGATTATGTGTCTTTAATTTTTCATTGACCAAAATCTATCAGCAATGGGAATGTGATAGCTTAATGGCTTCATGCTTAAATCTATGCAGACTGCAAAGCAGTTGTGTCCTCTCTTGCCATCTGTTCCTTGATGGTACTTAATGATTAAGTCTAGTATTATAACGCACCCTGATTTTAAATATATCATTGTTTGAATGTATTGTTAAGTACAGTGAAATGCTGAAGCAAGCACTTTGGAAAAAATTCTACCCAAGTGTACATCTCAAAGGGTAATAAACATTGACTGTTACTCTGTCTATGTTTTAGCTTACAGCAGCACCGTATTCACTTTTACACACAAATGTTGCTTGCCTAATAAAGTTATATTTTTTGCAAAGTCCCTTTAATTGAAATACTGAGGCTCACTCTTGCTCTCTGCCAAATATTTCAATAATTACTGATATCAGATTTTTTGGATATATTTCAAATAATAAAGCAGCATTTCCATTATTTACCATTAGCAAGAAAATAATAAACACATACAAAGTGTGTTTTGCAAAGAAATTTAATACAGCAGCGTCCTTTTACTGTGAAAGTTAAAATAAAACCAGAGCCTTCACTGGAGAATAACTGATATTCTCCAATTTGCTTTAAACATTCGAAGCAACACCAGACAAAGCAGTACACTGAGGCAATGAAGTTATCAGAAGCAACTCTGCATATGGGATGAAAGGAGCACCGGCCTTCACCAGCGTACTGCTTGATCAGTTTTAAAATCATCAATCATAGTCAAAGGGTCAGTCTGCAGGAGTTACAGCATCAAAGAACGGGGCAGATTCTGAAGTACAATATTGCCAGTATCTGAACCTTGTGATCAGGCATGTTCTAGAAACGTTGGTACAAGATGGCATACTTCAAACTCCTCCTGCATCTATCAGTATGACCAATTTCTGCCTGCTAAAGAGTATTTCCATGCTAAACCTATCAAAAAGATAAAGAAAAAAAAAATCTTAACTCCTCTTCTATACCTCTGGCACATGTTCATCCCAATTTCTGTGTTGATAGAAATGGATTTAAATGGATGACTTCCCTAAAGAATAATTTGTGACACAGACTATCCGCTGTTGAAGCGTGCAGAGAACTAACTTGGCACACTCTTATTTGAAAAATAGATGGCAGTAAAATCCTTCCACCTCTTGAAGAGCACCACGCAAGGCATGCAAGCCCCGAGGCTGCAATGTATTGATGATATTGAACAACCTGACGGCCCAGTGATATTACACAATGCACACGGGACTATTACAACAGGAGAGCCGCAGTCTGACTTGCTGAAGGCACAAGGGATGCACGTTCTAGAGTTGCTCAAGTGTTCACTTTGGAATCCTGCTTAGCCATTGTATCTTTGTGCACTTACACAGGATCCACTAAAAGGATGCTCTAATCCTAACTTGCAATAAGCAAGCAAATGTTGTGATTTCTACTAACCACTCTTTGCCTTTTTAGCGGGCATTTACGACAACCTCCCTCTTACTTGTAAAACGCAGTTAAAATGTTCATATAGTTCTGCAGACACCTGCTCAAACATCTGAAGATATCATTACAAATGCTGAGCTATCCCTTACCACAAAATAAGGTGCATAATATCTCAATGCTAACTCTGCACTTAAAGACTGACTATACGTGCCAAAATTTCAACAGTTGTATCCAAGGTTTTTTGCCTCATGCTAACGTGAGTTTTAGAAGTAGGTCTAACATCATCGGCCTTTTGACCCTTGCACAAAACCCCCTTTCCTAGGATTATGTCCTACATCATAAACTATTAGGTGGCTGAAGCCCTATGCCTACTTTAAAAAAAAAAAAAAAAACACAACCAAGTGGCCTACAACAAATCGACTGGCTGGTGGGATCACAGGGAACACTGCCGAGAACATATGAGTAGATACGGAGCACATGCAGACAGCTTTCCTACTCCCTGCCTTAGCTTTGCAGCATCTGACCAGGCTGAACTACTCGCAGGGTAGCTCCACAGTGCCTAAGCTCTCTTGTTGGCGCTCACAGCAGAGGAGCTGCCTAATTACTCATGGCTGAAGCGTGCTAGAATAGCTGTATCTGAAGCAGCGCCACAAGCCTTTGTGCCGAGTAACCCTGTCTCTCCCTTCTCCATCAATGTGAACCTGCTGCGCCTCAGGACCTCGGGGCTGCTCTGACCAACAACTGCTCTGCTGGGTGGTCCCCCGCTAGTGGTGTTATCTGCATGAAGAGACATCCCCTCACATCTGCACACTTGCAGGTTTACACGTGAACGTGCAAACAGCCAGACAAAATCATCGTATGGTCAAGAGATCTGGTGACTGATCTTTAATTTCTCCCTCCCAGGATTTTAAAAAAGCAGAGACCAGAACCGCTCAGATTTCTTTCGTCCTTTCTCTTTTCCTTAATAGTAATAAGGAAGATGCATGCAGGTGAGCAAAATGTAGGAGAAAATAACAGAGGAAATAAAACAGTTCACCTGTCATTTACTAAGCACGCACTTATATCACTGAATTAACAGCCCCCAAAACCCCCTAACTTCCAACCTTATGGAGCAACAGCTGTCTTTATCATCACATAGCATGAAGCAACTTTTCTATAGCGTTTCAACTTGTCTATCAGACATACTCTTTTCCTATCACACTAAAAGGTACTATGTAAAAAAAAAAGCTTTCTGCCAAAGATTGAAAATAGCGAATCACTACTCAGTGCACCGACTAACCTGGGTGAGCTCCCCGCAACAATCAATGGGAACGTGGCAGCCTCTGCTCCACAGCTAGCAAAAAGTAAGCTGGCTTCCACCAAATTAAAAGGTTTCACTGATGGAAAGGAAAATCTATACGATTCAGGGCATCACAGAACACTTAACACTGTCACACAAAATAAACACTCCTGGGTATTAAATAATTGAGAATTCCTAGAAGAAACAACTTGACAAACAAAACTTTTTTTCAAACAGATGAGAACCAGAAAGTCTGACAAACATACTTCACCAAATCCAAATATCTTACAAGGGTCATCTTATGGTTTTTGGGGGTTTTTTTGGTTGGTTGGGGTTTTTTGGGGGGGTGGGTGTGTGGGTGTGTGTTTGTGGTTTTTAATTGCAAAAGGCCTGGTAGCAAATATTGTTTGAAAAGGTAGAATTAGACTGCTGTAGTACTTGCACTACACTATTTTCCAAACTAAACTGAAACAAAAAGGCAGCACAGGATGCAAGAGCACACAGTCTACAAAGGACAAGCAAGCAAGATGGACATACCACAGAAAAAGTACTGAGGATAATGAATACTGAAGTTTTGCTTTCTACTTTAAGCACTGTGTGTTACTTTCCCTCTCAGGCTCAGTGTTTTTTACTTCTCAAATGAGTTCAAATTTTAAGATCTATTCAGTCCAATACTAATTAACAGAGTAACTGAAAACTATTTGACTTTGTGATTAACACCTCAGTGTAACTGACCATTAAAACACTGCAAACATTTACACCCACAATAATCCTGTGACAACAGTAAGATTAGCTTGCCATAAGTAAGCACTCACACATCTGGATCACAAGATGCGGCATGACTTGATAACAAACGTCAGAGGGCATTAAAGTGAGAAAATGTTTTTACAGTCTACCTTGGAAAGAACATTCTGCAAACATACAGGTAGTAGTTTGGAAGAAACATCAGAATCAATTATAAAAGAAGCAGAATAGGCCCAGAAAGTTGTCATCACAAGTAGGAAGGAGCAAGCAGTACAGAAGAGAGGCAAATAAACACTTATTGCCCTTAGCAAATGATATTTGTGGAGCTAACATACTTTCTAAGGTATTTAAAATATTAATAAGGGAAAATAACCTATGTGGGATTTAAAAGCAATACACGTTTATGCAGTCTTCTTTATTTAACCTTAAACAACAAACTCTTAAGAGATTATTAAGTTTATATATACATGTTTTTCTCTTCTACCCTAACCAACTTCCAACACTACAGCAGTATGTACTTTGCTTTATTTGATAATCATAGCACTACCAAAAATAATTTCTCCTTTGGAAAACTTGGAAAAACGTTTGCTCATTTTATTCTTTATTTTGAACTTTGCTGAAGCTATAAGTTCTCAAAAATAATTAGTTAGTACTTCAGATTCAAAATAGTCTGACCACAGGTAAACATCTCAGCACACCGAGTATTAAAAAACGCAGGAAGTACTGATGTGAGATCAGCCTAGTGAGATGACACCAAAGCTACCCGAGTATTGCAGTTTTGGTGACTAAAAAGATCTTAAGTCATAAAAATAGTGCCACACAGATTTCCATTAAATACTTTTGGTTAGAACACTATGACCCTAGAATTCCCTTTCTTATGAAGTACAATAAACCTTCTGTAAGTTAATAACAATGAAATATACATTTTTATCTTTTTCCATACCAATTTCCAGACTACCAAGTGATAGATCTGAGCCCTTTGTAGAGATTACTCCAGACAATGAGACACATTCAAATGCAAGGCTCCTGGATATACGGGGATTGACAAAGAAAAGTTACAGTTCTTGTAAAAATTTTATCCACGTGAGCAACTTCATTGCTTCCGCACACTAACTGAAATGTGTTGCAAATTTTGCATGCACATCAATACATGCACAATCCCCGACTGATTTAGATATAAATAGAGCAGTACATGAAGGACCTTACCCCTGTTAACTACCCAGAGCTACAAGATAAGCATACATATAAGGGCCTGTAAAAGTGCATTCTTTTCATCTTAAAACATTAATATTAATGTTCTTGCTAAGATGCAAACCAGCACTTTGTAAGCGTGACATTTGTCCACATTCTATCATACATCAACCAGTATCTATATTTCATTTTTGTCTGCCATACACAATACTCTAAATATACAGCAAGTATATTCCCAAGCTACCCAGGAAATTACACTGGACATTTTTTGCTCAAGGGCTTATTTAAGAAAAACAAAGATACCACACAAACAAAAACTAGAGCAAATATTTCCCTGCAGCTTAAAATAAGATTCTGTAATAAGCCTAAGTGGATTCTATCTCCTATCACTATAGAAAAGGAAGCAAGTTTGAGCATATCTAAATGTGCAACACAGATTCAAAGATTCACCCAACAGCCAGGAATATAATACAAGCCGCTTATGAGTTCATCCCTTACTATTTCCCAATCCAAAAACACAACATAAGATAATTTTTGCTTTTTCCTCAGAATAAGCCAATGGGAAAGCACACCAACCAAGCCTGGATCAAGCAGTAGCCTTGCTTTGATTCAATGCCTTAACATCAATTAGTCCAATGAAACGAAGGGAGGAGGACGTGTTTTGTAAATACTGCTTAATAACAACTACCTAAGAGGCCATGCCTCTTTGGAGTATCTTGAGGCATAAATGCAGGACACTAAAACAAAGCAAACAAGAAGAGACTCCCCCACAGTTATTACCAATTAATCTCTGACCACTGAGGTCATGTGCTCTAACAAAGCAGCATTTCGAAAAAATGTCTTGATCCCTAAATAATTGCTACACAGGGAAAAGTGGTACAGGATGAAAGACAAGAAAGGCAACAAATTGGTATTTAGTTTAGAAAAAAAGTAGGAACCAAAAATAAGAGGAACATAAAAAAGAACACAAAGCTAAAAAGTCCCTTCTTCACAGAAGAAACAAATGAGGAAAATCTAGAAGTAAGCTTCTCAAATTTAGCATAGGATTAAGATGTGCTTGATTTAGCAACCGATTTGTCCGTTAACTAGATTAGTTTTTAAAAGAAAGATCAGAGCACAGCAATACTTTGCAAAGGTTTGGGTGTAGAGATCCTCAAACTAGCCATGGAACGTGAAGAAACACAGCCCTGCCAGTGAAAGATGCAAGCTGATAAGCCCAGGTAAGGCATTTTTAGCTAACCTAAAACTTTGGAATTTATTGCTGCTATACTACCAAGAAATATGGCAACATTGTAGGGTGGCTCAAGGCATCTCAGCCACCTGGGCAAACTGACCTCTCTGGTACAAAAATCAGAGCAAAACAAGTTGTGTATTGGCTTTCCTTAAAACACAGGGAGCCAGGACAGTGGCAGCACAGAAGCAGAGGCAGGTGAAGAGCAAAGTCAGCCCTGCAAACAGAACTATTACAGCCAGCCATAACTGGAACTGGAAAGCTCACCCAGCCTCAACGTCGGGTGCTGCTAAGGAAAAGCGATGCTTAGATGAGCCACTCAGCCATCACCTCTGAACCACTGAAGCACACAGCACAGCCACTAGTGCAAAACCAGGAGGTGCCTTCCTCTGGCTCAAAGTCACACTTGTGGCATTCCCCACATGGTCCTGTGCCTTCAGCTAAAGCCGACTCTGCCTTCTGTAAGGGCAGCTCTATTCAGTAGTGCTCTGTGGCTCTGTCTCCTCCGTTACCTCGCTCAGGGATCTCTGCCCTGTAGTCTTCAATGCAGCATACATGTGTCCCTACATGTAAAACAGCCTTAACTGAGCTACGTCATAGAAGGAGACAGTTTGTCAGTACAGTCTTACTTACCTTTCCTGACAATGAAACACAAAATATATGCCTAGAAAGCTATCAGTAAGTTTATTTCATTATTTTTGTAGAGTGCTTTGAAACAGCATGCGGAATGCGAGTGAAATGCAAAATACTCCAAAAATAAAACTGGAAAGCCATAGTGAATATACCTTGTTTCCTTGCCAGAACATTTTCAATGCTGAAACGAGTTACTTTGATTTTAGATCTTTCAACTAAGATTGCTATTTATGGAACAGGTAGATTGACTCAATAGAGCACCTCTGTACATATTAAGAAATGTTTTTTAACTAATCTTTTATTCCCTGGACCCAGCTACTAGCCCAGACCAAGGATGGGATAAGTAGTACATTACCAAAGGAAACAAGGAGACAGAGTCAAAGAAAGATACTGAAGATATCACATGAAGAAAAGAGCAGAGAAGTGGATGTATACATGCAGAGGAAGATTAGATTATTTACTTCCTAATCTTCCAAATACTGCAAGAAACAAGAGTGAACCACAGAATAGTTTACTGCATGGAAATAAATCAGAGTAGACAGGATGAAGGTACAAAAAAAGTGGACATCAACTGTGGAAAAGGGTACAAAAGCATAAAAACCCTAATAAAACAGAGACATAATCAAAGATAAACCACTTTAAGCATTCCACATTCAACCCACACTTTTTTTCCCTTTAGCTATCAAAAACCCGAGCGCCTCAGAAGTGCAGGTATCAGCCTATGCCCACCTCATTTGCCCAATTCGAAGCTCACTGCAGGCAGATGTTCAAGTCTAAAATTAATCATCATTACACTGTAAGAGCTACCTTTTCCTTTTTTGTAATCAAAAGGTTTGAATTCCAACCATCTTGACCATGGTGCACGTTCTACTGGACCATTTACTGAAGCATTTGTTTCTTTACAAAAAACGTGAGTGTTATAAATTCACCTTTCCTTAAGAAAATCTGGGCCCTATGGCTGCAGAACCACTCTTACACACTACCAGAGTGACATCTACCTTGCCTCTGTGGAAGCCCGACAGAGCACATCTGAAGTGTGAATCAAATACATTCGCTTCAAGAAAGCGAGAAAGGTGCAGACTTCATAATATTTTACTTTTTTCTAAAACACGTGCACGTATTTTTACTGCCAAACTCACCGATTTAATTTTCCCCAAAACTTTTTTCCATTTCCCCGCCCAGCCAGAACCTGGCTGAAGCTGCCTCTTGCTATTTGGTCTTCTTCACAAGAAAGAGTTAATTGGACCGGAGTGCATGTCCCTGCACTCTTTCACAGAGCCAGGCAGCTGGCTCAAGCACTAGAGATGGAGTCCAGTTTTCAGGGAAAGATATAGGCAAGCCAGAAGTATGGGCTGGCAAGCTCAACTGTTTGGAAAAAAAAGCGTACAACTAAAGACTAAGAGCTCAGAAAAGGAGTCAATGGAGCAGTCTACACATTCTAGGCACACACCACCAGAGCGGTGGAAGAAAACAGTCAGCCGGTCCACCTGGAAAATTCTATGTGCATTAAAGGCCTGCATGTGGATCCAGTCAGTGAAAAACAGTGGGAGAAGAGCAAAAGAGAGAAAAACAAGAGAACAATAAAATACTTCATCCTTTGAAGTAGTTTTCAGCATGTCTGGATGCAACAACTGATATGGGTAGTATTGATTAATATGGTCAATTAAGACAAAAGTTATGAATGGAACACTGTGATGAAAGCAGACGGGTTCTCCAGACAGTGGACTAAATTAACTTGGTTTCAGAGTTTGGTTCTATATATTACTGATTCTGCATACAGTATTTGTCCAATAGTTCCTTTACAACAGATCCATTTCCACAAATACAAAGCATAGTAAAATAAAAACATTAAAACTAAAATACAGTTTCAAGTCTTTGTCACTTGACCAAATATTAATGGTGGTGCTAAATGAAATCAAAGTCCCAATCTTGTAATTATTTGCAGCTGTCTACTTTTATTCAAAGGAGCTAGTAAGACTCTTGTCAGTTTGGGAACCACAGTTTGTACTACCAGACTTTCAGCATTTCTTACACAATCCTATTGGAATTCAATTAACAAATATCAGAGAACAAGATTTATCAGAAATGAAAATAAACAACACTCAGAAAATGAGTGTTTCTGCAAGAATACCTTGATCTTTTTGGATCAGAAAAGTACATAAGCAGTACAATACTAAGCCAAATAAAAAAGGAGGTGTCAGTCAGGTTCTGGAAAAATATCTCTAGGACAACTAAGTATTATTTTACAGTAATTGCACCTAGATGCGCAACATATGACTAATCCATTTTATTATACCATTTCATTTATTTTAGTAGTATACACAACATGTTTTACTCAAGTATACGAGCACTTCATAACGTTAGAAGTATTACGATATAGAGGTATAGTAAAGGTATGAAGTATTCTTGGTATGTTCCTCCATATCCCTGCCATGGCAGAACACCACTGCAGTGATCTGTTGCGTTCTGATTTATTTCCAAGAAGCGTGACCCCTTTTTGTATCAAAGAACACAAAGATAAAGGCTCAGATTTAGAAAGACAGATGGGTTTCTATCCAGAGGTATCAGATACTGACTGATCCCAGCAGAAGGCAGGTAACCCAATACTTTTGAAGAACTGGACCTAAACTTAAACAGGAAATGAGAGACATTCTCTCAAGTTAGGAGCCAATACTATAACACTGGAACTCTCCTTAATTAAAAATAAAATACAATTTAAAAAATAATAATAAAATTGGCCTGTAGCATCTCCAGCAAAGGAAGAGCTCTTCAGATGTAATCGGACACTAAATGGAATCTAATTCTCGCATGTACTAAAACATCCAAAAAGTCAAAAGCAAAAGACATACAAAGAATATAATGAATTATTCTCTCATGTATGAGGTACCAATAAACTCAATGCTGATAAAATCTGACCATCTCAGTACCATTATCCTGCAACTATTCCAATGCTGACATCTATTTCCTCTGTCTGAATCATTACAATTGTGGAAAATAAATTTGGTCTAGACAAGCACAAGGAGAAACAAATGCCACACCAACAAACTCTCACTCACAGCTAACGGAGGGCAGGATTAACTCTTAACGGAACAAAAAACCTTCTCTAAGTAACAAAGCCACTTTTTTTGATTGTGTAACTGTTTACAAACCATGCCTAATCCAATATTAACAGTCACTTTTATAGTCACAGCATTTGTTTTTTCAATATTTGGCAAAAATAAAGTAAGTATTAAAGAACATATATAAAGCGGACCACAGCACCTCTAACAGCCTCCACATGTTCAGGCTTTTAATGCCCTTTAAAGCATCCAATGCTGCCATGGCTTTCCAACCACAGGAACCGACGTCCAACACCAGCCCATCACGAAGTCGTTAGCTGACAGGTACGCACTGGCTGTATTCTCACACCAAAACATTAACAGTCTGAAATATCTCAAACCTGGTGTAAATAGTAAGCACCATATAACACAAGTCATGTAAAAAAACCAACTTTTACTGGTGCTTTCCACATATTTCTATGAATGGCATTCCTGGTGCCTTCTGCAAGAACAACATTTCTCTATAGCTTCTAAGAGTGCCATAGCTCCTAACTGCAGATCTCTAGTTCTCATGTGAAGTCAGTCATTGAGAGCTTTTGAAAAAAAAAAAACCCAAACATTCTGAAGAAAAATATTTTGCTTTGCAGGTCACGTGATGCAAATTTTTCTGCCCCATTTCCTCAACATATGGTAGTTAAGACTGAAAGGAAGAGAGAAATACTAATAAAATGGAAAATACTGAAAATTAGTAATATTGTTGATTAGTTGGAGCTGCATCTTTTAAATATTTTTGCAAATGAAGATACATGTTTAATACGTGGATATTCAAAGTGAACAGGACTAGAAGTTAACACAGGTTTCCACAGTGACTTCACTAGAGACAGAATCTGTCTGCAAAACATGAAACATTTTTTCCTCTTTCAATCCTGGCAAAAAAACCCAAACCAAATAAAACCCCTCCAAAACAAGAATACAGTTCTGGAAACTTCAATTCTAGGCAGCAATCGTAACACATTTCAGTCCCCCAAAAATGTATTTTAAATACAATACACCTTCCAGTGTAGTTGCATATTTGCAAAATGAATTTTATTTGTACACCAGTCCTTCTACACACACCTCTAATTTAGGGCAGTTTTTAATTGTTCTGACTACCAAACAATTTTATTTTAAATTGACATGTCCCACATGTATTTTTTTATACGTACACACACAACTTGTCCTAAGTAAACTACAGTAATCAAGGTACGGGGTCAAAGCTGCACATACAGAGTCAAAGCCAAACTCAACGCACAGTGCCTTAAGCATGAGAACGTGCCCTCTGTGGCTTTCCATTTCACATAGATGTCTCCCACATATTGTATCAGGTATCAATTTATACTGCTAGTATTCCAAAAACTTGCGAGAAAGTTTAATTTCAAGGTTATATTCTTCAAAATCACCTTCTTCCAGCTCCAGTACTAATTTGCCTTCCAGCTGTCAAACATTTTTATCAAATAAGAAGGTCTGCATGTTAAATGCATGGTCATAATTGACAAGCTACTTAATTTAGATGTAGTCCAAGAAAAAAACTGAATTGTAAAATAAAAATAGTATGCTTCAGTGAATGCATCACTTAAAATTCTTATTCAAATAGGCCCAAAATACACTCAAGATTTTTTTTTTTTTTCAAAAAGCTCAATTCCACCAAGTTTTCCATGTTTCTCAGTATTACAGAAGTAAATACCTGGAATTCGCAGAAGTAGGTGACAAAGAAAATACCAGTTTCAAAAGGATGTGAATTCAAACTTGAATGTGGTAACGTGTAGAACTTTCTACATAGATTAGTTATACAAGCTGAATACCAACAGCAAAAACTTTTAAAGTACTAAATAGGAGTAAAAACTATGAACAGAGTAAAAGGATGCCCATCACTGAGCAGTGTTCCTGAGGAACAGCTGTCATCACAAGCTGCTCACGCACCGATGTACCTATCCAGCCATCCATAAGCCTACATGTTTTCATACCTATACAAACGAGAGACATTTCTCTGTAAAGACTTAAAATATTGGAAAAAAAAATATGGTGAAATTTTTTCCACTAGTAACATTTTTATGATTGTATCACTAGACACTTGACAAAAGTGCTACTCTCCAGCATTACAGTAGTGGGCAACATTCCAGTCAAAATTATGATTAACAAAAAGTCACTAAAAAGAAATTTTTCTAACAATCAGAGTTTTCAATAAACAATTTATAAAACCATGTAAAAATGTTTCTTCAGTGGTTCATAGCCAGAAAACATTCTATACTCAATTAAAATTTCAACTTTACTGCACAGCTGCTATCTATAATAATTTGGAACTGAAAAAAACCAAAGTGGAAGGAGTTAAAGGATGGTCCATTTGCTCAGTACCCAACATGATGTGACTCGCATACGATCCTTAAGTTGTACGTCACGTGAACCAAGATATGTATTGGAATCTTATTCTTGTATTGGCAAATTTATTCAAAATTCTGTTTATGAGCATGACTTACAGTAGAATGAACCTTTATGCTTCTCAGTGGAAATCTGGGAAGCTATTTACAGTCATCCAATTTTCCAGTAAGTTCTTTATCTCATGATTCAGCCTGTATTACACTATACATCCTGCAAATACATCACACTGACATTAAACTGTAAAGAGTATCTGCTATGCTCCAAAGTCTCCTCTTAACTGACCGCATGACTACTTCAAGTAGAAAAGAAAGAAAATGACCAGGGTCAATATGGAGGGAAAAAAAGAGCTTTCCTAAGAAAGCAAAACATACAAGAGAAACAAAACAGCAAAAAATAAACCCAAGGCACAACTTGCACACACTTACATTTGCAGCATGACTTCGTTCAGAAACACGCCATCCACTAGCGCCACATATTCTTCCAGGTTGGTCCCATTTCCTCCAGCTAACGGTCCAAATGTCTTAACCTAAAACATAATCATCACCACCGTGACACTAACTCCACCTCGTTCTCTGCCGCAAGGCATTTAGCTTCAAACAATGAGCAAATAAATGAATAATGTGGGAGGAAAAACGAATGCTTACCCAGGTGACAAGAGGGCTAGACATGAACTGCTCCAAAAGGGGTGTGAATATTTCGTTCTCCATTTTACAAAAAAATGGTTAACATCAATGTAGCTCCTCTGATGCAAAAAATACGAGAAGTCCTTCACTGCAGCAACTCTCTGAAACGCTCCAAGGATTTAGCCGGAGTAAGCGAACCGCATTTTTACCAAGCAATGCAACAGCAACAAAAAGTCAGTGCACTGGCAACTGGGATTTATCTTCCTCTCTCGAGAAAAAATGCATTTGGAAGTCCATCTACGCGTATTTCAGCCTTTCCATTGATGTCTCTCCCCCCCTACATACCGAAGGGGTAGAAGGAAGGCAGGAAAGAAAAGAGGGAGGCTGCCTAGCTACTGGGATTCTGCATCAGACAAAAAAAGAAAGGAAGGAAAAATCTGCTTCAGCAGCGGCAGCTCTCAGAAAGAAAGGAGAAATTCCAGTAAAACTCGGCAAGCTCATCCTGCTCCTTCCCTCCCAGGAAAAAAACCAAACGAGGGGAGGCAAGGAAGAGGGGCAGAGACCCCCACCCCCACTCACAGCTCAGCCCCCAGGCTGCCTCTCCACACAAGAGAATCCCTCTGCCCCCCCCGCGATGGCACAGGCAGCCCGCAGAGAGGGAACCGGCCCCCGGCAGGGTCGAGACGCTATTTTAAATCAGTTCTCTATTCTAACCCCTTCCCTTTTCCACTGAACTACGACGCAACATAGGGACGGGACCGGCACACCGCCGCCTCGCCCCGCAACCTCGCCCTTCCCCCGCGCTGGCCGCTCCCCCGTCCCCTCCCCTCGGCCCCCCGCCGCCTTGCCGCCCCCCGGAGCCCCCCGACCCCCTCCCCAGCCCTTAACACCCGGCTCCAGCTGCTCGCCTGCCGCCTTGCCACCACCCCTCCGCCGCCTCCGGGGCACCACCTCCGCTTCCCACCCCCTTCTCCCAAATAACGGCCACCTCTCCTCAGCCAGCCCGGCCGCGCCGCATCACTCCCTCCTTCCCTCCCTCCCCGACGGGCGGTTCCAGCGTATGGATCCCTCCGCCCCGGTCTGGGTGAGGCAGCCCGTTATCCCTCCGCCGGCCCGGGTCCCTTCCTCCCCCGCCGCTCGGGGATGGCGGCGCAATTAGAAAGGGGCGGGGGAACCGCTGCAGGGCGCGCGCACGGGCGTTGCGGCGGCGGCGGCGCGCGGGCCCCAACGGCCGCGCCGCGTGAGGGGGGGGCGCGGCTGAGGCGGGAGAGCGGGCGGCCTCTGCCCCGCAGCGTGAGGAGGAGGAGGAGGAGGATGAAGAGGAGAAGCGGCGGGGGCCTGGCGCAAGCAGGTCTGCCCCCCGCCCCCGGGGTGCGGGAGGGAGATGCTCTTCGGTTCCCCTTTGGGGGAAAAAAAGGTGGCCGTGAGGAGAAACTCGTCGTGGGGGAAGAAAGAGGGGGGGGAATGGGGGGGAAGAGGAGTTGTAACGCCCTTGAGGAGAAAAACGGGGGATTAATCGCGCGATCCGCACCCCAGCCACACACTCCTGCCTTTCGGGGGAGGAGGAGGGAGGAGAGGTTTTCTCCTCAGGAGGTGAAATCCAGACACACCCACGTTAACACAAAATCCAGCTTTCTGGAGGGATTTAGCGGGGAAAGAGGAGCGCGGGGAGGGGGGCGACCTGGTTACAGAAAAGCAAATGATGACAAGCAATTTGCTTGCCTAAGCTATTGTCCTTAAGCTATCTCTTGCCACTTGTGTTTCAAATCTCAAATACTGCGTTAACATACGGGACCGTATCTGCTTAATAGATTATGTAGTTTATAGACAAAGCATTGTACAAAATCTCAAACTAAATCCAGCTTCTCTTCCATGTAGTATAAATTAAATTGCAGCAGCATTTTTCCAAATACCTTTAGTTTTACACACATAGTAAAAAGAAAAACCCACACCACAAAACAGTACAGTAAAAGTGACTGAAATTAAGTCCTTTTGAAAAACATCACAGTAACAGCTAAACAGATTAATTTTTTAACCCAAATACTGGATATAGTATTTGTCCTAATGGTCCAAGATTAGAAAAAAATTCCAATCATGACCTTTTCCCCATACGTGAAACTGAAGAGAATGTCTAAGTAAAAGATGAGAAAAATAAATTATGGACCTTGAAATATTCATATGTAATTCCAGGGATTTTTTTTTTTTCAACAAAGTTGCATAGTTAAATGACTTTGTTTTGATTCTCACAATTACACCTTTTCAGCAAAAATCAGGTCTTTCCCTTGCAAACCAGATCTTTAGAGGGAACTCGCAGTCCTCCTGTGCAACAAAAGAAAGAAGAGGAAGGGAAAAATCTGCAGTCTTGGATCTGAATAAGAATCTGGTGATCCATGGGCAAAATAACTGCCAATAAACTACTAGCCCTTAAAGACAACTACAAAAGCATTTTTGTGAAAGCCTGACTAACCAACCGCTAAGCTCCCTGTATCTGGCAACAGTATATAATATGCAATTGTGCCTGCAATACTACAGAACTTCCCTGGCTCATCAGTTTGTTTCTTGTGGGCTCTAATTAGGCAGTAATGACTTTGGCATAAAGCAGTTTCTAGGAATTAGAGACTGGCTAGCAGAAGTTGATAGCCCATGTAGTAGTCATGTGTTAATAACACCAGCTGGCTCACGAGTTCCTGAAAAATATTTTATACTGGGATTTCATAACATTGAGATAAAGATTTGATGAGACAGTTTTAGATGTTTTGACTTTCATCCACACCATCCAGTTTGCATGTGTTTTCAGCATTGCTGTTGGTCACTGTTCCTGCAGAAAGACTATTCTATTTTAGATAAATACTGCATAATGTCATTATGAAATACATTGTAAGCTGGTTTATCTCAAATGATTTACAATTCCTTATTACAACTGGAGATTAGTACAAGAGAAAACTAAAATTTCAGAAAAGGTATCTGGAAGTAGTCATATGAGTTTTATTTTTGGCTTTTTTTTTTTTTTAAGAAAAAGACCCCTCAAAACCTGTGAAGAAGCTCTATAGTCTCTGTAGCTTACATTTTGTCAAACCAAGTCTAAGAATTGGTTTGACAAATCGAAGAAATCTACCTCATTTTCAGGTATACACAGGCATCAATCAGAACAAATTGCTGAAAGGGTAGCTATTTACAATAGAATAATAGCTAGAAGAAATGGGACAAGCTAGAGGTTGTTCAGTTGCCTTTAGCATTCATCTCGTAGGCACCAGCAGGATACATATACATGGTAGGGAAGTTGTTGGTGCCTGCTGGTGTAGCCAGGCTTGACCTGTTGTGGCTCTCCTGGACCAGCTCGCTCACTGGCGTGTGCTCGGCTGCAGAGCGATGCAAAATGGTTATTTAAAATGCAGCCATCTAAGAGAGGTGAGACGACTTGCCATAGGACAGGAAGCTGCCTGCCTTCGATTGCTGAGCCTTTGACAGACATCCCTTGAAATGAATTAAAAGGTAAAAAGAAATGTTTGTATTTTGAGTTGCTTTTCTGATCCTAAACTGAATACAGAAGGCTTCCATTTTTAACGTAGCTGTCAGGAGTCCTCAGGAATATTGATCTAGGAAATACTTAGAAGTCACAGCTCTGCTTCAAATGGCAAGGCAACATCACTGTAACCTGTAGCTTGCGATATATTTGGCTGCATTGTTGTAGCACTTTTTACCTGGGAAGACTCCTGAAAGCTAGTTTATGACTACACTTACACTGGTAAATCCAGGAACTTTGTTATTACAATTCAGTACCAGCTGAGGAAGTTGACAACTTGAGTTAACTGACCCAGAAATAGGGAAGGCTGGTAGCAGGTGATTGCTTATGTCTCAAAGTGTGAGCTGAATGAAATCCTCCTCCCTCCACTCCTTTGCCCCCAAAGGTGGAGCATCTGGATTCTCAGGTGTCTGGTGAGGTGTATGCTTAGACCAGTACCACTTCCTCAATTAGCAAACAATAAAATGCAGAAACATTATTGTTAAACTTAAGTTTGAATAGTTTTAATTATTCTAGGAATGCATATTCAAGAATATTTTGGAACTAAAAAATAATCCTTTTTATAATTTGAAAAAATGCACAGTCCTGTTCTTTCACATCTCCATTCTCTAGAACAGACCTGTCAGTATTTAATACAGTGTGGCCTACTGCTTCTGAAACTACAGATTTAGAGATTAACCTTGTTATTTGAAGTGTAGTGTTTGCTCTTCTATGGGTAAAGCATCCCCATCTCATTTCTATTGCATCTCCTTAGGTACCACAAAGATTCTACACGGAAGACACGGAAATTATAAACAATCTGTGCCTAGACCTCAGATCTGCAAATTACAGAATTACTTCACGATCTCACTTCAACTTGTTTTTCTCATAGCATTAGAAATTATGCCTGTTGTTGCAAAGTAACAATTGAAAAAGAATGACTAGAACACAAAGTGATGGCTTAAGTCTGCAGACAGCAGGAAGCATAACTGAGTACAGCCACATTTACCTCGTCAGAGTTTGTCAAAAGATTGCTGGTCAGCCCTGCCCACAGTGAGCCAAGGGAGGGGACTGTTTTGGGAGGAGAGCATGAACAATCTACCCATCTGTAGCTGATGCAAGAGACGGTGGTTTTCTCTTCCTCTCCTACGTAAGCAAAGGAAAGGGGTGGCAGAGAAAGCTCTTGCTGCTGTTTTTGCCTGCTGATCTGCACTACCGGGTTGCTAGGCCTTTGCCCGGCCTGATAAAACTTCAGAAGAGGACAAAACAGGAACCAAGTATGGATGCTTGGGATCCACATCAGGGCTACAGAAGTGCAGTCAAAACTACAATTTTCTGAATATGGGCTGACTTGACAGGACAGTGGCTAGTGAAAACTACAAGCTAATGACAAAGTCACCTTCCTTGCCCTGTGTTTGCTCCCAGAGAAACCTGTTTCCATATCAAACCAAGGCTATAGGAATAGATGGGGCAATAAAGGGAAGAGTAGGGGCACTAAGGGATTGAGTCTCTTTACGTATGGCTAGGAATTCCCAAAGGTCCCACAAGTACAGTAGACTAAAAGTTACTTCTTGTTCTACAGGAGTTGAAAGCAGGGGAAATCCCTCTGTAACATGAATAATGAAGTGGAAATTCCACAACAATTCTTGAAGATTTCTTCCCTGCTACTGCATCTGCTCTAATGTGACCAGAATTCCCCGTCAACTTTAAGGGAACTTTCTGAGCAAGAGCTGTAAGTAACCTCAGAGTGAGAATATTTTGAGTGAAAAATTAAGAACAAAACAGTAGAGGCTTGGGGAAAGTGGCTGTTGTCCATTCAAGTTTTTTTTACAGACCCCAGACATTTTACAGTTTATGTCCATTTATACCAAGTAGGAAGAAATAAGTGACAGCAGACAAGGAATATCCTGTATGGATTTCTGTGATCCAGAACAGTTCTCTGCATCAGCATTGATGCGAATGCATCAGAATTTCCTGTCAGGCAGAATGCTAATTGCACGAACAGGTATTTACCATTTCCAGCCATGCCTAGCTAACATATCCACATCAATCTGATGCCTTTTTAGCCATGTGGATATCGCATCCACCATTTTCAATTGAATTATAATTAAAAGTACAATCTAGCAGATTCACACAAATCTAGTGATGACTTCCAATAATAATTTTTGTTATTAAAAATAAACAATGACTTGATTATAAGTTCTAACTTTAAGTACTTAACTATGTTTTTTTTAAATACATCTTAAACTCAAGAGAAGTCAAATGCGGTATATTGACAGGGGTGGAACTGAAACAGTAGAGCCAGATTCTAACTCCTACTATATCACTGAATTGCACATTAGACAAGTCCTAATTTACTTGAACTACATTGCTACTTAAACTGTGAAACAGTTGGTGAAAGTATTATATTTAATACTGCTGTTCATCTGAAGAGGGAGGTGTTTACAGCTTTTTGTTCCTTTTCAATCAGTTGGACTGGCAGGAAGGATGTTACTGTGGCAAGTCAGCTGACGTGATCAAAAATAAACAGCAAAGTATCTGTCTTGATTTTTAAATTTAATAGCCGTTCCTAAACATTTCCATAGGCTTAGACTCCTAAGGGAATGTCAGACAAATACTGATACTGCCTTACAAAAAAATTCATTTGAACTTGGTATTAAATTAATTCAGATCTTTTCCTGCTTAGCCAATAAAACATTTACCTGTGTTTTTGACTTTCATCTGCTAACTGCAAGACTGTCTACTAATGTTGTCTATGAAATTCCCCTTGTTATTTGCTGCATACAAAGCAAATAGATTGTTTTTTTCTAAAAGCAAGCCTTAAACATTACAGCAAGAATAGCAGTTATCTAGGACAATAGCTTTGGTACTACAGTTGTGGCCAGTGGAGTGAGACTGAGCAAAACCTCTTGCTGACATCCCTTCTGTCAAACAAGTTCCTGCCAGTATGAGTAGTGTTTCTTATGAACTGGGTCAGAAAGATGAATTATAGGGCACGCTATGCATTTCCTCTGACACAGAGCAAAGGGCAGCCCCATCTGCTAATTGTTAGCAATTACAGCGAGCTGTATATATGCAGATAGGTGGCTAGAAAAGCAAGACACTAATTGTATCAACAGCACTATGCCATCTTGGATCCCTAACGCGCGGAAACGTTGAGCTTATTTTCTTCTCTAGCATTTTCCTTTAGTACAGAGCACTCTTGCCATTCAGCTTAACAAAACAGAAGAGGTTTTGTATCCCCCGTGAAAGACTTGCTTACCCCTTCAAACTCCAGTTGCCTCAGTTTCACTTTATTATGACATTAAGTTTGCTTTGTTTCACGCAGCACCACGTTACTGGTAATTGCCTCCCTATCCTTTGCCACAGTCTCTTGCTGGTGCCTCCCTACTTTCATCCACGTTTTTGCAATCTTAATGTCACTTGACCCCGGTAGCTTGGGCAATGCTGGCATGAAACCCATATTTATCAGCTCAGCAGAAGTTATTAGCTTCCATTTCACATGGAGCCCTGCATCACCTTTGATGTTAGCATGTCTCATTAGAGAGGCATTCCTCACCAGCTGGAGATGGTGTTGAGGATCTTCCCAGGGTCAGGAAATAATGAACTGGATGGAGTACATTTCTGTGTTTGAGATTCAGTTTGTGTACGTGGGCTTAGTTATGCCCACAAGAAGAATGAAAAATACACAGCACTAAGAATATAACTGTAGTAGAATCAGTTCTGTTCAAATCTCTGTTCTTCTGAGTACCCTCCCTCAGGATTATCTATTCATTTTCATGTCTGCTTTTACCCCTGGTTATTTGTCAAATTATTTACATGTGAAAACAGCTTTTCTCTCTATGAAACACCAGTGAAACAATTAAAAGCTTTTAAGAAATCCCTGTTTTGCCTTTTGGAAAATCCTTCAACAAGCTTGTAGAGCAAGAAAACACAAGTTATTCTTTTAAATCATTACTATAAAAAGACTGATATTAAGACATTTGAAC
Source organism: Theristicus caerulescens (assembly GCA_020745775.1). Lineage (NCBI taxonomy): Eukaryota > Metazoa > Chordata > Aves > Pelecaniformes > Threskiornithidae > Theristicus > Theristicus caerulescens. The sequence continues at coordinate 125,849,689 of CM036561.1, read as the reverse complement.
TAATTAATAGAAAAAATAAAGGTCAAGAAAAAATAGCTAATGCCAAATAAAAAAAAATGGTAATTACACTTACTAGATAGCATTCCTGATTAAGCTTCTTTCAAGAGGCACCTAAAACTGGGAACAGCTTACTCATTCACACCTCTTTCAGAAGCCACTGTTAACTGTAAGACCCCTTTGTCTGCATTATGTCCAGATGGTTCAATTCACTGTGATACCAGTTTAATTGTGAATTCAATTTAATTGGAGATGAACACAGAATTGGAATCCTTACCTATTCCTGTTCACCTCTGGAAAATATGCCATAAAGGTTTGTAAAGGCACCTCAGAATTCCAAAGCATTGATTCAGAGCCGGTTTAGTGAATCACAGTAAACGCTAGGGCTGTTTTCAGTAGCACACAATTACTGCCACATTCATATCGTCTTCGCTTCTATCACATCTACTGAATGAGCTAATGGTGTATAATAACAATACCGAGGTTATTTTCTATAGTCTATTAGAAGTAATCTGGAGAAGGAACTCCAAGGTTCCTATTATGTATACAATCACAGTGTGATCGCTACCATTATACTAAATGGAAAAATGATGTTAAGTAGAAGAAATTAAAATAGTGACCGCTATCGTGTGTTAACAAATCTGAACTTCTCAGCTATTTCCCTTTCTCTTACTTTCTGATATTTTTACCCTGCCATTTTTTACCCAAATCACCCCATTTTTAAGATTTTTATTCAAGTATTTTTCTACAACAGTTATTTTTCCTCTGCTAAAACCTACAGTGACACATTTGGTCATTTTGTTTAGACTTTTCTGAACAACTGTCATATCAACAGCCATTTCCTATATATTCCTTTCCAGTGTTTAAATATTTTCCTTGGGCAGATTCTTCTTGCCAGCTTTATATACACCTCTAGAATGCTATCTTTTTTCCTAAGGTGGTCATACAATACTGAAGGTCTTTAGGATTTTTACATACTGCTCTGTAACAAAATTTCTGAGATCATCTAAGGTGAGGGTATAGTGTAGTGTGCTGGTGGCTTAAAGGTCAAAGGATGGTTTGGCAAAAAGAGTAATTTTTCCCTGTAATTTCAGGCTTATACTGAGATGACAGGGTTTTTTTTAATCTATTATGAAGCAATTTCACACACTACTGATTTTTTTAATGCTTATATTAATAAACAATGCTAAAATTATTTCCTTTGGTTGATTTTCTTTTTTAGTAACCTGGGTAAGATTAGAATTCCGATTTCTGTGTATATCAGTCTTGATTCCAGCTTGATGATTCTTGTGTGGGCCAGAAAAATCAAGATTGCTTAAGATTATTACTTTTAAATATTAGTAACAGGTCAAAAAATGTATAAAATATTAACCATAAGTAGGAGAATATTGTAGTCCTTTTCACAGGGTTTTTCAGAAAATGCGATAATAATGAATAGTTCAAAATTTATTTCTTACAATTCCTTTCTGCTACTATGACCTATAGGGTATTTTTGATCATAGAAGTGGTCCACCTTAACAGTCTACCTTAAAAAGATGAGATTATTCAGCTTGTTAAGTCTGTATCTCTGCAAAAGGAAAACACCTTAACAAAGAATGGTTTGTTGCTGACCTGCAGCTGGTTATGGTATTTCATCTGAAAGCCTATTTAAGTCCTTAATGGTAACATTTATTCCCTCTCCCTCAAGAGGAGTATTTTACAAACAAAATTAATTAACAAACAAGGATAGCCAATTTTGTGCTATAGTTTAGGCTGACAGTCACCCAAAAGGGGTGTTGGCACTAATAATAATCATTATCTCAAAGTATCAAGAGGTCTTCTGACTGATGAGATCTCTGCTGGAGCTGCAGCTTTCATCCTGGGGTGATGCATGTGGAGCACAGCAGAACAGAGCAGCTGGCAGAAAAGCAGAAGCTGTTGCAGAGGGCACGGGTGCTAATAGTGGAAATAGCATACAAGTAACCTCTGACTCAAATTATCAGCATCTGAACCCTTGATACTTTACCCAATTCATCCATAGTTCCATTAAAAAGATGACTGACATGCTTCCAGCTCATGAAGCTTTTTTTAACATTTCAGAGCGGATCCTTCTACACGGAGTGGATATACACTCTTGCAAATGATTCAGATTGACTTGACTTCCTAACTGTTCTGCTCTGAGCTCAGATCTTTTGCTCTGTCTAGTTCTTTCTTTTACTGCTTGTCTTGATGCAGTTAAGTGGAAGCATGTAACAGTGAAGTGTTAGAAGTACTGTAGTTTCCTTTATAGCAACTTGGACTGTGTTTAAGAAATTAGTCAGGCATTTAGGAACTGCTAATCCTTCTTGTGAAGAATACAAGGCTTGTTTCTTCGAAGGAATTTCTCACTCAAGGGCCCAAGACATAGTTCAGTTTTACCTACTAAATGCTCTTGCAGCAAGACAATGATAAAAAAAGTAAAGATAGGGTTTTAATGTAATTTTCTTTCCTTACTGCCAGTTTTTCTTGGGCTGTTTTGTGATGGCATCGTTATGATAGATAATATCAGTTATATGTCTGCTCTTTGAAGAGCTAATAATTATCCCAGTGCTTAATAACAATGATAACAGAGAAACCCAACGGTTCAAGAGGTAGTAAAAGAAGCTTAATAGCATACAGGTTTAGAAATCAATTGCAGTTCAATTATCATGGGTTTGGGAAATGGTCACCAAGTAGGAAGCTTCCTCTAAATTACCAAATAAATTCTTCTCATAAGTATCACATTTTTCACTGTCACTATGGGTCTGCTCAATTTATGTATCCTAGTCTGTAACAGCAGGAAATCCAATGTCACATATAGCGACAGTTGATTTCCCCCTGCTTTTACACCAAAAAAATAGTAGTTGCAGAAGGAATAAGAAAGACAATGAAACAAGTCAGTCAAGTAAATACCCAATTTCTAAATAATAAGCCTCCATTCCTAGTATGATCCTATTTTAAGTGAAAGTCAAAATTCTGGCTGTAGACATTATATAACTAGATTTCCTTTCTACCAGAATTATAGAATTGAAGATCCTTTACCTTATGTAACACTTATTTTAGCTTATTTTAACTGTGGCTTGAAAGTCATTCTAGGAGCTCCTTAAGCTTTTTTGTCAATGTACTACAAAGGAAAATCAAGATGAAACAGCACCTACTCTATATTGTGCTTAAACCAATAGTGCCCCCTTGAGGAGATTTTTTTTAATATGCATAGGAGTAGACGGCTTGAGGATGACTGTTCTACTACAAGGTAAACTAAACATAGTATTTTATCCACAAATAAGGCCTCAGAAAGTTGCACACACTTATGCTATTTCTCCAGATTTTCTATTAGGCTAATGTGGATGCAAACAAGCCTTGTTGCTTCCAACCCTCTCTAATTTTGGACCTACCTAGAAATGCATAACTAAATTGTTGTATCCAGCTACAGGACAAATTCTGCAGTTTTGTATTGAGGATGATACTTGTAGGATCATTAAAGTAGACAAAGTTCTCAGACTCAACCTTCTGCAATCCCAACATTTTGAGAAAATGACATCACAGGTCTTCTATGCCTTCTACTTTGCCTTGCTAACACTGATGAGGCACTCATTTGGCTCAGGATACATCTGTCTGCAGAGCTCAAGTGTGCCTGCAGCTCAAAGTTCTGTCCAAACTGGAAACCAATAAACCAGTTAAAATATTAGCAGCATAGCAATAGTAATTCTGGATTCATCTGCTGCATGTTTACTGAGAGCCCCTAGTGGGTTTGCACAGCCTCTAGTATTACAGCTGAATTTCTACTGGTATCTGAGCAGACTCAGTTAAACCTATCTCAGCACATCTACACAAGCTATTACCACATTGCCAAATAACTATCTATAGATACCGTTACAGGAATACAGGAAATGATCATTGAGAACAATCATTTTTTTCCCCACTTTGAACATTTGCCATGCTATGAAATATGAGATCTAAAGATGATAGAAAATACTTTAAAAATATTTTTCAAAACTAAAAAGCACCCTAAAATGCCAGCCTCCCAAAAGCAATATTCTCCCTAAAACAGGAAAAAAAAAAAAAAAAAAAGAGCCTGACAATCTTGAACAAAAATAACGATGCTGGTTTGCAGTAAAGACCACCATAAAAATGCTTTGCTTCAAAAGATGAGAATGGGAAAAAATTCAGAAATCTGGGCAGGTAAGAAGGATTTCAGAAATAAACAGGCAAGATGTATTATGATACACCAGATTATTAGAAGAAAAGGAGAAAGCATACTAAAACAAAAGTTTCCTGACATTGAAAAAATACAAGAGGAAAAGCTTTTTGTAAAAGCATATGAGAAATTCTGAAAGTGTCATGTGTATAAAATGTAGTAAGAGAATTGCTGATGTTAAAATCAAGAGTTGCTGCTGTTCCAGGGTGCGCCCACAAAGGGGAATGGAACAAATTAATTGTACTGAGCTCGGTTACTACTTATTGAAATGATCTGCATCCGCATGATGCAAATCTTAGTTTGCAGCAACTGGCAAGATACTACACATATGCTTCTGTTAGAAAGGAGTTATTTGATGGCATAGTAAGTTGGTACTAACTTTCATATCGATGCCTGAGAGCTATACATTATTTTGCAGTCCTCCAGGTGCTTTCCCACACAACTTGCTTTCTCACAAAACCATGCAGTTTGCTTATGTGATCTAGTGTCATGACTAGAGCTCCACCATCCTCTATAGGACTCACATTAGATTCAGATATCAGAAAGTCTTATGCAAGAGACTGGCTGAGCCCTGAAGGAGGAGCAACTTGCTGAAGCAGACCCTGATAACAAATCTTTCAGCCCTTTTACCTGCCAGCTATCAATTCCTACGCACACCCAAAGATCCAGTCCTGCAATTGAGACCTTGGCTTGTTGGCATTTATCTTGTGACTCATTACACCTGCCATTGCTGTATGCCATTAGCATTACACTTCATGATACAGACTCAGTATGCACTGTAAAAAAAAAAGTCATATCAGATACTAGCATATTGGGTAGATAGGAGTTTTTCCTCCCCTAATCAGGCACACAAAAGTGGTGACTACAAAGGATTCTGTTTAGAATCAGTCTTGCCCTCTATATCTCAACTCATCTGCTCCTAGCCAACCAAAGCATCATTCAGCCTGTCACAAACCATCACCTTACCTTTTTGAGCTCCCTAACTTCTTAGTGTCAAACCTGCTCGCTCATGTATTCAGTGGTGAATGCACTGAAGGCCTTGCACAAAAAAACCCCATCACTATAGTCTTCAGGATTAAATAGTACCTTTTGCTCAAGGACTTACTCAGCCACCATCCCACCCTTTCACGTTGGTTCAGCTTCAGTCTGCCACTCTGGAAGTACTTCTCTTTCCCATCCATTATCCACCTTTGGCATCCTGCATTTGCAAATGAAAATTCTACAACAGAAATTGTTCACTGGGCATAGAGCAAGGAGCTAAACATTTTGTGAAGGTCAGTTTGAATCATTCCGTCATAGTATAGATTAGTATACAGCACAGAACACCACATGAGGCCTTTTGGAGGCATTTCCCAAGTAAAAAGTATCGCGTTTCATCTGTACAAAAGCTTTCAAGACATATTTTTCTCATATAAAATTATTCTGGCACAAAAATGCATACAAACAGCAAGGAGCCAATAATATTAATACCAAACATGCTAAACTGTATTTATTTCACTGAAAACCATGTGTATTTCTGCAGGGAATGTAAAATTGAATTTTAAGTACAGGAAGTGCTCTGTTACTGCTCTGGCACTACAATGCAGAGTTGCTTTGTTGTTTGCTCTAAAATAGTAACCTAAGCCTGTCCAGCCAAGTAGAGTGTCAGGAAGGAGTCTTCTGATGTGTAGCACCACAATAGATCTTACTGGTCTCTTGACAGCTTTCCGAAAGAAGCGCTTTTTCTACTTTATCACACTGAACACATTACCAGTATTAAGACTCCCAGCAGAGTCTCAAATGCAATTTCTAACCTCCCCCCAACCCTTGTCCTCCATCCAGCTCTCCTCATGGCCTAAAGTCCTGCCAGGATTTCTGCAAGAGTGCAAAAGCGTGGATTAGCTTCACCCCATGAACCTCAAAGCCCTGCTTGGCAGCCCGCTATGGTAATATGCAAAACAGCAGAACACCATAAAACCTTGCGGAGAGCCATCTACTACAGCCAGTCATGGCAAGCATCTTCAGAACAGATACTGAGCTCCGAGGAACCTTGGGTGTGGCAGTATCCCAGTATTCGGAACCGACTAAGAAAACATCATAAGCACACGTCATTCCCTGCCGCTCCCCCCAAATAAAACAAAACTAAAGAGGGAAGGAATTGTAAGCCTGGTCTTACAAGATCCTCGAAGCCTCTTCATATTGGGAATGGCAGTTTATCTCAAAGACTGTCCGATCAGCCTCTCTACCTCCAGGCTATTGAAAACAAAAGCTAGCAGCTGAACCTCTGATCCCTTCAGCTGAAAAGCAGGGTGGCTTTCAGTCTTCTACTGAGAAGTAGAACTATAGCTAGAAAGAAAACGTCACAGCAAAAAGCTTTATGCACCAATAACTTTGCACTGTCTGCCTTCCATTATTAACACTAATTTGAAATCACTGATTTTTGTACCACTCATTTAACTTAATTTCCTGTCTTTGTTTTCTACAAAATGTAAATAGCCTGCTTGTTCACACCTTGGTGAAGAGTGTTTAGTTTATTGTTGCACAATAGAAGTTCTATACGCTTGCCATACTTAGGAAGTTTTAGAAGGTTAGAAAAGCATAGGTAAGACATACAGTGGGTGAAATAAGTCTTGTGCAATGACAGCATCGCTCCCAGCTTTGAGTTCTACTGTGAGGTAATCCACGATACAGTCACAAAATAACCCACAAAGTTACACACAGCATCACTTGATAATGAACATTCTATAAAAGCACAGTTTCCAATTTTTTTTTTTAAATCATAACATTAAAGCACAAGTAAAAATCCCATATCCTGAATACATAGTCCACAAATTTCAACTACTTAATAAATGACTCACGGTGCTTTCACAAAAGTCAACTATGAAAAGTTACAGAAAGCCTGATGACAATGGTGCATGCACTGGAATTCTACACTCAGTCTATCCTCCAAGTAGGGACGCAAGCAGCCCTGCTTATGCTATTATCATTCAGCCTGTTTATAAATTGTGGAAGGCTCCACTCTTCATCTCCCAGCTCTGCTTTATTGTGCCTTCCTGTTCTCACATGTACTGTATGGCAGTTGCATTCAGATATTTGGGAAACACTGCTCAGCAGTGCCTAGCTGTGTACAACACAGCCCCATCTCTCCCTCCATTCCAAATGGAGCCTCTGGGATAAGCCTGATTAGGTGGCACCTTAGCAGACAATAAAAAGGAAATATCAGAGTAAGAGTGAAGTAGCAACGCCACAGCAACACCATTATTCTTCACAGTGCTGTCTATGGTGGCAAATCTTTTCCAGGGATGCTAGAATCAAACAGTTCCCCTCATCTGCCTTTGTAGTGGGTAATGTTGGCTCACAAGTAAACCTTGCCAGAGCAGAATAGCAGTGCAGCTTTTTCCTACTTACAAATTGAGAGGCCTAACATTAAAAGTGGGAAGAAAAGTAGAAATAGGAACATTGGTTCCATCTACTGTCTTAAGCAACTGGAGAGCCCCTTAAAAACCTTATTGACCAGTGCCCATCAAACCTGCAAGCTTTTAGGAGGCCAACTGCAACAGTGATGAGAGCTAATGTGGTGGTGTGATGAGTTCGCAATTTACGAGCTTTGCTCAGAGCTCCAGAAAAGTCACCCTGACACTATTGTGTCACCCTGACCTTCCACGTGGCTTAATCACAACTGTGAGCTGCCACAGCTAGAGCAATAATTGTTAGCACAGAATCTCTTCTACACCTGGAGAACAGATAACGCACGCTGGCAAATGGGATAAAGTTAGCAAATTACATATGGTAGAGAGCATAATCTAATTTGCATAATTCTTCCAATATCTGACTTGTTCTGTACAAGTTCTGTACATCTGAAAACTATGAAACAGGACAGACCATGTTCTATACAAAACACTTCCATCTGTATCTCCACTGAAACATTTTTTGTATATCCAACTGATTTTTCTGTTTCAGAAGTATAAGGCACAGTTTCTGAGAAGCACTCTAATGCATTGTCTTTTTTGTTTTTCCTGGCTTTTATAATCAACAATACCATGCGATTAGCCAAAGTTCTTGGGGGCAACTGAAACATGTGGATAATAATAAAAATCAGAAATGCAAACTCTGCTTAGGTTCTTCCAAACAGCCCCCAGAAGCAGCACTTTTGTCTGCGCAGTACTAAATGCCTTCTTGAAAGCCAAGCCCTGCAGTAAGACTAAATGACTCAAACTCACGTCCCTAACCGTTGCCTGTAAGATTCTTCCTTGCACTATGCAGACTATGAAACTCCGAGGCTGGGCAGCCTTCAGATCGATTCTAGTTTCACTCACCATATATCCTCAGGTAACACTTCAGTAATCCTAATATTGAGTGGCCTTTTTTAATGGAAGTTCTAAAAAGAAATTAAAGTGCATATTTCCTAAAGTGTTAAAAACTGAAGAGAAAATGAAACTAACTGGTACGTAAGAGAAGTCTTTCTGCTTAGCTTGCGTGACACTTGGCTGAAGATGTTAGAGATTCAAAAGAGCAGTCTGGGACTTGTATAGAAAGTTTCACAACCTCAAAACCAGACAAGATCTTTCCCCAAAATCCATATACAACTTCGAAGGCTAGGAATTTTTTTTAAAAACTATTATTATCAAGGACTTGTGGCAGTCAGGTTCCCTGGCCTTTTCCTACTTTTATTCTTCAATAAGAAAAATGCCCTAGCATCTGGCAATTTATTCCTGCATTCTTTAGATTGGAACATGGGACAGAGTGCAAGTTAAATCAGCTTAGATCACTTTACCTTTTCTTAAGGCAACTGTGAGCATAAGTTTTCTAGTTAGGCAAAAATCAAAAACAGTGTCATGCTTTTGTCAGCTTTAAAGGAGTTTAAATATTACGTTGTCGGTAAGGTTAACAGCGCAGACTATGACCAAAGCTAAGGCTATATTAGTTACTAATTTAGTACAATGAAATCAAATCAGTAGATGGTGCTGAGAATACCGTGTATGCAGTTCAAAAGTTTTAGCTAAAAGTCATTTTCGGCTGGTCCCCCCAAAGCAGCTCACACATAGTTCAAAGCTGGCCCAAGGACCATCCGTTGTTTTGGAACTTTTTAGAAAGTGATGGGTATTTGGTGCTCAACTGTGACAAACCTTCTGGCAGGCTAAACCAAATCAACATGCAGTAAGTGGGCAGCCTGGACATTCACTTCAAAACTACAATAACGCTCCAAACCCAAATGCAGATTAGACTGTGTAAAAGACATCTTAATGTGCATCATACAAAACTGACAGACATGAGAATAAAACTATAAAGAGGTGTGTGTTTTGCCCATCTGAGGAAAAAACAACATCTGCATCATCTAAAGATGTCTGGCTTAGTCTGTCACTGGGCTGGTAGCCTCTATTACATCCTCGCTTCCTGCTCTAATCTACTTCTAGTTGCAGAGCAGCAATGAACAGCTCACTTCATGAGATACATGAATGACAGCCATTTTCAACACTGAATAAAGCCTGAAAACCCTTGTACAGTATATTAAGCTTGTGAATATAAAGCCATTTTGAATGTCATAGGAATAACACAGTGTTAGTGAGGTACTGTATTTGTGAAAGGCTTTCATGATACCTGTGGGCAAAGGTTGCAGCAGGCTCGTTTAGGTTTTTACTTTAGATGCATTTAAAATATAGATATAGAGAGCAGCAGAAGTGGGGCTCCTCCAGAGGAGCCAAGGGCAATAACAGCCAAAGAGGGACACAGACCTTACCAACCAGGGTACGGTCCCACAGCAGCCACGCATCACAAGTTGGTGATAGTAACAGTGCTGTCACCCAAAAAATAAAAAGCCTTAGACACAGCAGAATAACAAACACAATCAGAAGATACCTCAGGAGCAGCAGGAGACTGGCCTGAACACAAACCTGCTCACAGCAGAGCTCAAGCAACAAGACCCAGGACCTGAGCAAGCTCAAATGAGGCTCCCGGGCTAATGAGCTGGGGGAGTGGAGGGAGGGGTGTGGGTGGGGGCTCAGGTGAGGCTGGCAGGGGTGATTAAGGTACACCCAGGGCCCTAGCAATAGGGACAAATCAGCTGAAATCGATTTTATCTACTGTGAAATCTATTTAACTCTAGAAGTTGCTTGACAACTTCTAAATACAAAATTAGAATGCATGCCACGTATTTCCAAGATGCTGGGTAAATAAAAGATACTAACACATCCTGAGAAAGTAATATATCTAGGAATATCTTAGATTTTGTTATCATAATACTGCATTAGTCAAATGAAGAATTTTGTTTCTGACTTCAAACAAAAATTTTAGTCTGAAAAATATGTTAAAATATGTTTTAATATGTTATCTTCAGACTACTTCAGTTAGGGTTATCTATATGTTAGCAATACACTAAACTAGATAGTTCGCTAATGTCAAAATTAGTTAATCATCAGAATTTGACAAAGTAAATTGCTGAGTTATATTGAACCATCACACTGTGCTATATCCAGAGACCTTTGTTCTGTGTGCTGATCTTCAGATAAGATTTCCTCCTCAAACCGAGTCAAATACTCAACTCCAGTGGAGAAATGATGTCATGAATAAATCTTATCAAGAAAATATACAGTTGCTATGTGAACTCAGGATTCTTATTTTAGTTTTTATTAAAAACAGCAAAATAGTTTGAACTTCCTGGGACAGTATCATCCTGCTTCCACTAGATTTGGGATGGAGCTGTGATTTTTCAGGGCCTGAACTCCCAGAGGCAGTAACTCTTACTGTCTCTTTCTCCTGGCACTCTCCGACAGCTTTTTCTTTGGCAGAGAAAAGCAGATTCTCTGTCTCAGTCAAATTCTTGCTGAAAGAAACACCACCTTGTGAGAAAAAACATCCTATTTAAACTTAAACTGTTTTTAAAAATTCACAGATAGTATGTGTGCTCAGGATTTATGTTCAAATTTAAAAGGAAAATGGCAAAACTCCAGTCAGAGCTATCTTCAGAGCCCTTGACTGTAACCCATTACACAATAATCAATCCTAATCTAATTATACTGATTACATGAAATTGCTGGTGAGACTGAAATACAGTATTATCTCATAGAGAAGTTCTGCACTATTTAAACTATTTTACAGCAGCTGTAAGCATGGCGTGAAATTCCTTTAAGACCACTAGATACCTTGCTGCATGCTACCAACTTTTACCGACTATGGTAGTGTGGACCCAGAAGCTGCTTCTTCTGCTTGTGTAATACCAATGCTCGGACCAGGCCACGAGGGTTTTTTTAATGGCCACAGCTACAACACTTTGTGGTGACGGCAGGACAGTGGAATACACTGCTGAACTCCAGAATGGCAGGGAAACTCTTCCATGTGCAGTCTAATTAAGGGTCACGTCTTAATTTGTAATTAAGAATGAAGAGTCACGAGGGAACATTTCCCAATTTTGCGAATGCCTGAGATCAGTTACTGGCTGAACAATGAGACCAAGTGTAACCCTTGCAAGAAAGAGGTGCTGCTCATGAGAAGAAAACACTTCAAAATGCTTACAACTATTACAACAGCAGTCACCTTCAATTCGATGTATTTCTGGAATTTAGATTTAGACTTGGCCACGATTACACACATTTTTAAACTTTTAGACTAGAATATGGCAATAGTATAAAGCAGTGAGAGCATTAACCTTGGAAATTTTGCCTGAGTTATAAAACAGCAAAGTGTCACAACCGCAGGGTGAACTACTCTTTTATTGCATTCTTTGGCCCTGGCTGTAATTTCACATGTGCCGGCTTCCACCCCTTTCTCCCTCCACTGGCTGCCAGCATCAGTCAGAAGAACCCTCTGACAATTCAGAGAACCATTTCTTAATTTTCCATTGAAACAAGGAGAAGATACCAATTTGTTTAAAACATGTATCTTTGATTTAGATTAAACTTCAGCAAAGTTTTCTCTGCTTTAGGGTGGAGTATCTTATCAGGTTCTTCTCTTCTTATGGGAAATCCTATCTTAGTGGTAACAACCTATTCCAAAGCTGTCAGAAGATGGTTTTCCTGATTTATTCCAGGGACTTTGACAGCCACATCTATAGTATATATCTATCTATCACACCTATCTTATGTTGTATGAACAAGTATCAGCTGAAAGTGAGGACTGGACCCTGGTGGTCTAAAGATTGCTGCCTTAAAGGTCCTTCAGTTCTTCTGAACACGTGACATAGATAGTTTTACAATGGTAGCCTAGAGCAATCTTTTTGTTACAATTCTTAAATCTTTCAGCACTGGTGCATGTCAGAAATTTGTACATTTTTGTGTATGTCAGCTTTTGTCACTTGCACAATTTCCCGAAACGGCAGTTTGGCCATTTTGCCTTCACAGTATTGTCTACAGAGGGGAAGGGGGAATGGAGAGGGGAGAGGTAGCCAGAGAAATGGCTTATTTTGAGCTATCATTCTCTGACTTGCTTTTCATTTGTATAGTCTCCTATTAAATAATTTCATGTATTCAGAGGGTAAAGACTGCAGTAACCTTAACAACAGAGTGCATTAGTTATTTCAGAGGATTTCCATTTCTGTCACACACACAGGGAACCGGGACAATAACTAACATGCTTATGTTCTGCAGTGGCCAAAGATTTTCAGCATTTTGCTCAGAATTTCTAACCATCTCATACCCTTATTGATGCCATTTCATACTCCACAGTTAGGGCTTCGCATGCTACCTTTCCTGGTTTGATGAAACTGCTTCAGGACGAAGGAGACAGAGCATTTTCTTTCTCTGGTGTTTTTTGGTTTTTGTTTTGGTTTTTTTTTTTAACTTGCTTATGGCTGCAGAATTCAGTGCCAGAAGAGATTAGAATAACAAAGCTCACAGGCTTCAAATCAAACCACAGAATTCACCTTGCTCTAATTTGCCTTCCCTCAATAACAATCAATTGAAATTGGGCAGAAAAATCTAAAGCATTACAAGGCTTTTTAGAATTCAAGATGTGCAGACACCACGGAAAAATTAATGGTAAAAGCACTACAGCAATTACTAAAATACTACCAAAATACTTAGTCAATGTGTAGAGAAAATTCCTATGAAGAGCATACATGTATACATGCGATTAAATCCTATTTTTGGTAAATGAAGAACAAGATTTGCTTTGGGAAAATACATGAAATCAAATGTAATCAAATGTATGGATGGACTTTTGGATAAATGTGTGGGTAAAATGTGCATGATTTACAGTTTGTGGCAAGTATATAAATGAAAATAACTAAAAGAGGGAAGAAATAAGTAATCTTGTACTTTTTAGTATCTCTTATTTCCACAAATGATAAGGTGAAAAGCATTAGATGTTGGACACTTTAGACGCTTTTAAGATTAAATAATTTAGCCAAGCAGCATTATTATCATTATATGAGAAGCTTAAAATATGAATGATAATGGCTCTTAAAAATAGGGTTGGGAGGTTGGAGTCAGCATGGTCAGGTAGTTTCGTAGTAACTCTGCTCATTTTTAATAAAAATATTCCATTGTCATTTCTGACATTTTTATTGGAGAAGACAGTTGAAAAATATGACAGGATAAACGAGAACAGGGACTGTGTTAAGAGTATTTTTGTGTCTCTATTAAATCCTTATTTTGGACTTATGCACAGGTTTAGTAGGGCGTAAGTAAGGAGCCAAGGTGCTACTCCAAACCCCATGCTAATGGTGGAATACAGTTTTGGTTCCCCCTTCAGCATCCCAACAACGGGAAGGTGTGGATAAGCGAGCACCAAAGGAGAACTTGTACCTGGAGCTCTCATGTTGGCTTGCTCTGCCCCAGGGCAAAAAGGAACGGTTTGCTGGACAGTGACATTCCTCAATCTGTTTGGTACCTGCCCTGCTGTTGGCAGAGCAGAGCTAGGAATGGCATCTCATGCAGGATGAATTCCAGTGAAACAGCCTTACAGCTGTATAAAACGTTCAAGTCACAAGAGAAAAGACAGCTTTATAAAACAAAAGACAATGACCTAAATAGGAAGATCTTGAGAAGTTCCTGCAGGACTTCAGTATCCCTAAGGGGAGGAAAATTAAGATAACTCATGATTCCTATTTGACTTTAAGCACTTCTTCAATGTGTTTGCGTTCCTTAGAACCAATCTCACTTCTATTTTAGCTTTGACTAAAGTAGAATGAACTCACTGAAGTATACCATATTTGACAAAAAAAAATCATCAATAAGTAATGGCCAATAAAACCAGACTGATTAGTATTTTAACTTTTGACCTTTTATGCAAAAGTCACATTTAACTCTGCCTATTAGACTGAAGAATATTATTGGGGAAACAACAAGAATGTTCATGTGTTAAATTAGGTGCCAGAGGCACACTGTGTTGTACAAACTCACCGATATTGGCAAACAGCTTAATTAAACATTTTATGTAGGGACTGCTGAGTACAAAGCACTTTCCTAAGTGCCTGTTAATTTGTGCACATGATCCCCCCCACGCTTGCTAGAACATAGTCAATTTCTTCCGGCTAAAAAATAAAGGATAAAAATATGAACTTACATTTTTAGTATATTTTTGCATGTGCTGTTGTGTAGGGAAAAAAAAAAAGAGAATGAAAAATACGTGCAAGGAGTTGCCAGGGCATATGTATGTTGATGTTCATGTGAGACCTATGTGTGATACACAGGATACAGAACTTTAGCTCTGAGCATAATGTTTGCCCTGTGAATCAAAATACATGTGAGAAGATAGTGTTCGGTAGATGTTTTTTCTGCTCTTTTATATAAATATAGATTCCTTTGGAAGAGCAGTCTTGCTGCCATAAAGCAGACTCCCATGGTTTCTTTTTTCTCATAGTAAATATTTTGCAGCTGGGTAGTCAGGAAACAAATCTTGACTGAGTTCCCAGACAAAAGAAATGTGCTACTCTTTAATTGTCGGGCTACTGACTTCAGGCTGCCTTTCTCTGGAGAGGTCAGATAGAAGATGAAGAGAAAGTGCATGCACATAAGCACGTCAATCTGAGCAAGCAAGCTTGGAGTCGTAAGGCTTAACCTTACAAACTAATGCTCAAGGGAGCTACCCCGCTGACGTGAGCAGCTCTGCCCATTTTCCCATGACATACTCATATGAATAAACCTTCTGGCCTGCAATTTGCAGAACTGCTTGTGTTCTGCTGGAGTAAAAACGACAGCTTAAAAATTTATGAACCGCACAAGTTTAGAGGCCTTAACAAGTCATAATTTTACTTGAAACCTATTTAAATTTTTTTAAAGTAACACAGGAGAACTTCACAGTACTTTATACATTTTAAATACAGCGTACGATGTGCCTTTTCCCCCCACGTTGTTAAATATACAATTACACTGTGTTCCCATAGCCTTTCCATTAAATTTAATAACCCTGTATTTGTGGGTCTAGTAGGAAAAACTGGATACGGGGAAGGTTATAGAATCTCTTTTATCAGAAGTCCTGAAGAACAAGTTAGATAAAAATATGTCAAGGACAGTCTAAATATACCTTTGCCACACAGAAAAAGTGGAGAGCACTACAGCTTCTCAGGGTCCGCTCCCGCTCTACAGGCCCGTAGTTTCCATGAAGAAAAAGGCCTTTGCACCACAGCCTTCCAGAAAATAGCTTGAGATCAGGGTTCTCTTTGAGGTCACATTTATAAAACAAGACTGGAATTTCCTTTCAGAGATAACCATTCCCTTAAAAAATCCCTCCCAAGCTAAAATTTATAAAAACCAATTGGAGAAGTTGTATTAGGTTTACTAAGGTGAAAATATGTATAGTTGTTATGGTTGTAAGACTATTTATTAGCTATTACAAATTAGGTGGATGGAAGAATTAAAGCCTAAACAAAAGAGACTAATAATTATTATTAATAATAATAACAACAACAACAATATAATTATAAGAAGTATAATTAATATAATAAGTATGTACAATAATAATTATAATACTAATAAATATAATACTGTTACTGTAACTGTAAATCTAGGTATTGCACCTTTGCTCAAACATCACAAAATTATCCACATTGAAAAGACTAAAAAGAAGAAATTAAAGGTGATGTAAAAACTAGCTTTGCTTTACCAATAGCTAAACGCTCACCTGCCTCACTTTTTGCCTCTTTTTATTTTATTTTTCAAATTCATTAGTTTTGATCATCTGCAGTAAATTAAAAATTAGGTGCATGGGTATACTTGTAACTTTTTCAAATACCAAAACTAGCGCAGATAACACCCGGACTGCCTATCCTATAAATATCCCTAGGGCCTGAATATATCCAATAGTGAAACAAATACTGTGAAACAGTGCCTAATAAAAGAGAGGAGATTGAATTATTTTTTTTTAACCCAAAGATAAATAAATTTAAAAAATGCAGTAACAGATCAACAATGGCATTCACCAATAAGAAGTCAGATATTCGCAAGATTTTGGAATTTCAGCCTTCCTTGTTTTGCTGCCATAGGTCTAAGTGCAGACAGAAAGGCAGGCAGCATTAGACACGTCAAGATTCAATCGAACAGTTAACAGAACTGCTTGCTTCTTGATCTTATGTGCTTTTTTTCAAGGCCATTTTCTCCAGAGCAAAATATTTACAAGTTGTGCTGTTACTGTAAGTTGGTATTTTGATGCCAGAGAGGAGTTAGGCTAGCCCCTTAATGCAGGCTTCAGTTACATTGATAAGATGCAATCCAGTCAAATGTTCATGGATTGACAAACTATGTTCAGAGACAGGGCTATACTTGGACTGTAACTGTTCAATATTTCTGTTCTAGAGACACACACAAAACGAACAGTTTATAAGCTTAATTTTGTACTTAATGCATTAGGATAAGAAATAACTTTTAGGAGGCATTAATAAAGTAATAGAAATTATATACTAGCATATTTTTCCAGATACTTGTGGGAAATGAAAAAAAAAATTAGCTATTAGTGCAAGAATTATTTCATAAAAGACTGAAGAAAAGATACTTTGGGCTTTGTGATTTGCTGCATTATGCGTATGAGTGGAACCTATTGGAGGTGAAAAGAATCAGGTACTGACATAAAGAATTCAGTGGTATGCAGAGACTGGAAGGCTTGAGAAAATTTGCTTGTCAGTAGATGTATAAAGCAATGAACCAAGAGTACATCAAAATGTCTGATATAGTAAGCTGTACAGAGGAGACGGAAAATTGAGCAATAATAGCTCTTTTGTGAGTCAGACAGGAGAGCATCTCCTGCTCCATCTTTTGTCTTATTACCACCAAAACCACTAACGCAGGTGCCCCCCCTGACATCCAAGAACAGAACATAATAACATTGGGCAGTTTGATATGAGGTGACAAACTGCTTTTGATTATAGTGGACAGAATTCCCTCATATTCATTACTCTAGCGATTTTTCTTGTAACTACAATGAAACGCTTTACATTTTATGCAACAAATAAAAAGTGAAAAATAAGATTACCCATGCTGAAAGAAAAAGTGGATTTTTCTCAGCATCAGAGCTGTGTGTTAGAGACATCTCAGCTGACCTTGATGGAGACAAGCATATTGCAAGCAGAAGCAGGAAAAGTCAGATGTTTTTGGCGTGTCCTATAATACAGCTACGTGCACTGACACATAAGTGTGTGATGCAAAGAACATTGGCTTTGCACTATGACCTCTTTATCACAATTAATCTCAGTATCAATAGCGATTAGAGAAATTATGAGACTCTTAAGATTTCAAATTAATTTTCCTAAGTGAGGTACACATTGTGAGCTCTCTGATATGATGTACAAAACATGCTGTGTCTTGAAATACATGCTACCCTTTTTGAGAAGTCACATCTGAATGTTAGATGCTCTTCCCTTTCCAAGCACACGTTTCTGTTATGGGTTTTTACCTACTTCATTCAAAGGAGGAGAAGCATATAAAACTCCAGGATTTTCTGGTCTGAGCCCTGCCCGATTCCTTTCTCAGGTTTTCCAGTTTCATTTCACGTTGGGCGTTTATTGCCTCTCTCTTGCGAAGCTGTCATCAGTAGGGATTTGCCGCGGGAAGGGATCCCTTACTCACGGGCACGATGCTCGGTGGGGTGCTAAGGGAAGAAGAGATTACTGTGGTGCAGAGACTATGGTGCAAAACACTGCTCACGAAGCACTGCATTTGCTAAAGCCATTAATGGTGCAACGCAGAAGCGAACTTTAGAGAAAGCAGAACAGATTTTGGAAAAATAACCAAGATGTAAACATTGGTTTTTACCAGTGCAAGTAGAGCTGGCGTAACCTGACATAACAGAGCGATGCTGGCAGCTACCGAGCAAGCTTAAAATGGTGCTACTCCTATATAATTTATAGCCAATTGAGTATGCAAGGGGTGATCGTACTTTACAATCATGTAAGCCTGAATTAGTAATTAAATGTGAACGATCAAATCTGAGGTAGCTGTCCTACAGTAGGCAAGTAAAACCTCCATGCTACTGATAGCCTCAGACCACAAAACTGCCGGGAGAAATGGAAGCACCGCTGGTGTAAAGGGAGCTAAAGTGATCTGCAAAAGGAAAAATTGAAGGCTTTCCAGTGCAGTATCTTATTAAAATGCTTAAATTAAGCACAGCTAATCAGGTATTTCTCTGCAGTGAAGAAAGCATAGAATTATTACCTTTGAGATGAAAATAAATTAGTATGCACTCAGCATTGACTCTTTATGCAGGTCATATCTCATTAACGTCTGCAAGTTTTTCTTGAGCAACAAGAAGAATAGAGCCTGGGGGTAACTAACTGGAACAACCACTGTACCGCTTTTCCTCACTTGCATTAAAAAACCCCTCTAACAGGGCTAGAGTTAAAAGAGGATACATGGATTTAAGAGAGTTTTGGTTGGGATTGTTTTTAATTTACCAGTAACACACCCAAGTCCAGCAAGCAGTCATCCAACATTAGGAGGGAAAGACATTTCAACATTAGGAAAAACTTTTCAGTCTTTCAGCAGTGTAACAGGTGAGGACAATGAGAGAATTACCTCAATTTTAGTGGAGAAAAGGAATGCGTCCACAAGTACTAGCCCTAAGAAAGAACAGCCAAGCAATTAGGTTTTAATGTAAATCTTCTTATGTCGTGCCTGGTAAATTATTTCCTAATTCTTGCACCTTAGGGTGTTTACAAACTTGCTAAGTTACAAACTCTGTTGAGGTACCCGTGTTCCCATGAAGGCCTGATGAGTGGTTTAACGTTTTAGGTCCCTGTACCTGCCATTAGAGCACCAGGCCCAACGGCTGACGAGGAAGAGTTGAGGGGCTGTTAGCTACGCCATGCCACAGCACTCTCTGCCTGGTAAAATGTGGGTTAATGACATCTTTCCATCATCCAGGATCATCCTCGTCCTTGGTGTTATATAAACCAAATATACAACCCAAACCTTTAGCGTACTGTAAAGCTGCGATTGACAGAACCATTAAATAACGGGGGATCTCCGGCGGCCCAGGGCCTTGTCCCGGCACATCCCCATCGTCCCTGCAGCCGGGGCGGCCGCAGCCTGGCCGGGCATCCTGTTCCGCGCTCCACCGTTCCCACCTTGAACCCGGCCGGTACGGAGCGCTGTAATTCGCCCCCGGTTTCCCGGGTTTCCGTGCCGCCGGGCACAGCCGCACCAGGCGGCCGCGGCCCCGGCCTCCGCCGCAGCGGCCCGGCCCGGCCCGGCCCGGCCCGGCCGCCGGCGCCGCGCCCACGTGACGCCGTGACGCCGGTTGCTATAGCGACGGGCGGGCGCGCCAACCGCCGCCGCCGCGGCGCCGTTCGCCGTCCCCGGCCATGGCGGCGGAGGAGGAGGAAGGCGACGTGGAGTGGGTGGTGGACACCATCGCCGGGTTCCTGCGGGGGCCCGCCTGGTCCATCCCCATCCTGGAGTTCATGGAGCAGAAGTGCGAGGGTGAGCGGCGGGGCCGGGCCGGGCCGGGGCGGCCTCCCCTCAGGGCGCCTTGCGGGCCGTGCCCCCCTCAGCCCACCGCCGGCGGGACGGGACGGGGCTGGCGGCCTCAGCGCGGGCACACGCGGCGGGCCGAGAGGCTCCGGGGGCGGGGGGGCCCCGCCGCGGCCCTGGCCCCTCTCCGCCGCGGGCGTTGGCACGGCGGGCCGGCGGTCCTGAGGTCCCCGCAGGCGCCCTCCGAGAGCCATCCCCGCCGGAGGGGATCCTCGTCAGGCTTCGCGTCGCCGTGGTCTGCACCGGTTTTGGGGAGGGGGTGCCTCGCCCTGGGAAAGTCGGTCTCCCCTGAGCAAGCCGTTTTTTCAAGAGGCGGCAATTTGCGTTCATTAGCTCATACAGCGGATTACGGCATGAGCTTACAGCGTGACACCCAAGCGAGTTCTTCGTTCTGCTGCGGTAATACCCTGACGTGGCGAGAAAGCAGTTGGAGGCCTTTAATACGTTTCCATAGGTAGATGTTTTCCCTTAGGAAACTGGACGGTGCAATTAAAATAGCTGTCTGGGCAGTGGGACAGACGAGTAGAAGGCCCGAAGTTAAATTCCTGCAATTTTGTGAACGTTGGCAGTTAAGAGATGAGAAACCATAAGTTAGTACCTCTCAAAAAATGATAGTCAGCACTAAAAAGTCAGCAGTTATCGCCTATGTTTTGTAGGTGGTCCTGTGCATGAGTTTAGCTCGGCAGCAACTCTAGTTAAACTTCCTTTTCTTCCGCAAGAAAGAGCTGAAGAAATCACGGAAAAACTGGGGGAATGCCCTGGGTAAACTGGAAGTATAGGCAGTGAGAGGGGGGACTGGGACAGACCAGTAGCTCTATGTAAAGGTGCCATAGCTGTACCTATGTAGTGAGGAAAGGAAGAAATAGACTTTCTGCAGTAGAGGTTTGGCTAAATTAGCCAAATTTTCTGCTGCCAAAAACCACCTGGATCCTTATGGTAGCAAAATAAGTACAATTTGGGCAAGTCTGAAAGCATTGCCTAAGTCCTTTAGAAAAAAGGAAGCTTTCTTTTGTGATTATTGGGGGGAAAAAAAAAAAAAGCATATCTGAGAACGTGGTGGCTCATGATCCTACCCAGCCTGCAGACATTCACACATGAGAAGCATTAAAGCGTGGTGTGGTAGCCTAATTTAGGATGACTTTCTGTGGCTACTATGAATAAAATCTATTCCTTTAGTATCACCTGACAGGACGTAGGATTCATTAATAATTTTAACTTTAAAATACTGAAGTCATCTTCCAAATACATTTTATTTCTAGGGAATTAATACCATCAAGCTCAAAGTAGAATGGTTCTTACTATTAAAGTATTCTACCTCTTGTGCTTACTCCTTCCTCCCCTCCATCCTGCTGTGGGCTCCAGAACAGCTCCTGTAATGGCTGGCCTCAGCGGGGCCAGCCGTGTCTTTTGTTGTGCAGTCATTCTTGTTAGGGTCCGTTAAGAATTTTTATTTCATATTCAGTAAAACAGACGTACCTTTGATTCAGTTCAGATCACAGCTTCTAAACAAGTCGCTTCTCAGTTATCCTGAATTGTTTCTACCCTTCCCAAGCTTTGCATGAGGCAAGATCACCATGAGTACGTACGCCTTCCCCTAGTATACAGGGAAATGAGAAAGGTAAAACTGCTAGACTCTTTACAGCTAGAAAGCAATAGAGAAATCTAGGCTGGAAGTTTTCTCTTGGAAAGTCTGCCTAAACTTGAGGTCGGTCAAGCATTTTCGTTGTCATGCAAAGGGTCTAGGTTTAAGGATCGGGGGGGAATTGATTATCCCTCTCGGGAGCAATGATCTCTCTTTAGAAGGTTGAGGGGAATTTACTGGCAGTAAGAAGATTTATGGAACCTCTGTACATTTCCATATAGTGCGAGGCAGCCTTATATAATGGTCGCTTCTTGCCAGTTCGTTTCTACATTAGAAGTTGGAGGAACAAAGTAGAGAAACCACTTGCAGCAAATGATCTTCCAAGGTATCATTTGTGCTACAGAGTGCTGTTGGACAACTCTCAGAAGCTACTGAGAAACAAGAAAAGGCTAAAGAAGTGTTACTGCAGTGCCGGGGTTGCTAAGAAGCGCAGTTAAAGAAATGCGAAGTTTTAGTTGCAGATGTCTGTGCTATTTGCTTTTCCTTTTTAGAAATGTGCTGTGCTGATTCCATTGGTGCTCTTGTTACTGAGATATTTTGTCAGACCAGAATTCTTTTTGTTCTCAAAACATTTAGTCTTTGGGCTGAACAAGCAAATTAGCAACATTTTGATTAACTGACAATAATTTGTGATTCCTCAAAAACAGAATCTCAGTTTTGGTAATTGGTGCATAAGGAATTTATTTTGGAACTGTAGTCACTTAGGCCAAGTCCGTGCACTTCAGTTTACAAGCGATCCTAATGGCTTTCTCTCTGTTCTTAATTGTTTGCTTTTTCTCTCTCTCTTTCTGGGGACTTGATTAATTTCTCATGGCTTGATTAATTTCCTTGTATGTGGCTGTGAAACTGAAGTTAAATCCATGGGTATGTATATAAGGCGAGAGGCTTTTCAGTTTTATTCAGATGTTCCAAGGGATTAATTGAAACATCACTTTTTGTATTGATAAGCTTGATAATAGTTCTGAGCACCAGGAGATGAAGACAAGGTACAAAAGGAATAAACAGATATTGTTGCCTGTGACTCCCTTCCCTCCCAGCACAGAGCCGCCGCAGCACTCAGTGAGGACTGGGGGAGAAAGAGGAAGAGTTCCCTCAGGTTTGCTTACCGGCTCTTGTCTGCGAGGTGCAATGAGTCAGTGGCTCAGTCTGGCAGGGAGAACTCAAACTTGACTTAACTCTCATCCCGTTTGAGGGGTCCTAGCGAAGATTTTCAGTTTTAACAGGAAAATGATGAGTTTGTCTCCCCAGATATCCTGGTTCCCTGGCTTATCTTGATACAGTCATTCTTCAGATCTTTGTTCCTGTCAGACAACCAAAGACTCTCTGCCAAAAGCTTAAAGAAAATAATGACTACATGATTTAGGAGCCCTGACTCAAGAAAATCCAAGGTCTCCATTCAAAGTACTCCTTAATGCCACTTAACTCGGAGGAGATGCTGACTGCAGCTTGCTTTACTTGGCACTTACCTTCATCCTCTTTTTGTTCAGAGCCTGAGAACAGAGAGCAGTTTGTGCAGGCTTTCCACTCTGCTTTCCGCGTTGTCCTGCAGCTGTGGAGGGAGGAGGAGGACTTGGAAGCATCCCCTTGGCAGTGTGAGGCTAGCTGTTGGCACGGACGCTGGCTGAGGAGTGACATCCCTGTGTCACCCCTCCTTCGGGTGCCCAGGGCGGGAAGGAACAGTAGGAGGTAGAGGGGAACGGAGACACTAAGAGAAAGGTTGGGGTCTGCAAGAGCTGTAAGGGAGATCCCCCAGAGGGGAGGAGATGCAGAAGACAATCGAGGCAGTTAAGCGCTTCACCCTCTTGCGTTTGCTAATATGGTGGTTGCCATAAGAGCTGAATTTTTGGAGAGTAGGCTTTACAATATTTTTTCCCACCATTTGAATTTATACCTAGATATTTTTAAAGCTTTTTTTCCTTCTTTTAAATCCCTTCATTAAAAGAATTTCCCTTGTGTAAAAATAAAACAAAAGCAGATGTTGCTTTTCCAGATAATGTCATTTAAAAAGCAAGTTTCCCTTGCTTATTTAGAGGGCCTGAACTGGTTAATTAGATTTCTGTCATTGCATTGCTGTCAGTTGTTAGAAAGTGACGCAAGCACTTTCTGGTTTAGGAACAGCCATCTTGCGTCACACCTTATCAAGGTTCAGAGTGACATTGCCTCAGGGCTGTCACAGCTGGGAAATGATGCTTTCTAAAAGTCACTCTAAATTTGTGTGAGAATTATACTAATTCTGTGCGCATCGGTACCATCTTCCATCAGAGATGTCATATCTGTATATGAAGAATAAATCACACTCCTTCACCAAGCTAAGCAGAATTCCCATTCTTCAAATGACTTCAAAGCACGCACATGGGAAGTGACTTGTCCAACATGTAGTGGCTAATCTTGAGGGGGATTGAGGAAGGCTTATTTCTAAGCCTCTGCCTTAATTGCTAGGTTTTACATTACCTCTGTTCATTGTTGACATGATAAAAATGTAAATTAAAAAAACCCCAAACCCTAGTTTTCAGTTTCTCTTATTTTCTGCTTCTTCCATCTCTTCTGCAGCGTAGGGATCATTAGCTTGATATTTCCAGTCAAGAGTTCTTAATACGAACTTATATGAACATGATTAATATGGCCTATACTATAGATATGCCCGTTTTGTCTAAATCAGGATAGATATAATTAAAAAATAACTTGCCTGCAGCAGATTTCCTCTTTGGGGTTATCTGTTTTTAATGCAGGCAGGGTCTCATTTTCCTGCATCACCTTGACTGCTCACTAAATGAATGGCATTTTAAAAAAATTGGTTTAAGTCATTAATACATCCACCATGTAAATACATGGAGAGAGAGAAAGAAATTTCCTGCTTTATGTATGTCCTCTGCCATCGTAGAACGACCTTACACAAGTTCATATGGTAGTTCTTATATTAAATCTTACTTTTTAGTGTGCGTATCTGCTGAATCCTCAACTTGCTTAGAAATCTGCTTCTCTTAGGAAGATACGTTTTCCTGGTATTAAATGATGAAATTTAATTACATTAAGTTACCGAAAGTACATGCTTAGCCTGAATGTGTGGAAAAATACGTTATTATCATCAATCATGGCCTATATTTTCATATGATTACATATATTACCTTGTAAAGGTTAATCTTTCTCTTTAAGGTATAAGTTACTTTGTGGTATGTGCACTAACTCCAAAATGTGTGCGTTTTTTTTTTTCCCCCCACAGTTTTTGATGATGAAGAAGAAAGCAAGTTGTCTTATACAGAAATTTATCAGGAGTACCAAGCTCTGGTGAGCATTATTCACTATTTGTGGTAGATTTCTAAGAAATATACTTTAAAATGTTAAAGCAGTATTTAGATGAACTTCTGGTTGTGTTATTTTTGTTATTTAGAATTTTCTACTATTGCCTGTTATAAGTGTTATTTAGAAGTCCTTAAGTCATAGCTGTCAAATGCATTTTTATGCTTAAACACCAGATACATAGAAAAGAAACTTTAACACACAGTCATATCTCTTATGCTGTTACATATTTTTCATTAAAATTAATATATCTGCTAGCTAGAATACTGTACTTATAAGCTTTATAATGTTATTTTCTGTCAAGTTAAAATGACAAACGGCACAATGTCTAAGAACATGTATAACTTGTATTTTGTTCACTAATGAACCTGGTAAATCTTTTGAATTAATTTTCAATTATCAGAAAAAACTACAGGAGATTTTTGGAGCATTTTAAAAACACCTATAAACCAATGCACACAGACTTCTAGAATATTATTTGGTAACAAGGCTTGGTAGTACTTGATGTTAAAAAGTATCAATTGAATAAATATAGACCCTGTGTGCTCTGACCCTGAAGGGTTTCAGGCACACAGACTGGCAAAACACCTTTTGCCTACAGGGCAAAAAATGATGAGGAATACTAGCCAGGAGTCTGGGGAAAAGGTAGAGAAGTGAGATTCTTGGAAATTGGAGAAGCTAAATTAAGTAGTTATCAAATTTAGCAATAAAAGTGCTTATTTTGAACAGTTCATGAAAGGAAATAAAGCCTGACATGTCAGAAAAATCAGTTATACTATTGCAATGATTTTCCTTTGAGTTTAAAAAATACAATGTCAGCAGAAAAGAATGTGCAATTATGAAAAAAATTCCTATGATTCTTAGGGAAAAACCTCTTAGAAAGTAAGGCTTATACTTTTTTACAGGTTGAAAAATTACTAGAAGACTATCTTAAAGAAGTTGGAATTAATGAAGAGAAATTTCAAGAAGCTTTTTCATCTCCTCTTGCAAAGACACACACTTCACAGGTAATTTTTCCTTTGTTTAGGAATATATAGATTTAATTTTTAGTATTATATTTTCCCTAATATAGCAGGGTGGAGATGAAACTCTGAAAAGTTTTCTTGTTAAAATTGTGGTTTTCTAAGACGTAATGTATTTGTTTATATTATGAACTTTGACCAGAAAAATGTGCATCTTGAAAATAACGACAAGTATTTGTATGGTGTCAGACACCTTTTGAGATGCATCTTCTATGCTTTGTATTTTCTAAAACAAACCTCTAAGCTTAGGGTGTTTCTGCCACCTTTATTTGCATATTTGTCAGCTTTATGTTAGTCTTCCGTCCATTTACAGTGGCAGACAAAGATTAAAACAATAGACATATTCCATAAAAGATGTTTTCCTCTGATTTTATAATAAAAGAGTAAAATCTGTAAGACAAACATTGGCCTTGAGAAGCCTTTCACCTGCTCGAAGATACCTTTCAGAATTGTCTCGGGTATATTGGGCAGAGGAGTGGGAGCTTCTGCTGCCAGTTTAAGTTGGGCTGTGTTGACATATCTCCTCCTAGATGTGTAACCAGCTTCTTCAGAGCGCACATTCCTCACTGACGCTTAGGCATTTGTTCAGGCAGTCAAATGAAGTGCAGTTGTAAACTTACACTGGGAAATCCTCCAGGTTTTGTGATAATATTATTGTAGACACGTTGATCTAAAGACATAAACCATTCTTTTCTTGACTACTAGCTCAACTTGTATGGCTGGAAAAATAGACAGATAGGAGAATTAAATATAATTATTAAAAACATGCCCCACAGAATTTAAATCTCAATATAATTTCAAGCAGACTAGGATGGTTATGATTTCTCTAGAGTTTTTAATTTTGTGCATATGTTCCCTCCCACAGGCCATTTTGCAAACAGTGTTGGCAGCAGAAGATTTTAGACTATTTAAAAAAATGATGGTACAGAAAAATATTGAAATGCAATTGCAAGCTATTAGAATCATTAAAGAAAGAAATGGTAAGAAGTGGTAAATGTGGGGTTTCACTTCTCGTTGTCTTTTTAGTGTTCTTTTGATGACTATGTAATCCGTTCATAAATGAGTATAAATTGAATACTGGTTCAGTTCCAGTTTAAGTTAATGGAGAGCATTCAGTTCGTTTTACTGGGACTAGGATTTCAATACTTAGGCTTGTATTCTCAGTGACAGCTGTCTGTATTCCTTTTTAAATTAACAGATTTTTCAGTTCCGTTTGTCTGAATTTTTCTGTGGAAGCTTAGGTTTTTGTTAAAGAATTTTGGTGACAATTTTGAGTGTTGAAGACATTTTTATATCAGTTCATCAACAGTGACAATATTGATAGTTTGAATTATGCTACCTGCATAGCAATGATACTGTACTCTCTGCTGTGCTTACTTTGCAATTCACACTGTACAGTTGCATATGAAAAATCCATATAGAAAGCAGAAGGTATGGCCTTCATCATGCTAATACAGACATGCTTTTAAAGAAGAGAAAATAATTTACACCCAACTTTGCTGCTCTGTTGACGTTCCTGAAAGGATTTTCGTCTACGCACTCCTTTCTTCCACGTCTGTAGTTTTACCATTTTGTCTTCTTACTATGTGCATGTTTTTTCAGAGAATAATTTTTCAATTTTAACTTTCATATAACAGCTAAATTTGAAAATGGTTCAGTTAGCCATGGCTGAACTGCAGTCTGTAGGAAATGCCATATAATGGTCCACGCAGAGTATGGCTTCTGCTTTACCCTTAGATGTCAAAACTTTTGTAGTTCAGAAACCTTTGCCTGTTTGCTACTAGCAACTTGATGCCCAGGATCTAGAATCTTTTTGGAAAGAGTTACAGAGAGGAAGAATTAGATGGGTGGGGTTTTTTATTCTTTCTTCTCTCTGCCTGAAGAATGATGCCAAATGGAGTACAAAATAATTTTCCTTAGAGTAATGCATAAATTTTGCCATATTTTTTGTAGGCGTGTTGCCTGACTGTTTGACAGAGGGTTCTGATGTATTCAGTGAAATTGAACAAGAAGAAATGAAAATACTGAGGGAGGTTCTAAGGTAAAAAATGATTCAGTCCTACTTCGTACATTATTTTAAAATAAAAAATAAAGGTATGTAGGACCTAACTCTTCCAGCCTTTTCCAGGAAACTACCTTCATCTTACAGATGACATGAATGTTCTTGTCAAAATCTTACCTAAGAGAAAGTGAATGGTGCTAGACAGTGGGTGTGATCAGGAATATTTAAAGACTGAGAGAGACCTGCGCCGCCATGATGAACTGTCTTGGTGATGCATGGAATGATGTGCAAACTTAAGAGCCCATCTTTTCCATTCTCCCCTGAATCTCCAGGTAGACCTAAAGGTAGACCTGGGTTAGATGTCTCTGGACAACAGGAGGGCACTAGCTGTAGTCCATTCAGGGAGCACCCTACACATTAAAGCCTTGGAAAGGCAAATTCTGCTTTTGCAGTAGGCTTTATTCCTTTCTACAGCTTCCTTCTTAGTTGTGTCCAATGACTTTTGCTATGATCTAAGATGATGTGTGAGGACTGATACAACTTCTAGAGATTCCCCTCCACTCCCAGTTCACATATATATAAACATAATCTTAAACAATTAATAGCAGATGAATCCATTCATGTTGTATTAAATTATGCTGTTTTCTATCTGTATTCTGGAAATACTTCCCTTCCTGTCTTTAAACGAGCAAATGAAACTAGGGATAGATAAGCCCTGGAAATTCTTACACAATTATTTTTGCACAGGGAAAAATAGACTGAGGACGGTGGGTTCTGTGTGTTTATCATAATTATTTATTTCTATTAAGAGTGCATTTAAGTCATGGAAGTATTTTGGATACTAACAAATTCATGTTTTGATAGTCCTCAAATATTTAAGCAGTACTAAATTTCCCTAAGAGTCACTAATACTAAAGAAGTTTTGAGTATTTACTTGTATTTTGTGTTACAGAAAATCTAAGGAAGAATATGAAATAGAGCAAGAAAGAAAGAGGACTGAAGAAGTGAGTATCTTACCTTTCCAGATGAGTTATGTTGATGATTAAGAAATACTCTGATATTCCTGTCCTGGGTGTCGACTGTATCACTTTAAGGCAACGTGTACCGTCCTAAGCAAACAAAAGGTCTGTCGGGAAGGTCTTACCGACACTTCTTTTTGAAAGCTCTCTTCTGTTCACATTTTCCTTGATGGTATCATTGACACTAGTGCTGTACATGATACCATTAGCCATCAGCCATTTGGTGGAGCTCATACGATAAGCATATTCCCTCTTCAGCATCTGAATTCTGAAATCCTGCTAACGGATGTCAGCCTTTCAGATCCAGAGAACATCTGAATTACTAATATTGTCAAGATCAAAGAGCCTTCAAAATATAAGCTTCTTAGAGATTACAGCATTCATAATCCTTCAGGAATTGTAAGGATCACTTCATAGCCAGTATAGTTAGTCATTAAGTCTGCACGGTACTGCCAGAACCTAATCACCAGGAAGCAGAAATCCTCTCCCAGTTAGACCATCACTTGGTCTCCATCAGAGTAAACCATGTAGAAAGGTAACTGAATGTAAACGGGGACTGGCTAAATTGCCAATCATTCAGCAACTGAGTTGAAATTGAAATCAGCTACAGTGGAATCATGGCAATAAACCTCCCCTTCACTGGGAACACATGTAAAAATAGCTGGAATTGTAGGCTGTTTCAAAAGGGAGCGGAATCGCTCTTCTATTCTTTTCTGTCATTAGGAAATTGAGCATACTAAATTTGGAAAGAGAAAGCACTGTTTCTTCAGCCTGAACTGACAAAGGAAACCACCTGGAGACCAAATGCAGCTACTAGAGAGGTCGACACTTCATTTCCAATCCTAGTCCCCAGTTCAAACCCGCGATAGGTGCAGATGATAGCTATGCTATTGAACGCAAGTCCGAAACAGTTGGGATATTTTACCAAATTAAACCTCTCTCCCAGTGTCTGACACTGTAGAAGAGTGGTGACAAAACTCTTCTTTCCCACATTACAGTGGTAGATTCCAGGAAACACATCACCTGTTCTACTGGATTTCTTACAAAACCTGGAAACTCAAGCTTTGGCTCATTTTAAGAATTCAAGTTGTATTAAGGTGCAGGCTTATCCAAATCTTTATAGATCAGCCAAGAATATCAATATTCTTGATAAACAAGTCAGATTACAGAGGCCCCAGTCAAGTTCACCGGGACAGAGAAGGTGATAGTTACTGTTCAACAATATGTTTTTGTTAGAGAATGTTTTAATACAAAATAATTTAATATTTTGATGAATGCTGGGGGGTTCTGACATGAATTAGATGGTTGATGAACAGCATAGACATTTTCTGGGCAAATCCCAGCTGGTTTTACTATTTTGAGAGGTGGGTTGCATTGTCAAGATCTCCCAGACAAGTGTAGAAGTGAAACAATAACGTCAGAGATTATCCAGACCTGTTGTTTCCATTCAGCTGATTATTTCTCTGTTTCTGTGGTAACCTCGGTATATGTTCCTCGTTCTCATATCGTATTTTTCTGGTGGACAGAGGTCTGCTTGAAAGTCACAGGCAAAGTGCGGCAAAAAACCCCCTACATTATCTATTTGTAGCTGGGAAACAAATACCAATTTACCTAGTATTCCAAATTCTGATTGTTGATTAGGGAACAGGTTTTGAACTAAAATAAAAAATGCTGACTTATGACTGCAAGCCAGTAAGAACCTTCCTGTTAGTCAAACAAAATAAGTGGTTTGCTTTTGTTCACTTTGAGAATGCAGTATGTAGTGTAGACAACACAATTTTAACAGAAAGTTCTTTGGGGAGCTTTCTTTGTGTTGACAGTTTAATGCCTGAAGTACAGTGCCAGGAAATGTAATGCTTCGTTTTGTTTGTTTGTTTTTCAATTTAAGGCAAGCGATAAACGTAAATCACCAGATGTTACCTACAGTCTTCCAGGAGATTCAAGAGAAGCTGTAAAAGTTAAGGAATCCACCGAGGGAGCTGATGTTTCTGAAGAAACTCCAAAATTGCCTTTAGGTAATTTTATAGGAAAGTGCAACGCTGAGCGTGCAATATGATAGTGTTCTCAAATTATCAAAGAGTCCGCTCATATCAGGATTTTAAGAACTTGGCTGGATAAAGCTGCGAATAAACCACCGTAGCTTTGAAGTTAGCCCTGCTTTGAGCAGGCTATTTGCACTAGGTGGCCTGCAGAAATGCCTTCCAACCCGAGTTGTTTTATTATTCACTGATGTTAAAAGTCAGCTCCAATGGGAGGAGAAATACAGGAGTCTAACAGCAGTTTTCATCGTTCAATTTACTGTGCTTCTGCCGCCATTACTGTTAAGGACAATATGGTCCCTGTAAGCAGCTATGAATCATTTACTTAAAAAGTTATGCTTTCTCTCCCTGTGTGTGGCCATTATAGATTTAATTTATAATTGTATAACATTTCTTGATAGCAATCAAATATTTCTGAAGGAACCAACCTTAAACTGTTACGATTCATTCAAGCCGAATTGTCAGACACCAAACAGAATCTTTTTGCCTTTGGTTCAGATTTTTGTTACTCATTTTAATCTTTTCAATTTTACATTTTTGCTTTTGAGTGGGATTGTGACACTTACCGACTTACAATACCAAGGAGAGCTCTTCTAAGTAGTCTTGAATTTTACCCAAGTTACGTAGTGAAAATTATCTGAATTGTTTTGTAGAGGATTATTTACTGGAGAGCATGACCACACCAGTGCTTTTACAGGGAGGAGAAAAAAAAAAAAAAAAAAAGGAGTCCCTGGTTGTGATGGAGGTGCTCTTGGTACGTTTGTGTTGCAGCTAAAGCACAAGGGTGCTGACCTGCTCAGGAAAGCAGGAAAATTCTTAGGTGATAAAAAGCAGATCTATGTCTGTATATAAATATGCACAGACACGTATAGGTAGGTATGTATATACACACACGTTATCTATGTATAGAGGTATACATAGGCGATCTTCAAAATCAGGTTGCATCTCAGTGGGATTTGCTTTCTTAGGAGATTGTGAAAAAACTTGTAACTTCCTATGCTAAATCCTTCCAAGAACATAATTCCAACTGTGGGAAATAATGGCGTGTGCTCTCTTGAGTTACATTTTCCCTGTGTCTAGTACTTGTCTTTGTATGCATTCACACTGCAAGTTTTCATATCACAGACACTTGAGCTAGATGCTTTTAGCCTTGGTAGTACCTTTGGGGCACATTTGCCCCTTGCTCTTTCATTTGATGGCAATTAACAGATGAAGTGGTTGTAGGACCCTCTCTTAAACTGAGTTGGTGTCTTTGACATCAGGAAACTTTAAAAAATTGTGTCAGTGACCTTTTAAATATCTCCCCCCCCCCCTTATCCCTTCTACTGAGGTTTTGTTACATTTATTTGAACTCTTCTTTCTCCCTTCCACCCTTGGAAGCATACAGAAGGCCTGCAGGTATACTTGCACTCTTTTCTTCTCCCGGCCCGCTTTTACTCCTCTTACTTTTGTGTAGCCGTGCCACCTTGCAATGGCACCACTAAAGTACATCTACCCTGCAGTGGCTGTTTCCCTGTTTCAGGACTGTCTGCAGGACTTAATCCTGTGCTTGAGAGAGAGAAGATCTTGGAGCTCAAGAGTCAAGACTTCTTGGCACCGAGAGCAGCCTGTGCTGTCCAAGTGCCTGCTCAGCTGGTGCTGGGCATTCCCAGGATCTTTAAAAGCCAAAGAAGGGAGACAGGTCTACAAAAAGTTTAGCACCTTGGAATCTTCTTCATCCTTGTAGAACTGGCATCTTGTGGCAGCATAGCTGTCCAAAGAGGCTACTAAGAAAGCTTGTCACAGTTTATCCTCTGGTGTCCGCTTTCAGAAAAGTGGTTTTGGGCAGTGGTGGCAAAAAATCAAGAAGAATCTGTACTGGGAATCATCTTCTTCCAGACCCCTTTCTCACACAGAGCTGAGGATCGGCCTCCAGACCAGTCTGGCATTGCCTGCTTCCCAAACATGGGCTCCCAGCTAAAGGTTCGTCTGGGATAATGGGATCATATCCTCTGCTTGCCTTGCTTCCTCTTGGTGCCAGATACAACTCTGGACCTGGGCAGCATCGGCTGCCTTGGCAACACGGCCCTTACGTGAACTAGTTCTCGAAGTCAGGAAAAGGAAGAACTTTTTTTCCCGTTGTTTTTCCTTCCCTTCAGTCTGGCATACGTTTCTCTTCCTTCAGATACACAGCAGTTTCATTATCTTTTGCTATTGCCCCTTCACTGTGAGACCCAAAATTTCAGTTTGTGGACCCCTTAAGGTTTTCCACTTTAATGGTAGCTGCCTTAATTTTCTTCATTTCACTTTGGTGAGCCCCTGACAAATAGTTTACAGCTTGCAAACTCATTCCTCCTGTACTTTGACCACCCAACTTGTTGCACTAGGGAGAGATCAGAAGGGGGAATTTCATAGTAAAGGTGATGCTCAGCACCTCAGAGTGCAAATGGCCTTTCCAGCGCTCTCAGAGTAATGCCTCCCTTTCCTGATACCTGCAGGGCAGCTACTTCAAAAGCTGCACTCGTGTTCGCACTGAGCTGCACGTATCACGCGGATAAGAAGGATGCAGCGTCTCTGGAGTGGTCCTGGGTGCTTGTATGTTGAGAAGATTCTGAAGTAATTGTCCACGTGGAAAAGAACGTTGCTTAGTTGCCCACAGTGCGAATGTACATATAGACAAGTTCTCAAAGGAGAAAAAACGTTACGTACCAGTAACTGTAGTTCTTTGAGCCGCGTTGTCTATTTGTACGTTCGCTATCCGCCCTCCTTCCCTTCTCAGCATCTTTTCAGGTTCGTGGGTTAAGTGGCACTGAGGGTCCTATGGTCCCACCTGCAGGTACTGCTAGGACACAAACATCTCCAGCTTGAGCGTTTGCGATACGGGCAGCAACAGTGTAAATTTACACACACACCCCCCATTGCCAAGAACTGCTTCCTGGTAAGTAGCTTTCCTTCAGCATCGTGTTGGTGATGGGGCAAGTATTTGGCATGCAGTGTGTGCTTTTTGCCTTTTTTTCTGTTCCCCCCCGCCTTTTAATAGGACAGCTATAGTGTGAGGATTTTTTCTAGCTATTTTAACTCTGACCTCTCACAGTGCCTCTAGGACCTTTTATCCATCACAAAAAGACATTCTTTGGCGCATCAAGACTTCCAGCAGTCATATTTCAGTGAAATGCAAATTCTTCAACTTGACCTTTGTTTTACATTTCTGTCCCGGTTTGTTTTCCACACTTTGAATGACATTTCCTCTCCTTTGCTTGTCTCCCTACCTTTTCACAATTATATATCTTGTCATTTTCTGTACTAAAGACTGCAGCAACATTGAAGAGCTAAATGTATATTACTTGCTCTAACTTAAAGAAACAATTGAGCGGCGTTCACCGTGCACTAGCTTCGGTGGAGCTCGCTTTGCCATCTGTCCGGTAGAGACCAAGGAGAGTACTCGTACCTTAATATTCCTGCAAGTTATTTCTCAGCATTACAGCAGAAATCCATAGTCCAGCACTGTAGAATTGGAATCTGAATTACATTCAGTTACGTGTATCAACTCGGATATTATGGGTAGGCTCAAACTGGCTGAACACAGTAAAATTTGTATTTCGCTACCTGTATTCTTGCATCTTTGTGGATATTTTCAGGCATATTTTAAAACAGTCAAAAGCCTCTTCATTTTTAATAAAAGTACAGTAGGAGCAGCAACTTACCTTACTCAGGAGTAGCTGTAGGTCAAGTCAAGAGAAGTCTTAGTAAAGTTCTGAAACCTACCCTGCTCACAGCCCAGTGACTGGAGAGGCTGTGACTCTGACGTCAGTAACCGTGATGCCATCTCAGACGCCGTGGAGTTGAGTGGGATGCAAGGCAAAACTGCCCTCGGTACCTGCAGAGCTGTGAAGGGCACAGCTGGGATCAGTACAGGGTTACTTCCCCGCGTCACCACAGGCGGCATTTGCCCAAGAAAAAAAGCGGGAGGCCAACAGGGGGCCGTGCAGAACCGGCATCTTGCGCAAGGTGAGGGACTTGATGGGGAGCGGAAGACGCCAGAAGCTGCCTGAGCCTTGTTTGCGCCACGGCTGCCCGGGCTCCCCGGCACCCACCAGCCAGCCCGCCTGGGGCTCGCAGCCCGGCCGGGTTCCCCCTGCAGCCTCAGGCCGGGGCAAGGTGCCTTCTGAAGAAAGTTTTATTAAGAAAAAGGGGAGAAATGGGATTTTTTTTTTTCCCTAAGTTTTCAGTTTCATCATAAGAAATATCTGGATATTGGAAGAAACACCAACTTATCTTTTATTTGATATATTTCTATTCTTTCTAATTGTTTTCTATGTACAATTGCTGCTTAGAGGAGTCTCGGAAATCTGCGAGGAAAGACTTAAAACCGGTACGCCTGTTACAAAAGGGAACGGAAAGCTTACCTCAGCCATCTGGTACCCAGGGGAAAGACGACATCAAGAAAAAGTCAGCCGGAAAATGTTCAGAAAGTGCAGCGCAGAAAGCTGGGATGAAAGGACCCGTAAGTTTAAAACAAACAAACAAGAAAAAACCCTAAACACAGAACTAGAATGCAAAGAGACAGGATTACATTTAGAATATATATTTTAGACAGTATTATGTTTAAATAGATATCTTCTGTTCTTGTAATCAGGTGGTTTTGATTTGGGCTTTTTTTTTTTAAAAAACCAGCATGCAATCACTGTTTTATGGTATTCACCAGTTTAATTCGCATAAAGTTCAGATCATCGTTCTAGTTTGAGAACAGAAGTCAGTATTCAGCCTTTGTCCTGTGATAATTTCTCAGTAGACAGCTCTGCCTTGAAAATCCAACTTGGATTTTTTTTTCACTAGTCATTTTGGAGGCAAATATGATGTAAATGCTTTTATCTCACAAATATATAACATGCGTACCAACAATTCATTTCAAAATGTATTCTAAAAAATAAATTTCCAGAATTTATCAGAACTCGAAGAAGAGCAGCTGAAGCAACGAGAGGACTACCTAAAGAAAAAACGAGATATGCTGATGGCTACAAAGAAGGAGTCACGAAATAACGTGCTGTCGCCGACAAACACTGACCAGAAAGAAGAGGAATCCTCTCCTACAGAGGTGAAGGATTCAGACATTTTAATCACCCTGGCCACTTCATAAAACCCACAGATGATTGCAGTGAAGGTGTAAACATTGCTGCTGAATGTTGCAGCAGGATAAAAGCAGCACGTGGGGGAAGGCGAGAGGGAGTATTTTCAAGTTACTCTTTTTGCAGAAGCTTAGGGCTAGAAGTTTTAGGGATCGGTAGCATTATTTTGGTTCACTACCATCAAATCCTCATGATTAATTTAAGTTTATGAACTGTTAAAATGCTGTTTTTCTCCTCATCTCTGACCTACTGTTTGGGCTGCCTTAAATCCCTGGGATTTTTTTTTTCCCCCCAGCTGAAGTGGGAAAAACATTTTTCTTTTGCAAAGGCTTCTTTTACAGAGGTAACAAATTTGCTCTGTTCTTTTGATGCCTTTTGAGAGTTTTGTGAAATCCTTGATTTCTATCCATCAGCCGCTGGAATAGAAGCGACACGATGAAAATACAGTTTAGAAAGACAAAAGGCACGGAGGGATGGCTGCTGCTGTCGACTACCCAGTTGCCTCCAGTAAGAAAAACCCAAGTCTGTGGAGGGCTGGAAGCACAGGAGAGAACAGGAAGGGTTACAGGAAGGGGTGCAGCTGGCAGAACGCCCGTTCTGTTCTGTTAGAGAGCCGGTCTCTGTTCAGAGGCGGGCCTGAAGTTACCGAGGGAATTAACCGATACATTCCTTCACTGCAAACGAGCGCTAAAATCACAAAAAATAAAATCCTTGCACCGTGGGGATGATAGAAAATCTAGTTTGGGAAAAAAGAAGTAAATCTTATCAGGGAAAGAAAGCACGGACAGAAAAACCCCAGCATCCTAGGGCAGGATAAAGTCCTACCAATACAGAGGTCTTTATCAGGGGAAAAAAAGCAGGCTTTCTTTTGTTCATCGTTGTTCTGGTTAATGAGACTTAATGCATTTACCACAAATAGGTCTGATCTACATTTATATAAAAAGAAATGCTTGAAAACTCTCAACACAAATGAGGAAACTAGTGGTAGACCTTAAAACCCACCCAAAACAATGGGGTGACAGTTGTGTTAAAAACCAAACCAAAACACTACTACTCTTTACAGAGAAGCATCTACCCAAGACCAGAGACCTTCTACTGCCTCAGGGATTTTTCAGAGTTGCTGAGCATTTTATTACGCTCAGAACGTGCCCAAAATCCTGGGGAACTTCCCAAACAGCTAAGCAGCACCAGCTGAATTGGAGGTTGGGCCTCTCGGACAGGTTGGTACAGTGCAGTGGAGAAAAGGCAGCCACTCGGCCACCTCCTGGCACCCACTGCTCAAGGAACGGAATAATGATACGTTTTTAAATCATTCTGGCTAGCGAGCGAGTTTGAAGGGTTGCTGCTGCAGCCTCGGGTTTGCGAGCGAGGTTACTGGGCCGCTCCCGTTAGCGAAAGCGCTGTCAGCGACGCGCTCCGGCCCACGCCTTTGGGTAGGAGTTAGCGCGGGGAGCAGGGGTACTTACCAGGAAAGGCGGGCAGCTCACTGCCGTCTTTTTCACTTCGCTTTTAGGAAATTTCAGAAGAGAAGCAAAGACTACTACAGAAGAGGAAAATGCTTGCAGAAAAGCTGAAAGAAGAAGTTATTAATAAGCGGTAATTTTAAGGAGCTCATTGCAGAACCCAAGAGCATAAGTATGTTTTTAGAATAAATTATATAAATAATAATTGAACGGATTTGTTTTCCAATATTACGCTTAATTTTATAGAACTTTCAGACAAGCAACTCAGTACTTTATACCTACTTAAAATGACACTGATATACACTAAAACCACTGACTTTCCTGCATGCTGGAAACTCTCTGACTCTGACTGGAACGCGCTCACAGCGAGGCCATTTAACATCACGGCAGCACACAGATGGTTGGAGCTACCGGCCTCGGCCACTTGATATTACACAGAACAAAGCAGATATTGAGATCTCTTAAAAATAATTCCTACGCGAACAGTTCTGAATGAGTTAGAAACTTTATTTTTAAAATTATAGAACTTTGTTCCTTTTATTAGACTGTTATAAACAAGTTACTATGTTTCAGCTGTGCAATGGAATAAAGTAATTTCACAAGGAAGCGCAACTATGACCATCTTACTTTGGAGAAACATAACGCAGCTTGAAGTCGAGACATCCCCGTTTTAACGCTGGATGACATTGTTCTACATCCCCCTGGGGCAGCTGGCCAGTCCTCGGGTCCAGTTTTGCTGTAAATGCAACTTTAAGTACAAATAACTGCTTCAGTCGCAAAGCTAGGGGTGTCACGAGCAGTTCAGTTCCAAAGTAGAAATCTTTACAATCTTATTTACTAGTTTGGCTTTGAGACACTTAAAGCAGGGAAGAGAGGCCGTTGTTTGCACGATGCCATTGCATAGCTGACCACCACAGTAACTCACATTAACAGAAACAACCCAACCACTTCGAGTTTCACGTAACTTTTTATTAAAATAGCATTTATAACTGATACATGTTGGCAGATGGTTTTTTCCTTTCCAAAAAGAGTGGTAGCAGAAGGACCCCAGGCAGGAGACGACAGCTGCCCACAGGCAGCACCGGCCAGGTCAGACTGGGAAACGGCATCGATGGGGGCGACAGCCCCAGACAACCCTGTTAAAAACGCTGCCTGTCACCTTCTACAGGGATTGTGGTGGTTTGGGGTTTTTCCCCCCAAACGGGACATCTAATGCCACTTTACACAGTCTTTTTCTAGTAACTATAAAAATTCATGACATTCCTGTTTTTGCTGTAAAAAAAAAAAAACCAAAACCAAACCCTTGTGTTGGTCTTGAATGTATTTTTAAAGCTCCTGACAGTACTTCAGGGAAGAGGCGGGGTGGTGGGGAGCAGAGTAAGAACTAACAGGCTTCAGCCGGCGACCCTCGGAGCACCCAGTCTGGGCGGCTGCTCGAGAGGATCAGGACAAGTCGGGCGCGCAGACCAGGCGACGCAATTCCTCGGCCTCGGGTTAGTAAAGGCACATGCTGCTCGAGCGGCGCGTACGGCGCTGGAGGAAGCAAGTCGTTACCGATGGAGCGAAAGACTCGTCGGGAAGAAAACCAGACGATGGTCAGCGGGAGAGCGAGCACGCGGCGACGAGGCTGCAGCCACGCTTTACCGGCGAGCGCTTCCTCGGATCCTCTGTGCTGGGAGCCGAGGGGGCATTTCCTCGCACAGGCGAAGAGCACGGAGTCCCGTTCCCGGGTGCCGGAGCCCGCAGAGGGCAACACCGTCGTCCGCAGGTCCGCGCAGGTGAGCTGTCGTCATCGGAAAGCCTTGTCTGCTTACGCACGTCCCCTTTGGGGTTTCGGCTAGTGGTATCCGGTTACTTTTCAAACTGCACAGATAACTAATCTTAAAAAATACTCTAAAATGGCCACATTTAAAATTCTGGGTTAACTTACCGTGTACAACAAACCAAACAAAAGCAATACTTATGGAATTACAGGGTCACATTTTAATTCCTGAATTGTACAGTTCAGCATTAATATCACCACATGTATACAAATGGTGTAAAACAAGTACAGTGGTATTTTTAATACAAAATAAACTTCTGTTTTATGGAAAAAACTATACTTCATATCTACACAGACAGCCCATCTTTTTCCAAACAATAGCTAAAATTAAAATTAACTACAAAAAAATCTCCAAAACAGAGAAACTGCTTCAGTTTAAACTATTCCAGGAGAAATGGACCCATAACACATATTACAAGAGTGATCTATGTGGTGGACTGCAGCTGGTTTCATAGTTGAACATTTCTGACACATTAATTGTCGTCGGGAAACTTCCTCTCGCTTCATCATGATCTCAGATCACGCATGGGCAAACTAACATTAAAATATTTACAGTTCGCTCGCCGCTCTTGAAAACGAAACCGGGACTGTCTGCCTCTACCGCCTGGCCATCCACTCCCCTACTTCTGCCGCAGCTTGCTTACCTACTACGTGGAATGTGCTTTTGTTTCTTAAAAAAGCAGCTTTCGTATTACGCCCAGCTTCAGGTGCTGCTTGTTGATTCTGCCCCAAAGAGCGGTGTTCTGTTAGTAACAATTCCGTCTTGGTCCAAAGTGACTTTGGTGTTAAAACGCCGCTAAATTCATCGCTACGAAAAACCTGTTAGTGTTTCTTATTACCGCCTCAACCACGCGATTCAAACTCGCGAACAGGAAAAGGGCTCGCTGCTCCCAGAAGAGAGAGCTCGTTTACCACCACGGCAAGCGACTCAAGTTCGCCGTCTTCCACCACGCGAAGCCGGCGGCCGCGGGGTGCGCCGCGTACGGCGCCGCTGTGACACCAGCAGCTCCTGGAAGCGACCTTTTGGAAGCGATCGTTCCTTGGCATAGGCGTTACTGGATGGCTCATCGGAAAAACAAGCGAAACCATCCATTCTGAATCCAGCTTCCATTTTCTCCTCTTGAAAAATACAAATCAAAACTTGTTTGTAACTGGTTTTAAACAGCTCAACATGCACTGTAACTGCAGTGTCCCTCCCGCCAACCGTGAGAAACGCGATGTACTTGGTAATAAATGGTCCCAAAATCTGGATTGTTCTTAGGCAAACAGAGTTAGTTCTCCCGTAAATGTTTTTTTTTAAAAGAGGCATTGCTAAAAGAACACAACTGACAGCACCATTACAAAATTAAGATTACTGGGTTCAAAATTTAAGCTTGCATTTTTTTTTTTTCCTAGTTCTGTTAAACACTGGGGAAACCCTGCAATATTTTTAAAAAAGTGTTTACCATACCTTTCCCTCCCCCTGCCCTCCCGACACCTGAGACTTTCCTTGCTGAGAAGCCATCATCCAGGTTCTGTGAATACTAACCCACTTGTTTTTTTTTTTATTTTTCATTTTTTTGACAGCCTGAATGGCAGACTCCTTACTTACTAGAAAGATATTAAGTTCCTTGGAAGCTTTGTGTTTACAGAACTAACCCTTTCTAGCCGATACACTGAGTTTCTTTTGCTACTCCTTGTATTGTCTTATATACCCATGGGAGAAAGCTTTCTGAGTCAGATTCGGTTTAGCTCTTGAAACGGTTGCAGCATTTGAAACCCCATAATAAAAGTTTTTATTCCAAAGTTTTGGTTTCATTTATGAACCCAGACGAGGTCTTTTCCTTGGAGACGTCTCCTCCTCTTCATCATCATCTTCATCATCGGGATAATCCACTAGGCCAACTAGACTTCCCTGCCAATTTAAGAAATAAAAAAAGAGAAAAAGAAAATCTCGCATTGAAAAAGATTCCCAGGAATGTGCAATTTTAGTACCTAACCCCCAGCCAGCCCGTCGGGGACACGCGGGCCTGCAGAAGGGTTCTTGGTAACGCCTTTTTCATTCAAAGGCCCATTGGCTTGAGAACGGTTTTGAGCCTTAAGGTTAAAAAAAGTACTGCAACTTCCCTGCTCCTCTGGATCTGGCCTCAGAGTTATTTAAAAATCACTTTTTAAGCTCCCAGCTGGACACTCGCAAAATCTAACGGGAACACCGCACATCCATTTGGCTGGCCAGGCTTAGGAGTGTGCAGTGCAATTGTTGCCACACTTCTGTAGCCTCTCAGGAGCTTGCAGGCTAAAGACGAAACTAACGCACGACTGCGTATAACGCAGGTATCGCTTACTGCGTCTCGCCTGCTTAAAAACACTTTTTAATTCCCTGACGGGGAGGCACTAACATAATTCAGAAAACTCATCTCACACGTACATCACACGCACAGAGCGGCCACCGGACGGTTAGAGCTGAGGAGTGGGAGCGGTTACATTAGGCAGGAGATGCGAGATTACACTGCGCCCACCAGCCTACCGACAGGCTCCAGTCCCGCCTAATACCTCCTTAAACCTTCCCCAAAACTAGGAAGGGCTTAACTGGACAGGGCTTTGGGTGAATTTATACCTCAGTAAGATACCCTTGCCCAGAGGCTGCTGCTAACCCTACCACATTACAACAGGTAAAGGCTCACGGCACTGCTGCGCTGTCCTAAGCGAGGGCAGCAGCTTTCGTAAAGTCCTCCCACCTTCGTGGCGGTCACCGCCGTGGTCAGGGTCGCGTTCTTTGAAGAGGAGCCGTTGGAGCTTGCTGGTGACGTCTGAGCTGCCACGGATTTACTGTTTGCGCCGTTTGCGCCGTTGGCTGCGCTGGCTGAGTGGGAAAAAGTGAATTTGAATCCCCCAGCTGAAGTCCTTTTTGGAAGATTCTCTTTGTCTTCACTCTCCTTAGCTGAGGGACAAACATTTTCATACTTAAGTATCAGCTGTACACCACGGAGTACAATCCACATCACCGCATCGTCACAGGGCAAAAGCCTTTTTTTTTTTTTTAATTCAATTTAAATCAGCAGCTCAGCTACCGACCTCATCCCGAGCATGCAGCATGCAAGCTGAGAACAGCACAGAGGCTGCGGACACGGCGACGTTGCTCACTCCGCGCACACAAGTACATGTGCAGTTTTGCTTCTGAATGCCACTTAAACTAGATGCACGCCCGGAGCAATTTAACTCATTATTTTAATCCTAAACTAGCTTGCAAAGACACGTTAGGAATTCGTTACTTAATTACACGGAATACCCTTAACTCCGGCTTACGATACAGAGCACGAGCAACTGGTTTGTTTACACGCCACGCCACAGATCTGCCATAGCGCACTTCCAGCGCTGCCAAGCTGAAACTGGGTAAATACCTTTTTTAGTTTCCATAAATTTTTCATAGCTATCTGGAAAATCGTCCTCCTGTTTTGACTTCTCAACCGGAGGTACAACAGCTTCGCCTTCCTCCTCTTCGTCTTCATTGAACCACATTTCTTCGTCCTCCTCCAAGGCTCTGGCATCTCTGCGAAATCTATTGCTACGCAATATAGATGGAACGCTGTAGGGGACACATGACAAGCGATTCAAGTTCTGCCTGCTGCTCAGAAACGGCTTCTGAGGCTTTAAAGTGAATTCAGCGCGTTTGAGAAGGCAGGCCAGCTCCGTCCCCGCTTCTGCCCCAGCGTGAGCTTCCCCAAAACCCCAGACGGAATCCTAACTCTGAACGACACAAGAAGATTCTGCTCTGCAGAAGCTGAGAGTTTTCTGAACGTCACATTTAATACACTGACAAATCTGAACTGCGCCGCAGCAGGCCACAAGGACAGTCAGATGGGGGTTTCCTCCAGCTGAAGAGGTTTTCACCAAGAATGAAAACCAACCCCAACCCCAGCCTTCTGCTGCTTCTGCCCTCCAGGAAAGGAGAAAACCCAACCAGCAGGAGGAAGACGCTACGTAAT
The DNA here is from genome assembly GCA_020745775.1 of Theristicus caerulescens. NCBI lineage: Eukaryota > Metazoa > Chordata > Aves > Pelecaniformes > Threskiornithidae > Theristicus > Theristicus caerulescens. The sequence continues at coordinate 125,806,249 of CM036561.1, read as the reverse complement.
GGTGTTCAATAGAAGTCTCGGAACACATAAACTGGGCCCTACCTGTTCAGTTTCTGGTTTTGTCGGTCTTTTTCTTGCTCATATTTTGTCTTCAGTCCCTTGAATGTCTGAACATACTCGATAGATTCAAGTGCATTATAAAAGTTTTCAACTATATGTGCAATAAGGGACTTAATATCTTCCTGCGTAAGAGCAAAACAGGGTTTCAGTCTCAAATATTAACATGCAGAAGTTCAGAAAGCTTTAAAGTTTAGTTTTAAGTGACTGATTCATTGTCCTGAGTCAAAACATTATTGTAAAGAACAAATGTGAAGTAATCAGATTTTTCCTTAATAAAAAAGCTGAAATTAGAAATAATTGTTTCCCACATGAATGGACAATATGCTCCCTACTGTCCCAATTCCATTTGCGATAGCTTGATCAAACCATGAGGCTTTGCTACCTAGGGTTCAGCCTTCCTGAAAAAAACCAGGAGCTGAGCTGCTCCCTGCTCTCCCCACAAGTTTTAGCTCCCTTTCTAGTCCTCAGTCGCTACAGCCGCACACATGGAACAAGGCACCTTCTGGCAGCCACCCTCTAGCAAGTCTCACCGTATCGGGCAAATCTCAACTTTCCTACCGCACTGGCAAACGTCACCTTTCCTTGCTGGAAAAGACAGCAGCTACGATATCCTACGACTACCAACTGCCCTTCCTTTTCGCAGGCCACAACGATGCCCTGAGAAGACCCCCACACGTCAAGGCATTGGCAGCGAGCGGCTCAGGAGCTGTTGCAAGTCCTCGTTTCCCACCCCGGCGATACAACAACCTGGGCGCTCCTGCTTGTCCCCTCTGTCCTGTCCACATCCGCATCGCTCCCCCAAACGCTGCTGGTGGAAAAGCTACTGATTCAAAGCCGGCACCGGCTAAGAAAGCGTGCATGTAGGATTTCAAAGGACAATGATCATGCGAATTTATAGTCTAATCAGTCTCATTTATACCCGCTAATACCTAGGTTTATTCACATAAAACATATGTCACTTAATTCCTCGCTTCAAAGTTTAGTCCAGAAACACTGTCAACCACTGAGAAGAATTTCACCTACAGGACACTATCTTTCAAACACAGACTTACATGTAAACAGGGCCTACACCTACTCTCTGAAGGGACGATCGAGTAAAACAGCACAAAGCAGCTTACCCGCTCCTTTCTATTTGGATATGGATCTATGGGATTTTTAGTTTGTGATTTTAGGTAGTAATTTAAGTATTTATTGATAAAATAAATATTTTATTTATAACATTTATTTATAAATGAAGTGATTTTAAGTAGTATTTCAAGGGAAAGATTTGCATTTTGTATTTCTACCCGAGATGCCACGTGTGTAAGAGCCGAAGCAGCTGCTTAGCTTACCACTCTGATGAATTCGAACAGCTCAATCACAGCGGAGTTGAGCAGATTGTACCTAGTCCCGTTATCCAACAGAGCATTTATAACTGGTTCAAACAGATTTCCCTTGGTGATATAACGGTTATAAAATTCATCTTTTAGGCCAATTATCCTCCTCATAAAGCGAAGAGCACCTATGTGAAGAAAGAAATTCAAGAATTTAGTAACTCCATGCCCGGGCTCCCATCTGCTTCTCTCGGAAAGAGCTGAAAACACCTGATGTTACCGAGAGGAAGATGTGCCCCCAAACCAAGAGCATCAGAAAGCACTTTCTGGAAGTTCCGAAGAAACGTTTGCTGACAGGTAACCTTTCTTTCATTCGTTGACTTTCCTGGGTATTTGAATGTGATCAGGGTCCATTAATTTCTTTTTGAAATACAGCAGCAATAAACTTTAGCACATATGAAGTTAAGTTATTAGCCCATTCCTGTGCTTCTCTGCGTTCACTTCCCAGAACCAGCCCCTATTCTTTAAATACCATGGTTCACACAACTTCATTCACTCTCCGTGAGGAGCACTAGATTTATGACGTTATTATTAAGATGAATTATTAAGAAATGACAGTATTTCCATTTAAATAAGACAGCTGATCACAAATGATCCTCGCGGTCATAAAGGATCATTGTGGACTTCAAAAGACGTAACGATTCTCCCACCATAAACTGCATCGGTCTACATTAACAGACACCTGCTACCTTTTTTTCCAAATTCCTTAACAGCTACTCAGTAATAAATAAGAAATTAACAGGAATTTTGAATTTAAGTATACACCATTACTCGTACGCATCCCACACAGCACATACAAAGCCTTGAAGAAGGAAATCACAACCGCTCCATACTCACACAAGGCCAGAAATGTGTGTTTGGAATTCATCAAGACCAGTACTCTTCTTAGCAAATCTTTGTTCATAATGTAATTCTTGATGTGATACGTGTGGTGTTCCACACAAAAAGTAAGCAGCTCCAAAATTAAGGCGAGTAGTTGTGCCGTTTGATAATTGTCTACAAGAAAAATGAATGCCTTAAGTTATACTGGAAAAAAAAAAAAAAAGTACTGTCAGGCACCAAATCATCCCCAAGCCCAGTTACTGTGACAGCTCCTGCACGTTTCCAGTGGCACACTGGATTGCTTTAGGAAGCGGGACTTTGGTCAGAACAAACCGCCACGCACAAATTTGGCTCCCCCCTCAGCCCAGTCACAAAAATCCCCCTGAACTGGCGGTGGGAATTCTGCTGGGATCAGCGAGTTACTGCTTATGGCAATCCAGAGTAACGGTACGTCGGTAAGAGGAGAAAGCCAGTCAGACCCGTATTCACGTCAACCTGATTAGCAATGTCTTTTCATAATGCTCGAAAAAGCAGCCTGCACAGATAAAAATCCCAGCTATAAAAGCCCAGCTATGTCTCTTTAGGACATATTCTACTAACACTAATTCAAATTTTCAGTAGCAAGGTAGACTGGGGGGGGAAAAAGTGAAACCCAGTAACTCAAAAGCAGGTGAAAATGTTCCTTCACCTTCCTGTCATGTCAAATGACGCAAAGCACCTACAGCTATTTCAACAAAAAGTATTTAAAAAAAATAAAATATGGACATGTCTGATTTTTTTTTAATAAAAATGCCCCACACAGCATACGAGACAAGTTTCAAAACTCAAGGTCAATTACAACTTACCAGGACAAATTGTATTACTCTTAGTGGACCCAACTACTGCATCTGAGAAATAGAAAATAAAAACAAAATCAGGAAAAGGTTTTCAAAGCACTGTAAATATTTAAAAGATGGGGATAAACAATCAGTTCTACCAGCTGTTCCAACTTTTCTGTAAGCTATAGGGAAATAAACATACAGCAAGAATGCAGGCCAGATGAGATTTTTATGTTCAGTTTACATTACAAAGTTTCAAATTCAACTAGGTGCAAATATGTAATCTAATACTTATGAATATTGTTCCTACCTAGACTAAAAGAAAGTGCCTATTCTAAATTTTTCGAATAATATTATAAAATGAGTACTACCGATATTCTACAAGTTTTATTTTCATATAAATGCATAAAACATTTTTTGACTTAACACTTAATATGAGAAGATGGGTAAGATGAAAGAAATGTTTTTACCAAATGCGTATTGCTTTGATTTAATCTCTTGAACGAGCACTCAGAAAAAAGCCCGACTCAAGAGGCTGTAACGATGTTAAATTTCTGTTTGTAAAGCACCAGAGACAGAGTGTTATTGTGTGCGCCAAACGGAGGTTTCCAATGCATTTACTGCTACCAGGAAAAGTAAAAAGCATTTCTATACTACAGCCAAGTGAAAACTAGTCTTCGGAGTTAATCACCTGAGCAGATACATACTTCACGAAGCAGAGCATGCAGACACATTCTTATTTAACGCTGCAATAAAGGGCTATGAAAACTTCTGCCCACAGAGCCCCCATGGCTGAGGGAACAGCATCGCAGGCTTATCGCTGTTAGCAGGATCACAAGTCACCTGAAAACACTGCCAGATTTAAAGCAAGGCAGGGGGGCGGAAAAGCAACATTACCTTTTTCACATTTATCTTCTGATGTATTCGCCAGAAGCGGTGCAGTAAGAACATGCATACAATGGTTGTAGAAGAAATTGAGAAATTCACTTTTTTCTGTTTTCTAAAACAAATATAACTGTATTAAATACTCGCATTTGTATACTTCCTTTTAAATAAGGAAGAGTGGCAACATAAGAGACAGCCTACAAATAATTCTATCACTCCCCCAGGTCTGCCTGTATCGCTTTGGTCGGTCCTTTAACGTGATCTTCACTCAAAGAAGATCTATTTCTTCATTTTGGGAAGAGATCTGAGACACATCAAACCAACCCAGCTATCACCAAAAAACCCCCACCACGGATGCAAATACGCTATTTCACTGAAGCACAGGACTGCTTAGTTTATTAATAAACACTTCCACAATACCACATACGCATACCCTTTATTACCAAAAGTTAATGGAAATTTTAGCTTATTTTTTAGCTTGTTTAAATTCAGTATCAACCATACACGACACTGTCAAAAAAAGAATAAAAATATCTTTTTTCGTCCTCAGACCACAATAACAGCAATAAATACCAGGCTTTTGATTTTGCTGAGACAGTAAAGTGTCTTTACCCCTTTGTATTTTCTTACATTAGCTGTGGCCAACATATTCTCTGGATCTATCAGAGTACGCAAGAGCCCCATTAACTGAACAGCTCCCCCAAGCTCAGGATCAGTGTCGCAGATCATCTGCTCAATGACCACATTGATGAGGAGGATATCCTGCAAAAAACCCAAACAAACAAACCAAAAAAAAGTAATGAGAGACAGTTTCAGCAGTGGAATGATTTCCCTAGTTTCTGTATTAGGATTCCTTTTTTTTTGTGTGTGTGTGTGAATTTAAGTGAAACCAAAAAGCTGAGAGCTGCATTTAGACACTGGAGTTCTGTCAAGCACAACCCTCCTCCCCTAAAATCGTTGTTTGGCAGACCTGCAATTTTGTTACTGTAAACACATGGAACACCAACATGCTCAGGAATTTCTGCACCTTATATCTACTTTTTCCTGTGTTTCTAGTATCTACGCTTGTGGGCTAACCGTATCCCAAATTCTGGAGAGGTTTGTTTTGCTGGTTTTTTCCTTCCTGTTTGCTCTAAAGCTAGTATATTCAACAAACTCCAAACCACGTTTACTTACATCATCGCTCTGCTGGGCCTCTTGCATTACAAATTCTCGGACCATGGATGGACTAAATTCTACTAGATAAGAAAATATATCTGTAGCAGCAGATCTAACTTGCAGATCATCCATTCCCTAATAAAAAAAAGAGAGATGGATTTATTAGAGTAAATCAAGTTTGGTATTTATTATCAAGTAAAGCTGCAAAGAACAGGGTGTTACAAGTTTTGAGAACATTTTATTACACAAGTTTTTATGAGAGACACAGTAACACAGTTACAGGAAAAAAAAAACAGCAAAATCTTTTCCCCACTATTTCCCTCCTTTAGAAAGAATGCAAGGATTTCTGTGAATCCGATAGCCCTAATTTAGGCAGGAAACATTTATATCGTGCTACTTGCTAGAATATCAAGGACACTGATGTTCTGTACCTGCTATCCACAGTTTATCGATTTTGTACAGAAGGACCAACTGTAGAAGTTAATTTGTACATAAGCTTCTGTACTCATTTATAGGCAACAAGAATTAGTAACTTTCCTTAAGGTATGTGATTTTCTCTGATAACTGTACCATTTCTAGGCCTAAAATATTAACCTAACAGGAAATATCTGGACTGGTCTAGCCCTGGAAAAGACTAATAAGATTAGGGTTCATCTAATCACTGAACACCTATATGACCTTTATGTTTTCATAACAGTCAGTGCCCTTTGGTCAGTTCACAGGTTGTTACTCTAAAATAATAATAAAAAAACCCCTTGAATTTATAGTTTCTGAGTAACAACAGCACTGACATATGAATTGCAGTGGTCAGGCAGCAACAGCTGCTTCAACCAAAGGAGTGAAAAAAATTATGTTTTCACATTGCTGATTAGGATAGATTAATCTGCTTTATACCTCTGAAGAGACAGGATTACGCAATCTTTCGGATAGCAACAAGCTAACGGTTCAAGATTATCTAAAAATACTTCTTTGGCACTGTTCCAACAGCAGCAGCAATGACAGAAACAAAAAATCAAGTTGCCACGTGAAAAAGAATCTCCTTCAATTTTTACACTACATGGTCAGAAGGACTGCATTTACCACAGACGTCTCCATCGTGCAAAGTGAAAATAGTGACAGCAATCAAGTCAGGCTGCTGCAGAAAACAGTGGACATCCTTTGGATTCTGAACGTTACAATAAACTTCAACTTTCAGCAGAGCAAAGCTGCCCAATCAAACTTACACAAAGGTGCTTAAATGGCTGGTTAAATGGCTGTGGGTTTTTTTTTTTTTCCCTTCCTTCTGTTAAAATCAGCTTTAGTTTTCACTTACCATTACAATTTCGAGAGCTGGAAGAATTCCCAACTTTGCCAAAGTTTTGAAAAATGCATCTCTGTTTTGAGGTTGTAACGTCTGAGAAAACGCGCAGAATTCCTTGAAAAAGTTAACCTGTATTGTATAGGAAAAAAATAATTTAAGGTGTGTTTGATTCAGAAAACTCTCTGAAAGTAGGAAACTGTTACAATTTCTGTCAGAGTTTGTGTACTGATTGGTGGCTGCCTTCCTAGAAAAGGGTATTATTCTAGTCCTTTCTCCTCCAACCTTCAAAAACATCAACAGAGGAAAGCAAAAGAAAGTAAAAACAAACAAACAAATTCAAGAGGTTGAAATTGACCTCAGAGAGAGATACAGTCACCTTGTAGCTATTTTATCACCTCTACCCTATGAAGGATTTCTACTCCCGTCTGGCCTGCCTTTTCTTTGAAAGAACAAAGATGCTTCCCTTGCTGAAAGCAAGATTTTAACAAGGCAATTTAAGCTGATAAACATATTCAAGGATAAATAATATTTGATTGGTAGAGATATATATATAAATATATATATAAGGGACTAGCGGTAATCCTCAGTCATAGGACTTAAAAAGATCTTTTTGAATGAGTAAAGTACAGTGAAAAAAAGCAGTGTTTATATGACAAATGTAAGTGATATGGTACGGTGAAGAGTACCTGGAAGAAAGCATACCTTTACGTCTAGGATGTCAGCTTAGTGCTAGTACTTTCTCAGCAATAAAATAATTATTTAGAACAAATAAATCCGAGCTTAGCTTGCAAGAAATATTTTTCTAGTGAGTACATAAACGAAGGCTGAGCTACACTGGAACTGATTCTAGGGTTGCAGAAATACCTCACTGACTGCCGAACTAGCAGAACAGTGTCAATATTTCTACTTAATCTCTGTAGTTTAAAGCATTCAAAGAACTCCGAGACCACCGACTTACCAATTCACATCGTTTGTCATCATCTGTAGCCTCATCTGTTAATTGTGCAAAAACTTCAGACAAAAATTTCTCGTCTTCCTGCGTAACACATAAGAAGAATACAACTTACACAACGCATCTTAGAATTCAAAACATCGATCTTTGTTGGATCCCACCACACTGTACAAAGTCAAACTTAATTTAAGCTTAACTACAAGCAAAAAACCATGCATTAGTAGATTTGGTAGATAAGTGGTCTTTTTTTTTCCCCTCCTTCCCTCCACACCTACATTACTTTATCACAAAAAAGGGAAATGCAAGAGTACACATTCAGGAGGATCATTTCCAGGGTATTGCTTCAGTACTCCTTCTGCGCAGCGGAAGCAGGTCCAGGAGACCAGAACCATACATTAAGCTGAGCATAGGTGAGGATCACTAAAACTGCCTTCTGAACAGTCTCTAAAGAACATGTCACGTCCTTCCTTCTCTGCCACGCCACCCCCTGTGCTCTGCAGCTCTGCCCTACCCCACGTACTCACTGTGTCCTTTGCCACACACCCCCATGCATCAAAACGACAGAAAATGACAGCCTTTGTTGCAGGCCCCCTCCCTGCACTGTGCACGTAACCTTCCAGGGAGGCAGCCGATACACTCCTATGCTAGAAACTGCCAATTTTTACCATGCTGCATCTATGCGGCGAACGGCTGTTAACGTCACGCGTGTATCAGTTACCCGATTTCGGATCTGCAGCATTGCAGACATTTTTTCAGTCCACCTATGCAGGGGAAATGTGTTAATCTAGCCACGAGTTTGCTGCAGCCACGTCCCCGTTAACCTTACTCTCAATAAAACAAGCTCCCCAATTGCAGAAGTTCAGCTTTTCCAATCTGGGAAACCTTTTTGAGTATTATTTGCTTTTCATAGTCAGATCCTCTACTACCAAGAGACATTTAAGTATATATAGGACACATTTCACTTCTTGTTAAGCATTTCAGTTATACCACTGCTTAATACTCAAGAGGCACAAGAAAACCAGGGTGAGCATCATCATCTCTCAACTGTTGGGGCACCTTCTGCCCTCTCCGTGCATTGATTTCTCTGCACTCCTTCACATGGAACATAGTCTCGGCATTCTCAAATCAAATGTCTCTGTTACCTTTTAAATACAACATAAATCTTAAAGCAAATAGTAACATTATGCCACAGCATTACAAAATTATGTATTACTGTACTGGTTCAACTCTATAAACTTTTACTTATGCATTGAACAAACACGAACAGAATAGCAGCATTCCAATAAATATATATAAACACTACATTGCTTAATGTAGAGGGTGCTTACTTCTCTATTTCTCTGTGTGCTGTTGCTAAAATGTATGTCCTTTATTAGACTAACATAATACAGAATTTTTATAGTTACAGGAATGCCAGCCAAAGGCTCAAATAATTTTTTTCCTGAAAATTTTAAGACATGGGGAAAGAAGTGCTTTACAAACAAACGATACCTGGAATCAACATCAGAGAGCGCGCAACATACACAGACTTAGTAGTTTATTCTAAGCTTTGCCGGCTTTAACAGCTTAATCAAGCCTGTTAAAAAAAAAACCAAACCCAACCACCTACCACAATCAACAACAGATAGGCTAGAAAATCCTCACTAGAGAACACTTGGCAACAGAAAGCTCTCTTGCTTGCATAAAGCTGCCGCCCAGAGTAGTCCCGGTGTCCAAAAGCACAGGATGGATCTAGGTTTGCTTTCCATGCTCGCTCAGTTTCCCACGTGGCTGCCCTTCATCTACAGCAGCGCTGGGATCTACTGCTTCGCGGCACGCAGACAGGAGCTTTACTGCCGTAGCAAACACAATCTGTTACTCCTATGAGCTGCATTCTCCTAGGGAGCTTTGCCAGTGTATTTAGGGCAACAAGGCTTCGAATTTGTTCACCAAACCCAAAGGAGCTTTAGAGTTCTTGTGCCACAGCAAAAAGTTGATTTACACCAGGGGACCGCGAAAACAGCCCTGAACCTGAGGTCCATCCTACCACATAACTTTCCTCAAGCGCGCTATCAATAACATCACTTCCATGTGTGCTTTCTTCTTAGCTTGTAATTCTCAAGGCAGGCCAAATGAGGTAGGCATCAACATTGTTTGTAAATCAACACGCATGTCCCAGTTACAGTCTTTAAAACAGACAGGGAAACCTGTGTGCCGTGTTCTCTCTACTACGGCAAAGACGGCAGTGACTGAGAGTAGCAAAGAACTGTCAGAGGATTTCAGAACTTCCTTCAAAGAGTACCAGAGGTAACAGGAAATAATAGTTTTCTGTTAAGGCACAATTAAATATTCAGTACAGTAAAACTTAAATGAAAAAACCCAAACTTTACAGAGTGAAAAATCTCTAAATGGAAACAGGACTGTGGCCTCAGGAGAGTAATACTGAATTTATTTTTAGTTTTTGAAAAGTAATATATGCAACAGAATAAAAAGGGAAATCTTTATTTAACACAAAGTTATTCATTTTGCAAATGGGATTTACTTTTTAGTTTCTTTCTGCTATTCAAACAGCCCAAAAGCTTATTCATGCAAGTCTCTGCAATTCTTTAGTTTTGATTTTTTTTCCAGTCCTCTATTGCACTCTGTAGAAATCTGCCTTATTGCAATGTTATTTCTCCAGTGCCCCTCTCTTTCCACGATTTTAACTACCCTCCTCTCCTCCATACATCTTCCTACTTCACAGAGACTATCCGCACTCAAACCCAACAGGTTGGTCCCGTTCTATTCTACACCCATGTATCGTTTTTCTAAGGACACGGATCAGAAACGGAATAAAACCACTTTGGTACCCACTAGTTTGCACAACAAAGTATGAACTGAGAATACCCAAAACGTCACAGCTCTTTACCAAGGCTCCTTCCACAGAGGTTGTCACACCCAACTACTTTTAAGCCTGCTTCTGACTACAAAGTATGCAGTAAGTTTTTTGATATAGTAACATGTTGGTTATTTATTATTACTTTTGGATATCAGTATGAAGGAAAAAACCCAACAAACTACTTACTTTATACTACAACATGAACATTTGAAATTAGTACCATAAAGTAATAGTAGTATAACAGAAATGGTTCTGAACATGCTCTTTGGAAACACAGACTCAGAATGTGTTATAAAGACGTCACAAATGTCCCTGATATAACACAAAAAGTTGCTTGTTCCCTAAATACCTATACAAAACCAGCTCAAAACATGTATGTTGCTTGTGAATCGAAGAGAAGAACCTGTAACTGTTTACAGCCCATTAAAAAAATATTAATATACTCACCTGAAATCTACCATTTTTAAAATAAAAAGGTATCAGGAGTAAGGGGAAGCATTCAAAACGTTATGCAAATGAAAGCGTGTATGATTAACTTACACAGTGTTAAAGAGGTGTAATCAATTTTGACACTACAGCTAGAGATATCTATACATAATCCATCTATACCACATTAAAAACCACTTACCTGCAACATACTGACAATCTCAACTTTGTTGAAGAAAATAAAGGAAGTGAGAGTAGAAAGAAAATTCTCTTCAAAAACAGATGGTGTCGGCAAGATGATGTCCTGAATATACTGTACCCTGTAAGTCTGGTGGATTTTTTGCCTGAGTTCGGAGTCTGTTATAGGAATAACCTCCTTAAATTTTGCTGTTTTGGTCAAGAACTCCCTGTGCCGTTTTGGCTGAGCCAAAGAAGGATCATACTCAAGGCATCCAACAACATCCATAATACACTCATCAGAAAACATCACCTCAAACAGAGTCGCTTTGTTGAGGAACAAAATTCCTCTAATAATTTCATACAAATGATGTAAGCCTTCGGTGTTCTCTAAATTCTCGCAGACTTGGAAGAGCTGTAATAGTTTTTTAATATAGCCTTCGTTCTCCAAGGCCAGCGCTAGCTTTTCTCTACGGATGGGTGAGGAGAGAACCGAGGTAACTAGGTCAGCAATCTCTTCAAGTTTGTTGAGTTCACAAGTAGGAAGGTCGATCAAAGGACTCGTTTCAGGCATTTCTTCTATGTGTTCCTCTTCTGACTCAATAAGGTCCTGTGTGACTTCCACTGAAGGATCCTTACCTTGAACCTGAGAAGACAGCACGCACAATTACTGTCTCATCCCAAAACATACATACCAATAATCGAGTCAGTAACGGAAAGAACATGTGCGTAAGCACTTTTATACCTCAGTTGCCTGGAAAACATCTAGGAGTAAGTTTCTGCTGCCTCTAAATTCTACAAAGTCACTATCGTTGTCCTCAATAGTACATTCGTCAAAAAATCAAAATCAAATGAAACCAAATCCTAACAGCATCTGTGCAATCAAGAAGTCTGAAGCACCTTGGGGACAAGCACAAAATCTAAAAAGAAGAGAAAGGCGTAACACCACCTTCTTTCGGTGCCTCAAACAGAAGGGTATGAAGCCTTCAATGCATAGTAAGAGCCCACAGCTATAGCAACATTAAGTGAAACATAACAAAGAGACCAAGAACAAAGGCAGGAAAATGTCACAAATACCAAAATTGAAGAAGAAAAGAGGGAAGCCATTGCGTCCCACTCCGAGCTTTCCTTCTGCTTTCTTCGCCCCTCTAACTCCTTTCCCCAGTCTCCTCATACACCCTATGCTTTTTGTTCCCCCCACTGATCCAGTTCTAGAATTCATAACCTCCTGTTGTTTACTCCCTCACAAAGGATCACACGTTAGGCAGGAGGCTCAAAGGACAAAGCGGGAAGAGTTTGGGAGTCTGATTAAAGAGCCTAAGGCTAATGGTTTACACTGTCTGATCACATGAAGACCTCTCTCTGACTGCTCATCAGCTCAGCCCCAGTGTAAAACCCGGACTATTGATCAGACGCATATACTTGTGGTTCCTAGGATCGGTTCCTTTCAACAACAGGACTTCAGAACTGGCTGAGAAGACGTGATACCCCAAAACATGCTAAGATTAAGAATGCATCTGTATTGCCTAGTTTGTTCAAAGGAAGCTGCTAGGAAATGGGAGTTCTCCGTTTCTTTAGTTAACAGCTTTACACTGCATCATTTCAAAAGCTGAGAAGGTTATGATAAATTCCAACGTGAAAGCCCAGGTTTCTTCTTTTAAGTACACATAGGTGCAACTCCACTGACTTGTTACTTCCAGAGCTGAAAGTATAAAATCTAAACTGTTTCACAATAAAACAAGGAAGATCGAAATATCCCTAAGACACAGACAGTCAATAAGACTTAGGTCTTGAAAATATCACTGACATTTTTGAGCTGATACAGCAACACCACCTCTTTGTCTCTCACAGTGAAATATCGAGCTCCTTACGCATTAAAACACATTTTCAGTTCCACTGCACCCCAACAAGCCAGCTTCCTAAGGCTGCCTGGGAGAAGGACAATTAAAACGTGGTACTCCAGCATTCCCCTTTTCAATAAAAACAAACAAACAAGAAACCCCTAAAGTGCCTAGCACCCGAGTTCCATCATTACATTGATTTTTTCAAAAGCGTGAAATTCAATTACGAAAACAAGAACTAGCGTTCTAAATAGTGGCAACTTAAGATCTTACACAGAAAAGCCACAGAAAATAATGACGAGTATGTGCTTATTTTACAAGTAGGTTTAAAAATGGTAGCACAAACACATGGAGTCACAGAAGACACTAAAACATCTGGAAGAAACAGAATATTTAAAGTTAACTGTACCTGGCAGATTTTTTCCCAAATTTCATCACAGCCAGCTTTTTCTTGAAAACTCAGTGCTAAATCATAGTTTTCTGCTTCTGACCAAACAATCAGGGTGTCCTGTTTGAGACAAAAACAAAGAGATAATTGTTTCTGAAACAGATCTATACTGCGTATTAATCTGTATTCCATTAAGCCATATGTCTAAAGAAGAAATAACTTTAATTAAAGTTACACTTGTCAAAAAAGAACATAAGACACTAAAACATTAAGTCACCTGTTCTGCCATAAGGGACATCACCTTTCTTTTTTGCTGTTTTATGACCACTACCTTACATATTATATATTTAAATAGAGAGACGCTTATAATGGCATTTTTCTGCAACATACTTCTGAGCCAACAGTCTTGAAAAGGGAATGAACACATTGTAGGAGATTAAGAAAACCTGCAATATAGCAATTTAAGTCTTTTCATATTTGATAAAGTAGAAGCACAAAACCAGGATTACAGTGTCTCCTCCTCAGAAAGGGTTTAATACAGCCTTAGCAATGGGACAAGTAATGCCTAACTAATGTTACAGTTTTCTTTTCTGAAGTAAAAGACATACAGCCTGAATAATAGAAGACTCCTAAGATCCTACTAAAGTTACAAACTTCTTGCCAACAGGTATTTTCCTTTGAGCAAGTTTTTTTTCCTCTGTTACTACTGCCTCTATCAATTCAATTTCTGCACTTGCACACCATACCTGGAAGATTCGCTGGAATTTCTGAATAGACTAAAAAGGGTTTTTTTATGAGGTTTTATTAGGACACTTGCTGCTGTAGTGTAAGGAATGTAAGCCTATGCTTCGACATTCAAACATATCGTTCAGCATCCTGCAGTAAACTCCGACCTTATTTTTTTTTTTTTTTAAAACACCAGCAAGCCTTTGCTTAATAGTCAATAAGGTAATTTACTTGCCACATTTACAAAGGTCAATATTCATCACATAACTTATCGAGGCTTGGAATCTGTACCTTATGCATCACTTTTATTGTAAACAAAACATTCAAAGTGATATCTTTAAGCTTAGCAACCAAACCCAAACAAATATCTGACTGGCTTACAGATGCCCGATACACCTTAGGAAACTTCAGGGGCAACAGGAAACAGACACTGCCATCGTCCCCTCACATCTTTACCCCAACAGTACTTCTTGGTTCCCTTTCTGCACCAAATGACAGGAAACGATGATGGAGCTGATTAATTACTACCTGTAAGGTGTTCGCTATGCTAAAAGGCCAATCCATGACATGGTATCATACAACTATCCGGTCACCATCCCTCATGTATCCACCAAAGACAGAGGGACAAAAACTTAATTAATACCAAATGATCACCGCTGCTCTTGAACCTGCTGTCAGTCAGCACCACTGAATCGTTGTCCATCAAAACCAGGTTAGTTTAGATGGCTTAAACAGACCTTTGTTAACGCAGTTATCTGGGCTTACGCAGGTCAGGGAGCACTCCTAAGTATTTCCACTGGCAGATGTGAGGGGACTAACGTTTGGGACAGGACTGCTGACAAGCAGCTGGCCTGGGACAGTAGGTAAACTCTTCCATCAGCACAGCTATCTGAAAAACACGTCTGTCTCAACAAACAACTTACCAGCTGCTACAATTACCACTCTGCAACATGAATGAAAATCAGCATCGCTGATAGGGCATTAATTCTTCAGTTCGTTTCTACAGTAATCTTAATCTCTTGATATCCACATGTAGTTGTGTGTTTTGAGGGTTTTGTCTTGGCTTTTTTTTTCCTTTTCAAAAAAAAAGTGTTTAGCATAACATCTTTCTCTTACAGCAACACTGTTGACAAATGCCTACCAACAGATCAGCTTCCTTCTCCCAAAACATAATCACAGGCCAAACTAAGAACAACATCAGCCACACAAGCTCAATTTTTTTTTCCCCCCTTTCTCATTTTTACATATTCCTTTAAAGAAACAAAGTTTTCCCATTCTGGAAAGAATGGAGTTCATTGCACCATAGTTTCCATGCTGTTTGTTAGTCATTTGTTTATACTACAGTGCCCTATATTACACTTGCACTTTCGTCCTACAGTCACAAATATTACTAGGTAATTTCCCCGCTTTCGGGCTCTGGTTCACATGCGCAAATGGTACAGCTTCATATAGCTGACGTGGGTTTCGTGTACAGCTGTCCACCCTCATCTCTGGCTCCCGGACAGCTGAATCTCTATGTTTACAGCGTGCCATTTCAGAGTGAGCAGTTGAACTGGCCTTTGAGGGAAAAACAATAATTGTCAACTGCAGGCACTGAAAAGTCTGATCAGCTCCCTTATTTGGTTCTCTTTTAGAGATTAATAAAAAAAATAAGAGTTCTGAAGTACTATTTTATGGCTGTTACGGAACTCAAAACCCAAAATGTTTATCTTGAGATGTTCTGTGACCTTACTGACGCCCTGACACTCAGAATCGATGCACTTCCAGGTGAGCTGAGACTCAGAGGTGCCTCAATGAACCAAGAAGGACACGTACATGAAGAGGTCCTATTCACAGCTCGGAACGCTTCCAATAAGAGATCTAGTGCAGTCACTTAAATGACAGCATGCATCCATAGAGACTGCGCTCAAAAATTCTGTGAGAACTCTCGAGTTACTGAATGGTACTCGTTTCAGTCTGTACTGCCCACACAAAGCACAAGTTATGTAAGTTTCTCCAAAAATATTTCTGAAAGGCTCAAAGAGAGTTTCATCAGAAAATAATCGTCCAATACCAATATAAAATCTACTCATCTGGCATAGGCTCCCTGCATGACCTAGGGCAACCCCTGAAGACCACAGACAGACATCTTCCAGGCCTAGCTGCTGCGAGGGACTACCCCTCCTACCCGCTTAGATTAGCGTCCGCAATGCTGCTCTGTCAGCGAGCAACAGCAACATTCCTTAATTCACTCAAACGCACTATGAAGACAACCAAAAGAAGAGATTAATTCAGAACAATTTGAACTAAGAGAGCAGCTGAAGCCCCTCTTCAGTGCTGGTACTGGTTTGCACAATGTCTGCTACTCCGCCTCTCCTTGCTCCTGCACTGGCCCCTCAACACAAGCGTGCTGTACAGCGAACCAGGCAGGGGAACGTATGCCGATAAAAATTAATCCAGCAAAAAAGCAGTATTTCAACTGAATCAATTCCTACACCTGGCCTGTCACACAGTAACATGAATACTCATGCTGCCATGAAAGAGGAGTGAAGCAGCCCCCCTGGCAACTGCTCAGGCTGGCTTTAACAGCACCCCTGCAAATGTGTTAAATCCCAGCCTCGAGTAACTCAGATTTTGCCTCAAGCGAACTGCTCTGTTGTCACAGGAGCGATGGCAACTCTGTGCAAAAGACAGTATTTGCACGCATTCTTCATCTCAGATCTGAAAATGGATGAGTGCACCTAAAGGAGAGTTAACGTCAGAAGGCAGCGTTCACAGTAAGGATTCCTGTAGCAGCTTAAAGTCTTACAGCTATGCAACTAGAAATGACCTCCCTCGTAACTGAGCTGGAGGAACAAAGCAGGTGAAGGGATCCATCTGATTTCTCACTGAAGACACGCTCTCCTGACAGTTTTGCCAGAGAACAGTAACCTCGAGCAGAGGGTGGAACAACAAATGGGTGTGGTAACAACTTTTTAAACTGCTCCTGCTGGAGCCTCCACAGAGCAGATCTGACCCTGCCCCTCAGCCAATATGGGGTGTCCAGGGGAGGTACATAACTCTCAAGCCTATGCCCCAAAATCCAGGGGGATCTAAAGCTCTTCAGGCTCTCATGTTCTTTGCCCACATGGAATTAGAGATTCTTTTGTTGTACACTTAGCAGCCTGGCACCTATGTCCGATCCAAGTCCCATTTCTCTTGAGGTCATGATTACAGTATGCCTAATGCCTTGATGGAATTGAATTCTGCATGAAAGCTAGTGACCACAAACGCGATTCGAGAAGGCAGATAACAGGCCTGCCCTGTTTACGGTTAGTCAAGAGTTATAGTACTACTTAGCACAAACAGTGTAATATTGGGAATTACAGACAGATGCACAGCAACTAAAAATCGGGGTGGGTTTGTTTTCTGCAGAATGATGGTACACAAGTCACAACTGAAGTGACTGCTATCCTGTAAGTCCATTCACGTAATTTCTAAGAAGACAGATGTGTAGGCGAGGCATGTATCCTTTCTACCACGCAGCTTTCCCCAAACCCAAGATGATCAGCACCTTAATGAAAATCTACAATTGAACTCTGCAAGTAGAAGAGAGCGCTCTCTTCCACACTGCCATCCACCTACAAGCATCTGCCCCGGGCAGATCAGTACAGCCTCCGAGTCTTCAGGCTACCTAGGTAACAGACTTCCACGTTCAAGTAAGGACACCGAGGGAAGACCACCTCTCTTCATCTTGGGTTAACCAAAACATTTTGCCTAAATCTTTCCACAATTTTAAAAAGGATCTGTTCCTGAGACGCCCAGGTTTGGATACTCCAATCTTTTAGAGGTGAGACTGAAACCTCACAAACTGAGGAGCATGGGAATACTACACTGAGGTCTGCTTTTTTGCTACTCTACTCAGAAGGAAGCACGTAAAACTTGAGGCCAAAGCTCTGTCAACTAAAAGCTGTGTGATTTCAGAGGTTAGACAAACCTAGAACCTGTCTCTAGAAGTCATCAATCATTACTCCTCTTTAAAAAAAAAAACAAAAAACAAAAACCAAAAACCAACCCAAACTTCTTCAAAAGAGCGAACAGCGAAGCAAACACTTTCAGCCACGAGGACACAAAAGCATCAGAATCAGTAATAAAAGCCAACCAAAATAAACCTCAGCACGAGTTTTTCAAAACTACAACCTACAAAGACTTCCAGAGAAAAATGACAACAAAAGCTACTTGAGTCACTGGAAATTTTGCTACCGATTAAGTAAAGAAAGCTTTCAAATAATGAGTTGTATGAAGTTTCAGAAAACAGGCTGCCAAAGGAAGCAATTTAAAACTCCACAGCAACATAATCTGCGTTCGTATTTCATTATGTATTAGCTTCCTCTACTAAACAGGAAGCAGTTCAAGGCTCTTGACTCTCCGAACCCTGCAGAGCTCCATACAGACAGTGCTTCCTCAGCACGGCCCGCCCAAGGAGAGCCTGCGACCGTCATCCACCTGACTAAAACCACCAATATCGAATGAGTGAAAAGTGGAAACCACAGAAAACAGAGCCTTCTGAAAAGCTAGGCCCGAGCTCTGACTCGCTCCTAAGCTAAAGTCAGCCAACCCGTGCTCAAGAGCTAACAAAGTCTCTTTCCTCAAGTTCTCATAACATAACTTGCCACCTTTCCGCTGGGGGGGGAATCAAAACAAACAAAAACCTTAAAAAACCTTGTCGCTTTATGATTTAGGAAGAACAAAATTACTGTTTTCTAGTGCTGAAACACTTCTAGATACCATAAAGGTGAAGAGCAGTATAAAACACTGAACAAAAGGAACAGAAAATCTACTGTAGAACAAAGGAACAATCAGAAGAAAACCCAGTAATAACCATGAGAACAATGTAGGCAGAGACACCAAAAATTAATGCAGAAAAAGGAAAATGCAATAAAAGCAATGGAGATATCGGAAGCTAATTTTTTTAGTGGATTAAACAAAAAATGACCTATTGACATAGCTCCCAACTGTTTTACTTCTTTGTTTTGCAGAAGGCTTACCCCCAGGAAAGGCAACCGTGCAAGTAAGCCTCACCGTGGCTAGTCACATCACTTAGGTTAGCAGAAGTTTTCAAGGCTTAAAACAAAAACTAAACAGCAACAATGAAAGAAGTCCCACAAAGACAAATTCCTTCGTCTTATTTCCAGAAAAAGAACTCAAAAAGTAAATACACTGTAACAGAGCTGGCCAACATTTTGCCTTCCTAATTTGGCAATTATTTCATACAGCCCAGGATGGGAGATAAAAGTTACACATACATGTTTCTAACTATTTTTCCTGTAATGGGTTCAATATTTATCCAAATTGCATGTATTCTCTTCAAAGTCTGAAGTCCAAAAGGGTTTTTAGGAGACCAACATTTTAATTTCTAGAATGTGAAGTATTATAGCACCTACAGGCTTCTGAGTGAGATTTTCACCTCTATGAAAACCACCACCACCAAGCGCACATCATGTCGCTTTGCTTTTTTCCTAAAAAACGCAATTAGTTTTAGCATAAAACAATTCCTCAGCATCAGTCATCAGAAATAATAAAGCCTAGCAGTAACACTTGCCTGCTGTTTTTGATATGCAGTATTCGGATTTATCTTCGATTCTAACAGTAGTGAACCTGAAAAAGGTGTGAAGAGATTGTTACTGAGTTTAACAAAATAAACATCTCCGTGCATCTTACAACAACCGCCCATGTGCCAGCCAACATGTGCTCAACTTAATCCCTATCTTCCGGAAAGTCCAGGAGAACCATCTTCTTTAAACAGGATTCCCTAAAATAAGCCAGGTAAGACAAAACTCAACATAAGTATCTATATTAAAACGTATTTTTCTCTTCTCATTTAGACCGAAATTCTCTGTAGCACTGTTTTTTCTCCTGAAACCCAGTGCACCAGCTAGCTTGTTTAAAAGCCATTTAGCAAACCCATACGGATGTTCCACCAGGTAACATGCTGCCTGGCATAAAAATGTTTTTGCCCACAGAAGCCACGTGGGCCATTTGCTTTTATTTCCTTCAACTGTCCTTCAGAAGTGAATCATCTAGATACTATAAACCCAGGGACTTTATCCTGTGTATGCAAGTAGTGTATGTATCCTGGCAACAGCTCCAGAGTAATTTATACCAGTCTTAGGTGGTTTATTTAGCACATTAGCACCTGTCGGCTGACAAAGTGGCGAGTGCATACCCACCCCCCTCCAAAAGAGACCCTTAGGTGACTTCAAAGTGTAATAAAAGATGAGGAACGCCACACGACTCGAATACAATCAGTGAATTTCTGGGGGAAAACAAACAAGCAAACAAGCAACTTTTCACAGCAGCAAGAAGGGGAGGAGAAGAGCACTTCAAAAGTGAACAAAATTATCCTGAAAGCGAACAAGATGTCGTCACTCATAACAACTTCATCTCTCTTCAACCAAAGGAGATGCAGCCGGCTAGGGCAGCTGGCAGGGGGAAAAACCTAGGGCCACGGTGGCGAACGCTGCTGCGGCTCATCGGGGGCAGGAAACTCTGAGCAGAGCCGCAAGCCAAAGGAAAGAAAGGGGGAAAAAATAACAACCCTCTGGGTCTGCCCCGACAAACGCGGGGAGGGAGGCCACCAGCAGCCAGCCCGCCGGCGGCGGGTGTCAGCGCTGGCGAGCGGGGCAGCGAGGGGCTCCGGAGCCGGGCGGCGAGGGCCGGTGCAGCGGGGAGCGAGGGGAGGAGGCCCGGGCCCGGCGGCGGCGGGCGGCCTAGGCCTCCGCGCAGCCCCGGCCACGCTCTCACCGTCCGACTCGGCGCGCACCAGCAGCGACATCCCCTTGAGCCGCTCCACGTAGGTGGAGGAGACGTGCCCGGTGCCCCTGTCGTCCCATTGCCGATCCTCGTTGAGGGTGTAGACCTTCACCCGCCGACGGGTGTCCGACATGGTGCAGCCCCGGCCTCGGGCCTCCGCGCCGGCCCCTGGCCCAGGCCCGGGCCCGCTCCGCCTCCGGGGGGCGATGTGGGGGGAGGAAGCGGGGCCGCCGGGCCGCTCAGGGGCACGGCGGGGCCTTTAACGCGCCGCTTTTCATGGCTCCCCGACGGCGAGAGAGCGACGCCGCGCCCCGGCTCGGGCCCTCGCTGGCGCCGCTCCGCCGCCTCAGCAGCTACCGCAGCGCCGCCGCCATCTTGTAACCCGACTCTCGCCGCCTTTCTCTTCCTCCCAGCCCGGCCACGGGCTCCCCTCGCAGGGGCTACGGCGGCCGGCAGCTGCCGCCGCGCCGCCGAGGGGACGGCGGCGGCGGGCGGGACGGGGCGGGACGAGGCGGGGCGGGGAAGGGGAGGGCAGGGCCCGCCCGCAGCCCCCGGCGCTCCCCGGGCGGCTTTCTGACAGGAACAGGGAAGGCGGGAGCGGGGTAGTCACATGGGTTCGTCCATGGGTTTGCATTTCTCAGCCCTAGAATGCCTACAGCTTCTGGTCGAGATGTGAACACTTTCACCCATTTTTAAAAAAAAAAAAGCTTAAAAACCTTATTTTCTTCTTAAAATTCTATCCTAAAAGCACCTCCCTTCACACAGGTGGAAAGGACTACGTACCTGCCTAGGGCCACCGCCATGACACAAGATGACGGACAAGATCCATACCCACACCAGGGTAAGCTTTAGGACCAGCCCCTGCCCTAATAACACAGCCTGCAGCACACACGGGGCCTAGAGTTCAAGTTTTGGAAGAAAAGGTTTCTCTTGCATCACAAAATAGCAGCAAGGTCATGCCGTGGCATTGCCTTTCGCCACTCCAACCCTTTACCACAGCAGGGCATGCACTAACACCTATACCATAATACCCATTTTGTTGCGTGTTCCCATGCTTTGTACAGCTGTACAGAAGGCTCAAACACTAAACTGAAGATGAAGCTGCTCTGTGAAGCTTCTCAATGAGAGAAACATGCTTAATTTGTCCTTACAACCACTGTACAATGTAAGACAGGCCACTTGCCAGGCATTGTGGAGCCTGTAAATCTTCATTTTCCATACCGAAAACCAGCTACACATTTCCTCTGTACTAAGAATAATAGTAAAAAATAATTACATTTCAGTGTTTGCATGGGAATAGGGGAAAAGGACACAAAAGCATGCAAGAAGTCAAGCTGTGTGAAACAGCGGGGACTTTGGGGAGGAGGGGAAGCTTGAAAGTGTCTCCGAACAAAATCTTTCGGGCTAGGAGGGGCAAGGGAGATGGGAGGGCAAGCGCTCCCCAGGCCAGGGTGTGTCTCATTCCCAGACAAAGCAAGGCTTTTCTAGCTCTTGCCTAATGGCAAAAGCAGTTACACCGGTATAGCTCTTACTTACAAGACTGGCATTTCTATAGTCTAAGTTCAATCTTGCTCCAGATGAAGGGAAAGAAAAAGTTTACTACTGAATATACCACTATAAATAACTATGTGCAACTTTTCCATATGTTAGAAAAACATTCTCTAGGTAGATTCAGAAAATGTACATCTACGTAACATTTAAGTCCAGCTTTTGCTCTGACAATCATGGTAACAGACCTCCTTAAAACTCAGCACACTATGTGACAGCCACCGATCGGTGCTTGGTGCAGTTCTCAATCAGCTGCACTGGTGTAGCTGAATAGCTGAAAACTCTGTTACATTCCTTAGGAGGCAGCCTCACGCTGCCTATTGAACATCTGCAAAACAACCCACCTCTAAAAAAGGTTAAGAGAAGCACCCTTAATGGGGTTCTGTGGAACCAGGGTTCAAGCCCAGTCAAGCCCTTATTTTCACCTTTAACAGGGGACGCTGAAGACACACAATCATCAGTTTTCTTTGCAGAAGATGGCAACTGTAAGGTACACCCCTGAGAACTATCAAACACACCTATCTTGAGCTGTATACAGTATAGGAACATACTTTAGGATATGTGCATCATATCCTTATGGATAAGTCAGTAACTGCACAAAAGGCCACGTTATGTTAGTGGTTTCACCAACCAGGGTTTGAGAGGCACGTTCAGCAGTTTACAGCTGGGTTCCACACAAGCCTTCCCTGCTATATGTCAGTGGCCTTTTCTACGTTACATGGCCTGATCCCCTCAAGGTTTTACACATCAGGCATATTTCTGCCGCAGTGAAAGCTCAGCAAAAAGAACACACACAAAAAGAAACACAAAACCCCATGGCCACAGCATACTGCTGCTTCAAGACATCTGCCACTCGCAAACTCTCTCCCCTCTGCAAGACTTCTACATATGCTCTTTAGGTCTTCAAACCAAGCGCGTAAAACTAAGTATGACCTCTCCTACTCAAGATTAAATGAAGCATTTCTCCAGATATGCAGAATAGCACAAAACCACAGCAGAATACTCAAGAGCAAATTCTTATCTATCATGGTGAAGAGCTACAGAAGGAGATACACGAGCCAGAATTGGCATGAAAAACTCTCTGCTTAAGCTGTGAAATAAATCCGTGACCTCTCCAGGCATGAAATCAATAGCCTCTGTGGAAAAATGCCACTCCAGAACACACCCGGACTGCATTCCCTCAGACGTGGGACTCCTTTTCGCACAGAACGGCATCCAGGACTCCGCAGCCTGGGGTGTTAAAAACCGCGGCGTGATCTTGTCATGGCTATCAATAAAAAGGAAGTCAATTCTGGGGGGCTTTGCCTGAAGACGATACGCAAGACTTGCCCCAACAGTTCTTACTTATCTGATTTAAAACCAGGGTAATCACAAGACCAGGAAAGCAACCCATCTGAATCTCTGCCTTGTAAGATTCAGAGAAAGCAAAGCAGCGCTTTTTCATCGTGGCGTTGCACCTGCCAGTAGCTCATCCCTCCCCGTTATCACAAAGCAGCAAGCTATAGCTGTTAGAGTTCTCTGTTCTTCATCAAAACAAAGAATTTTGTTAGGGTAGGCTGCAGACAGAGCAAGTCATCAAGTGTCACAACATAGAGCAGCAGGGAGCTCTAATTTTTTTGTTGTTTTCAGAAGCAAGACAGACAACTCATTCCTAAATCGCTTAATATTAAGAGACTGTATCATTCCCTCTGGCACGTAATCCCAGAAGTACAATTAGGCCAGCTCTTATGCTTTTATTATAGTACTTGTAATATTTATTGCTGGCATTTAAAGATACCCCAGCTCCTGACGCTGTGCGCCTGTGCGAAAATTTCAGCCGTGTTAAATAAATGCATTTCTGGCCCTCTTGACCCAGTGTAATGCTGCAGCTGCCCAGCTTCACTTTCCAAAGCAATTCCTTTCAACGGCTCCATTTCAGATGGGTCATTACAGAAACTAATTATCTAGGGCGGTAAAGACAAAAATCACTATTTCAAACATGAAAAAAACAGCTACTGCAATAGGGCTGAGCTCACTCTCTCAAGCAGTATTAACCTACCTGCTCTCTGATCACAGCTGATACCACCCGAGAGTCAAGTATCTCCCACCACGGTCCAACCTGCTGCTACTGACAGCTCTCGGGTGAACCCGGGATGTCTGAAGCCAGCCTGCCTTCCCTCCAGGAAGGTTCAGACTAGCACACGCTTACACAATTCTTGGCTCCCATTGAGCTTCTCTCCTCAGGTAAGAGCAGCTGGTTTGTGCTCCTCCCAGACAGTTCCCAAGCGTATTTTTTTTCCCGCCCCTTCCCATAGGGCCTAAAACTTGTTACAAGTGCAGAAAGCCAGGCTGACTGTACAGGTTCTGCCACAGGAACATAAAAGTCTTTTTCCTACTTTATCACCTAACAAACAGAAAATCCCCCAGCACTCCAACAGCTGATTTACCGAGACCACCACCTATCACACAAATCATTAACACTCCTGTTACTGCAGGCAAGAAAATACCTTTACAGGAAAGAATGGGATTCTTTTGGCTCCTAAATCATCGATTCTCACAGATTCAAATGCAAGCATCCTACTGGTAATGTGCTAACTAAAAAAAAAAACCAACAACCCAACCCCCCCCCCAACAACTTCTAAAGTTAGTATTTTACATAGTATTTTAGTAACTAGAGCATCCATCTGTTCTAATACAAAAAGGAGCCTTACAGAAATTATTCTCCAGTAAGAGAAGCTCAACCTTGGAAAACCACTTAGATCGAGGAGGTCAATTTCTGAGAACAGTTATGAGAAATGTAAACGTTTGCACTTCTGTTTAGGGACTTTAACATTTGCCTACCTTATTTCATTAACACTGTCCAGGATATGTAACGAAGCAGATATCAGTCAATCAAGTTAAGTCATAGTAAGCAAGGACATTAGAATTCTTACCAAGAAATAACAGAATACAGTCCTCAAAGAAGAGGAAAAGATTGCTAAGGGAACCTTTTTCAATTTTATGTGATGAAAGACAGACAACTACAAAGAAGCGGGCCAGTCAGTTCTTTCTTCTTTAATATTTTAACTTAGAATAAAAAAAGAGCAATTTTTACTGTACATTCAAATTCCTCCTCTCCCCAGTGCTTTTTCTTTCAGGAGGTTCAGAGCCCACTTGCCATCAGGTAGGAAGCTGATTTTCTTATTAGGTCTACACACAAAATGGTGAACATCAGAAGGGAGACCTCTGATTTTCAAAGTCTGTACCTCACAGTAGAAAAACCAGTAGTTCTTGTGAGCCCCCGGGAAACGTTTTGAAGTCTAAAAGAGACCAGTGAAGCCACTGATGGAACAATCAATAAAGAAATTCTGCCACTCTTAATGAGGATGTTTTGGGGGAAGATTTATCATACCAATTATTTACTCCAAAACAATTATTTTCATCTTAATGTTTTAATTATGTATTTTAAAATTCAGTGTTAACAAACCCAGATAATAAACGATGATGTTTCAGCCAGGTTCTTTGTTTTGTGCCCCTTCTGCTCAGGTGTTTCAGCTAGTCTGAACCCTGTGACAGTTATTGATGTATTTATGTGAAACGGTGCCAATCATGTTAAAGGTGATACTTCCAAGTCTTTATGTTTTGCTCAACATTTCAGTCTTGTACACTGAAAAGCCAGTAAAACTTTGGCCAAGTGTGCCTCTCAACCAAGGATACGGGATAATTCCTTCTCCCAGGAAATAATTGTTAAATACTTGCTTCTCATCTTCACGTTTTTATTTTGAGATGATAGCGAGAAGAATCTTAAGCACTGAAATGTAATCTGCTCTTCAGTCTCTACAATTCCATGTTCTTAGATTCTCATCTCACCCTTGCTACACAAGATAAGAGCATTGGTTGTTTCTGTTTTTATTTTAAAAGGGTTTTTAATCAATTTGAAGACTTTGAAGTTCTACATCACCTTTAAACATAAATAGTGTCTATTTTAAAAATATGATTCTCTACCATCCACCTGCAGATTCTTGCGAAGACATCTACAGACGCTAGGAAAGGTTGCTTGTATTTCCACAAACTATCACGCCTTTTCTCCTGAAAGAGACAGAAAATACTCTATAACCAACTAATTGCATCAAGGCATGAAATTAAAAAACGTTTCTTAAAAAAAAGTTCCTTCAGTGATTTTTAATTCACTTCTAGCGCTGTGAATCATTCCTAGAAGATTGCCACAGATTGCCTTAAGTTATCTTTGGTGCATTGCATTTCCATGTGCCAATCTCATTGTGTAACTGCTCTTGATTTTACAATCAGACACCTTCCTGTTCTAGTAGCTTCCTAAGGAAAAAAACGTACAGTTTTGGGAAAAGTTTAGGCCTAAGTCTATTGACAGTCAAATACGTGCTGGGAAATGAGTTCTAGGAAAGAGCTTTGGGCATTCCACTAATTGACTGAGATTGACTGAGAAGTCTCCACTAATTGACTCAAAACTTTCAAGAAAGCAGCTTATTTTTTCTTCTCTTCCCCTACCCTGCCTTTTTTTTTTTCCTTTTAAAAAAATGGTGGCAAGGTAGGGAAGAGGGAATGCTTACATAGATGTTGTAGACATGTTGTAGCAGGCTGCCTAGGATGCCTGAAATTGTCAAGGCATTTGAACCAATTCTACAATATCAAGCTCTTTACAAGTGCAGCACATGAAAGGGCAGTTGCTAACTTACAACACGCTGCAACATAACTGGCAAGCAGTATTTGCACACCACTGACAGGTTACTGTACAATTTAAAAACCAGATTGATACAATTCTTTACAATAGTTGTAAAGAAAGTGCAGTATTGAGTCATTTTAAGTTGTTCCTATGGCCTTACCTGTCACTGGGATGAAGTAGATGACTGTGGAACCGTACCCCCCAGGACAATACTGTTTTTGTCAGATAGGGTTTTAAGCACAGTTGTGGCCGGTGACTGTAGAATTTTACGTGAAAGCCTCATTCTACCATCAGTCGGATCACGTCCAAAGTATTTAACCTGTTAAGAAAACAAACCGCTTTAAGACTGACCAACTTAAAGAGATGGAAATAGCATTTTCCTTAAAAGGTGGTGTTTTGGTTTGTTTTTTTTTTTTTTTTTTTTCAATTTGATGCTAGAAAAGCCATAAACAATAGGCACTGTTTAGCCTATATTGCTCTGTCAAATTAATATGGTGCCTAGATAGCAAGAGTATGACACTAAAGAAATCTAATTTGAAATGATCAGGCCTTTATGCAGCACAGAAAGGGAATCTGATATGGCAAAATATTTTCTTCATAAACACAAAATACAAAATTCACTCAAATTCTAAAATATGGACAGCGGTTTGGTAGCATTTTAAAGTTAAAAAAAAAAAAGAAAATTACCTGAATTTCTTGTCCAACTTCTAATCCCAGGGCACTAGGATGTTTAATCTAGAACACAGTGTTTTTCAGAAAAAATTATTTCAGTGTGATTAATTTTATAAGGTTAGTTACAAAAAAGTTCCTTCTTTTAGGGATTCTTCATGCTACACTTCAGACAGAGTGGCTCAACACTATGAACAACAGGTTTCTAAGCATTACATAGAAAAGGGTATTGCAGATCTAAAGAACTTGGTGATGAGCACAAAGGCATAAAACAGTAAGATTGTAGCAGGCATATAGTTAGATTGTTTGCAGCTTTAATTACAGGGCAAGCAGAGGTTAAACAAAAAGGTGCCGCTAATCTAACACAGCTTTTAACATGAAAATGGACTCTAGAACAACAGTGTGTGTGTTACAGCTAATGCAGACTATGTTTAGCAAGAATCAATTAAAAACAAATACAAGCTTCTAGTTTATACTTGTTTAAGCATGTATTACCTTTCTTTGATCAAGTTGTGAATTATGAAGTAACACTGGTGTCATGTTTGGATACAATTTTATCATCACTCCAGAATCTCTGCAACAGAAAACAGCATGGTTATTTCAAGATACATTGACAGAAATCTGTATGTATTTTACTCTGCATATTGACCTCAAAGCAAGCATTAGTAAACTTTTCATAAACAAGATTTTACTCCTCCCTTTTTAAAAGTCTTATACCAACCGTAACATGTCCAGCCATTTTTCCTTAATTGAAAGTGGACGGAAGTTACTTATTTCAGGACGGTATATTTCAGTAATAAGTACATCCAAAATGTACATGTAATTTCAATCCAATATTTGTCTTGCAAAAATGTAAAAAGCAAATTCCTACCATCTCTCTCAGATACAAAGATGAAAAAAGGCCTTAAGTTTTACAGTTTATAAAGACATTCTAATAACTAATCAAGCAGCAAAAATAAACAGCCTTATTAAGAAACAGAATAATATTTTCAACAGAAAATATCAGGAATGATGCAGGTGCCAATGTCACCAGCATAAGTTTGGCATCCTTTAAAAATCAATTATTTTACATCATATTTAGGTATCAGGAATATAGCTATGTAGAACTAATTTCTACTTCAACTCCAGAGCACTTTTCATACCTTATTTCAGTTATCGTGGCTGTATAAACTGCACCAAATTCCAAATTAACTTCCTGCTGTAGAGGGGGGAAAAGAAAACAGTAAGACACACATTCAAAAAACGCAAACTGAAAAAGCTAACAACGAAAGTTTGTCCTTACATCATCTTTGCAGATTTCTTGGATAAATTCTCTTGCTTCGTTCATAGCACTAGGCGTGGGGGCAAACACAGAATACGTCTCTTCATCCAGCTGACTTACAGTTACGCCTTGGAAATAGAATTTCATGAGAGGATTTAGGTGAACATTGCTACTGCTTCAGCAAGCAGAAAATTTACATTCAGTAAAGACTTGCATAGGGCAAAATTATTTTGCACAGACTCATTAAGATCTGAGAGTCCTAATCATTTCAAATATCCTTCTTCAGATTAGGCACTGGACAGATTTACATGCAACTGAATGGAAACCATGTTACAGGTATGCTTGCCAGATACCTGGACAAACTTGTGCTCTGTATGGGACCGTTGACATTTGCAAAGTTATTATTATAATCCTTTTATGATGGGAAAAGAATTCTTGAAATAATTTTGTTTTTATGAATAAATCTCAGCCGCTACAAATGAATTTTGTAAGAGATTTTTAACAAAACTATAGCTTTCATTAACAGCTGATGGAAATTAAAGCGTTTCAGAGCCAGAACACAGTAAGATTTCATGATAAAGTTCTTTGCACCTCTGGACTAGTTTTCTAGCCAGCAGGCTGCATAGGCTTGCAACCAAAGGGAAGTATGATTTTTTTTTTCCTCCCTCTCTTTCTCCACCCCAATCCCCTTTGAAGCACTAATCAAGCTAGCTAGAGCATTAAAAGAGTTTTAAGTCCAAAGCAGCTGCAGCAGAACATCTACTTGATACACTATAGACATCAGCCTTTTTTAAATGTTAGCTTTCTAACAGTGAACAAGTTTTACTATTATAAGCAATAAAAGAAAGAATTTGCATTTACAAAGAAGTGCTCATGAAAGAAATCTGATGTATTTAATAATATCACAGCAGAAACTCACCTCTGCTGCCACGGCTGACTATTGGTTGAATATTACCTTCATGTCTGAGAGACGGCAAGGGTGGGCTATGTCTAGTTTCACTGCTTTGAGTCATTTGCACAAAGGTTTTTAATAGTGTAGCCTCTCAGAAATACTTAACACTTTGCAAATTCCATCCATTCACTTCTGAGGGCAACCACAACGTCAAGCTATAGGCCTAATTCTAAGTGACCTGTCAGTCTGCATTTATCTCAACCAAAGCATCGATTGCTCTCTTTAGGAAACGGTAGTGAAAAAGGCATCAACTTTGAATTTGGCACCTAAGGCCAGGCAGGACAAACCACTGTGTAAACAAATAAAATTAATTTATTCCAAGAAACGTAACGAGGTCAGGAAACTTTGGTCACGCTACTCGCTACCAGTTTAAGCCCCAGTACAGGTCACTCCTACAATGTGACAGTGAGTTGGATTTCTAACACATGCCAGCATGTTAACAGTGTATACAGCTCTTCACAGAATCCTAGGAAAACAGTTGACGAGCACTGTAGGAAAGAGCTCGATGTTCCCTCTTAACCACAGCAAAAAAGCTTTAGTTTCTAGGAAGAGAAGCTACATAGATTTGATCTACACTTCAGAATAGTCACGATCGGACTCGCTTGACTTCACATCTTTCATTCAACACTATCTGCAAGACTGTCCCTAGATGAATGTTTAATTGCCTCTTCTATAAGCCCTGAAAAACACCATCACACATGCACCAAGCTTCTGGGAATTCCTGCTGCAAGACAAACTGCAAGTGCTTTTACAGAGAGAATCGACACAACTAAGTGTAGCTGAAGTGAGCTTCGCCTAGCTCTTCAACACACGTCTCTTATCGAGATATAGTACAGACTGAGTTCGTACTCAGCATTGGAACAGCTAAACATACAAGCCTGAAAACAAAGGCAAATCCTGTTTTGCAGTCTGCAGCATAAAGCACAAACTTAGAAGTGCCCTTTTCTCTTAACAGTTCTTCCTGTCTACTTAGCAGGTTGTTGCTGCTGAAGCACAAATGCCAGTGTTACGGAGGTGTTCTACAGAACAATTTGGGAAGTTTAAGTTTAGCTGCTTATAGTTTCTGAAAGGGCATAAAGATAGCATTAAGATTCAGCAATAGCTGTGCTAGTAATACCTGTGCTACCAAGATCCACTAATTAAAACTCCACACTAGTAATTTTCATATAGAGAAGAGACGCTAATAACACATTAGAATAAATTATCACAGGAAGCAAGAATGTCTTACCAGTCTGTGCTTGAAGTTTTTTCAAATTATAGGCCCCAGGACCAACGAATCTTAGCCTTTTTGATAATGGAACGTGGATAGTTTCTGAAAGAACATTTAAAACCACTTTGAAGTGCTAAATATAATAATCTTGAAAGCTATCACAAAGACATTCATTTAGGTTTTAATCTTCTATAGCTACTTGTATTATTTGCTGAACATTGAGGTAATTACATTTAAGAATTGAAATAAATGAAAACATAGAATACAAATACTTTGATGAGTGTAAATTACCTTAAGCCATACCAATACTGACATCTATACGCATTCTGATTTTGCGACAGTTTCACATAACTCCAGTTTAATTCTGTTTTCTGGTGTACAGTGAAATAGTACAGTGCTGCCCCACATGGCAATAAAAAACAAGATTTCACCTCAAAAAAACCCAAAGAAAAAATAACCCCAAGAAGCAGGGGCAGAAACATATAACATTCATTAAAAAAGCTGTTTTAAGCAGCAGCTTATTGTTAAAGAGATAATTACAAAAGATAGGCATTCTTAACATACAACTAACATTACCTACAACTGGTCCACTTTCTTTTCTGTTAGGTCTGGGTTTTGCCAGCGTTTGGTTCATAATTTGTAAAATCTCCCTCTTTGCAGCTGTGGGGATTAGCAGGGGGGAAAGCAGGAGGACGGAAAAAAATAGAGAGTTTTGTACAAGATTAAAATAAGTTTATGCAGTTTTTGTTATAAAGTAGATAAACATCTGTTCATAAAATCTGCCTCCTGCCTACCTTGAGAATTTGTCATGGTAACTTAACACATTTCAGGGAGCGCATGTTTGTTGCGGTACAACGTTCTGCTCTGTGTATACAAAACTATGCCTTCTGCACATTTATTGATTTTATGCAGCCTAGAACATTACATACAGGTTTTAATACAGTATGACAAAAATTTTATAAACTGATATGGCTTAGTGATATTGTACTTGCATCAGTCAAATCCAAAATATTGCACGTAAATATTTCATAATATATTCCTCTACCCCAATGTTGCTCTTTTGTCTAAGTTCCCTCCCTCCCCACTTCGCTATGCCACTGATTCTACGGCAATTTTTCAAAACAAGTTACCTATTGTACTAAACTGGTGATTGTTAGTATCATACCATTTTTGTTCTGTTTTAATAAAAAGTAACCCCCAGGAGCAGCAGACACTTTCACTGACACTACGTACAATAATATGAAACAAGTGCAGTGGGAAGCGTCTGGCTTTTTGGAGACCGAATGCTCCCCTCTGACACAAAAAGCTATTTATTTTGTATGAAGTGCCTATATTGAAATATAACAGACTACAGTCAAACCAGACCTGTTTCTTGAAGACAGCAGCTTTTTTCCACAATGAGGAAAAAATGTAATAATTTATTATTTAGTTCCATAAAACTTAGAATTTAATACAATTTATCATTTAACATCATAAAACGGGTGCAAATACAAATATGGACTTACCTGTAGCTTGCTGAATAGCTTCCATTACAATTTTTATTGGTATTCCTGGCAGTTTTAGATCAACCTAATATGAAAAGAGTTAAGTTACACCAATATGTAAGGAAGGCTTTTTTAGATACATTCTCAGAGTTCCATTTTAGGGAGATTCAATGTTACAATACCTGCAAGGCAGTTATTCCTTTATTAGTACCCGCCATCTTGAAATCCATATCACCATAGTAATCTTCAATTCCCTACCAGCACAGACAGAAAGCAAGCAAATTGGAGTAACTCTGTCCCAGCGTCACGTCTCTCATTATACTAAAAGTACATTCTACGTTTCAATAAGCCGCAAAGTAGTTCTGCAGACTTGGAGTTACTTCGGAGACTCGCACATTTTTCTTCAGCCTTATTTTGCTGTTCAGGGTTAACACTGTTCCTTTCTCTCCTTATAAATTAAAGAGCTTTCGTGGACTGGTTTCTGAACAACAGATCCACGGTTGATTTTGTACTATCAGTGGCTGCCACAGGAAGAAGTAGCAGCGGCATGATAATGTGCCTTTTCCCCCCCCAGCAACTTTGCCAAGCGCTCATTCTCCATCCAATACATTGTGCTTTTCAGTAAATTAAAGCATTCAAGAATTATTAATCTCTTTCTCCCAAGAGAAAAGACAAAATTCATTGGAAAGGGAGAGCTTATGAGAGCTTAAAAGAAATAACTGACTAATTACAAAGAAATAAGCAGCATGACTGGACATTTCGTTTGTTTTTTTGTTTGTTTGTTGTTTTTTTTTTAAATAAGGGAGGAGCTTGGGAGACAAAACAGAGAAGATAAAGCTATTAATATTTCCAGTAGCATATGTTCCAGAATTAACTGGGCAAAACGTCACAAGAGAAGGCCATAGACGGTATTTTACAGAATTAAGCAGCAATAAAACCAACAATGCTAGAAACACTCACCAGGATGTCTGTCAGCAGACGATAGTCCTCAATATCTCCTTTTTCCTGACTGCATTTGGTAATGAGACCTATTGCTACACCTGCCACCGCACTTGATACTGGAACTCCTAATAGCAGTAAATACAAATACATTGTTATAACCTTTGGTCATTTCCAAATCTTATAACACATTACCATACGTCATGTATGCTTATAAGTGCCATATTTTGTACCTGCATCCATTAATGCCAAACTTCCACCACATGCAGAAGCCATTGAAGAGGACCCTGCAGAGTTAGAACACAGGGAAAAAGAAAGTATTAAACACTGTTCAGAAGTATCTGAAACAAAACTTGCTAGTGATATGCTTCAATGACAGTCTGAAACTTAACTCGCTGCTAGCTAGAAAATACTGTGCAGCGACACACATACCACACTAAATAATTGCAATTACAAGTTTTCTGTAGCAGAAGTATCTTTAACAAGCAATGGGTAATATAGTTTGACTCTTTCATGATACCGATACCAAAAAAATTCAACAAGCATCACGATTAACATTAAATATTCTAGACAAGGAATCTGCGGGTTTCGCAGGAAGCTACTCCTTCCCTTTCTCCACTAACCCCTCCTCCCAGCCAGCTAATCTCACTGCAGAGCTCGGAAACAGGTGGCGGCCTCTGGGAGCTTCTGGCCACACTGGGGAATCTGCAGAAAGGGGAAATGGATAGTTCTCTCCCAAACTGGGGAGATGGGAAAGAACAAATACACACAGCCAGGAGAAGTTACCTCTAAGTCAGTGAGGGTACCAGCTGCGATTAAACACTGAAGAATCATGTTTAATACATGCTGATTTATTTTCCTCACTCTGTAGCATAAAAATGCCCCCAAATAGCATTTTATTAAACTCAGAATTTATGTTTACATCTCATACTTACACTGTGCTGTTATACAAATTGAAAGAAGGGTTTGTGACCATATACATCCTTTTTATTTTAAGTACTTCAGGTAATAGAGCTATCAAGATTAAGAAGGTTAAAAATGAAATCTATTACCTAAAACACTTACAACTCAAGTTTGTCAAACGTGAGCTTTTTTAGGGACCAAATTTAGTCTCTAGCACTAGGTTAAAAATAAGAAAATCATAATACCATTTGACTCTAAGACTTCAGAAGTAACTCGTATTGTGAATGGGAAATCCTGGGGAATAATTGGTTTCAGAGCTCTTTCTGCCAGTGCACCTGTTTAAAAAAAAACAAAACAAACCACACTAAGTGATCCATAAATAAAAACAATCAGACAAAATATTAAAACTTACAGCATGGGACTTTTCTAGTCTGAACTTACCATGTCCAAGTTCTCTTCTGTTCATACCAGTAACTTTGCCAATCTCATTAGTTGCATAAGGAGGAAACTATGGAGTAAAATAATGTGTATATAGAATATTAACTAATATTTTTTCTCCATGTTAAAGCATACACTTAAAAAAAAATTCTTTGAAGTTTTCATGCATCTCAAGGTAAAACAATTTAAAAAAAAATTAACCTAACCACTACGTGACTTCTACTAGTCATTTAGTTTGCAAACCAGGACCAGTTTAGATAGTGTTTAGTAAATGTTTTACTTCCACAGAACAAAAGAGAATAAAGAAGTTGCAAGGTAGTTGAAAAACAACACAAGCTTACTCCAATTGAACTTGTCAAACAACATATCAGGAATCTTGTTTGTCATACAGATAATGGGACAAGATACACCTCTTGCCAGTACAAAATACTTTGGGCAAGTTCCAAAGGCTGAGAGAGATCCAAGATGTAAAAGCACTTATTTGCTATTAGTGTAGTATGTCAGGTGAAACATATTAATAAGTTTACTAAAAGTAATAGAGCAGGTTAATCCTGCTTTCAGTAATAACCCATTCTTAAGGGACTAACCTAATGTTAAGAAATTAAAAAGGCAATTTACAAATTATCTAGTGCTTTTTTAGGAAACTAGCACTTTTGTTCATAAACTGCAGTATAAATTCACATATGAATTAGAATTAATAAATTTTAGCAAATCTAGAGATAATTTATATCCTTGGAATTGATCAATTTCACCTTTCAAAGCAAGACACGAAGCCCTGTGCATCATGCAGAAAGCTGTGACACATTAAAACTCTCACCTCATAATGCAGCATGAAGTTTTTATCTTTTATTCCACTATTAATTAAAAAAAAAAGACCACGTCAAAACAGAGCAACCAAACAAGTCTTAGATACAACAGGTAAGACATAAGATTACATTCAGTCACACTGACAAATAGACTCAGCAAAACCAATCAAACAATAGGTTTGCTCATCACCCACATTTTTCCTAAGGTTTTCTATGTAGTAAACAAATTAAAAAGCATTGCCTGCAAAGAAAAAGCCTCATGTGTTAATCATCATAATTAAAACAGTTTCCCTAGCTGTTTAGAACAGAACAGGCCCTATCAGTTCCTTATGCTGGTTTTGGTGTGTCTGAAGGAAGAAAAAAAAATTTCAAACTTCAAGAACATCAGCATTTTACTGTACACATTGCAGTAAGGACTCGGAAACGTAAGCACTCAGAAGGAAAACTGAAAATCTCTGTAACCACAAAATAGCTCTTGATTAAATTAAAAAAAATCTGTGCTGAAAAAAGTTACCAAAGCACCACAAGACTTGACCCTTAGCAATAAATACAAAAAAGCTAATCTATAAAGGAAGTTGCTTCAAGTCAAGACTTGCCTGTAGTTTCATATAGAGGCAATCTCTCATTCATGAAGCCACCTAATGACAGCTAATTAAAACCTATTATTTAACACAAACTAATTTCCAAGAATACCAAAATTACACAATATGGACAAACACCTCTAGGCCAAAAAATTTAACTAAAGCAAAGCTGACACTAAAATGTAAAAGCTCCCACACTGGTGGGATGAGATCACTGAACTGCAGCTTTAACAGGAAGGAGTTTCCCCTGTCCAACAAGGGAGCCCTCAGCAATAAAATGTTAACGGCACAAGGGCTTGCTTGCTACATCATAAGTTAAATTTTCCTTACTCCATTAAAAAAGAACACAAATGTTTTCACCCTCTGAACATTTTTATTCTGAGACAAAATGAGAGTATTTAGATAGGCTGATTCAGTTGGGGGAATCCCTCCCCCTTCAATGATCTGCTTTTTAATTTTTTTTCCATCTGAACCAAACTTGACAAACAGAACAGCACTTCATGGGCTACATGCATCCAACCTATCGAGCAAAACTTCAAAACCTGTGAGAAATACATTAAATCAGTAGAATAAATATCAAGTTCCAAGTGTGATGATAAATGCTTGGAACAACGAGAGAATCAACTTTCAATCATTTTATTTAAAGAGACTTGATATAAAACAGACACAGTTTTATAGATTCAAGGGTAATTAGCTATTTTCTTTCTCTCAGACTGGAAGTTACCTGTAATACTCCCCAATTTCAAATGCGTGTCTATGGAATTAATGTCATCTTAACAAAAAACAACTGCCAAGATCTCTTGAAAATAGGCCACTTCAACTCTGATTTTACACATTTTCCAGTCCTAATGAATACACACATATATATATGTGTCAAAGTTCAAGGAACTTTTATCAAATGTGCTTAAATGTTTGCTCTCTTTTATTACCACTGACAAAACACTAGAAAATATACATACCTCACTGCTGTTGAGATAAGATCTGATTTTACACTTGATTCTATAGAGTCAAATGTAACTGTACAGAGAACCTAGAATAAAAAGACAGAGGGTAAATAAACTGCTCTTAAACACTTCCATGTTTCACAACTTTTACTGGTTATGAAGAATCAAAAAGAATGATTTCAGCAACAAATACGATGCCATCCCCTACCACTTCTGCAAACTTTTTTTCCTTCATCGCACAAACTTATTCATTATCTGTAAAGATTATACAATCTTACAAGCAATCACGTTTAAAAATACTAATTTAACACTGAGAGGTCAACCACTGTTTGCAACTACCCATGTACCCTGTAATACGTCAGATCAACGGCTGACAGTCTTCTAGGAAAATCAGCTATAAAAATATAGGAGACCAAATCTTGAGTACAATCTTAATTCAATCCAGCCAACATCTGACACTTTTGGCAAAGAAGAGAAAAAAAAATCTCACTAATGTTATTTTTTTGTACAATTTCCCTATTTAGTCCAGGCTACGTATGAAGTTCCTTTTAAAAGATTTCTCATGAGATGCACAATTTAGCACTGCCCTACATACCAATGACCCATTAACTGCGTCACCCACTTTTTCTAAAAATGAACAGGATTATATTGTACATGAAAAGCTTTTGTTTCAACAAATATCTTTAACATAAAAGTCTACACAGAGGGACGAAAAACATATGATTTTGGACTTATTAACAAGCAATTTTACTTTAAGCCATCCTGAACTGGAAAGCTTTCTTCTCAAACCACCTGCCTCCAAGACAAAACCCACCCAACCAAAAATGCCCCAAGTCTGCCAGCCTTAACTGAACAAGGAGAATCCTTACAGTTTCTAACTTTGCTTACTGGACATTCTTCAGAAAGCCTGAAGACACAAGAATGCTTACCACACACATATGCTTTCTGGGCACATGTGCTTAGAACGTTACCCTAACATCTGTACCGTTCGTGCAGCAAGGAGCCAGGCTTTCTGTCTACCATCTTAATGGACTCATACATTTTAATTAAATCTAAACTGTTTTCTAGTTATTAGTATTTGAATGTGAAGAAAAAGGATACTTGGCATTTAAATGAAAGATACAAATCTTTCAGCTTTTGATAAATTAATTTACGATTTCTGATGTTTAAAGATACTACCTGTGTTTGACCTCTCTGAAATAAGGCTGATCCATGGAGCATTTTAAACATGTTCACTTCACATTTAATATCTCTGAGGGCAGTCAAATCTCTCCCGTCACACCTAAAGTTACAAGCAGAAATTATGAGATCAGTGAAGCTATAGTCTTGGATACAAAGTTGACAGAAATATTATTCACTAGGAGTCTGATATACTTACCTTCTATATTCATTCAGAACAAGATTTCGAAAAATATCCTTTGAAACCACATTGAAAGATTCCATGATTTCATAAGGCTCAGCCTCTGGAAATTTTTCTGGGTATAAAAAAGAAATTGCATCTGAAGTTAGAAAATGAATTTTAAAGAACTTTTACTAAAATAGTGTGCTCTTTGTCGGCCAAGCTAACCCTAAGCAGCGCTAGCTCCATTTAAGCAGTCTCTAAATATTAAGAAAGCAGAAAATAATACCTTTCAGCTGTTCTTCTGTTTCAAGCCTTATTTTGTTAATTGCTTCATCTCTAGAAATCTAGAACACAGGATTTGCAACCAGTTAACTCTACAGGGCAGAATAACAAAAAGAGGTTTGGGTTGTTGGGTTTTTGTTTGGTTTAAAGTTCTGTAAAACTCAAGGAATACGGAATAGGATTGTCACACAAATTCAAAGATCAATAATGTACTGCAAACAAATATTCTGGTAGATAAGAATTTACAGAACAATTCATTATTACTATTGCAAATATATGCAGAGGAGGAGTTTTTATTAACATTAAAGAAACTAAATCCTACTACAGTTTCATTATGATATTAATTAAAAATAATTATAGCATGTTTGAATTGATTACTTACTTTATCATAGCTAGAATCTATGAACACTGCATAGATCTTGTTAAAAGCAAGCCTTTCGGAAGAAAAGGAAGAATTTTTGAAAACACAGCTTAAAAAACACTTACATAATTAGTTTCTTCTGAGGACTAAATGTTTATTTTCATTAGCAGTATGAAAGCCCCAGACTGACGTTTATAAACATTGCTAGCTCCAGCTGTCCTTCCTGCCTGCTCTCCTGCCACCTCTCAGAAATTAGTTATCACTTCCACAGCAAAGCTCATACAAGCCAACATATCCTGCCTCCTTTTGTCACCACTCCACAAGACCGGCATATTAACTTACAGTACTTTCACTGGGTTTTCAGGATATTTGCTTTGCCCTGCCCTTCTCACTAAGTATAAAACAAGAAAGCCAAAGGCCATGCTTGTAAGTCTCTATGGAAAACAGAGCAAGTAATTCTGAACCTTCAAAACATTCTATTTTCCTACACAAAAACCCCAAAATATCTGACTGGAGCTCATAAAATTAAATAATCGTTAGATAAGCATTCACTTAGCAGAATCTAGATCAAAATTATTTGTTCTGAACTTACTTCTTTGCACATTCCACAATCTCTTCAGGAGCAACAAATAACTTCTGAACAGTTCTCTTGACAACACCTCGTTCTTTCACTAGTTGTTGAATTCCCTGAATTATTTGCTGGGTATGCTTCACCCCGACTTTGATGGCATGACAGAAGTCTTGTTGCAATATATTCTCAGCAGTTGCTTCCAACATAACTATCAATGGAAAGTTAAAAATTAAGTAAATTACTGGTTTATTGTTCAATAGCAATCTAATTCAACTGAGGAAATACAGATTAACGCTAAGCTGCATAAATACAATGGAACTTACTTTACCTAACCAAAAGTTACCTAACCTATCGCTGTTGTTTATTCCTACTATTGTGTAAAAATACAAATTTCAAAGATTAGGAAAATACCTGCAAAGAGGCACCTACTTGATTTTCAAACACGCAACAGATAAATAATTAACCTACTTACCAACTTGATTTTGAGGAGCTCCAGCAACAACTAAATTTAAAGCACTAGAAGACATCTGTTTTCGGGTTGGATTGATAATAGTTTCTCCATCAACAAGTCCTACCCTTACCGCACCTACAAAGACACTCCAGAAATTATTATAATAAGAAAGTTCTTTAAGGCATCATTTTACTTGGAAAATTATACATCTAAAAAACAATAATTAAAGATATGGATTAATTTTTAAATATTAGCATGTTAGCCATATATTAAGAGCAAATCTGTAAGGCCAAATTCTCTATTCTTTAATTTCTTTTGGGTAGTATTACTGGGTAGGGCATATAATGCCGAGTAGCATTATACACAAGGCCGTAAGTCTATCAGGTTTTTTTAGTCATTTGAGCACGTTTTCCAGAAAACAGGCAGGCGAAAGGAAAATACAGCTAAATATTTGTTCTTGGCTAGATCATTTCTCTTCCCCAAAAATGTTCACAGGGAAATAAAACTCTTCTTGACTTCCTGGAGAAAAAGTATTCTTATCCAGCTGTTTTCTAAATGATGCTTTTCAAGACTAAGTTTCTCTAAAGAAAAAATCAAGTTATTGGTCTATACTATACTATTTCCGGATTATAAATCCTTCAGAAAGTATACTTAGTCCAGGAAAAATAACACTTGCAATAATCCTATCCATTGTAAAATTATTTTCAATACTTGAAACAAAAGATAACGGACTTTAGATTCAGATTCTTGTTAAAAAAGAAAGCATGAACTCTGGTCTAAGTCTTCCATTATATTAAAATCATTCATCATTTCAAAATTTTTATTTACCAATAGGACCATTCCATGGGATATCAGATAATGCAAGTGCTGCAGAAGCTAGAATGAAGAGAAAAATCCATATTAGAAAAAATGGATCACACTACATCACACTCAAGCAGTAATTTTTAACAGCCCTCTTACCTCCATTAATTGCCAGAACATCGGGATCATTCACACCATCTACTGCTAAAAGATTACAAAGGATCTGGCATAAGATAAAAGACAATGAATAATTTTGACCTATACATTTTTATTAGCTGTCAATACAAAGCTAAGGACAATAAAACAAAACATTCCACCTATTTATACAAGCCTATACTGCAAATGAAAATTTGTTCAGGTATTTAAACTAGAAAGCTCACAAAAAATACCACTAATGTATAATATTGTATCATATAACATATACTATTAGCCTTTCTTTCCTCTGTTTTACAGAGGATATTTGAATTTTGTTCCTGTATCTCTAAAAAAAAAAATTTGGAAACTAGCATGTAATAGAAATAATTTAAGACAAGGAGATGACAAACTAAAAAGCAGCATTACACTATCAGACTGTTTTTCAAAGTGTAAACCTCTCCTGGATGCTAATGAAAACTGCTTTTCTTAAAGCAAGGCCTATATCATGTGACATTTTCATTGGACATACCCAAGTTTTCCATTCTGAAGGCAGCTATAGTTAAGGACAGGGAGCATGACCTACCTGTGTATCATAAAAGTAGCCTACAGGAAAGAGTGGTCTGATTGACCGATCTGCAAAAGAAATATTCAAAGTCTAAGTAGTATTTGGGTTTCAGTAGTTAGTCTGGTTTGTCTTGTAATAACCCCACAAGAAACTGACAAAACCATTCAAGTGAAAGACCCAAACAAACAAAAAAGAAGGAGAAAAGGCAGAGAACCCAGAAGGAAATTTAGCATGACATATAATCAACTCTAAAATTTCAATAGCACTCAGAGTAAAATAAGAGGTATTGGGGTGAGTGCACCCACTGTCAGGTAACACAAGGTAAAAACATTGAAAAAGTCTTCTATGCTTTAGGATGCAAATAATCTATTAAATAGTATTTCACCAGAAATACCTTCAATGAAGAGACATAGTCCTCAAACAAAGAAAAGCAACAAAAGCATACATGTTCAAAATGCCGCATTATTTCTATGATGCGTAGATTTCCTATTAATTTTATTTCAGTGTGAAGCGTATACGACTTTGTGTAACAGCCCAGGCCTTCTAGGCTGTTCCCTCTCCTAATTCTTTTCATTGCTGTCTTAAGATGCTGATGTATTTGACATCAGTTTTATATAAATGTTGAATTTCAGGGTCTTATCTTATTCAT
This sequence comes from Theristicus caerulescens, assembly GCA_020745775.1. NCBI lineage: Eukaryota > Metazoa > Chordata > Aves > Pelecaniformes > Threskiornithidae > Theristicus > Theristicus caerulescens. The sequence goes on along the minus strand of CM036561.1, from coordinate 125,764,146 downwards.
GAATGGAGATAACCATGATGGAGATGACTTTTCAAGCGGGATCAAGAGGGAAAGAATGAGTATATACCAATCAGTAAGTCTGCCTCTTTGTATTTCAGTGGTTAGCTTGGTTGTCTCTTCCACCTCTCCAGAGAGGTGTGTGACTGCAGAGGTAACATCTCTGCAATTAGAATGAGATCTTAGATACAATAATAAAGGTGACAACAAGATTTCTTGAGATCCAGGCTTTATATATAAAGGAATATGCACACAGCCCCACTTGTATACTGTTTCAAAAATCAGTACTGATACACAAGAAACAAGTGTGTTTTCTTCTGACATTACTGCAGAAACAATCAACTCTGCAAACAGCAGTTATAAATTACTATCTTTTCAAACATTCATGAGAATATTACAAAATATTTAAGATACATTGTAAATAAAACATTTCAGCCTACCTATTACTCTACTTGTAAGAATTTCTTTATCAGTGGAACCAAGTTCTCTTCTTAGATAGTTTGTAGGAATTCTTCCTGCTGCAGCAGCTTTCTGACGATAGTCAACCTTTTAAAAACAAAACAGGGATTCTTAAAGACAACAGATTACTGTTTCACAGCCACAGCCTCATTCAGGTTGGAAGGGACCCCTCAGAAGGTCTATAGCCCAATTTCCTGCTCAGAGCAAGGTCAACTCTGAATTCAGATTACATTACTCAAGGCTCTGTCCCGACACCCAAATGGACCCTCCCATTCTATATCACATATGGACTGCCCACCCAGTCAGCCCCCAGCCTGACCTGCTGCAGGGCACCAGCGCACCCCAAGCTCAGGACTTTGTGTTTGTCCTTGTCGAATTTCATAGGGTTCCTGTCAGCCCATTTCTCCAGCCCCTGGTCCCTCCCCTCCGGATGGCAGCCCTGCTTCTGAGCATATCATCTGCACCCCCCTAATTTGGCATCATCTGCAACCTTGATTCCAGGTCACCCATACAAGTATGAAACAGGCTGTGACCCAGAACAGACCCCCTGAAGAACTCGCTATTATTCAGCCTCAAGGTAGAACATGAACCATTAACCCTTAGTAACCACAACACTTCAAGCCTCATAATCCAAACAGTTTTCCATAGATCTAAAATATAATGTCTGAAAGCAGATGTTGTGGCAGACAAGTTCACAACGCTTTTGTGGAAAGCCTCGCTAAAGTCAAGGGAGACAACATCCACTGCTCATCCCTCATCCCTAGGTTGCTCATTTCATCACAGACTGCTATTCTGAAGTCCAAGGTCTGTAGCCTGCTACTTGCATTCCTCATTCCCCCCAGCACCCTGAACTCCACTAATTATTGATTACTACTGCTAACCACTGATTATCACAAAACTAATTTTGTCATTAGTACTTACCACTAATGGCATAAACTGAGATGCAGAAGGCTTAGTTTTACTGACTGCTGTGACCATTACTGCTGTGTCACCTAGCTGGATTAAAAAAAAAAATTGAAATTACCTGCAACCAAAATATTGTCTGAAGTCCTAAACTTATTTGCAAACTAAAACTCCAGAATATTCCTTGCAGAAAAGAACCACATAAATGCATGTATAAAACCATTCTTTTTACTTTCCAAACAAAATTTTTCTCCTACACAACACAGCTGTACATTCATTAAGGATTAAATTGCCACTTGAGGCTCTAAATCCTTTTAATAGGCTCTGATGTCCTAACAATGACTGTTCAGATCCAGAAATTTTGAAATTGAAAAAATTTTAACTTGTTTTTTACCTGAACAACAGCAGATCCATCAGCAAACCTAGCAAGTTTTCCAGAAGACAGTTCCATCTTTCTATTAGAAAGAAATAATATGTTATCATGGTGAATTCAAATAAATTTTCCAGTAATGTCTGCATTCATCTACAGCATCTACTGTACAGAATGTTGGCTACATTTCATATTAGATGTAAAAATCCTCCTTAGATATGGAAATTGAAACTCTGACCAGAAGTGACCAAATCCCCTTACTTTAATGTGCTTTTCATAGAACCATAGAATCGTTTGGGTTGGAAGAGACCCTTAAGATCATCGAGTCCAACCGTTAACCCAGCACTGCCAAGCCCACCACTAAACCACGTCCCTAAGCACCACATCTCCCCAGCCTTTAAATCCCCCCAGCCTTTAAATCCCCTCAGGGATGGGGACTCAGCCCCTGCCCTGGGCAGCCTGTGCCAGGGCCTGACAGCCCTTTGGGGAAGGAGTTTTTCCCAATACCCAACCTAACCCTGCCCTGGCGCAGCTTGAGGCCGTTCCCTCTCATCCCATCGCTTGTTACTGGGGAGAAAAGACCGACCCCCCCGGCTCCAGCCTCCTTTCAGGCAGTTGCAGAGAGCGATGAGGGCTCCCCTCAGCCTCCTCTTCTCCAGGCTGAGCACCCCCAGCTCCCTCAGCCGCTCCTCACAAGACCTGTGCTCCACACCCTTTCCCAGCTCCTTGGCCCCTTTTGCCTCAGATGCCCTGCTTCTTTTACCCAGAAGCAAAGACTCACAGCCACATCAGATGTCACCTAAAGGCACATCTATGGCTTAGAAACAAAATGCTTTGCTCGCACTGGAGGATGAATCACCGACTCGTTCAAGCTGGGTTTTAGAGCCTTGCCACTAGAAAACGCAAGCACGGCCCTGCTGTACCCTGACGAGAAAAGGGGAGCTGCCTGCACGCCCACGAAACACCACAGCTGCAGAACATTCTCTTTTCCGTGCAGAAAAGAGAAGGAAACACACCTGCCCTTCACCCGCCGTGAATGAAGAACAGCATGCAGGGATGTCAGCGGCAATTTCTCCTCACGTTTGCTTAACCCACCGCCCCGGACAGCTCTCTCCCCTGACTCCGGGGCCGCGGGGTCTGCCGGCCCCCTGCCCAGCGCCGGTACCGAAAGCCCCTCCTCAGCCCCGGCTCAGGGAGCGGGGAACACCCGGAACGCCTCCCTGCTGCTCCCCCGCTCCCTCAGGGCGCGGGCAGCCCCTCACCTGCCCCCCACCTCCACCGTCACCGTCCGGCAGGGCCCGGGCCCCGCTCCGGCGCCGCGGGCGGGCGCCAGCCGCAGCACGCAGCCGTCCGGTAGCAGCAGCCGCCGCCATCGCGCCGCGGCCCCGCCGCCGACGGCCAAACCGCCGAGCGCGACGCGGCGACAGCTCGTGGTGGCGGCCATCGCGCCGCTGGGCAGGAAGGGGCGACCCCCAACGGCAGCCGCCACCCGATTGGCTACCGGAGGGGGCGGGCTGCCGCGCAGTAAGCTCGAAGCGGATTGGCTCTCGTACCGGCGGGTTGGTTTCGATTCGGCGGCGCGAGCGCGTGCCTGCGCCGCCTGGCGGAGCCCCGCCGGCCACGGCAGCCGAGGAGGGTCAGGCGGCGGAGAGCGCGGGAACGCGGCGGCTCCGGGGCCCCCGCGCGGCTCTGCGGAGAATTCTGAGGTAAAAAAGGGCAGAAAAAGCTCCGTGGCGGCCCCTGGGTACGAGACGCCTTCAGAGGCAGCTCAGGCTAAAATTTGGGGGCCGCCAGCCCAAAGAGGAGCCCAAGACTGAGGGAGAGGACTTCTGCACCAGGGCTGCTGCCTCCTTCCCGCCGTTGGTGCCTCAGGAGAGTTTGTGGCACCTTCGCGCCCGGGAAGCCTCGTCTGGCTGCCCCGGGCTCAGCAGCCACCCCCTTCGGCCTGGTGTCACTGCTGAGCGACAGCAGCTGCAAGGCCTGGTGTGGAAAAGTTATTACATGTTACACAGTCAAAAATTCAGGGCCCTTCCTTTAGAAGCATGGCTGAATGAGTCAGTGCTGGCTTAAACTCGCACTTGAAAGGAAAAAGGCATATATTTGGAATTCTTTTGCCCAAAAGACCTTGTTCCGTGCCTCTTGTTTTCAAAACTATAATACACCCACAACACCCACCCCCCCATTTCAAAATGAAGAATTGTAATTAAGCCCCCTGAATCGCTTTTAGTAATTAATCTTACATCTGTATTAACCATAGATCCCGGAGCAGGGTCTGGCAACTGAAGCATGGCAACAGTGTTGAGAGACTCACACCAAACTTCAAGGTCACACTCAAGTAACTGAAGGGAATCGCTGCACCACACCATTCCTCGCTTCTCTCCGCAGTTAAGGCAAGAACAGTGATCCTTAGCACTCTTTTAAGCTAGGAATGTCAAAATATTTTTCAAAGTGCAAGAGGAGGGTTACAACAGTTGTTATTGCTTATTACAAAGGCTTGCCAGTTAAAATATTTGTTGTGCTGTTACATGGTCAGAGTGCAACAGAACATTATGTTTACAGGACAGTGTTTTTGTTCATACATTAATTATTCCTCAGACAGACTATTGCTTGGTTGTATAATGCAAAAGTGATTAGTAATTATTTATGTCTGTGAGCATGAATGAACAGTAACGTGATCATGGAGATCTGATCATCCCAACACTGATATCCAAGCAGGATTAAATTGATACAACTGTCACAATTCATCTTAAACTCATCTGTCATCTGGAGTTAGCCATTTAAATTTGGGGGTTATTTAATTGAAAAAATTAATGCCATTTATCACTAGCTTGATTCCAATGCTATTTTGATATTGCTTGTTGTTTACTAATCTTTCCTGTTTACTTAACTGGATTTTTCTGTTAAAGCTGCATTTATAGAAAACAGATTCATTGGCTGCGAGAACAGTCCAAGTAATAATTTTTCTTCTGTGCCAACATGTTTCTTATCTTTTTGGCAAGACACAGAAGAGAGAAATAAGACGAATGATCCAGAAACTTAGGATTTGGCCTGGGCAAAAGGGCCGTTAACTTTATCCACATTCAGAATTCATTGGTGCAGTTTTATTTGGTACAAAAATGTATTAGGTGGCAAAGCAAGAACGTTCACCATGTTTGCCTGAATTCACATTTGCTTTGCTGCTGACAAACAGAAGATTGTTTGGAAAGATTTTTATGTCATTATTACTCATTACTATTCTCTAGCTCATAGCAAATAACTGTTCACAGCTCTATACTGTTAGAAAAATGTATTTGATTTCTTAGAGGAGTGGTTGGAAGCATTCATATAATACAAGAGACATGAGCAACACAAATCTTGTCTTCTGTTACGCACAGAAGGTGGTTACTTAGGGCTTTTAAAGCTTAAATTCAACTGGGGAAGCCAACCAACATACTTAAAGCAGAGAATTACATGATACAAGTGACAAGCAGAGAAGAGACAGCAGGGCAGCATTTCATGGAGAATGAACACAAAGTGATATATGTATGTTGAGGTTGAACAGACTGATATTGCAGCATAACAAAGGTGTAGAGGAATATATAAGGATGACTTAAAAGTGATCTAGAAGCAACAATGGTTCTAACAGGCACTTTCCATTCACCACAAAAGACAAAACCATGCAGAATTAGTGTGAAAAGTGTTTTTCTTGAACACTTTTGCTGTCAACAATAACCAGCACGCAATAAACACTTCTGCATTAGCTCCGAATGTCTGACAATTTGTCTCAATAATTTCAATGCAAAAGAAACTGTGACATTCTGTCCTCCTGACTTCTGTCCTCAGCAGTATCACACAGTCATAACTTGTATTCTGACACTGTTCTGAGATCTTAGAGAAATGCCATAACTTTTAAACTCTTGAGAAGCAGCCATGCAAAATATATGCTTCAACTTTAAAAAAGCCATTCATCCACATAACTTGTACCAAAGAATGAATTCTATAGCTGAGATTATGTATGGTTGTAAAAAAAGTCCAGAATAAACATAAAAAAAATGGTTTTCAGATGATGCTTTTAAAAATAATGAATAACCTTGTTATTTTTTCCATTTGAACATGCATTGGAAGAGTTAAACAGTTCACAAACAGCAGAGAGCATTGAAAATAGATCTTTTGACTTAAACCAAAATTATTAGATAGCTTTTTCCACACTCACCAAAATGAGAAGCCTTAAGTGTATGCACTTCATAACCGTCATGGGCTAACATGTTATGGCCATACTGCTGTAACAGAAAAAGGATACAAGAACTCAGATTTAGTTCAAGACACTAGGCAGCAAACCAAATTCATGTTTAACCTCATGAAAAAGCAAAAATATTACTCATTTATTCAGCAAGATTTGCACTTTATCTCTCTCTTCATTAAATTTTTTCTCTGGTATTTTTTTTCCACCCAGACCCATATTCAGTTTAATGATATATAATAATAAGCACCACCCAAGAACACACATCACTTTAATTTCTCCATTCACATTTCCCCCTTCTAGTTTGGGATTAGGATAAGAGACATTTTTTTTTTTCCAAACTTCTGCTTACATGCAGCAGATGCCAGTAAACTGGGAATAAACCTGTTTTGCACTGGAACTTCAAAGCTGTGGCTCGTGAACCACCCACCAACATTTCAGGAGGCAAAAATTACTGAAAAGGTGTTTTTACAGTCCTGTTTAACACAGATGCTTGATCTTTTTGTACTATACAACACCGCACATAGGACACCATGCTGACGAGATTGCTTTCTACGATTAACCTCCATAAATACTCTTATTCAGGTCTCACCTGGGGAGATCACACTTTACTGACTATATTTCCCATTATTGTCTTCCTAAAAGACGACCAAGTGTGGCAAATAGCTGGTCCGTGCACCATGCTCTGAAGACCAGCACATTTGGACTCCTCATCAAGAGGAAAAACAAGCTCAGAGCCAAGGGACCTCTGCTGTGAACGCCCTACCCACAGATGTTCAGCAATCATAAATAAGGGCTAATCTCAGCTCTGGTGACAGCACATGTGGAGATAGATTTCTCTTTGCTATTTTATTGAAAATGCATCCATCCAAAGTCCTAAGGGCACGCTGAAAATGCTAATTAAAATTTGTACACATTCTCCTTGGAACAATGTCTAGGACTAAAACCCCTCCCAAAAATCTTTCTCCACCCAGAAATCAGAGATCACCCAAGCAGGCTTTTCTCTCCCAGTAGCCTTGAGGTTGGGTTAGCCAGGCTACCCTCCTAGCAAACCCCACAGAGAAGGAGCCTGGAGGTCAAAATCTCTTTCTGTGGTGGAGGTTGTTCCTATCATGCTGCAATATGAGGCATGTCCCCCCCAGAACAGCTCCCCCGACCGCCACCAGACCCTTTTCCTACATTTCAGTAGCTGTGACTGCCACCATTTACCCCATTTCTTGCCCCATTCAGAAGGACACCCACAGTACATGTTCTGCTTCAGCAGGCTATGGCTTTGTGCTTACCTGGCAAAGTTATTCCATTTGAAAGCAAGATGAATCAATTGGAAATGAAAAAAACAAACTCCAAACAACCCCAAAACAAACAATAACAACAAAAAAATCAAGACCAGTGTGGATACCTGCAGCTATTTAGCATAAAAAGCTTGAGCCTGCCAAGAATTTTTAGAGTCCATCCTTAGTACCTCTTTTTTTGTAAAATGGGATTTCAGAGTAGAGATTTCTTCATTGTATTTGAAAGTTTAACCTCCATAATAATGTACAAATGCAAATTTCTTAAAGAATATTACATTACTTCTTCAGAAAGCTCTGCTATAACTATTTCAAAGCTCCCAAGTCATAAAAAGCCTGCGAGTTTCTCCTGGGAGACATTTACTCAGAGGAGCTCCATTAAGAAAAATGCTGAATTCACCACAGCTTTCTGCTTTTTGAAACACCCAAACAGCTTGGATGTGTACATGTAAGTGTCTGTGGAAATCACTGAGTAAATATATCTACTTGACTTCAATAGTTTTAACATGCTTTGGATCATTAGTCAAGCTTACAGGAGACTGGCAGTAGTTTTTGAGCCTTTTCTAGCAGCCTCTACCACATTCAAATAAAGATATTTAATATCTGTAATGACATTATTCTATCTTCTTATGCTGTATGAGTCTTACCAATATTTATCCCATGATAGTTATTAAAAGTAGGCATTTCTTTCAGCGGCAGCTTAAGCAGCTCCCTTTTGGCCTGTACATTATGCCCCCTCCTCTCCAGCTCACTGGGTTTGCTGGTGCAACTTGTGGGCTAGCAGCAGAAAACTCATCTACATTAAAGTTTCCCAAGTTCCGTGGGGGAATTAGTTACGATCCATTTAGACTTAAGCTACTTATTTGTTTTGGCCAGGATACATCTGTAGTTGATCACCTAGTTCTATCCATAGCCTGCTCCTCATCCTGCAACTAAATAAATATCTCATTTAAAGCGCTGCCTCCCTAGTAGAGGGAAAAGCATTTAAACAAAACAAAAGCCACAGACACTTGGAAAAAAATGATGCGTGCCTATTTTAAGTGAATGGTAAGCATACAACCAAATTCCATGGCAAGAGGCAGCTACCATTTTGCATACACTCTTCCACTGGATGACTTCTTATAGCTCTGCTTTCTCCTGGGTTTAAGCTTATATGCTAGTTTGTATTATAAGATTAAATTGAGCTCCTAAAATAGTTTTAACATGAAGTTACATGCATTTATTATTTTATTTGTTTTAATTTTCTAAGTGGAACCCATTGTGCAAACCTAGCTATGTGAAAGCAACTCATAGGGAATGACAAAGATAGCACTTACCTTAAAATAAAAAAAAAAAAATATCCCAGCAGCGATTTATTTTCCCCTTTTTTTGCCCTTATTGCAGATAAGAACAATGCTGGTAAAGAAACCATGCCTGTTACTGTTCCAGTAAAGTTTCCCAGTAGTGCTCCAGCCATACCACCATGCCCAGGTAGAACACCTCAACCCCCTAATTTCATTACAAGCTACAAAGACCAATTATTAAACTTGACTGGGACCAGCATTAAATAGCCCTAGGAGCCTGTTCATATGCTACATCTGTGCGAGTAACTTTTTTTGAACTAGTAAACTTGTTTTAGCAAGATAGACAGCTCTCATCCTAACTTTCTAAAGAACCCTTAGGAGTATACATTGAAATAGAGATTTTAAAGAAACTTCTCTTTTACTTGATCTTCTCCCCCTATTCTTGTCATGTTTAGCTCTACTTCAATTTCCTGCTGTATCTCTTGTGATAGCTTTCAGATGCTGCTAAATTTCCTTAGCTTGTAGTAGCTGTAGTAATTACTTGAGTAAATTTCCCTGTTTTCTCCAGAAAACTCATTTGGATAAACTTAGTAATCAAACCTCCTATGGCAGGTGGATGTAATCTTTAATTTGAATGAGGGATTTTGGAGCAGAAATAGGAAGGTGGGCTGATTGCATTAAGCAAACTACCCAGCCACACCCATCTGACTTCTGGCTTGCATTACCCTGGTGGGGCACCTGTGTCTCATCCTATTTTAGGGCAGCATCAGTACTCTTTCATTCCTTTCCTGGGTACCAGTAGGCTGCATGCTGCTCTGCTCCCTGAGCAAGAAGGAGGTGTGATGCAGCAGCACTGTGTGTGCCTTGTTTATGGGAATGGAGGATAGATTCAAACAGAGGATGCAGGTAGCTAAATTCAAGCCTGTTATCCTCCCAAGTGTTGCTGGCCTGCTGAGTAGGCTGGAGATGTCTACAACCACGTATCTCTGTTAGGTGAGTGTTTGAACCTGTAAGAAACAGTTGCACTTGCAAATCCTCTTTTTGTAAACCAGTGCTGTGATTTCTGAAGAAGCTGGGCATATTTTTTCTTTTATTGAGTCCTGAGGACCCTATAAAGTGTAAGCAAGGCAGAGGGCTGAACAATTATCAGAGGAAATATATTTTTTCTTTTTTTCTCTAGGAAAGCTATTTGTATGTGGGAGTAATCAAACTGTGTGTGTGTATATATAACCTGTATGTTTGCATATAGTCTATCATACCCACAGTGTAATAGATGCATATGGTCTGTCATACTTTTTTATCTTTTTGAGGAATAAACTTCCAAGACATTTGAGTTATGATTTTTATTACTGTGAAATGTAAAATTAGTGAAAGACTTCAGGAAAACAGTTGCTGTTTTTTTCCAGTTATGGTAGAAAGTGAAACAGACAAAACAACAAAGAAAAGACAGGCTCCTCACTTGAACAAGTGGAGTGCAACTCCTTCGTGTTTACCTGGGCTTTCCTTTGTCCTATCTATTGTATTAAGTTGAGAATAAAATGGTCTCATGTTCAGCAACCTGTTTTTAATGAAGGTATCCTGCTGGTGTATGGGATGTGATATGTCTCCAATGAGACAGCTTTAAGATATGCTTTATGGGAAAAAACTTGGACAACTGGGTCTTTTGCTGTTTTCTAGCAGATTAAAAATGGGCTGGGCAGGTGCATAGGGTGGGAGCAGTCTTTAAAAGTGAGGGTCTCTAGTGAAAACTTGTGTATTCAGGTGCAGGGACTTTATAGCTGTGTGTAGGCTTTGACTAGAAGATGTTAATGTGAGCTCACAAGAGCAGTTCTGTAGGATGATGGGGAGTACCTGTCTGCTGCTAAGAGAAACTGTTATCTGTGCTGATAGAAAAGCCTCTATATTACTTGGAAATTACTTGGTTTGTAATTCTTTTTTCCGGGAACTTTAATGGTCTTGGCCAATTACTGAAGCAGTGCTGTAAACTGTTTCTGGGAGTTGCGGATTTGGGTCCTTTGGCAGTTGAAGCCACCTCAATTCATTTAATCTGATGCTTTAAGTCCAAGTTCTTCTAAAATCACATGCTGCAAGATTGTGTTAATGCATATTTCCATCCCCTGCTTAAAGGAAAATTATTCCCTGTAACAAAGTCTGTTCTGTCAAAGGAGTAACCGTCACGTTTTATGCTACTTTCTGTTGAGCTCCTTTCTCTTTCCCCAGCTCCCCTGGAAACAGAAGTATTTCCAGTCAGTGTTTGGGACAGGTGGTGGTACTGTATAGGGTTCCTGTTTTCTTTCTACAGTCCTCTAATGCTTAGTACTGCACAGTGTACCACTCCTGTGCTCTGCTGGTCGCCTGCAGCCTGTGGCTTAGTGTGGAGGAAGGTGGGTCACCTCTGCATGAGCAGGATGAGTCTGGAGATGGCTATTTTGAGTACAGTCGAGGAGGGATTAATAAGAATTGAACAGAGTTTGCTGTAGTTGAATAGCAAAACCTAGATGTACACAAGAGATGTAGAAACTATTTGTGCTTAACTTTAAAGTGGTGGGTAAAATGTAATTACTGCATGCGTATTTACTTACTGAGTACATACATAGGCCCATTTGGTGTAGAATTTGAGATCGCGCAAATATTTCTTTTAAGTTTTCATATAGCATCTTTGATGTAAATGCCCTTTTTGAAATGGTAAATAAGCTTTGGAGGTGGGTTTTGAGCTGGGGCTGAGGCTTGTGCTGGGGAGCTGGGGGATGCTCATGGGGCTGGACAGAGGAAAGGAATAAGTAGATAGACCTGAAATGCTTGTTCCTTGTTTGTTGTGTTGTCATAAATGAGGGCACTTGGGGTAGAAAAAGGAGGCATGTCATAAAGTGGGGGGAAATTTGTAAAAGCTGTGTGAGTACCACTAGGTGTAAGTGAGTGTGAGAAAGAGGTCCCCTTAATTGAGGCAGCAGCTGGTGAGGTTGGAGAAACAATATTGAGGGAGAGACTCTCTTATTAGAGAAATCCCTGCAAGCAGGAATAGAGAGCATCTACCAGAGCAGTGCAGCCGTGGCCTTGTAGGTCTCAGGCAGTGCCATTGTTCATGTTTGGAAGTCTCCTTCTCTTGTTATCCCAAATCCTGGCTGAGAGGATGCCTTGCAGAGCTCAGTAAAAGGCTTTAAAAGTTACCTCTTCTGGCAATAAAGTTTCCCTTTCCTTAAGGTGTGTCACTTAATCATCTTTCACCTATCTAGAAAACCAGAGGGGTTTCTACATCTCTACAGTGAGAATTCCAGTTTTTAAGCAGTTCACCGGATAACAATGTTTCCCGCAGAGCAGCGTGAAACATCATGTTTTCACCCTGGAGACGATCCTTTGTGCTACATGTCTTTGGAGTCTTTTTGGAAGACCCTTGGGGGGGTCTCATCATGCTCTGACCTTTCCGTAGTGAAGAAATTGAGACTACCCTGCTCACATTTGCAGCAAGCTCCCTGGACAGAGGGAGACCCTAAAACGAGTTGTTTCGTGCATCTTTCTCTATTTAATCTTCTGCCATACGATGGCGCTGGTTAGCTGACCAAGGGAGATGCTTCTGTTGCAGTCCAAGCTGGGTTCCGGCTGTTTTATGGCCATGCCCGCAGAGCGCAGCTTCTGCCCACACAACTCCTCCACAGCTTGCTTGGAAACTGCAGAAGATAGGCTGAATATTTGTGGAATAATAGAAAACAACAGTTTGTTTGTCATTACGTATTACTTCATGGCTCTCGAATCCTTGAGATAAATCCCCAACTTGCCTCTTCAGTGTGATAAAACAAATCTGGGCAGTATAAAACTTGCAAGGATGAATGAATGTCACAGAAAATAATTTTTTTTAATTTGAAGTAAATCTTACAAGAGACAGTGCTCTCCTCTTTGTGTGTGTGCAACAAGAGTGAAGAGTGGTTGAAGAGCCACTAAGTCCATGGTTTAAAAACAAGGACCTAGAGCTGTGATTTTAAGCCTTTTCAGGCATTTACATGAACTCTGAGCATTCAATGCTGTATTCTTAACAAAACAGCCAGAGTTTAACAAAAGTAAATGCAAAAGCACTCTGCCTGCATGGGATAATTTTTAGATACCTGTGTTCAAAACTGAATTAGCACCACTTCTAAAATTACAAATGACCTTTGTGACCTGTACCTTCAGTTAGTTTAAAAAGAAATGTAAGTGAACATCACATGTAATGCACAAAGCTTCCAGATGTGTGTGCTCATTTACTGTCAATTCAGTTTTTGGGTGCCTCGGTTAAAATGGTTTGTACTCTGGCAACCTCTCCCCAAAAACCCCATCTGAGGGCTGAGCACTGCTCAGGGCTCCTCTCTATACCAACCTATGAGGCCATGCAGACCTTTGGCTGTCTAATTTTATCATCATTCCTATCATAATCATTTAAATACCAAGGGATACAAATAGGTCTGAAATGACCTGAGGGCCTGAATTACTTGCCCAGGGCTGAAAACTGAGCAAATGGCAGTGGCAGACAGAGAGTGGGCATCCTTTTGGGAAGGTGTTTCCTAAAACAAGGCAAAGACCCTTGTTTGGGCAAGTAGCTGTCTGATCCAGCATGTAATGCAAAGAAAATGCATGTAAAATAAGATAAATATATTTTTTTGCAGTTTAAAAAACAAAACCAGTTATTATCTGGGATTTTCCTGTGTGGTAACCCATAAGCTAGTGGGACTGCACTCACTATTGCCTTAAATCTTTGACAAATTTTAAAGGAATTATAACTTTAAGGCCTGATGTATTTCCTTTACTGTTTTCCTATTTCTGTTAGGGAGAAACATGAGCTGTCTTTTGCTGTTGTGTGAGGATGCATTTGCCTGATTAAAATCCCTTTGGCCACTGCTCTGCTCAGGAGCATAGCTGCAGGTTCAGGGTCTACCCCTGTTCTGCAGCACCTTGCAGGACTGTTGCCTGTTCTGGGGCAAGACAATGGTGAAAGGCTTTGTGTTGGGGATTAGCGCACCAAATGGATGAGTAAGAGAGGTGGTAATTAAACGAGATGGAGGAAGGCAGCAATAAGGATTGATGACATAGCTCAAGCTGGCAATGGAGCACGGGGTGAAGATGAGCGATTTGAAGGCGAAGTGTGCTTGATCTGTGTTGCATTAGGTGATGGCATGAAAAAAATCAAAAAGGTAAATTTGGAACTTTTCAAATCCTTTGTTGAAAAGCTAGTCATGATTTTTTTAGCTGTGGATGTGACATTTTGAAATAGCTATGTAATGATTACTTCAGCTTTCATGTGAGATATGCTTTCTTTTAACTTGGTGTTTTAATTTTAAGAACCATTTTCAAGTAAGAGAATAAAAAAAGACAGTGATTAATGGGGCCTCTCTACCCAAGAGCAAAGCTCTGGAAGCCTCAAAGTTGTTGGTGGTGCCGTGCAGCAAGGTCCCGGTAGTCTCTGAGAAGGGCAATGTAAAAATGAGGGGGGGAAGACAGGAGATGATCGCTTGCCTACAATTTGCCAATAATTAAAACACTTAGCCACTGAATCCTTTTAGTTTTTGCTGTCTATGAAACTCAAGGAAAAAGTCTTCAAAACTTCATCAAAAGTTGGATGTTAACAAAATCTGAACTTGCAGCAGTGCTGTGAGTGAGGTGGACAGCACACTTGAAATAAAGCAGCAGCCTTAAAGCTCCCAGTCCTATGGATTGTATCCATTCCCTCTCTTTCCCCCTCAGCACAGTGATTTGCATTTTTCTCTTTAATTTCAAAGTAAAACTATAAATAGGAATTGGGAACTGTGTGGATGTGGTGATTGATATGGGTTTGTTTGCTGTTCTTGCCCACTCACCTTATAAAGGAGGTCTAAGCTTAAATTAAGAGCTAATGATCGAGCAGTTTGTCAACCTGTGCCATGTCCTTCATCTGTTTCCAGTGTGTTGGCTCCATCCTCTCTCTGTGACAGATGTCATTGATTTCGGTAGGGCTGGGTCAAGGCCTTTGTATGGAGCTTTCAAATTTTACCATGAACACAAATATGATAGACTCAAAATAAACTTATTTCTTCAAAATGACTCCTTGGAATCCATAAATGTTTATGTTGTTTTTTTTTTTTTTTTGCTTAGGAGAAAAGAACAAAACCTGTTTTCTTTAGGGGATATAATAAGAGCTACACCTTGATATAGGTCCTCCTGATCAGAGGAGATAGCACATATTCCTATAAAATGAAGGATGAAAAAAAAGCAATAAAAAGTTTCTAAGGCTGATAAAAATATGATTTATAGTCAGGACCCAGTTATAAATCCCATCAACACTTACTATAGTTATACTAGCATGTTGCTGCATTGTTGAAAGAAAGGAATTAGGTATGTGGTATTTAATTCATAGGGTTACTTACACAAGTTGCAACTAGCTTGAAAAATGCCAGCATTGTTAGTAAAAGTAGTAAGAGAATAGTGATATATGTTAATAGTCATAAGGTTATCTGCCATCTAAAACTAAGTATAGTCAAAAGTGTTTTGGGACCTGAAATGCATAGAAGAACATATACAATTTTTAGTATGGTAACAGCAGCTGCAGAAGTCAAAGCAGTAGAGGAAGGGGGAATACTTCAGCTCACAGTGGCAGGCATTTGCTCCATAGCTGGTAACAGTTCAGTGATTCAACTTCAACCTCTGATTTCTCATTTAACTCTGTACTGCGTGTTTGGCCTTGAGCTTTTTTCAGATGTTGCCCTGTCCTAAGAACATCCCAACCCCCCAAATTAACCTTTATAAGTTATTTGTAACTTTTGTATAGTGGGTGTGAAGAGCATCTAAAGGAAAACAGGAATTTCTCTGTGGTACGCTCTGATTTTTAACTCTGTGTCGCTGGCCTGATCTTTATCAACAGCTCTCAGCATATTATTCCCAGGACAGGTGATACTCTATCCCTCTGCCTTTGGAGGTTATACCCCAGTTCTGAAAAAAAACCCTGCTATTAAATGATTTTTAATTGTTACTGCTGTTTGCAAGATACTAAAATGATTGTGGGTGTACAGGCATGTATAAACACACAAACTTAGGGTAGCAATATCCAGTGATTCATGTTAGCTATGTACTCTTGTTTACTTAATCTTCTCTTGGTGATTTTTTTTTCCTTTAGGGTTGCACCTATTTTTTCCAATTTCAAACAGTTGTCGGGTAGTTTCTACTTGCAAAATCCTCAAACAGATGTAATTCTGCCCCTGCCATGATCGACAAACAACCGATCATCTGGAAATCTCTCCTATTTTCTTCCTGAACCTGCTTTGGTCTGATATAACTACTTCTCTCAAAAGTAAAAGTATGCTAATAAAAACTTTATCCTGCTTTATCAAAAACTCATGCCATGTAGACCCATCTCCTGGTTGTGTAGTTTATAGCCTGGCTGTAACCATAACCTGCTCGCATCGCCCACGCACGCATGTGAGCTTCCCTGCATGAGTAACGATGGGAGCTTCAGGTTTTGTGGCCAAGTGTGCAAAAGGAAATGTAAAAAATCCAGGTTACCTCTGTAATCTTGCCTTTGTGGGTAGATGTTGTGTTATAGGCTTTAATTGCATGGCTGCAAAATGTTTCTCAAATGCACTATAATTGGCACTTTCTAAAACCTTAGTTGCATAAGTTTATCTTTTTTTTTTGAGCTGTTTTATTTTCTGCAGACTGTGCTGAGGCTATGACGCCTGCCTGGCAGTAGTGCATGGTCAGCTGTACTTGCACAGCAATTTCTGCATATAACAGTGGTACAGTGCAAGATGCGGATGGGCAGCAGCAAACACGTGGCCTTTGAGGAGGCTGTGTAGACAAAATGACGCAAAGACAATCCTCTCCTCTCTCTGCTTTGTGCTCTGAATAGGAGTTTGACTTGCCATGCCACAAAACTTTGAGGCTAGGGCTGATTTTTTGACCTTGGGAAGGATTTAAAGCCTCCGTGAGGTTGTGAGCCTCTCACCCTGAGTGTCTCAGCTGGAATAAAACTGAATTTCTTGGCTGATTCTGCAAGGTTTGGGGATTGTTGGCCTCTGCAGCGGGATCTCTGGCCAGGGCTGGCCCCGAACACCAGTGGCTCCTGTGCCTTGCTTACATGCAGGATGGAATATTCTTTTGAGGATTGCAGTAGAATACTGCTAAGGGTGCATTTGTGATAATTTGGGGTCTCTGTTCAGCACCTGCCTTTTACTGGGTGGGTGTTAGTTAATGCTTCCTGGAGGGGATTTGTCTTCTGTGACCAGGCAGCTGGCGATGGCACCTCCTAGCCTGACCCTTGTAGCCTGGCAGGACACATGCTGCCATCCTGAAGTGCCTGAGGGGGGCTGGTGCTGGTGGGAGCCCACCTGTGTGTCCCCTGACTTGTGTTGCTGATGGAGGAAGGATGGGTTGGGGCACCCTGCGTGCCCGGTTGTGCTGGTTTTGGCTGGGATAGAGTTCGGTCTCAATGCTGAGCAAATGTCAGAGCAAAGGCTTGCACAGATTTATTTTTGTTCAGGGAAATGTGCAAATCTTGGTTACAAAATTAGGAGCACAAACATTTGTGAGAGGAAAATGAAGTATTAGTGCTCACACTTGCATCATAACTGTGCCTCCAAATGGAGTTAATTATGGATATGCTCCTCAGCCCTCCTGTTCCCACAGATTTTCCTGTACTAAATGAAAACGTGCATTTCGTTCCTGTTGTGCTGAGATAGGTGGAGTGAAACCTGCCCTAAGTAATACTGTGGAGGAAAGTTTCAGTTGTGATTTGTGTGATGAGCTTCACCATATAACATCAAACTCAGTCATCACAATTGAGTTTGCTTTAGATTTTTTGTGCTTTTATTGGATATTTTATTCATTTGATTTACTTAAGGGGAGTTCATGAATATGGAGTTTTAATGTTCCTGTTTTTGCCAACCTTCTAAAGAAAAACTTCAGCAGGTGTCTTGATTTGAGAGCTTCACAAATGCAAGGAACAGCAGTGTTTTTTTTATTTCATGATAAAGACACTGGAGATGTTAGTGAGTAAACTAATGATGTGTATAATTATGGTACAGGTTGACAGGCAAGTGTTTTGCAAACTATTCCTCACCAGTTGCTGTGAAGCCAGTGCTTTCTGCCTTCCTGGTCCAGAGACCTGAGCATAGACTCTTTTCATGGAGGAATTGATAACAGTTGCAAAATTTTCTTGTAAAATTTTTTTCTGTGTAAATGTATTCTTTCCACCAATCCAGTGCTGAATCAGTTATAAATGTTTTTGCATTTAGAGGAAACTTTTTCCATGTTACGGGTAGACAACAGCCTTTCTCGTAGATCCCAGACCTGGTCTGATACAAACTGATTGTATAGGCAAAATCTGTGTATAACTGTTGGCATCTTCATGATTTCTGGTCTCCAAACTTTGTTGTCTCTGGATTGTGGCAAACAGATGGTATTCAAGTTTTATTTAAATATCTGACTGCATTGGAAATGAGGCAAAATGAATTCAGCCATCACTAATAAGAATAATGCCAAACCCTCAGGAAGTTTCTTTCCTCCCCTGCTTTTCCATAGTCTTGTTTATAACTTACTTTGTTACACAGTTGTTTCATCTGAATGGTTTAACCAATGGCTTTGAAGATTCACCTGCAAAATTTTTTAGTGTTTCATGAGCTGAATCACAATGATTATGGTTACTGTGCACACATGTCCCTTTAGATCTGTCCATCTTGTTGGTGCGTACAGAAATGCACAGCAATTGGATTTAATGCAGGAAAACATATCTCCATAAAATAGTTACTGTTCTGGCTAGGTAAATGCAGCATTTTAATTGTATTTATAATTTGAGCCCAACCAGTTGTGTATTAGTAACTGTTTTCCTCACAGCAGTAACCAGCAACAACCGCAGGCATCGAGCTTTATATTTAATCTAATTTTTGGAAAAATTGTTTAGCAATTAAGGCTAATAGCTGGCTGATACTTGCATAGCATCCAAGTTCAACTGTACATTTGCCTTTCACAGAGCAGACTTGCAAACAAGATCTGGCACCCAAACAGGCCTGTGCTAGACTGAAATTATTCATGTGTAGTCGGATAAGTAAACAAATAAGGAATTTGGAGACTTTTTAGATTATTGAATTTTTTGTTCATTTGGTATCAGCCTTTTTAACTTGAAGCTGCCCAGGGTGGTCTTGAAACTAAGCTTTTAGGCTTAAAGCTCATTTATTTGTTTCTAGCATGTGTTATTGGTACTTGTAATAAACTAATGGGATTTAATAAACCCAGAACGGTCTCAAAAGGGGGAAGCTATTCTTCAGTATGATGGATGTATCTAAGCAAACAGGTCCCATACAGTTTGCTATCAGGTTGATGCCCCTGCAGAGTTGAGCTATATGGCACTGATGGCTCAGTTCTGCTCTTCAGTGAAATATTATTTCCTTGAATTATGCCTTTGATGCTTCAAAGTCCCAGAAAAGGTGGATGAGCACTTAAACAGGAACGAATGCCTTTGCAAAGGTGACACGAGGTGAAAAGGGGAAGTGGCAGTACATGGGCTGTGCCGGCTTCTGAGCTGCAGAGCATAGCAAATGCTCAAAATATCAGATGTGTAAGTTGAAATTGCCTCAAGGCAGCTTAATCTTATAGGGGAGGAATTGGCATAGTGCGTAAACCCAGCAGAAATGGGCCTTGGCAGCAGCGGAGGAGCAGCAGCAGCGTCTCCGGGACAAGTTGTTCTGAACAGTTTATCGCTTGTGTGAGCTCACGCTTGCTGCGTTGCTGACCTGGGGAACGTGTCTCCTGATTTGATCTCAGCCTGATATCGCCCTCGGCAGAGCAAACCTGCGCTTTATTTGAAACTGAGCCGGCCTTTCAGGGAAATCCTCGATGGCTGCTTTCTGCCTGGGCTTTGTGGTGGTAGGGAGGGCTGTGGCACCACCCCTGGGGTGGTAGAGGCAGGCGGCAGAAGCAGTCTTAGAGCTGGAAGGGGGAAGAAAACAGTTTAATAAAAATAACGCTTTCTCAAATATAGGTCATTCTCTGCTTTTTATCTCCCCCCTAATTGGGATGGGGCGGGCCGGTTTCGCAGTGGTCTGCGCATCCCAGTGTTCAAATCAACTTGGGCGGTTTGGTGCCTCAGGACTCATTTCTGCTTCGTGATTGCTTCATGCTGGGACATTGTGGTGGGGTTATTTGGGGGAGAATTAAAAGCTTTTTTGTTGTTCTTCTGGATGGTTTTTGGCGCTGAGAAAACCTGTAGCTCTTGCAAAATGTTCAGCATCCCCGAACTTAAACACTATCGTAACATCAGACCTCACTGGATTTTGGCTTGAGGCTTGCATCCGGAAGTATTAAAACGCTTGTGTTAGACAGGAATGTTATCCTCGATATAAATTTCCATATAAAAACCTCTACTTGTCGTTTCTCCATATATTCCCTCTGTTTGTCTCACCCTTATTTCTTTTTATTGCTGTTTCTGCTTGGCAAACACCACCGCAGTCCTAGCTGCGTGTCAGCCTTTGAGGGAGCTTCTGCAGGGCAATGCAGGTTTTAAAAATAAAAAGTAATTTTTTAGGCTTTCTATGGGCTCTCTAGGGCTTTTTGCCTCCTTGTCTATGGCTGGTGAAGGAAATGTGTGAGCAGTGGGATGGGGCTTTGGGTTGGGGGTGACATGGGGGGAACCCCCCAGACTTCTCCCAGTGCCTGGGTGGCCACAGCTATGGCTTTTCCCTCTGTGATGGGGCACCCTGTCCCTGCCTGGTCTCCCCTGTGCTCTCCCAGTCCTGCTGCGGCGGGCGGGATGGCATTTACACCTTTAAAACCTCCTCAGCTCTGTACTGGCGAAGGGCTGTGTGGTTGTTGGCTCCAGCCTCGGCGCTTCAGGGCATGATTTCAACCATGTCTATGGAGACCAATTTTCAACATCAAAACAAACCAGTGTAAGTGGAATTTATATTACCTTTTAAAAATGCAAGTCAACAGAGCTGAGGACTCTGCTTCGAGGAAGCCTCTTGGGTTTGTTCAGGGAATTACTACAAATATTTTATATCCTTTTTGAGACTTCAGGCAACCTCAGGAAGTATCTGCTGAGGACAGCTGTTGAAATACCCTATGTTGCATAGCTGATCGGGGGATTTTTGGGCCTGTGGTGTGAGAAAGCACCCCCTGTCACCAAATATCCTACAGTGCTTGCAAGCACTGTCTAATTTTCAGAGCCAGGCTGATCTTTCTAAACATCTAGATAGTATTTTTTCCCCCCGAAGCACAATGTTTTCAGCTTGGCTGATAGTGGTCAAAAGCAATCAGAGCAAAAGCCTTGATCCCAAATGCCTGAGTGTGTGCAAATTTGGGTAAGCCCAAAGGGACAGAAATACTGTACCATCCAGAGATGGAAAATATCCCTGCAGCAATGTCACAGCAGTGGAAGGGTTGAATTCAGGTAACAAAAGGCTGCCCAAAGCCCATTGAAGAAGCAGGTTAAAGATGGGTGAGAGTGGGCTGGGGGTGCTCCACCCCCTTCCAAAATGTGCCTTGAGCACTCGGTGCTCAGACTGAATATCTTGGAAACTCAGTAATAGATGCTTAAAGCCAGAATCTGGAAGTTTTACAAATGTGTTTTTGTTTTTTTCTCAAGCTGGTTAGAGCTTATGCCAAAGACATACCAAGCTACTGGACTTAACATTTGAAAATAGCCTGGTTTAGGGATTTTGGCCTAGGTACAAGCATCAAATTATGCCAAGATGAATAGTGACTTAACTGCTAACTTTATGATAGGAGAAGGCTGTGCCAACAAGCTGCCAGCTTAGAGATGTGTTTTAATTGTCTTGGTACCTTGCAGGCAGGTAGATTTGAGTGGGATGTTGGTACTGGCTGGATCCTTGTTTCTTTACATATCAGCACTGCGTGTATGTATCATGCATCTGTAATGTGTATTTGTGCATAATCTTTCAGGAGAGCTTTATTTTAATCTTTGATCACAGTGATGTGAATGTGGTGCCTCTCTAGCTTTTCTTTACACTTGTATGCACGCAGCCTTTGTGCAAAGTGCAAGTTGAAGCTTCACAAGAATGTCACTGTGGCATCTTAATTTCTGCCAACTCCAGAAATGGGGAGAAAAAATTCCTAAACTGAGCAAGGAAACATATTCCTGAAAAATGCTTGTGTGTGATGGAACTGGGCAGCTTTCAACTTGGTATGATGGAAGTTGTAACAGCCAGCAATGCCTCTACTGTATAGCGGGGGGGAAAAAGGGTTTTTGAAGGGGCAGCTTCCTGATAAAAGTGGGAAGCTGAACCCTAGCCGGTTTGCTTAGAGATGGAGTGGGCTCTCAAAATGTGATGCCCTTGCAAAGGTTTCACTGTGGTTTCAGTCAGATGTTTCCCAGCACTAGTGGGGAAAATGATGCACAAGTCTGGCTCGCAGTAAGACATAAGCATATGTCAGCTTGATCTGCTCTGTGTTTGCAGAAAACAGAAGAAACTGTCCTTTTGTGATCTATTAGAAGAAACTACTGCTTGATCGTCCATGAAATTTTAGTGCTTTATTGGAGATGTTCACTGTATAATTTAGGTCTTCCCTCTTCAGCATACCAGAGCAGAGGCAGAAATCTTCCGACCCCATTAAAGTTTCATGTTACTATTTTGATCCTCGTGATTTGGTTTTTAGTACAAAATCACTGGCCTTGCAGCGAGTGCTCGGCATGTCGCTTCATGTTTTCCACTGCCTACCTACCTTTGCCAGTTTTTAAAGCTCTTGTGAAACAAAACAGCCCTACAAAATATTGGGGGGTAGTCTTTAGACTGACCCTGGGTTGCAAAATTGTCTGGAACCTGGTTCATTATGGGAAGAGAAAGCAGCAAACACAAACTCAGGCTTTGAATCACTTCAAGAGTCAATTCATGTCCAATAAGTGTGTCCAGAAATGGCTTACCTAGAAACACCATTATTTCCTGCTGCCTTCCCCCAGGCAGTGCCTTTAAACTGGGCAGAAGTTAAATTTTTCACCCTTGAAGGTGATTTTTTTTTTTTGCAAGCGTTTGCTGCTCATGGAGTCTGCTTTAATGCTTTTGTGGCTACTGCTGAGTTGGGTGTGATGGCTGATCACCAAACCTGGTGTGGCAGTTCACCATGAACTGACTACAGCAACCACACAAAAAAACCTTACTAATGCAAACGATGGATGTAGCATCAAAATACTTTGTACAGGCTACCTTCCTTTTTTTCTTTTTGGTGTGATTTTCGGTTTTTAGGCATTTGGCATTGTAACAGATTGTGCTGATGGTGGAGCTTCTGGCAAGGGTGTGTAACAGCTTCGGAGCTGCTAGTAACAAACTGCAAATGCTTCCCCTGTGCCCGCAGGTGCCAGGGGAAGAGCTCCTGTCCAGGACAGCCATGTATTTAATGGGTCTTGGGAGGCTTTTCTGTAAATTTGTGCAGTTATTTTTCAGACTGAGCCGAGCTTTAACATTACCAACATCCTGCCATAAGAGCAGGGGGACAGGACCCAAACTGCATGCTGCGTTCAAGATGTAGTGGATTTACACAACTGTGTAAATGTTCAGCTTTGTTCCCTGCTCTGTCCCCAATTATTCCTGATGCTGGATTTGGTTTCTGAAGCTGTGGTTTCCTCTGAATGGTCTGTCATAACCTTGACACTATCCTCCTGAGAGGTGGTGGTCAGTTCAGAGGCCTTCACTGGTCAAATAAAGCTGGGGTAACTTTTCCCCCATGTGCATCACTTTACATTTATCCCCTTTGGTTTTATTTGGCATTTTTTGCTCAATATTCAGAGCACTGTAAAGGCTGTTCTCCAGAGGATGCTCATCTTCACCTGAAAAACGGGACATCACTAGCCAAATTTGCTGTTGCCCCTCTTCTATCCACTTCTTACTTCAAGGCAGGTCCTTTGATATGTTGCCTGTAAGAACAGCTCTGGCACGGTGGTACTACCAAATTCCTCCTCCAGGAACATGACAAAGTTTAGCTTCATTTTTCTGCCATGGCATTGTATTTTTTGCTCGTTCCCCTAATGTGTGGGTCATGCCTTGGCCCCAGCAGCCTCCTGGGAGGTTGCTTTTGCTGTAATTGGAAGAGGCTTGATTTGCTAGTCCGGGCGTTTGCAAGTTGCTCCTTTGGCCTGCCTTGTTTTTATGTGTGACCTTCCAGATCTCAGGAATATTTCTATTTTCCTTGTTCGTATACAACCTCAGCTTCTCAGAGGATGACTTATTGATTTTAATAATGCCTTTTACCCTGCTGTTTTGGTATGTTGGCTTCCCCTCTGCAGCCCTTACTCTGAGCTTCCAAAATCTGTTTGTTTTCCTAGTTTCCATGCCGCCTGCAAGAATTTTGCTCTTTTGACTTCCCACTTGGGTGTTTGTTGTATATATTCTGTATAGGAAACATTCCTATATATTGCACACAGATACTCCAGAAACACTCAAAGTGCAAGAAGAAAATGTGACCCTCAAGAGGAGGTGGTCACAGGTTCAGATGTTTCTGGAGTGGCATCGGCAGGATTTAGACCTTGAAGTGTCTGTGTAACTTTCATGATCGTGGTTTCAGAGTTTAACAGCATAAATATGTTACTTTTGTCAACCCAGCTGGCAGGCTGCTAAATTTGAAAGCCTTTCTGTATGCTTGTTTGGGTGTATGGATGGGGATGGTGCATGCCTTTGCACAGGGAGTTTTTGTAGACCAGAACTGCAGAGGCTTTAGGGAGTATCTCTGGGGGGAAGAGGGGGAGAAAAAAAAAGTTTCACTAAAGCTATGCAATAAAGTGCACCAAAGTGTGTATTTGCAGAGCAGGAGCTGCTGAAGTGGTTAGCTGAGGGCTGCACCTTTCACTTTCAAAGGTCTGATCTGAAGCATGTTAGTGGGAATGCTTCCCCTGTTTGAATATATATGTACTGTGTAGCTATGTAGACATTACAAAAAATATTAAAATTTAAAAATATTAATCATCCAGACGTATTTCTGGGAGTGAGCAGAGATGCAGAGCACTGATGTCCCTTCTGAGACTGTTGGTACTCTGGATCAGAAAGTGAAATAATTTCTCTCTCAAGTGAGAGCAGAAACAGCATGTGACTGATGCAGTGTGACTGTGTTTACAAACAAAACCTGGAGCTCACCTAAGTCCTGTATTTTGATCTGCAGGAAGCATTGCTGGGTGTCTTGGCCACACAGCCCCTAATCCAGGATCGAGGTGTCTTCTGAGATACTGGAGAATAAATAAGGGGAAACGTTTAATATGACTTTGTCATGTTGTTGTGACACAATGTTTGCAGCTTTTTCTGCTGAGCAAATATACACAATAAATGGGAGGCTTTACAAAGAGTTAACTTTGGGATAGCTTACTTTAAAATTACTTGTTCAATGTACCTAACCTATATCAATATAAAATCAGACTGTATTTTTTCCCATGCAAAAAATGACAAAAGCTGTTGTACTGTCCTTCAAATTTGCTTTGGCAACTATAAGACAACTCTGTTTTATTAAACAGCTCTCTTTCCTCCTAATATATACAGAAATGTTTGCAGTATAAACATCTTAACTAGACATCTGCTTTTCCCCAGATATAAAACACAGTTAACTTTTTGCCCTGTTTCTGTTCACTGGGGCTGATAACTTTTTCTGCTGGCCAGATGAAATAAATTGGTTTTTGTACCAGATGCAGCACAGCTCAGTTTTGCATTACGCAGGTGTTCCCCCAGCTGGGAAGTGTGGAAATGTGCCATTTTGCTGAGATGATGGTGAGGTTTAGAAATGTGAGGGCGTTAAAAATAATTCTCTGTGTTAACAGTGGGCTTTGTCCCTGGTGGGCTCCATATGCCGAACAGCTGACTGGGGCAGCAGCTGTTCTATATTTTAATAGGAGAGTTATAAAGTTAGAAACATGGATGATCATTCAAAACATAAGCAACTCTTTGCAGTCATGGAAACGGGATTCAACAATAAACTTGAATTTGTGAGCATTCCAAACAAAATAATCCCACTGCACTGTGTTCAGGTGGTCTTGGGGAAGTGAATGAACTTGCATTTCTATTTCCTTAAGTTCTGTTTACTCAAAGTCCTTTTTTTTTTTTACTTTTTTCTCCCTGTTTTCTATTTCTGAGAAGATATTAAATGTTGCATGTGATCCTGATTTAGATTCTTCTCCAGCAGTGACAGATTTATATGAGAATCTTTCCTGGAGTGTGTTATTGATAACGGTCATGGATATAGGATACAGCAAAGGCTGAGCAAACACTTTGTGCTCATAATTTTTTGAGATTTCAGTGTCCCTTTTAACACAAGTAGCTATTCAAACTCTTGTTGCATGTTTGCTGCAGCTCCATGTCCTTTGCAAGGAACATATGAAGTCTTGCTTTCCTGGAGAATCGGATGAACCTGCGGGTTTCCCTCCTGACAACATGCAGGTTTTCTGGCACAGCGCGGTGTACGTGGTGTACGAAAGCTCTCCCTGCTCAGGCTCTGAACCATCTTTTCATTTTGATTATGGGCTTCTTTCGGACACTCTCATGCTTGATCATGTACCGCACCCCTATCCAAAACAATACCAACCACCCCCTTCCAATTTCTGCACAGCCCTGCTGTAGTCCCTGGCTTGCTCTGCCTGCCTGCTCGTGTTTTGGTTTGGAGGGGCTGCTGTTATTTCAGCTCCCCACTTCCATAAAAGCTCTATGATTAATGTTGTGCGTGGAGAGCGGTGCCCACACCCAGCAACCGCGTTTAGGTCTCAACCAACCTGTAGCAATATAACAGCAAGCAGCTGGATCTGCGCTCCTGAGCTGTGCGATAACCTCTGACTTGGCCAGTTTGGGCTGTAAGTGGTCTTATATAGCCCTGGATGTTGCAAACAGACAGGGAGCGGGGTGGTTGGCAGGACAGTTTGTGCGAAAGTAAAACGGTTTAAGCCAAGTCTATGAGCACGATGAGACGTGGAAGAGCAAGCGGGCTGAATATTGCTTGGGCACGCGTACAAGCTACAACTGCCTCTGCTGTTCATGCCATTTGATAAGTATATATGTGTTATTTTTCTCTATATATAATGATCAATTTTGGGTCATTGTCAGATAAACAGATTTAAAAGGAAGATTTAAAAGTGCTGGTGATGGTGTAAATATTGGCAGAGCATGAAGGTAGAGTAAATCCTTGGGGCAGAGCCTGGCAGCTTGGCGATGTCAGGCTGCTGAATTCACTGCAGGGACCAGCCTGGTGCCCTGCAAGTCCCAGGACTGAAGGAGGCAAAGCCACTGCAGCCTCCTCTGGGCACCTATCAAGAGAAAACTGTTCACTTTAAACCTAGAAACAACAACAAAATCGATTGTTTCTTGGAATGGGCAATGCTGAATTACACAGTTTGGGAAGTTAGAAGTTGGTGTAAAAGAACAGTTCTGATGCTGGGGGTTGAGGGGATGCTTGAGGGCCAGCGCAGCTTGTTTGTGAGGACAGACTACATAGAGAGAAAATGTTAGTTGACACACTAAAGTATGGAGGTGAGCATGTGCTGCTTGCCACAAGAATTGCAGGGAGGAGGAGGAGGTCAGAGGCGTTTTGCTCAGTACATGTGCAGTATGAGGAGTTGCCTTTCAAACCAAGTGGATTTGTAGTGATGATGAATGGGGAGGAATCCCTCTGGGGAGAGGAAGGAGCATCCCACAAGCCAAACTCTCTATCAGAGTTTTCACCATGGAAAACACCAATTAAATCCCTCTACAAAGCAACTGGGTTTGTATTGGTGAGCTCCTCTCTGCAGAGAGGGATGAAGGCTACCTCGGATCTCACCCCACAGCTCTGGGGCCCCAGGCAAAGAAAATGCGACCCAGTGCAAGAACTATTCTTTTGGCCTATGCCACAACCATGTGCTCTGACCCTTTTGGCAGAGGAAGTATTTGTTTAAAGCCACAAATGACTGCCTGAAGGAATGATCATTGGATAATGAGGTCCTGCTCTGCAATTTGTCTGAGCGTGGGGGATGTGTCACCCTAAACCAGAGTGGTTGTGGCCTGTTCTAAGTTACATTCTGGAGCCAATTTTTGCTGTCTTGCCATGCAGGACCTCTGGATGCCAAGTGCTGCAGCCGTGCTCGTTGTGTCTTTGGGCACATCCCCTGAAAGCAATCACTGAGGGTGACTGACATATTCAATAAATATGAATCTGTGGGTCTGCACCAGGGTGACTGACATATTCAATAAATATGAATCTGTGGGTCTGCACCACAAGCGGGTTTTTTGTGTATAATGTGTGCACTAATGACAAATATTTTCTATAGAAAATGAATTTTAAGTAGAAAAGAGGCTCCTTCCTGTACCTCAGCAACTAACTAGCAATGTGTGTATGTTGGTATATTTTTCCTTTTTTTAATGTCAGTAAAACTAAAACTCAGTAGGTAATATGTTTATCCTTCTACAAAGGAATTGTGGTTTGTCTTCCATGAACTAATACTGTATGGACAGAGATCTGGGTCATTCCAACTCTGTAGAGCTCAATGGGGCTTTGCTGACTCCCACAGTAGCTGACAATTCAGCCCTCTAATGTGGCTAATAAACTACCTCAAAAAAGACTAAATACAATATGGTAAGAGATCTTTATTAAAAATTTTGTACATCAAAGGATTAACTACTACATCTTAAACAAGAAACGAGATTTTACATATTACAAAAGATGTTATTAGTTCTTGAATTAGACATAAATTTTATGAACACTGTACATGATACATCTGAGTTGTAAGAGGAGGAATAAGACCGAGTGCCTGAAAATGATATAACTTAAGCAAATGCACTCAATTCTTAGTATACAACATAATATTTCTGGAATAATAGCATGTTAACTTCTGTCTGAAAATGCTGTATCCCTCTAACCAGTAACTACCAACAGTGTTCTCAGGAGAAAGCACGGACGCATGTGCCCTGCGTGGTGATTTTCCATTTGGACCTTCTTTCGTTGTTGGAGAGAAATTTTCTTCCTATGGTCTATTTTTCTTGCAGAGAGCAGAATGTTATTCTGTGGTACAGTTAACACAATCTGTGTATAAAACCCAATGCAAAACACTTCTCACAATGTAGCTTTACCTCCAACCCAGATTAGAAAAACCAACTGATAGCACATAAATGTCTACAGAAATAGATTTTTATTGACTGTTATCTTTTGTTACAAAGTAGTTAAAAAGAAGAAATATACTTTAGCTTATCAGATAACCGTTACTTTGTGTATCGTTCATACTATATAATTTTTTTCTTTTTGAGATTGTCAGTGTAGCTGCATTAGAATTTAAAATAAAAACAACACAGAAGATCACCTTTTAATTGCATGACCTATTTGGCTAGGAAGGGTGTGTGAAGTTTTACAGGATAGTATGAACATACAGTTCTCATACAAAAGCATAGTATGTATCTAGTCCAAGAAAGGTAATAAAAAAGATTTAAATCTTTATACAGAAAGTGACAATGCCCATGTTATACTATGGAACACATCTACTAATTTTGAATTACAGGTGTAATGTGTGGATTAAAGATATCAACTTACTAAACAAACCTTAAAAAAAGAGAGCAAAATCTATAAATAAAATAGTAAGTGCTTTCTTTAAGATAATATTCTTTGGCTGCTTTAAGTGCCAGTGAAAGGTTATTGAAAACCACTAAAATGCGTAAGGTCCCACTATTATTGTTAATCTTAACACCGAGCTTGTACGATAATTCAAACTGTTGACTGTTAGCATCTCCAGATCCACAATGTGTTCTCTTGGTCCCGATAGTGATTTCACCAGTACAAGCATTGCACTTACAGCGCTTGTTTGCTGAAAGAAAAACAACAACAAAGTTTAACTCAGTCAAATCTAACACGATTCCCTAGTTGTGTCAAGAAAGTGCGTGTTACTACACTGTAAAAATGCTCTGTCTCAGCACAGAGATACACAATGCAAGTATTCTTTTAACATTTTTAAATGGCCATGACTAATCTCACACCTGGCTTTGCTGCAGGGAAAACTTTACCTGACTAGGGCTCAGAGGAATAAACTGTACTGCAAAATCTGTTCCTGGTTATGCTGACTCTTCCGAAGGATGTGAAAAGTGGTAATCTATCCCAGGATGGTCTTTGTTTTTATCCCCATCTATCAGCTTTTAAAATATATGGAGAATAAGTCAAACAAGAGAGGCCTAATGTCTTTAACAGTGATACAGCTTGTTCAGTGGAGGGAAACTGTCTAATTCATAGCTCATACTCTGGAAGAAGTCGTGCTCCCCTTGTAAACACTGGGAATTTTTGCAACTGGTGTGCCTATTGCCATCCCCATCTTGTACTGCCTCGAAGCTCTTTTCCCTGTCTGGGATCATGCTGCTGGGGAACACTGATGGGCCTTGTCTGTGGCATGCTGCTAGTTTGTTAAACAGCTTCGTAATTTACAGATGATGATAAAAGGGTAAACTCCATCTCTCCCTTCACCTACTACAAATATTTTCTCACCATGTCAAATGAGTAGGGTATACAGATGAATCCAATCCATCTGCTGTATCTGAGACCTGGCTCAGACTTTTACTAAAACAATAGGAATAACTTCTAAGTAAGCCTTTGTTTACCGCGGTCCCTTGGCAGGAATAAACACATGCTTCCTTATTTAAGGCCTGCGATTCCTTGTTGGGTGGCAACAGAAGACTGAATTGTTAGTCTAAAGAAAGTCAGTCCGAAGGCTAGATTGGGGTCTAACCCAAACTAGAGTTGAAGTCATCTTGTTCTCTTTTAAGCAAATAACTGTGTGTATTTTGGGGGTAGGTATGGGGTTTTGATGCGTAACAAATCCAGGGAAAAGCACTGGCTTATAGGTTATACCAGAACAAGTGAGATACAGATGAGTAGTTCCTTGTTCCCATCTTGGGGAAACATGGTGTAAATAGGCAATGCCGTATCTTGGTACACTTTTTGGATGTGTTATCAACCCCCCCTAATCTTCAGATGCCAAGAAAAATAAACAAAAATTAAAACCTTCCAATTAATATATTTGGGATTTAAATTTTTTTGGTGGTGTGATTCTGTTTTACTGAGTGTAAAGCCACACACGAAGCAAACAGGATTTCCCAGGAATTTGTAAATATTACAAGTGTCCAAGAAAATCATATTTCTTCCAAAAAAATCTTAAAAAGCAGATGTCATAGACACTTTCATTCATGTGTATCTACTTGAATGCATTATGCCACAGGAAATACTGCTATTGTAAGTCATTTGAACTTTCGTGGTTTTCTGAAATAGTTGCAGCACTTTGGGAAAATAAAGGTTTAAGTATGTCTCAACACACAACCTTTGCAAGTTGGCCTGAACTTCGCACTCTAGAAATCAGTGCCCCATCCCCAGCTATTATTGGTTACTTTTTCACAAACATGAGAAATTTAATAAAAGCAATAGTATAAGGAATCTTTCTATAATCCTCTCCTAAATGCATATATACGGGGTGTTGGGACAGACTGTGAAAAGCATGGAGGTATCTCATTTGTATCTGACATGGGTGTCACAGGATTGCTAAGTATTTGTGATTGCTACTAGTGTTGTATTCATTTGAAAGAAATAGTTTGGTCTCAGTTTAGAGTTCTCAGGTAGAGAAGTAAAAGGTGCTTTAGAACTTGGAAACCAAGCACATGTAATAGGGAAGTATTAAGAAGCTGATAAACTTTAGGATGCTGTGACACTCTATGGGAACAGTTGATGGATTTGTCAAAATGGCAAGGTGCTATAACACCTGGATAGCACCAGTGGTCTTTATAGCCTGCTCAGGCTCCAGCTCCAGCAATACTCACTCTCAGGTAAAATTCTCCGTTTTCGTTTCCAGACTTGATCCGGAATGTGTTAATAGTATTAGGGTAAATAGTGGTTGCCTGAATCTGGAAGATATCGGAGGGCACTGTTCTGTCTGAACGGATGCTCATGTATTTGTACACAACAGAGTAAGGCAGCTCTCGGCAAATGGCATTTGAAACAGGGCAGACACAGCGGCTGAAAAACAGAAATGGATGAAACTGTGACAGTTGCAAACAAATGGTACTTGCTTTCTGTTGTATTTGATCATGTTGCCTGTTGAGGATGAGCCTAAAAAAAAAGACTGATTTTTCTCTTACTTCTCAGATGTAAGGACATAAGGCTCTTGACAAGGATTTCTTGGGTAACAACGAAATCCTCCGTGGTAATTCCAGCAAATTTCATCCTCTCTGCATTCATTAGTAGTCTCGCACTCATTTATATCTAGGAGGAAGGAAAAGGGACTGTGTCAAAGCGGATGGAAATGAGTTTGCTACAAAACCAAACACAATGTCCTCAAAACAACAACTGAAAAAAAAGCCACCTGCTTGTCTGTTGAAACCCAACAGGTTTCAGTGTTCTTTACCTGCTTTTCTGGGGCCTGGCTATAAAGGATTTCTCTATGCAGAAATGGAATAAATTTGTTTATTGAGTGTTAAATCAGTCTGAAGATTTTTTTAGTTGACTAAAGAAACATACTAATCATATGTAATGCAACTGTAGAAATACTGTGACGTTTCTAATTAGCAAAGAATGATTTTATACCGGAGGATATCTTGTGGACAGAAGGAAAAGGTTTTGAGGAAGAATTGTGATTTCCCTGCCTTTTGCAGGTTCTCATTTTTAATTGCCTGAGTTTCATGGTCTGACTAAAATGCTTAGTTAACGGCTACACTTTAACTAAAATAGCTTTGAAAGGAATAATGAAAACATGTTTATTGTGCAATGTAGAGCTTCCTTTTTTGCCTGGAAATATAACCCTGGGTGGAGGTGGGGACTGTCAGGCTTGTGCTGTATTAATGCTCTATTATCCTGTCAGTGCCAGAACCCCACTGCTGTCTACTTATATGGTCTCCTGAAATTAACACAGTCACAAAAGGGTTTATTCAAATGTAATCTCTCGGAATGCACAAACAGATTTTTAGATGGTCAAGCTAACTGCCCCACAATGTTCAGTATCAGCTGCTGTTCTTAAGAAGGGAAAGAAACTAATCTGAATTTCATAAAAAACATTAATTAAGAATTTGAGTTATTTCCTCATACCTTCTGCCAATAATTAGCACACCTATTTATTTCTAAAAATAATGACTGTTAAATTGGTTTCTGGATTACATAAGCACTTAATATGTTGTTCTGCAATATTCTCTAATAAGATGCAGAGATACTTAGCACCAGTGAGGAAAAAACACAAACTTTAAAACTCTGGCATTCGGTGGCACCTGACCAGAACATTTATTTTCTAAACACAAATTATCTAAGCTGCTCATGTCTTATGTTTTTTTTTTCCTCCTGTTATCAGAAGAAACATATATTTCATTTCTACTGTGGCTGGATTTAGGAACCTCTAAAATGAAACATGATATAAAGCCATGTTTAGTGTCTGCAAAAAATGGCCTGATATTTTTTGGAGATATTTATCTCTGAAACTTAAGACTTACTACCTAGACATCTAAGACAAGTTTTACCCGAGGGCTGCAAAAACTAAAATTTTGTCCTAGGAATCTGAAGAACTTAGAGTTTGAGCTGAAGGATTCAAATATGAATTAATACAAGAGATGCGATTAATCATCAAATCCTTTATCAACTTATCTTTTGCTAATGTAACAGTAATCCTGTCATGAAATATAAACACTTAGATAGCAAGCATTCTTAGTCTTGCCTGAAATGCTGGTGTTACTAATGCAGTATTGAGACTGCTAAGCTGAGGGCACTTACCTTGACATGTTCTGCCTCCTACTACCTGGTATCCTTCAGGGCAGACACACGAGAATTTTCCTGGTTCGTTGACACACTGATACTGACATATATAACTTGAGGTTCTGCATTCATCAGTGTCTGCAGACAGCAAAAGAGCTTACAGTTATTTTTCTTAACATCTACTTCGTTACAGAACTAAATGTAATAGCTAAATGCTGGTTCTAACACAAAAATGAATTCTGTCTAAAAAGAACAAGTTGTCAAAAAACTGAAATGTACTGCTTAATGCCTCAAAGTTGCAAACAGAAGAGCTAGTTCTACTTCTGTTTTATCAGTAATCTTCCAAAATGAGAGTTTTGGACTTGAGGAAGCAAAAGCTAAATAAGACTTCAGAACAGGTTTGGGAAAATAACTCTTGAAAGAATTTATACTTTTAGTATTCCAAAATGTGATTACTTTCACAAAAAACACAGATGTGAGATTAGTTAGTGAGGCAAAAATACTCCCTTTGTATTTGTGCCCTACCCTAATGGAGTAGCTCTTTGGGAAAAAGGGTAAGGCCTATTTTTTGTCTTCAAATAATATTCAGTGTATACCATTCTCTTGCTTTTTTGTCCTTGCGTAACCATCAGTCCCTTGTGAGAGAAGTGTAGTGTGAAACAAAACGTAACAGTATATGCCATTAACTGGAAATTAAATGAAACCTATCGAAACTGGGGAATGGTTTGGAAAACAGCATAACTCCCGCCTACTACTGCTGACGCTTGAGCCCAGTTCTTGATTTTTGTCAGGGATGTCCTTGGAGGCTGCATACTTGCTGCTCCCTGTTCTGTTCACTTGCAAGTAGGATTAGTTTAAGAAGCTTGGAGAGGGAGTATCTGTAATAGCTCAGCTGGCTTGTTTAGGAGGGCAGTGGTAAACCAAAAAGACCTCTTTGGCTCAAAGACTGGTAGAAAGGATATGGGCTTTAAGGGTGAGATCATCATGTGTCCAAAAGGAGATTAGAGGACCCCTGTGGAGACTCTGGCCGAGGAAATAGTGTGTTGATTGTATAATCATCAGGAGGCATGCTGTTTGTATACGCAGGCTTGAAAGCACCTCAAAAGCACAATTGTCGCTTCCTTAAAATCAAAAATTTGAGGTTTTCTTTTCAGAGGAGCCTAACAACACACAAAATTGCACTTGTTTTTGGTTTGCATTCCTTTCTGATTCATTTAAGTCATTAGCATTAGACCACACACAACTCAAGTGAGTTTGTGAAATAAGTATTCAGAAGCCTTATTCTTCCCAGCTGTGATCTGAAATGTAGTAATGTCTGTCCTGTTTTGCACTTATTGTTAGAGAGATACCCATATCTACATGTACCTGGATGCAGCTGCAGCTACTAAGGTGTGTATTAGCAACCACATTTGCAACATAAAAAAATAAATCTTAAGGGTTTTGGCTACAAACTGTACCCACAGTGTGGCTCCAGTTGAATTATATCCCGTAGTTCACAGAAAGACTTCTGGGAAAGTAATTAAAAAAAAAAAAAAACACTCTTCCAAGACAAAAAAATTGCTTACCTTCACAGTTGATTCTGTCACTGCTTAACTCAAATCCTGGATTACACTGACAGATGAAAGAACCCAGTATATTGTAACACTGTTGTGCACATGGGTTATTGGCATCGCATTCGTTTATGTCTGAAAGGAAAAATTACAGATCTTTATCTTGTGTAGCTGGTAATTAGGCTGATTAAGTGGATTAGTCCTTAGTCTGGGTCTATTGCTTAGCAGAAGCTCAGTTGCCTATATCAAGATAGATCTGCAGTCATTGGAACAATGTTAGATCTATGCTTTACATTCCATGTAGAAAAAGAGTATTTTTCCAGGAATGAGAGTTATTCTAATGTGTGATGAATTCTTCCAAAAATGTTTAGTGTGGCTATTAAACTCCACATTCCAGCGTCTTTTTTCAGGTACGAAATGCCAAGTCTCTATAAATAATTGATATAAGGAACACATACTGATAAGACCTCTCAGCATGCAGTGGTTAAGATTTATTTGAGCTATTTATTACTCTTAAAATTTGTTCTTTTAAATTCCATTACAATTATAACATGAGCCTTTGAGGCCAGTAGAGTTTTGCAATGCTCTAAGGCCTGGACCATATTGGGGGAAGGTATGTTTCTGTGCTAGATGTTTTTCCATGATGTGTCCATCCCAAGAATATATGTGAGAACACTATGGTATGAGAAGAGAAGCAATTTTTAATGGGAAGTTTATGTAACTGTAACCACCTCTGGAATCTAAAACACTTGTTTTTCATAGGCTGTTGACTAACTGCTGCTCTTCTGTCATTCACTCTGTAGATTTTAGTGTATTTTCCCTTGTATTCCTCCCCTGCGTGTTTTCCATTCATATTTGTGTTTATCAGATATAACCATTGGTAGAGAGCTGCATTTGGAAAAAAAAAATATCTTGAGCTCATGGCTTTTGCAAATGCCTGCAAATGTCAGCAACACTCAGTCATTTACAGATACACCTAAAAACTGACAAGGTGACTAAGATTAGGCATTCACACAAACTAAACCAATGAAGAGGATATTAATCCTCTATATGCTGAACCTCCTAGTCCTGAAAATGAATGGTAATAGGGGAAAACTGATTATGAAGTTTTTTCTTCCTCCTTTTAGTTAATTTCTGGTGACAGCACAAAGAATGTACACCATGACAGTGCTACCAGAAAAAATAAATAAGCTAGCCAGAGCCACAATTCTGTTTGTTTTCCTTCCAAGAAATATTGACCCACTTTCAATATATGCAAAAGTTGTAACACAAATGTAATCGGTACAGCTGTCAAGTATTGCTTCTGCCAGATGACTGCTGCAGATGTGAAAGTCTGTCTTGATGCAGCAACCATTCATTTACAAATTTTCCCCTTAAGATTTACTTCACCTTTCTTGGTGGGAGTATGCCTTATTAGGCTGGGAGGCCAGCAAGTCAGAGAAGGGGTGTTTTGGTGAAGTACCTAGCAAACTTGGAGCTGCCATGGGTTTGTGAGTGTCACTGAAAAAATACACCTTGCATTTGAGCTATGGAAAGGGCCAAATAAGTAACAACTTGTCAGATGGTTTTGTTGTGTCCATGTGCAATTTTTTATCCTATCATTTGGTGAAAAACAAGAAATTCCTCTCTCACTTCAGTGCTATGAAGTGTGCCAGGGTACTTGATAAGATATGGCAATGCTTGGAAGCAATTGTAGAAGCTGGAAAAGCCAGATTGATTTTTTTCTCTCTCTATAAATATGTATATAATATAGATTTTATATATATATGTATATAAATTATAGCCATAGAGAACTTCTGACTACCTCTATCACTAGTCTCTAGATTTTTTTTATGGCCATTCCCTCTGCACTTCAGCAGACCTTTTTATTATTACTCTAATTCATCTAGAAGACAGAACTTATGATTTCAAACTTAACAGCAGTCTTAGTTTTACTGCAAGGCTTCCCTTAGTGTTGTACTTCTAAAGGGAGGATCACTTCTAAAGGGTCACTCTTCCTTAGTGCCCCTCATTTTAATTTTTAACATTATTTTCTAGATATTTAAATGTGGCACTTCTAGATGCTTTCTTTCCTTACTATGTTTATTACGTGCTGAGGATAATTACACTTAACTGCAGAGGTACAGTATTGCCTCCCAAGGTTTCCAGTTTCAGCCTTTCTGTTGCATGAACTGGGAATGATATCATGAAAGCCAATGATAATGCAAAGCGACCCACCAGAACTGAAAGAATAATTAAATACAAGATTAAATAATGAGTGTAAACCTCCAGGGTTCCAGCTGCCAAACGACATGCTCCTCAGAAACTTGCTATGCCAACAAAATAACAGGCTTTCAATAAGGCTTCAATTTTCTTTCTAACCCTCCTGTACTTCTCGGATCACTTGCAGGAGAGCCTCTCAATACACCACCTGGTATCTCTTACTGGGTGGTATTTATTTTCTTTAAGTTGGGATGAAGATACTTAAATTTCAAGGGTGGCAAGTCATGTATCAGTATTTGTCTCTGTACTGAGTGAGCTCATGTGCAAGTACATGCAGAGAAGTTCTTACCTACACAGGTGTGGTTGTTAGATGCTAACTGGAAACCGGCATTGCACTGGCAATAATAGGAACCGGGAGTGTTCACGCATCGGTGGTGGCAATATGGAGGCAGTGTGCATTCGTCGATGTCTGAGTTATCAAAAAAGAGAAATTAGTTCAAATGGAATCATGGCAGTTCACTGTTGCTGCCTTGTGTCCAAAGAAACTGTAAAGTTAATTGCAATTGATTAAGAGCAGGAGAGAAAAAAGCTTATGTGAGCTAGGTACTGCTTCTATGGATATTAATGGGAATACTATTATACTTTTTCTAAGTAACTTTTGTAAAAATCTGTTTTATGCTGATTGTCTTTGCAGCCACTGAGATCCACACACATTCCAACTTTATTTTTTATTCGGTTCCACAGTCCTGCTTAGTCTTGTTTATTTTGTATAGGTAAAACCCAGAATGTTTTGTTCTGCTTTTCAACCAGGATTTCTCATGATCAGATATAAGGCTGACCAACACAGTGAATGTGGCCTGTAGCTCTTGTTTTTCCAAAAATTCGCACCCAGCACTCTTAACGTGTACTAAATCTTTTCAGCTCCATTACGGAGAGTCCAAATTTTCTGTGCAAGTACAGGGGAACAGTGGGGATAGAAGATTAATGGGCCTGAAAAAGAAACAGGTGGTTGTGCTTCCGCAGGGATCCCCCAAAACGGGCTTGCTCCCCCCAAGGGGCTCCCGTTGCTCCCATTCCCCTCCCTGCCTCTCCTGCACACCTTTCCATACACCAGCACCTTCTGGCTGTGCTCCCTGGTGCCAAGGAAGGTGATCAGACTGCCTGAAGCTGGTGCTATCTCAGGCAGTATTAACTTCCCACAGACTCTCCTTGCAGATTAACCCTGGTTTTGAGGTGGAGCAGGCTGCCTTTCCAAGTTTCAGCATTCCTAATGTGCATTGGAGCAGGCTTTTCACCTGCAAACCGTACATAAATGTGCAACAGCCCATTCTTTTACCTCTCTGCATTTTAAAAGGTTTCCTTGTGTTTTCTGGAGGAGATACTGCCTCTGTTTTTGTCTGAAAACCATTTTTTTTAATGCCACAGTGCTGATCATGCATGTATGTGCAGCAGCCGTCTTTAGTTGTGGCCTGCTTGAGCTTGGTGAAGAAATCCATGCCGTGTTCTGTACATGTACACAATGCGAGATTTCAAAGGCTCAAGGCTCAGACAAATAAGACCAGTTTTCACTGGAACAAAGAAAGGCACTTCCCATATCCATGCCAGATCTTGAGTTTCCTACCTCCAGCTGTTTCCACCATAGATGTGTTTAAAAAGAGGCCAAGACTTTTTTTATAATGAGGAAAGTGTTTGTTTTAATATCAAGTGAAAAAATAATCTTTAGAAGTTAACCCTTTCTTTGTCAAATTTGCAGTTGCTGTTTAGGGCTAAACTTAGCAGTGGAGTGTGTTGGATGGTTCTGAATGAAAAGGCTTATGCTGGAAAATTCCTGGCTATCTGTACAGTAGTGATTGTCACTAACTCTTTTGTTGCAGAGAGAAATTTGGAAGTAGAAATGGAATAAATTAGGAAGCACAGTAGATATCTTCCATCCTTGACTTTTACAGGACTAAGCTCTTACAAATTGCTGTTTAAAGACCTGATTGTACAATATAGGCATATGAGCAATGCTTTGCTGCTTAGGCACTGCATTTATGCACAGAAATGCTTCCAGGATCTGACTCTAATTCAGTGGGAGTTTTCCTTGTGGGATTAGGCACATCAGCTCTGTGCAGATCTAAGGGCTAAGCATTATCTAGTCAACTCAGCCAAATCTTCTGTTTGAAGTAATGCTGGAAAACAATTCGTTCTATCTGCAGTCCTGTGTTTCAGAAAAGCCTAATTTTGCAGTATGCGAAAAGGCAAATTAAAAAAAAATCTCAAAAAAAGACAAATTATTAGTGAATTTAGATTAAAATCAATCAATTGTTAGAAATGAGCCCTTTTCTCCCTCTACCTTGAAGCCAAAATAGTCTGGAAAAATTTCTTTCAAATTTGAGAAACATTTCCTCCCATATGGAGAACCTCTATCAAGATCTGGCCCCAAGAACATTTTCTGGCTAAGTTGTTATAAAATCCCCAAAGACAGGCTTTATTCTGAAATGCTGACAGTACTAAGTGTAGGGATGTACTTATAATTTAGGTCAGTGTGTAATATGTAACACAGGTGTTATTCTTGGTTTTGACCTAAATAGGAGAAGGGAAATTTTACTTTCCAGACATCTTCATGTATAGATTTAGATGCATAAATATATTCACATGTAGATATAAGGGTGTACCATTCTGCTGCTTTTCTTTTGAGTGCTGTAATGTGTGTCCTGTGAGACTTTTGGGTAGTACCATAGGTCTTGCCATAAAGTGCTACTGCATAGCAGTAATATACTTTACCTGCTCTGAAAAATCTAGATAAACCCCAGATATTAGAAAAAAAAGAAAATCAATGACCTGTCAAAACTATTCCTCTACCTACACTCCAAACTACTCATCCTAGTCTTGCACAGAGAACTGAGGAAAAATCAGATATATCTGTGTTTATATCAGTTTGTCAGCTCAGGACCTGATCCACATCTTTTGGGAAAGAGATAAGAATTTTGGGGTTGATTTCTACAGCCCTTGGCTCAGAACCTAAAGAGCGAGCTGTGCCCAGCCATTTTAAGTTAGTCTAGATGGGTCCTGACATCTCCCCAGCTTCCTTCCTGCAGCTCTTGTTAGGCAGTGACTACCTAGAGCCTTTGCAAGGCTTTTTGAAAGAGATTAACAATCAAAATAAAGAAATTCTTAAATGCTTTCAAATGCAGGATCCCTAACACAAAGAAAAAAAGGAAAACCTGAAGTTCTGTTGTTCCTGTTCTGCTGAGGACAAAAAAAAAAAACCAACCCTAAAACTCCTGCTTTTCTCCTAGGCTGCATAAAACCAGGCTTGTGTCTTATTCAAGACCACCTCTTATATCACCTCATGATGTATATATTTGATTCTCTTATTTCATAGTTGTTTTTATTATCTCTGACAAACCTAAGGCTTAAGGCTGGAGTGCCTATAAAAGCAATTCATCCATTGAAAATACGATTAAAGAGGTGTTAAATAAAGGCTGATGGAGGACTGCAGGAACAGAGTAATGGCACTTTTGCATAACGTCCCCAAATGAGGATGGAATAGGAAAGATGCAGTGTTTACACTGCACTTGGATTTAATTTAATGCTATACTTGTATAGGTCCCAAGGGTGCCGATAGTTTATTTTGGCACAGAGAATAAAGCGTAGTGGTTTATAAGTTGCAAATATCATATACCTGCATTCAGAGTTTCCATCTCTTTCATTTAGACTCATAAAAGTGAGTACTGAAACAGACCGTGCAAGGGGGCTCTGCAGAGCAGGGATTAGGGCTGTGTGAAGGTAGCGCTTTGTCCTGCGGAGCTGGAGTCAAGTCTCGCTGAGGTCAGTGGAAAGACAGGCTTTAGTTTGCTGCTATAGTAGACTTATGACTGTATCTGGGACATTAGGCAATACCCCAATACAAACAATAAACACAATGGTAACTATTAGGAAAATTAATCTTGTGAAGTTCAACTCTAACTGTTGATTATACTTAAAATAGTTTCTAGTTCCATGTTTTAGTGATTAATTATTGTGATAAAGTGATGATTCCATTGCATTTCAAAGTCATATAGCTATTTTACAGTACACATACCTATACGCTTTATAATCAATATAAAGTTTGCAACTGTTGATAATGAAAGAAAATAGTTCAGAGCAACACTTACCAACGCATTGGTCCCCTCGTTTCTGATAGCCGGGAGGACACTGGCAGCTGAAGGACCCTCTTAAATTGACACATACTTGGTCAGCTCTACAATTATGGGTTCCAGTTGCACATTCATCTATATCTTTATACAAAAATCAAATGCAATATTAATAATAAAGTTTACTCAAAATATTTAGCCTGTTGAAATGCTTTACCCATCTTCAAGCTACCTATAAGCAAAGGCAGCAAAGTTCAAGTATACTCCAAAGATGTCATCTCAATGCTTATTCCATTTGCAGGACATAAAATGTTACCAGATTTCTAATAGCTTTTAATTCTGATATAGTCCATTTGGAAATATTTCAAGATATGGTTATCTTAAACAATCAGATACTCTTATTTGTCAAATACCATTAACATTTTGTATTTATAACTATAAAACTTCCTGTAAACTTCTTGCAACTTTATCATAATTTTATCATCTTTCAATCATTTGACTTTTTTGTTTTGCTTTTTTCCCATGCTGGTTGTTTGTTGCATGCTCAATTACTCTGGAAAGCTTCAGCAAATGTAGTTCAGCCCTTTCTCAAGAATGAGATGAGTTAGAAATATGTTCTTTTGTTAATACTAAAAAGACTCTGGTGATCTCTTTTGCACGGTTCCTGTGCTCCATACTTTGGACAGGGACTTGGAACTTGGTACGTGGTGGCCTTCTCATCAGGAAGGGATCTGCCTCTTGTCATTCCCATGGAAATTCCCCTAATTCAGTCAATATGTTAAAGTCTTTGGAAGCAGTTTCTGTATGTTTGTATTTGAACAGTACAGCTACAAATGCAAATACTAGACCGATACTTTTTAGTGTAATTCAGGCAGCTTTTAGTTCATGCTAAATGCAGGTTTATACAAGTATAAAAACATCATTTTGATTTTGCCTATTCATTATAACTCCTGGAGGTACTTAATTATAATTAAACTGCATGTGCTGACAAATAGGTTGCTTAAAA
The DNA here is from genome assembly GCA_020745775.1 of Theristicus caerulescens. NCBI lineage: Eukaryota > Metazoa > Chordata > Aves > Pelecaniformes > Threskiornithidae > Theristicus > Theristicus caerulescens. The sequence goes on along the minus strand of CM036561.1, from coordinate 125,722,108 downwards.
TGGAATTACAATTTGCTTTCTCATCTGAACGTCCCAAATGTTTGGAGAGCTTTTTATTGTAACCTGACACAGTACAGTGAAAGGACTTTTAAATTTTGGCATTGTACGCAATTTGGAGACTCTAGGCTGAATAAACAAATTCCTTAAAACTTATGATCTCTAGTTTACAAATCTCAGCTGACCTCTCTATTTGTATAGGCACTGGGGACGTTAGAACATCACCAGTGGCAGATTCTGGGTGGTGCTTTGGAAAAAATGATGGATTCTTTCTCATAGCAAATGAAAACAATTTTGACCACAAGATTCAATAAAAAATAAACCATCAACAGTTTGAACTAATTCTCCATGTTTGCCCTTTCCCCAAATGTCCAAATATTTTACATATATTGTCTCTATCTGACAGGAAAAATAAAGTCCTTTTATGTTAGCCTGCTCTTTGCATTTCTGCATAATATCAGTCCTAACGCTGCTGTGTTGATGCAGGACTTGCTGACTGCATTGTTCTGTACTGACAGCTGAAAAGCACATTCTCAGGTGTAAAGACTTTCAGGGACTACAGCTGGCTGCCTCATACCAACCTGACACATCATTAAACGCTTGAGCCAAAGCACGGTGGAGTTCAGTGCAAGCCTTTGCAGAGACTTCACTGGGCTTTGCCTGTGCTCCTAGTTTCTACAAAAGTTGAAAATAAAATGGCTATAATACTCATACAGTTCCAATCCTTTTTTGTTGCAGAGTGTACTGGAACAAAGAAAGTTTATTTGATTTCAGGAACTTCATACATGACTAAACTTAACATGAGCTACCTTTTAAGATGGATTAGCTAAAGGGCATTAAGTACTTATGTTGCCATTTGCATCCATGGCTTCATTTCTGTTTAGCTTAATTTTTCTGGAATAATAAGCTACATGAGCTAAAATGAAGCACACTAGATTGACTTATGCACTCGGGGTCTTTGATTTGTCCAATGGTAAGTTCAGTTTGAAAGACAAACAATTATCCAAAAGTACTATTTGACTGCTAGCTGCCTCCTCATTTGGAAACTCTTGGAGTATTCGATGTTATGGCCACAAAGATCTGAGTTTATAAGAACAACCTTTTCTTAGACTTGTTTCAAGAAATCCTTTAGAGCTCTCCTAAGCTTCTTAATCAAGTTAGGATCCTGAACTGGACTGCATGTTAGCTGTGACTGTATGTCTGCTGTCTTCCACATGCCATGAAAATGCATATTGGTATGTGGCATATTCGTGGTGGACTTCCGAAGAGCTTTATCAGTGTTGTTACTCTGCATTGTCATGCTACTTTTTACTATTTCGGCTGTTCTTGCTGGATGGCTTTTGTTGAGATGTGAGTCCCTAGGCAAGCTAGGGAAATGGATACAGGGAATGAAGTATTGGTGGGAGTTCTTTGAAAACTCCGATCCTCTTTTTTTGTGGCCTCTACTGAACTGTCTAAGGTGGAAAGTGAAGGTGGACAGGAGAGCAGCCTGTAGCCTTCACTGGGGAAGGGCCGTAGGTTGCCATGCTTGGAGCAGTTCTCACATCTGTGCAAAGAAATCCATAATGTTAGAGGAAGGCTCATGGCCTGAAGATCATGTTTCTTAAGTGCTTCAAGGAAAATATTGTGGGAGGAGAACAACAGGCAGCTAGAAAGGTTTCAGTGCTGGAACATTCAGTTCTGAAATCTCTAGTATTGCAATAATTACAGATATGTCTACTGTTGTGACTGATACAAGGGCGAGGAAGTGAGTGGAAGATTTCAGTGCTGAAAGCGGTGCCAAATGTGAATTGCATTGGTGTGATACCAGAAGCAGCCCAGCCCTTGTGGAGTACAGAAAGAAGCACTGGTGGATTTTGTAATGTGACGTTGCTGCACAGATCTCTGCATCTATGCCTTTGGTGAGTGAGGCCTAAAGACAAGTCTTCAGCTTCTTGGCACTTGATGTGACCTGAATCATCCTCCATTAGAGAAACAGGCTTTTTTCTGACTGTCCTGAGAGTTATTGAAACAATAGAGGAGTGGAAGTCGTAGGAAGGAAGCAAGAGCGATGCTGGAGGTCTCCTTGGGATGAGGCAGATCAGCTCCATTTTCCTCTGAGGTGGCACAGGTAGTTATCTACCAATGCACATGCACACACTTCTCTCCCTATATGAAATAGCATAATCTTACACTGGTGGTGCCAGTATTGATCTGGCATTCCCACATATGTGTTCGTGGTTCTTGAATGGGTAGACTATCTGCAATTGTTTAGGGTCTGACTGATCTGATGCTTCCAGATTGTTTTCCCAGTTATGTCCCCGCTGTGTGGAAGTCAGTAACTGCCAGGCGTTCATTCCATTATTCTAAGAACTTTTTTCCAGTTTAAATCAGGTTTTTCCAATCCACTAGATTCCTAGCTCATTTATTGTAACTTGCACAGTGCCCTCTGATTCTGTGACAGTGATCTGGAAGCTGCATCAATTCCTGCTTTTAGTCTGTATCAATTGCAGTAATACTGGGATGAGATTGCAGTTATGCACAGCATGTGTTTTTCCTTAAATCCTACTATCTCATTCCATTTGATCTTTCTTGACAAACTCCCTGGACTTAAGTGAGAACAGTAGATGAGGGTATTGGGAATCCATACTTCTGGTTTCTGCCTACTGCAGACACCCATGACCAGGCTGATTTGGTATCTGTGAAGACAGAGTAGTCTGGGGCAAGGGTGTGATAGAAACTCCTACAGGAACATCACAGAGCTCACCAGCTTTAATCCGAAGAGGAAGCCAAATTTGTCTGACCCTTCCTCTCTAGCACGAATGTTTAATAATGTGTTACGTGCATGTATATTTATAATAATTAAAAAAATTAAAACAAGACAGTCCACTGCACACACTTGTCTCTCTGGGGAGAGGGTGAAACAACAAACATGTGACAGATGTTTGTCATGTTGCTTAATGCACTACTGGAAAGCACTCAAGATACCACAGTGATGAGTGCAGTATAAGAAACAGATCTAGAAAGAAAATAATGGGCTTTTACAAGCTCATTCTTGAGCATCTTTCCTCTGCATCCTCTTTTCCAAAGTTAGTGTCATCATGATAAAGTTGGTTTCCGTGGTTCAACAACTGATGCCACAGCTGAAGCTTCTGCCTTAAGCCAGTATCTTGTAAGCTGTACCTGAAAACACCCTCAACCCATCCCTCACCAACTTTGTTGTTTATATTTCATTCCTGTATGTTACACATACATTTGCTCACCCAGGTAGGCAATTTAAATTACACTGGTAACCTGTAACGAAAATTATCTTCTCTTTTTAACATTACCCTTTCTTTCTTTGTTTTCTAATCTCAGCTAACCTTTTAAGAGGTTGTGCTGTTCACTACAGATAAACAAGAGCTGGAAGTTTGTATTAAATTGTTAAGCAACCTGAATGGTATTTGATTATTGATGCATGCAACCTGTGAAATATAGATTAATTCTTAGTCACTGTATCTCTGAGTCTGATCTAAGCTGTTGCTCAGATTTTTATTCCCAGACAGTTATTCTCTGGACAGTTACAGCTTGTGTAGTTGGAAAATTTCCTTTGAAATAGTCCGGGTGTCTCTAACCATCCTTTTGCAGATCAATCTTACTTAGAAATGGAGCTGGGTTACCTTAAGTGACTTGATCATTGTAGTAATTGAACTCAGATAGTTACGTAGTCTTTCAATAGGCCACTCAGAAGCACATTTATGGGATTTGTTTGTACTTTAGTTATAAAAATTTAACACAATTTGTAAAATGTGTTTGGATTGAGTACTTTAATTCCCATGTGTTGTTTACAGGTGTTGCATCCAGAATACTACACTGAAAGAATGTGACAGTTTCAAAGTACTTGGGGGATTGCAGAACACAGACTTCAGGTGCTCGGAACAGTCTGAATTCAGATCCATCAAGCATCATGACATGGTCTTTAATTATATGAATCTCATATTCTGTTTTTCCTACAGCTGTGGACTTGGTCAAACCTTACCATTCCCAAAATGGGTTAGGTGGTGTGGTCCTCTATCAAGTTGCAATGATTACTGCTATATAAAAATTTTAAATTGATGTAAAGAGTCAGAGTCAATAGAGAAGAGGGGGGAGGAACAACTAAGGACACTGGTCTCTCAATTAAATTACATGTAAACCACACTGCTCTTTCAGAAATGTTTATGGAAGTCCTCAACTGTACTATGGTAAATATGGCCCATCAGATGCCAATGACTCATTCTAATATAAATAGCACCTTTTGCAGTGATCTCCAGGGCTATTCTAGAAAGTTCATTTTAGAAGACTTTTTCATATTGATAACTATCTGCAGGTTAAGATAATGCTCCGATTTGCATAGGCTACTGTCTGAAGTTTGCAGGGTGCTACAGAAGTAATGTGAGAACCATGGAGGGCAGCAGAGCTTGCTCCTGTATTCCTTCAAAATATAAATCAACTTGCATTTCATAGTTTTAATTCCACAAGCCTCACTAATAGCTATACCCAGTGATTCCCTCATTTTCCAAAAATGTACCCGCGCTCCCTCTTGAAGTGATTTACACAATTATGTCCTTCCATTGCTGACTTTGGCTGCCTGCTCTGTATTTCAACCACCAGTTGTGTACAAAAATTTTGCCTGACCTGCTTTTTAGCTATAGCTTTCTCTAAATCTAGTGTATCGTTCCCTGTTTTAGAGCTAGTTAGTTTTTCTACTTTTCTACTGCAATCCATTCTGTCAGGCTCTTATCTACATCCATAAAATTCTTTCCTAGTCTCTTTCTGAGCTACAAACCTGGCTCCATTCCCTTCATGCTGTGACTCATTTTTCCCAAACCCCCTGACTCATGCTGCTTATGCAACATCTTAATCTCTGTAATTTTCTTTGTATCATTGAGAAGTACACAAATTTGTGAGATGCATTTCACCAGTCCTTCAAACTTTTGTAGAAAAAAATGCAATCCACATCTTATTTAAGCCACTTAAACCTTTTCTCCTCTAGCTCATACCTGTATGTTGTGCTCAGAGCTGGAGAACTGTATTCTTAACTAACTCAAATGTGTCTTACTCCTGGGATTGAAGTGCTCAGCTTCTTGCTGCTCACTGGCTTACAACATATTGCAACTTACTACAGCATGGTCATGCTCTCCTTGTTTGTGTATATATTCATCTGTTCAAACAAGTCACAAAATACTTGTAGGCTGCTTTCTCTATTCTGGTCTGTAGCAATCTTGTAAGCAGAGTATTCCACCAGCTCAAAAAGAGGGCTCTTAGAATGACCTTCTGGGATTCAAATTCTTATTTCTGCCCCCACTGAGCAGTGCCAATGGACCAGCTTCTGAATGGTTTCTACAAATCTAAACCCAGAATGATTCCACCGATGTCAGTGTTGCACTTGTCATTGACTCCAGTGAAGCTGTTCTCCATTTGTTTTGAATGTAAACGATAAATATTTTAGTTAATCAGTTTAAATTTTGAGTGCTCAGTGTGAGTGAGACCAGAAAATGACTTGCTCTATTTTTCTAATAGATCCATCCAATCTGAAAACACTGCCTCCCACGTAAGCAATGGCACCAGTGAGTCTGATATCAGGCATACGATGATCTGCACGGTACTGCAGGTATCGTGCACCATTTACCTCAGGATTCTGTAAAACCTTTCACCTTCTGTCCACTTCATTAGCTTTCCTTCTGCCTGTAAGACCTTTTGTATTTTTCAGAAATAACCAGCTGAAGGTAAAATACTTGAAGAAATGAGACCGCTCTAGTTCTTCCATGAGTATGGGCTTACTTTATTTTACCAAATTCAGTATTCTGTCTCTTATTTATGTTTCTTATATTGTTCTTGCAACTGAGGCCAAGCTCACTGCTATGTCGTTTCCTGGATCCTCCCTGATCCTTTCTCACACATAGGAACAACATTAGCAACCTCCAAATTCCCTGGTTCCCTCCCCAGCCTTAGCAAGCTATCAACAATTTCTGTCAAAGGCTTTTCTATTTCCCTTGCTACTTCCTTCAACGTTTGGGATGTTATTCATCTGGGCTGGATGCCCAGACAACTTTTAACTCATTGGTGTTGGGAGGCTGAGATTTGTGGTGGTAAATAACCAGCAGAAAATCTGTTACATAACATCAGGTCAGTAGGTACCAAAAGACAAAATATTTGGAGAAATTTCTCACTTCTGAGTGGCAAAACCTGCTAATAGAGAGACCTGCACTCTAACAGTGCAGTCACTATCCAGTAGTGTCATGAGGTAGCGTCTATAATTCTGTACAGTTCTGTAGCAGCCCATAAACTCCCTCTTTATTGCTGGTTTTTCTCCTTCCCTTTTAAATTTTCCTTTAGCCCTTTCATGTTAAGTATATTGGACTGATTGCCCTGGTAACAAGTTTTCACAGTTGAGCGAAGGTAACCTGCACAAATACTTGTTTGCACAGGAAAAATATATGTAAGAGCCAAGACCTACATTTAAGCAAATATGTGAGGTAGAATGTTTAAATTAATGAGATTTTCATGAAAAACGGCACGACTTCTTCTGGTGTGCTGAAACATTTCCCCTCTCAAACTTGAGAGTACAGCAAAGCAAGCTCCTAGGAGATTTGTCTTTTAGTATTCCTGGATATCATAGCAAAACAAAACAGAAGTAATGCAAAGTATTAATGTAGAAAATGGGGGGGGGGGGAACCCCCCCCCCCCCCAAAAAAAACCAACAAAAAAACCCAAAAACCAAACAAACAAAAAACCGAACCCAAAATGAATGCAGTGCAACTTCTAGTTCCTTGTGTGATTTCTGTATTTGGACCGCAAAAGTATTAGCAACTACCATGAATTTGGGAAAGTTACCCAACCACAGTGACTTCATGAATATGAAGGTACAGGAAAAGCGTCCTCCTTCTATTTACTCAACAGAGTTAACAAGGGATCAAGCTGTAATAATCAAGTCTGGACTGCAGTACTTTGTCACAATTATGTATTGTCTTTGGTATGTCCAAACTGAATTGACTTATCACATAGAATAGCTAAATAAAGGAGTGAGCCATAGCTTTCAGCACTAGAACATCTCCCACATGTCTGTTTGGGAGTGGCAGGCAGCTGAAAAGGGGAGAAAAAAAATGAATGAAGCTTTGAATTGATGCATTACTTCCTTTCTCCTCCACTTTGCCTCCATCTGTGATGCTACCTTCCTCCTCTAGTGTATGCTGTGCAGTCTGTAAATTACACTGCAAAAGGTAAATGGCTTTTCAGTCTGAGATTTTTTTTGCTTTGAAGACAGAGATGCCATATGCAACTGAACATGCTTTTTCTACCCTGTATCTTAACGTAAGACAATATTTATAATCATTACATTCAGGACAGCATTTCAGTGGTGACAAGGTAAGGGTGCTTAACCTGAATCGGTGCCCAAACATGTATTCTGCTCCTATGCCTTCTGCACAGTAGCTGTCCATGCTGGAAATGGTACGGCAAGTCAAAAAGCCTCATGCTGTATTACAACTTCTATGCCGTGCTCTGTACTTTTCCAGGCCCCCACCAGAACGAGCCATGGTTTGTGCTCTGATCAAGAGAATATACTTCATTATCGAATCACAGCCATAGTGAATTAAATGAATGTGACACATAAACCACTGTTCAAGTAATACAGTAATTAAAATGATTATTACAAATAAGTGGTATGGCTAATATGACGTTAGGCTGATACAAGGCCACAAAAACTATTCCCAAAAGACATTTAACAATAGTATTTTCTATCCAATGTTACTTCAACATGTATTCTTAAAACAAGAATATGGATATCATATATATGTCTTTGTGCTTAAAGTTTCTCAAAGGGAAGAGTACTTTTTTCCCTGATAGAAGACCACAATGTTAACTATCAGTCTTCCTGCTCATCAAAAAGAAAAATATTCCATGTTTTTGATATATATTAATTTAAAATTTCTATTTTTGGCTTTATTTCTGCTGGGGCCATAAATGGAGCCATACTTGCTTTCAAGTTACAATCCATTAATTCAGTGCAATGTATCTGCAAGTGTCAGAGTGCTTCAAAATGTGAGTTGTCATAACGGTAAACTTCTTGATTTACATTGCAATAGCTTATTTTTACTTTCAGTAGAGTATTTCCTGCTGTTGCTTTCTTGTGACTTTATGCTAGAGGTCTAACAACTTGTGCTTTTTGGTTCATGCCTGCCTAAGTGAGGATCACCCACCCATGATGACCAATACACTTGGACTATACTCAAAAACAACAAGGGTGGATTAAACTATTCCATTATTGCAGATGAAAGAGTTCTCCCCGACATCTGGCATATCATCTTCAAAACTGATATGGAACATTTCCATAAATTCAGCTTAACATTGTTTTTGTGAGTGTTCCAAAGTATTTTTAACATGAAGAAATAGCATGCAAACTAATTTCCTATTTGAAAGTAAATGTCTTGTTCTGATTTCTAATTCACTCAGTTATTAAAAAAGGAAAAAAAAAGATGTTCACTTAACTTGAAGCATACTGTTTTGTTTACTTAAGTTAATGGAAAAGCTAGTCAGTGTTTGATGTTAAGCTGCCCCCTTGCTTGAAAGAAAACCAAACAACTGGTTATGAATTATGAATATCTCCTAATAGTTTCCAGAATTATCTGAAGGATGTATTTTTTTTCTTAATTACGTACACTTAAAAGTTCCAAGTTCCCTATTCATTTCCATTTTGTTTATTTCTCTCCTTGGAAACCTCATAAGCATTTTCCTTTAGCTAGGCTTGACTGAACAAAGTATTACTGCTGCAACCTGTAATATTAGGGAAATAAAGGCCTGAAAGCTCATTGTGGTTTTTAATTAGGAAGTTGAAGAGTCACTCATTAAATCTTTGCAAGCCTTTTCACAGCACTTATACTGGCAGCTGCTGGGTCCCTGCAAAGGAAAACACAAACTTCTACCTAAAAAGTGTGCTTCAGAGCAGACTTTAAAAATCAAGTTTTATTCTGAGACAACACAGAAAACAGTTTCTGCAAAAAAAAATCTTGCTCTTGTATGTTGGCATGTCTTCAACTGTTTTAGTCCTAATCAGACCGTTCCTCTTGTGAGGAACCACAGTGTCTCCTTACGGTGAGGGAGGCGTCTCCACGTGGGAGTTGCTGGCAAAGGTACTGCAATGGGGGATGCAGTCTGTTGGAAACCGGGTCTGTCTGGGTGGCGCTACCATAGTCTGGGTGTCCTTCTGACAGCAAAGGCAGCTAGTTATCCACTGAACAAAATTAACACAGCAAGCAAACCGATGCACCGAGCATAAACTAGTGATAACCAACCCCAGCCTGAAATACAACAGCCTGATTTTTTTTTTTTGGTAGTGAATGCATAGCTCATCAGTGCACACTTTGCTAACTTAAGAAACAAGGGACCTTAAGGTATAAGGGACTTAAGATATAAGACAAGGGACTTAAAGTATTTGATATAAGGGATCAATTTTATCAATAAAATCTTATTCTCCTTCAGCCTTTGCAGACTGAATGAGCTGTTTTAGGAATTAAGTGTAGTTCCCAAGCTGAGAACATTTAAGTTCAAGTTGAGTTCAATAGCAACTATCAAAAGGAGAAGGCTTATCTAAACGATGATATTGTTTTTAGCACTAATCATCCTATCTGTTGGCAGTACCAACATGCTGCAATCTCCACAGCTCCCTACGTAAATAAGCAGATTCCTGATGCCGTTCCAGCTGCAGAAATGCCTTTGAAGGCATTATTTAGTTATGAATTTTTCCTACATGGTTATGTGATACTTTTAGCATGTTGCTGTATGTACCCACAGATGCCTTGTTTTGAAGAAATGTATCTAAAACTTATTTACTTTCAAAGTGTAATTGGTGGGCATTGGTCTGTATTTTTACCTTCTTGTGAAAAAAAAGGAAGAAACCAACAACCCTGAAATGGTTAAAAGAAATTAACTTTCACGCCTTCTACAACTTTTGAAGGATAGAACAATAAAAGCAAATTATGGAAATAGTACTTAAAAAAGACACATCAGTTGATTTGGTCCAAAATACACTCTAGGGACGGGAGGGGATTGGAAGAACTGGGATAGAAAAACACAATGTTCAGGTTCCACAGTTCAAGTAAAGTGAAGTGAAATGGATGTGCAAAAGTTAAGATTCCTGTGGCAATATCAGTTTGACCGTGCTACAAACAAGCAGTGTTACATGGTACCGATCTAACAAAACTGTCAGGAACAGTATCTTCTTAATTTTTTTGTCTGTTGTGCCTTAAGAGTTCACATTTGCTGGCTCTCCATTTGAACTTAAGTGGAAAATCCAATTTTCCATGTAATTGTTAACATGAAGAGGGCTTAAAATGAAGTTTTAAAAATTCTTTGTTTGAAAGAGAATAGATACAAGAGGCGAAGCCAGGCAGGATCAAAAGAGAGGCAGAGGCACCAGGGAAAAGGAAATCTATTCTTTGAAGGTAAAAGGAAAAAAAAAAGGGCAGTATGAATATTTATGAAGGAAGAAAAATGAACATCAAAGTTAAAGATGCATCATGATAGAGGTGACTAAGTGGAGGCTAAAGAAAAGAATGGGGGAAAAAAGCAAGGTACATACGTAAGAACCCTACTAATGTAGCTGCTTTGCACTTAGAGAAATAGTGTTTATTAAACACTTTGTTATAATTCAAGACTAGCAGCGTGATCTGGTTAGATCACCAAGGTGTTTTCCATGCTCACTTTTTAACCGGAGAGCTGGTAAGTACCTGCCGATGTCTGTATTTTGCTGCTGTTTTTTGGATTCAAAGTATACTGGGAGCTGTTAGAAGAATGCCTGAATAGCAAGTGCTGAGGTGGTACAGTGCACCCTGTGTAGCGCAGGAGAATGTGTCCTGCTGCGGCTGCGCGTGCCTGGGACGTGGTGACAGCACGACACGAGCCCAGGGCAGGCTACGGTGGGCTGTGGGCAAAGTGCAGGTGGACAAGAAGTCACTGAAGTGAGTTGAGGGTGTGCAGTCTACTGAAGATTGTAAGTTGGAGTGGTGCTTGGGAAGCATTTGTTGTTTTTTCAAAAACCTGACAAAAAAAATCTGAAAACTGAAAATTATTATTATTTTTGGCCCCAAACTAAGATTTTTCTGGGCTTTAGCCACATTTTTTTCTGTGTTTGGGAACAAAAAAGAAAAAAGACACCAAAAAATACTTTGTTCTTTCAATGAGCCAGTAATAAATAAAAACTAACATTTTAAAAACCAGAAGTTTCCTTGGGAAGAGAGCGCTATTTTTTCTTCCAAAATTACTTTGCCTTAAAATTGTGATCTACTCTGCTCTCAGGCTAAGGATCTGACTTCCTAGCTGCCTTTAAGCAATCAAGCAGAAGTAGCAATTGGGACAGCTCTTCTCTTCCCCCCTCCCTGGTCTTTGGCTGGGAAGTTACATGGGTTTGCCTCAGAATAGATGCTGTGCTACCATAATCCTGGCACTTTTCACTGAAAATGAGATTTCAGCAGCGTTTCCTAGAGTAAGTGGAGTACTCCTGCAGTCTGCTTGCAGGGCTGTTGGGATGGTGAAATGAAGCAACCTGCTTTTGTTTGCCTGAGCATGTGACTTTTTTTATTTTTTTTATACCTTGTGATCTTCCCAGACTTCTGGCGAAGCTTAAAAGGTTAGTTTGAAAAGGGAGTGGCTATCATTTGTTTAGAAAATAAATAGAAAAAAGTAGGCCAAATACCAGTAAAGTTCCAGTTTTAAAATATTAAACTAACACACAACATTGCTGGCCTGCAAAGGTCACATGAAGTGGGAGAAAGGATGTATTTAGACTGATTGCCAGGCAGGACGTGGGATCTCTCACTGACTTGGCAGTAGACACTTCAGCTCTATTTGCTATTAGTGCTGTTTCTAATGCTCCTTATTTGCTAAGTTCTTAAGTTTGACAAGATCCACGCTTTATTTTCCAGTATTTATATGGTATTGAGCAAGTGTGTAAATCCATTCAAAGAGTAACCAAGGCCTACACCGCCCCCTTTTTTCTGCTTCGTCTTTGGTTAGTAGACTGGATGCTCGGAAACATGGAGAAATGGAAGTTTTGAGGGGTTTTCCTTTGGGGTGTGCTATCAGATAACAAGGTTATTTGTAACATGTTTAAACTTGCTAAATATGGTGGAATAGGGCCCTCTGCTTCCAAATTTGTCAGTGAGCGAAGAAAGAAATGACTACTTGAACTACAGTAGAGCTGTTACGATTTCTTCAGAAGAAATCCTAAGATTTAATGAAATGTAAGCATCCCTTTCTATGGTCTGACTTTAGGGTACTTGGCTAGCATAAAGCAGAAAACCTAACGCAGCAGCTAAATAATTGCTGCCACATCATCTAAGCACATCATTATCACTGCTGGATGAGATGAAAGGTATTTACAAATGAGAGTCTGCCAGGAGAACACAGTCAGCACAAGCTTGATCCAGCTCCAGCTGTAATCAATAGGAGCCTTCAACTAAACTAGAGCTTAAAGAAGAAACTAACTTCTTTTTGAAATGTATTACACTAAATTTTGCAAAATTAAACCTGGAGCTCATCAGAAGTGAGATGCAGAGGGATTCGGTGCCTAACAAAGCCCCTTGTTTTACTCCATGCATTGTTTGATGGTCATCAAAATTATACTTTCCACTCTGACAACTCAAGCCCACATTTTCTTTTCCTTCCTCCTTAAATCTCCCACTTTTATTTTCCTCCTGTTTTTCTTTCCCTATTCCTCTGGGTTCTGCCCTTCTAATTTTTCAAGGCAGAGAATGCGCCTTTGTTCGTGAAGAGCAAAGCGAGTTTATGGCACCCTATTCATTATATTTATGAATCATATCTAACTGAATTTTTCCCATAGCCCAAAGGTGGCTGTTTGCCCAAAGGCACTGCTCTCAGTGCCTGTATTTTCTATTTATAAGGTGTATTTTAGTTTACATCAGAAGCTGAGGGAAAGACTTCTGCTTGATATCACTTCTGCCAAATGAAACCCACAGAGAAGCTGTGGCCAAAGGAACTCTGTACAAAAGTTGTCTGGGCTCTGTAATTTTGTTCACGTGGGTGCATGGTAGTATACATTAGTTGCCAATAAAAACAATGTAAAATAGATACAGCACTGTGCAAATCTCGAGATGATCTTAAAATGTACAGAAGACAGGTAAGTGAGCACTGGGAGAGAAACCACACTTTGTCAAAACACAGTTTCGTGAGAAAATCAGCTTTTGCAAGATGGTCATGAAAGGACAAGAAGCTCCTCTGACAATCCCTTCTACTCCATGCAAGTTGATGAAATTCCTGAAAGAGTAGTTTACAACCGAATTAAAGAAAATTGTTGTTTTTGAAACTATTTGTGGTTGTGACAAAGTGTGGGCGCTCCCCAGAACATGTTAAGTAGGCAGCGTAGCCAAGGACACTGAGGAATTAACCATTTCCGTCCTCAAAGGGGTACACCAGTATTGGCAATTGCTCCGTGTCCAGCAAGTCTCTTGGCTCTGGGTCACTGGCAGGCACTGGAAAGCACCAGCAGCACAGAGCATAGTATGTGTGTCGAAGGAGATCTACTGTGGAACAATTGTTAGTACAGAGGCCCATCCAAGCCAGGCTTTTTGCCTCCAGAGACCTGCAGGAATAAATAGGAATTGGCTTTGTAGCTAACATGGGGAAGGGAAGGAACAGGCCCTGACGGATTCACGGGACGAGTTTTGTAATACTTTGAGGCATGAGATGTTTCTCTTGTTCCTGGCTCCGGCAAGAAAGATGAGTGGGAAGCTTTAGCCATCCTTCCTGAAAAGGTAGCATTGAGGCCCCTCCTTCTCTTCATCTTTTTTTGCAGAAGGTACTTTGCTTGGTTTTCAGTCTATTCCGTTCTCTTTTTAAAAGGCACAAGGTCCCAGATTTTGATTGTCTTGCAAATTGAGCGTATGAGCTAATTGCCAAGGCTATGTAGCCTGTCTGCATCTCGGCATTTCTGAGGGATGCCCAGAATGTTATCAGTACCTTGCTTGGCACGACTGTTTCATTGCCCAGTTGTTTCTAGCTCTAAGTAGACAGTCATAAATGTTTGATTAAAATCTAATCTATCCTTTCCATGACCATTGCAGAGGTTAACTAATGAGCACAAGCCTACAGGGGAACATAAGGGCCTCATATGCTGTTGAATACAGGCCAATATTGGTTGGTCAAAATAAATTTTGCTCATAAATTCTTGCAGGATGGGAGAAGAGATTTCTCAATTTAGACTTCCATCAAAGCTATTGGAAAAAGCTGTCAATCATACTCAAGGTTTTCACAGATGTCTTGCTGCCTCAAATGCCTTCCAGATGGACTTAATTCTTATATGATTGATTGGCCACTCAGCTTTGCAGCTGTGCACTTCGGGGAAAGTCCATGCCATGCTCACTCATCTGCTGGATGGCAAAAAAACAGGACTAGTGGCTCTTTCTTCATGAAGTGCTATCTTCCAGTAGCTGATGAGACAAGAGATGAACTGACAGAAGATGAATCTAGGGGAGACTAATTATGTCAAAGTAATTAATGCCAAGAGCAAAGAATAGAACTAAAAGGTAAAGCAAGGAGATATGGCCCTAAGTATTAGTGAAATGGTCTATTTATAATGGAGGAAAAGTAAACATCTACAAGCACATTAAACTCTTACCAATAGAATAAGGGGGAGAATCGCTTAAAATTCTGAAGTGTTTTAAAATAAGTTTTTAAATAATTTTACCAATCCTATTACTTATGCTACTATGATTTTTCTTAGCTTGAATAACCCAAACCACTGTTTGCAACACTAAGCCTTCTCCTAGGCTAATCAACTTCAAATTTATTGTGTAAGCTTAAGAGGTCTAACATGGTACTTGTATTTCTCTGTGATGTTAACTTACAGAAGCCCTTGTCGTGGACAAGAATTCCACTGTTCTGCTGATATGCAAACTCTGAACCAAAAGACAGTGCCACTTTCAAACAACCTACAGTCTGAGAGAGGAGAGAGTGGAGGATTTCAAAGGATAGCAAGAACCAGTCTAGTAGGTAATGATATTTGTGGCCTGTAAAGATTTTTAAAAGCTTTTGCAGAATACAAGATTTCCAGATAGGGACTACTGAAGAGGCGGGGAAGTTTGTTAACAGACTGTAAACATGTAGGCTTAAGGAGCTGGAAAACTCTGTATATAGCACCTAACCTTCTCCATTGATTTAGAGGCTGGTTTTAATTAATCAGATGCTGCTAATAAATATGCAAAAGACTAGTGGAAGACCAATGACAAGATTGGTTTCTAGCAGTTAGCTGAACATGCTCTGTAGCTAGATCTGTATCTAAACTTAGTTAGGATCTAACAGGCTATTAGTATGCTTTGGAGATTTCATGGACAGGCAAAAAGATCAATATGAAAGAAAAGAAATAGAATGTCTCAGATAATAACAGGATAGGATCTTCTGAACTGATTTTCAAAGTTTCAAAAACACCTCAGAGAAATGAAACCTAAGGCATAAAAGTTCTTGTATCCTATTATTTTTCAAAAGGACTGGGAAGTGTTCAGTGTGTTTTAGGATCAAGTCCAAATGATTTTTTAAGGAGTTAGGTCTCATTTTCAATGAAAGGAAAATAAAAAGGAAGCAAAGCATAATAGATAAGTAACGGCTGAATACATATTAAAAGCAGAAATCTTTTCAAAGCAAAGAACAATGACCTCTTATCTACAGAACATTTCAGTAAATAAGTTAATTCTGCATATTGACCTAAAACTCTTGGGCTTGATTTATTATTACTCTTATTTGTGCAGTAATTTGTACCCCATAAGGCTTCATACTTATTACGTGTGCTTGCCTGAAACGTCCAGTTGTAGAGAGCAAAACCTCTTAAGCCAGAAAATGAATGTGAGAAGTTCACGGAAAGAACTGTGACCATACAGCTATGTGTCATTCTGTCCCAAACCAGTCGTGCCTGCTGCATCATTCTGCTCCTCATGATGAAGAAAATGTATCTGATTTTCAGATCATAACAATTTTGCAATTCAATTTCTAGAATGGATAAGATGGAGGAGATGATTATTTTAGGTCAAGCCAGGCATCACTTCCTACAGAAGTGGCATGAAGTAAAAGTGACAATATTTTTTCATCTGACACTGTATACTGTTCACAATCCTATTTAGAGTCACCATAAATCATAAACTGTAAAGTATCTAGTTTCCTAAAGGAGCAGCTTTATTTCATTAACATTTTGAAACTCACGTTGCAATGTTGCTAATTGTACAGTAATTTATCCAGGATCACAGTGTGAATTGCTGTTTCCAGTCAGTTTTTGGCACTTGTTGCCAGTTTGAGTAAAGAAAAGAGGAAGAGAGAATAAAGAATTAAGTAGACACAAAAATGACGTGGAGAGTATCTAAAAGGGACAGCACTGCTAGATGTGAGACGAGCTGGGATACTCAGCAGAATTATCTGAAAACCATGCCCCAGCAATGTAACTGCAAGCTGAGTAAACAGCACCATTCCTGCAGATCCAAGGCTACTCCCTCCTATACTTTCAAGCATTTCCTACCCACCCATGAATAGGGATCGGTCTGTGCTTGGTGTCGCAGGCTTGCTCTGGCAAGTTTTTTAGTTAGGGTTTTTAAAATAAAAGGTCCTAGCAACAAGGTGAAGGACTAATTCAGGGCAGCATTCCTATTCAGGACAGCATTAAGTAACTGGGTAAATCTAGGCATGTGCAAAGATGTCACTGAAATTGCTGGGATCCAAGCATGTGTTTCAAATGCTGCAGCACAGCTAAATGTGTCTTAATATGATATCTCAAAGTATAAGTAGTGGTTTTGTTAAAATCAGTCTTGATATACTTTTGGTACTTTAAGAAGTTTGGTGGGCACTAGCTTTGAATAAATCTTTGCGTTTATTCAGAGCTTTGCATGCTAAGTAGCATGGACACTCATCAGTGAAACTGTACATTTTTTTTTCTGTTTGACACATTGATATTCCCTTTTTCTTTTTTCTTTAATAATCTGAAACTGAAAAAGCTGCAGAGATTCACTTGTAGCAAGAGCTGGGCCATGGGAAGCTGGGAACTGGGGGTTGGTCTCTTCACCCCAGTAACAAGCGATAGGATGAGAGGAAATGGCCTCAAGCTGCGCCAGGGTAAGTTTAGGTTAGATATTAGGAAAAACTTCTTTACTGAAGGAGTAGTCAGGCACTGGAACAGGTTGCCCAGGGAAGTGGTTGAGTCCCCATCCCTGGAGGTATTTAAAAGATGGGTAGATGCAGTGCTTGAGGACATGGTTTAGTGGTGGGCTTGGCGGTGGTAGGTTAACGGTTGGACCTGATGATCCTAAGGGTCTTTTCCAACCTTAACAATTCTATGATTCTGTGATTCTATGAACGACATTCAGCTTCTCACTAGCTAGTCTGGTTTCTGTGAAAATGTTTGTGCTACTCAGGGCTGTCCCAGAATGGTGTTACTTTCCCTTATGGAAAGCACTTCCTCACCTTTGCCCTTTGTAAGGAAACAAACCAGTCTTTCCCATAAATACAGCACAGGTTTATAAAACTTTCAGTTCTGAAAAGTACAGTAGGAAATAGTCTTAGTGGCAGGTAAAACCCAAGACGGTATATTTTTTAATTTTGTTGAAGAAAATGGAGTAAAGAAGGAATGCAAGCCAAATGTTTAAAAGTATGAAGATGGAAGGCTTTTGCTGCACCTGTGCATACAGTGCCTTCCAGAAGGAAACTGTCACTGGTGACTGATACCCTCTCTGTGCTACAGCCAAATGAAATAATAAATAATTCAAAATAGTTTGATAAATAAAACTGAGGGACCAATGCAAATGAGCTTGAAAAATGATGGGGGGGGGGGGAAGAGAAGGTCTGCATCTCTAGCATATCTCTTTTGTCTATCAGTCTTGGGTGAATCGAAAGGAGGGGTTCTGACTGGATATAAGGACAAGCCTCTTTCACCATTAGGGCAGTCAAGAAGTGGAACAGGTTGCCTGGAAAGGCTGTGCACTCTCCATCTGCAGGGGTTTTCAAGACCTGACTGGATAAACCTCCCTGGTCTAAGGGTCTGATGAACCTGGTCTGATCTCGGAGCTGACCCTGCTTTGAGCGGGACGTTGGACTAGAGACCTCCTGAGCTCCCTTCTCACCTGAATCATTCTCTGATGCTGTAAATATACTCTAAGCTATTAACCAGAATGGAGAACTGTACTACCTTTCCTCTGACTTCTTACAGATAATGTTCTTCAGGCACTAGTTGAGTCAAGTGAGGTTTCTGATGAAAACATTTATGGAGGCTGAGTCACAAAACTTTTTTTTTATGCAACCTAAGCACTGAACTAAATAAATTCAGGACAGCTGTGAACTGAGAGGAGAAGAAAAACTGTAAGGAAGCCATTTGGTCATCACTGGGCTAAATTGTGAAATTAGTGCTAAGAATAGTTAACAATGGGACATAAGCATTTAATTTTTCAAATTAAGGACAAATGATAGGAATGGAAAAACCTGCATATTATCATTCCAGTTTTTAAGGGCTGTTGTCTACCCAGCCCATCCCAACTGCATCCCAATGGGACAGTAATGCTGTCTTGAATCTGAATTTGTGTGACAGAGACGGTTCTGTAAGTTCATGCCATAAAGCTGGAGCGCGTGTCAGCTGGTGCATTGCGTGAGCCTCTGCGGTGTTCTGCAAAGACGGTCTTGGGCTGATCCAGGCAGATCCCATGGCTGTCCCGCTTGGAATGTTACAGTCAAATTAACAAACATTTTTGTGTCGCCTTTTTGCTATTTTTCATATTTTTAGACACTTAGGATCGTTCTTTCTGGCTGAACCCCCTCAGTGGCCATTCAGTCTGTGAAAATCCCAATTGGTCCCTTTGGTCTCTTTAATATTTTGCTTTCAGCCTAATGATCGTAGCTGTCGTAGGAGTGTGACTCCACCCTGAGGACAAGGCGCTGTGAAATGGCTCCTTAGCCCCTGTTTGGTCACAGATGAGGCATGTGTATGGAGCCCCCGGGGCTCCCGCAGCATCTACGAGCCAGAATTTGCTGAGGCCAGTTTTTGGCTAGGTTGGACATGACAGATGCAAAGAATGATATAAGCCGCTGCTGCTTTTGTCCCAAATACAACACTAAACACAGCACTAGTGTTGTGTGAAGTGTGTGCTTGTTAAGGTATGCAAGCGCACGCACCGCTAAGCTGTTCGGGGCAGGACAGCCTTCCTTCTACATGCATATGGTGTCCAGAAGAATGGAGCCTAAGTAAGGCCCCTGCACGCTGTGGCAGTAAAAATGATGTCACTGAATTTCAGTATTGCATGCTTTTCCCCACAATAACAAACCGTGATTCCTATGATGAAAACGTTCTGATACTAATACCTGATTTCTTTTCGATTTAGAAATGTTTTAAATTGCATATGACAGCTAATGCTCAGATCAGATTATTTATACATCACGATTCTGTCAGAATTACAGAAATTTTTGTCTGAGTTTCCCAATGGTTTTAATTTTCAACAGAATTACACTGGTTTGCCCTCTTAAAAAAAAGTCTCAACCTTCTGCAGCTTGTGGGGCAGGGAATGGTTCCATTATGATACTGAACATCTGATGCCCACCAGACTGATTAATCAAAGCTCTGGGGAACGGGCTTTATGCTCAAGCCACAGGTAGCAGCCACCAAATGCAGGAAGATGGAAAATTTAACACACTGTTTTCTCATATTAGGCATGAGATACCTCAGAAGGGTATAGGTATTGCCAACCTACTTTCTAACAATTAACTTCATCCTGACATTCTTTAATAATTAAAGATTGCCTTAAACATAGAAATTAGGTTTGTTACCCCTTTCACAACTTGTTCTTTTGTAACTTCTGGTCTCACTGTATAAAATGGCCAGACCTTTGTTTAAGTTCTTAAATTGTCGGCCTCACTCATCTCCAATTAGCAGCGAGTTCAGGAAGCGTTTCCTTTTTGGGGTCCTCTGACTATACCACCTTTCAGCATCACAAATGAAGTTTTGAATTGCTGTGTTTCAAAGTGCGAAACAGCAGTTCCAAGTCTGCTTTCTCCAACCCCTTCATTTTTTTTCTGTATGGTTTTGCCACGCTCATCTCTTTCTCAGTTGTTAAAATCTCTCCTCATCCCCTAACTGTTGCTTTCTCTTGCTGTGAGCTGCTCTTATTTTGCAATGCTCCCCTTGAAACGGGCTGAGCAGTATTGCAAACGGCCGCACTCCTTACGAGCTGTTTGATAGGTAAGAAAATCAAGCAAGTGAACTGTTTCTGCATCAGGAACAGCCACTCGCATAGCTCCGGCTTCTCTGCTCGCCGGGGAATCCCCCAGGAAGCTTTCAGGAGGGTGGAGAAAGCGGAGACAAGATCAAGACTAGTGCTCTAAAGCTGTGCTTAGGGGGAGAGGCTGAGGGTGTTCGAGGGTGTTGCTGGGTGGATCTCCTTGGCTAGTTTCTGGTTTTGGCTTTAGTACATGGCTGTGCTTTCAATTTATTTCAAAGGTGCCTGGAGCCTTATAAATCTGCATACATAGTAAGGAAGAGATTCTCTTAACGGTGAATACTGAAATTTGAGTGTAATCATAATGGAGAGAACATTTTGATTTGAATACATAACGAAGCAACCTTTTTATAAAGATGTCTTCTAGAAATGGAGAATTTTCCCTTTTATAGGCATATAGAGCCTTCTGATAAGAGGAATACTTTATCTTGGAACACAAAAAAATAGCAGCCCCCTCCCCAAAATAATAATTTGCTACGTGCTGAATAACAGGCTAGAATTTATGAATGCATTTTCTGGATTGTTTAAATAATGGTCAAACGGTGTTTATGATGGGGGAAAAACTGGTGGTTTTCTCCTGCACCCAACTTTTGCAGTGCGCGAGCCATATCAGGAGGATGGTTATAACTCTCTTCCAACTCAGGCTCATTTGAGCTGTAATGCTCTCCTGCTTCTGCAAGCCCAGGAGGTGCTCAACCAGTACAATCTTGCTGACTTAAGACTGTCACTTTTATCTGCTTGCGCGGTGTCCTCTGCACTGGGTAAAAAATACTGGGCCTAGAAGTGTTGGCAATATCTTTACTTAGGGTCTTGCAACTGCCTTGAACTTCTTTTCTGCTCAAGTAACACACAGAGTGAGCTGGAAAGAAAATCTGTCTTAAGACAGGTAAGACTGAGGAAGATCTAGATGTGGAGTAAATGCAAGCAGAATGACTTCAGATAAGAATGTGTTTTTTCTTTACCCCTGGGAAATGGGAATGACTCTTGGATTCTCACACTTTCCTGATTCAGTCTCCAACAACTGCTGGGAGGAATACAGTAAGGTATCTGCCACAGCCTACGGGGGCAGATGTGTGGGTGCTCCAAAGCATCGCTTATTCCTGATGCGACTATGCACTAAATACAATGCTGCCTATTGAAATATTACTGCTTTTAGCTAGCCCCAAGTGTGGCAGCCAATACATTATCCGGTTCACCTTTATCATCTAAAAGCTATGGAGAGAACTTGTTCCTGATAAGAAAGACCCTTGAAAACAAATTCATCTACTGAGAAAGTGCTTTAAATACTACGAGATATAAAAGTACAAGTAAGACCTGGTAACACACGTGCAAAATAAAATGGTTTCAGAATTGATGTGGAACTTGGTAACTATTTTTTTTTAAGGCACTTGACAAAGATATCTATTCCTTGAAATGATGCTATGTTTATCAACTTAGATGAACCTTCTCCAAATACTGAACTGTTTGTTGCTTCTAGATGCGTATCTAATTCCAGCTCTTTTCTAATGCAGCCCAGATATCCAAAATTCTCCACTGAGTATGTCTAGACAAGAAAGAGATTGCTTTTTCCATTCTTCTGATAAGCTAGGTCAAGTCAGCTGAAATCACACTTAAATTTCTGCCCCCTTTGCCATGTTTTATTCCTTTCCTCTGTGCAAGTCTGCTATTATATGTTAACTTATTGGCAACCTCTTTAAAACCATACAGAAAATTATTAACCTGTCGAAAGTCCTTGCATTTTCCAATTCTAACTATTTCTGTTAGAACAGGCAGCTGGTACACTATTGATAATGATTTCTTTTTAAATTGTTAATGCTAAGAAATATGCAGTAATTGATTATCCATATTACTGTTTTTCTGGCATCATGGTATTTTTTCATCCCATAAGATGTCTTGTCTTTTTCCCCTGGATTTAACTCTTGTGAATTTTAATTATTGAAAAACAAACTTCTAAATCTTCATATAAACACCAGTTTTACACAGTAATCTGATTTATCAGATTTATTTTTGCTTTTGGTGCAAGTTACAGCTGGTAGTGGAATTTAGGTGTCAATAGTATCAAAGTAGATGAGATGATTATTTACTCAGAGCAGAAGGCTACTTCTCCTTTATAAACACCATCTTTTTGGAAGAAAAGATTAATGGGTAGACAGCGACCAATTACTCTGAAAACTCAGGCTGAATATTTTACTGGTGCTGATGGACAAAAAACAGTCCTGAAGCCATTTGAGCCTGAAACTTTAAAATCGCCATACTCCCTGTTGCTTTTGCTGTCTATTGAGGTTTGACTGCACACATTGTGACCAGTTACCTGTTAACAGAAATCCCACCCATGCAGGCATAGGCGTATCAAAATCCTTGAACGAGTTCTGTTTGTACTCAGGAAACTACATAGAACATCTGTTCAGGCACGGACTAAACATGCTCAAGTGCAATGTCAGATTTGCTTATATCATATCATACCGGGTCATGCAACAGAATCGAAGCTTACTCCAGACTAAATTCAGCTTGTAAAAGAAAGCTCAGCCATGTCTTTTTTTCAGATCTGTTTTAAATAGGCTTAAATGATGCCTGGCTATGTCTGCCCAAAGGCATCAGTTTTTGTAATCAGGAGTTGTTAAAGACAGATTCAGAGCTTCCCAAAGTAAACATCTCTTCCCAGGAGATACACCTTCATACACTGAATCCTTTATCATCCTATTTAAGAATCGTACTTATTTCTGTGGTTAGCCATCTCATGGTCAGCACCACTATCCCTGACCAAACAAGTACTATTTTTCCCACCCCCTGAAAACTAGTGTTTTGATAGTAAGAAATGAAAATAACAAAGCTGTGTTAAAAACAAAAACAAACAAAAAAACCCCAAACCAAAACCCAAAAAACAACCAACCAAAAAAAAAAACCCAAACAAAAAGCAAACCCCACCTTCTAACTGCAGAATAGTTACAGGGCATTTTTCAGTTAGGCGAAGTGACTTATTTAAGGTATTCAGTAACAGCAACAGATAAGGGTCTACTGAATATCTAGTTCTAAAAATGCCTAATTAAGAGATTGGGAGACATTATGCCAGAAAAGGTATCATTCATTTCTGGGCCTCGAACTTTTTCTTAGCACTGTAGCTTACAAAAGTGTGTGTAACATATGTTGTTTTCTTAGTAACTTTTTCCAGCTTCAGAGCTACAGGTTTTACCATGTAATTATACATAACAAAAACTAATCATTTCTCCACTATACTTACAACAGAACCAACTTTTAACATGATTTCAGATCAACAAATAAAACAAATGTGAATGAGCATAAAAGGTATTTTATAATAACTACATGTATACTAAACTACTTCATAGATTTGTAATTTGCAAATCCCTCCTATATTTTTATTAAAGTTAAAATGTAAACGAAAGAAGGTACAAGCAGGATTCTTGTGCATTTAATATGTTCTTTCAGGTTTAATTTTGCTGTATATTGTATTATGGCAAATAGCTTTTTCTCCAAAACTATTGCTTTCTGGCTGCTATAAAAATGAAACATAGCAAATTAAAGTTTAAAAAAGATATAATCTTTGTGAAATATCATGCTTTTAACTATGAACCTTACATGGCTGATTACCTGTTCCATATATTCTTGTCACACACAGAGAGAAGAGATCTTACAAGCCAAGTTCAGATCTTTCCATCTTGTGGATAGAAGCAACTGAACTTTATGACAGGTATGTGGCAAATTTCCCTTTGATAAGAACCCTTCAGTCGAAAGGATGCTTAAATCTTGTATGAAGTATTATAGAACATGCATAAATGATGATAGTCCAGAAAAAATAGCTCAAAAAGCATCACAGAGGGGAAATGAGAATAAATATTCTTGAAGTACAATGAAAGGAGATGGCCAAACTCATCTTATGTGAAACCCACGAACAAAAAGTAAAAGCTCTTACTCAGTTAACACACGCACACAGGACAAAGGGGATGCCATGACAGAGTGCTGTACAAGGATAGCTGACTATACCACAAAATATCCAGAATGTTTAAGATGCAACCTGGCAAGGTGAAACTCAAAAATTACTCTCTCATTGTAGTTTCCATCAGACCAAAAATATGTCACTAGCATGGTCCTATAACACTATGTTCTCACTGTCCTCGATGATAGGAAAATGGCAAAATAGCAAGCCTAAACAACATACTGAATTAATTCAAGTAATGGTGGAGCCTGGTTTGCTTGGCTATAGCGCAGTAGATATTTTGCCTTAGTAAAGGATATGCAAAGGAACGGAGGCATCACTAGGTGGTACAGTGAAGAATCAAACAGACTACTTCTGTGTTTGCGGGAAGTCCTTTAGGACTATTTTGGCACACACAGAAAGGCAAATACAAACAGCAGCTATCATCTTCCTTTGCCAGCATGAAAAAAAATGAAGAAAATCACTTGGAAAGAGAATAAAATAAGAAAAATAACAGTTCTGCACTTCAGCTCTTGAACTGGTTTTCCAGCTTGCTAAATTAGCATCCCATCGTTAGAGGTGCTCAAGAAATATCTTGGACCTTTAAAAAGTCCTGTGTGTCTGTAATGCTGAGATCCTTTAGAGATGATGTAGGGTTAGAAGAGGTGACTTGGTAACCCAAACTTCAAAAAAGAAAACAGAACACAGGCAAGAGCATTTCCATTATATACTAAGTAATCTGAAGCAGGAATCAGGTTGGAAAACAGAGGAAAAAAGTGGTGGTTGAGAGAAAATTACCTTGACAAAGAATTGGGGGAACACACAACCTTTCTCAGCAGACTGAAGAACTAAAGGCTAGAGAATGCAGTAGTCTGAGATGAAATAACCACAGACCCGCTCAAAGCACACACATTGAGAACATTGCTATAATTCTTTCATGAAAGTATGGGAGAAGTAACCTATCCACAAAGGGGCAATGGTACCACTATAAAATTATCCAAGAAGGGTGCTAAATGTAGCTGCCAGGATGCTCTCGCGCTGCTGATACTGCTAGCGAAACTTTCTGTATCACTGGAACTCTGTAGACCGCAATTCATTGACAGCAGGTATTGAAACAGGGAACAAAAGCCAGCCCGTGCTCCCACAAATCGTGTGTTATGCTATCTGATGCTACTGAATGCAACAGATGATTCTGTCATTCCTTGTAGGGTTTACTGACTTTTAGGATGCTTGTGTCCCAGTGCTTGCAACAGATAAGAGGGAATTCCTTGAAGAGATAAATAAATACTCTGTGCCTCTTAATGGGGCGCCAAGTATACTGGGATGCCCAGTCAGGATCAGACATAAGCACATTCTTCCCCTTCGCTATCTGGTGTTATTCCTGATGGCATTACAAAAAAGACCTCCAGCTTGGAGAGTGAAATGCTGAAGGAGGACAGATGGCTGAAGGTTTGGACTTTCTTCAGGCCATGTGCCTTCTGAATACGTTTGCTATGTTTTGTCTGTCAAAACATTAGCCTCCTCAGAGCTACTAAGCAAACAGGCTTTACAATCAACAAATCAAACCCGAAAGTATGACAGTCAATGTGACTACTGTATGATCCCATTTTTCTTGAATAAGTAACCATGAGAACTGCTAATGAGTTTACTTAAACTTGAGGTTTAGTGCTTGCCTGCGTAATCACAATTCAGGAAGCTAAGGTAAATACAACTTTCGGAAGCTTGCCTGAATCTAGGACACTTAGCGTGATTAGCATATGGTATGAATCTTTAGCTGCAATGTACTGAGCATATTCCTGCAGGGGTCAGAATAATGGAAAAGCAGTAAGTAACTAAAGGAAGTAAAGCAGCTGCTAGTATTTATGCTTGTGATGGATGTTCACAGTAAAATGGTCAGACAGAACAGAGGATATCTATCCAAGGTCTTGACATGACACTCACAGCTGTGCAAATAGCACAGATGGGAAGATGATTCAGAGTGGCCAAATTTTGAAAATGCCCAAAAACAGGCCCTCAGGCCCTCAAAACAAGATGGTTTTTTGTGACCTCCCCTCTGGTCCCTCAAGGCTATTAAAGAGATGCTCCAGAAAGGGCTCTTTGCAGCAAAACGCAGTGGTTTCACAGATTAACAGCTTGAACAATTGGTTCAGGATGGGCTGATGAAAGATGATCTCTGCATGACGTACCCAAATGTACAAGAAATTAATTGGCGTCTATGAACACTCGGTACAAAGAGCTGTGAAAATGTCAGCTTGTATCCTTCTGTGGATTCCCTTAGACCTGCAAAATTCCTACGGCTTTTCCAAGTAATTAGTATTCAAATGGCACGTGTAACCAGGTCAGTCTCTTAGGGTGGCTACTGCTGGCAACAAGTATTCCCTGCTTGCTGAAGCACTGCACAAACATATGTGCATAGGAACCATGCCTGAGTAAGCACTTTGAACTAATGGTATCCTAAACCAGATAACCAGACCTTATTTTTCTTACCACAGCCTCTTTCTTCATCCTTTCCTCAAACTAAACAGGTCTTATGTTGTTGAGAGGAACAACTCTGAAACTAAACTTGTCACAACTCAGGCTCTTTTCAAAGTAGTCCTGAAAGCGTTACTCCTTAAATGCAAGAAGTGGTGGGAAAACTTGGGATGCTGCACTCTTCTAACTACAGGCAATATTTTACAAAAGGCTCCCCAAAATGTTTTGGGAGCCAGCCTAAGAAACTAGTATAGGTGTATTTTAGGTTATGTCTACATTAGCAAATAGTGTGGACCCATAGGAGCAGATCAGAGGTTGGTGCAATGTCCCAGTACATGCATTTCTGAGGGTCTTGGGGCTCACTCTAGTCTGGACCTGGAGCCTGAACGCTCGTTAGCGGTTGTGGTGTATTAGTGGCACTCCTGCAGTGCACTTCAGGTTTAGTTTCATCTGAATGGGACCTGGTTTGCATGTTCCAAGACTGCCCGGTGAGGCCAATCAAATCGTGTTAAGTGGAGCTCATTAGGAGGGGCATTTCAGAAGTGCAGCCTGTACCCCAGCCAAAATGTCGATGAGGAGCACCCTGCCAGAGGCACGCCCAGACTCTCCAACCTGAACCAGCTCTGAAAGGGCCAGGCTGAGTGCACCTGCACTTATCCAATTTTTAATTTACGTCCTTCATATGCTAGTTCCATATCCCTGATGTATACACATATGTATATAATATAAAGCAATTTCTGTATGGAAAACAAAACATCATGAACTGCTCCCCCTTGTCCTTCTCTCCTTAAAAAAAAAGAATTTAAGCTTATTTAACTTATTTATACTTGGTTAACTTCTCGAGGTAAAAGCCTAGATTGAGCATGGTAAGTTACTTTGAAAAGTACTGGAAAATTAAACAAACCCTCCCCCCTAACCCCTACCAATGAAGAGATCCCTAAAATGATTTTGCAGGGGAAAAATAACCACAGCACAGAAAACAAGTTAATTCCTTTCCTCCCCCCCAGAGAAGGAAAAAGCAACCAACATCCACCAAGTTTAGGCAGAACTGTTACGAAAATGTCTCTTTTTCCATACAAGAAAGTGTCGATATCTTTTGTTAAAACCTCCCTCCTCCCTGTATTTTACAGTCATGGTAGCATGAAGGGTTATAAGGAGACTAGAGAAATATAGGAAGCTAAGCTAGCTGAAGAGCAAAGAAGTTTGCTTACTTTATTGCTTGTATTGCCAGCATGATCGAAAGGCAAGAAATAAATTCTTTTCCCTTCTCAAGTTTACAGGTTATTTGGTACCTTTGGTCCTTTTTTCATTCAAGTGTCATTAACATTCTAGGAGAAGCTAGTAGTTTCTTGCAGACTAGATTTGACAAAATTGAATTAATTGGGTGATTTTCTTTTGACTTCAATAGGAGCAGACGCAAATCACAGAGAGCCTAACACCACAGTAGAAATACAATTCAGTCTTGTATGCAGGCAACAGAGTGCAGCTATTTATGTTTTTTATCAGGCAAAATCATAGAATCATAGAATTGTTAAGGTTGGAAAAGACCCTTAAGATCATCAGGTCCAATCGTTAACCTACCACCGCCAAGTCCGCCATTAAACCATGTCCTCAAGCACTGCATCTACCTGTCTTTTAAATCCCTCCAGGAGGTATTTAATGTCTGTGAATATTGGCTAACTCAGTCATTTGCTTAAAAATATTTCTTTGTTTTTTGCTCTTCCCAATTTGTGTGATACTCCCACAATGACAGGTCAGAACACTGAGTGGCTTCCTGAAAGTGCTGGCAGGTGCCACATATGGGACTCTACCTTCGTGACCAGTTCAGCAGCCCTTTGAGTTAAAGGCAAATTTAGAAGTGACAGTGAAGTGGGAACTGACTATACAGAGATGGGGAGAGGGGGGATTAGTTAAGGTCATAAACTCAGAATTTAAGAGACAGTTAAACTGTTTGAAGTTGAAGCACAAAATGCAGTGCTCTGTACATCTGCTACAGAAGAGATCTTCTTCCAGAATAACTTCCCCTCATCTTTTCATCAGTTTTGGGGATTCCTGGCACTTACTGCTTGTGTACAGTATCTTAAGAATTTCCCAGGAAACGTTTGCTACCCGCACTTCTAACATCAACACAGTTATACAAAACCATGTTTCTGATCACTAGTAGTTATAAAAATGATGCATATCATAGGCAACTGCAGTCATTTCTGCGGAGCTGTCTTCTGCAAGGCAGTGTGGTTTGCTATCAACCTGCCATCTGTGCTATGCATGTGCTACATGGTCTCTAATAAATAACAGCATGCATTGCAGACAGAAAACTCTCAACACTGATAAATATCGTAGTTGTCACTTGGTTTCTTCAGGTCAGAAGTTAAGAAGGTATTAAGTATCTTTTGTAACTCGGGCATATGGCCATGTTTTGGTAGATTAAGTGCAGAGAATCATGCGCCTCTCTGAATGTTTCTCATTCCTGTCAATAGAAATAGGATCTGGCCACGCTGCATCATGCTTTACCCAACGATGAGGCTCGGCACATCACTGAAGCCTCTTAAAGCCCAACAGGACTAGTGTCATTTATGTGTGTTTGTTCCAAACACAGAAACCAACATGAGTGTGTTTGGTGTATCATACCTTCACTATTCAATGTTTAAAAAGGGAGTGGACATTTGTATTAAAACAGAAGGCCCCTATACTCTAGCATGATGTCAGTAATACAGCTCCTCAGAGCATGTTATTGTTTTAAGCAGAGGTCTCCACACTTTCACATTGGTTATAAAATACTTAGTGCTGCTGGACTGGAAGGAAAATGTCATACATCTGCAAACAATTAGAAGGAGCTGGACTTCATATTTGATTTACTAAACAATAAAACAAGCTTAAGTGTGACTATATGTGTAAGTTACACTCCCTAGGAGCCTCAAGCAGTTATCATAGCAAAGTCTTTTAACCATAATTAAATAAATCCACAGTGGGACCATTGCTGATCAAGATTATCTTTTATAAGATATTTTCAGCAGTGAAAAGCATGAAGATCATGAAGTTGAACGCATGCTTTAAGTGCTCCAAAAGTCTTTTATCCTTTCTTTCAAGCACACTGTCCGTTACCCTTTTTCCAGCTGGAATTCATTCAGTACAATACATTTCAACTTTTAAACAGTAATATTTCCATGCTTTCTGCATTTAGATTGAAGTTTTGGCATGAGGAAATTAGTAGTGAAACTCTGATTCAGTCAAGCCCAGGATTTCACCATAGTTTGTGTGTCTGCTAGTTAAAAAGTTCTGGTACTATAACAACAGTTAGTTGTTGTTATAAATTTACCAAAGATTTGTGAATTGAATATAAATATTTAGTTGCAAGTTTCAGGAAGCCAGAGCATGGAGTGAAATAATAGTACTGTCTCACCACCAGTCTTCTCTTCAACAAAACAAAAAACCTCAACCAGTTGTCAGTCTCTCGGTTAACCTTAACTCTCAACCTTTATTTGGAATATAAGGGATTGGTACTACCTGCTGTTAAACTTTCCTATGCTATCCCTGATTTAGACATCTAAAGCCATTGTAGCAGAAGTGATGTTCGTGTTTGGAAATTTTCTAGCATCACTTGCATTTTTTATTGAACAAAAATGTTGTTACACGTTAAAAGTCGAAGCATTTTATTGCAATTCACCAGCAAAGATGAGTGCCAGCCACAGTAACGCAGCATCACCTGAAGGAGGGAGTGCCAGATCAAACACAGGAGTCTGGTATTCTGTTCCTGGTTCTGCTGCTAAATTGCTGAGTTAAACTAAGGAAAAAAACCATTTGCCATCTGTGGCGTTGATTTTCCTTTGCTAACCCTAAGTGTGCGCTCAGGGTTAAGGGGATCATGGTATTGACCTCCTGCTGTAGGTTCTTTACTTGATGTTCTTGACTTAAAGTGACAGAAATGTTGAACATTAGCAGATAAGCCAGAAATGCAACTCGGGCTTTGCCTACAAAAATAACTTATCCAGCCTTCATGATGATTACTATGCTTCAGAATGACAGGGAATTTACTTACTGGTGATAAATAATGTTCTGTATACATGAATACCAGAGAGAAAGGAACTACCACTGTATATTACAGCTTGCCCTGATTATAGCCACTCAAGTACTATTTTATATGATTATACTGTTATAGGCCACAGAGTGGAAAAGATGAACCGTGGGGTCAAGTTTTGCCCTCTGTTTGCACGGGTATCCCAAAATGTGCTTGAAAACCAAGTTTATGAACAAGGAGTAGAATATATTTTTATGAAAGAAAACAAAACAGTGGATGAAACATTTGTTACTTCAGCAAGTATAAGAGTAAACTATTTATATAAAATAATAAATGAAACGGCCTTAGTTTACAGTAGTGCTTGTGAGTCTGGTTCCTGAATGCATACAATTAACATTGCTAATACCCTGAGAATTTTGGCACTGTGTGTGGTGTATGTACACTCAGATGAAAGCTCTTCATTGCCATAGTTTCAGAGACTGGCTAGACTATGACTGGAAGTAAGCTGGCAGGGTCTGCGTAGAACTACTTCCCTAGAGATCAGAAGAGCACAAGCTGTTCAGATGCTTGGTTCCTACTGCTTCACCATACATACTAAAACCACTGTATTCTTCTGCATTACAATCCGGCCTAAGCGAAAGTTCATATGGTGGTTAATTTTTCTTCCATTCAGCATTCGCTTACTGAAAAATACATCGTTTTACAAACCTTTAGAAATCATCTATAATATGACTTGCTATGTTGCCCGCTTTTTTCAAAGCACTGCCTCTCCTGGACATACTTAATACAATACAAAATGTTTCACTCAAGTTGCTTACTTGCATTAAGGGTTTGGTTTTTTTTTTTGAGGATCTACAGATAACAGAATTAATTCTACTTGTTAGCCTGAAATAGGTGGAACAGACTGTAAGGCTGCAACAAACTGCAAGTTCTGTTACCTTGAACAATACCAACATGCATGTATTTTATTTATGTATCTTAAGGAAGCGTGCACATGTCCAGTTTAATGGTGCAACAATATATACTGTTAAATACAAGAGTTCTAGGCTGTCATTTTCCAGGCATTACATTTGTTATCACATACACTCCAATTAGACTGAAAGTAAAACATAGGGCAGCTTGCTTACCTTGGCACACATTGTGATCGCTTTGCTCATACCCAGCTGCACACTGAATTTGATGCGTTGGGTTTGGAGGGGCACGGTGAGGATCAGCTGGAGTCCGTCGAATGACGTTGTTTCGACCACTAGTGGATTCAGCTGCTGCTTCTTCTCGCTCATTTACAATAATTTGTGCTGTTCTAGGTAGACAGAGGTATCCTCCATAGTGGTTAACACATTTCATCCCACCTTTACATGCATCTGGGACTATTTCACATTCATCAATATCTGTGGTTAGCAACGACACAAGTCATGCTTTTAACAGTCGAACCTTCTGCAACAGCCATTAATACAAATAACACAATGAGACATGCAAGCACACCTCCCTGTCCAGAACAGGGGTGTGAAATGACTTAAAGAATACCAATGGCAAGTCTGTCTTTGAAAATTATTTACTGTACCTTTGCACCGTTGCCTAACAGGATCCCATTCATAGCCATCTGTGCATTGCTGTAGAGAAAAAAAAAATTAGGCTACTCAGGATTTTTTATTTTGGAAAAATAATCAAGCATATTTCAATGAACTCCAGGTTTGATGCTAAGGGAAATGGTGAATGAACTCCAAGTTTGACAGTAAGGGAAACGCAATGTTTGTATACCTTGGTAAGCCAGAAAAATGGCTATTGGTACAGCATTGCTGTGCAGGAACAAGAAGTAGTATATACAGAGAGAGCCTCTATCTCAAGAAGTTCCTATGGTATCGTTTGTTGTGAGTGCATAGGTTTTATTGGGGCTGAGGAACGAAGTGCGAACAGCATCTCTTTCTCTTTGCCTTGTTCCTATATGCTGTTTTAAAGCATCTGTCATTGGCTGAACCCTGGAATAAATGAACCTCCGGACTGACCCAGCTGACCGGTATGAAAATCTCCTTGTGAAAAAGCAGGACGTTTTTCTGAATTCTGATCTTGTTCGCTGCCTTCCACCAGGTGAATGTCCTTCATTCCTGGGGCCGGCTTCCCAGGGGGACTGGTGGGCCCCTATGCCCCTGTACTTCATCCTCCCTCCCATTAGCACTCCAGCAATGGGGAAGGATCCCATGACAGCTGGAAATTCATTCACATGCTTTTTAATCACATGACTCCAGGAACTGCAGTCTAGGAAGAACAATTTATATTGGGAGGCATACAATAAGTGGTTAGAGTTTATAACAGCAGGACTACTTATATAAATAAGACTTTGCAAAATTCAAACAAGACTACACTCAGCAACTATTCATATCAACGCAGACTAGTAACTTCAGGAAGAATTTTAAATATTCTGCCCTGCAGTTAGGTAGGCATCTTTATTACTCCTCTGCCCAAAAGCATTAAATTGTCTACAGTGCAGTAATTTTAAATGCAGGTGACAACTACAGAAACTGGTTAGCAAAGTATCACAATGCTACTAACTGCAGCAGACACATTTAAAACATCAATGAATCAACTGAGCTGTACTATGTAGGTGCATATGCATGCTATGCTACTTAGGATATTACTTTAATGGCCCTATAGAAAAAAAGAATCGAGTCGGCTAATGTAATTAGTCACAGTCAAGCAAGCTAAACCTTGTTGTAACTCCTCTGCTGCAGAGGAACTATACAAGTGGCAAATTTGACCTTCTGATGCCGAAATCCACTTGTTCTATGTACTATCCTCGAGTTATTTTGAGGAACGTGTTACTAACGGACACTGACTCAGCATTAGAATTGAAAATATTTTCTTCATTTGCAGGTGACACCAGCGATCTGCCAAATGTAGCAGCGAGTTGTAACTCTGGAGGCTTTTTCTTCCAAAGGGGTAAGTGGACAGCAAATTGTATTACAATTCTCAATCTCTAAAGGAATGACTACATGCTGAGTTGACAGCACCAAAGTTACTGTAGCTAGGAAAACGCAAACCCAAAGGAAAACAGCTAATTCATGCATTTACTGAATCACCCAGTTCCTGTTAATGCACAACAGAAGTACTGTCTATTTAACTGTAAGGAGCCAACTCCATCTATTACTGCAGCTGAAGGGACTTTTACAATAGAAAGAGATTTGGCCCTAAACGAATACAATGTACGCATGAGAAACAGCAGCATCCTAAGAGTAAAATTTCTAAAAGCTGTTTTGTTAAGTAGTTTTACATGATCAGAGTCTAATGATTATCAAAGCACATAAATGCTACGACCTCCTTGAATATGGAGTATAGGAACCCAAGTCGTATACAGATGCTAGAAATTTTCCATTGGTATAAACAGAACTATGTAGGCTTATCAGAAAATGCTACTTAATTTTTTAAAAAGAACATATAATAAATGCGGAAAAGGAGGGAGGTGGGATCCCTATGTTAGTTTAGATTTTCAAAAGGTACTTAGGTCTTCAGTTTCCACTTATATATAGGGACTTAAAAATCACAGAAGCCTCTAAACAGAAGTACTCCTAACCTTCAAAAATCTATAGCTTCTAAAGCCCAGTGTTAAAGTATTTTATGACTGACTTCCTGATCCTCACTTGAGGCTTCTCTGAGCCCCGTCTTCCATGCTAAGGTCTCTGCACTATTTACTTGCTTGAGCCATCCCACTGACTTCAGTGGGATTACTTGTATAAGAGACAATCTCAGTCTTTGGCTGTGGTTCTCTAACTTTTTGCATGCGTGCAGAATTTTCTGCTTGTGTGGCATTGGGCTAATGTCTGTACGCATATTCAGAGGTCCACCCATATGAAGCAAGTTGCAGGGATTACAACTGTAATCAGATGTGAAAACGCGGGTTTTTCCCCAGCCCAAGCCGATGTAATTGCCACTCCTTCGATGACATGCATTATGCAAGCCGAAGGCTGAACACAAGCAGATTAAAAAAAAAAAAAAAAGCCTTACAAAAAAGGCCTTTAAATCTCTTACCCCATCACTTGGTTACAAGCAGGCAGAACCTATTTCCAGTATTCTTGTACAATTCTATCAAGCCATGCAAAACCACTGCTCAAAACCAGCTCAGAAACTAACAGTCCTATGATCGCTCCAGAACTTAGATGCTTCGTTAAGAGCACTGAATTTTGAAGTACTTAACATTTTGTGAAAAACAGCTTGAAATACCCAAAAGAAATCACAAAAGAACGTTTGACCTAATTATCTGTCAAATTCCATAGATTTCAAATAAAGGTCCTAGGGACCCCATCTTTATGAAAATGGATTAAAAAAATACTAAAACCTTGTAATTTAGCGCAGGTCATCAAGCTCAGCACATAGATCAGCTTTTCAGAACAGGCAGTTGTAGCCTATTTTGCTCAACCTTGTCAGCTTCAACTTTAAAACCGTTTCGGTGCAGGAACAGCTTATTTTATGGTTAACATTCGAACTCAAAGAACTTTGTAGTGCATGCTATACATTGGCAAGAAATTTGGTTTTTCTTAAGGGTCATTTAGAAAAGAATCCCTGCAAAGCGGTAATTATCTCCAACTCTATTAAACCTTACCGTGTATGTTATGGTTTCCTCAGTTTCCTGCGAATGTACTGTAATAAGAATGAGAGCAGCCAAGAACATAGCTGTCAACATCGTGAACCTTGAAAGAAAGAAAAACAAATACAAACGGGAATATTTTTAGCGCTGCCCGTCGCCGGAGGACGCCGCCAGCCCCTCGGGGCCCGGCCGCCCGCCCGCCCGGCCCCTACCTGGGCGAAGCGGCCGGGACGCTGCCCCTTTTCTCCCGCAAGAAGAGGGGGAGGCTGGGCTGGGCTTCCGCTCCGTTCTGTTTTATCCAGCTGAGGGAGGGGGTAAAAATAATAATAAGTGAAGGGAGTTTAAAATAACGTAGGACTGAGTGCCGCACGGGACGGGGAGCGGTGCACTCCGGAGCGGCGCTGGGCGAGGAGCGGGCAGCGCCACCGCCCCGCCATCGCACGCTTTGGGGTGGCAAAAGCGGTTTTTCGGTAAAAGCTGGCCGTCCGCGCTGCAGGCGGCCGGCCGGGAGGGACGCGCCGGGACCCACCTCCCCGCGGGGAGAAGCCACCGCCGGGCACCTGCTGGGCTCGGCCCGGGGCCGCCCTGCCCTGCCCCGGGGAGCGGCCCCCCGCTGCCCGCTCCTACCTGCGGCGGGGCCGCTGCTCCCGGCGGCGCCTTCCCGCGGCGGCTCGGCCCCGTCCGTCCGCTAGCTCCGCTGCGGTGCCGCCGCCCGCTCGCTCTCCTTCTCCCCCCCCCTCGCCGCGGGCCTTCAGCTAAATAGAAACGGTCCCGGCTCCTACCGGAGCCCCCGGACGCCCCCTACCGACCCCGCGGCGGCCGGAGCCCTTCGGCGGGGCGGGGCGCGGCCCTTCGCCGCTCCCCGCGCCCGCCCGCCGC
Organism: Theristicus caerulescens; assembly: GCA_020745775.1. Classification (NCBI taxonomy): domain Eukaryota; kingdom Metazoa; phylum Chordata; class Aves; order Pelecaniformes; family Threskiornithidae; genus Theristicus; species Theristicus caerulescens. The sequence goes on along the minus strand of CM036561.1, from coordinate 125,685,992 downwards.
CGGCCGGGGCGCCCCGAGGCGGGGCAGGTGCGGGCCCCCGCCGCCATGTTGGCTCCCTGAGGGAAGGGGGCGGCGGGCCCCAGAGGGGAGCCGTGGCCCAAGCCACCGGCGGCGTCTTGCGGGGAAGGGACGCGGGGCCGTCCCGCCATCCCCGCCCGGGGAAGCGGCGAGCGGAGGGCTGCCGTACCCCGCAAGAGCCGCTCCCTCACGCCGGGCACGGCTGCGGCCCGTCGCCGCACGCAGTTGGGTGCCCCAGCGAGGGCGACCGTCGCGGTCGATGTCTCTGTTAAAGCGCGGGGTGGCTGTCGTTTTGGGGACTGTCGTGGGTCGCGCACCTCAGGCTTCGAGCCTTGGCAACTAACGAAGGAGCCCCGTGAGGCAGAGGTGGGAAGGAGGGAAATTACGCGGTACTTGCCAATTTACCTCATACAGATTATAGTAGGCCTGTAGTAACCCTACTGTATGGTATGGTTTGCCCTGCTGCATGAAGTAGGGCCGCGATCCCAGGAGCGCTGAGGTGTGGTGGCTGTCTTGCTTTGTCAGAAGTGAGCTTCACCATCTTCTTACCTGAGCTTTTGATGAACTGCTCACGCTGGATGCTGGGCTTGCTCCTTAGAGCATGTTTTTGAAGTCCTGTGTATAAGTACATTTTTTTTTAAATTTAAGCTGCATTGTGACTTCACAAGCAGTAGCATGGAGTGTTTATGTAGCTAGGCAAGCTATTTGAAATTTAAAATAGCAAGACTGATACATTTTCTTGCTCATTTTGAATTCATTCAATAAAAACCACAAGGAGTCCTTCATAGGTAAATGCCTGTTCCTTTAGACACTATGTAAGTTTAGCAATCGTTACTTTTAAAGGTTTCTTCTGTATATGAAATGCTATTATTCCCTGCCTAGTGGGAAAGTTACTGAACTGGAGGAAGGATCAGCAGGTGTTACAGAGATTTAGAAGCTCTGGTAGGTGGCATGGTTATGGTGAGGAGCGGCATGCCAGGGGACTCTTTCTACAGAGGGATAAGCTGGATCTTTAAGTCCCCAGTTTTGCTTTCTGGGGGTACTGTGCCATAGTAGTGCAGCTCTATTCCTCTGCTTTAGTTGAACACGAGGTCCTTAATTTTCAAAAAAGTTTTTACCTCCTTAATGTTGACCATGAAGGGCCTAGAGAACTTAAGATCTGAAAAAAACGTCATATTAGGTTGCAGACCTCTGGCACTGCTGGCCTAGAGAATAGCTTAGCTATGTAATCCCTTAAATTCTTAACATTAGGTTATATTTGATCTTATGTAAAACATCAGTCCTTTTTTGGATGGCCATACGTTGCACGTTAATTTTGTCTCTGAACCAAACTGCTTCTTTTTTTACTTGTTTTAGAAAGAGCTAAGTTGGGTAGTTTCAGAGTACTTCTAGCTGTAATAGTATGTTGCCTGTCTTTTTTTTTTTTTTTAGGTAGTTATGAGACAAGACAGGATTTTTCTTTTCTCACTGCAGTTTCTGTGCTTACAGGTAGGTGGGACTCCTAAAATTGCAGGACTTACAGTTCACACATCTCACTGGTAATTAAAGTACAGAAGCAACAACATGGTGTAATAGGGAAAATTTAGGTTGACTACATTTTTAGGACATTTTGCGTATACTTTCATATGCCAGCCTATTTAACAAGCTGTCTTTTGACACCTACTCCCTCACTCCAAAAAAGATTCCCTTAAAGCTCATATATAATTTTTTAGAAATACAACTTCAAAGTGTTGGATTGGCTCTAAGTTATTGACTGCTGTTAGTGTAAACTAGATTCATATTTGCGATGTGCCCCCTGATATATTTTGAAATTTTACTGTTTCATGCTTATGGAAAGCAGTACAGACATTTCTAATCATCTAATGAATGCAAAATAGTAACATCAATTACTTATATCTGCTGGCAACAACACTTAGCGAGTTTTGAATCCTTTGTCATATCTGCCATGCAAAGAGAGCTGTAACTTGTTGGATTCTGGATTAAGTCAAAATCTTAAAAAGTTTTGTCTTAATCTACCACCTAGGGGAACATTACCTGATCACAGAACTGCAGTTGGTTGTTTTCGCTCTAGAAAAAGCAAAGCAGAGAACAGAAACATCATTTTGGAGGATGTCTGAATGCCGGGCGAGCATAGCTCCTATACTTGGCTTCAGACAGTGTTATGCATTTGCTGAAATACCATATTCTGCCAGCGATGCTTCTTGATCCTTTAAATGGAGGTAGTAGACTTAGTTCATGATTTTGTTGTTCTGATATTTCCTACTGAGGCAACTGGAAATTTGCCTGATGTAGGACAGCAGGATTTAGACTCTTGGAAGCGTTGAGAAATGTACGAGGTATGTGACCGAGCTGCTCAGCCGTAGAACAACATATTTACATATCTGGCATGTCTGAAGACATCACGTAAGAAGCAGTCAAACCATCCGTTCTTTGTTGCTGACCATTCAACATGGCATTGCTGAGGCCAACGCCTTACAACGGTCACTGACAGCGCTTCCTATCGAAGCAGCCCCGTGAGGCTGGCCCCTAATTGTTTGCTTTTGGTTCCTTCTGAAAACAGTGCACTCTATTCCCTACTGCTTTAGTGAACTCTTTGTTCCATCTCAGTTTTTGCTTCCTTTAAAAACCACGGTTTTCATACATTCTTTAATTCGAATGTGTTTACGACTTAAACGTTCGTGCTTTTTCTTCCTTGCAGGACTTGTTGCCACCCCCCGTTGTCCTTAAAAACCCAAGGATAGGTAGGCTGAAGGAAGACTGTGTGTGGTCAAAATGTCACTGCACTCCAGCTAATTCTGGCTGCTAGAATTGTCCCTGGGGGCAATAGACAGCTGGACATAATTTAGAGCAGGCTGAGATTGATCCTAGAGGCTAGCCCGAAAATGAGGAAAACAAAATTGCAGTTTAATCTCTTCTACTCCCAGATCTTGACCCCCTTTTCCTGTTTCAAACATAGCTCACTAGCACGGAAAATCAAGCGCACAGCGAATTTAAGCAACTTGTATTTATCAGCTCAGGGGACTATCAGTGTCAATTTAAGATGATTTCTTTTCCCGAGCATGTCATATCAAGTAACGCTGGAGTTGTCTAAAGTAAGAGCTGGAATGGTGGAGATGTTATTTTCATGTTGGACTCAGGAATTTTAGAACATAAATTATTTTGATAACATGGCAGGCTGCCTTTCTGCCACACTGCCTGCAAATGTCAAAATTTTTTCCACGTTTCAACTTGGAAATGACATAGTGTTGGTGAAGGATAAATTGTGAAGAATTATATGTCTGACTTCATTGCTGATTAAATATGACAAATGTTGAACTTTTATTTGAGGTAAAATTTTACAAGTTTATTTATCTTCAAGGGAGGTATCGTGAGCATATTGTATGTGGCGTGAGGTGTTACTTTACTGTAAACTTAATTTGAAAGAAGAACTGTGTTAGCAAATTATTCTCCCTTTTCATAGAAAGCTAACGGGGAGAGGTAAAAAGGTGTCATATCAGTTTCTGATCATAGATGTTGAAATTACAAGAAGTTAACAAGGACCAAAATGCTAGTAGCAAAGGACAGAGAACATATTCTCTCCTTTTTAAGCCTCTTATTAAAATTAAAGATATATTTATTGTTATTACTTGTTTGCTGCTTTGTATTACAGTAGAGTACATAGGTGACAGATGATACAAACGTGTAATTAGAGAAAACTCCTGCCCCATAATTCCTGCAATTTGGTGAGGAAAAAAGCATGAGAGCTGGATTAGAAGATCTAGTAACCTAGAATTTCAGCCTTTATTTTGCTAAAACTATCTCCTGTATGAGAGATCTTGCATGAGTTTTGTTGTGCTGAGGCTTTTGGCTAACTTAGGCTAACCTGTGATTTCATTTCTAAATGTCTAACAATGCTCTGAGGATATTAAAGTATAACGTTGCTGCCATTTTTTATTTTAACATTTACTAAAGACCAAGCATGTGGTTTGCACGCAATTTATCAAGCATGCAATTTACTTTTCTTCTGCAATTTATAGGGAGGTGATCTTATGTTTTGTACGTTTCTGTAAACTCCAGCAGAAATTCAAACGCCCAGAGAATGTGGTAATTGTATTCTCACCAGAGTCCTTGGACAATAAAGGAAAATGTGAGTGAGAGAGAGTGAGTGAATGAGAGAGGCGTCTCCCCAGAGGCTGTCCGTCGTTTTCATTGGTGCAGTTGTACAGCCATAATAAATTAGAAAATTGAAGGGCTTCAGAAGCGTGAGTAGTTCTCTTATGCAGCTGAAAACAACACATGAAATGAGGATGTGACGGCATGGGGGAAGGATGAGTCCATTTTACTTTCCATGTGCGGTTCACCACCTCTTGTGCCTTACATAATTAGTATTTTTCATGACTGTAAACCACTCTTGTTGATGCTTCTGTATGATGTTAATTTCAGGCTTCCCTTTGAAAAATGAGAGAATATGGCTTACAGGTGCTTTCTCAGTGTTTTCAAGGGCATAACTTTGAGGCCCAACTTAACAAAAGTTTGCTCGCAATCCTAGTCTGTTTTTATGGATTAACCATACAGGTAAAGACTTTTTAATGTGGTAAGAATTTCAGGTATAACAAATTCGGGCCTTAACTTAAATTGCACCACTATTGCTGTGAGGATTTTATCTTGCTAGGCAATTGTACCTGGAATTTGAACAGTTTTCCTGTCGTTTGCTTGTATGGGTATTTCTAACTCATTCACTCACTTTATTTGCATAGCAGCTCTTTTCCATTGCGCTCTCTACCAGTGATTTTCCTTCTCTTCTCTTTTTCTTTTTCTCATGCCAGGTCAGAGAAACAGCAGACAGGGAAACATGCATCAGTGTAGATATGTGGCTTTTGTAACACTGGAGTCGTCGTTCCTTCTTTCCTTTTTCTGTAAAACCAGCGTTGCTGCATACAGGAGTTTAAGTCTGATGCTGTACTAGGTTTCAACAAGTTTGGTTAAAATGAGAACTGTCTAGAACCTTTTCGCAGAACTATAACCCGCCTAAGGAAGAGACAGCCTTCCTGATATTCAAAATACTAGCTGGAATGTATAGTTTTCTTCAGATTAAACTGTGTCAGTGCAGTTCCTTGCTCTGGCTAAGAGGCAAAATAGAAGTGCCAGAGTTCAGATCCAGTATTACCCAGAATACGTTGGAGATGGTTTTCATCTCTAGTCTTGGCTTCTCATGAAGCTTTGCGCAAATCTTTTAATCTGCTTCTTGGTACACTCTCTCTCTGTGAAATGAAGAAAACATGTGATGCTCGCACAGGGAAGTGGGGTAAATGCATTCACTCATGTATCTAGGATTTCCAAAGACAGTTAATTGTCTTAGATACCCAGATCCCTTTCAAAGTCAATGGAATTTGGATGCTTATCTGTGAGGTTGACATCAGGCTCAGTGACAGGGCCTGCCCTGGGTGCCTTGCCATTGACTCCACTGAAAGTAGAATCAGGCATAACTTCATCTGCTGCAACATTCGTGTTTCAGAGAGAAAAATGAGTGTGGATGAGTAAAAACTCTGTATCCTCTCTTTATCTTCCCTCCATGTAGGAAATCCATTGCCCCTTCCTCTGAGCAGTAGGCGTCTCTTTTTGACCTATAGTCTTTTTCATTTCTGAGAAAGGTAAATGTGAGCTGATTGGAATAGAATATATATGCGTGACGAGCATGGGTTTCCAATTGGCAGGTCAACTTCAGCAGGCTATTCAAGCTGTTAATATGCCCTATTTTTAATTTTTGCAGTTTTCCAATATTGTATTTAGCTCCAGATTTTTCTGAATTATTTTGAATAACTCAACATTTTTTGTCCTCCGTCAAGAGGACGTAGAGCATTCCTGCTTTTCAGAAAGTGCTGAACACCTTCAAGGCAGACATCCATGTTTGAAAACCTTAACCCAATGCTTTCTGCAGAACCTCAGGGACCTCAAATGGGGTGAAGCAGTGTTGTGATCTTTCAGCACAACAAAAATGAGACATCTCGGAAACGCTGCAGTGGAAGAGGACCTTAGAAGAACAGATTTGTGGGGCAGAGCTCTTGCTAATGACTGTTCTGCTTTTTAGAACTGATAAACATCAGGATCAGTAGATATGTTAAACAATAATTTGGTTTCATAAGCATCTTCTGAACTCTCTGAGTTTGCTTTTCTTTTCTTCCCCTTTTGAGAAAAAGTTATTAATACTAGAAAAGCAGCAGCATTTCTTATTTATATTGTGTGGGGGTGAACTTGGCAAACAACCCGTCCAGTTAACCTGTTAATCACTGTCCAGAGACACAACCTTTCTGGTGAGTATCAGCATGTTAATACTAAAGGATATATGTCAGAGCATTTTAATTCCCTAGAATGTTAAACTAACCTAGTGCTAGCCTGTATGCTGTCATACAGAAAGCAGAATAAAAATAACAGTGGGGATTTTCCTTTTTGTGAGATTAAAGGGGTTATCCCCTCACCCCTCCTTGCAGATACATGCGGTTGAAAGGCATCAAAATTCTGGAGAAGGCTGGAAGATGATACAACTGAAAGCTGGCACGGAAAAGTCCTTATCCCTCTGTGCTCCCAAAATAAGCTCTGTAGGAGTTTAACCACATCAGGGAAAAACTCAGTTCTGGGAGTGAGACAGAGGGAACACCACTGCTCTGAGTCATTGAGGTATCCCTGTTAAGGGGCTGCAGAACAATACCAAACATTTTGTCTGTGTAATAAACTAACACATAACTTACAATATATACTCATTTTAAATTACGTGTAACATGGGAATTCTTTTTTTATTAATCAGTTCAAGTTCTCATTCCCTGCAAGCCCAAAGCCCTGACAAATTAATTCCTGCTCATTCACGCCTTACTGTGCTTTAAGGGCTATTAAAATTTAGAAGAGTGCTAACGCCAAAAGTGGTAAAGGCCCTAAATAAACTGATCGATACAAAGAAAACCAAATATCCCTCTCCACCCCCATCCAAACAGCCTAGTGTAGTTGAGTTAACTTGCTTATGTCACTCAAGAAACCTCAGAGCTCTGTTTTGCCAACAATAGGCTCAGTGTGTATGGGGCCGTGGGCCTCTTTGGCACCACAGCTGCAGGTCGTAAATACAGTTCTGGAGATTAAGATATTAAAGTGCCCCTCTTTGGAGGCTGCAGAACAACGCCTGAGGTATTGCCCCCTGCCTCCGAGGCAGCCTGGTAGCTCCCAGGGCTGTCAGGTGACTGTACGGAGCACACTCAAAGAGGTGCCCACGTGGGGATTAGTTCTTCTCAGAAATGACATTTCCACCATTTCCTATGTTAGCCAGGGAGCATTTGGTACGCCGTGCTTCCATTTCCTGTAGAAGGCTCCTTAAAGTTGGTTAAAGTGGTTTGCTGAACATGAATTCAGGGTACGTAAGGTAAAGGATAGGTACGTGCTTTAAGAAAAGCACTGGATGCTTTGTGCAGACCAAGTTGTAGCTGGAGCACCAACCTGTCCTCCTGTCTTTCCGTGGATTTACAAAATAGTAATAAAAAAAGGAGGGGGCATGTGGAAAAAATCCCTTGCATCAGTGCAAAGGAGGGGAATGTATTTACCTGGATCCTACTTAGTGTCTTACTAGTGCTTACTTCCAGACTCCTTATTTATTACCTTTTATCCCATTTTATGTAGAGAAAGTTTTTGCTTTCCAGCTCCCTTACTCGTGAAAAATGTGCCTTTCTCACTGTAATGTTTGACAGCACTTTAAACAGTGAACTGTGGTTGCAGAAATTTTCACTTCTAGAAGCAATAATTAGAACGTGTCAGAATTTTAGGCCTTGGTCATTTATGCTCATGTTCATCAATCATTTTTCAAATGTGTATCTCAGAGAACAGACTTTTATCGTATAAATTCAAGCTTTATGAGAAAACACTAGAGCAGGAAAAGCATAATTGATTGAGCTTGCCTGTGCTTTTCTCAAATCGAAGGAGAGCTCTTGCTTCAACATTTTGTCAGCAAATTGTGGCTGAGTTATTAATTATCTGTCTCAGTTATTAAGTACCTGGAATTATAAATCTTTCGGGAAGGCATTTAATATACAAATCTCTGAATGTTACTGGAGCTTCTGACTGGTATTGCTAAGTAAGCTGTGGGCACTGAGAAACATGTCATCGTTAAGATGAATGAGTTAAGGCTGTTGAAGTAGATTGATTGATTGCTTGATTGTAAAATAGCTTTTTTGGCACTTGGTGCTTTAGGACCAAGGGTCAGATTCTTTCTCCCCCTTGCACTGCAGATGCATTGAAAGTCGTGTGGTCCGACTGCAGTGGGTTAGGAGCCTGTTAGATTTTCGTGAGTAACTGCATAATGGCTTTTGGGGACAGGTCTTGTAGTTGCTGTTAGCTGATAAATTCCTCGCTGCTTTAAAGGGGAGGGCACAAAAACAATGGAGGTGACTTTGGCCTTAAGACTGTGGCACTGCCGTTATTAAGAAGGACCTTTCCTTATTTTTCCCATGCTTTGCTTCAGTCCCCTTCGTTATGCTGATTCAAAAGAAGATTAGCCAAAAGCAAAAAGAGAAAAAGCATGACTACTAGACCATGATGTCGTTCAGTGGAGTCATTGCTTAAGACTGTTCTCAGGAAACTGTAATAATTACTGAACCTAGTATTAATTCAGAATTGGCTCTCACCCTGTGTGGAAATAGAATGTAACTGGTGTGTGTGAGCATGTATTAACATGCATGTATATCACAAGATCGGTGAAAACTTGGGGGAGCGGGGGTCAGAGTTACAGGCAATATGCTCTAAACTCTGACAGTCATCGTCCAGGTACTCAAGACTGCTCCGCCACTGTGTCCCCATCCCGTCTACAGGGACACGTCTTATTACAAAGAAGGGAGTTCTTTGTGCTTAATACAGTCTCTTCGCTTAGGAAGTCTGCAAAGATAAGATTTAATTCTGTCTGTTTTAATGGTGGTTTTGTGAGGACAGCACCTAAATTTTATGAGTAGAACTATATGAAAATGAGAAGTTTTCTTAAAAAAATAGAAAATAATCCTGTGAATGGGTGAAAATTTTCTAATGACAGTTCTAAGGAGAAGACCCTAAAACAGACTTACCAGCTATTCTTCCTATAGCTTCCTGCCTTCCACCAAAGATTTTCCTTGCTGCTTTAATTAGCAGGAAGTTTTATAAGAGGATATATAGTTTTGTTTCTCTGAAGGTAGAGGGTTGAGTGGTTTTACGACATTCCTTTAGAGCTAATAATGATTCAAAGTAGCAGTCACATAACATTCATTTTAGAACAAACGTATAAAAAATACTTCTGTGTAGAAAATCACAGCTTATGGCTGTGGCACAAGGCATTACTTTGGATGGAATTAACTCCAGATTCTTGACACGCTTCATCCAATTAACTTCAGTTTTCATCTCCACCGTGGCTGTCTTTATTTAGTAAAAGCCTTCTATAATGCAGGAAATGTATCTGTGATGTAGGCCTGAAGTGTAGCAAGTTGTGATGTTTAAAAGTCAGCCCCTGTGGGCTGGGTTTAAATTGCTAGAACACACTTTGTTGTGTAAGGCACAGTTAGCGTAGTTAGGTGAAGCGGTAAGGTTAGTATCTTCTCTACAGCAGAACAAATACTTACTGGGGGTGGATGAACAGTTTCTCAGCTTTAGGAGATTTATTTTTTTTTTAAGTGTGCATCTTAAGAAGGTAAATAGGAGCTATTACAGTACTTCATTTGGAGTCAGAAGACCTTTCACTGCACGGCTGCCTTTTCAGAATGATTCCCCAGTGTCAGGCAAAGAATATCATGGAGGCATGGAAGAAAGTGCAATGGATTTCTCTGCAGTAATCTTTATTAGAGAAAAGCTCTTAACTTTTCCTCCGTCATTTTCCAGGAGGAAATGAAGATCAAACATACATTTCCTTCACAAAAAAGTAGGTTTGGGTTTTGTCCACCTTGAGATCTGAATGAAATCTTTATTCCCAGTTGGCAATATGTGACACAGCATACCTTTTGTGACAGGCTGTGTAAGGGATTAATCATCTTGTGAGTTTATTAACAGCAGTAATAAATTGTTTTACAACTGTTAGGGATCCTCAGTAATTTTACTAACTTGAATTTAAAAGTATGTGAATGGTGTAAGTGAATTACAAGATAATGCTAAATAGAGATGTCTGCTCACAATTTAACTTCTAGTTCTCAAGCTATCAGTTGTTTACTGGTCTGGACCAATGAAGTGCTAAAAGCTAAATACTGTGAAATGTTAAACTTTGACGAAAGATATGAGGAAAGAAACCGTTTCTTTTGCCAACACTGTGGTCAACAGCAGTGCCCTGACCTGATTACTTAAGCTGATGTTTTTCCTAAATCTGTCATGAATCAGTAATTATCAAGTTTTGCAATACTCAATGATTCTCTTGTGAATAGCAAAAAGATTTGTTATTGTAGGTTGGTATTTTCTAAAAAGAAGTGTGCAACTCTTGCATCTGCAAGCTCTGTAGAGTATGTTTTGCTTTTTTGCCTGGAGAACTCTGGAATGCCACAACAAATCTCCTGAAGAGTTTCACAAAATGTGAGGAAAATTCAATCTGGCCTAATCTGGAAGTGACCCCTCTGGTGTCTTTTAAAATAAACTTTTGTGTCAGTCTTGTTTTTCCATTCATGGTTGGAAGATATCCAGTACAAGTATTCAGTTGTAGGGTTTGACTTGTAGGGCTTCTAATAGGAAAAGAAACTTGTACAACATATTATTATTATTAGGGGGGTATTCTCATAGTATTTTAATGTGGTAGCCCCAGAAAAACTTCCCTTTTCCATTGCACCAAGTGCCATGCGGCAGTGTGAAGTGTGTTGTGGACGGGGTCAGGAGAGGGACTAGGTCCCTGAATGAGGCTGGAAATTCAGTCCATGCTTCCCTTGATTATGGTGGCATAATACTAACAACTGGCTTTGAAGCCCCAGTAATCCTTGCAGCTCCTGGCTGAATTTTCTGAGAAATAAGGGACAAAAATTAGGGGAACTTCTCAGGTAAAGAGAATGAGAGATGTGGTAACATGATGCATAGCCTATTAGTCACTTAAAAAGAAAAGGATGGGATGGCAAAACCTCTGTGGGGCTTATTTGAAGGATGCTTTCGGTTTATGTCCATGCAGATCCGTGGCTCAAGCCCTGTGGAAATTGGACTTCACTTCAAGCTACGTGCAAAGTTGCTGTGGAGCCTGCCGTCCCCCAAAGCTTGGATAAGGAATGCAGCTGAGTATGGGGTAAGTGGGACTGCCCCATGTGGCAGAGCTCCTGTGATCTGATTGACAGCAATCATTTGTTGGCTGATGGGTGAGCCTTAAAGGGGAGAAGGTATAAACAAACAAATCTAAATGCAAATGTTGATTTGAGGGCATGGTCTAATATTGGCGGAGGTTTGTCCAGATGATAGGGTACTTGATAGCAGGGAAAAAAAAAAGAAAAGGAAAAAGAAGAGGAAACTTGAACCAGCCAGTTCTTTTCTGGTGAAAATTGCTTAACATAGATTTGTGGTTTTACGTAAACGTGCATATTAAAAGAATGCTGACCTTTAAAAACATGGTTTTCGATAAATTGCTATTGTTGCTGTTTAAAGCATATGGACTTACAAGCAGCAGAAAATACCATAAGCCTATGAGATTGGGAATGCACCATGGAAACACACAGCACCCTGGCAAAATAGAGAGATGTTTCCTCAATGGTGCTCTCCATTAAAAAGTCAACTCTGCATAGCTCCTTCTGAAATCTGCGTACAGGGATACTGCATACCTCTCAAAGAGAAATGCACAATAAACCATTGAATTAAATGGTAACCACTGTGTTTTGCTTTAAAACAAAGCAGGCTTTTATAAGATTCTTGAGCCGAAGTTGTATGTTGTGGATCCATTGTGTAGGAATGCAATGAAATTAATTCCTCTTTGAGATAATGAAAAAGATCTAGAAATATAGAGCTGCCCTCTAGTGGCAAAATGGCAGTATGAGGTGTGTTTGTCTCCTTCAGTGCTCACTGTGGTTGAAAAGCAGAATGTTTACTGGAAGGCAAACAAAAATGTGCAAATATTTTTGAAGGGGTTCTATAGTTACAGTTCAAATGTCAGACCAGCAGTGGAGAAGATGGAATATTAGACCTAGAGCACAGGCGTAGTGCCCTCTGGGGAGGCTGGCTTTCACAATTTTCATACCATGTACGGAAGAGCTCCACGGACTTTATAACCAGAGCTTGTACCAAAAATTCTCAGTGTATTAAAGAAGTTTGAATTTGGACATTTGCTTCAGCTCATTTCGGGAAGAGACATCATCTATGAAACTGGGATGTAGCTTCATAGCTGAACTTGCCCGAGTCTGGAACTGTTGAAATTGATGGCTTTGTCCAAGGTTATTCTCTGCTAGATGAAAGAACTCTTTCCTGAATGCTACATTAATCCCCTTCACTTCTAGTTTGCATAGTCTTCTGCTCTCATTCATGAAGAAAGGAATCTTCATGGATGAAATGAGCCAAAATTATGAATTCTCTGAACAGACTCACCTTAAAAAGGAAGATAGTGTCTTTATGGAGAGGGCCAGCATATTCTAACATAATATATGCAATTAAACTAATTTTCCTCTTGTTTAAACTGTGATAATAACTGCCCCCCCCAAGTCAATTTACTTCTTTAGAATTGCACGAGAGAGAAAAGAACCAGAGTAAGTTACATAAGTGATGTAGCAAGCTGTTACATACAAACATTGCGTCCTTTGTGAAGCTTCATTTGTTGCCTTGTCAAAGCAATTAACTAACTCTCTGTGATGCAGTTATTTGGAAAAGCGTGTGAATTTCTGTCGTAACTACGAAGGTGTCTTTCCATGTGACATTAGGAAGAGCGAGACTGGTTAGTGAGGGTTACGTTTTTCTGTCCTGGTATGGTGTTATCTGAAGCTGCTGCTGTATCTTCATCTTCTGTGCAAAATGTGGTTTCTGTTTCAATTTGGTTAAACAGAAAGCTGGGTAAGATGAATTCAGGGCAAAAATCTGAACCTGGCAAGATTAGGAATCCTAAATGCAATGGTTTCTCTCAAGATTCAGGTTCTGGGAATAACAGACTGTTTCAGATTCACAAAGAGTACACCACAAGGGAATTGGGGAGCGGCTGCATTACTCCAGTGTGTTTTTTGAGATGACAATGGATATGTGTGCAGGGGAAGAGCGAGACACAGAGGAGAAGGGTATGAAAGGCTCTTGCTGAGAAGTTTCTTTGCGTGTATTAATATCAGCGTGGATAAAAGGAGATGTAAAGGTAATATCGATTGCAAGCAGTTTTAATCACTGTTTACTGCCTGTGCAGAATCTTCAAAAGATTAAAATGAGAGAGAAGACTTCTCCTCGGGGAATAAGCAGAGTCTAAGGAGCGTTGATGAATCAGGTTTTCCTTTATCCACGCTTATCGGGTACATCTCCCTCCTATTCATGTTTCCTACAGCCTCTTTTGTTTTTCTCTTAATGAATGCAATGCTTCTTAGAAGGCAAAAATCAATTTCTCTGGGTGCAGAAGTCCTGGAAGTATGGACAGACCTGTGAACACACAAGTACGCGTTCTGAAAAGCACACGCATACGGGCATAGACACACAGACACAGCACGTGCAGCTGTGTACGGGCCTTTCTGGTAGCATCTGCTGTATTTGTCTCTATGGGTTCTGTAGCAGCTCCTCTGTGCTAAGCTACGCAAAGCAGGTTCGGAGGAAGCTGAAAGAACAGGTAGCTCAATGGGGCTACTCCTTCCCACATGTTGTGAACGAGAATTACAAAAGATAATGGTGCTCCAGATTATCTCCAGGATTAGGAGCTAGAAGGAGTCCCTTTTAATGTGGTTCTAATGTAGCTGCATAACTGGGAAGTCAGAGGGCGGTGCTGGAGGCCACAGTTGAAGACCTCTCTCCAGAAAATCCTGGCCTTCTCTAAATTGCTGCAAATGAGGCAAAATCTTCTCTTCCTCGGTGGGCTGATATTGACTAACCTCTGTGACTGTTCCCTGCCAAGGGCTACTCTCTTGCTTTTAATGTAAGCATGGACATCTTGGCTCAGTTCCATCAGTCAGAGTATTCTTTGGCCTGTCCTGAATCTGGTTGAATGAAGAGGCTGATTGGAGTATCTAACACTGATTTTTCATGTGGGGCGATGCAGAGGCTCCACAGAAGCTGCTTAGTGATTTCATAGAGACTTGGAGGCAGACATGGGGTGGAAACTTCCAGGGATAACTGAGTCCAGTTACACCCTGTGGTAATGGTCAGAGAGTAGAATATCTTTTAATTCATATGCACTATACTGATGTACATGTAATATTCTTATAATAACAGCCTGTGTCTTTAAAACTTATCGGACTTCTGTGCTTAGAAGGTTAGGCTCAAGCACACAACAGCTGAAGCTAATACGTATGCTTCGTTTGAAGCAACAGTGAAATAATAATTTGATAATACTTTGTTCCATCTGTCCCTTCACGTGGGATATTTTGTTCCCCATCTCACAATGCAACGTATGCAGGAGTAGGTGGTGTTTTCCTTGCTTTTCCCATCACCCATACCCACTTGCCTCCCCAGGAATCAGGGTTCCCCCTCTGTTATTGCGGTTCAGTGCTTCTCATTGATGATAGTTAAGAAGGTAGTTTGGGATATCTCAAACAGAAGACGACAGTCACCAGAGGAGGAAACAACTGCTTTGTGCTTAGGAACATCTTCACCTTTCATCAAGCCTTTCAGAAGTGCTCTGAGGCTGGAACCTGAAGTAGTTGCTGGCTCCTCTCGTGCCTGTTTTATTTTGTGTGAGATACTTGATACAGATTATATCTTCACCAGACTACCTGTGGAGGTTAATTTGCATGAGAACAACATTTACAGTATCCTTCAGGCTTATGGTAGAAGATGCAGCCGTTGAATCTCTAGGGAAGTTCATATTGTCCTGCAGATACACAGCCAAGAATATAACTCAGATTCCCAGCAAAGACACATTCTCGTTCAGGCATTCAGTGGGGAGCATAACCTCTGCAGTGGACCTTACTGTTAGTTCCAACAGTGAAAAAACTGCGAGCGTCATGAGCTGTGATTTGTTTTCTGAAAAGGCTTGGCAAATTTCCATGAACACTAGGTATCTGTCTAACCGAATTTGCAAGTTCCTCCAGCTGCCCTGGGGAGCTTGTAAGTTCCTTGAACCTCATTCCTGCCCGCATGGAAGTTACAAGATGTGACTGCTTTGCCAGCAGGGCTGGTAAATTCCAAGAACCCCAGATACTGGATTCACAGAAATTACAACCCTGCTGGCCACACTGGTCAAACTAGAAATGTTTTGGAGTTTCATGAGCCTTAGCTGTTTCTACATGTAATTTACAAGTTCCAATTGTGCATCTGCGTAAGGGACTTTGGCACAAGCAGCTGGAGTCTTTGGTGGTTACAATCTCAGCCAGCACAGTGCGTAAGCAAGACCTGGAGAATTTGCAGTGCTGATGGTTTCTCAGCAGAGCTTGTAAACCTGGTGGTCTCTAGGCAGAATGTTTTTGAGACTGTCCCTCCTGTTGATTTAGCAGAGGAGATGCTACTCTTGTGCTCCTCAGGCTTCAGGGATGGGATATAATCTATCAGATCATTAAATGACCTTGTACTTTCATTGGAGCCTAAAATTAATGAGTCGTGGAGATGACAAATTCTGCCTCTCAGCTGGCAAGTTTGGAAACCTCTCTATAATGTCTTGATGAGAAGAAAGATTGGAAATATAAAAGTCAAGTTATAAATGAATGAGAATATGAATTCTCTGAGTTTTCTACAAGAAGATTTAGATGACAAAAGTTTCTAGCTGTTGTCAGAAAGTTTTCCTCTGGTAAAAGACCAGACATGCTGTATCTAGATGGCAAAGAGGGGGATTTTTAGTTTTATAAAGTTAGGGTAAATTGGGTAAAAACATGTCTTACTCTAATGTTTTGTCTCACAGAATTTAGAAGTTCCCTAGCAATTGTAGTACTGCATTTAGAAAGAGGTAACGCTCCAGCTTTCTTATCATATCTGACATTTGAAGAATCTCTAGCAAAAGAAATATAAAGAAAGACGCCGAACTTTTTTTATGGGCAGCATATATTGTGTTACAATGACAGTTTGGATAAAAGGATCCTACATAATCTTGACACCTTTTCCCTTCATATTCCATAGACACCATTAAGAGGTAGAAACAACTTTTTGTAAGTGTGTAAAAATGTACAAGTTGAATCTTGCCAGTTCATGACGTTTGAAGTCTGGGCTTTTCAATTTTAACGTTCTTTCAACATTGTGTTTTTTGTGTGTAGTTATGTACATGTGTTCATATAGAATATAAATTGATGTGAACCGGTAGAATATGTTACATATATAGAAATAACATGGCTGCCAGAATAGATTGGAAAATGGCAGGAGAAAAAAGTTTATAGATGGAAAGAAAAATTGATAAAAATGGGATATTATTTATATCTGAAAAAAACCTTCTAGAGGCCAAGGCTTTTGAGTCAGTAACCATCCCTTCTGTGACATGGTATAACACTCCTGAATCTGCTACTTAAAACAAAAAAAATGCTGTGATGTGTGTCTCCATCTGTCAGCACCTGCTGTGCCCAAGAAAAATTCGTGTCCTATGCTATAAAAATTTATTTCCTTCATCTTACTAAATATTGTTGAGAAAATAAATCCGGTAGTCCTGTTTCCTCATATGTGCTTACTGTGCAAATGATGCTTTCTGCATATAGGTGGGTGCCTGGAAAATGCAGTTGCAGAACGGGAGTCTAAATGTATAGTTTTGTATTTATTGTTGACTGCATGAAGGGTATGCCACAATGCGTTGACACTTCGCATTGCCACCTGTGCAAAGGGGCTATTGGAGTTACGTTCTTCCATATACACACATTTTTCTATGTACGTTATTACCTAAAATTGTGTCTATGTCATCAGGCAAACAACAGTAAAGACAGAAAAGGAGATTGCTAATTGGATCTGCATTTCCAGTGTCTTCCTTTGTGATCTTTTAGCGAATATGAGCGGTATAGCTCTGAGGGTATCGCAGTATTGTGGGGAGGTCAAAGAAAATGATCGATCATGTAAGGTATTCTGGAAATGCTTCCCTCATAAAGATCTGTCCTCTGTTAGCTGACACATGGGTTGTTAATCTTTCCCCTTTCTCTAAAAAAGGGAATGTGGCAATATATCTTTATGTCAGAGCAGTTTTTCTGCGTCCGTAGTCTCTCTCATCCTAGCTCTGTGCATTAGATTAGTTGAGCTGTGTGCCAATGTAGTCTTCTGTGGCCATCTTCTCTTCTGATGTAACTCTTTCTGCAAAATGTTGTGGGCAGTCATCTTCTGGGTGGCTGCTCTGCACATGTTTTTTCCATTATATTAGTAGTAAAGTTAACTGGCAGTTGTGAATCTTCTTGCCCGCCCCCCCGGCCGCTTTGATTGGCAACTCTTCCTCTCTTTCATAATTAGTGATTGAATAGAATTTGCTGGAAGGAGCGAGAGGGCAGATCTCCAGTGATTTGAAAATTGGACTTGATGTGCATGCCACTAAAGTTAATTTTGTCAAAGCTATTGATGAATAAAACTTTCCTCATGTTTTCCCTTGTTGATTAAAGTTAACTCCTACTTTACAAGCTTATTACTCATCTTGTATATATCTCAAGTATAATGGTTGCAACTGTTAAGAGAGTAATTAAACTTCAAAGCTATGTTATTAAAGACTCAGCAAGAACACCCAAAAGCAGAAGAATTTGCTGTTAAGACTATACAAATCCATCCTTAACTAGTCCACAGTGAGTAGGGATTATGTAGCACAGTAATAGCATTTGCTTTACAGAGGATCCCTGCAAAATCTAGACATAATGGACTGCACAGAGTACAGTACGCAGCTGAATGTTCCAGGATTATGATTCTGGGATTTTCTTTATTTCTTTTAATAGACATGGCTTTGCCTTAAAGGGTGTAGCTGAAAATCGTTTTAGATAAGCAGGACTCTTCAGTCCAGGATTTTGCCTTGACAGTCATCTGTAAAAAATGTTAGCTGGTGTTTCATTCCAAAATAATGAACAAAAGGCTTGATTCTGCTGTTAGATCTGGGTTTATGAATCATCAAAAAGTGCATTAACCTATGTGTGTGGGTGGCTAACTGCAGCGTGTGCCCCAGGCTGTTGCTCCATCAGGACTGTGGAGTCATCTAAAAGGGTGGACAGCTTTGTGCGCCTTCCCTGTCTGTGCTGAGATATGGTCCAAGTGGGAGGTGGATTAACCAAAACTGGGGAGACCGTAGACCTCCGTGCTAGTTACTCAGACCCTACTGTCTGAACTGGGCATCTCTGGAGCACATTTCTTGGGTGTAACTTATTTCATGAGCCTGATGGAATAAATATGGCATCTAAACATCGCCAAGAATGCAGTCAGGAGAGAGGGGGGCCTGTCATTTAAAACGTCTTTCTACTTGCTGAGATACTTGGGCAGAAATTCAAAAGACGTGTAAACTTCTCTGGAAGACTTCTTTGTGTCCTTGAAGTAGGAATTACAGATTCTCTTTCTTGATACAATGACCTGTTTCACCACAGACAGTCACCTTTTCTTTCCTCATTGCCTAGGCTTTTCCCCCCACCCTGTGTTTTTTCTTTTGTTTCTTAGTTCTTCCTCCCATTTCCAGCAGGAATTGTGGAATAGTGTGGTAAAATTTACACAAATTTTTAGGAGCAAGCACTGTTTTTCATATGCATACTCAGCTGCTAGATTTTCAAACAAGATAGAAGGAAGCTCTATTGAGCAGAGTTACAAAAAGAACTGATTCTTCATCACTATGTGTCATTAAACTGTGGAGCTCCTTGCCTCAGGTATTATGGATGCTGCAGCATACGTGGGCTCGAGGGGATACAGGACAGGTTCATGAAAAATGAGTTTGTTAGGGATACTAAATGCATGGGAATGTATGTCTCGGGGAGTTCATGAGCTACAAATTGTTGGAGCCTGGAAGAGCATTTGGGAAAGTCCCACTGTGTTTACCTTGTTCTTGCGCCTTGTTTTAGTTACTGCCAGGTGAATTAGATGGATCTTTGGTCTGACACCATTACGATAATTTTTATTGTAGGGAATGCCTGCCTCAGATAATTTTTTGTATGTATAGAGATTCCTAGGAAATACCAGTGTGGATTTTATTGCCTTCAAAAGCAGTGGGAGATTCAACATGTTAGTATTTAATTACCGGCTTATCAAATGCTTCCTTCTTCTTCCCTCTTCATTTTTCTCCCAGGTCATACCTGTCATAAATGAATGTGGTGCTCCGTGGTTAACAAACCTCGGGGAACATCACATTTTCACACTGTCCTCTGGCAGAGGCTGAGTCAGGGAGTGGGAGCAAGTAATGGAAAGGTTGCTTTCCCTCTAAGATGACAAAGGTTTCCCAGGGCAAGAATTACTGGATACTCTCTTGGCAGTGCGAAAAAGGTAAGTGAGGAGAAATACAGTTAATGCCATTTTTTTTGTGGCTGTCACTGCAGGCTGATTAGACAGTAGCTGAACTGGGATAGAAGTGTGAAAGGGGAGGGAAAAAAATCACGGCAGAAGAGTAAATGGTCCCTTTTTGCCTCCTTACCTGTTTCCAGCGGCTTCAGTGAGGGAGCTCAGAAGCTGGCCGTAAGCATTCAGCAGGGAGGAGGGAGGCAAAGAAGTTATGAAAAAGCAAAGCGAGAGGAACCCCTTGCTGTCTGCTGGTGGGGATGCGGGGCGAGAGCTGCTTGAGCCCTCTGCCCTATGTTTTCACTGTGAAATGTCAAGTTCAAACAATGTTTCCAACTATGCATCTTTCTGTTTGAGTATGTTTGTTCCTGTCTTTCTGCAAATCCTCTCTGGAGGATGCATAGACATTACTGGGGCTCTGGGAAGCTCAGTGGTTTGTTTTCACTGAAAAGCTGTTCCCCTCCTTCCCTGAATCAGCTGAGTTCCCATGGGGGGAGGCCTCCTTCCTCACCCACTGAGATTAGTTGATGTCTTTAGGCTGCAGATACTCTTAGCCTGATGCTGTGTGCCGCAACAGCAGCAGCAGCCGTGGCTTTTCTCTGCTGCAGCAAGTGTTGCCTCTTGACGCTGCCTCCCCTGGGGGATCATTAGCAGGGTGGAGGCTATTTTCTTTCCTAGAAACAGGAAGAGAAGAAGAGGATGAGAGATGGGAGGCCTAAACAATCTAGAATTAGATTACAGCGTGAGCTCAATGACATCAGCTCCCTTCAGTCTTCCCACCCAGTTGCTCTCTCACAGCATTTCTGTTCAGGCTGATCCGGATCTGGGGATACCTATAATACCATGCTAATTCCTTGGTGGTTAATTGGGTCCAAAGCAAAGGCCCAGATCTGCCAGTCCCACTCCCCGGAACTGGGAAGTCTAGAGTATAGATAACTGCGTGTTGCACTGCACAGGCAACTTGATATATCTAACAGACCAAAAAGCACTAGGTTTCAGAGCACTTCAGAACTACTGTCAAGGGATATAGTCACCCTGAAGTCTAGTAAATTAAAATAAAACCTAAAAGGAGTAATAAGTTTTGCAGCTTTCATTGCAAGAGCTCTCCCTTCCTCTGTCTCTTCCCCTCATTCCCTTCCTTGTGGCTATAAGGCCACAAAGTTGTTAAGTTCACAGAGTGCATTCACATTTAGTAAAACTTAAGGTTAAGGCTTGTTTGGAGAAAAAAAAAAAAAGTTTTGTTAAAGATTGACCAAAGAGAAGTAAAAGTAAAATGGCTCCTATAGAACTAAGAAAGCTAGCTGTGTGCTTTATGGCTGTAAGAATTTCTGGGAAGGATGTACTCTTGTTGGTTAGGGCTGGCACGGCCTCTGTCTAAATGAGGCTTGGGCTTTGAGAAGAGAGGATTGTAACTGCATGCCATGAGATCAGAGCGTGAGTGGCACCAGGCAGTGCTAATTGCACAGAGCTCAATTCTTTTTAACTTCTCAAATAAATCCGTGCTCTTTGGTGTAGGGACATGGGGGAAGTTGGCTAAAATTGCCACAGCACCTAGACCAGTATCTGTCATGTAATTCTGGAGATATGTGTGGTGTAGGATCACTTCTGCTCCCTTGTCCACACATTGCCAGCTGCCCAGGTTAGTGTATCTCCTGCAGAAATAGGTATGAGCTTGTGGAATCAATGAGTGTAATGAAGGGACCCATTTTTCTCCTCTCTCCTCTCTCCTCTATTAATTATTACTATTAATTATTACTATTAATTACTTAACTCTTTTATTGCTAGCTCCTTTCTGCAGCAGTTATTCCTCACATTTTGTGTATGTTTGGCCTGTGGAACTATGCCATTCACTCATGCATGATGTGCTGAATACATTTTTGGTGCTAGAAAAGGTCAAAATAAATAAAGTAATAAATAAAAATGTGTGGTGTATTACCCCTTGAATACAAGTGTTTAAAAAAGATAGCCAATAGGGAAAAATTAAGTGAAAGGCCAGTGTTTCTACGTCTCGGTAGGCTTGAAATATTTTCCGAGGAATGGAAAAAAAAGGGCTAAGAAACTACTTTGGTTTCCTTCAGACTGTTCCCTCAGAACCTTCGTGCCAGCTGGAGACAGCATGGATGTCCGTGTGGAGGAATCTGGGATCTGCATGAAGGGAGGAGATTGTAGGTCACAGTTTAACCTGATCACAGATACCAACCAACGCAGGTGGTGTTGACTCCCCAGAGGGGCTGGAATAAGTTCTGTGTCACTGCATACACTGCAGTGTTGTGAAACTGGCACTTACCTTTCTGACCTTGCAGACAACATCTGCTTACTCAGGCTTCTCGTCTTACTCCTAAAATTACTCTTGCCACAAGCCATGTTTCCTGCCTTTTAGAAGGTGCTCCATGTCTCTGCATGTACGGCGGTGCCTTTAGACTGCTTTTGTGTTATGCAAATTTCTTTCTCAGTGGAATGGTTCACTCAGAGGATTTAACCTGTGGACCTGTGCCAGCACTTCTCGTCTCTGAATAGAGGGATTCTGGATTGAGGATTTGAATATAGATTTTGCTTCTTACCAACGTAACATAATGAAACACACCTTTGGTTAAAAAAGTGCCTACAATTTGTGGGATAGAGAGGAGTTCCAGATCCCCGTTCTTATTCAAATTTGTGGCCAGACTAATCTCTATGTAGAAGAAACAGATAAAACTCATGAGGAGACAGCCAGGAGGTTGTATTTAAAGTTTCTGAGCTTCAGGTCTGAATAAGAATAATGAATAAACCAATGTCAGTTGACTCTGTTATATCATAATTAAGTTCTTAGGCATCCGCTTTTCCCTCAGAGAACTGCGGAGGTGATGTTTTACTGTCAGAGTGCAGATGAGATTTGCCAGGTTATCTTTCTGAGCAATTAATACAAGTAAGTTCACGGATAGTTTTGAAATCCTGTTGTACATCTTCCTGCTTCCATTTATCCAGATTTCTGTGTAGATTGGTGATCACAAATTCACGTGGGATGAGATATGCTCAGAATAGAGGTATGAGACCTCCAACGTATCCATGGATGTACTGGAGGGTCCAGATGCTTTGCTCTGAGCTAATGCTCAGCTGAGAAATTGTGGTATTAATAGAAATTGTGTTGGTGAGGGCTGTGTTCTTCAGGTGAGGTCTAAATCAAGGCTCAGATTACTTTTGGAGATGCAAGAACCCAAAGAGCTGGAAAGATCTGTCAAATTAATATTTTATAAGTGGCCTTCTACTTACCCAGATGTCATATGTGATTAAAATTGGATATGCTTCATTCGGTTCCTGAGTGAATTGTCGTGTATTAATGTTATATGCTGTCCTTTGCTGTGTTCCAGTTCAGTGTGGCTTCTGTTTCATCAGCGAAGAAAATATTCCTCTCTCTCTACTTTTTCCTTTGGTCTCATAGATACGAACATATAAATCAGTATGCATATCTTTTGTGCATATCTTATAATGATACAAAACAGATTGTAAGTAATTTTGCAGTACTTTGAAATAAGGTACAATATAAGTGACTATTGTCATTATCGCTATCTTTATATTTTAGGTATGTCTGGTAAATCTTTTATGAAGAGAAATACATTGTTGAGGTAACCACCTCAGGCAAGAACAGTCCTCTTTTCCTTCAATTTTTTCTCCCAATCCAGTTCTAATTGCACTGCCCTAATCTGGGAAGGGGTGAGGTGTCCCCCTGAACAGCACTAATACCTTTAAATTTCCCTCTAAAGGTAATACTGTGTTTTTGTGAGAGAGCTGTCAAGTTTTTGGTAGGTGGACGTTTAGCACATGTGTCATCGTTACAATATTGCAGCTATTCCTGTTAGACACTCACAGATGCTTGTTTAGATGCTGAAGGCAATGCATTAGGAACTGATGGTGACTTGATTATTATCCAATCAGTTCCTGATGCAGTATCTGCGACATCAAAAACTCTGCAGTGATTTTGGTTATGTCCTAATTTGTTCAGTTGCAGTGTCCCCATTTAATGTCTTCTTTTTTTTTTTTTTTTAATTTTAAACTTCAAATGCTGAGGCTTAACAAGGCCAGTGTACTAGGAAGAAAACAAAACTGTTTAATTGCACCACTCCGTTTTTAGGAAATGTATACCTTTCTTTTATCTAAGAATTACTAAGAATAAATATTACCAAGAATCACTGTAGATGGTACTGCTAGAGAGCATTATACATCTTATACAAGTTTTACTTTATTCAAAACTGTTGTTTGTTGGTTGAATAGTTTAACACAAGTTAGTCAGCAAGTGTGTTCTGCTTCTCAGAAATGCAGGAAATGATGTAGGCTTGCAGCAGGGCGAGTCTGCAAATTCAGTAAGTGTTTGAGTTGTGAAATTCATGAGAAACTATAACCTTATGCCAGCGTGTATGGGCTTTCTGTATGCAGCATTTTGGCAAGGAGACCTACAGACCTAATGTCACTATCCTATTTCTCACACATTTTCTGGATCTAGAAAAAACCCTACATTTGAAAGGAATAATCTGGTTTCAGACCTGAGTCTTGATAGCTAGCCTCTGTATTTCCACTGGATGCGTATGTGCCAGCTATGTCTGTCCATTTGCTGTAGATCGTACTGTACTGAGAGCAAATAACACACACAACATAAGCAGAACATGGTCATCGCAGCCCTCAGACATCAAGGTTTCTGCTTTCACCCACTTCTGTTTGCAAGAATGCAGTCAATGATTTTGGAGATAGTTGGATTTTGTATTTCTGGTACAGGCCTAAAAAGAAACAATCTGGAATGTGTCTGACTGTAACTGACAAGTCGCTCTCCTCCACAGAGGTGCCCTGGCTGTGTCTGACCAGCAGACTGAGGTTCAGTGACCGCTCCCATTGCTGTGGTGAGCTGGAGGAGGAAAAGCTGTGCGTGGCTGGGCAGAGCCCTGTTTCAACTGTTACGCTCTGATGTGGAGGGTCAGGTTAGAGCTCCCTGTAATGTGCCACAACAGAGGCTGATGCATCAACATTGTCCCTGTGTCTCTCAGCTGCCAACTGTTCCCACTCTGTCCAGTTCAGAGTGGGTCTCATGCTTAGTCACACCATAGATCAGTTCTAAGATGTATTTCATTTTTTTTTTAATTAAAATCAGTGTCTCCTGAGTTTCAAGGCTGAAAATTAGGCCTGATTGAACAGTATTCAAACATTTGACCAAACCCCGTGTTTAGCCAGTGAATGTTTTGTTATTTAGTTCTAATACCTCCAAATACATTATTTGTAAGAATCAGCAAAATTAATCTGAAATGAATCTTCAGATTACGATCTGTTCTTGTCAGCTGTTAAGAGTGTCAGTCCGTAGCTCTATCTGCAGGTGTGCGACTGGAGCACACGCTGATCTTTAGAAATTCTACAACATTTTTTGCAAGCCATATATAAGCTGGGAACTCATTTTGTTACTGCTTCCATGGCACAAACGCCATGCAGTTCTCTAGGTCTGTCTGTTAAAATATTCTGCAATCTGTGTCCTAGATTGTGATCTAGATATTTTCATTAACTTGAACTTTGGGTGTGGAAGAAAAATGCTTACAGTGAATAGGGGAATTTAAAGAACATTTTCCAGAGGAAAACAAACGATGTCAGGTGACATCTGGTGACTAATGAGAGTGGTAACTAAGTCCATACAAACATCATGAACAAACTACACTTGTACATCAGAGGTACTTTTGTTAGCAGTTGCTGAGGTAGAACTAGCATCGCTTCACCAGGGCTGTTTCAGGTAGTGCACTTTTATCTCAGAATCATTTTCTTCTAAAATTTTGCAGGACTAAAAAGAACTTGTGTCATACCTTTATTTGCTGAGCACCAACTTCTGTACATCAGAGTGAGCCATCTTTTATCAGGTTCCTTTGATCCCTAGCGTGACATGAATAGTTTTTGGCAGACTACAGATGCTCCCTGGAATCTCACACGTAAATAAAACTTAGGGAGATATCTCTAAGGATTGGCCATCTGGAGCTTTCAGCCATAAAACTGTGGTGAAATGAATATAACTATTTTATGTGCACTGGCTATACATAATATTCCTTTCTGCTGGGTATCCGTAGGCTGACTAAAGCCATCTAATGTTAATGGGAATCTTGCATTGATTTCTCCATCTTTGGATTCGGCTGTAAGTAACAAAGTTGCAAGCACTGCAAATGTGAATAATAATATTATAATTGTGGCTAAGGAGCTGGCATATTTGTTTGACAGCTTAGGAAAATTGTATGTGAGTGGCATTTGGTAGCAAGGAGGGTCTCTGCTTTCCGTAGTACTGAATATATGCTTCAGCATAACAGGATTTGTGTTTGATTACTTGGTAGCTAGCTAACTTTGATATCCAGCCAGAGTCAGTGGTGTCAGATCGTGACACTGTGATGATTTCTTAAATTAATGGAGCTGAATTAGAGACAGAAGATACTGCTTTAATTTGCTTATTTATAATGGTATCTCTAATTACATTTTAAAGGTAAATGAGAACGACATAAAGGTAGATTGTACCCCTCACTTTCCAAACATTGCACTAATGCTTGGTACCATAAATATGGACATAGATATGAGAGCTGTGTTTCTTGAAATGGCAGGTAATCATTTGTTCCTCTTCAGCATGTGAACTTCAACTTTAAAAAAGTTACAGGAATCCTGACTGGTTTGAGTTGGGACTTTACCAAGGTCATAAAGGCGGGAAAAATTGATTGCAATTGTTTTGGGTAATGGAAAATTTAGCGTAGATGGTAGTTATGGTGGAACACTAATCTTTGAACCTGTGACAAGACAGGGATGAAGTGAAAAGTCTGGGCACAGAACTTTGTTTATCTTAAAAAACTCAGATGTGAAGGCTGAAACGCAGAAAAACCATCGTCTGCCCTCCAGTTCAGTGCTAGACCAATGTTTTCAGAAGGTATTTTTACAAGTAACGTTTTCAGTGGGGTTGAAATGAGATGTGATGTCAGAAAAATTTGTTAACACAGAGATTATTCTGCTGCTGCAGGATG
This sequence comes from Theristicus caerulescens, assembly GCA_020745775.1. NCBI lineage: Eukaryota > Metazoa > Chordata > Aves > Pelecaniformes > Threskiornithidae > Theristicus > Theristicus caerulescens. The sequence continues at coordinate 125,659,530 of CM036561.1, read as the reverse complement.
GTGCAACAGTAAAGCTGGGAAGGGCAGGAGTTACCAAGGCAAGGTCTGGAGTTCAATGCACTTAATGGTTTGAATAAGCCACGAGGTTAATCTTGTATGCATGGTGTGTTTGGATGTTGTGTAGTGCTACAGTATCTCTTGGTTCTGTAATTTAGGTGCCATGCAGGTCTACTAATCCATTAGAGCAAAGAAATTGCTGTGTTTAGCATAATCCCAGATACCACTGTGAGAGAGTTATGAACTGCTCACAGTTGCCAGCTGAGATTAAGCCAATTCACAGCCATCCAGGTTAGGCCTGCAAGTGGATTCATGTCAGCTAAGTTTCTTCCCCGAATGTCCTACACAGGAAAAAATGGCATAATTCCACAGACAACACCTGGGACTGTGAAGATCTGTCATTAAAACATTTAGGGTCTCTGTGCATCTTCTCTGAGAGAAGTATTATTAAGCAACTCCATTTGTTGAACTGAGACCTAGTTTATTCCGTGATCTTTGGCATGCCCCAATCTGCATGTAAACTGATAAAGCAGACTTGTTCTTTCTGGTTCAGCCTCTGCTTCTTTGGCTTCCCTTGTATAATAGGGAATACAATAAAATACAAATTCAAGGGAACTCTCTAACTGCTGAACAAAACCCATTTATGTAAAGCATCTAAAAATGATGTGCATGTTTCTTCAGCTCCTTACACTTACCTCCTTTCCTGCTCCTGTAACTCTGCTGATCAGTGCTTTCAAACCAGGGCAGCACATCTGAGCAGAGAACTATAACCAAATCCTGCTTTTGTGTTTGGTCGTTATGGAGCTCTGTCAGTAAATTTCATCTGTTCAGAAATAAAATGCCAGAACTGCACACAGGAACAGACAAGAATCAAAGAAGTTGGATGTAATGGAGACATTTGATGAAATTATAAGAAGAAATGTAGATATTGAGAGGTTGTTCTGAAAAAAAGCTGTGAGAAAGTTTTATGAAGGATAAAGTAAATATGAGCTTGTTTCATAGAGCTGTTTACCTACAGGAGGTGGTAAGCATGATCATTCACTTTATGTTTCATCGTAATTTGCTGCAAGAGCGGAACACTGTAGCAAGGAGAGCCAACTGCTTTTTTCCCTGCAGGTTCTATGGGCAATATTCTGCTTGTAGTATCTTAAAAGACAACAAGCATCACCCTACCCCAGCACGTTGCTGGGGGCTGCCTTGCACTCTGCATTAGGGGGGCTGCAGACCGGTGTAACAGCAGCAGCGCTGACACCGTGTCTGCACCCCACGTCCGCTCCATGGGGTTCTCCGGGGCCGCTCCTCTGTGGCGCGAAGGAAGCCTCCAGCTGACAGAGGGGCAGGCTGCAGGGCCGCAGGCAATTCCTGGTGAAGTTCCTGGTGAAATCTTTACCCTGCGTGAGCCCTCCGGTGTGTGTTTGGATCAGATGTTCTTGCAAGGTTGGGCTGCTTTCCTTACCTTGCATGTTAAAACTGTGAGGCCCACAGAATACAGCCTGTGCCATCACTGTTGATTTTTCTCTGGGAGAAATCCTGTGCATAGTGCAGCCTTGGCGCATACTGGCAGGGGAGCGACTCAGAAAATCCTCAGAAAAACCAGCCTTGTACTGGAACAAACCAGAGGCAGGCCTGGCAGGTGGTCTGATTATGTTTGCTCAGCCAGTTCAACAGTATTTGCTGGACAAAAGAAGGCATCAGGTGATACAGAAAGTCCCAAACAAAGCTCCAGATGAATACAGACATGACCAGACTTTCTCATCTGTTGCATATCTGTGAAAGTGGAGGAAAACTTGTGCTAAAGGAGAAGGCACAAGAGCCAGAAGGCATCTCTCTTCTCTTGATCCTTCTATGGGAGGCTACTAAACACAGCACTGCTGAGAAGTCGGATTTCTTTGTGTTTCTTTTGTAGTACTTAAACTGTTTCCCATTGGTGACAGAAGGGTTAAAACCATGTGGGTAAATTCTTGTAACTCGTGCTCTTGCTCCGTCATTTTTGGCCTGCACCTTTTTCCTGCTGCCATCCCTGTACGCAGCGCTGGCTATCGTGCAAATGCAGTTTTGACATGGCACTGAAATCCTAGTCAAGCGGCGGTGGATGGAGAATGGCTGTTAGATTACGGTTTTTTTAATTTGAGCCATTTAGGCATCCGAATGTACGTTTGTAGAACTTCTGCGGAAGGAAAAGCTCCGAAGGAGCAGGAGGCCTTTTCTAGATAGGAATTTAGGCAAGCATTACTACAACATGGTGTAAATAGATATAGATTAATACTACACGCAGAAGGTACCTGCATAGGTTAGATGTATTTCATAGGGTAAACGTGCATTTTCCGTTTTCTCCCTCCTAGCTGCTCTATGAGTGAGAAGACGTTCCAAGTTTCTGAAAGATTTGGACTACCTTTCACTTTTTTTATGGTGCATAAAAACCTTATGATAAAAGAATGTTAATCTTGCTCTAACACATGTAATCCTGTAATTTAAAATCGATCTCGCACTGCAAGGGCACAGAGGGGACAGAATAATCGCACACAGGCAACCTTAATTCTGGCACTTTCTAATTTTTCGTTGCTTAACACTTCAACCTTTGTGAGCTTTTGACGTAGCTTTTTCTTTTTTTTTTTTTTTTTTTTACGTGGATGTAATAAGATTATGAAATGAGTGTAAGACTGATTAAAAAAGAGTTTAGAACTTCCAGCTCAAAGATCAAACAATCAAGCCTCAATATTTTTCATACCGTAATTTGTTGTGAAAACGTTTAATGGAAAGTTCAGACATAGTGAAGGTTTTGCTTACATTCAGAGCTGGATAAATAGCAGGTGAGGCTCCAGTTCTACATGTTGCAAAGAGTAAGGAATCGGACTTTTTAAAACAAATTCAATAAATAATAGATAGTCTTAGGTCAGTACTTGAAAGCTGGGCAAAAGAGATTGCTAGCAGTTGGTGGGAGCCATCACAATGTTGACTTGGTGCGGCTATAGAAGAGTTGTGTTGCCTGTTCGCAAGTTACCCTCAGTAGTGGCAAGTGTTTAAGAACTTTCTTTTCTTGTAAAAAGGGATTTTTTTAGTATGTGCTATTTAGTTTTCCACTATTCCAGTATGACGGGTTCAAATTAGCTCCCTAGCTTTAGTGCTAGGTGACAAATTTTTATGTCTTGTTTAAAAATACTTGCTAATAAATGGGTAGATGGAAATAGGTCATTAGAGTAAGGATGAAAGGCTTCTGGAGAAATCCCACAGAGAATAATGCAAAAACTTGTATTGATTTCACCGGGGCCCAGATTTTATCCAAAAAATAAGAAGTGCACATTATTGGCATTGCTGCAATTACTCCAGGTTTGTGATAAGATCTTGAAACTTGCAGAAAAATTTGCTTTTCTCTTTCATACGTGATATTTTAGTTAATACAATGGCAACATTCTGAAGATAGAGGTGCGAAAGCGTAGGTAACTCTGGCAGTATGACAAGGTAAGAAAAATTTAGAATGATGTCAGCAACTTAAACATACAAGATGAACAGAAAGAGCCTCTTAATCAGAAGAGTAACTAAAAAATTCATATGAAAATAATCAAGGGAGTACAATTTTAGATTAGCCTAGAGTGATTCTAGCATCGATTTGAGTCAGTTCTTGGAATGAAGCTTTGATTTCTTTCTCAGGGCTGGCTTTGCCAGCATAGCTTCTCTTTGATGCATTTCTTTATGAATCTAAATGGATGGGCAGATTGCATATTATTCATCAACAGCATTTTTGGAGATGTATGGCACCGTATTAATATCTCTGCAGGGCTTGGGCGGACTGAGTAATTGAAGATGGATTTAAAATATTAGAGTGGAATAGTCAGGTAAATTTTTTAAAAATCATACAAGGTAACTGATGTTTTTATTGCACAGCACATTTTATGGCTCACAGTCTCTGTGAAGACACAGTAGACAAGAACAAGTTGGCTTTAATAAAAGTAAGGATAATTTATAAGGGTCTGATTGGGGAAAATGTGTTGGTTCCAATTGCAATTCTGCCTCCAGTCCCAGAAGTAATATTTAAGGCTTGTGTTGAAACAATCATGATATTGAAATGAATGGGGCTTTGCTATTGTTTTGAGTTATTCTAGGATATCACCACGATTTTTATTTGCAGATGCTGACATGCCAGTTGTACCTGCATGCACAATTATCAGCCATAATCTTGGTAGTTGCACATGCTTGCCCTCATCATTTGTCAATTAACACTTGTTTGAGAAGAATAGATTAAACTCATACCTGTATTTCAGTCTTTATGTAAATTCAAATCTAGAATAAAGGTGATAACTCTACTGGAAGAATAGTGGTTTGCTGGGAAGCGCTGGGAACTGGAAAGTCACATAGCAAGGCTGTTGTGCAGACTAAGAATGTATCTCTTGTAAATAGGGAGAACAGAGGAGACGTAAAATGAGGAAGTAATAAAAAAGTGTGGGAGTCACTTTGGAATTAAAAAACACCCAACTGATCCTTTTCAGTAAGGGGTGGAGCGCAGCTGCTGGATTTTGTGGAGTTTTGCAATGAGAGCTCGAACCATTCCTTTTCCCTGCCTCGATGTCGTGCTCTTGCCTGTTCTTCTACCTAAGTAGCGTTTGCTTTATGTGCCCTCCTCCTGGAATAGCACCCCTGCACTTGAAAACACCAGCATCTTCTCCCCTGCTCCCTTCCCATGGATCTAGTAGCAAAGCAGCAAGATGAGAGAAAGAGGCAGTTTGGCTTCCCCGATGCCCACAGTAGCTGAGGTGAAACCTAAGGGACATCCTGACAGCCCAGATAGATATTTGACTTCTCGGCAGGATTGCAAGTGGGTATGATGGGTCTTCAAAGTGACAAGTGTTGTATAAGAGTCCTCTAGCATAGCATTAACTGAGAAGATCAAAGTGTTTATCTACTTGCAACCCAGATAAAAATTGTGATCCTGCTTGCCTCTGTCTTCTTGCATGAACAGCTCAGCATCACCATTGATGTCCTTTCATGCCAAGTTGTCCTCCTACCCAGCTTTTCTGTAAGTTTTGTTCAGGTGGAATGAATTTTCCAGAGGTCTGTCTTCTGGAGTATGTAGGCATAAATTCTGGTACACAGTCACTGGGAAGTGAACTGGGCCCATTCGGTTCAATGCTATGTTAACTCTGAAGCCCTGAGAGGAGACGTGTGCAGTCGGCTTTTCATGACCTTTATTTGCATCATCTGAGCAGGATCAACGCCTTGATGTTTCAAGAACATTCAAGAGTTGCTGCCTTCCTGAGCCCCAATAAATATGTGTCCAACTGTCAATCTGTTGGATGTCATGCAAGTAAGATGAGCTACAACTTCCCAAATATCAGATAATTCTAGGAATATTTTAAGTGAGAGAAAAAATGTTATTTTATTTCCATTCATGAAGGCCTGCATTGCTAGGTATTTTCTTATCTGGAAAAGAGATGTTTCTTTCAAAGTGACTTATTCTTGCTGCTGATGTGTCCAAAGCTTGATTTTAGAACATTCATCAACCAAATAGCTCTTCAAAGCATCGTCATTTAAAAAAAGCTGAACTCATCCAGCACTGCCTGAACTAATCACCCATGAAAACCCAGTTGTGATTCAGGTTCAGTTAACAGTAGGTGTAGCCTATTAATGGAATATGATGCCCGCATAGTTGAAATATAACCTATAGTAAGTTTGTCCCTTAGTATACAGACATTAACAGTAGTTTTCCAGTGTCCAGCGGGTTAATTTATGTAGTTTTTATGCTTTTGTTTTCAACTTTTGGCTCACGAAAATTATTAAGGGAAAAAGCTTACAGTCAGCTCCATGCTATTTAGGCAATTTGGATTGAATTCAGCTCAACTCAGCAGAGGTGCAGAAGATGAAGAACTGTATACTTTATAATTACTGTGTATGAAGATGCCAGATTGTAGAATCTCTACAGCTAATTGTGAGATTGCTATAAAGACATCACATTTGCCTGCAGAGATTTCCCAGTCTGCGACTTTTATCCAGGTTGATGAAGAGAGAGAAATATTTTCTTTCTGCTAGTCCATGTAATATTTTAAACTGAGTTTCAGGTAAGATGTTGAAGAAGGTTCTGTTGTTGACAGACCAGATGTAACTCCTTAGAAGTTTTCAAGAAGATTAGATAAATATATTGATAATAATTAAACTATTGTTTGGTTCCGACATACTCCACATTCACAGCCTGTGTGGATCCCTGTCTTCCAAAGGTTGCATTTTGGATGCCTCGCAATCACCTGGGACTTGATCGAGCTGAAATTGAGAACACCACCTTTCCTCGAAATTTCTGTGAACGAGTACTTCTTGCCCCTGACTCTGCTACTTTTTTTCTGGTCTCTACTAGAGCAACTGTAATTTTCCCCTTTCCTTCTCAACATACATTCCGGTTGCAATCAAATGGCAGTGATTTCTTTTCTGTAAACTTCTCTCTCTGTCCTTTTTTTGTTTAGTTGTTGGGAAGGAAAGGAGAGAACGTTTTTAGAATCTCCTCCAGTCATCCTCACCACCCCTTTGACTGCTGCAGCCACGTGGAGGTTCTTGGGTGCTAACCCTCTCTCCCCTTCAGTCGATGTAATTCTCACTTCATTTATGACTCTCCCACTTGTTATGTCTTGTTGTGCATTTTTACATTTAAATTGTGCATTCTTTCAGGCACAGATTATGAATAGACTTGTACTGTGCGGGTGTTTCAAAAAATGAAAAAAACACAAACAAATGAGAGGAGATTAATCGTGGACTGTATAGCTTCTAACACGTATGCTAATTCCAAACAGGAAGCACAAGAAATAAAAAAGAAAAAAATCCCTACTTCAGCCTACTTTAATACTCTTTTTGTGAGCAGCAAAGGAGGCTATAAAAACCTCAGATTAATTTAGTCAGTTCTGGTGCGGAGCTTTCATTTTAAGAGATTTGTTTTTGCCAATGCTAAGTGATCCAAAGAATTTGAAGGATGAGGAACAGATCTGTGGTGTCTTGTGCTGTGAAAAATCTTTAATGTGCTTTAGAAGGAGACTAAAGACCACTATTTATTTCCCTTTGTCTTTTGGAAGTGAAAGGATGTTTTGTACCAAATTCTTGAAAAATCCGTGCAAAAAAAGTCTCCATAAGGTGTGACTCACAGTGCCTGCTTTTACAGCATAAACAAATGGAAAACAGCTTGTGTCCTTGCTAAGCAGATTATCAGGAGAGGTTGAAAAGGTTCTTTCTAGACAACAACTCATTCTCGTAGTTTTTTCTTACGCTAGTGGAGCCCTAGGAAAGTGGAAATGAACAGAGCGCCACGTTTTCCCCTCACTGCACCCTTCAGTATCAGAGAAATCAGTTTGCATTTTGTAAAAAGAAATGGAGGTTATGGAACCTCTCCCTTTGTGACTTTTACGTGTTTATTCTTTGCGTTCAGCCTCTTCATTAGCTTGTCCTGTCTGTTCCATCCCTGCACGGGTGCTGCCCCTTCTGACAGCTGCTGGGGAGGCTTTGCCCAATTAATGGAGGTGCATGGGACCTGCGCCGTGGTGCCTTTCAGCACAGCAACTTCTAATACAGCCAGTCATCATTTTTGTAGAGTGAGTGAATGAATAAAGGTATAAGAGGGAAAAACTCTCCTAAATACCAGAATGAAACCTTGCTTCTGTTGCCGTTACCGAGAGCTCTGCGCTGACTGCCTGGGATCTAGGGTTCGACTGCCCTGTTTAAAACAAACAATCAGACAAAACCTGCAAAACACCCCTGTTAAATTATGCAGTCTCTTCTACAAACTAGTGAGTATAGTCAGCCAAACTCCTTTTTAAAGGGAAATGAAAATTTGGACTGAAAACTGATGCCGTGTTTCAAGGCAATGAAATTAACTGTTGTGGATCTCTGAAAAAGATGATAATGAGCCGGGAGCCCAAGCTGTTGCTGCATCCCTTTGTATCCCTTTGATGTAAGGAAAAAAATTGCCTTTGTATGCTGATTCACTTGTAAGCACAAAGAACACTTCATCCTCAGGCTCTGAAACTTTCTGATGTTGTAGTTAATTAATAACGTTAGTATTTGCCACCTAACGACTTGAGGTTATTGCATTAGAAAAATCGTCATCCTAAAAGCGCGAAAGACAGTAGATTTGTATGCGTTTAATGACGAGTCATTATTGATGGGTTGGTTTTAGTACCTTTACTATTATTGTATTTCGGTTTATGTTGTAAAATGCCTCTTCTTCAGTCATTTTACTCGGATGTACCTCTGGCGCCGAGGAAAATAGGAACCTCCACAGGGCTTAGCTGGTGCGCGACTGTTATTTCCCGATGATCTACAACAATGGTTATTCGGTAACAGCTGGGCCATGTCTTCTTTAGACAAAGCCACTGTGGGGCTGAAACCTCCCATTGCTGAAGCATAACTGTTGCCCTGGTAACGGTTAACTAGCACGTGTTTTATTGTTTCAAACTGCTTTCCTAGGGTATTTGCAGGTGGTAGAAGATGCTTTCTTAAAGAGGGGTCATAACCTCATGAACTTTCAGATGTTGCAACAAATTGGGGGACAAAAACATTTTTTTTCCTTTCAAATGGATTAAGTAAATCTTATTATATAGCCTTTACGAGACAGATGTAACTCACAGTTTGATTTTTAGCATTATATCCAGATGCTGACACAAGCATTTCTGCTGACCAAATTTTGTTTTTGGAATATGAATTAAGACCATATTCCAATAAGATTTCAAATAAACACAGTGAGAACATGCAGACATTAAGATTACTGTGACTTTCTTTTGTCTTGGGTTTATTTTAGCTGTGGTTTGTTTGCCTGTATGTATTTTCTTTTGAATTTGATATTTCAGTGATTTATCTTAAAAATGCACTTGGATCTACCAGAAGGCCGATCTGATAGATCTCAGGATAAATGCAAAATTATCTGTGAACATGTGAAGGATGGTGACAATGGAAAAATCACTTGCTTGGTATTTTAAGTTGGTAAGGATAAAAGTATACTTACGAAGCACACATACATGCAGCGTATGCGTTTGTATGCATACCAGTAAGTAGGGAAGCAGAATTTCGTAAATAGAAATTACATCCTCATTTTTTCCTATACCAAAATTAAAAGTGCCTTAAAAATGTACTTACTGCATTCATCCAAAAAAACGTTCTGTGGTGCAGAGGAATGTTTTGTGCTTGTTTCAGTTGTTTGTTAAGAGGAGACAGTCCCAGGACAAAAGAATGACAAGAAGTAACATGTGACATAGGATAAAAATGTGGTTAGATTTTAATAAATTCAGCAAAATCCATTCATAATCTAGTGGGATGAAGAGAGAGCTCCCTCTCCTGTCTGTTTGGTAAAATTTATAGAAGCTATTCGCATGTTTACTTTGATTAAGGTATAAAGAAAAATAATGTTTAAATGACATGCTGTGAAGCTTGTAATAAAAGGCTTGCATTCATCTCTTTGAAAAGAGTGAGCGGTGGTTAAATCTGCCTCTATCTTTTTTTTGAGACATTCTGAAATTATTCTGGCGCGTTGGCAGTGTGAAGTCTGGTTTGCAAAAGGTACCGCGTAATAGCAGACGACCTGTTTTGTACAGTGTGCTCTAAACCAGGCACAAAAGAAGGCTTCCCAAGCTCATACAAGCAACTGTCCTGATTTTAATGAAATGAAGGTTCAAGTCCCCAGGATCACGGTTAATAATTAATTTTTTTGTTTTATTTTTTGGTATCAGGACCTCATTCGTGGAATTTATTTCATGCCACATTTTATAGACACGGTTTTCTCAAAGGTACGAAGTGGTAGGTGTTCCTAGGCGAGCCCATCTGCTCCCTTTGTTTGAAAACACATACCTAACTTGCAGCTTAGATACCCCTGGGCTGTGCGCCTTCCCTGTACCCCAGGCAGATGTGGAGAGAGTGAGGACAAAGTTTCTGCTGCTAACAGCTGAACGATTCCCAAAGGTTTACAACAGATACATAGCAGTGAAGAATTAGAGGCTACTGGTGACTGAATCATGTCATCAGAAGAAAGTGAATAAATCATATTAATACCTGGCTGAAAACAGTACTTCATTTACTGAAATGCAAGTGTGAATAGGACTATGCCTTTTCTAAGACTGATAGTGTTTGTGGCGCTTTGTTAAAACACTGAATTTTGAGTTTGTGGTGGATGTTTTCAGAGAAATTTGGGCATTCACGTATAGATGAAGTAGCCAATGCTACTCGTGTTTTATTTGTAGACTTAATCCAGGTTCCCTCCTGTGTCTGTGCATGACGGTGTCTCTCCTTGTCTTCTCTCTGTTCCACATCACATCTTTCCTACAGATACTAGTTTGTGTATAGGTTGCTCAGTCTTTTTGGGGAACATCTCATGACAGCGAGAAGCACTCATCACTAAGTCATGTATACGTCCACAGGATTAAACTCCATGGTAAATCTGGTCAGTAACCGCAGGGCTGGACAACGCGTCCCTGCCCTGAGCCCTAACTCTGTCGAAGTCCCTCTCTGGGACCTGCCTTGGCACAGGGGAACGGGCAGGAAAACAGCTCCTGGGCCAGGGCTCCTTGTGCTGCGCAGAGCACAAAGCAATTGGACACAGCCTAAGGGATTTTCAGGTGGCTCCTGCAGGAGGGTTTGTCGGGAGGTGCTGCAAGCTCAATCCCTGGCTGTATTGAGCCCAGGTGACGGAAGGAAAATTGCATGTTCCCTGAGATGGCTGTGTAGGTCCTTGGGGTTGTGCTGAATAAGGGGATGGGAATCACAGCTTCTGCAAGGATACATCAGATGTGCCCTGAAGTGATGGGTGAGAACACTGTTCATTTTTTTATGTTCCAGAAATATATTGCTTAATGATTTCCTTCACTGAACTGCGTGAAAACTAAATCGAACTGAACTTTTTGGACAGATACGTTTCCTGTTATGATCTCTACACACTATGTTAGCAAACATTTGAATTGGGGAACTGAATCTAATCTGAGGCAAGATAGGGTAGGGGAAAAAAGCAACAGGTTGTACACTCAGCCTAGTCCCCCCTCCCTTTTTTGAAGGGGGGGCTTAAATAAATTAGCACTTACATAAATTAGCCACATTTCAGGCCAGGATTTTTGCTTTACAGTGAAGACTGAAAGAAGAATGAAAGAATGATCCTCATTATTCATTGCCTTACTCAAAGCAAGTTTTTAATACACAAACCAGGTAGAAACATTCTGAAACACAGACTGCCTCACACAAAATGCCCTGAGCTCTATTCTTCAGGAGCATCACATTGGTTATGGCTTAACCTTAAGATCAATGTGATATTAATTAATAAGTAATTGTAATGAGAGAATTTTTGACCACACGCTTGTTCTGCTGCAGGCTATCTGGCAGCAGAGTGACCAAAATTAATCATCTGTGTGTAGTCACACTGCTCTGCATGTCTGTGATTCTGTTTCACTGTAAACCAGGATCAATTCCTCCCCCTTCCCCGTTTAGTACCAAACTCTTGTTAAGTCTTTTATAAAACAACTTTGAATCCAGACGTAGCAATGAATCCACATTGAATTAATTATATTCTGTACACTTCCAAACTCAGTTAAGTTGTTTCATTTTTCATAGTTCTGACTAAAAAGCAAACGAGGCAATGACAGAGGCTTGAGTTTTGGCAATAAAAAGGTTGTGTTTTGCTGTATAATTACTCTCTCATTAATTCTAACTGTTGAAGAGCAGCTGCTAACTGTTGGTACCAGTTTACTTTATGACTAAAACAATGTTCTTGCTTAACAAATGAATTGACATGATTTTCGGGAAGAAAGCATTAAGAATATTTACAGTGCTATAGCAATGATTAATAACAGTGCCTGCCACATATCCACCGTAACACTACATTTACCAGCAAGCTCCCCCCACCCCTGAATTTAAAAGTCCAGACTTACCAGTAAAGATGGGTACAAGCTGTTAACCATTTCTTTGTACATTCTCCAGACTTCAATATTGCTTTCAGGTCTCCTCACTACCATTTGTAGCCACTTTAGATACTTCTGTACCAGGATAGATGCTGACTGATGTGAGCTTGGAAACGACTTAAAAAGAAAAGCCTGGTAAATGCTGCTTTATGCTCAGACCTGTCTGCCTTTACTCACCGTTTACCCCAGTTACTTTGCTAAAGCGATCCTCAGACTGGGGCAGTAATCTAAGAGAAGATTAATTTTTCACTGACTGCGAAAGAAGGCGAATGGAGAGGAAGAGTTCTCTCCTTGCTCTCAAATCCCCTCTGAGGTCCCCAAACCGCGGCGCTGACACTACCACAGGGGCACAACTTCCTCGAGTCTGGCCTACTGTGCCGCCGGCTGCTCCCGGGATGTCAGCTTCCAAGTTGCTTCTTAAATAGAAAAGCATGCATCTGCTCCTCAAAAGTTTCGGAAGCACCAGAAAGATAGCTGAGAATTACAAGTAAAATACAAGTTTTCTATAGGAAACAGCCTGGCAGTCCACACTTTGTTATTCACTTGATAAGCAGAGTCTTTTTGACAGTCCTAACCTTCTAAACTATAGGTCCTGCTGAGCCCAGCATGAGTCAAACGCTGGGTACCATCTGTCAGAGCTTTAGTGGGTTTTTTTTTTCCCCCCTCTCTCCTCTTTTACTACAATCTGCTAAGAGGGGTGCGGAATAGAAGTTGCTTTTCTACCCTTAAATGAGAAAGTAGGGAAATTCAATAAGAAGCATTAAAGAAATCCTGCTGTTACCAAAAAACTTGGTAGGCACTGGGCAGGAGAACAAATTATTCTGTGCTCCTAAAGATTTTGAAAACAAGTATATAGCATGCCTCAGGAAGTGGGGAAAAAATCTGCAACCCAAAACTGAAAAGATGATTTTGAAAAACTAAGTTATATGAACTGTGGTATTAGCAAGAGTTTTGAACCGTTGCACAGTTCAGAGGTTTCAGCCGTTTTCCTAAAGAAACACTCTTAAAGGATATACCAAATTTCCCATTGATGGACATTTAATAAGAGGAGCTAGCAGAGAAGAAATGGCCCCCTGCTGCATTGTAAAAGAATTACCAAGGGGACATTTTTATGTCTCATTAGTTTATATTCAGCCCTAAATTGGCACCTGTTCTGAACTTGGTCAAAATTTGCTGGAACTTTAAAGGCACAGATGAATAGTTCTCTTTAACATGTTACTAACGATTCATCAGAACAGAGGGGTTTGCGGGTTATTACAGACATAGATGCACACATGGAAATCCGAATATAACACAAGAAACGTCCTGATTTTCCAGTGCTGAGGGCCGCGTGAGAAGATGTATCTGCAGTGACCTGTATGGCTCTGCGAGCGTGGTCGCCACGGCTGCGTGGTGCAGCCAGGTGTCCACGCCGCCTACCTGCACTAACTGCTATTTGAGAGTCTAATTCCAAAGAACCACAGCGGCTGCTAATACTTGGGAGAAAAGAGTGGAAAATTGTTTCATGTTGTTGGTTTTTAAGCTGGTTGTCTACCAGCCTGCGTCTTTTAGAGCAGCCGTGGGACTGAGGTCATTTCGTATTAGACACGGCAGTGCCAGCTATACTAGCTCCATACCAGGAACGTAACCCTGTGTGTCACAGCCATTCCTAATGGGGACATTAGTGGCTTTCTTGTCTTTTCTCCCACTACTTTGTAAACTGAAGGAGATGTTTTGCATCCAAGAAGCTGGCTCTGTGACTCCAGCTAGACATTTGTGCCGGCAGTGCTCGGTTTTCACGTGAAATGATTGTAGTCGACCATAGAAAGTGGGTGCATAATTGTGCATGAATTTTTGTTCAAGGTCTGAATTTTAGAAGGCAGAAGCTCTTAAATATCCTAAACAACCTGCCTAGGTCTCCTTTTGCTGTATTACGTTGTTCTACCTCTACTGACTGGCATCCCATTATTTCAATTTGTGTTTATTTAGCAGAAGAGATATGCGGCTAACTGTGAGCATAGATTGAAAAAGTTCTAATGCAATTTTACCATCCCCTTACAGTTTCTTTAGTCGCAGCAATTCTATATTGCCATTTTAAAAGGTCAGCAGTGTGATTTTAATGAGCGTTAGATTCTGGTCTCATTGCAATTTTATGCTCATGCAATTTTGCTTAATACACTGGCAAGCACTCGGGCTGGCGACACGGACGGGGAGGCGATCAGCAAGATTCGGGACTGGGATGTTCACTTTGTCTCTTCTTGCGATAAGGGTCATTAAAACGTGCCCTTTGGGCGCAAGCAGGTGGTCTACAAAACACCGTTGTGGTGTGTGTCAGCGGCCGCTTGCATAAAGAAGTGACTTTAAGGGCTTCTGCGTGGGCAGTTGTACCTGTAGATGTTGTTGTCTTTGGACACCGACTATTACGTATGATTTGAATAGCACATGGTGATGTCATGACTTGCCTAATATTAGGAGGCTATCGTGGTTGTATGTAAAGTACATATTTTTACAGATTCCTTCCTGCAGTTCTTATCATTCCCCTTGCGTGTGTTTGCTGTGGTAATACACAAGGACAAACCAGCGCCGAATCCCTTTGTCCCTGGTGCTGGGCGAACCCTGATCGGTAGAAAGCCCCTTTCCTGGGGGGCTTCAGCCTGAGCAGGCAGGGCACATGGAAAGCCGAAAAGGAAAGGAAGGAGAGAGAGCACAATACAGTGAGCAATGTGCTGCCAAAAATGTCCAGTCAAAGCCGATGTTGTTAATTATATATGTTGTTATCTCACCATTCATCTGTATTTTTTGCAAGTGATAGAGTGTAAAGTGTGTGTTTTCCCATCACATTATACTGCTGCGTTAGCATAGCGATACTATGATTAGAGTAGGATTCTATGGCTTCTTCTCTTCAATTGCTTGCTAAGCAACATTTACATTTATGTATTTCCTTTTGCCGTGAACATCTTTGATTAAATGTACTATATGCTGGACTGTATGTCTAATCACAAAAGGGCTTTAGGCCGTGTCTCTTCCAGAAAGAGCCTTAACTGTGAGAGTATAACATCTGACAAGATCCGCTTTTAAAGATGCACTGTGAGAGAGAAATGAAACATCTCCAGGTAGATAGCTCTTTCAGAGACGGCGAGCAAAAGCAATAGCTGTTTTCCCCCTCCGCATGCACCGCAGCTGCAATAAGCCGGAGCACCTGTTCTTTGCATACTCCTGCTGGTTTGTGCTGTTTGTAGCTGCTGCCAGTGGGGTCCCAGGAGAGAGACAGGAGCTTTTTAATGGAACGAGAAAAGCTGGGAGCGCATAAGATGTGCACTTGCACAGCAGTTGTCTCTCTCTTCTTAAAATGACCACAGTTATGAGGTCAAATCACATGCTTTTGATGTAATTAATAAAACTGCATGAGAATTAGTTACACTCCAGCATGCCAGACTGCATTTGTGAGAAAGCAGAGCTTTTCTAGTTAAGTTGCTATACTTTGTAAGTATCATGTTATTCAATTTGTAAAAATATGTGTTAGCATTTTGAAGCATTTAAACCAGGGTAGCAGTCGCTCTGGGGTATCTAGTGTTTTGTGGATATTTAGTAAGTGGCATTTACTTTAATAAGCTAACGTTTATATTGCATCAGGATTACTAGAAGGCGTGTATGAAGTGCGGTTCATTTTCCTCTCTTGGCAGACCAAAGAGACTTTAATTTAAAATAGTTAGTTAAAACAGCGGCCTGTGTTGGTAAAAAGGATGACATGCAAAACACAGAATATTTTTATTCCATGTTGTATCTCAGGTGATACAAATACTATTGCGTCTAACACTGTATCTGAACTAACTAAAAATTGGTAAATAGATGCGACTTTAAAACCAGCTTATTCTCTCCTTTGTTACATGAGAAAACTTTCTGTACTGCTGTTGCTCCATAACATCTTACAAATTTATTGGCTCAAATGATTGGTTTGACACAGTCAGTTTTGGTTTAATATAGAGTGAGTCAGCCTACAAATATAAGGTTAAAGCACATAATTTCTAATGAAAGTCTGGACTATTTGAAAACTATAAATTCATAGCAAAACAAAGCAAGCAACTGCATCAAAATGGTAGTACTTTGGAGAGATGCTAGGATGGTTATGGGGTAGAAGCACACTATGTATATGTTTTCAGTGTCATAAAATGTAATCAAGTGATCAAAATTAGAAGGGAGACGGACGAAATAGAACCCTTAATAACAGCTAAACAGATCTGTATTGTAACTAGGGGTAAGAAAGTAGCCCTATAGACTGTCACCCTAATGGACTCTTTCTTCAGCAGCGGCCTGTTCTTAAATTGCCTTGCCATTTAAGGCAACCTAAGGAAATCTTTCTTTCTTTGTGGGCCTGACTGTGTATGATCATGCTGGCCAGAAATCCACGAACCGTGACGGGTTCACAGCAACACAAAAGCAAAGGTAGTTTTGGACTTTACATTCTCTCCTCTGCCCTGGGGTGCAAAAGGCAGTGAAGCACGGCTGTAATTTTGCAGTGGAGGGGAGTGTAACTGGGAAGCCCTCATATCCTGCTAACCCCTAGGCTGCCAGTGGTGAACCTTTTCATTTCTTGGGGGTTGTGGACTGAGGAAGGTCCACACAACAGTCACTGTATGCGTCGTGTTTCCTTGAAGGACACTGCAGTTTGCGGCACAGATTCCAGTAGGTGCCAGTGTATTGTTTTGCATCAATCTTTTTTTCCCGCCTTCACAAAAAAAGGATGGTGAAGGAGGTGATGGCAATGGAAAAACTGTGGCTCAGGGCAGCTTCCTGGTACCTGAGTTGTAGAAGAATAGGGCTGGAAAGCACCAGGATTTCTGCTGAAATGCTTATAAAACCCCGAGGAGCTGCTGAGGGGTAGGATGTCACTTCAGGTCACTTTGTGCTCTTCACGTGTCTTTGGAGGATGTCAGTTGATTTCCTGAGAGATACTGCTTTAACATTACTTTGGATTATGTTACTGTTGCCAGACCTCCTTCCCTATGTTGGACAGACCCATTTAGTGGTTATTATTTATTACTATTATATTAGAATTGTGGAAGTCTCTTAGGCTTCTCTTTAAATTTTAAATACTCTAAGAAAACCTAACTAAGTCCTGATCCCATAGCCATTAATTTTAGTGGCATAACTGCCATTGATTGAGTGAGCCTTGAGGCCTCATGCTATATATAACAAGTGATGTTTTTAGAAGACACAAAGTGAAAATATCTTTTCTGGAAAAACACACTAATGTGTCTTTCTCTTTTTAAAGCTAAAATCACACCTCAAAGTTGACTTGGAAACTGGTTGAGTCAATTTTTGTTTAAATATTAAAACGAATTTAAAAAAACATTTTAGATTACAATCTGCATAAATCCCAACAGATATTTCTGAAGTGCACTAGAAAAGGAGAGTTTATCTTCATTTGTAAAATCATTTAATGAGTAGTTAACAGAACCTTAAAATTTGCTGTCAGAGTAAAATATGTTTTCATGGCATTTATAAAGCACATGAAATAAATGTTTGTCATGTAGTACCTTCTTGTGTTATATGTATCACTTAGTCCCGCATGCTTTATGGGATTGTGCACTTTCTCTACATTTTTCATGCCAGCTGACATAAGATTGCTGTTAGAGGTATGGGGTGATTAAATTTACACATGACTGGGGGAATTTACACTGATATTTGACTTTCAGTCTTATGCAAATTACTAGCATCCAATTTGGCAGAAGTAAAATTACTGACCTTTCCAATGTTCATTTGCCTTCAAGTGTCCAGTGGGATCAATACAGACATTGCTGTCTGTGTTTTATACCACTGCATAATGCTTTGGAGTAGTTTGAGTTCCTCAGTTCCTTCCCACGGATGCTGGTAGGTATTTTTCACTGCATATCAGAAGTTACTTATTTCTGGTAGGCTTTTACATGTTTTCATGCTTTGTCTTCCATGAGTTGCTTAGTCCTCTTCAGGAAGAATCTCTCTTTTACTCTAAATCGTCCTTAATTAAATAATGGTGAGATAATTTTCCTTGTATATAACTTTTAATCTTGTAATCTTCTCTGGAAGGGTCTAAAAAATGGAATAGTTTTGAGAAGAGACTTCTTCAGGTGTCTCCTTCCAACAGCCTGAAATTCTCATTAATATTTTTCTAAAAATAAACTGAAAATAGGAAACCCATTCGACTTCACTGGTAAATAAGAGCCAGTTTCTGGACCACAGTCATTCAATACACACTTTCAAGTGACATACTTGGCACTTACATGCTCCCTATTGGAATTTTATGAATAAGACGGAAAGGAAATTTTAACAATTTGAAAAAGATATTAGTCATCTCATCTAAAGGTAGTCATGAAATTGGATGAGTGTAGTTTTCATAACAAAGTGTGTTTCATCTGACTTTTATTGTAGTCCAACTAATAGCATATTGAATGGGGTGGACTAGAGAAAATAGTGTCTTCTAACGATTCTGTAAGTCCCTCTTCTGTATCCCCTGTTGTGACCTGATGAACCTTTTATTCACATTTAGTCAATCTTGAGTGTCACTTGTGCATTTTTAATTCCAAACTTGCATTTTATTGAGTTGATTGGTCAGTATGGACAGAAAGGCATGATTCTCCCAGTAAAAGGAGGACTCATTTCTGAAGTAGCTATAGTTACAAAATGCTCTTTTCAGCAGACAGAAATGCTGAACGTAATGGTCACACCATTATCTACTTCAGAGAGATGAAAAAGGGATCTCCCTGCTCTTAGACAAACACGTATCTGGCAAGGATGCTGATTTCTCTCTCTGACCTTCCACACGCTCCTGCGTTCTGTGGGGCAGGCTTTAGGCTAATACGAATTGCCCCAGTGCCATAACAGCAGCTTTGGCCGTACAGACCGGCTGAATATCTGCTTCAACAGACTCAGTTTTCATCTAACGTACTGATTTCTTGCAATTCTTTTGACTCAGGGCTGTACGGTTTTGACAGTTACTGTTTAATAAAAGCCCAGGCATTAAGAACAAGGTTGCAAAGAGAAAATCTGCAGAGAGACCCTGTCCAGCAATTGACTAACACATTAGATTAGAAATAGTAGTAAGACTGCTCTTATCTGTCTTTTATAAACTCACTGTTTTTCCTGGTGTTAATAGAGCTAAATCCTTTCAAAAAATTTTTGTTTCAATAACCTCTGATGCCCAGTTTTACCTCTGTGAATCTGTGGACATTAATTTGCTATTAACAGCAATGTTACCTGCTAGAACCCGAGATGTGCCAGAGCAAAACAATAGGAGCAAGTTATTAACACCTCAAGGTTGACCCGCCCTTTATCCCAGAATTCGTTCTGTATGTCTTCTTATTGATCTGCCTCATGCAGCTTTTTGTCACCTGGGAATTAACAATTCAATGTTTTATTTGACCATTTATCTCTTTAGCAAAATTGTTGCAATCTCTTTGACCTTTTAAAATGTTTATGACAAGGTGTTTGCAGTTAATTGCGCTCATAAAAGAGTAAAGCCTGGATCAGGTCTAATATGTGCAAGGAGCCAATCAAGACTTTCTTACAAAAACATTCTAAGCTATAATGTATTTCATTTATTTGCAATATAATTAAAAGAAATTAAAATTTCCCATTCCAGAAGGACTGGTACTAGGGACAGCAACTCGTCCTAAGACCACAAAAATAACACCACTGTATTCTCAGTTCCTACTTCTTTTGTGGGGGAAGCGTCAACTGCGGGTAGAAATTATCTAAAAATAGAATTGCGTATTAAAACTGCAAGTTATAAGTAGGCGCACATATGTTTCTTGTCATTTGCTATTGATGCCTGCTGGGGCAACACCCATGTTTGCATTACCTAAGCAGTAATTTTGCTATTGCTGTGTGCCGTTTAAGTCTGTATAATGGAGAGAGCAGGGTACGTTGGGCTGAGATAGACAGGTCAAGCCTGTCAAGTTTGTTACTTCTGGCAATGCCTTCCCATAATCACCATCACAAGGTGTCCAGCTGCTCTGTCCTGTACCACCAACCCATGTCCTCAGATACCACACATCTCCAGTGCCTTCCAGTCACCCAGTTCAGTTCTCTGCAGGCACCTTGTTCCTGCCCGTGGCTGCGGACAGAGATGACGCTCCCTGGACTCCTTCTTCTGTGCAAAAGGGCACTTTCCAGGTAGGGAAGACAGTTGGAAGGCTTTATCCCCGGGCTGCAAATGCATGATGGTAGAGGGAGCAGCGCTGACCACACAAAGGCAGGGCTACAGCTAGAGGACTTTCCGTGCGGTGCTGCAGATTTGGCAGCCTGGGGATACCGTTATCATTTCATCTCTTAGGACTGCCTGCGTCGCATGGGCAGCCCCTGTCTCAACCCGTACTCAGCCCCTAGAAGAGCCCGTCTCACTCTGTTTGGCAGCACCGCTTATGATCTCACTTTAGGCGCCCCGATAAATCTTGGTATAAATCTGCATCCTGCCAGCAGAATTAATGAGGTCACCCTGTTTTCCTCAGCTGCTGCACTGGTTTGTGCCTCCTACCTTGTGTGTCTGAATATGGCAATCTGGAAATGCTCAAAAAGCATTAAAATTATGTGGTAAGACACTGAAAAAAGTGAGTTCAGTGGCACAGCTGTGTGAAATTTCATGAAACAGACAAAAACCTCACTAATTCCAATATTGTGAAAATAAAACCAGTCACTCCAGAATCCTTGAAGTATTTTCTTAACTAGTAAAATACTTTGTGTGTTCACGAGTGACTAACTCTAAAAGTCTATTTTTGCCACGTATGTACTACTGCTCTCATGTTATCAGAGTAAAATGCAGTTTTGCGGCTCCTCCAGCTGTGCATTTCCCACAGCTAACCGCGCACATGTTCAGTGTACTTTCCTGTAATTTTCAAGGCCTCGCTTTAAATGATAAGGCCTGAGGTGCTTGGCTTATTCACATCTGCTGCTTTCCTGGAGGTCAATCAAACAGTTCTTCATTCAAGAAGTAATGAGGTCTTACAAAGGAAAACAATTATTTCACTTGAAATCTATTGATCTGGTTTCTGTGGTTCATGTGGTGTTTTGGGTGCAGAACAGTTGCTTGAAACAATTTGAGATCAATTCAAGTGTAACTGAATCAATAGATAACCATAACTGAAATGCACTACTCTTGTTTTTCAGAAGAATATATTTTTTGCTACCGATAGTAATATGAGAATGCTAAGAGTGATCAAAACAGAAGGTCGAAATTAGAAGCTCTTATGTATTATTGAGAAATACTACTTCTAGCATCAAATTTCAGTCTAAAGGAAAGCTGAGACATGAATAGCATTATGAAAACAGTGATTTGTTATTTTTAAAAGCATTTTTATAAAAGCTTTCCAAAGAGTTGGGCTAATTTCTTTTCCATTCCGAGTATCAAAG
This sequence comes from Theristicus caerulescens, assembly GCA_020745775.1. NCBI lineage: Eukaryota > Metazoa > Chordata > Aves > Pelecaniformes > Threskiornithidae > Theristicus > Theristicus caerulescens. The sequence goes on along the minus strand of CM036561.1, from coordinate 125,638,270 downwards.
TCATCCAAAACTAAATTTGCCAGATTTATGGTATTGTACAGAATGTTGCTATCTTTAAATAATTTTGCTTCAAGAGGGCAAAATTTGCATTTTTAAATTACGTTACTTTCACAATAAATGCTGGTGCTAGAAATTTGTGATTTTATAACCAGGTCACCTTTCTATATTGCCAACACAGTGTGTTTTTATTTTACTCATTTTTCTGTTTGCTCCAGTTCTCTTTTTTGCTGAGAGTTTATTCAGGCAGAAAATTTCTGACCATTCAAAAGAAGTTTGAAAACAATGGATGAGGAAAGGCAATCGGGGTATCAGAAGATGTATTTTGACGTTAACTCTTTGTCTGCTGCCAGAGTACTAGCCGACAACAAGACGGATGGAGCAGGGGAAGCTTTTGTTAAAGCAGTTATTAAACATTCCACATAATCCTTTAGTCCTGCGCTTAGAAAAATACTGTTTTGAAAATCTTTCCTGGCAAATGCTGAATGCTGATAAAAGTCTGGTGGACACTAAAATAGGCAAGTTTAGTTTCAGCTCTGGACAATGTTTCTGCAAATTACTTATTCTGGAGGGATAAGAACTCTTTGGGATCTACAGGATGAAGATCATAACTAATTTTCTGAATCCTCCATTTCTGTGGGCAAGGACAGCAACCACAGGAAAGTAATGCATGCTTAGTAATGAATAAAAAGTGACAGGCAAAAAGTTTAAAAGTCTTTTTATCCTTTTCTGAAATTCATTTTAGTCGAGAAAAAGTAGTGCTTTTGCATCTTGCTAAGTTGCTTTCCTAAAATAATTATTTGACAAACGATTGGTAGTGGCTATGGGGAGAAATCTGCTCCATTACAAATATACACTACAATAGATTTTCACAAAAGACCATTAAAATTTTAGTGCTGTTTAAGCAAGCTTTTGAATGCATAATTGCACCTGGAAAGGATATTTTAGATAGGCATGTGATATTGAACTATTCAGATAACCTGCTCGTTTGGCATGCAGAAATGCCTTTTGTATGCAGAAATATAGATACCTACACCCACAAAATGTTGCACGCAGAGATGAGATTGATTTAGTCCTGTGGATCTTAGTAGTGTGAACTGCCTTAAGCAAATTCAGGGGGATGCTTTAGATACTCTGTTAGGAATTTAGCTAGTCATTAGGTCTTGCCTAAACTTACCGATTTCAGCAAAATATTCTAATGACAATAGTGGCAAGAAGAAAATCTAATATAATGCTTATTTTAGTGCCTTTTAGATCATCAGTGTGGACCAGTGACTGTCTGATTATACAGAGAATTTTATATTTTTAAAGGCATATTTTCCACTCAGATTTATTATTAGACCCAGGTTGCCTGACCCAGCTCAGCTGTATGGTAGTGAGAGGTGTTGCAGAAATGGGTAAGGGATGAGCAGCAAGTAGTGATGAGCTGGTAGGAGAAGGGGAGACAGAGAGGGCGGGAAAAGGAGGGTGATTAGAGTAAGACGACAAGAAAAATACACTAAACCTTTAAAAAGTGCTGCAAGGCATAATTAACACAGAGACAAAAAGACTTGGGAAAAGAGAGAGTCGGCCAGAACCAGTGGCTCAGTATGCATCGCAGAGACTCAAATGCTGCGTAAAAATATACATTTTCACTTTGCCGAGCCGTCCAGGTTAATCATGCGGTTCGTGCAGTGGACACCTGAGAGTCCCCTGCTGTGATGTTGGGCAGACAAACAAAATTAGCCCCAGAGTCTAGTGCTACTCTTGTTCATCCAAACTTCTGCCATTCCTGGTTTCTCTGGTGCGTTAGGACTTGCTTTGCCTTCATTGCTGTTACCCGGTTCACTGGTGTAAGACAACGCAGAGCCAGCGACGGGGTCCTTGATATAATGTCTGCTATGACAGTGAAGTGGTCATGGGAAAGGTCCCCAAGTACTGGGTGCAAAAAAGGACGGTATGAATTGTTTAATCCACGAGGGCTACTTATAGGAAGAAACTCTGGCATAGAAAGTCCTTGAACCACAAATTGCTGGAGGCTGCACTATGTCTTTGCCATATCATTATCCTTTCCTGGTGGCATCTGCTATGGGCCACTGCCAGAGACAGGACTCCAGGTTTAGTCTAACTGGTTGGGCTGTGCTTATGTGTTGCAGTCCCTAGGAGAGGCTACAGGTGTTGGGCAATGGCCAGCAAAGGCTTCCTACCGTTGTAACCTGAAATTAGGTGCAGGAGCTGTAAGACTGCACACTCTGGTAACTACTACTGATAGTAGTTGTACCGTGCCTGGGTTGCAGCAGATGATGCAACTTGCATGAGATTGAAAGAAGGTTTTGTAATGTAATAAAATGTACAAAGAGATTAAAATTTCGTTTGTTGATCTTAAAATTGGAAAGCTAAAATTAAGCACAGCATTTCTGCTGCACTGGAGGAAGATGGAGGTAAACAATATTTATGACTTGTTGCTCAAATTATTGTTGCTAAAGAAAATCACCCTGTACAAGCTGTTCGTGCTCTCTTTTCCAGAAAGATTAGTGGTATATCAATCTCGGGTCTTCAGGCTGAGCTCAGAAAAATAGGGAAAACCGACTTTTTTTTGCAACCAGATAACACTGAAGGCTGCTGTCAGTTTTTCGACATTGCTTACTGACCAGCTCCAGAGGTGATCTGTTAGATATTAGAGTTTCTGCTGAACACCTATTGTGACATTGAACAGCTGTGGACCTGGTGGGTCCACGACTTTCAGAAACCTACATTACTCGGAAGAAATAACACATTCACTCATCTCCTCCTGCAATGGAAACCAACCCTCATCATCCTACACTTCAAAATTTACTTTCCCTCTGGGTGTAACTTCTTCTAAATTTAGGGATAATCTTCATCCATCTCTTACCTCTTGGTGTGTTCTGCTCGAATGACTCCATAGCTGCTGCAGTGCAGAATGGAGAGCAGAGATCTGCAGAGCAGAGAGAAGAATTGTCCTCGCAAACACTGCCATGCGAGTGAGGACTGTGCCAAACTGTGCGGGCAGTTGTTGTGTGCCTAGCTTGTGTACAGACCTTCAGCGGTATCTGTAAGTACAACGTTATGAACAGAGCTTCCCAATTAAGATTCCTAATCTGAGGAATAATTTTGGAAAAGAAAATGGGAGTTAATATTCAACCTGGTTTTGTTTCCTTTCACCTTTCTTCATTTGAATGACTTCCAGTTTAATTGCAAAGTTAAAACGTGGTATCCTGAGAACAAAATTACTTTACTCTGAGGTAAATACTGCTAAGGAGAAATGGTAATGTTGGTTGTTTCATGTAACATACTGAGTGGAATATCACAATTCATTTAGGTAATAGACTGCCAGAAAGACTAATTAGAAACTGTGAAAGTCAGGAATCATAAGGAGTAGTGAATCTTCTAATTAGCTGGGATTTAAAAGCTGACAGAAAATCAAGACGCTGAGGGTCACAGTGTGGAAGAAAGTGCTTGTCGTGGCTGAACCGATAAATGCCATGCCAGGGTATGTGGTTTTCCTGTGTGTGCTTTTCCCGGTGACATTCAAATAAACACACAGATACCACAGTCCGCTTGCTATCTGCCTTTATGGCATCAGCGGTTAAGCAGAAAAGATAGCTTATTAGACTAACGTTGATGTCTTTCTCCTTCACCTGTTGTACGAGAGAGTTATCCAGTCTGTGACATTACAGCTCTCGTGTTGTTTACGGGATAGACCTTGAAAGAATGAAGTGGGAATGACGGCGGAGCAGCGTATCCTGTTGCTCCCTGTGGGTCAGGCGGGCATCCTCGACCTCTGTGATCTGCACTCTGGCCAGATACATGCCAGGGAAGGCCAGGGCCGTCCTGAGAAGGTTCAGGAACAAACATCCTTTCAATTAAGCACAAGCTTGTGATAGCCAGAGATTGCAGTAGTCAGTCCCAAGGCAGGTTATAAATGCTTACTAGTCTTACTATGAAATGGGAACTATTAATGAAGATTGGGTATTTCTGAGATAATGTCAATGTGTCAGCCGGTTTTATTTGCATGTTTTCCATTTTTACCATTTGGGAAACCTCTTTACCTTCTCTTTATGATACTTCGGGTGCCACAGTTTTTCTTTCAGCTCCAAGACAGGTTTCCTAGCTGGTTTTTTTCCACTGTGCTAGCAGTGACCATCTCCAAATGTGTATGCAGATGGATCTGTGTATTTTTGATTAAGAGCTGCAAGACACGAAATGTGTCTTTTGCTTTGAGCACCATTAATCATGCTTTTTGAAAGCCCAGGTTAAATGCGTCAGCTCTGCACTACAGTTGGGATATACTTATCTTCGTATGACTAAAACGACAGTACTTTTTATATAAAATATATTTAATACTTTAGGAGAAGTGTAGTGCTATTGAGTGCATGGTATGGAAGGTGATCAGAAAGACAGCTCTTTCTAATATAAAAGCTACAGCGTTTCACTTCAGGCTTCAGCCTGTATATGGCCACTTGACATTTTGGGTCCAAATTTGGAGAAGCAGTTTAAAGCTTTTTAGTTTTCAGAAAGCCTGTTCTACACTATTCAAAATAAGGCATTATTCCTAATAACATTAGTTGATTACAGAATTTGTGATAGAGAAGTCGGAAAGAGAGAGTTAAGAATAGTCTTGGAAATGACAATGACCAGGGAGGCTCCTGAAGATGAAAAAGCTAAGGACCAGTGGCACTCATGGCTCACATTATTACCAGGAGCTGGTCATCCTCAGTCCTCCAGAGATGCAGGGAGTGGCCAGCATAGGTCATATTTAGCAGCCTGCATCTGCAGCACGGGAAGGTACGCTGTGCGGGAACTAGCACTCACACGTGCACACACATTGGTTAGTGGCCCAGTGGGACATCTTTCTTTCCTCCCTATGTTATAGAATTTTTTTTTTCCTTCAGTGTTGTGGGAAATATTTTTCAAACTTTTGCAAAGCCTTTTTAGCTTGAGAGGTCCCTGCTGTCTGAAGACTTGGAGACCTTTAAACTTAAGGTGTCCCACGCTGGGAAATACTTGCACTCAGAGGTTGAGAGCAGGCATTATAGGAAGAGCTGGAGAAATGCGTGAAACATCAGGAAACAGCTCCAACATTTTGGGGTTTCCAATTGTTCTTTTCACCTAAAACCTGTGTAATTTTGGAGCTACGTGAGCACAAACAGAGAGTAACAGAGGAAGGCTGTACTTTGGAGAGGAGTGCACGTTTTTGAAGACTGGGTGGTTTTCAGAGATGCTGTTTTTCAGTCTCCGCTCATTATAAAACAACAATAAAAACCCAAGCGGAAGATTTCAAAGTACAAAACTGTTTATGCAGTCAGTCTTCTCCAAGTCTGTGCCATTCTCAGTCATTGTTTGTAGATGCAAACTGTATCCAAATAACCATTTACAAATCATTAGTGATTGTGGTACCCTACCGCAGATTTACTAAAGGAAAAGGCAGCTGAAATTTATATTTCAGTAGTGTTTTTCACCATTTCTCTCTTTTAAATCTAGAAAAATGCTTGTAGGTATATCCTATCACTGTGGCTTTTAATGATTCAATACCAAGTATGAAAGCCTGCATTTGGCCATAAGAATGTTAAGTGAATAAAATTGGATACAATGTATTGTAAATTAATGATGAAAAAATAGTGAATAAATGTTCCTTGGCTCTCTGGCCTGCCAGTGTCAGCACTTTGGGGCCTCGTTGTTGTTTATGTGTCCTAAGGAAGCAGGTTAATCTAGGACAGCTGTCTGAATTTGTTCGGGACATCCCTGGATTTTTTAATCTAGCCCTGGATGCTTATGTGTTCTTCTGAAAGCCCCCATTTTTCAAAACAGATGGGACAGAAGGACTTGTACTACTACAGACGTTTGCAGAGAATTCCCTCGACTCCCGTGTCTGTCCTGCTCTGTGTCACCTCTTGTGTGCTGATGCCTCCCAGCAGGGTGGAAGGGAAGGGGGTCGTGAACACTTGTCTTAACTTAAGAATTCAGAACGCATGGATCATTAATAGCTGGAAATCCCTGATTTCCTCACAGAAAAAAGACCCTCTGCTCCTTCCCAGACTCTAGAATTTACGTGGTGGAAATCTGGTGCTAGTGAAACCTGGCCACTGGTAGCCTGTGCCTTTTGCTGCCCGGGACAGACACACTTCTTAGTGTCACGATCAGAAAAAGAGAAATGGAAGTTCCCTTTCGAAAGCAAATTTAGCATCTTAATTAATTTAGTGAAGTGTAAGATTACAAACAGAGTTAAGAACAAATTGTAACTCTGTGGTTGCTATATAGAGTCATTTCATAATGGAATTAAGATTGAGTGCCTTTAACAAACAGCTTTTCATAACATGGTGTGCTCGGTTCTCTTATACCTATATGTTACAGATGTAAGTTACGTCTGAAAGTTTAACTCTTAGATTCCTGTGTTTGAAGCTCTTTCGTGGCGGATAGTCCCTATAATGCGTTTATCCTTAATTTAATGATATTGTCCTTAATCCTGTTTAACATGATTTCTGTTTAGGAATTAATATTTCAGCCTTTGAAGGTAGCAGTGGCTGCACCTGGGAAAGTGTAACCTCTGAGCAAAGAAAGATCTGCCCTTGTTAAAACTGGAGAGAAGGCTTCCGAGGTCCTTTGGCTTACCACCAGCGTGCTGTGTGTAGCGCAGATGGTTAAACAGTGGTACAAGGCTAGAGTCTGATAATTCTGTTTTATGATCGTCTATTTGTCTACCACCTCTTTGATGTGAAAGTGGTATAGCAAGTATTCAATAATTTACATACTGTACAATATAGCCAAATATAAATGATGCATTATTCTTCCATTTAGCCCCATTTGAATTGATTGATTACCAAATCGTCCATTTATCATTTATCAGCATTGCGATTATTTATAACTTTTGCTGAGTTTACAAAGTGATGCATCAATCAAGAAGCTGAGTTGCACTTCCCTGATTTATAATGGATATTTTAATGATCAGTACTTGATCCTTTGATTGTTTATTTATTTAATTTTGTCAACACTGAGCTTGAAAAGAGTAGCCAGAAGATATGAGGCTAAAGCTAAGGCTGAGAAAGATGACACCCCCCTTTTTTCTCCCCTTGCTTTGCATTATTGACTTTTACTATTGTAGTATTTATTTAAAAGTGTACCACAAAAAGGAAAAACAATGCTGTTAATTTTAGAAATGAGATCAGTGGTGCCTGGGAGGCCACTGGGGACATTCACTTTCTAGCAGAGAGAGGAGCAGGGCACTCTGCTTGGCCTTGAGCAGGGGCTGCGAGCTGGGGTGTGCCGACTTCCAGTGGTCTGGGTACCTGGAGACCCACCAAACACCCTGAGACGCAGCCCATGCGCCTCCGCTCCTGATGCCTGCTGATCTCAATCAGTAGTGGAGATCCGCTGCTGCCCACCACTGCTGATGGGCACCCTTGGGGCAGACGAGCATGCCGCTGCCGGAGGAAAGACTGGATGGGGGCCAGGCCGATAGTGCCACCGGGGCCAAAGACAGCAGGGCATCTCTCCATTTTCCTCCTGCCTGCACTGCCTGGAAACAGCTGACCATGGCCGAGGTTTCACTTACTTGTAGACATGATTTTTTTATGGACTAGATCTCTTGTAAGCTGTTTTACAATTTGAGTGCATTTCCACTCTTTAAGTAGGGTGAGAGCTAAACATAGTATGCTAGAGACACTGCCTGCTTTCCTTCCCCCAAGTCCATGCAAAATCCTTATTTACCCCAATCGTCTCCCTGGCTTTCTCCGCAGTTCAGGTCAGGCTTTCTCTCCTTCACCCCCGCCATGCTCCCGATCTGATGGCTATGCCACGGGAAGCTCAAGGAAGGGGCCAGGCCTGATACACTGAGCACTAGCATTTTCCCTAGTTAAAACCTGTAATCCTGATTCATTCTTTTGAGTGAAGCGAGTGACATTAGTGATGAATTTGAGGCTAGTGAAGCAGAGAATATGGGGGTGCTGGCTCTCCTAAACATTTCTTATTTGAGTTTGAATATTATTAAGATTCGTTGAATAGAGGAATCACAGAATAGGTCCTTTTTGGCTATTGATAGCTTTCATGTTTAATCACTATGCAACCTTTCGTGGTTTGGGCTCACCTAATTGCTTTCTTATTAAAAATTGCACTAATAGGAGCACAACTGAAAAGCGTGGAGATGTACACGGTGTGCAGCTCGCTGGGCTTTTACCCTGTCTGCTCTCCTTATTAACATTTGCTCTGCTAAAAGAAAAGAAGATTGAACATAAAAAACCTGAAGGTCGTCCATACAGTTGTCTCAATAGCAATCTGTGTGACTTTAACCCTGTTGAGGAAATGTAATTACCCTTTGGCTTCTGATGACCTCAACTAACCTTTGTTGAAGGACCAGAGAAAATAAAGGCTGACCAACAGCCTGCCCTTCCTGCCCTGTGGTTAACCCGCTCTGGGAATGAAGAACACCCTCAACAATAGAACGTGAAAATGTTGCCATGGAAATATCATTGGAAGAAGAAACAAAAATCTATTACAATTAATAGTGTTTTATTAGGTGACTCCTATAGAACTGTTTAATCCATGGAAGTTGCTCTATCTTAAGATCTGGGGTCAGAAAATTTCAGGAGGAATAAAAGAGGGAGGGAGAGGGTGCCTCTTTAAAAATTCAAGAGCTGTTGACAGAGCTGGGATGGTTTGCATGAGATAAAAGAATCAGTTAGATGTTGCACACTAAGTATGGGAAATGATAGCAAAGAATAAATGCAATTACAGTAACTGCAAATGATAACCGCCAGCTATCCAACTGGTCAGGAAGGGTGTTGATACACAAGCGTTTTGGGTTTGTTATGTGGCAAATAACAAGGGTCATTTATCTTCCCATATTTTTTTCACAATACTAAGGCCTTGCCTGGAGAACACCAGGATATCTGCAGGCTGTGTGCTGCTTTTGTGTATCTGGCATCTTCGAAATCGGGTACTATAATGCTTTTGTTTTGATTTTTTTCCCCTCTTTTTCCTGTTTATTAAATGTGACACCTTGCAATCCATATTACGTTTCTGTTAAATTCACTGGTCTACTTCGGTTTGTGTTAGGCTGAATCTTGTGCTGTTCATTACCCCCAGTAACTGGTAGTTTCAGTTGGAGCTGACAGCGCTGCACATTTTCAGAAGTAGTTTAGTAGTTTCTAACAAATACCCATGGTTCTTTGACCAAAGACAAAAAAATGTGAAGACATAAAAAAAATCTACGTGTTGCTGATCTACAGTGTTCCAGTTTCTAGAGCACGGTAAAGCATTTCAATTAAGTAAATTCTGTGACAAATTACAATAATTAATGTAGGAAAAAGTTTTAAAGGTGTTTCTATATGTGTGTACCTAAACAATTTAAAATTACCATATCGCTTTTAACAGAAATAAGAAATTTTAGCAGGTTTGGTTTAAGACATATTAATACACAGTCGTGCACACATATTTTCTGGTATTCGCAATGAATTCAAATTAACACATTTGCTACAACACATCTTTTAAGAATGTTGCACAGTCATACACCAGCTTTCTTTTTTTTGGTCTTGTTCCCAAAGCACAAATATTTAAAATGCTAAGAAGATGTCAACTGCAATACTGTCATTCCTATTACTGATAATCTCAGTGCAAATGGGAGCAAGTCTGCGCCCTAACTGTGTATTTCTTCTAATAAAAGCTGAAAGCATGCTAAGGAAATGAGTTGCAGTAAACATCATATTAAAATCTTTTCCTTCTTTTAAAATGGTGAATAATATTTTTTTCTCCAGTATTTTTATGCGTCAGCTTCTATTAATACAGCTGTAGATTTTCACCATAAGAGTACTCCTCAACGTAAGTATATTTTCAGATGGTAATTTGAAAAGAGAACATAGTATGCTGGATAGAAACAAACATTTATTTGTGCATGAAAGAGGCTTTCACGTGAAACATTAAAATAATTTCCTGTGTTGCAAATATGATAATTTCCTTAATCTTTTCCTAAGTGTAACAATATCATTCAGTTTTTAAAGTTTGTTTGCCATTTGAAATTTTTGGGCGCAGAGCGCATTATGTCTGGATGCAGAATTGCAGTAGTGATAGTGCACCCTGCCTTTTGTTTATAAATAGTAAACTTGTCTGTTGCTTTAAAATGAACTGTCTGCTGCTGTATTCATTTACAGCTGTGTGAGCACTTAAAATGGCTTTGGTCATTTTTCTTCAAGTACATAAGCTTGCATTTCAAGTTATCAGAACAGTGTAGGTCCAGGATGAAGGCAGTATGCTCTCATTAATTTTCAACAACAATTTCCATGTCACTGGCTCCAAATCATTGTTTGCTCGTAGAACTCACCTGGTCGTGGTGCTGTGGAGAACTGTTACCTGTTTCGTTGACTGTGTCACTTTCTCCCTTGGGCTGGTGCCAAGGTTTTCATGTTATTCCCTCTCCATTTCCAAATGCTGTAGGTCCATAGCATTCCGGCTGAAGCTCAGACCAAAAGTCGAGAGTCCATCATCGTCCGTGGAGTTTCTGTTGCTCTGTTTATTGAAGGGAGAGAGAAAGCAGGAGGAGGAGAATTACAATTGTTGCTCAAAGGTAAGCCTATCGATAACCTGCTCTGTTCTCAGTACTTTGAGGAGTTTGACAAATCCCCCTAAATTATGCACATCGTATTATTCCTACATTAGAAGTTGTTGTTAAGGTGTCTTCACTTGTGGATTGTGTTCTGTCATGCTTTAATTGGTACATAGGCTACATCTTTTTCCATTTCAGCCTAACATAATTCTAAGGCCTTAGGAATGTTTTGCTTTATCAAGATTTTAATTTGTGGGATTAATAAAGATAGAGGACTGAGGGATCTAGGAACCCTTAGTTGTTACTGTTGAGTGTTTGCCACAGGAAGAATTTTCTGACTGAATTAGTAGTGAGCTGTATATACTTGTGCTGGTTTATAACGTGTTTCATACTTTCATTCTCTGAAATAGACTGTTGTCTGCCATTGTCAACGAATGGGGAATGAAATACAAACTCTATTTATAGGGTATTATTTCACTGCATCGCTGTTATTTTGATATGTCCATACAGGTGTATGTTATGTTATGCTAAGCATAGTATAACTTATATAAAAGAAGTAGGTAGGTAATATCAAAGCAAAATAAGTCAGAAATGTTTTTAATTCGAGTGCAAAGTCTGGTCACATGCAGTCACATTCTTTAGAAAACAAAAACCTGTTTATACCTAAATTAAATTTTGTTCATGTCTTCATTGATATTTTCCCCATAAAACACCCAAATGCAGTTTGGTAGCTAATGATTAATCTCGCTAGCATATTATCATACATATGTTGTGGGAAGTCAGAAATGAAATGATTTCTGTGTTGTTCTGACCTGATAAATTCACAGGCATCTATAAAATGCAAGGCTTTTAAACATACCACAATTCTTAAAGCTTTAATTGATCTAACATTGCATAACTGGTGTATTTAACTAGTGGCCTCCTATTGTTCTATAGCATTATCTAAAAATATTATGCCTTTCAAGAGAAAGCCTGACAATACCGAGGTTTAAATGTTGTATAAATGTTAAAGGGAGAAAAGAGAATTGATTCAGTCGTCAGTGGTAATTGCGGCAGAAATATTAATTATAACAAGATTACTTCATGACAAACTACAATATTGAAAGTACCGAATGAACGTCTGATTCTCAAAAATGTAAATACAGGCTGAATATCCAAGGCATTGCAAAAATGTTTACGGATTATTTTAGCAATTTGCACAAACTACAGAGGAGGTATTTTTAATAAAATAGTATGACATTTCTGTAGCAAATTACTGTCACTTTAAAGTCATCTACTAGATATTTATTAATAGTACAGCAATAAAGCATTGAATATAGTTTGGATAAGTGTTTATTGGTAGCCTACATCACACAAACAGATAAGTAAATTCGATCTTGATGGTTCTGTTTTTAAATCAACAGCAGTATTAGATATCCTAAAAGTTACCACAGTCATTAAATACCTTATAGTGCTGTATCCCTGGTAATCCAATTTACAAAACTATATTCTCAGCAGAAACTCCTGGGGTATACAGTAGTTCTCTTCAGTAAGCCCTTCCTGCTTTTTCTTGTCATGAAGCAGTGATGGTACATTTTTATCCTGTTGATAATTGGACTCTCTTTAAACTATTTCCTGTTGACCCACTGGACTGGGCTTTATTAGGGTGGAGGTAGCTGGAAGACTGAAGGACTGCAGACCATATATCATTCTTCCTTTTTTACTGTACCTTAATATGCAACATAGCATCATTATTCTGAGGCAAAAAGAGAAAAGCTGGTCCATCATATATTCCACACATTGCTAGTCTTTCCTCTATGTCCTGCAGTGCTAGAGAGGGGGATTATTGCTGCAGAAAAAAAAAATCTGGCCATAGTGTAGGAATAATCACTGCAGTCCAGCTCACCCCCACACCTCTCTTTCTCTCTCTCCTTCTCTCTCTCTCCCTCTGTTTGAGGCCCCAGCTGATTCAGTCTGCATCCATCCATACATAAATCATTGCCCTTATTCTATTGGTTACATGGTACATGGCAAGTATTGATTTTTTCCGTTGCCTCATTGCTGGAGAACCCATGGTTTTTGTGAGACTGAAAATGCAAAATTTTTTGCTGGAGATCTTGTCAAGGTACAAAAATGACAAGCGAGGAGGGTGCTATTTTAAGGTTTGTGTGACTTAAAAATCTTCACCTTCTCTGTTCTACTCTACATTCGCCTGTGTCCCAAAAAGTCGTGGCTTGTTTAATCACTGCTGCTTTAGGTAGGCTTACTGGCTAAGCAGCGGGAGAATAAGCAAACAGAAACAGGGCCTGGCTGTTCTGAGGAAGGCATTGCTTAATTATTGGAAGTTCAATTATCTTCTGAAATATTAACAAAAAGGTAAAGAATAATATGCAAATAATGCCATTTTAAGGGAAGAAATGAATCTTAGGCACAGGATGATAATCTGCTGCAGACGAATGGGCATTTCTTTCCTTTCTGCATAACACCGAGATATAATATTGTGCTTAATTCTTGAGGTAGGTCTTCGTAGCATTTTGAAATATATTTGCTAACCCTTTATCAGTCTGATTGCTGCATCGAGTTAATTTTTCTCAGCATTCAAAGCTGCCTGACAATGTCTCACAAAAGATGGTACCTTGTTTCCTCAAAAAAGTGTTTTTGAGGAACAGGAAGACTGGGTTGTGAGACAGATTATGAGATGTTCTCCTTCAGTAATAGAGAATTCCCTGGTATAAGACACTCTCTTACTAAGAGCCTGATCCAAAACCTACTGGAGTCACCAGGAATGTTTTCATTGACTCCGTAGGTGCTGGACCAGCTTCAGATTACACAGAAGCCAATATTTTCCTTTTTTTGGATCCCATCACTTTCCCCCATTTTGAAGAAGAGGTGAAATGGGTTAGGATGGGTGGTTTACAGATGGGTGTAGGAATATTATTATATTCGATCTGATCACATCTTTTAACACTTTTAAATGAGATGTAAGCAAATGCGTGTGTATTTTCTTTAACGCCTGTAATGCAAAATCTGACCCATGCCTACGCCATGCCATTCCCAATTACTGTGTTTTGCTTCTGTGTGCTTTTGCATTTGACAGCCGCTGCCCATTCTCCCTTTGACCTACACTCCCTTTAGACTGCAGGCTTTCACTAACTGCTGGGTGGACTCCATTTAAGTCATTTTACCTGACTTCTGCCAATCGCACATCCAAAGCAGGAGATATTTTCTATCTGCTGTTTGCATGCAAATCAATTACCTTAAACAGTAATACAGCTTTAGAGCTTTTGTGTTTCTCGGGCTGTAGAAATTGAGCATAAAGCTAAAATTATCAGTAAGAAATCCCAGCCAGACACCTTCGCTTGCTCTATGGCACATACTGGAGCTGAAACCGTAGCGTGCCACTGACTCTCTAGTTGAGAACCAGGGCTGGACCGTTCAACCAGCCCTTCCCTGAGCCGGCTCTGCTCCTGCAGGGAACGGCCTGCGGTGCCCACAGCCTTGGGTCATCCTGGCGTGAGCCACCTCCCCATGTCTGACGGGGGCAATTGCTTCCTTACTAATGCACTTTTTTCCTCCAAATGTGTGTTGCAACTGTTTTGAATATGTAACTTTTTAAAAAAAAAAAAAGTAAGAGTGGGGAAAACATTAATTTGGATTAAAAAGAATTCATATAATTTTTGTTTAGGAAAAAGGGCAGGACATTGCCATCATGAAATGAGCTTCTTGCTTCACCAGAAATGTAGTGTCACTGAAAAATGTGCCTTTTGTCTCACTGTAAACCATAACTTTTCTACTGTTTCTGTGTACATACAGGCCAGGTCTTCATTATATTCAATAGTAATTTTTGTAGTAATTGAAATGAGAACACTTCTTTTGTAATCTTTGTGACAGTGACTGCGTACAACAGGGTTTGTTACATGTCTGTGTATTACTCATTCAAACCAATTCGCTGGTTTCAGTTCACTCCTTTAACCTTTATTAGTAAAAAAGGAGGGTTATTTGGCTAGCTGAGGTACCCTTCATCAGCACAGCACCAGTAGTTCAGTGGTCCTAACACAAAGACAAGACACTGAAGAAATACTAGTCTACATTTGAATATTGCCAAGTGCGTTTCATCAGTTTTTTGTAGGGTGTCAGGACAGAAATGCTTTCAGAATTTGTCCCCATTTCCCAGGCTTTTAGGACTCATCTTCTATAGGGGCATGGTTCCCTTATATATGTTTCCTTGGAGCCACCTAGCTTGAAGTTCGGGCATTCACAAGGCAATTGGCTTATCTATGTTAAACTAGTTTTGCTGTAGTCCATCCTCTTCCAGCAAAGTGGATTTGCATCACAGCTCTGGGTTGAAAGCTTGGCAGACACGGCACACATACAACACAGAAATACTTTATGTACATGCTCCTCACCATCACCATTCTTCGTGGTTTTCTTTTCCTTTGAGATGCCGCGTTGTGTTTTTTGTCAGTCTTTTGTGTAGAAGGATGGATGCTCTGCCCAGTGTAACCAGCACCCATGCATCGCGCTCGCCAGTCCCCGCAGTACTGACTGAGGTAGGTGTTTAGTATGGCGTGAGGAATTCACTTCTTACTGGTCAAGGGAATGCGGCAAGTCTGAACATGCTAAAGTCGCTGACAGGGAGGCAAGAATTGGTCTTATTCACTGGGTTTTTGTAGCAGAACTGGCTGCACAAATCATTCCTGGAAGTTCCTCTGCGTGATGCCAGATTGATAGCTCTTGAAAGCTTCGTGTTCCCATATCATAGGTTATTGTAGGAGCGTCTGGACAAGGCAACACAGTAGATTTCTTCCCCTTGAAAGGAACGTAAGTCACTCGAGAGCCATGTAACAGTCTTCCCAGCGTGTCTGGGAAGTCGTCTCAACATTGCCGGTAGTTTCCAGAAAGAAAGTGGAATGGAGACAGCATGGTCCCAGAGCATGGACCACCACGTCGTCCTCCTTCAGATATTATGGGAGAGGCCATGCCCACCGCTCTGCAAGAAGGTGGGCGGTTATGAGAAGTTTGATGGGATTTTCTTCCCGCTGGTCAGAGACCCCTAGAAAGGGGAGGCAGCTACTCCCTGGGCTACTGCCGCTGCCTTTGGTGGCCACTTATGCTTGCTGATAGACACATGGAGGTGGCTGCACTCATCTTGTGGACAGCTACACCATGCTCCTAACCCGAAGCCTGTGCTGAATCTTTGTTGTGCCCCCAGCAGCCAAACCCTAATCATAACCCTTTCCTGTCCTGCTTTGTAACAGCAAGATGGGGTTAGTGCAGCCAATTCAGCCAACTGCTTTTTGTTCTCCTCCTTTGGAGGAAAGTGATGTTGATTTATTAATTTCCTTGCAGATGGACATGAGAATTAATAAATAACACTGACAAGGGGTAGAAAGGATTTTTCCTGTAGCAACCAGTAATAATATCTTTGTTGCAAATACAAATGAAAAGAACAGGCGGAACTGCAAAGCGTGTTTGTGTAAGATAGAGCTGAAGCAGCCAGGGACATTAACCATTCCCTGAGCAGAGAGGGCAGAGCAGCTGCCCTTTTCCCCATGATGGAAAGCCATCAGCCCACCCCAGGAGCCAGCCCACGCTGCTCCGCGCGGGGTCACACACAAATACCGCATCCGGAGTTAGGACGAGCTGCTGACAGCCGGGGCCAACCTAACCCCGTCTCTCTCACCCATCGCCAGCGACTTGCCATCCCCACTGTGCACAGCTGTATCTCTGCTAATGAAACAGCAGCAAATTATGAGCCTGTTGGGCAAGAGCAGACTTTCATCCTCAAAGGCCTTCATAAATAAGGTTGCGATGTAGAAAAATAAGGCTTGCCAGTACCTCCATTTCATAGGTGAAGAAATAAAGGAACACCAAGAGCTGGCGCTGAAGCCGAGATCATGTCTGAGAGCTCCTGCTTGTGACACACATGTAGGAAAAATTGCTGAAGAACCACACGTACATGTGGAAGTTTGACCCCTATAATGCTGCCAAGGGCAGCGAGGTCTTTGGTGGTTTGCTTAGCAAGCATTAGTCACAAAAGCACCTGGCTCAGCTCAAACCTGAATGTTGCATTTTCTTAAAAATAAAAAAAAATCCCAAACCAAGAAAGGGAAGGAAATAGGAACACAAAGTCCATTTTGCAGGGGGGGGGGGCGCCTCTTTTTCTCAGCCTGTTGTTGTGTAAATCACTCTCTTATACCCAGCAAATTAACTACACCCGCTGCAACATGCTGTAGGAAGTCTGTTGGAGATTTATCCATTTAAATAGGAGTGGAATATAGTGCCACTTCATTTCACCCATGCTGAATGCTCCATAAGATCCCAGAAAAGTTATTCAGCAATAATTTTAAATCCTATCCCTGGGAAGGAAAAGAAAGGAGCTTTGGACTATACAGTTGGAGCCTGTAGTTGCAATAAAATCCAGGAAAAGGTTATTTTACCTGAATTTATCGCTTAGCAACCAAGAATCTACCTCCTGAGATTGCCGTTCGTGGGTTACCAAGTAACTGGCTGTGACAATTACCAAACAGCTGTCCCAGGAATCTACATAGCCTTTAACCTCCGTCAGCTGAAAGATGGGCTGATGACAGCTAACAAACAATAGAAACACACCCTAATATTTTATTTAAGAGCTGAGGGAAGCCACAGCTGTATGGATCATTCAGCCAGCTGGATTTAACTGCTTCAAACTGCGTGTCCTGTCTTCAAGAAACTGCTCAACAGCCACACTGTGTGTTTAAGGATGCATTTGCGTCTTTATCCTCCAAACGGTGTGTCACATAATTGAATCCAAACTATCGGGATAGGTTTTGCTATTGTGCAGGAGTGGTAAGCGGCTAATTATCAAGGGGCGGGGGTTATTTATGCAGAAAGTCATTTACAAAATTTTCCCATTAATTAATTGTGTTCATCTTTGGTTTTTTGGTAACTGTTCCACTGATTATCAGTGAGAGGGAGAATATTAAATATCAAAGTGATAAGGGAGTAATTTAGAATGAGGGAAAAAGCACAATTAAGACTGGTAAGATAAAATTAAGGAAAAAAGAATGCTGAGTTTGGATATTGAGAAGAGCTTCTTAATAATGAGGTGCATTATTTCTGGGGGTGGTTTCCCAAAGGAAACAGGGGAACCTACCATCAGCAATGTGTGAAAGTAAGCTGGAAACGGTGTAAAACCCTGGAAATGGTAGATATACTAATGCAGGTGTCAGTCCTGAACAGTGGCGATTGCTTGGGGCTTTCTTCCCCTTCCATTTTTACTTTCTGTGATTTTATAATGCTACAAATAGCAGTCAGCAAACTTGCAACAAATTGCAAATGCAACATTTTTTGCTGGCGGTTTCGATGCCCTGAGCCTGGAGAGATTTATGGACATGCCTTCTTCTACAAGTTCTGAGTGGCTCCTTTTAGTTTAAAATAGAAACAGGAAAAAGGTTTGTGGAAGTTAAGGGCCCCGTTCACATTTACAAATCCCAGGCACGCAAGCTGTGGCTGAAATGGCAGCGAGCTGTTCCTCCCTGCAGGCCCGGTGCAGGTAGCCGGGGAGAGCGTTTGGAAATCAGCTGTCTTGCTACTGCTAGTCTTCCTCTAGCATATTCTAGCTGCGATATTATAAACTGCTCTGCTACACTCTTTTTTTTTTTCCCTTCCCTTGTTTCTTTTCTTTCTTTTCTTTTTCCCCTGGCATGTTCCATACGCCACAATAGTAAGAACCGGCTCAGAAAATTCTTCACCAGGTTTCCACTGGCAGCAAGTTCACAAAGGAAATTTTCCCCTGGCCATTTGTGTCCAGAAGCCTCCTCCTTGGCACCAGAGGATTCTTTAACTGGCTGGTCAAATTAGCCTAGATTGAATTTGGCTACCTCTGCTTTTTTTACGTACTTTTTAAAGCAAAATTGATAACATTTACCCTTTCACTGCACACAAGTGTAATAACTTTTCAGGTACTCAGGCTATAAGGGAATTTTTCGTTCCTGAAATAGGTTAAAAAACCCCACAGCCGCATCAGCATCATTTCTCCTGATAACGTGACATCGCTCATGGCGTGAGAGTGCCTCGCTGCACATACAGACAGCTTTTCAGAGGGAGTCATGCTGTCCTGCAAGAAGGACGTGTTGAGGACTGTGACACACCTGCAGGTACCAGTACACGCCTCCTTCTGTTGAGCAGAAGTGTGCAATGAGCTGCCAGCAATAACGCTTTTCCCTCAGAACTTAAATTAAACCTTTTTATTATCGGTTGATTCCAAGTGAGTGATGATGAATATGTGAATGCTTAGAAAATGAGCAAAGACCTTGGAAATATTTATTAAAAGAGAATTTGAAGCATGGTCTCTTGTTGATACTAATGACTTGTCATTGCCATCATTACAAGGTCTTTACATATCTGCTGTGGACATTTGGCCAGGCTCGTAAGCTCTGTTAACTGAGATGTCTGAGGGAGGCGGCACCATGTTCGTAAGCAACTCGGTGCATTTTTGGGGAGAGCAGAACAGGCCTCAAACTTGTCCCTGCCCGGAGGGTGGTTCCTTTGCTGCTTTCATGTATCCCTTGAGCTAAGTGCCGAAGGTGCTTTCACTCCTCAGCTGATTATTGGCTTATTTGGGTAGGAGATCACAGCAACTGTCTTGCTTGCACCCTGTCCTGCTAGTCATTCGTCTCCGTGGTGGAATTTGATATAGGAAGGCTTTGCTGGGACGTTCTTTCTGTCTCTTGATGATAGATCACGGTTGTCCTGTTTTCTGGCTGGTAGTTGGTTGGTTACGTTGACAGATGTTGCAATGATTCTTTTGGCAATATTCTGTTGTGCTGACTGTTCAAACAGGAAATTCATCTTTTAGTATTTGCACATGTTAAATGTTTGTTTTAGTAGGAATCGGCTCTGACAGCAGGCTGGTCAAACAGTGTATTTTTGGAGCAGCAAACTCTGGAATTCTCAAAGTCCTCATCATCCCATAGGTCTGCTGGTGCTCGGCTTGGAGCCCTGCTCCCTGAAATACCACAGGACTGACTTTGGAGGAGAGGAGACGGGAGCTTTTGAGCTCCAGGCTGGTGCTGTTTCACTCTTTTGGAGATGGCTGCCTGTGTGTGCTTGATGGCACTCAGTTCAAATCATACCATGGGTACGGCGCTTTGGGAGACTTCGTAAGGTTTGCTGTGTGACAGACTCTGTGCTGTCTTTGCTCTCCCCTTAGTTTCTGAAGATTTGGTTTGCTGAGCTGGCCTCTTGTCTAATGTTAACACAAGTGAACAGGGAGGTGGTTGTGGCTTGTGCTATACAGTAAAAAGTGAGGACATGCTCAGGAAGTATGGCAAGAAGTGCAGTCCTCCTAACAAAGACTAGCTGGAGAACTTAATCTGAGGAAGCTAAATTTCCATCTCAATCTCTGTTAGGTGATAGCCCCCTTTCAGGTGACTGCTTTTTGAGGTAGGCAGCTGCTTGAAGAACGGTCTGCAAATGCTGGTGTGATTTAATGTGATACATTTAAACTTGTTTCCTAAATTTTCATCAAGCAAAATTCTGTGGACTTTTTATTTGAGGGCTGAAAGTGGCTGTTTCTTGTATGCAGTGGCGTTAGAGATACCCTGGCTAAGATCTGTCGTGTTGTCCTTGAGAAAACATTAATAAGATGTCAGAAGTTACAATATTTACTTCTTTAAGTATTGCGTTTGTGCTGAAGACAAGCACATTATGAGAAGTAGCTACGTACAGACTTCTGGTGCATATGGTGGAGAAAAGGTTTAATCTGGTCAAGACCTCCCCAGACCCCTTCACATCACTTAGTAGGTGAGAAACAAGTGGCTGCAAGTCGCATGTGAAAGCTGCTTTGTGTCTTGCCAGCCTTTTGGAAATACTTCAGAGCTACAGCTATTTTGAGTAACGGAGCTTGGAAGTGGAAAAAGGCTTTGTGGCAAGGCTAGCATATGCATTTCTGAGAAACACATTCGGTTCCTATGCGGTTATTTTTGTGTAGTTTGACAGGAAAAAATGAATGTTGAGGAGAACATGCTCAGGTGAGTCAGATTACAACACACTCGTGTATTTGCAATGCGTGTATTTGCGCACAAAAGTTATACAATTGCAGGAATAACTGCGTGCATATATAACAAAAATGTTTTCTGATTTCTGCTTACAACAGTTTAGGTACAAAATACATGCTACTCATGAACTTATAAGAAAACCAGAAAAGTTAGCTAGTGAGTCTTTGAAAATGCTACACCTGCAAGAAGGCAGAAGAATCCTTGAGAATCCAGTGCTGATTAGCATTGAAATACCATAAAATATCTTCTTCAAAACCTGGCGTTTGTGTATTCTGGCATTTGGAGTGATATTGTCAGTTTGGAACGTGCATTGATCACTCACCAATTAGCTGAATTTTTGAACATATGTGGTTCCTGAAGCTTTAGTGTCGTGCATGTTTTGACAGTTTTACTGATCACCAGGATTTTAGATGCTATCTGTCTATCTTGATTTATTATTTTTCTTCTCAAATGCACTCATCCTAATCTCTAAGTAACAACACTGGTTCTGGAAGGGGCACGCTCTTTCCAAAAGAAACTCGGAGGTGTTTTCATATTATGTTGGGTGAAAGTGCATTGCAGGAAAAGGCACTGTCTTTTAACAAAGTTTGGGTTTAAGTACAAAATAATCAGGATTTGGATGTTATTAAAGTAACATTTTTGTGAAAAGGAACTGGATTTATAAAAATGAATCAACTCTTCAGCCAGACCCATTATGAATTGCAAAAGCAGCTGGGAGATTTGGCCAGAAAATCAAGGTTGGTTTTTTTTCTTCGTCAGAGTTTGTAAGATATTTGGAGGGACATAACATTTATTTCTTATTTCTCTGAGTTTCAGTCCAGGCCTTGGAAAAACCCATCTGACAGTGAGTTTGTTTGTATATTTTACATTTTTTCCCTAAGTATGCTAGGCTCATTAGCAAGCCTTGGAAAAGGCATGCTTTGTTAAAGTTAATATGGAAAACAAGATACTAAGGGCTCAAATCTGTCTCCAGAATATAAATATGCATAGCTTCCTTTGGAGCAGAGTTTGACCACAGTTATACTGGAACCCTTGTTTCAGGGAGAGTTACGAATGTGCGTTTGCTAGGAAATGCTGCTCCTTCAACAAATTTCCTAACAGCGGTCGCTAAGTTTATGCCTACAGGATGTACACATCTACATACAGAATGACTGCAGTGCGTCCAAAATAGCTGCGTAGCACCGTATGGCATGACTAGGGCATGGCTTATTGCTGGGTGGGAGATCCTTGCCCAGCAGATACAGCGCAGGAGGGGTGGGGACATCAGGGCTGTCCCAAATCCGCTTCTGTGCCAGGAGGAGCCCCGTGCTCCCTTTCCTTTCTGATCCATCGCGCTGGCCAGCAGCGAGCAGGCACAGGGAGGCAGTGAATAGTCTGCCGCCGGCTATGGGCTCATTCCTCCCTGGAAAAGTTTCCCGTTCCTGTAGATCAAAGGAAAACAAATAATTCTTCCTTGCTTTACATGGAGCAGTTCGTTTGGTTGTGGTTTCGCCTCTAGCAGCGCAGAGTACTCTACCGCTACACATAACAAAGACGTGGCAATGACAGTTTAACGCTGGCCGGAGTGCTTTACTTCATCCAATAACCAATATGTGACACTGTATAAATGCTATAGGATCTCCTCTGGTGTTGTGGCTGAAGAAGGCACTGCTCAAAATTATGCTTCAAAGACTTAAATAATAAAATGATGTCTGTGAGATTGGATGAAGCAGTCATCTTTAGCTGAGCATCTTCATTTTTGTGACAATTTTTTAATTAAAAGATTGGATTTGAGACGTTTGTATGTATTAAACATCTGCGTAAGCACCGCTTAACCAGTTGGCACAAGGTGGATGTATCCTCATTAGTCAGAATTTATACTTCCCTGTTAAACCAAAGTCGTTCCTATTCACTGTCATTATACTAAGCTGGGTCCTTTGGTGATCTCCTAATTCCAAAAGTACAATGGCCAAATAAGCCTTGATTAAAGCGGTCCCTGTTTTTAAGCCAAGCATATGGTAACACTAGAGAATATAAAGAGAGTGGAGCTGCAACGGTACTGGAGAACTTGGGATATCTTGAATTGCTGCTTGAGAAAAATACAGTTTCTTGAGGCAGGGTGTAAATTCTTACATTTGAAATGTGCTCTGGAGCTCAAGTCTCCCCAGACTATGACATTTCCTTGGTTTTTGAGCTAATAACCAGAAGAGTACTTACATGAATCTGAGCATGACACCAGGTGAGACCTTTTTTGATTGCTGAAATATTTAAGGCTGCTGTGGTACCACGTGGCAAACTCTGTAAAATAATTTCGGTTATACACTGTTCTGGCTGTAAGCAGTATTTACTGTATTCTATTTGTGATAGCAAAAACATTTTCATCTTTACAGAATGTTTATTTTTGTCAGGTTCATCAGCTTCCTCCATCACTCTTTATCTGAAATCACTTTTTGTAGCATCCTTTAGTTGCACTGAAGATAACAATATTCTATTTATGATATTAAAGGACAGCTAGATGAATGCTAAAAACCCGCAGGTAATCTGCTTTTGTGCATGTGGCCGTAGCGATTTTAAAAGGTGGAAAATGATGCCTTTTTATAGTCATAATCTCTATTTGTGCACGAAAATTACATTTAGCTCAGTATAGCTACGTATCAACTCCTTAACCTTCATGAGCATATGTGTTTTGTTATAGTTTTCACTTACAAGATTAAATGTTACATCTCGCACGTTGCAATAGTGCAGCAGTGTGCAGGTTTAGCATTTGGTGGTATTTGCTAGGAGAGCAATCCTTTTCCAACCGGAGGAGGCTGGTAGGAGCAAACGATTTTCCTGTATGCGCAGACTTGCTGAGCAGCTCTGAAGTTGCAGGTGAGGAGGTCTTTTAATGGTGCGATTTAACAAACTAGGAGGACTCCCTGGAGCTCTGGGACCAGCAGAATTTGCCTTCCACTTTCCTCTCATATCCTCTTTGGCTGGAGCTAAAGCAAAGCGGACTGTTTTAAGAGTACAAGGAGCATATGTCGTTAAGTGTGCAGACAGTAGAAGGAATGGTCTGCCTAAGTATCTGCTCAAACATTTTGCGAACCCTCTGTGTATTTGATTAAACCTTTCAGTAGTCAGCAAAGCTCATCATGAATGCACGTGCAGCAAATCATTCATTACTTCTGGGCTTCACAGTCTCAGAGAACAGTCTGCCGCACTGCATTCGCATGCAGTACTACATCTTAACTTGGATAACTCAAACCCAACATTTCTGGAATAAGCACATTTCTGAGTTAACTGTCAGCTCTGTCTTCAGCTCTCTGACTTAGTTCCTAGCCTTCTCTGAGGCACTAATGTCTTTATTTTTATAATATCCATAGGAGAGAATGAAGTGTCATTCTTCCTAGTTTTAAATTGGGGAATTGGAATTCAGGGAAATCGCACAACTCTCCAAAGGAGCAGAGGTGTTTATTTCCCGGTCGGTATCTTCTTCAGTCACAAACCAGTCGTCTTCCTCATTTCATTTGCTCCAAGAAGGCTTTAAAACTCTTTTTGTATTAGGAAATATACTTTCTCGGGCTTACCAGAGGCTAAACTAGTTTATTCTAACTTGGTATTTGTCTGAAGATGTTTTGTTGGTTTTTTGAAAATTTTAGCCAGAGAGTCAGATAAAATAGAAGGGTGGACTGGAAACTCTTGTTAAAAATCAGTGATGACTGTTGTTGCTGTTCCTTCTACAAAAGTCCCGAAAAGATCTCTCCCATAATTACCTCCTAATTAATTTGTCTCGTTCCTTTGCGGAAATCAGTACTCAGTAATTATTTCTTAAATGCTCTGATTGCTTCTCTAATCCATGTTTAATGGATACGTAGTGGTGAAAGATTATCAGCAGACACGAAAGGCAGTATTGTCTGTACGCGAGCGTCATTTGGTTGGTATCTGGGCAATGGCAGCGCTCTGCGACAACAGAGTGTGGGAGAGGGAGCTATGTGGTGGCACCAGAGACCAGAATAAGGGCAGAGGACTGACGGCCGGAGAATTAAACCCAAAATATTATCTGGCAGTGAGCATGCTGAGGTGAGGCGCTGAAGTAAATTGTACTCCAAGTGCTGCCTCAAGAAGCAGAGGTAGCAGATGTGCGTTGGCCTGTGTAGGGTGTCCTACTGCAGGGACCTTGGAGGATGAGGGAATCCCATAGCTGGGATAAGCTGAGCACGACCAGCTCAAGTGAACATCAGCGGCGTATAACCAGTCCTGTTGCATCAGGACCACTCCGGAGGATGGCACTGAGATCCCCCATTCATTTCTCACGTCCTTGGGGTCCGCTGAAGAGACCTCTCGTGGAAACCTTCAGGTGAATTTCCTGACTCTGCTCATTAATGATACACTAGTCTTATTTTCTTCTTTTCTTGTATCACTAATCAAGAAGTAATTGAATTAGCTGAAAAGAAGGATAAGATAAATTACTAAGAAGAATTAACTGTGAGCACCTGAGGTCAGAAGGCTCCTAGAAAATTCAAGGTGAGAATTGGCTGGACTATAAATGAGATTTAGCAGGAGTTCTCCAAGTTCTCTGGAGAATCGAGATGCAGCAATACCTATTACAAACTAGCCATGAAAATCTAGAGGTATCTGAAAGTCTTTGGGCAGTTTCTTTCTGTTTTAAGATGAGAGTGCAAAGGATTGCGCTTACATTCTTTCCAACTGCTGTATTTGATGAAGAGAATTTCCCTGAAATTTAACTTTTCATCCTTGTGTGAATAGGCTTTGCCAGAAAGATATTTTTCCTTCTGTATTAATATTAAGGTAGTAAATTGTCTGTCCCTATGTTCGCTTGCTAGCCTTCCTTTTTTTCTTCCCCTGGTTGCTCTGTAATTTAAGTTCATCTTTCATGAAAACCATATGTCGGATTAAAGGCGGTATTATTTTCATGCATTGTAAGATACTCTATTACCTCCTCCATTATAGTGCCATGTAAAAGTAATTATTATTCCATGTGTCACTGTGAATACATTTAAGATTCTTTAGGTCTTCTCTAGCAAGCGTTGATTCCTGACTCACCGATCTCATTCTTTTTTTATGTCGGACTTAGCCAAGTATAAACCTCTTGTATTTAGAAAAGACTTTTAAAGATATAAAAAAGGCATATTAAAAATAATTAGAAAATTAATTAGATTACAATTCAGGAAAATATTAAGCTAGTGACAGTACCTTATTTTATATATTAAAAAACTCCTAAATAAATGTAATTCAGTAGCAATATAAAGAAAAGAAATTCCAGTCTTAAACACTAATGCCTTAAAACAGACAAAAGAAGCAGTTCATACAATTGCATTTGCTTTGACAATTGTATTTGCTCTTTTGAACAAAGGCTGAAACTAGGTGACTTTTAAGAGGTTATGAATTTATGTTTTTGCAGCAAGTTTAAACTGATTGTACTAACTCCATAGAAAGAGACTTCATTCGATAAGTTTACTTTGTCGTTAATATTCTCTTCCCACCAAACCTCAGCTGTAGCTGTATTAAATAAAAATACAGAAAATGGTATAGTAACCTCACCATCTGCTGTACAGCTTTGGGTTTTGTTCTGGAGTTCGAGTTGAAATACATTACTTGAAATCGTGGGTTAAGTCGCTGAAATTAGATGGGACCCCTGCAGTCTAATCCATAGGAACCGGCCAATTCTTTTGAGTTTTCTGTGTTTGATTAGTTGTACTGTAATTAAAGAAATTACCAATAGTCTTCTGTCTGGGAGTGATTAACCCACCAAGTGCTCATACCTATGTTCTCTAAGCACCTTCAAATAATGTAAGGCTTCATTTATGTTCCTTAATAAGGAAACAAATGAAAATCGTCCACAGCCTTAATACTGTGGCTTGTGTGTTACAAGCTGTTCTGTCTTGTGCCTCGGTGATGTCTGCTCAATTGCTCCTGATTATGCTGCATTTTAATTAAAGAACTAAAATGCCATTTGTATGAATGGAACGTGCTTCTTGGTACAGCCATTAACCACGGAGAGAAAGAAATCAGGTAATGATGAGAGCCACCTAAGCAAACAGAATCTGGCATGTTGACCCTGCACACTCATGGAGATGTGGATATGATTGCTTGAATTATGGCTGAATTTCTCTTGGGCTCTCCAGAATCGGAGTTTTCATTTATTGAGGTACAAAAAGGAATGAAAGCTAAAAAAAAAAAAAAGCCTTTCTAAATTCTGACTTGTTGATGATAATGATTTTTGCTATTAAAAAGATGCAGATTGAATTGTTTTGTTAGATTTGCAAACTGAAAGAGCAGCGAAATGCAAATTCATCCTTATGTGGGTTCTCATTGGAAGGAGGAGATTCATAGACTGTCCCCCCAAAAGAATAAAAACTTTATGCCTACTGCAAAATTCTCCCCGCGCAGGGGTCTCATCGCTGTGGATTCAGTGGGGAGAGTCCTCCTGAGCTTAGTGGCGTTGGGCTGGACTCCAGTGCCTGGCTCGGGAGGTACAGATACCAACCTCCGGCCTCTTGCTGCTGCGCGCTGGGGTCGCGCAGAGCCCTGCGCTGCGGGCGCAGCACGTTCCTGCCGGGCCGGGCCACGCTCAGCCTCTTCACGCTGTGCCACCTACCAGGTGCCAGAGTTCAGCCTAAAATTTATTTTGCCTTCCCGCTCCCCTTGGACTCTTAACTTCTCTCCAAGTTCTTTCTAACCGTGAGCAGTGGAAGGGGATCAGAGGAAAAAAAACCAAGTGAGTTTTCCCTCCGAGAGCGGTGCAGCACCTGGTGGGATAATGCACAGAGTGCAGCTGCAGCACCGCTTGGGCCCTGCTGAGTGCCGGCTTTCACCAGCAGCCTGCTCCCTGCTGAGATAACACAACAGTAACGTCGCGACACATTGTATTAAAAATAATCTAATTTTCTCCAGAACAGGGCAGAGAAGGGCTCGTGGAAAGGGGCAAAGGAAGAAGGACCGATAAGGTGGTTTTGTCTCTTCTGTCAAATGTTCTGGGAATATTCCTGCCTGTGTTTTCATGGTAAATGAATTTCTGCGTAGGCCTAGGTCTTGAGCTGCGCCCTGCACGTTAGTGAGGGAGACACAGACCTCTCCTGTGACATTCCTACAGTCTTATCATTTAACTGTTTCTACCCATAAAATGAGGATAAAAGCAAGATAACCTGTTGTAACATGCAAATTAATACAACTTGATTAAATTAAGTAGCATGGTGTGTCACATGTCTCTATATAACGGACAGATGACATATGAAATTTCATGAGTTTCTGAAGTGTTCTGCACTATTTTGGATGAGAGCACAAAGTAAAATCCACTGTACAAAATTCCTAAATTAAAAATTCTGTAATTGGAATTTTTTCTTTTGATTCACTGTAAATTGTGTTGTTCTCACAGAAGCTTTTCAGTGGCTTCTTAAAAGTGATTATTCTCGTGGAATCTTTATTTAGCTTAAAAATAACTCAAATGTTCAGCCACCTTTTTAAAAAGAAAAAAAACCCAACACAAAAGCCAATAAGCAACATGATTAACAAAGCAAGACTTAAAAGTCAGTACCAACCTGAGTGCATATAATTAGGTTCTATAGATCTGTAATAAATCTGACATGAAACAAATGCGTATTAAACGTGGATACTGAACTGGTATCAGTGTTGCTATTGATGTGTCAACTGGCTATCACAAGAGAGAGAAACTGCAGACGTGAAAGCTTTGAAGAGAACCATTTGCTGATCCAAGGTATTTCATCTGCAGTGTTTCACAGCACAGAAAGGTCTGTGTAGACTAGTTTATTCTGAGAAATAGGAATATAAATGCTGTGGGAGGTTTTGATGTACTTTTGCTATTACGGAAGAGCCCAGAGATGAACCGGGTCCTGGTTCACCTGTGCTGGGAACCTAGACACAAATCCCAAACCTATTTTAACTAACTGATGGTTGGTTGAAAACCCTTGGTTTTCCTGGACTTCAAATGGAGCTCATAGGTCCTAAGGAAGCGGCCTTTGGAAAAGCTAAGACTTCAGGAAAAAGGCAGTAAAAATGGAAACTGTTTAAAAATGGAAGTAGGTTCCTTGCATCTTGCTGTCGGCAGGATTGCTCTAGTAGATAACAGGGAGAATGGGGGTAACGAATGTTTGTGTACCAATTCTAGAAAGTTTTTCCGAAATAAATGAGTGGCTTATAAATAGGTTTGGATTGCATTCACTATTAGCTACTAAAATAGGTATTAAAATAGTTGCTGAGGTATTTGCAGGAGCCTTTATATTTGATCTCAGAATTATATTTATTATATTTCTATATTTGATCTCAGAAGTTTTCAATGCACAAACCTTATTCTGTCTCTCAAAAAAAAAAAAAAAAATTGCTAAGAAAATCACCCATCTGTGGACAGCAGCAGCATTTTCTTGGGACTTAATGTATCGCACTGTCCACACTTCCATAGCTCCTCCACAACCATTTGCTGCAATGCATTTTAGTTGCATGCACCAGAATTTGTGTTAGTCTGTAATATGATATATAGTAATGGGCTTTTACAGTAAATAGAATTTATGGCTTCATATACTGCGGCATGCAAATTAAAGTTCTGTGTAGTTTCATACAGAAAAAGCTGCTTACACAGCATTTGTCATTGGCTGTTGATTGTCCTCAGGCTGTAGAAATAATAAGAGATTAGCAAATAAGTAAACTTGTGTGGGAAGTATTCCTATATCGTGCAAGATAGCGCGTTATAGATCTCCCCTTAGCATGACAGTAATTGAAGGTTTGATCCAAGAAGGGGTAGGGTCCTGTAAGGTGCTCATAAGCGTTTTTTATTTGCTGTGCTTTTGAGCAACGTGTATTGGCCGAGAAGTGAATAGAGCAGAGATGCTATGGAAATAACACGAATTTTGGTGGGCTCTGAAGTCATGGGGGTGTCAAACCTGGAAATGCGATGGTCTGATGTGCACCACTGAGCCTCTTCTATGACCACTCAGTGGTACCTAATACCCGCAAGTGGTGGAGAGTGAAAAAAGGAAAACAAAAATCAGGGGTAGAGGGAGGTTGCCTCTTGGATCTTAGGTGGCCCTCGGAAAAGCCGCAGTTGAGTGCCTTTGCCAAAAACTCTCAGTTCATAGCAAGACAGTCAAGGCAGAAGGCACTTGTGATTGAACAGGGAGCAGAGTCTAAAGTCTGGAAGGACTGATGGCTTGTCCTATCTCAAAACTGTGTGGCAAAAACTGGAAACTAGGGAAGGTCCCCTGCTTGCAAAAGAGACTTCTCATCCTCTTGTTTTCTGTTTCATCTCTTTTGATTGTAAATAGTCAGGAGGCAGAAGCTGTCTCTTACCGTAAGTTACACAGTGCTTAGAACAGCATGTCTTCATCATGGCTGGTACTTCTAGGAATTATAGTTTTTCCAAACGAATACACATCACGGAGAAATAATAATACTCATCCTTACTGAATGTCCTATCCAACATCACAAGGACTAAATGGAAATAGAGAATAAAGCTGCTTTTCTGGTTCTAAAAATAATTCTTCTGGGTCATGTGGAAAATCATTGTGGAGGTTATTTGTGGGAGTTCAAATGTTCAGTTGTTCTGCTTTACTTTTTCTAGGAATTACTGCATGGCTGAGTGTCAGCCTCCGAAATTCTCAATAAGCTCATGAAAAGAGCTGCTGTGTTTCCTTTGGAAAAACTGGATGGCAGCGTAAGAAGAAGAAAAAAAAAAAGTGTTAGAATGTGTTACAGCTTTACTGGGATTTGGAAATATAATAGAGAGTTTAGGATGTACCTATTAGTGTCACAGCTCAAACTGGAGAGAGAATTCACTTGGGGATAGACTATTATTCTTAGCGTGCTGTGACCCACCGTGAGGACAGAAGTACTGCTCGGCAATGGAAACGTGTCAGTGGAAAATCATGAGGTTTTCCTTGAGGAAACAATGAAATTCCTCAAAGGTTAGTAGTGTGCAATAAAGGAGGTTGATGAGATGACTGTTTGGATCATCTTCAAAGTTGAGGAAAGACTATTTGATGTGCGTAGCCAAGGGGGCACAGCCACGAGTGAGTGTTTGTATGGGCCCTGGTGACAATGGTAACCTGTAAAGCTGGCCCGAAAAAAAGATGGCTTTCCTGAAAGCCGCTTGGCAAAGTCAGGATGCTGAAAGAGCAAGACTGCTGACCAGCAATTCCTGCGCTCTTAACTGTGGGCCAAAATGTAATAAATTTTTTTTATAGTCACAGGCTGAAAATAAAACAAAACAGTGCTGGCCCAGTGCAGAGCAAGTTGTTTCTTGATACTAAACCAGTTGTCAAACCACAGGTCATCAGCACTGCAGTTTGCAATTCGTTCCCTTAAATAAAAGGAAGTCGGAACTGATTAAACAACAGATAGATTACTTCTAAGTACACCCAGACTTTTAAAGGCTACCTTGCTCTTTTTAGCTTGTAGGCCAGTGTACATGTTTATTTAAAAAAAAAAAAAAAAGGAGCTTCCTTCTCTTTGCCCTCTCTAATTTTTTTTTCAGCACAAAATGTCTTTTTGAGTCAGAGGAAGTAGTTCTATCATATATGGGAATTTCTACGTTCCGGTTACAAGAAAGGGAGGTGTGAGGAGGGTAAACTTAGGAAGAAAGCAAGTGGTGGGAAGCTATATAGGCATTTCTCATTTTCTCCAGCTCCATCCTGTCTGTTGGGAGTGTCACATGTTAGTAGAAATAGGGGAAAAAAAAAAGGTTCTGTAGCCTGTGCATTGCATTGTTTGCAATCTGTATGCATTGAAGAGAAAACTCTGACGGTCATGTAAAACTTCTTTATGTCAAGTAAGGGAAGAAATCAGCTCACCCATCAACGCTCATCTTCTTTCAAGGTCTAACATTTTATTTCATGTTCTCTTGCCATGTGGGACGCAAGGATGAGGGAGGAGGACATGACAGCAGTGCTCATTCGTAGAAGAATCTGTTCTACAAAAATTGGAGTGATCTTAACCTGCAATTTTAAAATCTATTTCTTGATATCGGTAAACTTCAGGAGCGCAGCGTTAACTTTTCTCCCTCTCCTCTGTCATGTCAGCAGACTGAGCAGGTGCTGAAATATGAGTTACTTGTAACCTTCTTGAGAAGGACAAAGCCACAGCCGAGCAGTGACCAGGGAAACACAGGGAAATCTGAACAACTGAAAAACTGTCTCTTCTGCCTTAATTAACTTAGTTGGCTCTAATTTGTAGTCTGTCTTAATACATGTTTAGCAACAAGGTTTGCAGAGCTGAAAAATGTTCACACTATGAAACATAACTGTCTAACATGATACCAAAACCTGGTAATAAATTTAACACCCTGGGAGGCAGAGGTCTGGGTCAGAGGAAAAATGACTTAGTTCTAAGTGGAACTAAATGCTGAAGGGATTTTGGCATAGTAAAACTGCCGTAGGCAGGAGAAAATTAGGACTTGACCAAAGAAATAAGGGGAAAAAAGAGTTTTACTACTGGCTTTTAATCTTCTTGGCTTCTCAAATATATATAGGGAACGGAGAATAATTATGGAATAATTTGTAGTGAGAATTGGCTGTGTTCTGTCGCGTTAGATATATGTGCGGCATTTGCTTCAGTATCTTCAGCCAAAACTTCCCTTGTGCTGCTGCTGTTCAGGATGCCGAGTCCCGGGTGACTGCTGTTCATCGTTCCAGCATGGTCGTTTGTAAATGCTATGAATTGGGCCCAGTCCTGCTAGAGGAGCTCTGGAAACTCGGGCAACCTCGCGTACGAGCTCATCAGGGCCTTGGGCTGGATGCTGGAAATTCTTGTTTCCATGAGCAGTTTAAATCCTGTGGAAAACTCCCACTGACTTTGCAGGGATTATCCATTTGCGGAAAGTTATTTTGAGGGAGGTGCATTCCTTTGTAAAACAGCTGGCAAGAAGTCTGGGCAACGCTTAGGTCTCAGTTCTGGCCGTGTATTTTTGTTGGTCCGAACTTGTCCTGTGCCTCGCGCAGTGGGAATGTACTCCATGACTAGAGCTTGCACTTTCCATTTTACTCTAATAAAAAGTAATAATAAAAAAAGAAAGCAAAGCTTGAGTGCATAAGTGTTTTCAGATATTGGACCCCTTGGGCTATATCATGTTTGTGTCTTTGAACAACTCTCTGTAGAGATCAGAGTGCAATTCCGCTTGAAAAGCGTAGACCCAGCATGACCTGTCTTTTGTCAGGGCCTTTGGGCTCCCAAGTGAGGAAAGTTGCATTGTAAATGGAAAATAAAACTAGGTACAGCGTTTTTCATTAATTTTCTGAATGTTGTTGTTATTATTTATACTCTTTTTATATTTTAATACCTTATATTTCTATATATAGTTGTTTTGTGATCTCGTTCACCTATGTATTTTCAAAAATATTCCAATATTTAAGTGGAAGGTAAAGGAGAAAAGTCCCCATGCCAGCTTGTTTAAAGAACATGTTATCTGCTGTCTGGTCAACATATTTTCTGTGATGGTGCAAGACAGAGCACCCTGTACTGCATTTAAATTTAAGAGTTTGCTAGTAAAAATACAGTTCTTCCTGAGCTTATTTCAATTGAGGACCTACATTTCTCACATCCTACTGTTGTCTGAAATACAAAATCCCATTCTATATTGCTATGCCAGAAAACGTTAGCAGATAAAGTGCAGAGCAGGTCACGGTATTTCTAATTCAGATTAATGACCCCATTCAGCTTGTCTCCTTAGCAGGAAATTAGAAAGTGCTAGGAAGGGGAAAATAGTGATTCATAATGCGTGACTCTCTGTATTGGCAGTTGCACTCATTAAAAGCTAAGATATTGTTTTGATATAAAAGAATTGAGCCTGACTTAGTTATGGGATACGCCTGTCTCAGCTGGTGGAGGTTCCTCGAGAAGGCTGCTGGCTCGGTGCCCAGCTCGGGGAAGAAGAGGTGGCTGATGCCTGCCAGCAACCCCTGGCCAGGTTAAGCGCACAAGTGCCCTCTCCCGCTGCAGAAATGACCACAGCTGCTCTTCTCAAAGAGCCTAAAAGGGCAAACACCTTCTTCAGGAAGGTTTTGAGCAGTCGAGGGGAAAGCAATGAGAAACCGCCTAGGAAAGCAGCGAATGTTTGTGGCATAATTTGATATGTGCAATTCCATTTAAGTGCAGGGGTTGTAGCTTGAGGATCGTAGAAGAGTATGTCAGCAGTCAGCATGGCTCCTGGACATGCTGGACCAGATTTTGTCCGCAGAGGCTGGGTTTAAAAGAGGTCTTACGTGCTGGGTGCCTCTGTCAGCCAGAGCCCGGGATACAGCTACACACTGGAGAAATGGTTCCAGTTCAAGAGCATTTAAGTCCAAGCTAGTATGGAAGTGTGGGATGCATCTGCAGAGAGTAATACTGATGCGTGGCACACGGGCATGGAGCAGGAGAAGCTCTGTGTGGGGCAGCACGCAGGATTTGCAGCTCCTTCGTTCTGCCTCCCTAACCCGTGCGGAGGGCAGAATGCCTTGGTTCTTTGCTGAACACTACATTCTCTGCCCCTGCAGCCCTGTTGGGCTGGAAAGACAGCAGCGCCTTTCTGTTGGGTAGGTGAGGTTCTCCTTGGTCACAAGAAACGCTTAAATGATCCTGAGACGGAAGGACTGGTCTCCGGGGAAGTGCTGTAGCTCCCTGATATTAGGGTTTTGCTCCTGCATTTGAGTTCTTTTCCCTGCCCGGGGGCATAGCGCTAGTTTCTGGCAGATAGCGATTTGACAGATGGCAAAAAGGAGAAATGTGTGTAGCAATGTCTCTGATGTGCTAGGCAAATCCTTAACCAGCAGGCTGTTGATAGAGCGGTGCCACCTCCGGCCATGGTCTGAAGAAAAGGGACTACCGGGACTGTCATTTTGTCAGAAGCTCGGGCCAGTTTGTCTGTTAGTTTGGAAAAGTGCAGAAGAGGACTTTTGGCTCCAAGGGGACGAGGGGGTCTGAAATGTTAGTGTATAGGAGGCTAGGCTTGTCAGAGGCTAGTGTGCAAACGATCTTGGATTCTCAGATTTTCAGCACTGGCACTGATAATCTACGTTCTGCTGAAATCCTGTGTTAGGTGTCTTTTTTTATTCTGGGTTTGACTTGTACTCTTTAAGAACTGTAGTTACTAGATACTAGAAGGTGGCACCGTGCACGGCTTAGTGTTGTCTTGATTGAAACGCTGAGGTCAAAGGCCAGCAGAAGTTAAAGGTCCCTGCACACTAACCATATGCATGGGCTCGCTGAGTCTTCTCCCTCTGTGTCATGAAGACAAATGGCATTTTTTAAAATTCTCCCAATGAACTAGCATTCGTTTTCTGGCGTCTCTTCCTTCTTTATTGCTTCCTAATGAGCTTCATTCCCATCACCTCTAGCCTCCTGCTTTTGAACCTGCATTTACACCCATGCATAGAAGAGAAACAAATTGAACAAATTAATTAAGTTGGCCTGTCTAATGAAATGGGCTTTGGTGACTTCTGGGTTTTTGCCTCTTGCTTTTTACAGAAATCTTCTATAAATCTTTGGTGGCCACAATTGCTGGGCTTTTTCTGTCTGTAGGGTTGGCGAGAACACCAGATTTTCTTTGTGTGGTGTCTCAGATTTAACTGAGAACATTTCATTCTCTATGTTTATATTTATATATATGTATTACATACATGTGTGTATTTTTACTCCTTATTTGTGTATTTATGGTGGTCATTTTCCTTGCTTGTTTATTTTTTTAGCAATGGAATTTTCATGAAAGTGCTTTTCAGGAGCTATTCGGAATAACAGCTCTTACTTAGGGGAGGGGACCTGTGCTATTACAGTCCACAAAACTTCCTCTCAGCCCTGGACTGGTCGGGAGGTATCTTCTCTCCTGTTCTTCCCATGCGGCTTTGTTTGCTCTCTGGGACAGGTCAGCTGATTCAAAAGCAAGTGTTAGCTAGATTTTTTTTTTTTTTTAACCTGTTAAAAGCTTGTGCGTGAGCTGGCACCTAACATTGCCTCCTGAACTGTTCCTGCTCAAATCTGCACCCAGATACAGTTGCGCTTATACTGCTTTTTTTTTTTTTTTTCCCCTGGACGGTATTGCTTCTTTGCGCTGGAGGAAGGCAGCTGTCTTAAACTGTGAAAGTCTGCTAATTTCAGTGAATCTGTTTCTGTTTTGTATCAGTAATACTTTTTATTCCTCCTAACACGTGCCCTTTGCTGCGTATCATTGCAGGGGTTTAATTCTGGTTATAGACGACTAGAACTAATAGCCTCCACCTGATTTTTACAAGATAGCTATTTAATCCAGAATTTCTAAGTGCTGCTTCCTAACACGGTACTACTATTCCCGGATGAAAGGGCTATGGATTCTTTCCAAGGAATATGTGAATAATTTTAAATTCCTCTGCTGAAACTGCTTTTACTGAACCTTTTCCCCTTCCTGTCTGCACCGTGTTTTCACTTTGAAGTAATAAGTACATACAGTCTTTTGGTATCTAGATAGTTACCTTGACCATTTCCTTCCTTTTTATTCCACAGCTCATCACTTCATTATACCTGAAAAACAGTGATGCTCCTGTGAAGGTTATATAAAACACTGTTCTGGTGTGAAATAGTACTGAAACTTCAATAGTGGTTAATGGAAGATCTAAAATGTCATACGTTGAAATGTCAGTGGGAATCTGAATCTGATTCAGCCTGCAGTGTTGGTGCTCTGTTAACTTTAGTAGCATTATTGCAAAAGGAGAAATAGTAATTTTAAACTCATCCTTCTGCACCTCTTAATTCACTGCACGTAAGCGTGTCTGAGAGGAACAGTACGAGATTGTGTTCCTGCTGCTTCCATCACACGGTTTATCATGCAATGTTTTACCATTCTGCAACTAGAATGTGTGGAGATGGATGATAAATATGGAAATATGAATTATTTTGCACACTTGCTACAGTATAGTCTGGATGATGGGTTTATTTCAGTCCCTGGATGTGAAATTGATAGTCCAGTCTCAGAAGGAACGAAGGTGATCCAGAATAAAGCAAAAGCCAGCAATTGGGAGTTGATACTGAGACAAAGAGGTTCTCAAAAATTCTTTCAGCTACATCCTCTTCGCATTCTTGTGGGTTTTTTATATGCTCTTGATGTCTTTATGTGTTCCTACTAGCCCAATGACAGAAAGGCCATAAATGGCTCTCTGTGGGAGACTTAAAATGCCAGGAAGTGCTGCTGAAGACATAGGCTGGGTCTGTGTTGCTCCCTGTGTTAGCCGTTGGGCGTCGGACTTGCTAATTGAAAAGCTGCATATCAATGGCATGTTTATTTGTATTTTTTCATTTTAGTTTGAGATAATCAGAAATACATTATCTGTGGTGAGAAGAGTGGCAAGGGTGACCTAACCTCTAGGTGAGGTTTCGGACAGTTTCGTTAGTCCTTCTGCCTTCAGGTTCACTGGCTCCAGCTTTCCTAGTTGAAGGACCCTTTTCTTGGCTGGAATTTCCTGCAGTTGAGGCAGTAAGAATTATTTTCGAGGGCCAAAGTTTGTTGTTGACAATGTGGATCTGCATGCCTCAGATTGTTGCAGTCCTGACAGAGGAGCTGTCACTGCAGAGATGGAGGGCTAAACTGGACAGGTTCTAATCGTACAGTTTGCTTGCGGAACCAGAACATAAAATACACATTAAAATGGCCACGTTGGTTTGTGGTTTTCTTCTCTTTAATGCCCCCACGCCATTTTATGTAAGCTAGACTTCTTACCAGGATTTCATTACTTTGAAATGGGCCAGAAGCTTGTGCAAGGCTTTGACAGAGCTGTTGCCATTTGTGCTTAAGGGAGGTCTGGCTTGAAATTTTGCCAGCGAGAAGGAGGAGCGCAGCGGTGTCGGTGCAAGCCCGCTCACGCTGCCTCACCAGCGCTCCTCCGCTCCGCCGCGTGGGCATCGCTGGCGGGAACTCTACAGACGATTTTCACTTGAACTCAACCACTGGCACTGGGACTTAATATAGGAAGCACCTGACGGTGTCTCCTGAGATCAAGGCTAGCAGGAAGAGATGCGAAATAACTTGTCCAAAGCCGCGCTGCCGGAGTAATGGGCCTGGGAATTACCCTAGGCCAGTGTCTTAACTGCTGAACGATTCGGTCTCTCCGTGATGCCATTTCTTCCCCAGTGCCTTCCAGTCTAGAAACGAGGGTGCTAGACAGCACACAGAGACATAAATTCAGCGAAACCTTCTAGATTTTCTTGCCACATACCTGTCATGCCTTAGGAGAAGCCGTTCCCTCGCTTGTGCCTTGGAATGCCTTGGGAAGGGGCTCTCTAAGTCATGTTATAGTTTTATAGGGAATAATCCAATTCTTCTAGTCTGCAAGATCTCTTTAGCTAGTTAGGAAGAAGCCAAAGAAGGGGGGAAACAAAACAAGGTGTGCAAAGGAACACAAATAGTGTATTTTCTTTGTCAGTTTTCGTCAGGAAAAGAAGCCATGACAACTATATGCTCTACGCGTTTGACGCCAATTCACTTTATGGGAGTTGGCACTGCAGAGAATATATATTTATAGGGATGTATACACACAACTTCTGCTTCACACAGACTACTGATTTAGATGTCTAATTTAGGAGCACAGGCTCTCTCTGTAGTCAGCGGAGCCTAAATTAAGGTCTCTGAATTACCCCCTGAAAGGACGTACCTTTCTCCACTGACTTCAGAGCTACCTGCGGCTCCTAATTTAGGCACAGAAGTCACGTGCCCGGCGTATTAGCCTTGTGTAAACAACACTGATTACGCGTTGGGCCCCGCGCAATTCTCATTCATTGGGCAGGGCAGAGGCTTCCTAGCAGAGACCTTGCTGTAAACCCATATTCACTGAGTAAGGAGGGAGGGGGCTTTGCCAAACGTTGCAAGATTGTAGCCCTCTTGGGGCAGGGGACCTTCTAGTCAGCTACCATGGATGTTACCTTAGGATGAACTGAGCTAAAAAAAAAACAAAAAAGAAAAAAAGAAAGACAGAAAACCCCACCCCAAAACAACCCACATGTGCCTGCAGAAGTGGAGATTAATAAAGTGAGGACCAGAAGGGGCCTGTGAGCCCCTGGCTTCGGCATCTGCCTTTGCCAAGGGCTCTGCCTGCTTCCTGTGACCCTGCACAAATTGCCGATCTCTTGCTCGTTCTCCACCTCTTTGCAATGAGAATGATTTTATTTACAGGAGGTGATGTCACGAGATTGTTGTGAGGGGATGTGACTCAATGTTTGTATAATGCTTTGAAGATGAAGAGTGCTAAGTATTGTTATTTGAGATGGCAACAAAATAAAACAAAATATGTTCGGTGCAGCTGTTCAAGCCAAATCCATTTTCAGTTAATCTTCCAAGCAGGAATTCAAAATCAAAGTAAAAAGCCTTGCCAACTGGAACTTTACAGCTTGATGGGAAAGTTAGAAAGAGAATTAATTGGGTTTTAAATAGTTGTAACCGTATTGTGATGGAGCGTGATCTGGAGCGCTCATCTACTCCGGGTTGCCAGTCAGTTTGGAACTGTGAATTAAGGCTTGCTCGGGGGAATCTTTTCTTTGGAAAAGAAAAATAGTTGGGCCATCTTGCATGGCATACTATATAAACTGTCAGAAACAGCCTCTCTGCTCTTTGGAAACATGTGCTTTTTCCACTTTATGCTGCCTTTTTTCAGTAATGCAAAACAGCAAAAGATGTGGAAAGCAACAAAATGCCCGAACGCCACCACGGAGCACCTCGGGGGGAATCGCTGTCCGCTCCCGGGAAGTTCAGTCTCTGACACTGCCCCAAAGGCCTGCCCCATCTAGGGCAAGTATTCTGCTAGCCCCAGGCCAGCGTTGCCTGGGAGAACTTGGGGATCGTGTGCTGCCGCTCTGTGCTGGCCCTCTCAGCACCTGCTTCTGGTTTGCTCGTACGCATGTCTGTTACAAGAGGGTCTTCCCTTTGGATCAGGGTTATTAGTAAGCAGGCAGTGTTTACTCGCAGTGTAATATAGAAGAATTTGCTCCCCAGCCTTTGTACTCTTTGTCGTGGACTTTAGCCTCTCTTGCCTCAATTTTGGGAACACAGATATTATTGTATGGAATCAGACGAATAGTTCAGCATTCCGGCAGCTGCGGTCAGCGTAGCCAACCTAAAACCCCATTAAGGACAGCTCTGCTTCAAAATTGTTTCTACCTCGTGGATGATGTGTTAAAATATGATAGCAAAAACCTGTTACAAAAATCTGCTTAATGCACGTTCTCTATAAAATGGATATAATAACACCCTCGCTTCCCTGGAGCATTGCTAAGTCCAGATCGTTTGCAAAACTCTTTCAAGTCCTGTACTGAAATTAGCAAAGTTCAACTATTTTTACCTACCGGAGACCTGCCTCTCTTCAGGAAGGGTCTATGTACATTGGATTTAGATTTTTCACCTGGTGTTCAAAGGGACTTGAACGCGTCTCTCAGCCTCTTGTGTTTGGTGGGATTTGTCAGTATGAAGCACCTTTATAAGAGGGTTATTCATTGCTTTCTCACTTTCACTGAACGCACTGTTTTCTAGCTAAACCATACTGGTTGAATTTTGCTGTTCTGTGCAGAGGTATGCCTCCAGATCCTATTTTCTGTTTTCTTAATACTTTTGAAGTTACTTGTTCCTAAAATATGACTCTCAGTAAACATTTCAGCGCTTTAATTTGGCTTAAATTTACACTTGGATATTAAAGTTCCAAAATAGTTTTATGAGCAAATAAAAAAATGATGGCTCGGGGAACCTTTCTTTTCAATATCTTTTAGTTACGCTAAACTATATACACAAGTAACTGCCTTATAAACAGCTTTATATTGCGCTCTATTGCAAATCATTGGAACAACATGCTGTAATGGGTTGCAAATGGCATAACATTATATGCCACAGCTTCTGCAGCCGGAATGAACAAGATCATTAGAAAGACACCATGTTGATAAAAGCGGGCACAGAAAAAATAACTTTAAATCTAAATTCTCTGTATCACAAGTAATACAACAAAGGAAAAAATACAACTATATTTTTCTTCTCAGAAGCAAAACGAGCCAACACAATTCTGCTTGCTGAAATGCTTTTTCTATCATATTCCAAGGAAAATTTTTATTTCCTTTAAAGCTATGCTTGCTGTGACAAAAAAATGCTTCTTTGCATAAATCATTTTTGCTCACCTTTGGAAAGCTGATTCTCTCTGAGAATCAATTAGTTAGCTGTCAGAAGAAAGTGCATATCATATATTCACAAACACTTAGTGGAAAGAGCGGTGTTGAAACACCCATGGCAAACATTCATTACTTGAGGTCTGGCAACGTTAAAAGTGCAGCACAGGACTGACATTCCCCCCCCCTCCTTCTGGAGAGAAACCTATACAATTAGTCAGATGCTTGTATTTCATTCTGAAGTATAAATGTAGCATTGCAATTTAAAACTGTGTCCTGTAATTCTTACGCACAGCAAACACTGGACTAGCTTTCGGTTCCTGCTCCCTAAAGCGTTCTCAGTGCCGCAGGTGTGTCTGACACTGAACACAGAGAGCTTGTCCCAGAGGGCTAATCTTGCAAAGCGTCCACGCTCTAAATTT
The DNA here is from genome assembly GCA_020745775.1 of Theristicus caerulescens. Lineage (NCBI taxonomy): Eukaryota > Metazoa > Chordata > Aves > Pelecaniformes > Threskiornithidae > Theristicus > Theristicus caerulescens. Next base: position 125,597,234 of record CM036561.1, on the reverse strand, counting down.
CCATCCTTCAACGCAGAACCCCTTGGAGGCCACTCTGCGGGATCGAGCCCGAACTGAGCGCTGTGAGGAGAGACCTTTCAGAGAACGGGTGGAAAACGAAAGAGGCAATGGCTGCGGTCTGGCTGGCGTTGGTCTAGTACGTTCTGCCTTTGCTCTTCTGTCCTGATCGTGTTGAGATACATATGTGTATATGCATATATCTTCTCTCAACCACATACCAACACTCCCTTGGCTTTATGACCGCCGTTCAGAGGCTGACCAGACTCCCCTGTGTCCCCAGGTGGGCTGGGGAAGGAGGTTAAGGGGAGTCACTGCCGGTGTTGGTGCTACAGCTGCTGGGCAGAGGGCAGGGCGCCTGTGATGCCGAGGAAAACTTCAAGCCAGTGGGTTCTGTACTATGGGAATGGTTGTGCCCTGTGTATCCTGATGGAGAGGCTCTATAGGCAGGGGAAAACTCTAATGGAAAACTCTAGTGGCATGATCTGAGATTTTCTGGTTTTCCCCAAACTCCACAAAATCTTTTACTTTTAAGTGTAGCAATCAGCTACAAAAATGGGAAATGGAGGAAAAAAATGCTCAATACTTGCATGATATTTCACAAAATCTTGATCACAAAAAAAAATCACAAAATCACTAAAAGATACACATCTTTTCTGATTATTATCTTGACAATCTTGACTTTTCAAGTTCTTTCTGAAACACATCCAGAAACTTATGACCCCTGGTTCCACATGGTGCAGCTTCTTATGCCCAATGAATAGAGATGCTCCCCCCCCCCCCCCAAAAAAAAAAAGAAAAAACCAAACCCTGCCTGAAAAGTTTTGACAGAAAATAGAGCACTGTTAACTGAGGGACATGTGTAGTTCCTCTGTGTCAGCAGTGTTTTGGGTGTCAGCTGTGTGATGATCGTACGTTTTAATTAAGGCACGGCACATCGATGTGTGCAGTTTTATTTGAGCTTGTTCTTCCTTGTAAGCCTAATGAACTTACTCAGCCCCACAGGCATGAAGGAGCCTGTCGGGTACCTTTGCCAGCGGTCCTTGGCAGAGATCCCTGTGCAGATAGTGTGAGGCAGGATCATTCAATAGAGTGGATTGTCCAATTCTACAGAAATCTAGCTACTGTACTTAGTAAAATACAGTACTTAAAGGGGCGTATTTTCTTCCTACCTTCCTGTAAGGAAGGCAATGCAGGGAGGGAGAAGGATGTTTCTCTACACATTTCTAGGCACAAATGCTTTTGGAGAGGCTGAGGTAGCTCTAGCACACAGAAATTCTGGCTGTCTCGGTGCTTATTTTGTCAGCTGCTCTCCGGCTTACGAGCCGCAGCCGGATGCGCTGTGGCCCTTTCGGGAAGTTTTTCTTCAGCACGGCTTGAGAGCCGTAACTGTGAGTTACTGCCCAGTAATCTTCATAGGGCGCTTCACTGGGCAGTAAGAGCAAACTGGTCAGTTTGATGATGTTTTTTATTTCGATTTGATTGTATTTGAACAGACTTCCCTGACTTGAGAGGAAGAGAGAGGAAGATGGGGTGGAAGTTTTCACAGCGACGGTCCCAATGGTTTGAGCAGCAGTCGGGTATGGGGGTTTCTGTCCTTCCCCTGCCTCAGCCAGCGCCGTTGCTTGAGGCAATTCACTTATCCTTTCCAAGCCCATGTTCAGGGATTTCTGTCTGAAAAGTAAGTCTCATAACATTGACCCGTGGTGGTGCTGAGGGGGGAACGACATCGTGTAGCTAAAGCAAGGAGTCAGAACAGGGGTCCTATTCTGTTCAGCTTTACAGATGTTTGCTTCAGTTCTCTACCTTTAAGCGATGCCTGAGGTTCCTCCCTCTGTCAAATGGTATCGTAAGCTGCAATTTGTACATTTAAGAATCACTTCAGCGATCCTTAAACTGCAGGCTGTGTATAACCTCAGACTTGTCGGACGGATGAAACGCTGTTAGCAATATCTGCACACAGATACAGTGAAACAGGGGCTACGAAGAGGAAACCCTGTAAAATGGCAGTTGATTCTTGGTAAGCATGCCTGGTGCCGATGGAAGGGTCTTCTCCGTCTCAGGTCGCTGGTTTCACAGAAACCTGGTTTCACAGGCCCTTCTCCAGAGGAGGGGCAGAAGAGAGCGGGGCCTACGGGCTCGGGTGGGACTCGCTCTCTGTGGTGCGGTTTCCCCTGGCCAGTGTCGCCATATGGCGCCAGGCCCTGGGAGAGGAAACGCGAGGCAGGCCTGAAGGTTAAGAAGCGTGGCCTGAGGTGAAGCGCCTTTGTTCTGTGGAGATGGAAGAGGAGGAGGAAGGTCTCGGGCGGCCGGGGAGGCTGCTGATATGTGTACATGTATGTATGTGTGTATGTATAGGTGTGTACATCGGCTCGCCGAGCGTTGCGGCTGTTAACCCCCGGCGGCGCTGCTGGCACCGGGCGCCGGCCCGGCCGCCAGCCGGGCTCACGGCCGCGGCCCGGCTGTGTGCGGGCGCCACCTGCCGGCCCAGCCGCCTTCCCGCCGCCGCAGCGGCGCCGCCCGCTCTTCCCGCCGGCCCCGACGCGGGGTGAGGCGGGAGGCCGCGCCCGGCCGCCCCGGCTCCCCTGAGGCCTCTGCTCCTTCGCGGGGCTCGCAGCCGCCTCGCCCGCCGACAGCGGGTTGTGGCCTACACCCGGGCGCGAAGCGTGAGGAGATTTGGTTGAGAGAGGAGCAAACGCGAACTGCCACCGGCTGGGGCAGGCTTAAGGTACTTTGAAATTTGGGTGATCTGACCGGTGCTGTGTTATGTGTCAGGCACGTTTGTCCCGCCTTATATTTTAAGTTTCTCAAGGGAGAGCCAAGCTTTCAGCCCGAGATGAAAGTTTTAGCTGTACGAGGCTGTCCTCTCTGCTTTCTGTGAAGAATCTCTCTCAGGTGTGATGCCCAGTCACCTTCCACTATCTCTAATTGAATTAATGCCGGCAGTGATCTCATTTAAGCGAACCTGCTTTCCATTAACAGATTCACTGTTAGCCCCACGTAGGGCTGGACTTTCAGTACTCACAGTGTTTGTCTGTGGTGCTGGAAGTCCCACGCTATTTGAACTCTCTCAGATGGGACCATACTTTTCCTAAGCTGGAAGAAAGCTCTGGATTCGCCCCACCTAACTCCTGGGCAGCCCTAGCCCTGTGGGCACAGCTGGCCTGGGCCAGGTAGCCCCTCGGCCCGCTGTCCCTAGGGGTCTGCGCGCCGGGGACGCGTCTGGAGGGCTCTCGGAGAGCTGAGCCGTCGTCCCTCCGAGCATCTCTGTCCCCATGGAGCACGCAGGGTGGCCGGCTCCATGCGAGCATGTTCAGGTAGGAGGCAGAAACTAAGGAAGATAAGTCTGGGTCAGCGTTTCTGATCAAAGGCAGGCATAGAGAAAGTTTATTGAGGCTGTGTTTGGCTTAAGTAGGTAAAAGCCAGAGGAATGTAGCTCTTGGCTCATCAGTACAATCATTTTATTTCTTATTCTGTTTTTAATTTCTGTAATTTCAGTGCTAACTCAGAGTTATTTTTGAAAATTTCAATGAATAACTCATTTGGGGGGGGGGGTGTTGTTGGTTTTGGTCTTGTTTGGTTGGTTTTTTTTAATAAATGTTCACGAAATTCACTAAGCTGGCTGAAGTCCCTCCACTGCTGAGTATTTCTCTACTTCTCATGCAGTTCCTCTCATGGACAGATGAGGCTGCTATGCAATTGTTTCTTCCACTTTAGGGGAGTGATATTTAGGGGACTGTTCCCTCCTTGCTCAATACTCGCTGAGGAGTCTCACAAGCGAGTTGTCTCCCAATAAATAGTTAGGCTGCCTTCCTGGCTCAGCGTGTGTTTGGGGAACGACAGGTTTGGGGAACGACAGTGCCGTATCCTATCCAGCAGGCACCTAGCTTTCAGCCAGTGCTCCTTGCAACACGCAAGCTGAAGTTCCTTAGTTTCCCTGTGTTTGTAAGACCTCTAGGAAAGCATGATGATATGAGTTCAGTTTGGAGATTAGGCATATAGGAATGAAGAGCACTGGAGGCACTATGGGGATTCATGTTGGCTCCTGTTGTTGAAGAGGTTGCAATATTCTACAGTTGTGTTATGTTAACAGCCCTGAATTCCTGGATGGCAGCCTTAACTTCAGTGCAGGTACATCCAGCTTCAGCGGGCCAGGGTTTGGCAAACTTTTCTTTCTGATGCAGTCCTTGCTATAGTTACCCCTGCCTGGCTCCTTCTAGACTAGATTACCATAAAGCAGAATAACAGGGGACTGTTTACCCTTGAAGACTGCTCAGTGCCTTTCGGTAATGCTGAAGATGGCCACCGATTTTATAGGCTGATACCAGCACTCCGTACCAATGCTTCCATGTTCAGCACTGGCTGTCATTTCGCCGCCATGGGCACATTGAAACTTTGGTTTCCATTTAGAGAGCACTGAACTGCCTGAATGCTGACTATCTCAAGGACTGCTTCTCCCCTCCTCTCTAAAACATTCTCGCCTAGCCGAGAGGCTCCTGCTGTTTTTACCTTAACATTAAGCTTGTAGATACTAGGGTAAAAGCACTGTCAGACGAAATCCCTGGCTCCACAACTGACTCCCAAATTTGTAGTCTAGCCTTAACCTTAGCATAAGCAAATGCTTATTTAGGTTGTTTTGTGAGTATATGATTTAGTGACATCAGCAAATTTCTGGCTAATAAAGAACTTTCCAAAAGCAAACAATAAACGGCAGCAAAGCATGTCCTTGGAGTAGGTTTTGGGTACAAAAACCTGAGCCTTAGCACGTCTGTCATTTCGGTAATGAGACAAAAAGAACAGAATCAGCTTTTAGGATCAAAAATATATCTCCTTGTTCTACACATAACACATGGCATAGGATGATGCTATGTAACGAACAGCACACCTGACATCATCTGTGGGTGAGCATCGCCACAATGCAAATCACTGTCTCCAGGCAGAACTGTTCCGTACCCTCAGAAATCCAAAAGAAAATCGGGTAGTTCAGTGCGATGTATTGTCCCGAGAAAGAGCATCTAGTTACAGCAGACCAAAATGTTTTTTTCTCCAAGGGAACATATTGAATGAACTATATTATTCTCTAGATAATGGACAAAAACAATCTTTATTATGAAAACTTTATGCTCTTTCATAAGCACTAATAATGCTGGGGGTGTGTGGGTGGGAGAGCAGGTGGGTAGAAATGATAAATGGAAAAGCAAAATGGGATAGCTGTGAGGCTGTAATTTCTTATGAAATATTTCTCCATATGATCCCTCTTCTCTTTAGAACATTTTTATAAAAGAGAAACACTTTGCATTTCCTTCAGTCTTCGGGTTTTTACTGCTTTTTATAAGTGCAGTACTTCTGAAAGGCAATGGGAAGGGGATGGCTTAGGAAAGCCTTTATTTGTTCAGATGATGTATAGTACTAACAGCAATGGAAATTTCCTCATGCTCTGGGCCAGCGCCTAAAAATCACCTCTTAGGCTCAGAGCGTTATTCCTCTCCAGTGCTCATTTATTCTCCAGCAACTCTCCCACGCCTACTGAGATGGGACAAACTTGCTTGCTCTTCTAAAAATGTTTTCCTGTGCTTTAGAAATTGGATGGTTTTCCCTCATTATCTTCCTCAGAGGTCACAGAGCGATCGTAGCAGCAGTAGTCTCTGCACACGTGGATGGATTCAGGTGGATTCCTGGGGTGGGCTCCATGTCAGCGTACCAGGAATCCTTCCATCTTGTGTTTGACTGGAAAAGTCTGCCACTAAATCTGATCCCTACATTGTAGCAGCCAAATGTTTCAGCTTTCAGAGTTCTGTCTCAGTGTGGCAGTAATGGTCGTGGATTTTTTTCCTATTTCAGCCCCTTTGCCTCAGTATTGCTATTATAACATCTTCCTCACGGATACTAGTAAGGGTTTAGGACCGTCCTGCTAGTGACACCAATGAGAATTTCCATTCAGAGTCCAGAAAACTTCACTAACACTGAATAAGCGCAGTTCTTTCTTCCACAGTGTGTACAGAAATGCTTTTTTGAAGTGGTCCATTGCATTTTGATTGAAACTTGTCTTCATAGTTATACAGATTTTTTTTCACGGCTGAAAGTAAAATGCAGTGAGCTTGAAATATTGCTACGTAGATCTCACCAGCTAGCTTCTTTCTAAATTAAAGAGATACTCCATTTTAAAGAATAATAAAAATAATTAACTAGCACAAGAATGAATATTTGCAGTCCTATTAGAAGCAATTGATATAATGAGCAAGATTAAAATCAGTGCTGGCCTTTCCTGCTAGAAGTTTGTGGGTATTTTATTAATTTATATGAAAAAAGTCTGATAATTGAATTATTAGTAAGAGCTTTATTCAGCAGGGCTTGAGTGATTTCTGTTGGTTTTCCCTATTGTGCTCCCCTTTCTTCGTCACCTCGACCTGTATGCTGGAGATGTTAGATCTATATTTATTTGTGTAGTAGGGAAAACATGAGAAGTGTGCTATTGATTTCATTGATTGGAAACATGTAACTAGCACCAAAAAAGACAAGTTAGAATGGATACCAGCTGCTCAGAGGCTTCTACAGCCTGCTAAAGAGTTAAGACACAAGCAGAAAAGTCATCTGAAAGAGGTAACTGTATCAGGCTGGATAAATGCTTTTGTCTCTCTACACTTACAAGTTCAAATGTAATGCCTGACAATTACATGGGGACACGTGAAAAAAAGAGATTTTTACAGGAAACTCTAGCTGGGCAATTTGCATTGGTCTGTAAAGAAAGACGGAGAACAGCAGAGCAAAGAGAGTCTCAGCCTACACATCTAGCAGGGAAAATGCTGCAATATGAATTAATTTTCATTAAAAAGGCGTGTGAAACAGCAGGAGGACAAACTGAAACTCTCCGCAGATGGAGAGGGCAGTGGTAGGAAGGCATCAGCAGGGAGACCCTGTGCTGCAAATTCTTCTTGTGGAGAACAGGCAAATGCATTTACCCTGTCAGCTGAGGGAGGTTTCTTTTCATTGTAGGCTGTGTACGACAGCTAGCGTATACAGGCGCTTATGGCTTTGGGGATTTTTGTTTTGGTTTTAGTACCTGAAAACCCTTGAAAACTATTGGAAAAATCTAACAACAGTGAGTTATCCAGGCCCTCAGCCTGACGTCGCTGCAGAGCAGTGGCCTGCAAAAAACCCCAGAAGGAACTTTTCCCTTCTGAAAAAGGTCAATCCGTTAGCCACAAAAACAACAGATGTTGAAAGGAAGTAATTTTAAACTGTAAGATTTAAATTGGCAGCAGGGGAAGATGAGTTGCCAAAATGTGTCTTTGTTTTGCTGTTTCTGAAAGCCTCAATTCCTCCTAATGGAAGACTTCCACGTTTGGCCCCTGCACAGATTTACTTGCATTACATTTAAACTGCTCTGGTGCAATCGGAAGGCTCAGGCTAAATAAAAAAGGCCTGCGAAGCTGGTCCAGAGCAGTCCCAGCCTATGGCAAGCTCTGTACTGCTCTGGCTTTAGCACTAGTGGCACCAGAAGTGGTGATCAGTGAAGGCTGCAATCACTGGCTGAGAGTATTTGCCGCATGGGAAGAAGCGATGGGGAGTTGGTCCCTGGGACTTCCCAAATCCAGCTTTTGTGTCTGCAGGTGAGCGCTTCAGTCCCAGGGTAACGGCAGCTCCAATGGCTTTTCCTGAGGAGCTTCGCCTTGTTTCTGGTGGGGCCTAGCTGCTGTAGGATTGAAGTTACTGCACAGAGTCCCCTGTGCATGAGCAAAGTTTAAGAAGAAGAGATTACATTAATAAGGGCCTGTGGAAATCAACTAAAAAGGCAGAACTTCGAGGAGAATAGGAGATCAGGTGTGATTTCTCATTGAGTGTATAGGTTGGTTCAGAAACTCTAGAATTACTTTGTAATAAGTTGTACAGAATCCTTTTTAATTATTACATGTACATACGAAGGAATAAGAAGCATTTTGTAAATGTAGTGGTCAGAGAAGGAGAGTAATTGAAATGTTAATTCTAATCATATGCTATGCTCATGCATTGATTTTTAAACTCATGTTATCCATTAATTAGTTAATGCCTGTAAAGTGCATTGAAGATAGAAAATGCTATAAATTACTATGTACTATTGTTACTATCATTATCCACTAGGTTTAATTAGTTCTCATACATTTTAATTGGATTATTGAGATGTAGGCTTAGAGAATATGATTTCAGACCAAATGCTATCCTCAGAATCCTGATGTAGTGAGCAGCTGCAGTGCCCGTACATACAAAGAAGACGACTACCTTGTTTATGCAGAAGTCTTTTTATATTTGTCCAACATGAACGTGTGCATCTGATGGCTTCCATCTCCCCTAAAATTATCCTTGCCTAAGACTAGGCTAGGACACGTTCAGCCCAGCCTAGTGATGGTATTTCTACAGAAGGATGTGCCACAGTGCTAAGCAGTGATTTATGGCCCTGGAAGACTAGAAACAAGATTACAGCACAAAGATGAGAAGATTCTCAGTTTCCCCACGGGGCCAGCACATTTCTGTCACCCTTTGAAGAAGGGGACGTAGCTTTAAACCAATAGTGTCTTTAACAATATCTGGTTGTAGTTTTTCTTTTTTCTTTCCCTGTCTGTAATAATGACGAAAACTGCTGACCTTGTCCTTCATTCTTGCCTGTGGTTCGGAAGGAGGTATGGAAAATAACTGTTTCTCTTCAGCCCCATTTATTTATTTATTTAGAAAGAACTGCTTTTGAGGGAAGCATCAACATCTGATCCTCTTGGAAGAAAACCTTTGGGAGGTTTTCCTTTCAAACTGGTCCAAACTGCTTCCCCCCTGCAAGATCAGGGACTTTCAGGGTTTGTGTAAAGTTGTAGATGGTCTAGTTCCAGAACCGGCTTTATTTCCAAAGCTGTAATTGGGCAGCTGGCAAATCTTCCCATGTCTGCTTGCAACAAGGCTCTGTGTTCTGCATTTTTCGGGGTGTTTTGGGTTTAGTGCTTATAGGACCCGCTGCTTAAAAATCCCACCAAAAAAAAAAGCGTTACAGTGGAAAAAGGAATAAATTTGCTCTTATTATAAAGACATTTATCAAAGTTAAATCGTCTGGGATTTTCTGATACATGGCTGACTTGCAAAATTCTCTTTAACATCTTTGCATTTTTGGCACTATAAGGGAGTACTTACCACTTGGATTACTGGAACTGTGAGGGGATTCCAGTTGACAAGAGAAAAAAGTAGGCAATGTGATTTTTAATTTTTTTCTTAACTATTTTTTATTGGCTATTTCCCTCTTCTACTTTTTTTGTCATTTTCTTTGTGCAAATGTCAGCCTGCTTCTAATAAGAGATCAGGAATAAGGCTGATGGGTAAGTAATTGAGCAGGGTACCAATCCAGTACTCCTTGCAAATAATGGAAAGTCACCTATTGAAGCCAGTGAGTTTTGGGACAAATTCTCAAATGTCTAACAGCTGTCTGTCTCCATAGCACTGAGGTCTTGATAAAAAAATATTGAGGTATGTCCCCTTTTTTAATCATAGCTTTCTGGTAGTCAGTTCTGGGGTCTTATTTAGTGGCATCTTATCCCTAGTTCTTCAGACTTTGTAGGACTGAACCCAAGTGTCCCTGTCTTCAGGTATTAGGAAGTTAAAATCTTTCATTTAACCTTTGATGAATGTTTGCTATGTCATCCTAGGAAATCAAGTTTCTGGATTAGATCCTCTTTTATTTCACATGGTGCTGCAGTTGCAAGAATTCCCTATGCAGTGATCTTGTGTTGTGCACGTTATCTAACTTACAAACAGAGCGAATACTCGTCCCCTGAAGATCAGGGTGGTTTTTTGGCCTCTAATATTTCCTTGTCGGAAGCAATTGTTTCAACTGCAGCCTATCAGTTTCTCTTCAGAAACGCTTGTCCTTGGCAATTGTCATATGCCAGCTGTGACAAAATGTACAGCAATTTGAGTCTGTTTCCTTTCCTTTCCTCTCCCTGTATATTCCAAACGTTACGGTGTATGTCATCCCTAATTGCTGGGAATTGGCTGAGGTTGGCAAGATTTTGCTGTCACTTCTGGAGCAATGGTTTGTGCTGTACTTAGGTTAAATGTTATTTCTCGGAATCTCCAAATTGTCCCCCTCTCCGTTTTACCTCTATTTCATTCGGTTTAAAGTTTCCACTATGGTCTGGCATGCCTGTGGCTATGCAAGCCATACACAGGGATTTTCTCTACTGAGGAATTTCTGCTCTGCTTAAAAACCCAAACAAGTGAAAAAAACCCCACACTTCAATGCCCACCTATTAGTGCACCAGCAGTTCCTAGAGGTCGTGCATCTCCTCTTGAATTGATGAAATAATAATAGCTAAAAGGAGTATGCTTAGATTAGAAATCCTGATTTGGGTGTTCATTTTCTTTTTGCTTTTACTGTTCATAAGCAAATAGAACACAATCTCCAATAACGCGCATATCCTTGCAACACTCTGTTGTGCGGAACATTGTGATACAGCATGTAATGTTAAGCTAGCACTAGATAGAATAGTTCGCTTACCTAATATATTGAACACAGCTTAATTAAATATTTAATGGATTTGTCCTGCTGAGAGGAATCAGCAGAATAACTAAAGAGCGTGTTGACGGAGATGAAGGTTGCAGAGGAAGGTGATCTGTGGGGATCACTGTTCATTCAACAACCTTGTGAGTTGCCTTGCCAATTACTGTATACCTTTCTTCCAAGTGTGGTATTACATGTGTTAATATGTATATACATATTTCAGTGGCCCCGAACCAGTAAAGAATTTAAAAGTATTATTGCATGACGTGATGGTAAATATTAAGTTGATTACTGTTTGCTGAACTGACAATATAGTTGGAAGCCAATACATCATTTGAACACATTCAAAGAGTCAGAACAGAACATGGAGTGAACATGAGGTTAGCAGTGATGCGGAGGCAGATTAGATGCCTGCAAGCAGGGGACTCATGGGCCATTCTCTGCACATTTTACCAACACGTTCAAAATGTTTTATAAAACTGCACCTACTGCAAGCAGCAGAAATGCTTTCAGGAAAGTCCAGGCCAATGCACAGTGTCATTGACAAGGCCATCTCCGGCATCGCTGCGCCAGCTAAACAATCACTTCAGCCAGACTGAGTGAACCGATAGGAGAACACCACCTGTTTGAAGACAGTGATCTTTTCTCCCCTGCAATCTCTACAGACCCTGTGGGCTCAGCTCCTGCAGGCTGTTGTCATTTGGGACAGCATGCCGTTCTTCTCTCAGCCATGTCAGGTCAGCAAACCTCCCTGTGGCTGCCCAGGTTGAGGTGTACTTGCAGAAGGACCACCTTGCTTTGAGGACTTAAATATTTCTGTCGTTTTCCCTGTTACAGCTCAATGCCTTGTGTCCGCAGTGGTTGTAAGGCTTTCATAAAAATCATCTGCCCAGGCATTTTGAGGTAGCTGTTTTGTTTTTGCTGTCACGAACTTCATAATCTTTTCAGGTTACATTACTGGCTTTATAACTGTTTGACATAATGCTCACTAATACACTCCTTGGAATTCTTCTTTGTCTCTTAATATCCATTTTTCTTCTCATTGCAAACCTGTTTGACTTTTGCTACTTTTTTAGTGTGGTTTGTTCCTTCATTAGTTTAATGTGTGTGTAGGTTTACAGTGAAAAATGATTATATATTAAACGGGACAGTCTTATTTAACTAGTTCTGCCCTTTCCCCTGCGCTTTGCAGGAACCAGAGGTCTAAGGCGTAGCTTGTAAATCCTAGGAGCACTATCTTTTTATGTGCTATATTAAGGACAGTCTTCTCATTTTGTGGTTCTATAGCTCCAACTCAAAGCGATCATACTCCATGGCTAGAGGTCTCAGATGCTATTGCAGTACAAATAAATAAATAATGCTCAAGGTGACTAAATACGCTACAGTCTTTATTCCATCCTGAATGGCATTGTCAGAACTGATAATTAATTGCTAGAGCCCGTGGTATCTGCATAAGGCTTGAGTGAGTGGAAAGTGTATCTATTAGCAGGCAGCTTCCTTCTGCGTTCATGTAATTTCTAACCCATGTGAAGGCAATGACTGCATAAAACTGCATTAGGTCCAGCTTAAGCTTGCAACTTCACTAGGCATTGTGATAGTTTCACTGGCATATCATTAACTCTTCTTTCTTCTCCAATGTTTTTTCTTGTTGTTTTTTTTTTTCCTCATAAAAAATAACCTGTGAATAACAATTTAAAAAAAATTGACAAAAGGTGTCTGCTCTCCTGTGTTGCTTTCACTGGACAAAATGAGAACCAGTCAATGTTTTGAGTAAGCCCAAAGAGCTCTGAATGCTGCCTTCTTCATCCATATTACTAGCATGTTGCACCAGATCGTTGTGAGGAATTACCAGTGAACTGGAGACTGAGGGTTGGATCAGATGCGTGATATATACTCTAAAAAATATTGCAATAGTTTTTAAGCTGCTGTAGCAACACAGGGAGTGCATTCAATAAGAAGTACTGCTTTCTGTTAGATAAGCTCTGAATGCTTCGCTTCATAGGAGCCCAAACATTGAAGGTTGTGTTGCGTTTGGTTTGGGTTTTTTTTAATTAAAAAGGAATGAAAGAAAGCACAGTTCTAAAAAAATAAAGAGAAGGAAACAGGAATTATCAGAGCTGCAGTTGGTATAAAGGAATATATGTGTATATTATCACAGTCACATCTGCTAGAGAGGTTGTGTTACTCCTGCTGCTTTTTATTAGATAAAAGTTGAAGGGGTTTTGTCTTGGAACTCTGTCTTGCAGAAAGAGCTATACAGAACAGAGCACCCCTCAGATGCAGCACGGGTTTGGGGCTGGCAATGCAACATTGCAGGTTAACTCTGCAAAATACCGGTTAGGAAATGAACTGTTCCCGAGTTGCTGTCTTGGCTCTTGAACCCAAGCAAGGCCTCTGAGAGGGCCCGCTGTGAAAAACAGCACTCTGGGTGCTGTGGTCTGGCCGTTGGCTTTGAGAAGTGCTGTAGATGAACTCAGAGTTGCAGTGAGGACATGAGACTGACGTGGACTGACGTGCGAATGTCTTCAGTGTGGGATCCTTGGTTTTACGCTTTACTTCTGTTACTTGGTTTCCAATTTTGTACTCAAGAACTGATGCTTGGCTGGAAAGAATGGGTTGGTTTGTATTTTTAAGCTAGTCTAGTATTTAAAGTGAGTCTAGGAAAATATTCAACAGAATCTCATTTTGCTTCTCTGTGAATAGGTAATCCTAGTAAAGACGTGAACACCTCAGAATGGGAAGTCGAGACTAGTTGGAAATCCCTGGAATTGTTTCCCGCTGAGCTCCACTGTGTAAGCTGTCACTGTGAAGCAGCAAGGTCCAGGGAGAAATCACCTTTAACGACAGACCGCTAGTGTCCCTCTGGCAAAGGGGTAAGTGCTGGATAAATAACTGGTGATTTCACAGAAACCCACCTTATTGCAGAGAACCATTGAATTTTGGGGAGATTTGTTGATACCGCAGAGCCTGTTTACGAAACAAGGAAGGAAATGGGTATAAAAAGCCTTTGTGTAGCCATGCAGCAGCCAGAATGGGTGGGCGGGTGGCTGATTTAAATATTTGGGGATCAATGAAGATGATTCTAAATGAAAAGTGCTGTGTTACAAACCATTGGAGATCTGGCCCATATACTCTTGTTGTAGATTAGTTTTATTTAAGCATACATAGCTTTGTAAAAATACTATGAATAATCCCTTTTTCATAAAAAGGGTTTCTTAACAAGTAACAATAATGCCACTAAAGAGAGATATTAAAAAAGAAGCTTTTAGCTTGAAAATAGTCTTTTGTGTTGTAGATTCAGAGAAATGATAATAGAGTATGGAGGCTTTCCTCTTCGCTTCATTAGATAGCTGGTTTGGATCATGGTTCTTGGAACCTAGGAAGTGTTGGCTTATTTGGTGTGATGGCTTATGTGAATGGACATGAGGTCTATGAGTATTGGTTTTTGTAGAGTTATCAAGGAACCCACTACTCCAGTCAATTTGTGTCAGTTTTCATTCATGATACCAGAGCTCAAACTTGAAAAGAAAACATAGAAGGAAAGAAGGGAGAGGGAAAAAAGCTCATGTAAAGTATTCAGTGTCCATCAGGGCAAGGGATTTTTCCATGTTCCTCCTTCCAGACAGTGGTGCCTGTCTTCCTGGCATGGTATTGCTTAATTTCCAAAACTTTTTTTCTTTTTTTTCCCCAAGGATTTATCCTACCTTAATCTCATTCCAAACCTTGTGCTTACTAAGTATGTTGTAAATGCTTAAAGTTATGCTTTACTACAGTTATGTTGGTGTGCTAGAGGAGCACAGAAGACCCCCAGCTTCATCCCTGTAGATAGAGTGCCAGTATTTGCCACTTTTTACAAGGTTGGGGAAAGCAAAAGATTATGCTGTAGGGCATGCACCTTTTCTTGCTTCCCACCGCATAGTCATCTGCTTTACTTCCATCAGCAATAGTGTAAAGAAGCATCTGGCCCCTTATTAACTCACTAATCAAATATGAACGCAAAAAGTCTAGTGTTACCCAAACGATGAACAGAAGTACAATTAAAACAAACCCACAGATGCTCTGGTTATGCATCTATGTTGGATCCCAGCCAGAACTAACTGTTAGCTGTGCAGAAAAGTTGCCAAGCTCTTCACGATAAGATCAACCCCATAAAAATGTTATAATTAACGATTTCATTGTAACATCTTTGGATGCCTTTACGTTAATGTTTCAGGTATGTTTGCTGCTGAGTTGGAAAGGTGCCTGTTTCTATATTTCATTTTGTTTCTAAGGATCAGTCATCCAACCACTTGTTTAACCTTGAGCAGTTACAAAGCATGTTCATTTACATGTAACCTCACGGAAATTAACAGATGGTTTAGGAGTATTGGCCACGACCGGGGAAAGCAATTTCCCAGTCAGTTTGAGCGGCAGCATCTTTTCCTGGCACCTCCTGTGCGTAATCCGTGACCTGGGGCTCCCAGGTTTGTCCTGGAGGAGGGCAAGGAAAGTCTCCAATCAGTTTTCCCGCTGAAATAAAAAGCAAAGTGCCCACATAAGCCCTTTTGGGATTCTTCATTCTATTATAGATTCCAAGTCAAATCTGCAAGTCTGGCTGAGCCACAGTCACCACATAAACTCGAGCAGGACGTGCTAATTGCTCACTACTCCTCTCATCTGGGGCATCTTTGGTGGCTCTCCGGAAGGCTCACTGTCCCGGTGTGTTTAATCTGCCCTAAATGCAGGCTGTCGTCCACAGGGATGGTCTTGCTCCACCTCCACCCCTGGGGCTGTGTGTTCCCTCCACCTCCTTTGCATCTGATACAGGTACTGTGAGCCAGAGCAGTGCAATCATCCGCTGGAAAACCAGTCATTATTTTTAAGTGGCTGATTTTTTTAAAATTTTTTCTTCATTGACTCATGAAGCCGATCCAGCTCACCACACAGTTGCACGATAGCTAGATCATGACAAATGTGTGGGTGGCAGTAGGAGGAAGTTCATAGCAAACTTTGTTTTGTAAGAAATCCTTAATTTTGAAAAAAGGAGATAAACTTTTCAACAATTTCAAGAAGAAAAAAGTTCTGTTTGTTTTTTTTTCTTACGGAATAAATAGAAGCTGTTTATCATAGGTAATTAATTAAAGGGTTTAGAGTTGAAACTCTCTGAAGTTTTAAAAAGCCCAGTGACTAATTCAAACTGAGCTTTTTTCCCCCTCTCCAGATTGTTAATTTGAAAACATTTTTTCTTTATTTCTTTTGTGTTTTCTTGTCGTTGGGAATACCTGAACCTTTTGCTCTCTGAAAAATATTTCTGGGATGAGAAAACTGCATGTTGCCTAGTTTAAAAAAAATGCTCATAGTTGCACTGGAAATTATATTTGTGGAATTGTTTGTCATCTAGGTTGCAATAAAGCTGAAACATCAGCAAGAGGGTTTGAGAAGCACACAGTGGGCCCTCGTGGAGCCAGCCTTGCCCTAGGGCTCTGCAGTCTCTGCTGTTGCCACTCATTTTTCACTTTCTGTAGCTGTTTCTGGCGCGTTGGCTTTGCTGTGGTTGGTGGCCAGTGTTGGGTGGGAGGGAGTTCACAAATGAAACCCTGCCAAAGCAGAGAATGGTGAGAGGCATTCTGAAATGCCAGGGGCACGGGGGCACAGGAGCTTTGGAAAACCAACTGATATTTTGAGTCACTTTCCCTTTCACATAACATACTGTCTCCAATGTCATTTAAAGCTGAAAAGTGTGCTGGTGTATCTATACCTGTTACAGATTTATTAAGAGATACAGTATAAATAAACCACGCCTAAGCAATGGGCTTAAGGCAGAGAATGTGAGTATAGTTCGTGCTGGGTTGTGAACATAATGAAGTTTGGGTTTGTTCAAAGTTGGCTGTTTACTTTTACCTATTGTAAAGTCAGGAGCAGAAGACGAGGATTCCGTCTGGAAATGTTTTGAATACCAAGGTGTCTGTAATGTAGGATTTTGCTTCTGGCCAGCTTTAGCTAGATGGCATTATCTCTAATGTCCCTTGTGTGATGGAAGCGGGTATGCAATGAAGTAGGAAATATTACATGGACTGCCTAGTATCAGTTTATTAATTTTTATATGTACTAACACTCTATGAACACTGTATGAGACTCCGTTAGGAAAAGTTGTTCTGTATTGTATTGTAAAACATGCTTATGTGAATGCATTAATCTAACTTATACTGGTATAGTGAATAAAGGAGGGGCAGCCAGGGTCTGTGCCGGTCAGGTTGGAAAACGATGGCGAAAGGGCTTGAGGAGGAGTGGATGGATCCTGTGGTCAGGGAGTGCTTGCACAGCTGGTGTTGACAACGGGGATTTGGCTTTTGTGACCATGGGACCTTCTTTGAGTGTCCAGGACTGTTAGGAAGAGGTGGGATCCACCTGACCAAATCAGGCAAAAGCATTTTTGCCAATGTGCTGGCAAACCTGGTGATGAGAACTTTAACCTAGGAACGGACAGGAGAGAGGTGATGACAAACAGATAAGTGAGGAAATAGTGGACCAGACTGGTAAGCAAGGGATGCAGGGTGATGTAGACAAGAGAGATATCAGAAATTACACGCCGGACTGAAGGGTGCCCACCTAAAGCATATGTGCCTAAATGAGGAGGTGCCGAGAGGGCAGCATTGCAGGGGAAGCTCTACCGCTTTTCCTGGGAGATCAGCACACCTGGGTGCCTCTTTGAAATGCCTGTACGCTAATGTGGACAGCGTGGGGAACAAACAGGAGGAATCAGAGGTCTGCGTGCAGTCGCAGGGCTGTGATCCCATTGGGACCACGGAGGCATGGTGGGATAGCTCACGTGACTGGGGTGCTGCCACGGATAGATAGAGGCTCTTTAGGCAGGTGAGGACAGGGAGTCGTCTTTTTTGTTAGCCATGGGAAGGTGTGGAGCTCTGCCTGGGGACGGGTGATGAGCCAGCAGAGAACTAATGGGCTAGGATTCGAGAGCACCAGTGCGGGCGATGCCGCGTTGGGTGTCAGCCACAGACACATGAATGATGGGTAGAACATCTAGAAGCAACTAGAACTAAAATTACTTGAACTTTTCATTTTTAAAGCTCTTTCCACTTCCTTCCAATTTGGGAATGACATTTTTCAAGCCTCAAGTCTTCTCAAAAGTATTTTTGGAAAGTCTGAACAAAAACAGTTTAGCCATCTTTGTGTAAAATGACTGCTATGAAAGTATTCACTTGCTATGACACATTTTTGGCAGGCAGCTATTGGAACAGCTTTAGGGCCTCATTGGAAACGTCCAAAAGTGTTTTTAAAACCATTGTATAATTATTATTGGTTATAATAATGCTTAGACGCTCTGCCCAGCAATCGGGGACTTAAAGCACTAGATAGTCGGCAAGCGGCAATGAAAGGCCAGTGCTAGCCCTCAAGGGCTTGCAAGAGGGTTTGCCAGCAGCAGTGGCCGTGTGTCTGTGTAGCCAGGGGTGAGCAGGACACAGCGGTGAAAATGTTACCGAGTTGGCAAACCATGTTGGCTATGAGATTTAATCGGATGCGGGTCCACATTGCTGCTAGCGTTTGGTGCGAAAGAATTGGAAGGAGGGGGGGCTGCCATCCCCCTGGCCGCTGGACAAAGGCTGCAGCGAGCCCAGCCCTGCAATCCCCTAGCTCATTTGCCTCCTCTCTCCACTTCAGCCTGTGCATGAGAATTATTCAGGGGAGTAACGCAGGATTGCAAAAAATCAGCTTTAATGCGAAAAAGAAAGGGTTTCGGGGCAATTGTCATCACCACTGATGATAACAGCCCAGGCACAGGGAAGTACGCGGCATTTGAGCAATAAGGTGGACTATCAGAAAGTAAAGTTTTAAAATTGCCAGGAGATGGGAATAATTATGTCGCACTTCCCACTCTCGTTTTGATCTTGTTACACAAGCGTGAGTGAATGTGAAATTAGATCCTCTCCTTATAGAAACGTTCCAGATTAGTTCCACTTGATACGTTTGTGGTTCCATTATTAGAGCTACATTTGTCCCAAACTTTTGAAGTTTGACTTTATTAAATGGCCATACTTTATGAATTCTCCTTTCACATTTGCGTCTATACAATAGAGCTGCGCCTCCCGAAGACACAAATGTGGAGGTGTTTCATATTGGTGGAGAACACGGTGTTCCCTGAAGCTCTTCATCTCAGATCCATGCTTTCCATGGCACCCCATCATCAAAAGCTATGAAATTCTGCTCCTGAGAAACGCCGTTAATGTTGAGTTGAGGCAAGTGGACGTTCTTCCCTGAAGTTTTTGGATTAAAAATTTTCAGATGTTTTTCAGTCAACTGTTTATTTCATGGAAAGTAATACATTTGAACTTTTAAAAATCTAACATCATATGACCTTTCAACTAATATACTGCTGAATTAGAAGAATAAGAAAAGCCTTTATTTATTGCTGCCTTTTCCCCAAGCTGTTCTTTTTTAGTTGCATTAAAATGGAATATATTTGGGCATAAAAGATGACAGCTCCTTTTCACGGCCTTTTACTGTATTTTTGCTGTGGCTGGTCAGATGCTTTTATCTAAAGCTTTGTTCTTTACAGCGGAAAAAATTTCCGCGGATTTGAGAGAGTGATAGAGTTTTCAGAGAAAATCAAATTTTCACACAACACTTAGTGCTGATCAGGAGATGGGATTTCATGACGGCAAAGCTCCATGCTTTGCTGAAACTCTTGTTGACGGCGATGGACTCGAGGGTTCGTATTGCAGCTCGGCGAGCGTGCCCATCCTTTTGTGCTTCGCTCTGCGGCGCAGGTCCTGCTCGCGGTAGGGGTGGCGGGTGGTTCTCCTGCGTCCTGAGTAGCAGCCTGGACCTGTGGTAGCAGCTCGAATGCGATTCCCACGCCAGGACTTTGGCGAGTGACTGTGATGGGAGGGAGCTGGCGTGGGCTTCTGGGGCTGCCCTGGCCGGGCCACCCTGGGACCCAGCTGGGTGGGACCAGAGGGTCTGGCATCTCGCTGGGAAAGTGGAGGTACGGGAAAAATGGATCAGGTGAAAGAACATCTCTGGATGGCGCTTGGGAAGGGAAAGCATGTGGGACTTCTTGGCATGGTGAAAATGCAAAGCGTAGCCCAAGGTGGCCAGGAGCAGGAGGGCTTTTATTGTGATCAGGCGACAGCTGATAGTTCAAGGAGAGCAGGAATGAGAATGAAGGAATAGCGTTTGATTTAACCATTCGTGTGGCAACTTTTCAATAGGACCAGAGCAGAAAACAGTCCTGGCTGGTCTGGCCCTGTGGCATTGGCTGATCTCCCAGCAGGCAGCGCCAAGAGTCGCCTGGGCAGCAAAATGCCGAGGGAGGCGGAGGGAGCCCGCCGGCCGGGGCAGTGCCGGTGGGACGGGCAGGGCACGCGTTCGCCAGCTGCCTTCTGCAGAGCCAGCCCTGCTCGCGGGGCTACCACCTCGTGATCCGCCAGTGCGGGTAGCAACTACTTTGGATTTCCCCCTCAAGAATCAGAAATCTCCTTTAATGCTAAGCAATTATAAAATCGCAAAATTGGAGGTAGTAGGGGGCTATTAAGTGAGGCAGCAGGGGATTGTTCAGGGGGAGCTAGGTGATTTAAAAAGGGGAATTCAACCCATTATTCACCTAACAGTTTCAGTTCATCCCCTTCTGCCACCGAGATATATCCTATCATCTTTCTTTGTAAGCAGCGTGAATGGATTATCAAGTTTCATTCTCAAATCATCTGCAAGGCAGATTTCTGTAGCGTCTTCGTATCTCTAAGCAAATGGGGAAACGTAAGCCTCTCGCAACAGCGCGACTGACTATTCTCAAGGAAGAAATACGAATATACCAGTCTTGATTCCGTGGGGAGCTCGTTTCATGGCGTGCGGCCTTCGGCTTGAGTGAAGAGTTGCAATAAGGAACGGTATCTAGTTCGGTCTGGTGGCAGCTCCGTAAGGCTGAAGGGCTCTCCCTGCAAAGGAGAGATGAGGTGGGAGCCGAGGCGGTGCTGGCTCTCGGTGATGTAATGCGCCCTCTCAGGAGCCGCCCCAGCAGAGGGACCGGATCGGTACGGGGGCGGCCGCGTTGGTACCCCTGCTTTCCAACCTCCCGAACCGCGGGCTGGAGGCGCGGGGCCGGGGCCGGCCGGGAGGGCTCTCCCCGGCTGCGCCTCAGGGGCAGCGCCCGCCCGCAGGAGGGTGCGTGAACGCCGGCCCCGCTGCGGGCGGGCGGGAGGGACCGGTGGGGCCGGGCCGGGCCGGGCCCTCCCGCCCCGTCCCGTCCCGCCGCGGAGCAGCCCCGCCGGGATGGCGGCGGGCGGCGCGGGCAGCGCGCGGCAGGTGGCGCCCGCGAGCCGTGCGGGGACGGCGCCGCCCCCCCCCCGCCCCGTTCCCGTCGCCCTCCCCGCCCGCACGTGGCGCGCGCCCCGGTGAAAAGCCGCGAGCCGCCCCGCGCCCGCCACTGGCGCCGGCAGCGCCCGCCCGCACCGCTCCGCCCGCGCCGCTGCGGCGGAGCCGGGCCGCCCGCCGCCCTGCCCGGCCCGGCCTCCCTCCCTCCCTCCCTCCGCCATGGTGCGCCGGCTCGGGGCTTCGCGTCCTCCCCGCTGGGCGCGCCTGCAGCCCGCAGCCCCGGGGCGGCGGTTACCGTGAGCGGCGCCGCTCCCGGGGCCGGGCAGCCCTGGCGCAGCAGGCGGGACGAGGCGCACGCTGCTACCGCTGACCTGTTGAAAGAGCCGGGCTTGTTGGGGTTTCCTTTGTCTGCGTCTTTTTTTTTTTTTTTTTCTTTTTTATTCTTCTCGACGGGGGAAGTTTGTTCCCCAGACTGTGGCCCGGCTTCCTCCACACCCTTTCCTCCTCCTCTTCCTCCTTTTTTCCAGGATCCGCTGCCTGGGGCCAGAAGTGATTTCCCTCGCAACCGCTAGCCCCGACCCCAGCCCGGCCCAGCCGCCGTGAGCGCTGGAGCTGGGGCCCCCCCGCCCTCCGCAGGAGCTGCCCGCGGGCTCCGGGCTCGCCCTTTCCGCGGCGGCGGGGCGGCCCCGGCAGGGCTGCAGCCCCTTGGCGGCGGGGTGTCCCCGGGCCGCCACCATGTCCAAAGTGGCGGCGGAAAGTTGCGGGGCGGCGCCGGCCGAGGACTTGTCCAAGGTGTCGGACGAGGAGCTGCTGAAGTGGAGCAAGGAGGAGCTCATCCGCAGCCTCCGCCGCGCCGAGGCCGAGAAGATGAGCGCGATGCTGGACCACAGCAACCTCATCCGCGAGGTGAACCGCCGCCTCCAGCTCCACCTCGGCGAGATCCGCGGCTTGAAGGTAGCGGGGTGGGCAGGGTGGGACCCCTGAAGTTTCTGCGGCGTCTCCGCGTCCCCCGCCCGTCCCGCCGGCAGCGATCTCATCAGGTGGATGGTCTGGGAGGAGCCGTTACCGAGAATCGCATGCAAAGCGAACAAGGACTGGAGCGGATAGCGTTTGGTCCCGCTTCAAAATCGAGTGTCCGGTTAGGAGATGACCCGCTCGGCAGGCTGTGGAGCACAGCTGTTGTATGCTCTGCCCCAGTGTGCTTTGGGGTAATGAAAACACTTAAGTCTGGGCACTTTTCTGTTAGGCTTCCTTGGTTTTTAGTAAGGTGAAATGATCCTCTCTGAAGTGCACCTGAAAGAGCAGTGTGCAGAGCTGTAGATACTCAAAAGGTTTTGTGTAGCTTATGCTGTTTTCTGCCGCTATTTTAAGGTGACTTACTCATCCCTCAGGCAGTCTGGTAGGCTGCTGGAGAGAGCTGGTCATTTCCAGGATGCAGTGCAGCGTGTGGCAGGTGATGGCAAACCCTTGGGCTCGGTTTTGGGATGATCAGAACCAATCCCTAGTTTATTGTCTGAAAAAGACCTCTGGTAACACGTCTCTGATGACACCGTTTTCGATTGTATACTTCTGCAGACTACAGTGAGAAGCAGAGCAAGTCTGTAATGACTTATCCCTTCTTAATTTAACTCTTTGGTTGGATGAGAAGCATAGTCCCTAATGTTTCCTTCCCAATTCTGAGGGCTGGGAAGATAGTGTGGCTGTTTACAGTTAATTACCCTGATGTAGCATGTACACGTGTATTATAGACCTAGAAAGTTATCTTAAAGTAGGCGTGACTACAAAACATTTTATGTCTTGTTGCTTTGAGAAAGGACGTTGTTTTTAGGAAATTCCTTCAGTGAGGTGAGGTTGGAGGAGAGGAGAGAGAGATGCAGTGTGGGCTTTTGAATTATTACGTGAGAGTACATTAGAAGAGAGTTCTTGACTTGTAGAATGGCTTTAAGCAACTAAATTATTGAGCAAGTGTCTTTGATAATAGCGTGGCATAAAATAAATAGCATGTGGGGGAAGACTGTTTTCCTGTTCTTGTTTCCTCTGTGTGTGTCCCCCCCCTTCCTCTTTTTGGCAATATATGGTGTCTGGGGGTAAAAAAAGACCCATCAATGACAGTACTTTAGTAAAAATAAAGCTTACATTTTAAATGTAAGTTAAATTGCAACAATAGTATCTTTCTCCCAGTTATGTGCAAAGGTGTTGCGGCATCATCCGGATTTATGCATCATCCAGATAAGTAACAAAACACACCGTGATGTGTAGGAAGGGGGGGCAAATTCCTCTCTCGAATCTGAACTCCTTAAGTGGTGTCTAACTTCCGCCTTTTGTTCAGTGGCCTCAGCTGGAACTTTTAAAAGGAATTTGGGAGAACGAGGTTTTGAGCCCTGCCTTGGTGTCCGGACATCTCTCTCCTTTGTCCCGTGTGGAATAACTGGCCCATGAGTAACAATGACCAGCCGCACCTGGTTTTGGTGGATGGGCGCCTCCTGCTTCTGACTGTTGAATTGGGGGCTTCCACTCCAACTTTTTTATTGTACCACGGGGTCATTTTAAATCTCTCTCACCAGCACAGATTTTTAAGGATACCTTGTAGCCTCATTCAGACTTCTGTGTCAAATATGGGTTGAAACTGGTCAAGTTCAAAGTTATTTTGAGGCAAAGATCAGACAAACACATGCGCTGCATGCACACAAATCCAGTGGAGCTACAAAAGCTTCCTTTTCTTAAGAAACAGTGCTAAAATGGTTCTTGTTATAAGGCTAAATTTTTAACAGTTGTGGCTAATCTCTACTTCTAATATCATGCACAAGAAAGAATGAATATTTAGATGGGAGAAAGATAAATATGGTTGCAAGCCAGCATAGTAAAACGGGCAGGATAAAATACTGAAAATGTATTCTTTGGCATATTATTCTGCTGTAATTATAGCTTGAACATCTTTGCTTCAGACTGTTCCTTACTTAAAGAAGGGTAGGGAATCATGTACTTCACTGTGTTAGGAGTGACAAATCTATTAAAGCAGATTATTTCATTTCAGAGTGGTTGAAGCAATTCTGATTAAGTGATGACTGACAAGGTTCTTTTATGCAAATCTGAAACAAAATCAAACAAACCCCAAATATTTTAAATGTCTAAAAAGTTCATCTTTATATGTGGATATTCTTTAGGGAATAGAGAGTATAAACGTTAATAATTAATTATTTGAGTGAGATTACAATGTCTTGCAGTATTATTCAGCAGTAACTCGCAGGTGAATATTTCTCAAGGGAGTGAGATCATCATGAGAGCGCTTATGATCTTTGCCCAGTTTGGGAGCTAAATTATTCTGATATTTAGCATGAAAATTAATTAAGCACCTGACAGTTATGCTGTATCAGAAGTTAGTCTTTGAACCCTTTGAGATTGGCTCCACGTTATAGTCACTTTTTACTGGACAGCAGCTTTGTTTGTTTGAAGCATGGTGCTGTTGTAATATGCCAGATCTACACACGCAAATATTTATGCCTCACCTGAGTGCTTAGACGATGGGTTTATAGCAGTGCTGTTCACTGGCTTGTATAATGGTAATGGTGTAATGTTAATTCTTTTAGACACTTCTCTGTCATGATTGTCTTTCTTTTAAAGGATATCAACCAGAAGCTGCAAGAAGATAACCAAGAACTGAGAGACCTTTGCTGCTTTCTGGATGATGACAGGCAGAAAGGCAAGAAGGTGTCCCGTGAATGGCAGAGACTGGGCAGATACAGTGCTAGCGTTATGCACAAGGAGGTTGCCTTATACTTACAGAAGCTGAAAGAATTGGAGGTGAGACAGGAAGAAGTGGTTAAGGAAAACCTGGAACTGAAAGAATTGTGTGTGTTGCTGGATGAGGAGAAAAGCGGTGGAGCAGGCAGCCGGAGCTCTATCGACAGCCAAATCAGCCTGTGCCAGTTAACCGCAACGAGTACCTACATAAGAGATGTCGGCGATGGGAGTAGCACTTCTAGCACGGGAAGTACAGACAGTCCAGACCATCATAAACATCATCCAAGTACTAGTCCAGAGCATCTTCATAAAACTCGGGGTGAAGGAAGCCCTGAGCATCAGAAACACAGGAGTATCAGCCCAGAGCACCTCCAGAAGCCTAGGAGTTCTGGCAGTCCTGATCATCACCTGAAAGGACCAAGTCCGGAACATCACAAAACCATTGTCAAAGCACCTGAACAACAAAAGCACAGCAGCAGCAGTCCAGAAACTATCCCAAAGCACGTTTTGAGTAGTAGCCCTGAACACTTTCAAAAGCAGAGGCCTGGTAGTAGCCCTGAGCATCAAAAGCACAGCAGTGGCAGCCCAGATCATCCTCAAAAGCACACGCCGAGTGGAAGTACAGAACACCTCCACAAAGTGAGGGGTACGAGCCCTGAGCATCTCAAACAACACTACGGAGGGAGCCCAGAGCATCTCAAACATCTCAGTGGAGGCAGCAGAGAAGGTACCCTCAGGAGACAAGTAACAGATGACCTGTCACCTCACCACAGAAGTATATACAATGGAATGAACGGTGGGTCAATACATTTAGTGAAAACTCACTTGGAAAATTTCTAAGGTAGTTTCAGTGCTATTTCAACTGTTTCTGGAAAAGGAGTAATGTTTTATGTGAAATGAAAGGTAACAAGTCTGGTGTAAGCATTATTCCTTTAGCAAGTGAATTAACTGGAATATACCTGTTTGTCCATCCAGCAGGCGTTGGGTGGATTAAAAAAGTAGAGGAAAAGTGCATCTTGAGTGTTGGTTTAAGGTATCAGAAGCAGCTCTTGGCCTTGATCCTGCTCTGTGGTTGGTAGATGTAAACGGTTTGTCCCTAGGTAGATTTCTGTTTATACATCAGGGAGGAATTGCATATGTTTCTTGTCCTGCCTATATTCGAGTCAGCAGAATGGAGGTGAATGTCTCCAATTTCATTTCCACGTTCCTAACCTATCCTGTCTGTAGCTTTAAAGATTTTAAAATTTCCTGTTTATTGGTGGAAGGCTTCTTATACCCTTTTCCATAAACTTTGGAAAAGACCCCAGACAAAGAGCTAGGCTCAATATAAATGAATCTGGTAGCTCCTAAAGCTTTTCGAAGCCTTGAGGTTGCATGTGTTTAATTATAATAAATTAAAAATTAAGGGAGGTTGTTTTTGTGTTGTTATTGCTGCATTTTAGAAAGATACCCAGTAAACATGCCTAGCTTTTAAGAGCTGTGTGTCCTCACTGATTGAAATTAATTACTTTTTTAAAATAGTCACAATTTAAGTATTTTGTTATTTTGAAAGACAAGCGGTTGCAACAATATTGAAATTAATGAAATACAGCAAATGTAATGATGAAAAGCAAAATTCAAACATCCTACTATGCTGTAGAAATAACTTTTTATAGACTTAGCAGAATTTCTATAGTCTGCTCCATTTTGTTTCTTCTATGTGCTTTGAGATGTTTTCATGAAGGAAATTAGCGTCGCAGTTGAAAACCCATCTCTCAGACCTTTACACTTAGATTTGAAGTCAAGCACTGAAGAAAGCGAGGATTTTGCTTTAGTAAATTGTCTTGGATGGAGTTCATGTGTTTCCATTTTATGAGCAGCTGTGAGAAGTTGCGTTGACATCGGTGGAACTGACCGCTTGTTGTTGGATCTGCTTGTGAGATGGAGGAGACAGTGAGCTCTGTGCCGGGTGCTGTCCTCGTCATTTATCACATCGCGCTCTCACATCAGTCCATTTACCTATCGTGATTAACTTATAGAATGCCTTCGTTAAGATAACCTGCTCCGTAGGGGTAAATCCAGATTACTTTCAGTGAAATGTGTATACTTGACAGGGCTGACGAACCCCGAAGTGGTAAGTGTAGAGACTTCTCTTTTTAATGATTTCTAAATGATTAATGAGTGTATGACAACTGTGTGAAGATGTGTAATACATAGGTTATAAGAGTTGGTCTTACAAAACTTCCATTAAATACTGTATTGCAGTTCTTTCTGTTTAAAATTGACTTGGCTGTAAGTAGCGTGAAGTACGGAACCAGACTTCCTAAAAGTGTCTTCTTACTTGCACTCATGATGTTCATCAGTCCAGTCAGTGGTTATGTAGAAAGGTGATCTAAGGTTCTAAATATATAGTTTTAAAACTCACGCACAGACAAAGATCTGGTTTTTCTGCTCCCAGCATGGTGGGCTTTCTGATATTTCTTTGTCCAAATAGTCTGGTTAAGAACTCGGCCGTATTGTTAACAGTGCAATGAAAGCAGTTGTTGCTTTAAACCTCAGCTGACTGGCATCCTTTGTGCAGAGTATTTCAACTATCTACAGTTTGGACTCGGGCCACAAGATGCTGGAGAGGGCAGCTGGTGATTTGGGAGTCTGTTTATTGACTTTAATCAGAGCTTTGCCTGCCCTACACTTTATGTAATCATTTTTGCAGAGGACTTCTCTCACCAGTAAGTTGTCAAACCTCTCTTCTTTCATGTTTATATAATTTGATGCAAGCATGAGGTTTAATTCTGGTCAGTGGTAAAACTCTTGACAGCTTCGCTGTGAGGAAGAGGCCTTAAATTTCAGGAAAATACTTGGTCTTCACAGCAAGGCTGAATCGTTTGGGTTTTTTTGTGTTTTGATTTTGTCAGCTGCTGTAAAGTTGTGGAGAAGAACAGTTACTATGGAAGTGGTAAAAGTGCTGACCGTTATCACTTGTTACTGTTGTGAAAATAATGTGTAAATCTTAATTTGCATGCTCTGTGTATACCTGTATACGTGAACCTGCCAATCGAGTGTAGAAGGCGAACGGTGCATTGAGCGGTAATCAAAATCCTCATCTCCTGCGTCTGTTGTAAGGAATGGTGACATTGTGCAAACATGAGTTAGAAAGTGGCATGGAAACCTGGCCCTAAACTCTGATGAGCAATATAAAAGATGCTATTTTCTATCCTTACCCCAAATCATGTAGTAAGTATACTATAGCATGCTGGTGGAACCTAGTTTGTTTTAAAATTCGGAGTATATCTAGCTAGTAGATATTTGATTGCACATCTGTGCGATTATTTTGCAGGGCACTTCTAATCTTATTGCAGTACTCATGAACTGTTATTTGAGCAGCAAGAGTGAAGCGTTTGTGATCCTAAATGACAAATAGCAGACACTAACGTCTTTTGACTCCTGTGTAAATAAAGGAATAAACCAACGAATTTTAACTATGTAATCAGAACTTACCAGACTCAGTACAGGCCTGTCCCATCTTCCTTGGTCTTGACTCTGAATCTGGTCTGAGAGGAGGAGGTATTCCTCTGCATGTCAAACCTCATTCTAAAAAGTACTGTACTGCCTACCTGAAATTGCTGTTCCTAACTGGAAAGCATGTTTGCAAACAGCCTAGCTATTCCTGTTGAAGTGAGAGCTTCCATACGCTGCTAACAGCTCCCATTTACCCGGAGTTCTGGTCTTATCAGCACTTGCGTGACCCCAGGAAAGCAATGTGTTCAGTAGCGTGCAGTTATCTATACCAGAGCTTTGACTGTATGTAAAGATGCAGGGAATGGAGTTAGAGTATTTGCAGGTTTCTGACAAACTCTTAAGCTAAAGTTAAAGCAGTTGCAATATGATATTGCAGTGCTATCAGAAATATGATGTGTAGCTGTCGTCTGCTTTACAGGGTATGGCAAATGCATTAATTTGGGTTCATGCATACTTTAAGCTGTCATGAAGTAGGTGGGAAGTTACTTCAGTCTGCAGCGGCCTTTGGTCCATAGGCACAGCTGAAGGAATAAAGGATGAGGTGATAAGGTTTCCTTTCATAATTCTTCTCATTTTCTATGCTCAAAGGTTTGATCTTGGTATTTTTTCTCGTATGACATGTCAGCTTTCATTTATAAGATTTATAAAGCTTTAAAAAAAAAAAGTTACTTCAGGGTTCTCCTACATACTTTTCCTGAAATGGGTGTCCTTAGCCTTTGGAGTGACAGAAAATGGGATGTGAGAGCTATATTTGACTAGATGTTTGTTAATTGAAAACATACGTATTTCATTTTAATGGCTCTAACCAAATAAAACATGGTAACAATCTTCTGCTGTGATCACACCTAAGCAGTCTGGGTAATGAGGACAGAGGTGTTTGGGTTAGAAAGATTGCTGAAATTAAAAGAGAAAATACCAGTGGTAAAAACATTTTAAAGAGAACATTTATGCAACCTAGAATAATACATGACAGTTTAACTCTGACACAAATACGTGGGGCATAAGTGCCTCTATATAAATTAAGGTGCTTTCAGCATTTGCAATCTAAGTGATGGTTTTTATTCTAAGCAATTTATTGTAAACTTTCTATTTTAAGAAGTCCTTTGTTTTACTCTGGGCTTTGACTTTTGTGTGAAAGTATGAGAAGGCTTTCATATGTGCTTTTTGCTTCCTGCTGAGGTTATTAATGAAGAGAAGTAAAACTGCTGACTAGCACTATATGTACTACCGGAGGTGTGAGGATTCCTACAAATGCCACAGCACCTCTCCTTGAGGAGAGGTGTTTGTAGGCTAAATGGAGACTCAGCTTAAATTTTGAACAGTTTCTGCTATAAATGTGCTTCTTATAAGGAAAACAAAATCAGAAAATACTGTGCTGAGTAAAATGGGAAAACTGCAGTATGACTTCAGAGAGAAAAAACCGTATAATAACGTTACTGAGTTAACTGATATCCTCTTGTGGAAATAGCTCACATCCTGCTGGCCAAATAGTGAAATGATGTCATGTTTTGATGTAGGTTTGCTTACGTGTTATGTTTCTTAAAGTTGAAATGGAAATAATTTGCCTGTCATTAATAGCAGTGCACAATACTTTGTGTGTGACTTGAGCTTTCCTGA
The DNA here is from genome assembly GCA_020745775.1 of Theristicus caerulescens. Taxonomy (NCBI): domain Eukaryota; kingdom Metazoa; phylum Chordata; class Aves; order Pelecaniformes; family Threskiornithidae; genus Theristicus; species Theristicus caerulescens. The sequence goes on along the minus strand of CM036561.1, from coordinate 125,567,560 downwards.
TGGCACCCACCGCTCTACATCTGCTGTTGGGAGCCTGATACAGCATTACTTACTCTTGAGAGTAACCTGTTGTATACACAAGGGCTACAGGATTGACAGAATTTTTTGCTTGCCAGTATGAAGTAATCTACTACTTATTTCAGAAGTTTATTATTTTAAGTGTAGAGCTCTGAAACTTTATGTTGATCCGAGTCTTTCAGTTGAATTCCATACGTTTTATGTCAAACTTTTAAATTAGTTTTAGGTGTTACACACTGTAAGAGAACTGGGGCATGATATGTGAATAGGTGTGTGACTAGAGCGTCCTGCATTTATTACCCAACTCATTTTTGTGGAGTAATTTATCAAGTTGAAAATGTGGTTTGTAATATCAAAACAATGAACCTACTAGAAACGCATGTTGTAGGGCTTTTGGGAGAAGTTTACGCTTACGTGTCCTTAACTTCACCGACAAAACCAGTTTTTGGTTTGAATGTTTTAGTATAAGGGGGATCATCCTTCCAGCAAAACTACTGATATGTTAGTGGAAGACTGATGCCTCTCCTTGTAAAGAAACTTGTCTGGTTTCAGTTATATGGATGTTCCAGCACTCTGGTTACTGAAAAATTCAGTGGATGATCAAAGTGGCACACAGACGGGTGCTGGCCGCAGAGGTTTGCTTCTGTCCCTGACTATTTGACGCTAGATAGGCAGCGGCACCACGCGTTACGGTGGGAAGTATAAGAAGGATTCAGCCGAACGACCTCTCTGGTTACAGGACTATGAGTACACCCCAGCCACGTGCGATACACAGCACTTTCTGTGAAGTCACTACTTTTGAGTTTTATACTTTTTCCTTTTTCCCTTCGGTTGCGTGTCCTCCTACACAGATGACTCTGTTTTGCGGTAAGGACTTGATGCTAATTCAGTCTTTCTTTGATGGAAGCAATGGCACTTTCACTGCAAGAATCAGAGCAGGGAATATAGCTATATTGTCTTTAAACCATCACCAGTGTAGCACGTATCTTTTAGAACAAGGTCTGTGTTAGTCTGTGATGGGGGTGTGCGTGTTAATAAGGTGGGAGGGAATTGGTGATGACTAGACGGCCTCTGGCAGTGAGTCAGTTACTCATTTCCCCCGGTTCACGTGGCGTACCACGGTTACACAGAAGCGCTGATGTAGCCCATTCAGTAACTCTCCCTTCAGGCCTGTGAATAGTGCCCTTAGCTTCCAAGCATTTAACCAGCGCGAAGCGGAGGTTAGCAGCTATGCTGGCTGGCTGATTAATTTGAGTTGTGTGGCCGTATCTCTTGTTTTGAGTGTCTGTTGGAACTTCACTGACATTTGACCACAGCCCTCCAGAAGTGAAAGGCTAACAATAAATCACAGTGCCATTATTGACTGTGTCTTGACAAACATTCTGCCAGCCAGCGCTTGCGCGTATCCCCTGACTTCCCTAGTGTTACACCTGGGATGGATCTGACGTACTGGTTGGTTTGTTTGTTTGTTTTGTTTATTTCATTGTATGCTTTTAAAAATAATGTATTTTCTGAGTAGTGAGTGGGAGTTTGTTTCAGTATATACTGAAGACAATAGAAAAGCTTATTTATTTTTCATGGTGATTGGGTCAAGATGCAAGACATTTGCCTTTACTGCCGAGAGCTCATCAGGAGCTTGCACGGCTGTTAGTGTTGTCTGCCTCAAATATGTGGGCAGATTTTTATTTTATTTTATTTTTTTAGTGCCAGAATGGAGAGTCCTTACATTAAAGCCTTGTCTGAGTCCTTGCCTTGGGGAGAATACCTTTAACCCAAGGACAGGACCTTGTGTAACATAGCCATTTGCGCAGCTTTCTGAGTTACAGTGTTATGATTTTATAATAGTAAAATATGTTTTTAGAAATATTACAGTGATTAAATTGTCAAATTCTCTGAACTCTGGCAGTTATAATGAAGAGTTAGAATATTATAATAATTCTTGGTAAGTGCTGCTAGCTTAAGAACTTCAGCCTTGTAGGGTATATTATGTGCGTTAATCAAAGGGTGTCCTGTCTTTTCTGTTCTATCTATTAATGGAATCCTTTTTTTAATTTTTTTTTTAATTTTATGAGGAATTTAATAATGGAGAGTTGCTGCAGGTTGTGCAGGGATTGGAGATGAATGGGTTAACAATTAGGGAAGAGCATAGCAGTCAGTGTAGTGCGGGGTTAAAGTTTTGTACTACCACTCACACACAAAGTGCATAGATGTTGATGGGTATCAAGGACAGTGAGGCATTCCAAATTACAGGGTATTTAATGAGGTGTAATGAAGTTTTGTGTACATAAGAAAATGGCTCTAGCAATGAAAATTCATTGGCTTCTGAGCTAGTAAGTCATGTCTTAATTAGTATAATGAAGCACAGCTTATCTTAGGTCTTATTGTCATATACACAGATATATAGTTACTGAGAGAGCACTGAGAATTATCTTCAAGTCATGATCTTGATATGAATCTTGTCTGCATGTGCTTCTTGAATAGTTAAAGGGTGGGCTCTGTTAGGAGAATCAGCTAGGAGTGAAACACTGAGCTTTGAATTTCGCTTAATGCAGAAAGAAGTACGTCTTAATGTAGCACATCCATACTTGTGAGAAGATTAAAACCAAATTATCCAGTGCTTGTGGTATCATCGGTTTTACCACAACCTTATACTTGAGTCTGTAGAAGAGTCCACTGCATAACCATCAGTGTTCTTGTCTCTCTGAAGATAACTGTGGCCTCAGTAACAAAAAAGGGATAGAGCACTGTACCGTGGAATCTGGAGAAGTATTTTCATAGGATGCTCAGCTGTAACTAAACTCTTAAGCCACACTAACAGATTTAGCCAGACCCTCATCGCCGTGAAATGGCGCAGAGCCCAACGATGGTTAAAGTCCTGAGAAGTATCATACGTTCCTTTGGATAACACAAAATGAAAGAGACTATGGGAATCCTTGGTGTTTGGGAGATCTGATTCATTTGGTCTAAGGTGAATGTCAGCGTCAAAGTAATAGAAACTGAGGGTGAATTTCACTCTGGTGTGTTGTTCCATTGCTGTTAATGGCAAAAGTTTTTGTGTGCCTCTGTCTAAAACAGCTAGTCCCGGTCCCTCTTGGGGGGGCAAACGGGGAAATACTAATTGCATTGGTCTGATCCAGTGTGGCAATTTCTAGTTTCTGTAGGGTGGTTCTTTTGGTGGTTGTTCCTTTGCACGTGGATGCAATTTGTTCCCACACTCGTTCTCCAGCTGTGGCTTGTAATATTCCTCAAGGACTTAATAATATGGTCTTCACTGTTAGTGCAAACTTGAAGTACTGTGAAGGCTTTTAGTAATGTTCTTTGGTTCCTTTATATACATGAATTAAGAATCTTCCATAATCTTTGGGGCATTCACAATCAAGAAATCAAAAAGCGTATTTAAATAAACGAGGAAAAAAATCCACCTTTCTCTCTTTTCCCTCTTTGTGCTATTTCTGCTTTTGAAGTCTGATCACTTCTGATGGGATTTTCAGACAGTATCATAACAGAAAGATACCAAACAAAATGAGAAAAAGGAAGGATTAGCCTGGAAGAGGCCTTGGACAGTGGGACTGAAAGACAGTGAGATACTAGTAACAACAATAATCTGTTTTGGAGGAAATCAATTATACAAGTATAACATAGCAGGGGGAGGATATCTACTAAAGTCTTCTTTAAAAGGATAAATACGCTAATGGTGCACATTTACTGTTTTTTTTAAATTTTTTTTTAGTACTTTTAATAAAAAGTACTTTTTTAAGATACACAAAAAGGAGTCAGGATCGTGATTTGAGATCTGTCTGTGAGCATTTGGTACACAACATGAAAATGTTTGCAAATTTATTGATTGTGAATGGGAAAGCTGCTATCGTGAGCTAGGCTGTCTTAAAAGATGGACAGTTATGTGAAGGCTGTGAGTAACAGAGAGTCTTAGTTCAACTTGTCAGTGCTGCTATAAAACTGCTGCCATGTTTGCATTGTTTCTGTACATTCTCGGGGCGAGGAAGGAACCAGCGGTTTTGCACCTGTATACTTCAGCAAGTACATGTTTCTTCAACCCTTTATTTTTTATTTGCATGCTTTGTGTGAACTTTGTACTGAATTATTACAAATATTATGTCAGGTTACGGAGGGGAGAAATGGTGGGAAGGTTTGTAATGCTGATTTGTAAAAGTCCATATAATAATTTAAGTGGTTATTTAGACTAATCAAACACAATACTGTTCAGGCACTGTCAAAAGTAAGAGGTATGTTGTAGCTGAAAGAGCACAGTGAGCCATGTGGTCATGTCATGGTTTGACCCGAGCTGGCAACTAAGCACCACCCAGCCACCCGCTCACTCCTCCCCAGCGGGATGGGGGAGAGAATCACAAGAGTAAAAGTGAGAAACGCTCCGTCACGCGTAACGGTGACTTGGGAAGACAAACGCCATCACTCCAAACGTCCCCCCCTTCCTTCTTCCCCCAGCTTTATGTGCCGAGCATGACGCCATATGGTGTGGGATAGCCCTTTGGTCAGTTGGGGTCAGCTGTCCCGGCTGTGTCCCCTCCCAGCTCCTTGTGCACCCCCAGCTCCTCGCTGGTGGGGTGGGGGGAGAAGCAGAAAAGGCCCTGACTCTGTGTAAGCGCTGCTCAGCAGGAACCAAAATATCCCTGTGTTATCAACTTCCAGCACAAATCCAAACCATAGCCCCATACTGGCTACTATGAAGAAAATTAACTCTATCCCAGCCAAAACCAGCACAGGTCAGCAACAATATTGAATGTCTTCTAAAGGTCTCTGTTTTGGTACTCCTCAAGGTTACCCAAAGTATTGTAGAGCTTTTATGCCTGTAATATCAAACTTCTCTAATTTGATCAATAGTGAGATACCTCCTTCAAATCTTTGGCCTCAAAACTCACTAGATTTCTTTCACTGCGTCTCTTTAAGTTCCTGTGAGTGGTGAAAATTGCCTTGATCAATGTTTGCTGTAGGCTTTTTGAACATATACTTGTATCTGGGATTCAAAGAAAAAAAATACATATGCTTTTTACAAAGGTTACAGGGCCAATTCATCACTTGGTAGCTCACATTTATGTGAAGTTCAGATAAGCCTGGAGAAAAGCATTGATTGATGATCCACATCGCTTCTTGGTCTCTGAGTCTATTTTTGTTTTACAAACAAATCTTAATGATGTTAAAAATCCATCTTATGATTTTTGTGGTCTGAAAACACTACCGATGACATTAAGATGGGTCTCTAAAAATACTGTTTGATTATGAGAGAGAAAAGAACATTTCACTTGAAGGCAGCCGAATACATCAAGCACAAGCATATGAATGCTCTGAGGTAGAATGTGAACATTGGCTTAGACCCTTCAAAGTAGTTGAGCACTTCACTCCTCATTGGCACCTGACTTGCACTGAAATTGGATGCCCGGACAGAAGCAAGACGCTTAAATATCCATGCCCTTGCAGTGCTCTGAATGAAGTCACTTGTCTGTTATTGTCATTCATCTTGCTTGCTTGCATCTATTTTAGGATTTTTTGAAACTTGAAGTTAAATTTTGAATTTTAAGTTTTTCCAATATCATTAGGTCCATAAAGAAAACATGAAAGCGAAGCGTTCCAACAATGTTTTTTTTCCTAACAAGCTTTCCAACCACCAAGACCAAAGGCTCTGCAGTCTTAACTAAAGAGCAGAAGATACCAGAATCTCTCCTCCATGTACAGGTGCTAAGACCTTTTTGATTTATTCCTTGCTGTTGGAACTTGACACCTGCTCTACACCCCAATCAATAAAGCTGAATGCTACATTTTGACCGCTTGCAACCCTAGCATGTGCAAATATTTTGGAGGACTAGGACAAAAAGTATCCTGAGCATATTAGAAGAAATCCCAATTTCAGCATTAAGGCATTGGTGTTTGCATATTTTGCCTTCTCTATGAAAGTAATAAAATGGAAAGATTTCTTTGCCTTTTAGAGCGTACTGAAAAGTTGTATTCAGGCTGATACGATTGAATTGCTGGATTGCCTGACAGCATGGAAGTGACTGACCAGACTATCTTGGAAGCTTGGATCTCAGAGTTTTATCCTCTGAAGTCACTCCTGGTTTTGTCAAGAATGAGTTGGATAGTGCTAACTCCTTGTATTGATCACGCTACTGCAATTACAGCCAGTTGTAGACCCAGGGAATACTAAAAAGATACTGGGGGAAGTTCAAAAAGAGACATAGCACAAAAGGGCTTGCTTGACCCTCTTTTGTGATAACTCTACAACAATCCAAGTTAAACAAAGTGTATTGTACCTAAATGACAAGTCAACACTTATCAGCTGCCTCCTGAAAATGTGTACTTCAGGCACTGAAGCTAAGAGTCAGTTTCCTGGGCAACATATTCTGTTCCACCTCTGTTGCTTGATGGTGTTTTTATTTTTTTTTTTTAACTAACAAAATTGACTGAGTTGATTCTGATATCAGTTTGGAAAATGGATATTTGAAGGATTAGTGAAGAATGTTTGAGAAATAATTTCTGTTTCTGTCGAGAGCAAAATATCTGTTGAATTTATCAATATGAAAAGAGCTATACTTTAAATGTAACAAACCTTGGCTCTGTCTGCTTCGTGTTTGGCAGAGGTGCACTTAGCAGATGTATTTTTCACTTAATTGATGTTAGATATCAATCCTACATATCACTTAAACCTAACGTGAGATTTTTGGATATTCGTTGTCCTTGTTACAGCAGAAACAGCGTGTTGACTGCAAAGATGCAGTCAAGTGGCACTTGCTCTCAAATTTAATATTTTTAATTAAGTGCTTTTAATACCCCTAACATTTTGTTAGATTTTAATTGATTTGTTCTTGCAATGCTGCTCTGAAATACATCATGAGGCATAGGAAGCAAGAGGCTCTAGAAGCTCACGGGAAAGGGTCTGTAATGGCAGATGAAAGTGATTAGTAGATTTTCACTGCCCAGAGTGAGAAAAATCCAGATAATGTTTGTATTCTGTTTATTAGGAAATGCTGTTTCCCAGGGAACCAGGAGCATTTTAATTCCAAACACTGAGCCTCACTGTGTCTGTGTTTTTTACCCATCAATGTAGTAGTCAGGTGCCTCAGGAGTGCGAATAGTGGTGCTAGTTAGATGCTGAATAAAAGAGCCAGTTGGTTTACTTACCTAGCTAGCACGACTGTTGGTACGGTGCTTACTGAGTACTAAATTTGCGTCCCATTATATCTGGTGAAACACAGTGGGAAAGGTTCTTTGAGAGACAGTTTCTTCACTGCTCCAGAAGTCAGATCAGGAATCTGGAGAGGATAAAGGTGAGAACATTCTCAGTTTTAGCCACATCCAGAGACATTTGTTACATACGTAAAGAAACATATTTCAACGAACATAGATTTCTGTATTTTAATGGTGTAAATTGGAAGTAGATCTTTGACCTATGGATTGCAGGCCCACTTCTCTTCTGCATGTGAACACTATCCCTTTAGCAATCCAAATGTGTTGCTAATTCAGGGCTCAAGCCAGCTGCAAATCTGTGGAGGTGCAGGGACGGATGAGCTTGTAGAGCTTGGCTTGGCATGATGCTGACTAAGCCGTCATCTGTGTGCCTGACTGCTTTCAACTCCATCGGTACTTGTCCTCCACGCCATGCAAGAGGTGGCCTGGTCGCTGCAAACCAGTCAGCTGGGCTAGAGGCTGACTGTGTGGAGGTGTGAGATGTTAGTGATAGCTAGTCAGATAAGGCTTGGTATCAATTTCATTGCATGCAAGCTTGCTTATGCCTGTTCCCAGAGACCTGAGCATCCTCTGCCCTCCTCAAAGCCAAGGTGCGCTCCTCATTGCTCAGACGGCTCCCTTCACCTTCTGGTATGGCATCACTGCAGCGGGGTCATCAGGTCTTGTATCCGGTTATCTCGCTCTGGCTTTGTGAACACATGTTTTTAATTGTGTATTGTGCGGAAAACTTAACCGTCTAAAACACAAAGCTGAACTCTGAAAAACCCAAACCCAAGCATATACCAGATTTGAAAGCCACCAAAATAAATGTTCAGTGATATCTATTCTGTGTGTCTGTGGCATGTTTAAATTTTGCTACATTCCTGAACATCTGGCAGAGGGAAAGACTGAAAATGTCTAGCATGTTGGTCATCAGACTAATGACATTTATGCATCTTCTGGAAGCTGCCATTGCAGCATGTCCGTTCTTTTCAGGCCCAATCTGTTGGGCCAAAAACTGCTGCTGTGTAAGCTTGCTTCTGTATTTCAGTGAGTCCTGTGAGCTTCTGAAAGGTCCAGAGCAAGTCTGTGACTCAGAGATGGGGACTGTGGTACCAGCCAGGGGAGCTAGAGGTGGGGAGGACATTGCTGCTTTTCTTTGCTCGCTTGGTTGCTGTGAAAAGCCATCAGAAAGTCCTCTCCTTGCTCCAGCTTCTAACTGCGGAGTTTGAGCCTGCAGAGGCTTGTGGACAAGCCTTGTTGACTGTTAGGAGATAAAGCAGCTCTGACTAGAAAGCCGTGGCTTTTCAGCTGGAGATGGATTAACTCATGGCAGTTCTAGCCCTGGAGAAGTCTCATGTGTTGACCAGGATGGCATCAATGTGTGGAATGTGCATTGATTTACGTGTGTGAATGCAGCCAAGGCCTCAGTTGCATAAAGTCAGAAAAAATGGCTTTGTGCAGTTGAGACCTTGATGTGCATCGTGAGCTATGAATGTGCTGTTAACCTGAGTAAACTCTTACACCTGTTAGTAGTGCCCGGTTATTACTTAGAACTTTTTATCAGTAGTTCTCAAACCAATTGACCAAGGAAGCAAATACTGTGATCGTCATCTTGTATGTGAAGAACAATGGGCTAAACAAAGGACAAGACAGGATTAATCAGCCACCAACTAAACCTTAACTGCAGGTTTCCTGAGCCTTAGCTACTGATTATTCCATTGCATCATACCACTTCTCTTAGATCAGTCTGTTTTGAGTGTGGTGTAAAAATTGGGGCTGAGGTTACTCACGTGCCTAGAAAACACCTTTATGAACAATTAGCTTGATACAAACATTTTCAATGTGTTTCCTTTCAAAATCAACTTTTAAGGCAATGTTTCCTTCCTTCCTCAATTTCCTGAATTACGCTAACAAGCCAGTGGGGAACAAAGCTATTTTTAATTATGTTTTGTGTGTGTGTGCAGCAGGCATATTAGAAGTTGTAAATGTACCTTTTGCATTTACGGGGATGCTTAAAAGTGTCTTTGCACATAGAGAAAGTGATTTACAATGAATCCAAACTTTGAGTAAAAATGAAGTGCTGTAATAGCTTTACTAGATGAAGCTATGTTTTTCTGTCTTGTTTCTTGTGGCCTGTTTTTAATGTTGCAGCATAATTGTGTACCTGTAGTTGCGTTCATTTGGGAAAACAAGATGCTGATAGGAATCGCAGGCATGGTCAGCTATCAGCTGGGGCTTTCACGTTGCTAACTGGTACAATCAAAAGGAGTATTCATCTTTCATCAGAATAAAATTTGAAAATGGAAGCTCTTATGAGCTAAAAAAAATGAGAACACAATTTTTTGGCAAGATGGTCATTTGGCCCTTAGCATCAGTCAATAGTGTGGCATCTTGTGACTATGCTAGGGAACGGGGGAGGTGGTACTTAGCAGATATAAATCTCTGTGAGTCTCAGTCTGAACATCTGTGTGACTTGGCAGATGTGGAAGATAGGAACTTGGTGAACTAGTGTATTTTGAGGTTTTTTGGCTGAATGCCAGTAGACTCATTTCTAGCAGGTAGGTGGTTGCTGCTGCTATCTATCAAGTACTGCAGCCTGAAATGTTTGCTGAAAGTCATGTGAAGCGGTGGCTGTGTTTGAGGGAAGACTGGGTAAAGGTTCTCCCTGTCTGCCAAGAGATGGGGGTTTCCTGTACAAAGCAACTGTAGCAGAGTCATTTCTAAAAATGTTTATGAAAGGCACCGATCAGAATTCAGTCCAGGATTTTAAAGCTTCATAATAATGTACGCTCAGTGGGGAGTCAGGCTCTGACATTCAAAAATGACAGCCTAAACATTTCCAGTCGGTGATATGTGATGACAGGACTACAGTAACAATTCTTGTTATGAGTAGAAGGTTACTGCAATTACAGCAGCTTCCTGCCATGCTAAGTAGTGAGGTTTTAATGGCACTTCTTATGATGAAATGTGGTCTGAGGGCAATTTAACGTTTCAGACCTGCACAGAGATTAAAGAGACATTGGTACTGTTACTATTTTAATCTTACTTATAAACTAGAGCAAACACCAGGTTGTGCGTCCTGAGCATGACTTAGCAACCTGTTAGTCTTTTAATTATCTCTTTCCTAATTAGATTGGTCTGATTATTTGGTACTTGAAATAAGTGCGTATTTTTAAGTTCTCAGGGCAGTAGCTTTTGGAAAAAATTTATTGCTTTTCATTTTACAGGCATTTTGTCTTTCATGCTGAAGTATGGGAACATATGGTGCTACTTCTGATGTAGCACTTGTCTAAATATCTTTGCTTGTAAAATTTGCTGCAGAGCCATATAATTTTCTCCCGTAAAAACATCCCTAATCTATTTAACCAGTTTTATAACTACAGTATGGGATTATCATGTTTTTGTCATTATAAACTTTTACTGGATGTAGGTCAAGAAATTAAACTGTGAACCCCGAATAAGAAAAATGAACAGTAAGTAGTTAGAAATTCATAGAGACCAGTAAGAAATGTAATAGTGATAATTCCATAAAAAATAAAATCGTTTATCAAAACATTTCCCAGATATCTTGACAGGGTCAAAATAGTAATTTTATTTTTAAGCTCAACTCTTGGGATATCACTGACAGTCAGTAGACAGGGAATCCTCTAATACAGTGTCCAGAATACTCACATGGTAACTGGTTACGGCTCATGTTTGGAGTTCAGTCTAGCGAACACGCTTTCCAAGTGATGGCGTTCCTTCTGCCTGAGCCATGTGAAGCTTGAGCCATGAACATGCATTAAAAAAATGTGAAATAGCAACACATTCATCTATATACAATGAGGGGAAACTGAAAATGTTTCTGAGACTGAAGGCTTTGGCATAGCTGGAAAAGTTAGAGGAGTAGAATAACCAGAATACTTTTGTACATTGCTAGATGGTTATCCAGCATGAGAAATGATTAGTAGGAGGCTAGTTGGCCTGTTAAATAAACTTCTTTAGACATGAGCAAAAATATTTCTCTCGGGGAATGATGCAGATCTAAAACTACTCTTCCTACATAGCGGTGGGAAAGCAAGGATTCCGATTAATGTGGTCCTCCTGAAGGAAAGTAAGTTGCCAAGATTCGGGTGTGTGATAAGCACCACCCGTATTACCTGCCGCTCTAGGAAACGCTCTGAGGTGTCGGACTGGCACCAGATGGGGTCTTGTGCTGCCCTGTTGCCTCCCAGCAGCTACGTTACCCAGGAGCCAGCAGCTTGAGTGCACGTAAGGATGGAATCGGGCAGACTTTGAAAGACAAGCTGCCAGAAAATATCCTAGCGTGTCTTCTAGGAATATGGGCAGGTTGTATTAAACCAACACCTGAAGCACCTCTTGCTACTTAGAGTAAATGACTGCTTGCCTGTTTTAGACTCTTGTGTACTGCGATATAGAAACACGGATATGCGTGCTGTAATCTTGCTGCTTCTGAAAACAAAATGTTGTCATTTTGGAGCTACTGATCTAGCTAATGAAATCATTTAGGGTTTGATACTGCTTTTGTTTATGCAGGTGGCTGACTTTATACACATACACGTTCCCACAGAATTCACACGCTTTTAGAAGCAGTTTGATTTTGTGTTTTGTTTTTTTTTTTTTTTTTTTTTTTAAAGCGGTGTCATGGAAATATGAGCTGGGACTTAGAAATTTATTCCAGGGGAAGCAGGCAGCAATCTCTTTTTGCCCATAATGTTCTGATCTGAAGGAAGTCCTGCAGCTTTTCTTTTAAGAAGTTCTCTTCTTCCACTGTCTGCTTTCAATAAGATTGATATTTGCCATGGAGACTCTCAGTCCAGGTTTGAAGACAGTCAAAAAATCGCTATGGCCTTTCTCTCCCTGGGGTGCTGCCTTCATTGATCACCGCAGGGCTGGGCTCTTGCCCTCACTGAAGACGCGGTAGGAGCTGCCTCTGCAGCTTTTAGTAGCAGGGGAAGCATGTCAGGCTCCCTCTCTGCTTCATTGGAAACACTGAACCAAGGACAAAGCTCTTGACAACCCATATACCCTGTAAAACGCTACCAGGGATGAAGCATCTTCAGTCTCCAGGAAAGGAGAGCGAGCGAGCAGCCCCAGCAGTCGTGCTCGGGGAGCTGGAGCACGGAGGCAGAGCTCTGCTCCCCAGAGGGGTTACAGACGGAGTAGCAAGTGCACAATTGCTGGAAGCGGAAAGGAAAGAGAAGGACAAACTGAACAGGATCTCCTTTCTCCTCACTCCTGAAACTGGGTTCAGCTGCTGATTGCCATCTCTAGGGAAATGTCACTCATGTGAAGGCAGCGTTGTAGCTGTAATGGGAGCGGGCTGTGTTTGATGCTGAAGGTTTGAGTCGCACCCTAGTGAATACAGGTGATAAAGTTGCTTGAAAGAGAATTTGTATTTCTGAGTTTTTTTTGAGAAAAAGAAACTAGATGAGGTTCGACAGATTCAGAGTTATTTATACTAAGGAGTGCATAGGTTGTAAAGTGAAGGACTCCAGTTACCCAAAGTTGGGTTATGGTGAATTTGCACTGTTTTTTAACAGTATCCCTGCTTCCAGAAAACAGAGGTGCAGGAGAGCAGAATTAGATTATAGGGGCAACCAGAGCCCCAGCATTTCCAAACTTGAAATGGTAGGAAATGATGTACGTAATGACCGCTTATATATCACTTTTTTGTCAGTGATAAATATAATAATCGAAGGGTTTTGTTAATGACTATGCAGTTTTTCAGTCAGTCGCAGATATCTGTTTGATATCCTTCCCCCTCGTTCTGCTATCAGATGAAAAATAGGACATTTATTACAGTATCTGCCAGCCACGGTGTAGCTGCCCTCGTGGTAGTGCTGACCCTGACCGACTCACGGTGGGCGCTCAGGATTTTTACTTCCATAGCATCTCTGAGCTCCCCATGGCTTTTGGTGTCGCGAGCACTTGAAGGTGCCTCCTGCAGGTCTTCTCTTGCAGTTGAGAGTGGAGTAGTACAGCTGCAGCCATTTTAACAATCCTAGCAGTTAATAGTGTAGAAATGTAAATTTCTTTTTATATACTCTCTGCTCTTCTACCAGAGCTTTCTGTAAAGCAGGACTCTCCCCCTGCGTATTGGAAGGCAGAAGTCTTCCATTATTAATTTTTCAACCAATTGCTGCCATCGCATCAGTGAAAAGTTTGTGTTAGTTGATGAACTCTGCTACTAAATCTGAGCTTTCCTATTTAAAAAGGAGAAAGCAAAATATGTTTTCTATCCACTTTTTACTAAATTAATCTTAACGATTTGTGGAAGTCATTACTATGAGTTCTTTGATGATTATTGCTGTTGAAAAAGCAATTACATTGGAAGAGCAACTGACAGTCTAACGTGAGAGTAAAAACTTTACAGTGCTAGTTTCTCTATCAGCTCTGTGGGGCAGAGACGGTCTCTTGCTGCCTTTTATAACCACAGTTTAGACTATTTGCAGACAAGAATGGAGGTAATCCAATTATTTGGACTCTCAGTTTTGCTGTTAAATAGCTAAGCTCTTCTCTTTTTATCATTTGTTGCTGCAACAATATATATTCTTAAAAATTAATTTGTCAGCCATCTCTCTTCCAAGTGCAAAATCCATTGCACCTGCTTTAATCTGGTGGGATTTGACTGAAGATTCAGTGGCAAAACTGGACAGATTCAGTGCTGTGGCAGAGGTGGCAAAAGAGGTTGAGTCTAGCAGTACCGAAGGATCTAATAAAGATTTTCAGTGGAAGATCCCGATGCCTTTCACTGCATTGCTCTTTCAGCATCGTAGAGCTGCTTAAAAGCTTCGTGATGTGCATGTAAGCATAATCGGAATGATCCATCAGGCCAGGGACAATGCGCGTTACTCTGAAATGAAAAACCAGCTTGGTAGATAGGTTTGGTTGCAGTCATCTTAATGCACTGAAGTTGCAGTTTCAATGTGTATAGCCTTATATCTTTGGCCCTGAACTGTGGTCATGTCCAGCCAGCTCTAAGCTAATGTGCTAAAGTGATGCTGTTGTCTTCTGTAAGCTTTTCTGTGTGTTCCTCATTTTAAGTACAAAACCAGCCTTTGCTGATTTGAGGACTTGGTCTTTTAAAGGGCTAAGTATTCTTCATTAAACTTGGCAGTACAAGAAATCACGTGTTTCAGGGAGTCTGATGCACACTTAAAGTTCAGACCATGTTGGTAAGTAAACTTTAATTAAGTCTGGGTTTGGAAACTATGCTTTGGGCATTGCAAAAGAAACGTTATGTAGATCAAAGTTATAGATATTGTTGACCAGAGTCCTCGAAAAGGAGACTGGTCTGCCCTTGTTTTCTTCCACAACACAAACCCAGCTGAGCTGGGTGTGAGAGTACTATCTGTCCTTGTAACACACAGCGTCGTCCTCTGAGTGCTGCTTTAATACAGCACTTAATTAATGTTTTCTGTTTGGGTTATATTTTGTTGCCTTTTATACGTTGGGTGCAGTGTCGTAAGAAATAGGCTTAATTTCTTCAGCTTATTGGTCAAAGATTAGTGCATGTGTTTCCTACCTCCATACAATACAGCTTGTCAGATAAACTGGGGATCGTAGCCAGACCTGCCGTGACTTTTGCAGTTTCACCAGCACTGTGCCGTTCCCGGGAAGGCTGGCTCTCACCCGTACCAGCGCTGAGATGTATCACTGCCAATCTGCCAGCGACGAAAAAGATGACTCTTCTAAAACGTTTGTTTTTCCTTGATTTATTTTTGAGAGTGGGTGATGTATTATTCGGAGAGAGACAGGGATGTAGGAATTCCTCCTGGTTCCTCTTGTTAGTCCTTGTCTAGCAGATGTTTAAATGACAGAGTGCTCTCCGTTTAATACGGCAGCATGAAGTTTATGGCAGTATGATATTTGTATAGGTGCCTGTGCTTTAGCACTTGGAAAAAAATCTCAGATTAACTGAATGGGGAAAGAATCTGATGGTTTATTTTATGTGTGCCCGTACATGGTAGCATTCATTAATTTAGGGGGCCACTTGTCTCATTTTAAATCAAACAGAAAATGTTCACTCAACTGCACAAATAGGACAATCCATCTGTATACCTATTATAATATCAAATTGATTAAAGTAAAAGCAGTGAATTAACTTCAGTTACAAAGGCTGCCATGCATTGCTTGATAATCATTTAATTATATGTTACAAAGATATAAGGCACCATATAGCTAACATGTTAAACTACAAATTTTTGGTCAATCATTATGAGGTTTTTTGTTTTGTTTTCAAGATTATCAGGAAGCTTAGCTAAATAGTCTTACAAGGATAGCAGGTTTGAAAGCTTTCTTGAAGAATTTGTAATGCTTAGTTTTAGCCTTATGACTATTTCTAACTATAGCTTTAAGTACCTTTAATCTCTCAGTTTGTCTAAATGGTAATTCTGATAAATTTAGCATGAACCAAAGGTACTGTGGGATTGAAAACTATCCTGGAAGGTCACTGAGAAATAGATTTTTTTTTTTTTTTTTTAATTGCACAGAGCTAACATGAAATTGCCTTTCTGTTTCAGAAAAGCGTAACCTCTCTCTGAGGCAGAGAGAGCAGAGAGTAATCCAATGCAGGTGCCTGGGAGCTGCCATCCCACTCCCAGGGTATTTGGTGAAAAGTTAAAATGTTTATCAGAGAGTGTTTTTGTATTTCCAGTTTCGTTGTGAGGTAATACGTGGTTCTCAGGAAAATACATAGACGTAGGCTACATTCACACCCACACCCATCCCCCTCCATGCAGTATGTATGCTTTTGTACAAAACTCCAGGTGGGACAGGAGCCTATTTGTGGGAAATTCTAAATTTGTTTCAAAAGGATAGGTCAAGCGCAAGAAGGCACACAGCGTGGTAACGTATAGGTTATATTGTAGCTATACAAATAAGCCCAATATTCAAATATACAGGCTGTCTGAGATTCAACAGTAAGAGAGAAAGTAGAATTAATACAAGAGTGCTGCCAATCTATTACTGTACTGACGGCAGGAAATTAGACCTGCTCTCTGCAATAAATTAATATTATGAAAGTCTAGGAGACATCCTCGCTGTGCGCCAGGCTATATCTAATGCTTCAAAAGAAGAACTGTATTTGAGTAGCACTCAAGCTGTTATGTCATGAACTGTGATTACATTTCTGGAGATCGGAATAATTTTTTGCCTGTTTCCTTTTGACATTGCTTTGGTGACAGCTAAGGGCCAGCAGTGTTTGCTTGCTGAATAGATAATGGTAGACTGATGAGATGACTGTTCTCCTTGAGGAAATGCAGATTTTAGTCACTGATATACTAAAAGTCACAATTACTGTGAATGTGATTTTGGCTCTGTGGTTTAGAGCTTTTTCCTTTCAAGTCAGGGAATTGCATGAAGTATTTCGCTGCTTTTCAGGAAAATAGAACTAGATGGGGAAATGTGATGGTTGCTGTTGAAGCTGTGGAGAGAAGTACAGGATTGTGCAGCCTTTAGATGAGGTTCTGCTGTGCTGCAGTTATTCCTGTCATCACTTTAGGTGAGGTTAAAGTCAGTGGAAACACTGGCGTTGACTCCTGTTTCTGAACAGTTGGCCTGTGCGTAGGCATAGGAGGAACGCCATATGCGCGGGACTTACCTAGCAGCGTGGAGTAAAAGGACAGGCAAACAGAAATCTGTGGTAGGTGCAAAGCTTTATAACTCCATATAGATGAAAAAGGTGTTTCTAAATTTATCAGAGACTTTTCTTGTGAAAACTTTTAATTTTTCTTAATATCTCAGATTAAAAAGAGCCAGGAGAGTTGCCTTGGGTATGCTTTGGTAGCTTCTGACTGTCAGTGTGACGAGCGTTTCAGATGCCAGTGCTGTGACCTGTGTTCATCACAGTAACAGACGTGTTGAAACGGTACGCCCAGAATCTTGAGGGTAAATCGGCAGAACTCGGTGAATTCATTGAACATATCTTAACATTGGATGTTCTGGTCCCTAAGTATCTTGAATGAAAAGAGCACAATATGCTTTTTCGGTCACCCCCTTTGCTAAAGATGTAAAAAAGAAGAGAAAGCCATATATAAGTATATCCTGTGTTATTTCTTGTACACACACAGGAGAGAGATTCAAAGTAGGGTCAAGAAAATACTGAACCAGGATTGTTGGGCTTGTTTTCTTGCCAAACAGCAGAGTCCTTGAAGCAGGAATAAGAATTATGATTGCCGGGAGCAACAATTGACCCCGTAACACTTGGGGTGCTGTAGGTTAGCAGATGACAGGGGTAGTTCTAAAGTACTGTTTCCAGCCTGTTCAACCCCATTTTGATTTTTAAGAAAAATGCCATGTCAGAAGGAGAGAGGAAATTTATCTTGCTGCAAAGAACTGGTCACACAAGAATTCTCTTTTGATTTTATTTTCATGGGAACATATGTTTCATACTTGATAGTCGAGTCTTTCCCTAAATCTTTGCTTCCCACAGTAGTTAAAGTATGAAAAATCAATATGTATACAGTGAAGGAAACAGGTGGGTTGGAATGAAACCTTGGCACAGTCGGCCACACATTCTACATCCTTTAGAACATAAACGGAGGAGAAAAGCTCCTCCAGAAAAGAATGGCTGGTAAACCATGGGGAGAAGGGACAGAGGGATTTGGAAAATGCTTCAATTGCTTTAATTTCACATTTGGTGGGAAGAAGAAATGAATTTGAATGAGAAATTGATCATACAGGGTTTGATCCTCGTGTAGAAATATTGCCATTGATTTCTAGAGGAACAGGGTATAGCCACATTGCTTGCCTGTGATTCCATGCTCTTCTGTTGGTATAGACTAATTCACTGACGCTCAAAAAATACCCCAACCCAAACCAGAAAATGAATAAACAAAACCTACTTGACTGCATGGAGACTAAATTAACTTTTTAATGTTTAATGTGATTGTTATGCCAGAGCCATGGGGGCCGAGGAGTGATTTTCCTTGAAGTTTTAGTCCTCAGACTAACCGCACACTTGCTGAGTAGTTCAGCAGTTGAAATGGTTAAGTCATTTTCTAAAGATCACGTAGATACATGAAGCTGAGACTTTTTGATTTATTTTGAGCTCTGAGGAATATAATGTGAAAACCTACTCAGGTTCTACTAGCTGGCCAGAGACTGCAGTCAGTTTAATAAGACACAGCTAAATTTACCATGATAAAGTGCTGCTTCATGCATGAAATAGATGCTGTTGGTCCTGTGCTGGTGATTGATGATTTAGTACCTTTAAAACTGTAGAACCAACATGCAGAATTAATTTTCAGTGGATTATTCATGTTATCACTTGTTTGTACCCCCTGGAATCTTATATGATTGATAAACATCATTTTAAAACAACGAACTCAAGAATGAAATATGGGAGATTTTAAAATTGTGCTTTTCACAACAATACCCCCCTTTTCCCCATGAGATGTTTTACAGACCTAATCTAGCAGCAGTTTATGCTGCAAAAGATGTTTATAGTTCACTTTATTCTGGTTCCTTATCAAATTACTGATCTTATTCTTTAAAGCTCTCGGGCGATGGACTTAAGCCTAAGCATGTAGATCATCGCTCTCTGCATGGCCCGTTGTTACCCACGGCAGTTTCTGGGCTGATCTCAGCTGACAGGCCTCAGTTTGAAACCCCAGGCGGTGGGAGACCAGTCGTCCTGAAATGCCCGCATCAGGGCTTGCTCTGAGTTATGTACCTGGATTGACCCTTTAACTTCTGGGGAGAAAAACCTGTTTAGGCATGGGATTAGCAAAAACTAGAAAACTGAGGGGAGACTCCATCCAGCAGAGGATGCAGAGGGGAGAGGTATGTTAGAGGCATCCTCTCTCGAAGAAAATGATCAGCTGTGGTATGGATATTAACTCTCTGGAGGGCAAACATCCAATGCTACAGAGTTTAGGGGTTTCTCCTGATGCAAATGAGACTTGGGTTTGACTCTGGCACTGTGGGGATTTGAAAAATACCTGTGCTGCTTCCTGAGGGGGTTTCTTAAACTCAGAGCTGCATAAATGTATACAGCTAGCCTGGACCGGGACTCTCATTTTGGTAAAATGAGCTGATGGTGTGCATTGGATCCTGCAGGTGAGCAGTGCATATTTGAGTCTTGCTGGAGCAAAGAGCAGCTCAGCTGCTGAACAGCTCGGCAGCGTCAGGCCTCAGGGCTGTACGTGGCTACTGGTGGAGGCATCAGTGTCGACCGCACTTAGTAAATCCGTGGAGTTAGGCAACATAGGATAGCCACTCTGACAGTCTCAGTCACACCTGAATATTGGACTTAGGTGAAATTTTGCAGGTGCTTAGTGGTTTTGGTCCTTACCCTGCAGAGATCAGGTGAGCCGATGACTTTGCTTTGTTCAGAGGTTGTTTCATAATCCTCCTTTATACGTAGGCTCTTGTGCAGTTCCAGAGTGGCAGAAAAGCTCGGCAGTCTCTTAGCTAACAAAAGCAAAGACTCAGTGTTTTATTTAATTTTTTATTTATTTAAAAGAAAAGAAGCTGTACTGTTGCAAGCAAGGCTCTTCTCAGCACTTGTAAGCTGAGCAGGGTCCGTCTGGGTTGTTACCTGGGTTTTTAACCTCTGGAAAGAACCCAGGTGTGTTAGGGATGGAAAAACCATTATCTTTTGAGTCAGTTACAAATACTGTGAGGCTAAAGGTTGAAATATTAAGCTGAGATTCTTTCTACTTGTTATTTGAAGTCCCAAAGACCAAGAGCTTTAAAGTTTTTCCAAGGCTCTCTGCAAACATCAGTGGAGGGATGTCTTATCATTCACTTCTCATCAGAAACTGCTGTACGATGCTGCGACGTGCTTCTGAGCAAACACAGCCCTGTACGGCCGTCTGCTTCGAGTCCTGAAGCAGATTCACTTGCTCTTCTCTTACCACAGCACCTGTTTATTCTCTTTATCACAACCATCTTTTGTCTTATGTCATCCCTTCGCCCCTTTTCTCTGCCACTCTTCAGTGTTTTATTTTTGGAAGATAAAATAGATTTAATCATAAGCAAAAATGCCTGCTGAGAATGGAAATGGTCCAGGACTATGTCAAGAAGAGATCATTCCCGTTCTGGGGAAAAACTCCCTTCTCTGACCTCTTTTCTCTCTTGGAAATGCTGTTTCCCTTGTGTTTCCCTAGACATCTTCAGAAAATCGAGTGCTAAAGAATTTTAAAGTATATAAGCCGGATTTCTGCCTTTCGTGGCTGGTACAGTAAATAACTATCAGGTGGCTCTGCAATCCCCCATACTCTGATTGCGTGAGAACAACGGCGGTGCCCTCTGACTCCGAGCTGCTCGCAACTGATTGCTATCCGTTACAGATACCGAGCCCTGCAGTCCAACAGACCAGGGAGTGTTCTGTTTGGTGAAAATCAATCATGGTTATTCTTTCTACATCTCCCTGTTTTGTTATCTGTCATCTCGGATTTATCAGAATGGTCAGTGTTTGGACTTCCATACTTAGATCTGGCTTGACTGTCCGATGTAGATACGAAAGAGACAGTTTCCTTAAAGGGCTGTTGGCATCTCAGTCTTCAGCCTTGGAAACACTCTAAGAAGTGAATGACTGTCGATGTTGCAGTAGACATGGGTTTGTTTTCAAGGACTAAGCTTCAGGCTCAGTGTAGTCGTAAAACAATGATTTCAAATTATTGACTTCGGGAATGTGAAGTCATCAAACTTCTGTTATGGAAAAATCTTTTTATATTAGAGAAATGTATCTTTGGTCAAAAATAGTTTTATTTGTCTTCCTCAGCAGCCAAACCTCTGTGGGCTCTTTACTAGCTCTCAGAAATGGTCCTCACTTGGCTGTACCATTACTGTATGGTACCGTCTGGACATAGCAGAACAAACCTGGCCAAATCTGAGATCTGTTTGCTGTTCGCACATCTCCTGTAGGTGTTCTGCCTTATCATTCAGGATGCTCAAAGCACGAAATGAACTCTTTCAGAACCACTCAGCCTTGGCTTTGCTCTCAATGGTAGAATATGTTTTACTGTTTTCTTTTGCAAATACTACTTCAGTTTCTCTTCTGTCTCCATGGTGTAGTCCTCACTTTCTTTACAACATAACTAATAATAATAAATATATATTATAAATAATATTATTTTTTATTATTATGAATAATAGGGGAAATTTTGCATAATTCTGAATCTCATCATAAGTTTAAAATACCTTACGGTTGCTAACAGAAGAGACACTAAAATTTGTTACTACCCTTAGACAGGATCCTATGATCACTCTATCGAAGTCTAGACGGGTGATGATCAAACTAGCTCTCTGGTGCAGGAAGTGTGAGATGTGACAGATTGAACAGATGGCAGCTTGGGCTTCGTTTTTATGTAAGACAAGAAAGATGCTGTGTATTTCGGTGCTGGTAAAAGTGCCCCGTCTTTGGACATTTTAGCAAACCAGAAATGGTTCCGCAGGCCACGTGGGCAGAAAAAGGGGTAAAAAAGCCTTTGGCCAAGAACAGCATCAAAAATGGTACTTTTGGGAATATAAATAGTTCCTAGAATTAAAACTTCTAAAAAGCCAAAAATGTTGTCAGACAGCAAGGAATGAAAGTCGATCTTGAAACAGGGTAAAACTTTGGAACAGAAAACCATGAAGGACTAGTAGCCTGGTCTGTAGGTGCCTGAGAGCAGGGAGGGAGGCTGACTGGAGCCGTGCGTTGGATCACATGAAGTGTTGTATCTCCAGAAGGCACAGGCACCATTCCAGCTTCTGGTTCTGGCAATTCAGACACCTTGAGCATTACACTTCTACTTTGTGATCTTGCTTAAATCTTGACAAAGTTCTCTCTCTCTCAGATACTTGCAGAAGCTTTATGCTTGCATCCCAGGGCAGAATTTGGATTTGATGCCTACCCGAGGATATATTGCACTTTGTATCATGTGTCCACTTTGCACTATATGCTTCAATTTAGCTTTTCCCAGCTGAATGACAAAGGAATGGCAAAAATGTAGTAAAGAAGGAATGAATGTCTGTCTTGTATTGGAAATCCAAACCAAATTTGGAACAACTCCATTAGTGTGCGTGAAGTCACGCTACCTCTGCACCCACTGGGGCTGACACACGCTGCAGTGGAAATTTTGGTTCTTAATCTGGAGGGAACAGAAATAGAGCTCTTGTACACGAACAGCCCCAAAACGTTTGCCTGACTAACACGTAAGGCAATTGATTTGATGGAGTTGGGTTTTTTTCCTTGCATATTCTTTTCCTTCAAGAAACCAAACCCAAATCCTTTCCCAGAGCTGAGGTTTCCCAGGTAGGCAGTGTCAGCAGGAATCATAAAAGCCTCTGAAGGGCAGAAGGATAGCGAAGAAGTAAAAGATAGAGTTTATAGGCAATACTCCCTACACACAATGCAATGAGTGGCTAAAACAATGAGCAGATTTGCTGTCAAGCTTTGAAGATACTGCGCTAGAGCCAAGAAAAGGGGAGAACACTAGGAAGCACTGGGATGTGCCGAGGATGATTTTTGTCTAGATAGAAGACATAAATAGGATAAATAGCTGTTTCGAAGGTAAATAGAGGTTGTAAAACACCAGAACTTTAATCTGCTAGTTGAAATTCATATCAGGGCTGCTCTGAGTTATGCTGAATGTGCAGGACCTGGAAACACGTCCTGTGTCAGAGTGTGGAAGATCAGTGTTCTCTTCAAAAGTCAAATTCCCCCACGGAGTACCAGTCTGCGGGGATTACTCAGGGAGAGACGTTCAATCACAGTAACTCGGTAATTGCTGCAACGTCAGGTGCTGAATGCCACAGTCTGATACTAAGCTTTAGTGATGTTCTGGATGTCGTGTCAGAAGGGATAGATCAGAAGGAAAGTGTCCGGGAATATGTTGCAGCGCAAGTAGCCTTGGTGCTGACGCTATTTTTGGAATCTTTTCACTTGCCTAGGCAGTATCTTGACGAAATCAAGTAAGACTGAATAGTTTAAGGTTTTGGAGTGGAAAGGGAATAATGATGATGCTTTTTTTGAGGCCAGTTCTTATCTCACGGCCATTTCTTCACTTTTTTTCCTCCGATAAAAGCTGGGTCTGATTACAGGGGCTAGTTTAATCTAATTTAGTAATAGCTGGAAAACAGATTTTTTTTGTTTACTTATTGATACATCTTAATACATCTTGCTGTTTTCACTTTCTTTCTCTTTTCTTCCCAAAAGAGTTATAACAAATGGAAAGACGTTGTAGTGGGGAGGGAAGAAAATGATTCCTGACTAAAGAGCTGTGAAAATTAAATCTCTTATTTCCTTTGAAGTGGTAAGAGAAGGACCTTGTGAACGTGCCTCCATCCAACCAGCCCCCTGCAGCCATAGGGAATGGGTACCGGTTTGTGTTGGTGATGCAAATCGCCAAATAAAAGTTTAACATTTTAAGGGATGAGATGCCAAATCCTTAGCTAATGTAAAGTGGCATAGTGCAACAGACTTCTGATTGAGAATTTGGCTTAGATTTTCAGATCTTCAAGCCATTTCATACATTACATCAAATAATGACAGCTCTTATAAGCGCTGCAAAGATTTGGATAGTGGCCATCCCAGTGATGCATAAGTTTTTCTTTTACATCTTCCTTCCATACCCTGACGTACTGTTTAATAAAACAAAAAAGTCAATTTTAACTGGTAAGCTCAGCCAGTATATTTTATGTAATTCATGATACAGACTTCGCTATAGCTGTGTAATACACAGGAGATCTGGTTGCAAGGTGAGGCAGTATGTATCCATAACCCTTCTGTCCCTGCAGTCAGAAGCATAACTGCCTTACCCTCCGTCTGAAAGCAGACCAGTGCCGAAGTTTTTTTAAGGAATCCCATGTACTTAACATGGATCTTGCTACATTTCAAATGCCTTTTTTTTTTTAACCGCTTCATTCCATTACCGTGGCACCTGGTGTGCATACTTGACCCCAAACTCTTGCTTTTCTGCCTGCTCTATAGAAGCCTATGCAAAAAGTAGCTTTGTGTGTGTCTCAGTAGTGCTGGAGCTTTGAATGCACTGTCTTTAATGAGCTGACAGCTTAAGCAGGGCTGTGTCTCTGTTTTAGTGTGATGCACAAGGAAGGCCTGATGGCAAATCCAAAGGTGATTGATGCTGCAGCAGAACTTTAAAAATAAGATGAATTAAACTGTGGATAGAGTTTTCTGGGTTTGACCATTCTGCTTTGGGGTTCAAAGCTAAGGAAATCAAGCTCCATACCATACTTCATGGGTTCTTTTATTTATAAATGAGCAGCTCAGCTGGGATCTTTTTAGCCTGACTTGGAATTCTAGCTTGATGGTTTTCTGATAAATAGTCTGTCTCCTGGCCTTTTCTGAAGCTTTAGGAAGAAATGCAAGCTGCATGTAAAGTTGCAAGAAGAATAAGCTGTATTTCATTTTTACGGGGATTTTTATCAGCTGCTATTTTTATTGAGCTTATACATTAACAACATTAATTTTTAGTTCTGTTCCTTAAAGGTTTAAAACTAAAGCTTGCTGAAAGATGACAGATTTTTCAGTATTTTCTGGGAATGATAAAGGAAAAAAATCGGCAAGTAGCATCAGTACTTGTTAAAATACAATATGCAGCATTTTATAGCTAGTGGGCGAGGTGTGTTACTTGCATTAGAGCCTCTCTCAGAAGCAGCTCGGACTTGCTAGGGGTCTGGATGGGAAGACCAGTTATCTGTTAACTTCGAAACAGGTGAGGGCATGGTGCGGATGCTGGAGTGGGGTTAAGTAGCATCTCTTACTTAAAACAGCATCTGTATTACTCTGCATTTGATTTGCGCCTGAAAGTGTCTACATGAACTTTTATATGCCTTTGCTGGCAGGATGGTCCTCGCTCTTATCTTGGAACGTGTTAGGTTAAAGAAGAGGAGGCAAGTACCTTCATATCTATATAGGCTAAACCTCCTTTCCTTTAATTTCCGCATTCTGCATTTTGCTATCCACTAACATAAGGCTGGTCTGTGAACTGCAAGAGCAGGTCTCCCAGCTGGCATCTGTGTATGTTCCTCAGCATCACTGGCTCTTGCTATACCAGTGCAGGAGCAACCAGGGAAATAAATACCTACAAATTCACACAGAAAATGCTTTTTGCTATCAGCAAAGTATTGACCTTGCAGGTGAACGGGAGCTGCTTGATTCCTTGCCGGCGCATGCTCCTAGCGATCAGTTGCCTTTTGTGAACTGACTGTGAAACTACAGAAGGCGCTGGCATTTCAACTGAGGAGAAATCCTACTCCTCGCCTAGACCTGACCAAAGTCTGCCACCTGAAAATCAGGTATTTATAGTGGATGCACCCATGCAGAAAGTGCTGCTGTTGTATTTGGGACACTTTAGTACTATATTTAACACCATTACCTCTAGTGAAAAACCTTACCTTTTGCTTGTTAATTTTTCTTAGCTTGCTCTAAGCACGTGCCACATGTCATGTCTTTCTGCCTCTAGATGACTGCTGCCATATGTCTGTAGGTTCTTAAACAAGAAGAATAAAAGGACTTTCAGGCAAGTGATGAGATTAAATTGACACAGTGTAGGATTGCACCTGAAAATGTTAGACTACTGCTATGCCTTCAAATGCCCTTTTACCAACTAAGAAAAAGTGCCTTTAAATAAATGGTTGGGACATGAAAAGAGAGTGACATTTGAAAGAGAACAAAGGGAGCATCTGCAGAATTCACAACCAAGGTGTGAATGAGCACAGGAAGAAAATCCCAGTTACAGCAGTGATCGAACAAAGATTTCCCCCAGAGGAGGTCTCAAATATTTGTCCTTCTGTCACCTTTTTCAGAAAAAGATTCAAATGTCTTTGGGAGTAGAAACACATTGTGGATAGTGTTTGCTTAATGTGTGAGTCATGCCTGGAAAAACAAACTTACTCAAGATGCGTTCCATAGCAAAACAAACTTCTTCAAGATCAGCTTACTTGAATATTGTAAATTTGTCCAGTTCCACTAGAATTTGATGTAAAGTCATCGTATTGTATCAACCTAAACATTTAAAAAGAAGATATTCTGTCTTGTTATCTGTCTTGCTAGTGCTAGCAACCCTTTTCCATTTTTATATAATTCTTTCCTTGGTGGTGTGAGTCGTTGCCTGTTACTTAAATTC
The DNA here is from genome assembly GCA_020745775.1 of Theristicus caerulescens. Lineage (NCBI taxonomy): Eukaryota > Metazoa > Chordata > Aves > Pelecaniformes > Threskiornithidae > Theristicus > Theristicus caerulescens. The sequence goes on along the minus strand of CM036561.1, from coordinate 125,541,260 downwards.
ATGAGGCTAAAGAGCACACAGGCCACCATCTGTGGCCCCAGTGTGGCTACTGTACTGTCCAGCTAGGATCACTTTAATGGGGATGTGAAGTAACTAAGGCACTTCTCCCAGTGCTAAACTGATGACATTATCAATACTGGTATTGAACCCGGGCGTTACAGCTGAAAGGAGGTCCTGTGCATGTGCAGCATTGGTCAGAAAAAGCAAGGATGATGTGAGGTTACGTGGGGTTGTGAACGCTACAGAGAACGTGGTATTGCATGTATATTTTGTATAAGCTTTATTGTAAATAATAAGTGAAGTTCTGGTCATCTCTGTCTTGAGGACAAAAAGGAGTTAATTGGTGAAGGACAATTGGAAAAGACTTTAATCTCTGAGGAGAAGAAAAAAATTGAAAATATATAAATAATGAGTAACTGCAGAAGACAGATTGAACCTTTATTTTACTTCCAGAAAATGTAGGAGATACTCTATGAAATACAATAACAGGAAATTCAAAATCAATGAAAGAAATGAACATGTTGTTTAAATATATAAATAAAATTTACAACCAAAAGAGGTGGTTGATACTTACAAGGTATTTATAATTGAAAAAAGACTGAAATGTGGGTATTGGGAATGTTCAGGGTCACCATAATTGACTGGACCAAACTGTGTTCCACAATAATTACGTTTCAAGATTCTGTTTACTCCTGTCTACTAAAGAGCAGGGTGTGTTCCTTACCAAGAGGGACAATTAACCTGCATCAGCCCCTGGTGGGGTGTTTGCCTGTTGCTCTGCAGCATCTTGACCTAATCACCGAGAGCCCCGTCTGACTTCAGATCAGCGTGGTAGTTCCTGGGTTGCTGAAACAGCAAGCTCGTTTGTCCACTCAAAGGCTGTATTTACCCTTTTATGCTGCAGCTTCATTTCATACTTAAGTCCTATTCCATCAATAAGTTTGCATTACTTATTTTTTTAATAGATCACGTCAGCGCACAGAGACGTGCTTGTTTGGTGGGGATCCTTCCGTGAAGAGCCTGCCTGTATTTGCAGTATAGATGGAGCTAGTATGCGTCGTTTGGCTTGCACTCAACGTGAGCTCATCCTGAGGATGCTGTGATTTTGAAGTCTGTGAGCATTAAATACTGTAGCTTATTTTAGTGCGAGAGGATGGTTATAATTAAGGGAATTTGCAAGTAGAAACTTTGTTTAGGCTATATGTTAGAAATAACACCATACGGATTGAATTCTAAAGCTATACACAAACTTCTGTATGAAAATGTGGCTGAACAGTTAGGAAAGAGGTTGAATAGATACAAACATGAAACAAGGGAGAAGCCCTCCAACAGTATCTGCAAATGAGAGAAAAGGCATTACTTATGACAGATTCGGCAGGATCAAGCAGGGAAGAAGCCGCGGGACCAAAGAGGAAGAGGTGCACAGCACGAGAGGCGTTTGCCTTGGGGTTTTACCTGCTCCCTCCCCTGAGTTCTGTACACCAGCGAGGTGATGGGGAGTGTGGTGCATTGCTGCGTGCCTGGCAGCTCCCCTCTATAGCTTGTCTACAGCCCCACCTATTTTTACAAAAGGCAGGTTGTCTTCTAGGATTCTGCCTGGCACCAGGTGGGAGAAGGTCAAAACATCAATAGGGACTATTTTATCATCATTAGGAGTCAAAAGGTGTGATAACTTCAAGTTACATCTTCTTGACCTGTGCCCTCTGCTATCCTGGCCCTCTTTTGCTGATGTAGTCACGACTTATTCCGGGCAATTAGCCTTAAGAGCAATATCCAAATCTGTTCAAGAACAGAGAAGGCTAAGTAAGTTGGTTTGTCCTTTCATCTGCTGCAGCAGCAGACGTTGGTTGCTGCCCTTCTGCTGCTTTCCCTCTTGGCCCTCCCTGGTGAATCTTCCGTTAGCCTTGTAGGTTCATGGGGGCTACGTGGCAGCAGCATCCCAGATGTGCCTAGCAGTGTGAAAACACAAAGGAATATTGTCCTTTCCACAAAGATTATATACACTAGAAAAACAATCAAAGAAAAAAGGGATGCAAAGAGCGCTACACCAGGCAGCTATAATGATCGGTCTGGTGATAAATACATTGTTTATTGTTTATATATCTTCATATATTTTCTGTACGTTCTGCATGCGTGACTGAACAGAGTAAATTCCCTTCCTTTTCCCATGAATTCACCTACTCATCTTCTACTCCCCTAGCTGCTTACTGGCTTTGGTTTATTTTATTTACCTTAAAGCTAATAAATTGAAATGAAAAATTAAATAAAAAGGGACTAAGTAAATGATTTTGACTTGCAGTTTCCTGTAGGGTACAGAATTGGGTCATTTGAAGGAATTTAAATTCTTGAATAGAAACCAGTGAAAGGTTGGTGTTTACTTCCATTTGTCATTTTGTTCGAAGTGTAATAAACCCTAGGTAACGGACTAGGATGTTATTGTTCTCAGGTTGATAAAGTCTGCATGGAGAGTAGTACTGTTCAATTCTTTTAAATTACAGAACTGCCAAATTATAAACAAACTCCGTGGAACACAAGAAGTTCTTATGAATTTTATCTCTTTCGTTTTACGATGCGCAATATCCTGCCCTTTATTAAACCACCTAAGGGATGGACAGTGAGAATGGAGGAGAAGTCTGTAACTGTTCCCAGGGGCCTACTCCATCCCTCATTTATTTGACTTCTCATTTTTACTAAAACTAGTATCTCTCATCTGGAAATGATGTCATGCTGTCAGACACACGCTCTCAGAGAAAACTCATACGGAAGGGACTCTGCGGGGTCAGCTAACTCACCTGCTTGCCCAAGGCAGAGGCAGCTCCATCTCAGCCCTCCCTGACAAATGCTTCTCTAACTTCTTCTTCAAACCCCCGGTGACGACCATTTTGCAGTCTCCCCAGGCTGTCAGTACCGTTGCTTTGTGGTTACCCTTATGAAGCTCTGGTAAATGGGAAACCATTCCTCCGCTTGCCTAAATGAGTAAGAAACTGTTTATTCATTGAAAGGTGAAATCTGCCTTTGCCCCTGTGCTGGAAAGTGATCGTAGTGAAGATTTTTTTGCATATAAATTTTACATTTTCTCTTCTTTAAATACATATACGTTTTCTATATCTCTCTATTAGCACATGCATTTATATACACATACGTGTGCACACGCTGCTAGCAAGTTGTATGTCAAGTCGTATAACCACGATTAATGCATGTAGCTTTTCACTGACGTACACCTGCAGGTAGATGAGGTGGTAGCTTCTCTGGGGTGACAGTGGGTATCCAGAGCATGGCCCCTTTGCTGTCTTTTGAGGGATATGGTGAAAACCATATTTCTGCGTAGCACAAGAGTTCTTTCCTGTTTTCTGCCTATTAGCTCATGTACGTGAGCTAAATCTGCTTAGAGACTTCACTGCAGGAGAGCGCGCAGAGCCCGTGAAAAGGTGAGCGGTGCTTTGGAATAGATTCTAGGTCACAAGGGGGGTTTATTTTATTTTATTTTACTCCTTAAGATATAAATTTAGAAACTCATTAAAGCTTTGTCCTTATGGATTAGACATACTTAAAACAACTACAGGATTTTCTCTGAAGGATATGATGGAATTTGTTGACAAGATTAAGGACGGGCGAAGGGTGTCATCCAGAGCCCGCAGAAGTCAGCGAGTTCGCTGACTGTTAAGGATCTGGCCTTCAGAATTTTAGGGGGGGGGAGGAAGAACTTATTTTACTTCTTGGATAAGTAATAATTCATTACTACTTCCTAATACAAACCATGGGCATTGATTTCCCGTAGATTTATGTGTGGTGGTTTATAAGACTAATTTTTATAAATGGTTTCTGTCTGCAGATGTAAGCAATCTCTTACTGCAGTGTCTGTACAACTACCATTAAGCAAATGGTTGATATTAGCAGGTACTTTTTTTAAGCTTAATTTTGTTTAAGCATTTTTTTAAATCCAAATATCTGTAAAATTGCAAAATGGGGAAAATAAAAATCCATATCTAGTTCAGACGGCTGAGGAATCGTTGAGAAAATTGGTTTAGGAAGCGTCTTAAAAAGATGGACACAGCTTTACAGTTTTGACTATGTAATTCTAAATATAATTCTAAATCCTATTAATTCTAAATATAATTGCATGAAAAGAAAAGGAAGATCAGGGAGAAATATAACTACATGGAATAAATGGGTCTCTTAAATACATATACATTCTGTGTTGAACTTACTTGCCCTGAAACCTTATTTTTAATCTTACCTCAGGTAATAGATCTCTCTTTAGCAGTTTCTTTTTAGAGTAACACCTTAGCCAAGGGAATGTGAAAGCTATAATCTTGAAGTCCTATTTCTGGAGGTTTGTAACTCTGAAACATTTACTCTGGGGTGAAATCTGCTGTGTGAGGTCTCTGGTGTCGTGGCGGGGAAGTTTCGCTATTCATTAACCGCTCTTTGGGTCGCATGAGCTGCTCAGAAGTGGCTTTTCTGAATTCATCCTTGGGTGGGACACCAGTAGGGGAGGGCGATTGAAAGGCGTACCGGCAATACTGCTGCTTTTCAGGCTTTTCATCGCTAAGATCTTGACTGAGAATGCAGTTACAGGTGGGAAGTGCTGTGATGGTTGGGGCCTCAGTATTCCGGTCTGAAAAACGACTGCCGAAACGCAGCGATGTCTGTCCACCTCGTGCACTTGAAAGCTGTGGCTGGTTTCGATGTCATCCCTTCCCCACTATGTTTTGTACTGTAGCCCGTTGTCGTGATTTACAGCAGACAGCAGTTGCTGGGAGCTACTGCGCCCGAATAACTCTGAATGAGCAAGTGTTTCACTGCATTGTAAGTGCCCCTCGTTTGCCTAATACCTTTGTAGAACCTCACGCAAGAAGTTATTTTAGTAATAATTAATTATTAGATTCTTATAACTGTTACCTTTGCCTCGAGGGCAAGGAAGTCCTGTTAGTTCTGTGTGAATTGCAGCTGCTGATCTCTGCTCTCTTTTAAGGGCTGAAAGGGTTCCGAAGCCTGACCGAGGCTCTTTTTCTCACTGGCACTTCTTTTGGAAATACCTTTTTCATTAACCCAGATGTTATGGCATCTAGCTTCTTGGATGTACCTAAACATCTAGGTACTGAGGATTACGTGTGCTAGCGACTGGATGGGAGATGCTTTTGAAATAAATTGGGATTTCTTGAGGAAATGGGCTTTGTCCTGGGAGCTGTGATACATGGCTAAACCTTTGTACTCTTAATGCCAGCTTTGAACACATGTCCAGGATCGGGTCCTGAGTAAAATGAGCTCAGCATGAGTCAAGGTAGCAGATCTGATCCTTACTTACATTTAATAAAAACCAGCTACTTTAAGGTGCCCTTAAGAAAAGCCTATATTGAAACTCTGGCTATATGGTAGCTACTGCTGTAAGCGCATTATAAACTGATAGGCTGTTTTGTGAAAGTAAAAATTACTTCCTCCAAGTGCTTTACTGTTTACTACACTTTCAGTTAAGGGTTTTAAAACATGTATGTGATGTTATTTTCATGAAACTTATTATTTATTTAAGGTATCTATTAATCTCTTCTTAATTATTCATGCCATTTAAATTTTACATGTTACTGTCACAAGATATAGTTACCTTTTCTGTAAGAAACATTGTACTGTCATGTATTATACTTCAGGGCAAGGTTAAGATGCAGTCGTTATGTGTTATATCTGGATTTAAGGAACAGAAGAGTCATGAATCTCAATTAATTCTCTCTCCCCCCCCCCCCCCCCCCCCCCCGGCTTTCATATCTGTTGTGGCTTTGATGTGAAATACCTGCAAAGTGCAAAATTTGGTCTGATGTAAATTTAAAGAATTGTTTAAGCAGTTTACATTTTTGTATACTAATTTTGGTTAAGTGAGCTTTTACATCTCCAGATAATTAAGAATTTTTAAAAGTCTTGAGTTTTCATCTGACTCTATGGAAATCGAGAGATGTTTTCCTAGTGGCGTCAAGGGGAACAGAGCTGGCACTTGGCTGCCTTTGAAAATCGGACCCATAATTTATTAAACAACAAATCACTGTCAGCATTTACAGTGGATTTACAGGGGATGTCAGCATTTACAGGGGGTATATAGAGCATTTACGCTATAAATACACCCATTAGATGAATCGTTACAGGAGTGGCAGAGTTACTGTTCGCTTCAGCTGGGACACTGCCTGGCTGCCAGCCGAGGCCCGGCTGTTCAGTTTTGGCTAGTTGCAGTGGGCTCTTTCGTAGGGAGTTTGTCTCGATGGCGCCTGGTTTGCTCAGTGCCTGTGTATCAGACCAGACAGCGTGGCAGCTCTGCTGGGATAGGCGGTATGCAAACACATCGTACGAGGCAGTCCCTTTTACTGAAGTGGTTGGGAGCCCAAGTCAGCGCGTTTAAAGAAAAGGGTACGGGTTTGGATATAGTAGTCTGAGTTCTACCTAAATCCTGCTATAGGTGTCTAAATCTGTTTTAAATCTAACTTGAAACCATGGGCACGTGTAGGTGGTAGAGGCATACAGTGGTAGGCGTACGTATGTCTCTCTTAAAAAGCATCACTTGGCGCTTCAAGGGCGAATGTGTCAGGTCCGGACCCTCGGGAAGAGCTGCGGCTCCGCTGCGTTCCCGGTTGTCGGAGGGCCGGTGGCTGTGGGCAAGATGTGTTTTCAGATTGGTGACAACTTTGGTGCAGCTGCAACCAAATCCTTAACTGACAGCACGTCCTCTAGGATGGCTTCACGGACAGTCTCCCATCAGTTCAGTCACTGACTTCACATCTACTGTAATTTAAAGAAGCTTTTATGGTTTTTTTTTTTTCTAAAAGGGAAGCTAGAAAACTTTTATGATTTTCTGAGACAGAAGCCAGAGAGAGAGAGTAAAGAATACAGAGCTTGTCCTGTATTTTTAGGGAAAATTGCTTCTCTTCACACCTGCTTGCATTGAATAATTGAAGTAAACAAATCGGGACCAAATTTTCACTCTGCCCCAGCACATTAATAATCTTATCCATACAGCTTCCCATTGTGGCTCTTTATGATGGAGTCATTATTTGTTTGAACTGTTCTATTACAGGAAATATGTCATGAACATATGTATCATAATGTTCATTACATTTACAATACTTTCAGAATTAGAAGCCTTAGTAAGAAGATGCCATAAGTACTTTCTTCCCATGGAGGTAAGTCAGTGAGTGAATAATCTTTGAAATGAGCTGAGGAGCTAGACGTTTTCTCTCTGGAGGTGGGAAGAGGCCCCAGGAATGAATATGGGCAATTCCTGTTTTGGAAGGAGCATTTAAAGGAGAGGATATGTTCTGGTCCGTGTGCCTACGGCTCAGCCAGCCTACATGGTGTGTGTGGGACAGAAGGACACGCGGTGGGGCTGGGCAGGTAGTACCAGCTCCTCGAACTGCAGTAAAGGAGGCCCTTCATGACTTTATTCTCCTTTTATTCCTTATTTAACACTATGTAACACCAAGTACAACGAGTTCTTGTACCTCCCATTTAGAAGGGTTATTCCTTGCTCCTGTAACGAAACAGGCATGGTACGAGTAGATACATACGAGGGCAATCACTGAAAACACCCCTGCAAAGCTCATGGACCTTGGTGTTTGAACGGTGCATGTGCCCGATGCTCAGTGATACAGCTTTCAAGCTAAAACTTCAGAGTTGGGCAGAACTTCCATCTCTGAGAAACGACTCTGGGTCCGTGGCTGGCTGCAAAGGGGGATGCAGAGAAACAGTCAAAATGGCAAAAGTACAAAAGACAGGTCAGACGGGTAAAAGAAGTGACAAACCACTTCTTATGCTAGTATTAATCTAAAAAAAGTAGCAGCAAACTTAAGCCTTCAGAATGAGAAGGCCTGCAAAGGAGATCTTTAAATCGATCTTGGCTCAGATTATGTTGGTTTTACTAAAATCATTCATCCACCCTTGAATGTCCTAAATTTACAGCTATGTGGCAAGTTCTACATGTGAGAGAAAACTGTTGGTTGAAAATGAAAGTGCTGTGAAAAGCCTGGGATGGAAATACTGGTGTGCAGATGGGTGTTACTTCTCCGTAAGCGCTCTCGTACGCACTGCCCCTCTGGGTAGGCCGCGCATTGTGGGACTGAGGTTGGCAGAGAAGAACGTCTTGTGCAGATCTTTCAGAGTACTCTGATGGACTCTCTGTATTCAGTGTCAAATATTTCATCCTCCGATACTTCTGTAAAATGCTGAATTAATTTATGGGAATTGGCAGTAGAGCTATTCTCACAGCAAACGCAAGATCTGCAGCATACTAATATTAAATGGTACATAGTTTTTAGAGGTTAAATATAGCTATATAAGCATTCAAAAAGTTTCTGCGTGTCTGCTAGCACTTTGAAAAAGGCCCTAAGTGGCACACTTGAAAATGGACTTTTTTCACTCCCTTGAAACCTGTCCTCTGACTTTTCTTTTGCAACAGGATCTGACTTCATTTGAATGTTATTTTTGGGTTTTTTATTATTTAAAAAAATTGTTTTGCTTAAATAACTCTTAATCTTAAATCATCATTCATATGGCCTCGATCTTGCTGCCTTTTTCAAAGCATATTTGTCTGCTGCGGGTTCTCCAGCTGCAAAAATATACAATGTGAATGTCTGCCCCAGGGTCAAAATGATGCTTCTGAGTGTGAAATTTGACAATGTGCATATTTATCCAGCTGATAAACATGTCAAATATAAGAGATGTGTTTTGACAAGAAGATAGGAAGCAAAATTTTGAGGACGTGGAGGCGTATGTCCACTCTTACTGCTTTGCATGGGCTTTCAGGTATTTTTGTTGGCGTTTCTCTAAGTGTTCAACCTAATAGTTCTGTTGACGGATGATATGAAGATGTAAGGAAGTTGCAGTGTAAGGAAAATACTTACTCATTAATTCTCAGTCTCAGAAATTGTCAGACAATGACAGTAGTGAGAATGGGATAAAATCTGAAGACTGTGTTGTGAATCCCTAGTGAGAGTTTCTTCAAGTAAACAGAATAAAAACTGAGAAAGGACTTAGGAGTTTACTAATTATGATTGCCTTAATGAAGAGAGAAATAATATTTTAACATGTGCATACATCATTTGTTCTAATGTAATAAGCAAAAACTATATAAAAGTAATTTTATTGGGGGGGGAAACAGTAATTAACCTATCGTGTTACCACGAAACAGATTTTTTGCTAGAGAGAGTTCTGCTGGGGATAGCAATCTTACCTTTGATTATGTGCTATTACATTATGAAAACTGCAGTTCAGTCAAACTCATCTTTCATTCAACAGATTTTTCCATTTAATGTGGTATGAGCTTAAAGTTGGTATGAAGATTGCTAAAGGTGACATTTCAAATAAACATAATTTTTCTGCAGTCTTTTCACAGACAACTTAGAACAAATGAATGACAGACGTGAAATAATCTTACAGTTAAGAAATATGACTTGTAAAATTTGGGTGTTTTGAGTAACAACATCCCTAATTTCTTTTACGCTTGATTAACTTTTATATTGTGGTTCACAGGGCCAGGAAGACTTAATTATAGTGTGAAGCGACTCGCCATGCTCTGTTAGACTGAGTTCTTGGTAAGAAGTGTTTAAGGTCTCTTGAAGTCTGTAGCAGCAAGAGCAGCAGGCGAAACCCTGCTGGTGAAAATGTAAACTTAACAATTAGCAGGTAAAGACTGGTGTTGGGGAAATGACTGTCAGCATGATGAAAATATATACCAATCCAATAATATTGATTCCGGGTTGCTGGCGAAGGAAAGGAGCCTGTCCTGGGAGAGCTGACCCCAGCCCTGCTCTGAGGCTGCGGCTGAGATCGCGAAGCTTTTTTTACAACTGGGCAGGGGGTGAGGGGGAGCCCCAATTTGTCCTTGGCTTTTGTCCCCGCTTTGGGTATGTAAATTGGCTAATATGCAAATTCTGCAAACGAAGAGTCACGCCTCCCCTACGTCTTCTGCGACCCATCAAAGTTGTGGGCAGCATTGCCACAGAGAGCAGCGAGCGTGCAGCTGAACTTCTGCCAAGTTGCAGAGATGGGGTGCAACAGCCCGCCTGAAGCAGATGTATCAATATACACAAATAATAAAAATATCAAAAGTATGTAAATATACTATTTACCCATGTATCTCTGCCCAGGAGTACAACCACCCTTTGAGCAGAACACACCCCTTTGCCGGTCGCGCTGCGTTCGCAGGGTTGTGCGCTGTAACACAGGGTAGCTCCTTCCTCTCTGCCTTGGCATCATCCGCGCCCAGCTGAGCAGGGCGCTTGGCCAGACTCGTGATTTGTGCCCACTTACGCTGCATCTTGCTTCGTGTCTGCTCCGATATCAGTCATCTCCAACGTTATATGACCCATTTTACTGCGCTGTGAAAAGGGAAGCGATTAGTGGCAATACACCCTGCCAGGGGTGGCAACGGAGCCGATCACAAAGATACACATCAGCAAGGGGAAGTGGAATTTAAACTCCCTTTTAATTTGTGCTGAGACATGAACTGTGAATTGTGAACCAGCACTATTTAATGAAATACATGGTCTTTAATAGATTGGGCGTGTGCGTGCTTAACGTGTAGGACAAAGTAAGTGGCGTATCTGATTGGATTAGCAGCAAATTTAATCTAGTGTATGACACTGCTGAGTCAAGTCTTTTTTTTTTTTTTTTAAGAATCAAAGTGACTTTGCCTTGATATGTGATCTACTCAATGCACTAAGTGAACTGTAGGCTGTATGGGTTTGATCCATTATTTCAATGGGGAAAGGAATTTAATTCGAGAAGGTTGCAATATACAGTATGGGAATTTTTTTTTTTTTTTTGCAGTATAGGAAAGCTTTTCTGTGACACGTGAAATTTCCTCAAATACGATCCCCAAGCAGTAAATAACTTGCAAAGACATTTCCCCAGAATATCAGCACTTACTATGTGATTTGTGAAAACTTGTGTTTTCCATGATCTTTTCCAAACCTGAATCCAAAGGACGCATATCCTTTTTCCTGTAAAGACATTTATCTGAATCAGCAGCTTTGATTGACTGTTCTTACAAGATAAAAGACTATCTAAATAGGTTAAGCATGGGCTGACTTTTAGTCTTGCCTTTGTGGGAAAAGCATCTTGCGACTTCATGAGTATTTTTAAAATTGAAAGTCGAATCGCAACTGTCCTGCATTAGTCCTAGGTCGGTGTGTTAAACTTCCAAACAGTGATGTGTCTCTGATTAAAGATTAGGAAAACTGATGTGGATCTTAAAGCAGTACGTGTCTGTGACGGGTTGTCCCCTTCCTAGGAAATCCCTGTGAGATAGGTAGGATCTGAACACCTGGGGATGATGGATGGAGGCACCTTTACAAAATTCAGAGGAATGGACATTTCCATATGGCCAAATGCCAGCTCTAGGCACAGTCGCTCCAGGCGGCCTTACGGCATGTTCACCTGCCATAGTTACTGTACTGCTGTAGAGTTGAGCTGGAACGTTTTGCTGATGCGCTTTGGAGAGAAACAGAGTTTGTTTTCAGTTAGAACAGTTAGTTCTGCTGGTAGTTTTACTTCTATGTGTAAATATTTATATAGAAGTGGGGAAAAATGGTTTGCAGATGAAATTTCTGTATTGATCAAAATGCCAGAGATTAGATCTGGCTAATGCTTACTATAAACACATTGTGCAGTTGCAGAGCATATACTTTTTTTTTTTCAGCTTTCTATGTGTTATCTTGAGAACTCAGTTATGATAGAGGAGTTGCTGGCTTCTGTTTTTGACACTTGACTAGAGTTGTTAAATATCTTATGTGCTAACACAAATATTTTTAATAAAACAGAGTAAAATGTCACTTCTGGCAGTACTGCAACAATAGTTGCAGTAAGTATGGTACTTAACAAATGTGCGGTCATAAGAGCTCTCAACAAAAACCACTTTAAACTTTTTAAAACATATTTATTTTACAGTTCTGAAATGTACTTAGTTGCCGGCTGAGGAGAGAAGCTGGTTAGGTGGCACTGGCAGTGGATATTACTTGGGCTTTGCCAAGAGCTAGTAGAGAAAAGTAGGACTTGACATTGCATAGTGAGCATTCCTGAAACAAAATTGGCTATTGCCAACATTTAACATGTTCAGTGAGAAATGCTTTGATGCTCAAGGGACTGTAGACTTTCTTTGGAGGTAATGGATGACTTGAAGAAAACTGTCTAGAAGAAAAAAATCACTTCTTTCTAAGTTTACAGGGAAGTCTATACCATAACATAAGAAGCATTGTGTTCATGTTAAGAATAAGGCAGTAAAGATAAGGTGATTTTCCGAAAATAAGTTTACTGATTATTACTTACTTCCTTTGATTTTACTTTTCCAAACAGGTCTGCATTCCTCTGACTTCCACAATAAGAGATCTGTCTCACTTGTTAGTTCAAATGGAGGTCAAGTTTCCTTTCTCCCACTCTGCCTCCCTCTCTGTCTCTTTTCCATTCTGAAAGCTTCAAATCTAAGTGTGAGTCTATCCTGTCATTTTTTCTAACCAAAAGATCCAATTCTTTCGAGACCTGACCCTTTAATCTTGTATTCTTCTAAGACAGAGCAATGACTTGCATGTTCGTGCTTAACACAAGTATAAGCATTTTCATCAAAATATAAAACGTCCTCGGTAAGGATGGTAATCAACACGCAAATCTGGAAGTTGACAAAAGGCTCTTCTTGTTACTGGTATTTCTCGTGAGGAAAGCTGGTGTCTGTGCGGTGCCCAGTCTGAAATAGAAGGGTGGTGTTGGATCATTTATTGCCCTGCAGCAGTGCCCTGGTCACAAGATCATCACTGTATTTGGTGTCCACGGTTGAAGTTTTTGTGTGAGGTCAAAACCAGTCAAAGCTCAGGGGCAGATCAGTCTTTGAGGAAACGGTGTTGCTGCACATTGTGCCTCTTCTCCGTTCAGCTGAAAGCGGTGCCCTCAACTGCAGCTGCACTCAGTCATGTTTAGGTGACTTTTAGATAACACTCTTGATGTTTATGATAAATGTTCCATTAAAATGTTGGCCAGGCTCTAATTCTTTTTTACTTACGGACTCCACCATGGTTACCAAAGCTGTACACCTGGGTAAGCCTGGTATAACACTGGTGTTGAATTTTGGGCTTTTCCTTTTTCTCTGATCGTGGGAAGCAGCCCTTGGACTCACGGTTCCTGGGAGTGCGGGTATTACTGAGAAATCCGGAGTTTGCCTCTTAGAGCAATTTGAGTTAGCTTATAGAAAACCAAACCAAAACAGTGATATTAAGAGCGCTCTCTGCCTGTCCTAAGAGCAGGTAACAATTCCCTTTGCAGGGAATACAAAAACCAAATCCTTCTGCCCGTCTCCGGTATTAAATGCCAGCTTGGTGCTCTGTTCAGTAACGTTAACTCTTCATAGCATCCTCGTATCATTTACTGAAGGCAGTACTTCATTCAAACCAGAAAAGGCCCATGGCCTTTTAATAACCCCCTCTAGTCACCACACGTATTCTGCGACTGTAGCACTTTTTTTGCTGTCCTGTACAGTGTAAATTGTTCCTGCGTGCTGTCTGTGGAGCCAGGCCTCTGGTCATGACTTAGCAAATACTCTCAGCAAAACTCAGCCAACTATGTCGGCTGCCCCTGCAAGCATTCCCTTAACAAAGAGTGAAAATGAAACCGAGGAATATTGTGAGTCATTGAAATGGAATGACTTTATCCACAGACCTGCTTGTAACAAGCAGGTGTGGGAACAGGAGGAGACCAAGGTGCAAAAAAAGTCAACTCCCTACCACCTTCCAGCCTATGAAGTGGTTTAGAGATGTATTAAATGCCTTTTTTTCTTCTGCTTGTTTGTAAGAGTAGGACAAAAAATAACCAACCCAAACCCCAGCAAACAAAGCAGGCAGTTCCCATTACGACCCTTCTAGCTCCATTTGCTGCCCAAGTGCTTTGGTCTACGGAATTCTGTTTGCCTGATGAGGAAATGATGGAACTTGCCACTTCGCTGGAAGAGCTCAGTTCCTGCCAGCGTTGGATCCTGAGTGCTCAAGAAAAGGTTATCTCAGCTGTCTGAGAAAATGCCATTTTCCTTGGAAAGTGCAGGCTGGCCCGGCTGTGCTGGCGGCTGTCAGCAGAGAGGCAGGGAGCGTTTAGCGGCTGCTCTGCCTGATAATGCTGCCGCTGTTGTTGCGGAGCCTCATTGAAATGTGTTTATGCTACAGGAGAGGCAAGCTTATAATTTTCCTGAGCTCCTGGCACGTTTCCAGGAAGAAGTTGTTTTGTGTGTCAACTGTTTCTGGAGTCAGTATGTAGTAATTGCTGCTATTAGAAGAATGGGAGGAAAGGCGATTCCTTATACTCTCCAATCCCATGCTTTGAGTTTTTTCTTTTAGTCTTTGTTAAGGCTGGGAGTTTCTGTTGAGTTTGTGAGCGGCGGTCTTTTCCGAAACCTTCCCTTTCCACGGCCAGTGCCACAAGCCCTGCGCAAAGCCTGCCCCTGAGCTGTAAGCCCTGGTTTCTGCCGGAGAGGAGCTAAGGACAGTTCTCTGGTAAACGCCGGTGGAGGCCGGATAGTTGTTACCATCTAGGAAATACCAGTGGGTTGTTGGGGTCATCTTCTGGGTAAGATTTCTCACTGTATTTAGGGACTTGGGTAACACTTAACTGTAGCATGACAAATCCAGATCTTGGTGCTGCGGTACCTATGGTGGTACCCCTGTAGAAGGAGGTGGATGGAGGAAGCACCACGGGATGTCCTCCGGTGGGAGGTTTGCCAGCTGGGGTGGACAGGTTTCCTTCTTGTGCGCAACGTGATGTAAATGAAGTGACAGAGGGTAAGTGATACAGGTTTTCTCCTGCCGTTTCCGTAGGGGAACGTGAAAGCAGGGTTGTCCCTATGAATGGCAGGAAGGAATGCAGAAGGATGCAGATTCAGTCTTCACAAAAACCACAGAAATAGAAAATATAACCCTCCTGCAAGAACTTATTACTGCAGATCCTACGGTTATGTCCTAAGTCACAGGAAAAATGTTCATAAAAATTTTGGTCCAGTTGTTTTCCCATTTTTGCCAAAACTTTCTATAGAGAAAAAAGCCCACAGACTTGACTGTATCCACTTCCAGCAGCGAAAAGGAAACCAGGCATTCCTGGAATTATTCTCAAAATTCCTTTGTCTCCGCAGGGCAGGAAGCCAGACTGCATTGTTTTAATAGCATTTTTCTAGCCTTAAACCTCTGAGGCTGCCTATATTTCTCAATTTTCTTCAGAAATTTCAGGATGCTGTCTGCATTTTGTTACAGCAGCTACCCTGACAACTCATTTATACACTTATTCTACCTTCCTTGCCCTCAGCGCTATAGTATCTGAGCTCATCCCTGTGTAATAAAATAGTAGGTAGTCTGGTTTTGTTGTCTTTTTAACATGAATTGCAGTGGTCATATGTATGTAATATAACCTGATTTGTAATTCCCCCCCCGACTGTTTTAGTCGTAGTTTTCCTTCAGTTTGTAGTTATAGTCACGTAAGTCTTTTATTGCCCAGAACTCTGGGAATAATTATGTCTTTTTGTCTTCATTCTAGAAAGTCTCAGGAGATGCAGTCCTAGTTTGCAGCTGCTGGGAGAGTAAAATGTTGGTATTTTTTATTTTTCTATAACTTATTATATTTCACAACATTATTATATTTCAGTTTTAGTATTAGTATTAATCAGATAGACATGGTAACTGTGACTGTACTGTACCAGCTGCTCAGGAAATGCTCAGCGAAGGAGCAAAAATCTCGCTTCTGTCTTTTTGCCTGCTGAAGAAGCAAAGTTCTTGTAATCCTACAGGAAAAGCCTTCAGAATGTGGCCAGAATGAAATCCTGATAACTCTAAGGCAGGTGGTGAATAAACAGACTCTCACCTCACACGCACGCGCGCACACAAACACGTGCAGTCTCGATTTTTGAGGTCTCTCTCGTTATTCCGTGTGCACCGCGTAGCGTGAGAGGGACCCGATGTTGCATGGGGCAAGAAGGGGACCTGGGGAGGTCGTGCAGCCCCTCTCCTTCTGCCAGGGCAGGACTAGCAATGAACTGCTCTGCATAAATCTCAGCGCAAAGGACGTGCCAGTTTCCAACAGCCTTTGTAACCAAAAGCCTTTCTCAATTATTTATATGTTTAGGGAGAGGAAATACGTAAATTGCTTTCCCATTAGTGAAGTAACCAGGAAATAAACAGAGAAGACCTTGTTTAAAATATTTGTTTTGTTCCGATGATGCAGATAAGCAGCTGTGAGAGCTCCCAAGTTTGACTGCTCCATGAATCATTCTAAGCTTTGTCTGGATATCGAAGCTCCTTGTGCAACTGAACAAAGTCCTATATCCCTGCAGATGAATGCAGATGATTTAAGAACTTGCAGAACTGTTGCAACTGTTTATTTACCGGTTTCAGGTTCTAGAGTACTTCCTATATTTGACTGATTTCATCCCTGTTGAATTAAATGGTGTTTGAAACATAAAAAGGAGAAGGTGCAGGGGCAGCCAACAGCCGTGTGGCATCGTTTCATGTGTTTAGGACAGCTCAGAGTGAGAAGTGCAGATTCAGAAATGGCTTTGCTGGGTGGTTGATGGCAATGTTAGCAACAAAGGTGTACAGGCAGCGCTGCGGAAGACTTACTGTCCTTTGGTTAGGACTGCTTGGAGATATATTTGAGTCTTTCTCCGAAATGTTTTGGAAGTTTAGTAAAGTGAAAGCACTTAATTAACCTCTTCGATTCGGGAGTTGATCACATCATATTAAAGCCCAAGGGTTAGCTTTACTAATACTGGTAAAAAGCCACATCAGTGGAGGGGCTGCCAGCAGGACAGGCAGGAGCATCCCAAGGGAATTGCCACACCTGCTGTCCTGGGACCTACGCAACCTGTACGGGATCACTGGAGGAATCGGCTATGCTGACTAGTAAGTGGGCAGCTGGTTATCAAACATGCTGACTTAGGAAATCTGGGCTGGTTTTGCTACAAAGGCATTGCAGATACACGGCTAGCAGAAAGGGAAAGTGAGCGCAGGGGGCCCAGCCACCATGTGCTGGGCCTGGGAGGTGTATCATTGTACAGTCGTTAAGTTGATAGCTTTAAAGCAGATAAATGTGTATAGTGCAGCCTATCAGTAATGATATGTGCTGTGCTTTGTTACCTGTGTTTGAGATTACTTTTAAATTATTGTTGTCTTAAGCAGCATCATGTTAATATAATAGCAGCAATTTATGATAGCAGGGAAATAACTGCGAAAAGGGACTGAGAAACCAGAAAACTGTATTTGTGTGGTGCATTTGGTTTCCTCTGAAGCCCTGATAAAACATAGGTTCCCGTGTTTTATGCCTCTCACAAGTGTTATTCTGAATCACTTAATGATGTGGTTTTGTATCTGTATACTTTCACAAAATAAAATGCAGTCTTTGATGAGTTCTAAGGCCCAGCATCAGCAGCAGTATAGGAGCTTGGATGCCTAAAAATGCAATGTGGCAGGGTTCAGCATGCAGAACCCGAGTCCCCTCTGCCTGGCAGTCACTGCCCCGGCTGCTGCAAGTGTCACTGGAGTAATCCCATAATCTCAGCATCATATCAGGACCCCAGAGATAGTGGGTCAGATCTCCAGAAATTGAGGAAATAGAGAGGTGCAGCTGGGGCATGATCCTGCATTAGGTGGGTGCCTGGTCTGCTCTGGTACAGGCATCTCTGTGTCCCTGAGGTCAGGTTTGTTTGAGGTATCGAGAAGGTGCAGGAGACATCTGCAGACTTTTCCAAAGAGCTGAAGTAGTTTAGTAAGGTGCTGATTTCAGCTGGAGCTGGATATTTAGACTGATTTCTGGCCCCTGAGATCCCTCTTGGGGCTTTCCCCTCCCAGGGATTTTGTCTGGAGACATGGATGCTCTAGCTGAGGAGGAAGGAGCCCAGGCTGTCGTGTTACGTGGCCTGACAGACAGACAGACTATTGGAGATGGAGTACCTACAGACAGGGACATACTTGCACTGACAGATTTTGGCTTAAAAGCCATGTCATTTGAAAACTTCTTTTTATTACTCCCTTCCACAGTCAGCCCAAAAAAAGTCTTACAGAAGAGATGGAGGCTACGCAGACAGCCTTCTCTGCTATCGTGTAGCTGCCAGCATGAAATGGATAGTTAATTTTTCCTCAGAATTAGGTTCTGTGCCGAGATTGCCGGTGCAGTAATTTTACCAAATGGTCATCTTTCCTGCTTCAAAAGTGACCAGGCTCAGTAGGGGCAGGAGGGCGTCGTTACCTGATGGCTCTTTAATGGGCTGTGGGAAGCAAGAGGGTGGTTGCAGTCAGAGGACAAATTTAATCTTGCAACATCTTTTACTATATTTAATAGCCTGTCCTACGTCTTAATCGCTCTGTGTAGAGAAGGTAATCCTAAAACCGCTTTCGTCCTGATAATTTTGAATCTGCACTGTGTTTGCCCACATTAGCCTGTCTTCCTCTGGCAGTTCCCCAGCTTCTGCTCTTGCCTGATGACGGGAATGCTCCTCACGGCTCATCCGTCGAGATGGATAATTGTATAAATCTCGCTTCTCTTTCCTTCTGAGTCCTGCTGTTTTCATAGTTTTCCCTATGGTGTTTCCCAGCAAATATCCATCCTGTAATAACAGACTCAGGATTTTGGGGAGCGCATTCTCCCACTTCTTTTTGGGCGGGCGGAGCGTCCCGGCGGTGCCCTGCTGATGCTCTGCCTCTGGGAGCAGATGCCGCACTGCTGCCAAGTGTTCATTGCTGCAGGGACCGGCCACTCGGACGGATGTCGCGGCCACGCAGGCAGCCTGCCCCGGGCCAGAGGATGCCTGCAGCCATGTGGAAACGCTGGATGTTTTGATGCCTTTGTGGGTGTCCCCCTGCGCCCTCTCTTTCCACTCAGCGACGCGGTCCAGCCCTCCCGGCGGCAGGAGCCGTGTGTTGCCGCAGGCTCCGTGATGCCTTCCCTTCGAGGGCTACCTGGTGTGTCTTGTGCCCGAGGCAGGGGTGTGTACCCGGGGCGAGGCTGATGGACGGCTCTGAACTTCAAAATTAGCTCTCGTGCTCATTAGAAAGTATGACTCATTATTCCAGTATGAAATTGTACGTTGGCAGAGCTTTTAACACAGCTAGTAAGACATTCTTGGAAATGTTTACAGCTCTGGCAATAAACCCAAATAGTTTTTTTCCTTTTCTTTTCCATTCTATGGTTGAGAATTGAAGTAAGGATTTAAAGCATCACAGAGAAACATCTCTGCAGTTCATTGCTATTTATCAAATACATTTATCTTGTATGTGCATTTGAATAATGATGTCCCTTATCGACTCCTCATCATTCATAAAATACTGGGATATGTTTATTTCATAACCACAATATTGTGAAAAGACTCTGAGGTCTTCTATTACAAATAAAGTGAAAACTTACTATAAATACGGTAAATTTCTTCTCTCCTTTATGGCATACAGGCTGTGTACTGACTTGGTTTTCTCAATGAAGGATCATGATGTTTCTCCTGGATATCTGCAAGATGCGTGTGTGAGCGAGATGGCTGGATGTAGGAGAACTTCTGTTCTGTTGCTTGAGCGCTGATTGAGATAAAATGGCAGAACCACTTAAAATTTCTTATATTTTTACTTTCACATTTAGTTGGGAGACGACGTAAGAAGTAAGAACATCTGGGATATTAGTCTCTTAATTTACCTGGTTAATTCATATAGCTCGATGTATTTTGGTGTGTTTGTGCAGAACTGGTTGCCACTGTAGCTTTACCTGGTATTTGGGACGCGTGCTTTAATTCTGAGTTTCAGGTTGCGTGAGCTGCAATGGCGACTCAGCGTGAAGGTTCTTTGTCTGCGGGTACTTGCGGAGCAGGCATAAGAGCTGATCTAAATTTAGCGTCTTGGCATTCGGCTTGCTTTTTCCTTCTCCTTCTTCCTTCTCCTCTCTGACATTGGTTAAGGAATTGATTTCTTCATTTGGTTGAGACAGTTGTTATCCTTCCTGTGTTTGCTAAATGTAAATGCTACTCCTTTTGTCCAGCATGCTGAAAGCCTTTCTGCCATCCGGATTTCTGTATCGTGGGAATGGTTTAGAACACTTAGAAGTAAGGGAAACCACAAAAAGTTTGTAAAAAATGTTTGTATTAAGGCTGTATAATGCAGTTAAGAAGTTTCCCAAACAGCGTTGTAAGTGGTTGGTTGCCTTTTTCCTGATCTTTGACGCGACAGGTGTCTATTTGCACATCTAAGTTTAAGAGTGAACATAAGAGACTCCTGACCCTCTCGGCAGCTTCTCCTGTACCCCCGAGACAGCAGTCTCACAGATGACAGCTGTATTAAATCCTACTATTTTCTTGGGTTATTATTACGTGATACTTTTCCCCTGAAGACCTGGTGTGCCGGTATTGTTCTGCGCATGGGAGATGCTGTCGCTGCGCTGGCTCGCCGGCAGGGCTTACGCAAGGCTTCGTGCCGCTGTCTGCACACTGCAGTTCACTGCGGGATGCTTCTATGGCAGGAAACGGAGCGGCGGCAGGATCGGAAGTGAGCCAAGGAGCTAGAAACAGAGCCTGAGAGAGTGGCCTTACTGCCCCCCTTGCTTTTGTGGCACTGCCTGCTGCCCAAATACCTCTTGAAGCTGCGATCGGACGGTTGTCCAGGTTCTCCCAGGTGAGACTACCTCACTGGAGGCCTCTCTGGGCAGGGAGAGGGGTAAGGGGTCAGGAGAGGACTCCCTGACACAGTGCTGTGTGCCGTGGTCTGCAGCCTATAGACGGTAGGATGCAGTCTGCTGCCGTATACTCGCAGTCCGTGGTGACCAGTTTATTTAATGGTGTACGCAGCTACGGGATCCTTTCCAGCCTTTTCCTCTCCATCCAAACTTGCCCCACATAAACCCAGAATTTGAACTGTTGGTTTCACTCAAACAAGGAGATGCCTTACCAAGGAGGAAGAGTGTGGGTCTGTTGTTCCTCCACATATTTGTGTGGCTATCGATCTTTGTTCTGAGTTTTGGCATCCGCATTGTAATTGTAGCAAGAAAAAGCATGTCTGCTGTTGTTCGGTGGCTTAAGTAATGTGAAAGCTTCTATTGCTGCTCTCTCAGGAGCATCATTTGAATTTGGTTTTGAGTCTCACAAATAGTAACCCATGAAAAGGGAGTTTACAGATTGGATAACTGCCTCTGAACAAGGCAGTAGATGAGCATAAAAATGATTCATGGGTTTGATCTGATTCAGAATTCCCGGAGATGTAGTTGTCAGTTTTGGCCTACATTGCAGACTTCCAAGTGGAAGCCAATATAATTATTAACTAGAGCCTGCTGTACCAATACTAAAATTCTCAACCAAACTAACTTTTCTACATCGTGTTTCTTCAACATCTGATGATTTGAGCCTGAAAAATGTAATTCTACGTGGTAAGAAAGGTGGCCGTGAGTATCTGTGGGGAGTTAGGGGGATGCTAAGGGACTTCTAGTGCATGTATTTGGCACCCCAGTCAGTTTGACCCTCTGGTCCTCTGCTTTTTGCCCTAATACTGCTGTTGCTGGGAAGCATTACATTTTCATTTATTGTTTTTTCATTTCATTGTACGGCAAATGGCCATTTAACATGGGCGCACAGCAGAACCGGGAGGAGCCGGAGGTGGCTATGTGGATGCATGGGCCCATGAAGGTGTGCGTGATTTCACACTGGCCATGTGTTTGCAGGGGACCACTTAACAGATGCAAACCAATGTCATCAGGAGGCACTGGTGTGAGGTCAAAACGTCTTTTTGTAGATTTCCTTCCATGTACCAGTAGTGAAACCCTCCCTTATTTATTGCTCCAAGCCAGTGCCCTCATCTACCTTCCGTCCCTAGGCAAAGCTGTTGTCAGACTTGTCTCTTCCAGTCTTTCATTTGATTTTGCACAGGAGCCTGCTGACCACCCCTCCTCTCCTGCTGCTGCGCTTCAGTCTGGGGGGACGTGCCTGCAGCTGGGGGACGCTCCTAATGAGCAAATGAGAGCGCGGTGGCACAGGGACAAACCCAAGCAGTTAAGTAAGTGGAGCCAGTAAGGATTTTACCAGTCATGAAACACACAAAATCAATACCAGAACAAGCTAACAGCCAGTGGGAAAGGTTTTAGCAATAGCATAATGGATTTGATTTTCTCAGTTTGCATCAATAACGTGGCAAATGCATTTAGCACAGGCTGAAAAGAGCTAACAGGATATCAAGCAGGCCAGCAAGAAAAGCTTTGCTGTTGTCACCTCTAGCACCAAAAAACCCCAAACA
This sequence comes from Theristicus caerulescens, assembly GCA_020745775.1. Classification (NCBI taxonomy): domain Eukaryota; kingdom Metazoa; phylum Chordata; class Aves; order Pelecaniformes; family Threskiornithidae; genus Theristicus; species Theristicus caerulescens. Next base: position 125,519,019 of record CM036561.1, on the reverse strand, counting down.
AACCAAGTTTGGCGTTACAGCAGAGCATTAGCATGGCGGTGTTACCCTGCTGTTAGCAAGAGTGCTATGGATAGCTTCAGAGAAGTAGGAGACAAAAGCTTACCTCATCTGACATTTGATATCATTTTTAGGTACTCCTGTAGTCGAATCCTCTTTCTCTATGAGAGTTTTTTAAACTTTTTTTAAGCTTTTTTGTAGATTAATTCAACGGGAAATTTTATTGCACCCTAAAGCTAAACATGCGACAAAACCTCCAACAAATGCCAACCTAAATCAATAAAGTTCTTAAGTGGAAGCCAACCCTATATTTTTAGTAGGTTGTGTCACAGGCAGCGTTTGGGTGACCTCGGGCGTTCCTTGGGTGGCCTCAGCAGGAGTGAAAGCCCCGGGTGCTGCCGCAGCAGAGCGATGCCTGCGCCTCACCGCGGGGAAGCCTGTGCACGGCAGCCTGGGCAGCCCGGACCTGCTTGCTACAGCTGCAAAATCCACAGCGTCAAAGTGGCACTTAAATCCAGACAAATGCAAACACATTGGCAATCCGAGTCAGACAGCATCGATGAATCGTGAAAGGCATGGCTAGGGCTGCCTCAAGACAATGAGAAGTATTTTTTCTTGTAATAAAGAGATAATTTGTGATTAAAAGCTGCTGCACCTGAGAAAACACTATTTTTGTATGAAATCTGTGTAAAAATGTCTGATTACAGAGATAATGTAATTAGCACGTCTGTGTGGAACGCGTGCTGAAAAGGGGAAACGTGGCACATATTGCCTGAGAAATAAAACTAAGTGGCAGGGGTAACGTTGCATTCTGGATGTTTGAATTAGCATATGTAAGTTTTTCCCTTTGCTAGGATTCAGTTTTGAGATACTCAGTGAACTAGCTAAGCTTAGTTAATTATATTTTTAATTACAGGGAGAAGTCAAGAAGTGCTGAATCCATAATCACAAGAAATCTCAGCTTGGGGTGGGAGAATTTCAGACAACAGCAATATTGAGAACTGCAAACCCTGTCTTAATGCTAATGCTACCATGTTCGCTGTCCCAAAACTTTCTGAGAGTATGTGACTTAGTGGTAAGCAGCTCCTAAACATTCTGGTGAGCTTAATATGATTTTGCCTTAGGCAAACGTCTTTCTGTCTGCATGATAGCACTAATCCTAGTGTCGCCGTGTTACCGGGGAATTCGGCTGCACTTTAATAAGAAGTTCTCCAGCACTTATTCAATAGGAGCGTTATGTAAGATGTGCAACCATAATAGAAAATCATAGAAGACAGGGCTAAAAATGACCTTCGGAGGTCGTCTAATCCTGCTGCGGGGAGGCTGGACGCTGCCAGGGTAAACACTGAGCGGCTTTGCCAATTTAGAGATGCAGGTGGTGTAAATTTGTGTTAGCGTAAATCCAACAGTGTGATTCCCCCCCCCTTATATTCAAACAAGGTAGCTGAAAGGGGATGGTAATAACATGTTTTAGCCATGAATATTAGTATTGAAGTAATTAAATCAGATGACTGGGAATTATAGGACAGGGAGATACTTTGCGTGTCATTGAATCTGCTCCCCAGTTAGCACAGAAACCCTTTCATAAACGTATGGAGCTGTCAGTTAATTACAGGAGGCTTTAAAGTAGCCCTTGCACAGCCTTGTTTTTCATCTTCCATTTATTGAAAGATTATTTAGTTTTCATCGCGGGATGCTGGGTGCGGATTTGAATGACCAAAATCCCATTTGATACGCGATTATTATATACCTGCCAAGACAGCGCAGGAGGAGCAGCATAACAAATGACTTTCCCCATTGAAGTTGAATATACCTTAACCAAACCTTCAGTGCCATACATCAAAGTATCACTACACATAACGTGCTAAATTCTTTGCTGAGGTAAATTGTTGGTGCTTTCTCTCATTTATACCGTAAGTGTTTAAAATATGCATATTGGGATGTGACAGCTCTCCAGATTCTGGTGACCTCCTTTAGGAACATGAATACCAAACAGAGCTGAGCCAGTGGAAGCAAAAAATGTTGATGCTAACAGAACCGAGGTGATGTTTGCATTATGATGAAATTGTGTTTTTCCGTTTTCTGGCCATGAGGATGTAAGGACTGGCTGCTGCTGCTTCCGAGCAGCCTTCTGTCCAGTGTAGCGTCTCCTCTTCGTGCTGGCCATAAGTTAATGGCTAGGGATCACGGCAAACAGCGTTACTCTTTTCTCCTAATGCCTCCAGCCTTCTGAGTATTTTCAGCTTGGAGGATTTTGCTCTGCTTCCTCCGAGATGTCTGCTTTGCTCATCCACTGTATTACCAGTTTTCTCCAAAGTTAAAAGATTCTATAAGTTTTTTTTAACTTTGATGAAGCAGGTAGCATCTTTTGCATTGATGGGTTCATCCTTTAAAGTTAGTCAAAAGGAGGTCTGTGGAATCCCTGTGCTCAGTTTTTGCAGACAACTATTTTAATTTGGAAGCAGTGTTTTTTTAAAAAAAATGCAGATAGATGGAATTTTAGTCATTGAGTTAAAGCACTTCTTGTGCATTACTTTCTGAGCTTATATCCATACTCGATGTGTTGCATCTCCTACTCTTTCTTTACCTGAAATACTCCTCTGGTCATTAGATAAAATCCCTTCCACCTGCCATATTGTGCTTGTTACTCAAGCTCATTTGAGCAAGCAGAAGCATAGGTTGAACCCTTGAGTTTTTGCTTTCTGTGGGGTTCTGATGTATTTGCTTTGCCGGGAGCTAATAGGTGGGTAGAGGACCTCAGTCTTTAAGAAGTTCTCCGGTTGCCTGTGAGTTGTAACCCTCCAGTCTCTGCAAAAAAACAAACCCAGAAAAAAAAGGAAAGTATCAGAATTTAACGTGACATCCTCAACCATTCTAAAATAGCAGAGGATAATCTAGCTTAAAGAACATTATGAATTACTTGATAGACTGAGATCAGGCGCAGTGACACAAAAATGGATAAAGCCAAGGCACAAAGATGCCTTCGGCAGCAACGTAAGCATCTGATAGAGTTTGACATAACCCCAAAATATCTACTAGCTTCAAGAGTGTGGATGTCAAAATAAAAAGAGATCAGCTACGTAAATATTGATGTTCTCTAATAACATGTTGGAGTGACGGATGTGGAGAAAGGGTGGATTGTCACTGAATTTCCCTAAAAGCAAGACATTAATGTGTCTCTAATAATTTGGAAAAGAATTTTAGTTTCAGCCCTGGAATGAAGCACCACAGGATGATCATATTTTCAATGGTGCTAAGAGCATGGGAAGCTCAAGCAGGGAAGCCCATTTGGTAGGAATCCATTCCTGAAAATGGGAATTGTTCAAAATTGTTGCTCCCGTAGAAGTGCCTAGTGAAGGAGGATGGGAAGGAGCAGAAATAATGTAACCAAGAAGCCCCCAGGTGATGAAGCTGGTAGTTTGGCTACTGCAGTGTCATGTCTCTGTGGTCAGATCTTGTTTAGATGTGGGCCCAAATTAATTTATTGGTTTTATTTGTGCATGTGTTTGATCTCAACATAGTTGACAGTCTCCGAGCTATTACCCAGAACATAGTAATTGAGCTTTTATAGTGTTAACACAGAGGCTGTTTTTCCCTGGTTGTGTTCTGAGCAGAGGAAGCTCAGCAGATTTGTGTTTGGAAGTTTATCTGTAAGCAGTCTACAACTCAAGTTTAAGATTCTGCAAATAAGGGAGGGCTTTTCTGTGTACTTGCAGCTCTGTGAAAACGAGCAATGTTAGATAAGTCTGTTTGGGGAAGGATAAATCACAAAAGCGTTTTATGACTAATGACATCAGCTGAGGATCGTCTTGTTTGCGCAGGTTATGTTTCAGAGCAGCGGTTGCCTGACATGCTGTAGCACCTTATTAAATGCCTTATTATAAGACAACAGTAACGTTATGGAAATGATGCGAAGTTTCTGTATTCCTTTCCTTTTGGGGGACACTTATTTTCAGCTCGGATACTGAAGCTGAAGCAGTACTATCATAAGTTCATTCTGCTTCAGTTTTAAATTGCTTAATTGTCTTGTGAAAATTTGCTTGGAATGGCAATGGGGTGGTAGCAGGTACCCATTTTGGGGTGGCGATTGTAAGATTTGCTCTTTATTTGCAACTCTTTACTGGTCTCCAGGCTGATTAAGACTAGATGGCTCATATAGTCCTTCTCATAAATACTTTTAAGATGCAACTCTTTATTTTAAAGTTTGCTATTGGTGTCACTGGTGACAGTGTTTCACTTTGTGTATTTTCAATTCCTCCATCTCTTATGTCCTTGACTGGCTTTTCTGCTCATTTTTTTTCCTCTTAAGCTCATAGCGTCACAGCATAAATATATTAACAGATACTGAAATATATATGCATTTAGTCTATGTGTCAAAAAGACTCACATAAATAAGGATTTGCTAGATCAAGCCTTTGGTAGATGACCTAATTTTCCATTTTAATCAGATTACAAAAGGAGATTTAAATAAATGTTTCACGCTTTAGAAGGGTTAACAGGCGCGGAGATTTCAGACCAAATCCTCAGCTGGTATGAACTGGCATTGGGAAGCTGTGAACTGACAGCAGAGTTGTGTGATTTGAAGCAGCAGAGATCTCAGCTCTGGACTCCCAACATGCAAGAGAAGAAATAGAACTGAGAGGCAAACTTTGCCTGAGGAGCTAGTGCATGAGGAGCCAAGAAACGGTAAACCAGAAAATTACAAGAGACCCAGAGTTGAAGAGAAGCCAGAAGGGAGCTTGTGTGAAGCAGGCTGGTGGGCACAGCTGGGAAGTCAGACTTGAGCATGAAGTCCAAGCCCAAGCTAACATAGCAGTGGACTTGTAACTGGTGAATTTAGAGGTGACTGGTGCCAAAGAAAGTGCCTGCTTCAGTCCCTCCAAAAAGGTGGCTGCACAGAAACCGTCTTATGTAGAAAACAACAAAGAGAAGAGATGAGATGTGCTGGGAGCTATTGCCTATGGTAATGGCCATGGCGGTGAGGGAGCTTCTGCGGCTCTTCCCAGAAGTGCTGCTGCTGGGAAGGAAGCTGATTTGAGGGGAGGGACCCTGTCGTATGTAGTTAATTGAATAAGCTGTTCATCTTCTAAGTGCTCATTTGAGCTGGGCTTAGCAGCTCTCCGGAGATGCGCCCATCACTAGCTATGAAAATCCTTATGCAGCAGAGCATGCAGAACCTCAGATTACCTCTTTCCCTTTTATTGTACAATGCTATTTTTAATCCGGTGCCTTGCTGTGTATTAATCATTTTTGACAAATTACTTCATGTTGTGTAAATTCCCATGCACTATCTGTGCGTGCATATTTTAGCCTATTGCAGTCTCATAAGAGCAGTAAGTGACACCTCATTTTCCATCACCTTTATTTTATGGGCAGGCTGGCGTGGTGATTAGGTATCAGAGGAAACTGGTGCACAAATTCGTCTGTCAATTTAAACCAGTGAGCAGCTCTGTTGTCAATGCAGCTTTGCAGGGTTGTATCAACTGACAGTACTGCCCCGATACCCGTGGATTCCGTACCATTAATCATCAGAGGGATAATTGTACTATTACATGGTAGTACGAGTACAAAAATGTTACTGGAATTGACATTTCGGAGAAAGCTGAGTGGATCGTTGAGTCAGGAGTGAGGACCTCCATCTACATACAAGGAGGTACAAGAGTCACAGCAGCGTTTCTGGACTGAGAAGATATCTTTTCTCTTACAGTCAAGTGCTGCTTTCCCAGGCATGTATTTCTCTTAGACGCAGGACTTTAATAGCAGAAATTCTGTGCGACCCAAGAAATGTGTGACAAGAAAGCTCTTGGATGCTTTTGGGGGCGGCTCATGGACCTACTCTTCTTACCTAAAGTTCTGGGGAACAGAGCAGGCTAGGAATGACTCATAGTCTCCATAATCAACGAAATTATCTTATGAAGGTCAGTGAGGTTACTTGTGAATAGAGTGGGCAGGATTTTGCTCTTCAACCAAGCCCACAGAGCAAGGCAGCGCCGTGAGAGCGTGTCCTAGCATGGTGCTGCCCTGGCGTGTGCGGGGCGAGGAGCGCTCGCTGCCAGCAGCGCTGTGCCCCGGGCTGTCGTGCTATCAGCCGGGCTCCAAACCCTCTCAGGGCCCTGGGGGCACGCATCTGGTTTCTAGCACAGGCTCAAGCCGTGACAACACGCCTGATCCCTAGCAGAGGCTGAGGCTTGAGCCTCCACGCCGGCAAGCTGCTGTGTTCCCTGTAGGCGAGGTCACGGCTTGCGGGGGGAGGCTGCGTGCGCAACACCAGACCTCCACGGTGGAGGGGCCTCTCCTGTGTCTTCCTGCAGAAGAGTATCTTCTCTTTCTGGGCTCTTCAGTGGTGACTTGGTGGGATAATGCATTACTCTCGTGGAATATTGCCAAAATACAGTACAAGCTCACAGAACTTGGGGGATGGGTTGGAGGAACTCAAGCCTGTGTTGCCTTTCTCTAAGATACCTTGCGTCTGAGAAGGGACCACCTTAAAGCGCAGCAGTTTAGAATGAAGCAACAAGGAATTGGATTAATTCTAGTATCAGCATTATTTGCACTGCCCTTGAGAGTAGCAGAGCTGAATGTTTAATGGACATTTGAGAGAGGCAATCTGCTGTGAGTACAAGTCAGGATGTGGCACAGGCTCTGACACTAGTATACACAAGCAGATCTCTGTGGATAATACGAGTTTTTTTCTTTTTGATTTTTAGAATCAACCTTGTCCTATGTTAGGCAGCTGGAGGCAAGAGTAAGACAGCTGGAGGAGGAAAATCGCATGCTGCCCCAGGTGGGTGACTTCTGTTGGTGGGAACAGTAGCCAGCAGCTAGACAGCACCGCTCGCGTCTTCGTGCTTGAGATAAAACCAGGATTACTTGACATTTGACGTTACTGCATTTGAACACTCAGGCTGATCATTCGGATAATCAAAGGCACTCTCATCTGTTTGTTCATCTTGCTCGTGATTGAGTGGGGTATTTATTTAAGATGATGACAATGCTTTCATTAATTTTTCTCCTTTGCAGGTGTTGATACCTTGCTAAGAAAAATTCACTGGAAGCTGCTACTTATAGTTAATTAATTTAAGGGGTTGAAAATCACAGTGAACTGACCCTTTACATTCTGGTTTTATTCCAAGGGCTTCTTGTTATTCAAATATCAAGTACTTTTTATAGTCAACCAAAATATTTTGCTTTAAAAATGCAAACGTTTTAAGCAATAATGGGTTATACTATTTTTAATATTTTGAGGAATATATTAGATATGTAAATGCAAGACTGAAATTAAATTGCATAAATAAGTAAATATAAAGTTGAAGGTTTTCCCTATATGTTTTTAAGAATGAAAAAATCTGAAGTTCATTAAGAATGAGTCAAAGACACTTGTATTTTTTTATCTATACACATACAAGCCGACACATATTTCTATTATATTTTGTTAAGTAATCCTTAGGAAAATCCATAGGCTGCAAATGAAGTTGCCCACTGGAAGAAAAAAAGAAGTTGCATATTGTTTAAATCAAATACTAGTTTAAAGGAAGACATTGGTCTGAAGAAGAAGAGTGCTTTTTATTGAACATAGTACTGTTATTTGAATGTAAAATCCAAGATAGCGGTGAAATGTAATAAGAAGTAAAATCCACTGGCTCTGATTTATTCGTTTCCATAAGCCAAGATTAGCTAGAAGATCTCAGCCCCAGGTTAACAATTTCCTTTCTTAAGGCAGATGTTAAGTAGTGTGGTGTTTTATTTCCTCCTTTATAATACGACAGTTGGAAGGGCCTCTGTAGCTCTTGTTTAGCTCTTGACTTGCTAGGTGACCTTGAGCAATTCATGTAACTTCTCTGTACCCTAATTTGGTGATCTGGAAAAGAAGGACAGCAAGAATGGTTAAATGTCTGTCCATTCACGTGTATACAGCCTTCAATAGGAAAGACAAAGGTTGATCTTCAGTGATAAAGAATATTATTTTCTTGTCAAGAACAGTATTCAGAGCAAATGTTAACAAACCTGCCTGAAAAATACCGTTGTGGTTTCTCTTGGGTCTGGAACAACACTGGGGGATAAATTGTGCAGAACATTCTTTGTGGGCAAAATCTTTAGAAATGGCCATGTGTTTTATTTATCTCAGGTTTGAGGCGCTCAGGTGGAGACCCATGAAACGCATTACCAGATCTTGCCAAAGACTGGAACACCCACATTGTGGGCATTGAGTTCATTAAAAATATCTTGGATGGGGTGCCAAAACCAGAAAATAGTGCTTGTGAAAATAGCACCTAAGCCTGTAGCTGTTGCAAAAGTAATTGCAACAGAATATGCTGATTGTGGGGTTTTGAAGGGGAAGAACTAGGTGAGCAAGCCTGCAAACTGCTTTTTGTTTTTAAATACGCAGGTCAGAGTTTGCCTTATGTTTGATTTTGTTGGCACAAGGATCTGTAGTAGAGTTCTGAAAAATCTCCCAATATCTCTGGATACTTTATTATAAGAAATAAGGACGGACAAGGGTTCACGTTTCCTGGCATGTCTTACTCACCTTCCCTCCTGAAGAAAGTCATTGCTTTGGGGGGAGGAAGGAAATGCAGACACCGAGCTTCTTCCGACTTTGCATTCAGTTACCTCGACATTACCTTTGTGTGAGTTTGTTTTGGGGGTTTGTTGTTCCTATGATTAACACTCTGAACGTGCTATCAGCGGTGATCAGGCCCCGTCACAAAGACAAGGACATGGGATGGAAATGCATAAGCTCCTCGCGCTGCTTCGATTCCATTTAATGGGAGGAATGGGAGTTTGTTGGGCGTTAAGCCAAGCCGAGTGCTTTTGACAAATTGGCTGAAAATATATGATGAGCTCCACAACTGATGAAGGTTTTTGGAACAGCTCTTACTCAGTTACAGTGGTGTGCCTTGAAATTTCAGCGGTGCTTCAGTAAGAGAGTGCCTTTTGCTTTTTGCATAGCACCTCGCTGATGGCGTGCCGGAGCACCGGGAGGGTGTGGAAGTTGCAGGACTGCACTTAGCACGAGAGGTGACGACTCGCACTCGTGAGCGCGACGCCTCTGCTAGGTCTTTACTGAAGAGTCCCTGCCTTGCTTTCTGAGGCTTCTTTCTCTCCTCCTGCCATGCTTTTCTGCTTTTTCCTCTCTGCTTTCAATATCCTTTCTTCTCCCCCTTTTCTGCTTATGTGTCACTCACGAAAATGCACCGGCACATTTGTTGACATCCTCTTCAGATAAATCACTCCTTTCATCTACCACTTAGGTGTGGTTCTTTTCCAATTTCTTTTACTTTGCTTGTCTCCCTCCATACATACTAGTTTTCTTTTCAAAACCCCACAGATCTCTAATGTAAAGGTTTTATTAATATTTAGTGGCAAGAGCATTTCCAGAGAAAATGGTTTTAAGTGCTGCCATCACTGTTCAAATGGAATCTGAGTTTTAGTTCACTCTGCTGTACTGAAGGGCTTCTTTGTCAGGGGAAATGCAGTACCACCGAGTCAATATTTTAGTTTGATCAGGTAATAGAAAAGGTATAAAAATGTGTATATTCACTTAAGCCTGTTAATGTCGCTTCCTGTGCTGCACAGTTGTTCTGGTGGCGGTTTATAGCATAGTGGTGGGTTTGAGAGTTATGAGAAGCCATAGATGGGTTGTAGGTTTGCTGTGTTGGTTGAGAGCTGTAATTAGCTGTTCTTTTGTTGTTGTTGTTGTTGTTCTATTTTCCTTCTTGCAGATAGCATGCAACAAGATATGATCCAGACCCTTTCAGTTTCTGGCCACAAATAGGGTTTTTGAGCAAGAAAGCAGATACTTTCCAAGATTTATGGTGCGCAGCTGGGTCTTCTGTTGAGAATGCCAAACTGTGCCGGCTGCGCCCGAGACGAGGGGCGTGCAGCTTGCGCTGGTGCTTCTCAAGTGCTCGTGTAGGTAAGGGTGCGTGACAGCAGTGCGCAGAGGCAGAAGGATTTGAGCGAGAACATTTCTGTTTTGCTTGATGGATTTCAGGCCAGAGTAGTTCCCCAGTGGGGCTGGGGCAGGAAAGCTCTCTGCAGCATGCGGGTTCTGGCAGTGCCGCTGCCTTCTGCTGCCTCAAAATGCACATGAAACTACAGCATCACTGTAGATTGAGTTTTGCTGCTACCGTAAAAAAAAATACATGATAGTATGGCCAGTGCTCTAGCCAGAACATAGTGTCTGTGCATATTGTAATGATGATACTCAGCGATAATTAAGAAAATGTGTAGAGACTAAACAACGGATTCAGATCCCAGTTAGAGCTTCCTGGGCTGTGACAGATCTGTTGTGTCAGTGAGTAACTTCAGCTAACTGAAAACAGGAGTGTCCTCCCAGGCTTGATGTGGTGCGGAACTGCTGTCCCTGCCTTATGCTGGGGGAAGCAGGCTCAGAATCTGGCATCCATATGTCAATTAACTGAAGATATCCCTGAATTTTCGTAGGGGTAGTATTTTAGGGCTGATAAACTCAGCTGAAACGCTATGGAAATGTGGGCATCTGTCATATAGCGACAGTGAATGCATTTGCAAAAGAAATACTTGGCAAGCCACCCAATTTAAATTGCTTCAGTTTTTATTTGTTTCACGGGAGGAGGGAGCAAGAGGCAGAGATGGAGAATTGTCAGACGTTTCCCCCTTCTAACTCTTTGTCCTTGTAATTTAGCTTTACCTTTTAATGAAGTGGAAAGGAAATATTGCCAGGGTGCTGCTTTCTGAGCGAACAAACTGCATGGGTCAGCGGGGCCGGAGGCTGGATGCAGGGAGCTTTTGGTCCTTTTCCATCTCTTCTTGTTGTTTCTTTTTCAGTTCCACTGTTGCTTCAGGCACGTTTTGGGGGGTTTTGCATCCTTGCTAGCCTTTTCCAGTCCTGGTATGTTTAAGTGCAAAATGGCAGGTGTGACCCTTAGGCACACACTAGTTTATTTTTAAGCTCTTCCAACACTTTCCATTTCCCTCTTTCTTCCCCCTTCCGTTAGATAATCACATTTTATTTCAACCCATTTCCAAATCTTTCAAAAACCTTTTTGCTGAGATCTGTGTTTTTTATTTTCCCTGTGCATGGCATGGTTTTAGTTATAAATCTAATTAGAAGATCGGAAGTGTTTGGTTAGTTGGTTTTTTTTTTTTTTTTGGTAAAATCTGTGTCACTCACAGTCCAATAATGTTTGTCTCCTCCCTTCCATAGCATGTAGAAGAATAGGGAATCCTTCAACTGAAATGTAGTTAAAACAGACTGAACAAACCCATGTTACCTAATCATGCCATCAAATATTTAATGAAAGTAAATCAACAGCATCCACCCACCCTGTTCTTTCATGTGCTCTCATCCTCAGTTTAAATTAATAGATCATTAGTGGAGCGTCTTTAGTTTACAGCAGCTGAGGTTCTGACCAGAGTCTTTGTCTCAGGGTGTCCTCAGCATAGCGCTTCCACCTTGGTTGGCGTGGGCAGGCTGAATGGCAAGAGCTTCTGGGCTTGATGTTACAAAGATACAAATTCAAGAAAAAACTAGTGTACAAAAAGAGTTGCAGTTCAGAGAGAAGGACAGATTATTATTATTTTTCCAGAGTAATTTCCGAAAGTTTGGAGCTACTTTGTACTCGGGATTTTCTAGTAGAGGCCACTGAATCTTCCAGATTTTAAATAGTAGTGGTCTTTATATGTGTGGCCTCCAAGATTTGAAGGTGCTACAGCCCAGAGCCTTTTTCTTTTACAGGTTCGTTAGCAAAAGAGGTTTATGAAGGGCCTGCTGAAAATGGTTGTTTCTGAAGGTGTGTGTAGCCAGCCATAGTTTTGGCCACTCAGAAATCTGAGTATGCTTCAAATATGCTATGAGGATATGTGGATTTCAGCAGCAATATGCAGAAGTAGACGATTGTACTGAGGTCTTTGAGAACAGGAATTATGGTGAATAACTGCAGCATTTTAAAATTGGGTGTTTTAATTGACAGGAATGTTCCCTAAAAAAATGGTTGCCGTTTTATTTAGTGCATTATTAATCCAGCAAAGCAACATACTGCAGCTTATTGCTTTCTGTTTTTCCTTTCTCCTGCCTGTTTGAAACAAGCTGACAAACACAGCCTGTGTTTTCTTTGAGCTAACGGGGAAATTGAGGGCTGGGGAAATCAGAAAAAAGCTTTGAAAATCAGGTAGTGATTGAACTGGCGTGGCAGTTACCTAGCAGGAAGGATATACTTCCCAGTAAACCACTTGCCTCTGGGATAAAAGGCAGCTGGAGAACAAGGTCTTGAGCATTTGGTGAGGTAGGTCTCCAATGGTAAGTGAACAGAGCAGTGCCCAGCGGACAGGAAAATCATGTTCTCTCAGATGAGAACGCCTGCAGGTGTCCTTGGGGCAGAGACGGACTGTGTTTTTCCCTCCTCGGCTATCCCTGCGTGCCGTGGGGAGGTTGCGAGTCAGGCAGCAAGCGGCATGCTTCCTCCGGAGGGGCTGGCAGATAACCCGCCGCTGACTTGAGCTATGTAGCGTGCTTTGCACTACAGTGGTTTTCATTCATGACTGTCCTTGTCAACAGTATGGATTCAAAAAATGATGTTTTCTACTGGCTCAAGCAGAAAGGCTCACGATTAGTTCTCTCCATCAAAGAATATCCTGTTCTACACAGGGGTCTTTATCCTGACCGTGACCAGGGTACAGTGCAGGGGTTGCCTCTGGCGCTATGGGAGAATGGCCTGAGTATCCGTAACATCTTGCAGTCAGTATGAGGGAGATGCTAAGTTTCCATTCATCTGATTTTTTCGTTATGTGATATTATGGGGTTGAGTCAGATTTTCTGTGCTTTCTATTCACTAGAGTCGCGTGTTGGCATTAGATATTTTGTAGATTTACTTGCAACAGAAAATGGATCTGCATGTTTAATGATTGCAGTTCCCTTTATTATCTCTGTGGCAAAGTGTACAAGAGGTATTATGTGGTTTTTACCTGCTTCAGATAATGTGCTTTCTGTAGCAGTATAATCTGCACACAGTACACATCAGACTCGGAGGAGGCAACATGCAAACCATGCTTTAGCTTGGGCACAAGGGCTGGATGGGGGAGTAGGGAAGGTTAGCAGTGGAGGAGGAGCAAAAAACCCAATTCTTTCTCAGGCAGTGACATTGTGCAGCACTGTTTATTCAAAATGACTCAAGATCATAGAATCATAGAATGGTTTGGGTTGGAAGGGACCTTAAAGATGATCTAGTTCCAACCCCCCGCCATGGGTAGGGACACCATCTGTTAGACCAGGTTGCTCAAAGCCCCATCCAGTCTGACCTTGAACACTTCCAGCAATGGGGCATCCACTCTGGTTGCTTCTGGGCAACCTGTTCCAGTGCTTCACCACCCTCTTTCAGTTTAAAGCCATTACCCCTTGTCCTATCACTACATGCCCTTGTAAAAAGTCCCTCTCCAGCTTGCTTGTAGGCCCTCTTCACGTACTGGAAGGCTGCAATAAGGTCTTCCCGAAGCCCTCTTCTTCGCCAGGCTGAACAACCCCAACTCTCTCAACCTGTCTTCATAGGAGAGGTGCTCCAGCCCTCTGGTCATCTTCAGGGCCCTCCTCTGGACTTGCTCCAACAGGTCTGTGTCCTTCTATGTAGTGGGCCCCAGAGCTGGACGCAGTGCTCCAGATGGGGTCTCACAAGAGCGGAGTAGAGGGGGAGAACCACCTCCCTCGACCTGCTGGTCACACTTCTTTTGATGCAGCCCAGGATATGGCTGGCTTTCTGGGCTGCAAGCTCACATTGCCAGCTCATGTTGAGCTTCTCATCAACCAACACCCTCAAGTCCTTCTCCGCAGGGCTGCTCTCAATCCATTCTCTGCCCAGCCTGTATTTGTGCTTGGGATTGCCCTGACCCATGTGCAGGACCTTGCACTTGGCTTTGTTGAACTTCATGAGGTTCGCACGGGCCCACCTCTCAAACCTGAAGATGTTTAAAGTCAATACAGATTTCAGCACTATGGAGCCACAACTTCATCCCTTCTGTCCGATATGGTTCCACTTCCACAACTTTGTTACTGGATAATAAAGGAAAAGATCTGTCTGAAACGCATGGACACATGGGAAGCCTACTTTGAGTGGCTGAATGCAAGTGCTGTGTGTGGAGCGAGGGAAGAGGAGGAAGGGAATGGGATTTTTCCTCCCGTCCTCAAGGTCCTGCTCAGGATCCAGTTGTAATCTGAGTTGGGCAGTGGCAGGGAAGGGACTCGGTGCAAGGAAACTCAGGTCAAGTTTTGGTGGAAGGTTAAACATTGCCATGCTCCAAACTGGCAAGCAGCAGCTGTGATGATAGGCCTGAAAAGCACACTTTTCTAGTCTCCTAAGGCAGCTTGTTTTCAGACACTGCCACTTTGGCAAAGTGCCTTTTCCTCTTGTTTTGCTTGACTGCCTCAGAAATTCGTAATGCAGTCAGTAGTGCTGAAGTGTCTTCAGGCTCACAGGACTTGCCAAGCAACAGGAGACCCACGTTCAGGCTGGTCCCATCCCCATCATCTGCTGGAATAAGCTTCCTCCAAAGAAGGGAAAAGCTGTACAGCCTCTGTGGAGCGGCCTCACCTGAGATGAGAAGTCCCTGAGCTGGAGGATGGGGCTTCAGGGCTGCAAAACCTGTCTTATTTTCTAAGAAAAGTGTATGTCTCTTATCCAGGACAGAGGGAGGAGGGAGAAGGATGCCCACTGGGGAAATACTAATTTTCAGTCTCCTACCAACACGTGTTGAGGCCGCTGTCTGCTTAAAGCAGTGTGTTCACAACAAGATTCTCATTCTCCTGAAGGGAGACAGAACCGTGCTGCCTATGGCACGGAAGAGGCTGTGGAGGACAGGTGGCTGGAGGAAGGCCTGAACTCTGACAGCATCACAATTCCCAGAACTTTTGGATTTTCTCATATTCAGGAGGCTTTAGATGTACAATCTGTACTAATTTTCCCAGCCTTTTAATAGCAATATTTGTATTTTACCATTCAGAACTGACAAAAATCTTTGCTGGCCCTGGAGTCAGTAGAGAAACAGAATGCTCACAAAAAAACCAAAGCTGACTGAGGGAATTTATCCTAAACCAGAATTGCTCCGATCTGCTTTATTACCCCTTTTCCTTCCTCTTTCATTTCCTTTCCCAAAGCATAGCATTAAGTCTGCCCAGTCACTAAGAGATCTATAAATCCTTCCCAAAGAAAAATAAGTCCTAAACCTCCCTCCATACATGGCAGCAAATGGATAATAGTCATTACTGTGGAGAATTGCAGGCTGATACCCTGCGCGCTGCCCTGAGTGCGTGCCGGCGTTGTCAGCCTAGTTATGAGGCCCATTAGTGCCCACGATTGCGGTTTACGCTGCATCCCTTGCTTGGCAGGAGGGCGGCACTGGAAGACGAGTTCGTGTACCAAATGGGGTTTCATCTTCGGGCTCAAGGTTCCTTTTCCTTGGGCTTAGCATATGCAGCATTCTCATTTTTTTTAAATTGTTTTTAGGGGGTTTTTTTGAATACGTGAGGTTCAGTCCTGCAGACGATTGCTGGGATGGAGTGTAACGTGTTCGGTAGCTGGAAGGGTTCTCTCTGCGATGTGCGCCTTTGGCACAGCGCTGGTCACAAAGGCCTGGGCATACCCTGACAAAGTCACGCACAGCACAGAAACTCGCTTTGGGCTGGGGTACTTTTCAATTAAACTTTTTCAGGCAGACTGGCTCTGTGAAGTTCAGCCTCATGTCATCCGCGCCCTTTTTCTCCCACACCCACCTTCATCTTTCCTATTGTTTAGATTATAGACACCCCCAAAAAGACTGCAATGTGCTATGTGCTTGCTCAGCGGGGCAAATTACTGCACATGGGGGCACTGATTCTGATCAGAGGCTCTTTCCACTGTCATTATTTTTCCTTCAGAAACGCATTTCCCACACAATCTAGCAGGAATTACTGCTACATTATTTCTTAATGTTTCCTGCAGTGTTTCTTACTCTGTAAGAAAGGAAGTTTTAATCTCTCAATCTTTGAAATGTTTTTCTTCTTTATATTTATCTTTTTTTTTTTTTTCTTAAACAAAATTCTGCATGAAGAATGACAGTGAAGAGCAGGTCAGGTTGAAGGCACCTCGGAAGCATCTACTCGGGCCGTCTCTGTCGCTGCAGCTATCACATTGCTGTCCATGAATGCAGCAGGGGTATTTTTAGCACTCCTCCGAAGCAGGCTGCTTGCTCAGGTTACCTCGGCACTGCAGTCGCTCCAGGAGATGCTTTACATCCTGCAAAGTTTGAGGTGACTGAGCTGTAAGAGTTTAGGTAGCTTGCATTTGTTTGGCAGTGCCCTGAAGGACCCTTCCAGGTGTTCACTGGGAGGAAAAAGCCCCCGAGGTTGTCACTGTTGGGCATAAATTGGCACCTTGCAGGCAAGCAGGGGGATGTGCCCTTGCGCTGGAGCAGCCAGAGGCAGGGAAGGAGTGAGCTGGCAGCCCGGAGCTCCCGGCTCCTTCCCTGGTCAGCTGCAGCTGAGCTTCTGTTGCAAACCTTTTAAAAATGTGAGTTTTGCTGAAGGAACAACCTCCAGAACTATTGGGATAACATTCGCCATTCTCAAAACCTTCCTCTGGAGTTGAAATCATCTCTCTGGACCTTGCAGCACTTTTGTGAGGCAACGTATGTACATAAGAAATTTTATTACTGTGTCCTGATTTTCCAGATGGACACCCTGGAGGGCCGGAGTGTTTGGGTGACGCTCAACAGTAGCACTTGAGCTACCTCACCTGGATCTTGGTTACTGTGGCACAGAAGGAGGGGGACTTTGGAGTGAAACATGCCTTCAGTGCTTCTCAGCTCTTTAAAAAAAAAATTTAAAATTGACATCTGTTTTAATTAGTTACCAACCCTTTTCTTTATTAAATAGTTTTTAATTTTTTGTGAAGGATGCCATTAGGATGCCAGGAGGGGCGGAGGGGAGTTACTGCTCTGCAAACGAGCCAGCTAGCGTCAGTGGACATGGCTCAGCCTCTCCGCAGTCTGACTCAGTGGTAAATGCTCTGAAGGTAACGCTCCTCCGGTACAGTCCATGCAAAACGTCATGTCTGTTACTCAACACGTGTCGTATTGTCCTGGCAACATTCCTGTGGACACCACTGGGATGTTACCGTCGTGAGCGGGGTTGTTTTTCTGTTTGTCACTCATTGCATCTGTGGACTGTGTGTTTCTCGGGGCAGGGATCCGGCCCTTACAATGGGGGTGATGCCAGCTGTAGCTGCTCTCCACATTACTTACACTTGCACAGTTTTTCTTTGAAGCTGAAAGCAGTGTTTTTCTGAATAAGGAAGTCTTTCTACTTCATCTAGGATGCATATTTGTTCTCCAGTGGAATATAATGGATTCCTGTAACCCATGCAGAGAGAAATACTTTAATGCAAAGATAAAGCCAATGTGCAGGGTATATTCGTAAAAAAAAAAATAGCAGAACTTTGGGCTGAAGACTATGCATCATGATCCCAAGGTCAGTGTTGAAACTTCTTTGAGAGCAGATGTGATTTACTCTGAAGTCGGGGTTGGATTGCCAAGACCTGTGTTGCATTGATAAACAACAGTTGACACAAGCAATCAGAGGGGCAAATTTGCCAGTTCTTAGGTATGTCAACAGTGAAACTGTTGCAATTAATGACATTAAATAACATTAAAACAAGATGCAATGGTTTATCAGGTGATCTGAATCAACAAGTGGCTGAGTTCCCTGTCCCCCTGCAGCGTGGGCACCAGCTGTGTCCATGCTCCTCTGGAGAGGATTAGAAACTGATGGTGCGCTGAGCAGAGAGCAGGGACTCTGCATTCCTGTCTCCTAACGCTGGCTCTGACATGATTATTTTCTGGTGCTTTGTACATGTCTTCTCTTCTGTACTTCACTGGTTAGCTATACTGCTTTAATATTAATTCGGTTAAGCGGGTGTTACTCCCCACCTACACAGATGTTGCAGGGACGTACTGGTTACTTGGAGGGGGTAGGTTTGCACTCCTTCAGGGGAGAACTGGAGGGGACTTTTGTAGACATTGGCTCTGTTTTTGAGCTTCATGGAGACGCACAGTAAGAGCTCAGTAGTGCTGTTGAGTTGCCTGGACATCTGAGTTTATGCGTAGGGTGATTATCTTCCACATGGCTGGGTGACATTGACTTCTCCTCCGTGAAGCCTGAGGAAATAGGTTTATGCAAGTGAACTGTGCACAAATTACAGCAATCAGATCCCTTCCTGTAACATAAAACCCAGGCGCAGGGCTTCACCGCAGCCACCTCGCCTGTTTTTCTGGCTTCCGACCGGGGGGAAGCCGCGGCAGAGTGCTTGATCCCCCTCTCCACGTGCACACAGTTGCAGGTCCCCTCTCTGACGGCCACCTCCGACCATGTCCCTAGCAGCAGCACTCTGCCCTCGTGCAGGAGAGGTACGATGAACCACCGTTCCTGGCTCCTGGGCAGTGCCTGGTTCAGCAGCGCTCAGGGTCCCGTGTGCACCTTCCAGATATGTCACCTGCTGTTGCCTAGAAAATAAAGCTATGCCAAGTAATTTTGTCAAGAGATCATGCATAATTATCAAAAAAAGCCTCTTGTCGTTCTCTTAAAATACCCATTGGCAAAGACACTTCCCTGAATGGAACGTTTAACAACATGCTTTTGACAACCTGTAATAGCTGGTTGGTGTAAGTGAAATATTTGAACAATGGCCGATACCTTGGTTGCTGAAATGGATTGATAAGAAATACACAGAATTGAGTTCAATATGATGTGAAAGCTCAGCTTTTAGTTTGCTAGGAGGTATTGCAGCAGGCAGAAATAGACATAAATGATACCGTTCTATTCGAAATGGAAAGTGAGCTGTCAGCTAAACAGACTGCCCAACCTTCCCACCCCAGCCGGGGAGGAGACCCTGCTGTTTCCCAGAGTGAAGCATATGGGTTTGATCCTGCCATTCTGGGGAGTGCAGAGCTCCCGCTTGCATCACTTAGCAGAATCAGATGCAGGAGGAAGAACAAGCCAAAGTAAGGAGCCTGCTTTTCTTTACTAATTTGGCAATTCGGAATTCCTGCAAAAAAGTAATAGTCTTTGTTACAAAACCTCCTCTTCTGCACAGCAAGAAATCTAAAGAGCAGGAATGTATTTTGAAGCGACAGATCCCTAAGAAAACAGAGAGGGAGGTCAATGCTAAAAATAGTGCTGTTTTCTTCCGGAGTAATGAGGAGACTTTGGGGAAAAAAAAAAAAAATTACCTGTGAATCTCCCACTGGTGGAGACAGTGGTGAAAGAGAGAGAGGAGCTTTGCCATGCGGCTGGTCTGATAAAGGCTCTTCCATGACCTGATCCGTCATGCAGGGTGGCTGAAAGAAGAAACTGCCGTGTGTGTGTGTGTGTGTCCATGCCTGGGGCCTGGCGATCTTCCCCACCCTGCCGGTCGTTACGGGATTGTTCCCGATGTGCAAGGTATATCGCTAGGGATACATAAGTAGTTATTTCATACGGCAGGATGTGTTTCCTTCTTTTTGCAAGTTGTGTATGACCAAACTGCGTGCTGGTGCATGGAGATGTGCATGTGCCACAGGGGTTTGCTTTGCAGACCAGGGGTTATGTTTACAGAACGATGACCCTTATCTAGTCTGGCTGCCTGAATAACCAAGGGCACCGGCTTACCTGCGAAACTTGCATCAGGTTCTCCTGTCCTGAGTTCAGTGTCACCTACGGGAAGCTCCACTATGCCATCTACAAATTGAAGTGAGGTGTGCTTTAATTGAAAACAAGCTCTGAGGCTAAGTATAGGAGTTGCTGCAGAAAAGTAAGTGTTCTGCGGGACCCAGGAGGTCCGGCAAGAAGATTTAATGATCCCTCCTGCCTTTAAATCCAGAGCACTGTAATCAGCCTAATTATCTTTAAATGCAATTGGTCAGTTATATATGTATGCCCATACTCAGGAAGGACCCATGAAAGCTTAAATATACTACTGCTGCTCTTTGTGGCTGCAAAACAAATTTGTAAAATAAAATTTCACTTTTTTTTTTTTTTTTTAAACATACCCTTGTCTTGGAAGCTTAGGAAAATACAAATCAGCAGCTGTTAAAGACTCTTACCACTACTTTAGTGAGGCAGAAAAAGCTGTGGCTGGAGAAATGTGCAGTGTAAGTTTAAGGTGTTTAATTTTATATTCCATATTGAGCCTGGAAACACTGAAGATGCAAAGTATTTTTTGTTTAAATGCTGACAATATGCCCTTGAAGATTTCATATGGAAATTAAGTCAATTACTGTTTCTATAATGCAATTACTGTTTATTAGGAACACTATAATTTTAACATGTTGGTCAGTATTGATCAGAAAAATCTATGTTTGGTAATATATCTGGGATAGAGTACTGTGTGACTCAGCAGACCTGAATTTATCCTTCATAAGAATAAAATTTGGCAAGTACAAAGAAGTCTGGCAGCCTCAGTTTTCCCCTCGGTACAATGGCACCCCTGTATTTTCTTGCCTACGCTATTGGTTTGCAATTTATGGATAAAAAAGCAGTTTCTAACTAATACAAGTTTAACAGTAATTCATAAAAGTTCCCATGATGTAGGTAATGCTACTTCTAAAATGCTAATATACTAAATTTGACATTATCAATTCATTTTTATAAATCCCAAATGCATTCTGCCTTCTCTCTTTGTTCCCAGCCATTCAAAGCTCTGCCGCTGGCATTGAAACGCTACCTTTTCTTCTGACTTTTGTGATCTGTGTCTGATTTGACTGCTGATATATTATTATACTTTAAAAATAGTCGATTATTTCCTTTCTGGTTTTACTTTTTCTTATATTCATCTAGTCCATGTTAAAAGTACAGTGGATGTGTGATGAACTAATTATAACGTTTCTTTTCTTTTGCATTCTCATTGCAGTTCCTTCCAGTTTGTAGCTGGCTGTTTTGCTGCAGCTTTATGCGCTGTGGGTGTTTTACATGAAACATTTGCCACAGCATCGTTTTGCCTTTGAAAACAGTGGAATGATGACAAGTTTCATTTCGGGCACTGTAATTTTGGTGCACAGTCTTCGTTGGTACTGAAATGCAATTTGGACGTATAGCTCATGCTGTATGAACTTTATGGTGTTGTACGATCAGGTTGATATTTTATCAAGATAACGGATGTGCAGATTCTCTCCTCAGGATGCGCATATGGTGTTGGTACCACCTCATCAACAACTTATCTGGGAATGTTTTTTGCTTTGTATTTATATACTTGCATTGTCTTAGGAGTTTGTAGCAATATGTAGCGGTGGGTTTAGAGGTAGTTTGTCATGTATTAGTGAGCGTGGAGGTAATTCCGAAGCCCAGGAATGTTTGGATTAAGTCTGGAGGTTTGTACTTCATGATTTTCCTCAGGTTACCGGTAAGTTTTGCTCACAGGGCTGCGGCACGCTCGCTTGGGCTGGGAGCCAGAGGGAAGGTGGGATCTGCCATATGGGATTGGTGGGGTGGCTGGGCAAGAGGGGTCAGGGAGCCCAGAGATCTCCGTGAGTATTTCACGCTGCACGTGAAGTACCGTGGCCCTTGAACGCTACCGCAGCCGGCAGGCGACGTAGCTGCTCTCATCTGCAGTTAGGGTGCAGGGTTCTGCCTGGCTCCCAGGGAGAAGATTCCCCGTCCTTTCACTCCGGTGTGTTGGAAATAAGCTAGAAATGAATCGCCATGACTGTAGCATGAGCCTCATAGCTGTCCTTTATTCAGTCAAGGTTTCTGCTGAGATTTTGAGTCAACTTTTTGATACTGGGCTTTCTGCTCTGTCATAACTATTTAAAACACATTCAGGAATGCATAAGTATTACATTTTCTCTTGAGTGCTTGTAAACGCAAAGTAATTCCATTAGTGCTGCTTATGACAAGTTAGTGTTGAACTAGTGAACTGAGAAGAAAACAAACCCTCTAATGCAAATCCACAATGCCCATACAATGCAGAGGGCCAAACAAATACGAACACAGCGATACGCAAAAGGAGGCAAATAAAATTACTGTGATGCCTTTGAGACCCAGGGATCTGTTGCACTGTATGCGCAAGCAAAAATGGTTGCTGATAAAGATTTCTCCACTTCCCACCCGTAAAAATGGCACGAGTATTCCTTGTGACCCCACCTGCTCAATTCTGCGTAGGATGTCGGCTTTCCAGGGCTGTCTTGCATGCATTTGTCCCTTCCTAGCAATCGGGGGTCATTTATTCACCTGGAAATAAAGGACTTTGGGAAGTGTCACCTTTTAGTTTGTTATTGTGCCAGCATTAGCTGCTTGGTAAATATTGTCTAATGTTTGTTGACCAGAAAGGTTGTTGAAATTGTAGGTACAATGTGCCTTCTCACAAAAGCTACCCGACATGTCTTACTTCTTGAGAATATGAAGTTAGGAACATCAGCAACCAAACATTGGAAAGAAATGCCTGTCTCATCAAGTCCAGCCCTCCGCCATTTCTGATGGCTCAGCCATAGATAGCCGATTTGGGAGGTTTCACTGAAAACCCATCTTTCGTGCTTTCACCGTGGCACAGTGTTTCACACTACAGCAAACATAGCTAAAACACATGCATGTTTTTACGATGATAGCATGATTCCACCCGTTTTCCTTCTGATTTCAGGCTGCAAGATTCTGGTGATACGGAAAGTTTGCAGGGTTTGGGTTATGCCCACCCATTAGTATTAAAGACAGTTCCCTTTAAAGGACTTTAATTTGTTTGGCCCTGTGAAGGAAGACTGTAGTCTGACTGAGTCCAATATTGGAGTATTTCTGTTTTTCATGCTTATACTCAGGTTTTCTTCAGCAGAGGCTCAGAGGAACTGGATTATTTTCCCATCTCTTGCACAGAATAACAGTAGGACCTTGGGGTTGTTCTGCCTTTGCTCCTCAGCTGTAGGAACTGGGGCTGGCGGTGCCTTGTCAGGGTGTCGACTTCCCGGGATCCAGCTGCTTTGTGTTTATTCAGTTCCAGCTAATGCAACCTCTGTTCACTCCTGGGCTTTAGGCACTGTTAAAATACAAATAATAAATAATGACAATGGAAAACAGTTTCTGCCTTTCTCAACAGTCGTATTGCTCTTGCTCCAGAGATTAATGAGTGGTTTAGTAGCAGTTATACTCTAGTTGATTGCTAGTTGATTATTATTAAACAGAAATAATCTTAAATTGCAACACACAGTATGGTGGTAATCACCACTCTTGTTTCTGGTGACCCCTGCAAGAGATGCCTGGTGATACGACACAAGCTACTGATTCTTCTGCTTATAATCGGTCAATCTTTCTATAAATCAATATAAAATGCTTTCCTAAATTTTTTTTTGGTATAACTTCACTGCATTTTTAATTCCATAATTGTAACATGGATGTTATGCAATCATGAATGGGCGTAGGTGTGAGTATGAGCAAGGAAACCTATATAACCTACAGTCCACACCGAGGAAAAAATCGCTAACTTCTACTAAATTGTAGATTTCGCTCTGGTTCAACAAAACACACAAGCATGTATAGAACAGCGACTACATGCACAATTCCTCTGATCTCAAGGAAGAACAGATAAAAAACCCACGCATTTTTACTGCCTTGTTTGATTTTAAGAGAACAAGTAAATCCTTTGAAAAAGGGGAGAACTGCTCTGTGCTTTTTAAAGCAGAAATGTTTAGAATCCTCTGGACTGAGCTTCGTGCTTCTGAATTGCGTTCTGCAAGAGACGTGCTTTGGGAAGTAGTTGAGCAAAGTTTCAGTTGAGGCCTGTAAATGTCCTCAGTCTTGTATCTGACGCACAAAACGGTGATGCACGTGCTGGTTCATGTGTCCCTGTTTTTAATCGTTTTTACCTAGAAGCATGTGCTTTCTGTGTTCAGAAGGAATGTTGTATCCCTTGAGAAACAGTCTCTTCTCCTTCTGTGTGTCCCTCCCCTCTGTCCTTACCCGTGCTGCATGGTCTGCTTAACGAACGTGTGGCATTTCCAGATGCATGTCTATATGAACGCCGGTACGTCTTAACTGGTTGTAATGAGATCTCTTTCCGTCCCTCCCTTTAGGTTGTGTGGAGGAAACTTGGAGATGCTGCAGGGTCGTGCCCTGGAATTAGACAACATTTGTCAGGAAATCAGTATAAAGGACCTATGTAAAAGGCCCTGAGCAAATCCTCTCTCTGAAGAGGAAGAGTTTGAACTGCCGATAAGAGAAAGAACTGACTGTGTCCACAGCGACTTCCCAGCTGACGACGGGGTGTCTGTAGGCACTGCAAGAGACTCCGTTGGAAGCTAGGAGAGATTCTGCACAGAGGTCTTTCAGAGGAGCCGTGTTGTCAGTGTCCCCCGAATACTCCCGTTTCGGTATGCTGGCTAGTGAAACGCTGCCGCCGCATCCTCACTTCAACACACCGTATTTAGCAGCACTGAGGTATTTCCATCCTAACTGAAAGATAATTGGGATTCTGCAGGAGTTACACGAAATAAGTTTTATTTTGGTTAGTTACAGTGAATCTCTATTAGTCTGAATGAATTTTCCACTGGATTTAACAGAGGTTTTTCACCAGACTGGAGAGACATTGATAAACTGTGCCTTTGGTCTCCACAGTTTTGAGAAAGTCACTTAGTAACTCACACTTCAGTCCATAAAATATTGGTTAATGGTGCTTAGGCAATTTCCAGATGATTTTTTTGCTTTGGTAGAATACCTGCCTCTGGAGGTGCTAAAAGGCCATAAAGTCTCCTAACCAGCCAGTAGTGTAGCATAACTACAGTACTTGTAGTGAAACACAATTTCTTTCTAAATGAAAGTAAAGATAGCTTTCTTTTCGATTCACTTTGATGCACATCTTCTGAAGACGCGTACGATGTCCGCAGCCCTTTAATGAACAGAATACTTAGGTATCGCGATTACAGGTCTCAAATCAGATTTTCCATCAGAGTTTTCTTTGGAAAGTATTTTCCAATTGTCAGGATGCTAATTTCTGCTGTTTAATTTAGAGACATGCTGATTTATTTGACAAGTGTCTGTAAGGATCTAAAAGATTGCACTGCATTATAAAAAAAAAAAAGCTTTTCTTGCCACTGTAGCGTTCTTTCAAAGAAAAAGGTTTTATTATACTCAGAGCATGTCTTTCATTATTATGAGGCAGAAAGCTCTTGCTCAGATTGCCTGAGATTTGACCAGACGGCGCCCTAGATATGCTTAGTTTATTTTTATCTCTGTGTATGATACTAGTTGTGTGTATTGAATTGCAATGATAGGTATTTTGTGTATATCTAAAAGCAATGATAGTTTCATGTATGAATGTGCAACAGGCTTGTGACTGAATGCTGTTGCTTAACTTTTTACCATATCTGAGCATCAAAAAGACTAATAAAAGTTTAAAAAAAAAAAAAATAGGAATGCAACAATTCCTGGGTTTCGGGTTTGTTCTTGGTTACGAAGATTTGAGCCAAAGTCAGAACCTCTGTTTTCTCTGAGCTTGCAACGTGCTGTATTCGTGGGCTATTTGCAGTGGAATGTAGCTCGGTTGCTGTACAATCTTTTGTTATATAGGAGTATGATGTAAATCTGCTAACTGTCTTCAGAAAAAGCGTGTTAATTTGCAGCAGTAATTATATTGGTTTCTGTTGTTATTTTTACTTGGTACCATTTGACGTAAGGCCTCTGATCCAGCATTGCTTTCTTGGGCAAAACTCCTCTTCGCTCCGTCTCCTTGAGTTGGAAATGCAGAATCCGGCCTTCCATTTTGAAACATTGCACTCTTCCGTAATTTCGTATATATTACCCAGCCCAAACAGTGGTCTGTTATCTTTACATGCTGTTTTCTCCCATACATATTGTTTGCATAGTTAAACTTCAATTGTTGTATTCCTATATATCTATATATATATGTATGAAAAAATGTAAACCATGTACTTGTGCCTGCAGTACGTATGTGCAGGGGCTAATTTGAGGGACACTGGTCTTTTGACACTACACTTGTGTAAATTTTGATACTGTATTAAAACTATTTTTTTACAGTTCTGCATACGATTGGGTATCAAGTATCTGTGTTCATCTTAGCAACGGTAATAAATTATAGAATCTCACCGTTGTTTGCTCTCCTTTCATGACCAAAGCTGCGAGGTGCTTGGGCTCCCATGCAGTTTGCTTTGAAGGAGCCGTTTGAAATGTTTCCTGCTTGGTTGAGAAATTAGCTGCCTGTTGTGGATTTTTTTTGTTCACTTTCTCTCCAGGTATCTTAAAAAACCCCAGGTATGTGGACTTGCTTATATCTTTTATGCTAACTGAGGTATTATATACAGGCAGCAGGGCCAGGTGGCAGCTCCAGATTGCCACCAGCTGCGTGCCCCAGGTGCGACGCATTAAGTCCTTAGCTGTGCTGCAGGGGCAGCTCCAGGGCACCCACACTTCTTGCACGAGCTTTGAGGCGAGCGCAGGGCAGCGTGGAGCTCCTGGAGCTGTTTTGCTCAGGTAAGAAACGCAGGCGTGTTCGTGGTACTGGGGGAGGCTGGTTGTGTCCCGCTGCGTGTCGGTGGCCTCCCGTGCCCACCGCAGCTCTGCCCCGGGACCGGGCTCCCTCGTCCCGCCGGGGGGGAAAGTGCAGCAAAAGGGCTGCCTGTTACTGCTTGCGCCAGCGAGCAGAAAACTTGCACTAAATTTTCTGGAAAAAAAAAGACTTAGTGCAATCAATATCTTGAAGCTAATTAGTCCTGTGGGGGCTCCTAAAAATACAGCTTACTAAGAGGAGAAAGTGCACAGTGTGTGGAGAAGAGGGTCAGTGCTCTTGAGAGGTCCTGTAGCCTGCCGATACGTCTCTGCGCTAATGAATAAAAATTGCTGTACTAGTTAGGGACCTTCATCTCATCTGTCTTGCTCTCTGCCCACACGCTTAGGCGTTTTTCAGTAAAACGTAATGGCGCCAAGCCTCATGGACTCCTCATTCAGTTGTTTTTAGCATAATTCTGCTTCGGTCGAAAATTTGCACATGTTGTTACAGGGCCATTCCCAGCTTCTGAGCTGAGCATGAATGAGCTATAAAATTCACTATGCGAGTGAATTTTAAATAGCACTCGCACAGCAGATGTAGTGAGTGATTTTACATTCTGGAGTGGCGAAAAGCTGCTTTGCTTGAAGGGTGAGAAGGGAAAGAATGGCAGTTTGTTTTTCAGCAAGTGAATGGTTTCAGTAGAGCCCGTTCCCCAAAGGTTGCGGCTGATGGACATGTTTATGAACACAGCACAAAGCCAGCGTGCCCTTTTTAATGTTCTGAGCGCAGGCAGCCCAAACAGCCTCTGCGGCGTGGGGACGGCACCCGGCCCCGCGCTGCTTTGTGCTGCCCGAGCCTCTCAAACACCCAGCGCCCCACGGGCTTTCTGCGGTGCTGTGGGGTACCTCCCCAACAAATATCGCTCTTGCCAGGGCACTGGTTCATTTAATTCTTTATACGTTTTTGAAACAAGCCCCAGGGTGGTGTGAATTCTTTATACTCATCTCACCAGTTCGATACTGTGGTACTATAACTGGTACTATACAGTTCGATAAAGTTTCCCCGCTTTCAGCAGGGGAAAAATCTTGATGAGGCTGTCCTTTATTGTGAATTCCTGCAGAGCAGAGCCGCAAAATGCAGCTGCCGGGTAGATAATGCCAAGACCTCCTTATATCTCCACGCTTGTGTTTTCTAGGCTCAGGTGAACCATGTACACAGGGACCTTGGCCACGAATGTCCTCAAGCCAGCAACTAGCTCTGCAACTCTGGTCGTCCCAAAACCTGAAGGTAAGAACAGCTGACTCGATAGCAGCTCTGCCTGGATTTCATAAATAGAGGTTCTGCATTATTTAATCAGCCAGCGAACAGGCGTTTGCTGGGCTGCCTCGTGGTTGTGGTGCTTTCTAGCACGTGCAGTCAGGCCCAAAAGTGATGGCCAGAGCTGGCAACTCACGTCTGATATATGCAGTATCGGGAGGGAGGGGAAGGAGAAACTGCACAAGGAGGAAAGATCTTGCTAGTAATTAACTTTTTTTTTTTACTTTTTTGTTCTTTTTTTTAAAAAAAGAACCTCTTTCCCCTCCTCCTGGGTGACTCCAGACTCTTTGTGTTCTTTTTTTTTATCCCAGAAATAGCTTGGTGTGGCTGAGATTTTCAATATGTGGAAGAGAAACTTTAGTTGTTATGAAAAGCCAAATACTGGGGCTACTTCACAAAAAGATCAGAGAGGAGGGGAAGGCTTAGTAATTGCTGAAGGAGCACGAGACTAGGATGCCAGGGGTGCTCCTGGGCACTCCTGCTGACTTTTGTGGGGGGTCAGACACCCCAAAAATGGTAGTGTGAATGAAAATAAAGTTTTTAATAGCCTAACATAAATAAAAATATTATCATGTTTTAAAAGCTTAAGAGATAACATGGACCAGAGACACAAACCTTACTTGAATCTTTCTTAACTGAGAAAGCTCAAACATTTCCATGGGAGCAATTAGAAAACTGAGAAATATTCATGGGGAATGATGAAAAATAAATAAAACCGTAGCATCTTCTGATATTGATATGAGGTCTTTGCTGACTGTGCTGGAGCCATTATGTGCTTCCCTCTGAAACAGCTTCCTAAACACCTGCTTCACAAAGAAGTGCCAAAGTAATAATAATGAATTATTTAATATGTTTGTTAGAACATGATAATTACTCTCCACTTGAATAAAAATTTGTTATAATTATCTCTTCAATGCAGTGGCCGTGGCCCTGAAGCGTGAAGTTTCTTTAGTGGGTTTTCCCCACTACTGTGAATAGGTTGAAGTGAATTTTTAAAATAATTTATTTATAAGTCTTCAGATGAAAAAGTAAAGGGAAAAATAACCTTGCGAACCCATCCCCAGACTCTGGAAAGAAAGAGGACAAAGGGAAGGGGGCTGGGGACCTGTATTCACCTGCAGGTGAATCCTCTGTAGTATTTGCCTGGGTAGTGGTACCGCCCATTTGCTATGCAACTCACCTGTGCGTATGGCAGTCACGAAGGACTCGGAGAAAGGCTGTGTGAGAAATGAGGTGGCTTAAGGTTTTCACATGGAATTATTTTTATAGTATTTTTATTTTTATAGTATTGGTCTTGATAAACGCCAGGGGACAGGGTTGGCCCAGTAGCGTTCCCTGGGCCTGAACACCTCAGCTGGCGAGCAGGAGGCGGTTGATGGCATGTTTTTTGAGAAGCTGTGAAAGTCCCTGGTGACACAAGGGCATCTTGGCTCAGGCGAGCGCACTGAGCCCTGCTAAACTGCAGCATCGCTCACAGCTTAAGCGTAAAGGTCAGAGAGTGAAAGGAAAGCACCAGAGTTTGGAGGCGGCCTTTCGAAATGGGATCCGGTTTGTTGTCAGAGTGGTGGGAACTGGCCTGAACATCAGTCTGTGGCATGGGGCTGTCGAGCCGCTCTTGTCTTCGCAAGCGTTAGACTTCGTAAGAGAGGAAACACACAATCGAAAAATGGGTTCTTTTTCTCCCCCGGCTGAAGGGGAAGTGTTCACAGACTGCTGCATGTGCCCGTTTAGAAAGCCCCAGAGCCCACCCTACACAACCTTGAGAATCCCAGGAAAAGCACACCATGAAACGCGGAAACGTTTCCATGGGAACTGTTCCTCTACTCCTGCTAATAAAACGGACCTATAACACAAATGACAACAGGTCCCAATTTCTGCACCAAACTACAAACAGCGAATGCTACAAAGGGAACCAGTAAAGAGCAGAAGCGTAAATCAACAAACCTGCTAAATTAGGTACGTGCGGGCCTCCCCACAAAAAACCACAAGCACATAAGCAAAGCACTCGGGGGGGAAAAAAAAAAAAGAGATCATTTTAATTATAGCACATCCAGCCAATATAAACCCCATGGACTGTGTGAAATCAGGTTTGTTCTTCTGATACGCAGCAGGAAACTCTGTAGCAGATCAAATGTGTTCAGGGAAGCTGTCTTGCTAATTGCCGCTCCTAGCTGAGCCAAAGCAAACTATTTAGACAAAGGAGAGAATTCACTTTTTATTTAGTATTAATTATGAAATAGCACGTCTGGATGGGCTTCACAATAACACTACATTTCCTGGGGGGAAAAAATGTAGTTCTATTCCTGTGAAATAATTGGAGAATTAACCCCTTGCTTCAGGCTGGAACCCCAACATGTGCTTACAATTAAGTGCAAGATGAACGATGTCTCGAATAAGGCCTTTCCTTCAATCACAACAGATTATGAAACTCGTTTTAAAGCCGCCTTTGCAAGCATTCTTGCATGTTCTCGCCTTACTCTGCTGTTAAAGCAATACATTCTTTTTTCTTGGAGGCCTTCTGCTCTGGGTGGTGCCACCTAGAAAGACAAATCTTCCACAGCATGGGAAGAAGTCTTCTCTCCAAGGGAACAAGATGTCACAAATAGCGTGAGGACCTCTAAATCTCAGGTTTTGTGGTTCAGTTTCCGTCTCGCTGAACCACGATCCCCTCTGCCCTTGCTTAGCTGCCTCCTGGCACCGCCATCCATCAGCTCCCTGCAGAAACACGAGTCCGTTGGTGCACACAGTGTCACCCTTCTGCGCCAGGGCACCGCACCTCGCTGGCAGGACCGCCGGCAGCCTTAAATGGCCAACGGGACTCTAGGGCTGGAAGGAGAGCATATGTTAGATGCCTTTTAATGCTGACAACACTTTAAAAAAAAAAAAAAAGCACATCATAGCCATTGAGCCTTTCATAATGATGCGTAAATTAAGAGCTGCTACTGAACTTATGCACAGTGTAGTAAGAGAATAGTATATAGTATTAGTTTCCTAGTTGTCGGGATCAATAGGTAGCATGGTACAGCCTCCCTTTTGCTCAGGTGCTCACACATGCTCTGTGGGTCTGCGTGCAGGTACGCATATGCACAGACCAGGCTTTATCTGAAGGTCACTGAAACAAACAGGACTTAGGTTAGCGTACGGTCGAGTGCGTAGTGCAGTTAGAGGGTGTCGCAGATGGGATGTTGTGCTCTTCCGAGCAAAGTCTGTTCTCTGCAGCGTATTTCTCGTGGTATGGCTCCCAGCACAGTTTCTCAGCTTTCCTGATCAGGGTACTGGTACCAAACAGTTAAAAGGAGAACCCAAAGTAAAATCAAAAGCACAAAGGTTTGTAGCCAAACTGCTTATTTGTATCTTGGCATTTGGTGGCATCTGAACAAGTGATTTCAAAGTAAAACGTGCTCCTTTGGGATGGTCTGCTCCCTGCAGACAGGTAGAGCACCTCACATCCAGATGAGGTAACCTGTAGCTAAGAGGACGCCAAAGCTTCTTCATTTAATCACAGTAAATAAATTAATGTACATGTTAAACAAAACAAAAGATTTTGCCTCCCAGAGATTAATTGTAGCTAGAAATTTTTGTTAAAATATTAATCTTAATTGTTTTGCTAATAACTTTAAAAGGGGGGAGAAAAGGTAAAATAATGATGAATGATTAAACCTTGTCTCCATAAATCCTATTAAATAACATTAGGGGAAAAATGAAAAAAAGGTTGAAGGCAGTATACTCCGAGATGGCTTCACTAGAAGAGCAAAGCTACATAATTAGCACATTACTGTTTGTTTCTGTACAGGAAAATACCCACTCTGTATCCGACAGTGCCACAGACCAGCAAGAAGGGCCAGCAGTCCCCATAGTTCAGGCGCACCCTTGCTGCGTCCCGAGGGGAGAGCCTGGCCAGCTTGTCCCCAGAGCGAGGGCTCGATGGCGCAAAGCAGAGCTTCGCCCACTTGGAAAGGGCTGTTTGGGCTTGATGCACCACCCATAACTGGGCAGACAGGGAGAAAGGCAGGAAGGCACCAGTATATTTGTGTAATCATAAATTATGCCATATGTAACCTGGAGTTCAGTCTCTAAATTCTGCCTTGACCCCAATAGCATGTGGCTGTAATTAAGCTGTCCGCCAGAGCGGGTCTGCCCGGTGATTACACATCAGGGCCTGACTGCGTGTGGCAGCGGAGGAAAGGGGTCAGGCACCTGAGGACCTTGACAAGCCGCTTGCGAGCAGACGAGCTGTTACCACAATTTAATCAGGCTTTGGAAAACATGCTGAAACAATTCATAACAAGTAAACAGGATAGGAGTGGCCTGCAATCACCTGCAGGGGAAGCCGTTGCCGTCGGCCGTGGCATGCGCCAGCGGCCGAGTGCCAGCGCGGAGCTGTGTGGACCCGACTCTTGGGCTAGACCAGATGTGCAGGGTTCATCCCCACCCACAGCGTTGCTCTGCATTTGATCCTGTTGGATCATCCTCACGGTGAAAAAGTTTTCCTTTTATCCGTGCAGAATTTCCTGCGTTTCCATTTGTCTCTCATCCTTTTGCTGGGTACCTCTGGGGAGAGGCTCGGACCTTGTGCTCCAGCCCCAGGCCATCCTGGTGGCCTCCATGGACTCGTTCCAGTATGTCCATGTCCAGCTGGGGAGCCCGAAACTGGACCCAGCGCTCCAGATGCTAAGAGGCAAAGGATCACCTCCCTCAGCCCTATTTTATAAGCGCATGGTGACAAAGGCTGTGGTGGTACCCTGACAGAATGGAAATGACAGGAATTTTCATACATAGCACCCATAATCCATATGTACTTATGTTAAGTAATAACTTCACTGTGTCCAGCAAAATGTTTCTGCAAGCGCTAATGGAAAATTGAGATTGATGTACAGGCAGGTGTGTGCCAGCAGCGTGCAATAAACGTGCTGCTCTAGAGTCGTTTTGGAGAAATTTTCAGATTAAAAAAAGATAGAGCAGTTGGCTTAATGAAAAAAAAAAACAAACGGTGACTACTTCAGACTATCTGAGTAGCTTCCCTCGGCCCTTTGAAGCTCTTCCTTTTCTCAGATGAAAGGTCCATGTGACCATATACTTGACTTTTTCCCTGCTAATATCCCTGCCTTAGCAGGAAGAAGGAACAATAGAGAGAAGATGGCTTTTGATAACATTCAGGCAGCGATCAGGTCTGCTAGCGAGCGGTGCAGATAAGATTTTATCTTTGATCTTGATGAAATAATTGATGCTCAGCATCCCTCAGCAATGCTCATGTGTCAGTTGAAAATTTCCTCGCCTGTTTTGTTTTTGTGCCGTTGACGAAGGGATCAAGGGGCTTGTTCTTGCCCACCTCTCTGTCCCAGGGAGTTGTTAGCAGACCCCGAGGACTCTGGCTTCCCAGGGTGGAAGGTTTTGTGGTTTTGGGACCAGCTCGATCACATCAGGTTGCCCGCACGGCTGGTAACTGTGTCTTGTCGCCACGGGTCATACCCTGCCACGCCAGCTCTGATCTGGCCACGCTCGGTTTTCTCTCTTTTGTCGGAACCGGGGAGGACGGCGAGGCGGGGGGTGGTCCTCTCCCCTCTGGTCTAATGGGGCCGTTCCTCACGGTTTTTATTTTTCCTCACGGTTTTTATTTTTCCTCACACCTCACCGCTGGGCGCCATTTTGTCTGCTCTGCGCTTCCCCTGCGGCGCCTGTGGCGGGGCTGAGGGGCGGGGCTGAGGCGGCCGGAACCTGCCAGAACCGGCTGGAACCGGCCGCGCCCGCCAGGGGGCAGCTCCCGCCTTTCCTCACAGCGCAGCCGACGCCCGGGCGCCCGCACCCGCTGCAGGTATTCGTGATCTATATATAAAAATCGTACCGGAATTTTCACACTAAGGGGTAGATGGAGTCTCATAACGAGCTCTGCGTTTTCCGGAGCTGTGTCCCCGTTCCCTCAAAGGCAGGCACGGACAACATGGCGCCTGGCCCTGCGTTGTGGGCAGAGCCAGCTCCTCCCTCGCCAAACTGTCCCCCTTTGCGACTATTTCTCCAAGGTGGTGTTAAGATTTGGGAAGTGCTGAGACCTCTGTAACTCTGTGCATGCGAGGGCACAGAAGTCTGAAGGGGAAAAGATTGGTTTGAATTTGGAGATTTCCAGCCATTTTGTGTCATAGAGGGAAAAGACTATTTCCTTGGGCAGAATGGCATCTACGTAAATAATTTGTTCCTCTGCTTACTGCCTGTGGTTAACTATGCATGCTCAGCAGCCATTGGTATCAAAGATTGAGGAAAACTTTGAATGCACGTTATAAAAAAATGTGTTCTAAGTCGTATTTGCTGCATTTTAGTTTTCTGTCATCCTAGAAACAATGTAAAGTCCATAAATCGGAGTGATTGCAAGAGGGAAAGATATTTAGTCTAATTATCCTATGCTATTTGTTTGGATGGGGAGGAAATATTAGGCAGACTGTTTTTTTTCTAGGGGTAATTAAATATGTTCCCTAAAAGGTTTCTGACTAAACTGCCTATTAACCACATTTGTAATTCCTATTTCACACATTATTAGGCTCTGAATTCTGGTGGCCTGAACAAGAGGAGCTAAAATTATATAAATTAAGGGATGGTATTAGAAGAGAGCTGTATAACCAATCCAAAACAACGCTCTGGCTTGGTCTCTTGTTGATGTGTCCTATAAGTTTTCATTCTTTACAGAGAAATAAAAATGACCAAAGGGCAGCAAAAATATGACTGCCATGCTGGAGTCTTAGCTGAACTATAACTGCACAAAACCCCAAAGATTTTATTCTCTTTTCAATTATGTGAGCAATCTGTACAATGTTTAAACCCATCAGGAAAGGTAGCACCAGTTTAGCTGGACAGACGTTCACTTAAAGGACCTGATTCCCTTCTTGTTTCTATTGCTGTTTTATGGACATATTCCTGTTAACTGGGATTTCATGGGTATAAATGACTGGAAAACTATCTCAAAATGATGCATTTTCTATTCTCATTTTGGTGTGTCTGTTGCGATTTCTTGAGGAGTAGCTAGATTACATGGAATTTATCAAAGTTAGTAATTAAAAAGATTTGAAATTTAATTTAACCTTGCAAGTCCTTTCTTGTGGTGAAAACACCTTAAACAGTTTTTTTTCTTGAAGCAATGTTTACCACAATTGGTGGAAACAACGTGTCCATCATTTGTGACTATTGGTAAATCGCCATCGTTAGCGGCTGCTGGGAATGACCAGGCCCAGGAAGGGAACCAGAGATTGTAAACCTGTAACTATGGCAAAAATGATAATGTGTGTTGAAAGGAAGTGACAAAGCTATTCCAATAAAAGATCAATACACTAGGTAAGCTCCTGAACTAATGCCGTTTGATATACCTCAGCTGTAAGTGGATTTTCTCCCTCTGTACCTCCTAGGAAAATTTGGTCCATAAACAGTAGAAATCAAATTGTTGTGATCAAAAACGGTTGTACTTTGCAGGCGCTCTTGCTCTCGTAAATAGCTATAGTAGAGCTCTAGTAGAACAATTAGATATTTATCAAAAGGATATGGCTGTGGTACTTGACAAACTGCAATTGTAGTTGAATTACAACAAAATACAGCCATGTTGTAACAAAAAAAAAAAAAAATCTACTGGGTGAAGTGCAGTGAGCTATACTTTGCAATTAAAAATCAGTTTAAAGGAGTTCTAAGAGATGTTTTCCTCATTTTGAAGCTTAGATTTTCAAAGGGCTTCAGGGAATTTACAGGATCTATCAGATATCTCCCATTCCTGTTAGCTCCTGTGTAACTAATTTATGCAGCTCAGAACAACTTGATGGGGGAGTGGAGATGTAACAGGGATGGTTTTACATGAATAAGGCACCAGCCTGGACAAGGTGTTCCTCTGCTCATGAGGACTTACATTCATGGCATGTTGGTCTGCGATTCACTGGACACTGTGCTAAAGCTTCTTGTTAGAGGGGAATCTGGCAGATGGGATGTGTTAGTGCCTTGAAGGACAACCCTGTGAACATGCTCAGTGACGGGGCTTTGTAAACTGTTGGTAGAGACAGGCAAGTCTGTATGGGGTTTACTCCGGGTTTGTGGAGCCTGGTGCTAAAATGCACGCTTAGTTTATTTGGTCTTAGCTGAGTGTTTATCTATGCGATGTGGCATCATTTTCCATGGTACCACTGGGAGATTCGTGCAAGTGCCTGATGGCCTTTGCTTGGGAACACTGCTCAGAAAAATACTGCTTTTTGAACTCCACCCCTGGGGGAAGATCCCTCCAATCCACCTCTGACTTCATCCCTGTGCCTTCAAAATATTTTCGGAAAAGGAAGGCAGATCCCAAACAGCCTTATTAACGCCATTATTATTAACACCTTTTTCCTCTATTTTAAAAATTCCAACAGGCACCTGTTGGTTTTTTTTAAGTCAATGCAAAATATTTTTTTACATGAAGAAATGCCTTCATCTATTTGAGAGACATATTTGGTTTGCAGATAATACTGCTGTGCACAGGCACATTTGCTGCTGATTAGAGGGGTACGACTCAGTTTGCGAAGCAAAGCGCTTGTACAAACGGATTTCTCCCCTTCACCTCCTGGTCTGTCTTCCTGACTTGAGTTTTCCAGGTGCAAATGGTCTTCACTCAGGGGAAAGACCATCTGCATTTTGTTGATGCTTAGAGGAATAAAACTTTGCCGACGAGAGCTGATTTCAGTCCTTCTGACTGAAGGTGGTTTTGATCACTGTGTGCAGTGCAACCCTCTGAATCTGAACGTATATACATATGTCCCCCTCCTGGCCATGGAGCTTGTAGCAACCAAGAGAGTTTTCCCTCAAAACTTAGCATCACCCATTTGTTGACAGGGGGAATGAATAACGACCGAAGTGTAACACCTCAGAAACGGCATCTGGGAGATTGTTATTAGGCAGTTCACAGCTCTGTAATACGGAGTACCAATATAAAAATGACACTTTTCTATGGTTTTTGCAGTGTCTAATTACTTTCCTTGTGAACAGGAGAGCTGCTGTTTCTGGGTTGTAAACCTGGCCTAATTCTCTGACACCCCATTCTTAAACAGGGATGCTTCCTCTGAAGGCCCCAGTGCTGCACCGAGAGGAGCAATGCACCCAGGTGTTGTCGCGGCTCCGGTTTGCTGGACTGTCCCCTCGGCTCTCAGCACAAGCAAAAGTGAGTAGCAATTTTTAAAACACTTGAGCAGATTTCCACTTGCAAAAGCAGCTCCCAGCTGGGGGGGCTGCAAGGAGGCCCCCGCGTGGGGCTCACTGCCCCGGCGCATCTGCAAGTGGTAGGTGGCAAAGTTCCTCAGCAACTGATATGCTTTAAATATATATATAGTAATTTTAAAGAATGCTGATTCTTACCTGATGGTTTATGCAATATATCAATTGTTTGCATAAATAGATTTTTACCTACTCCAAGACTCGCTATTAATTTTATTGTGGCAGAGGGTTTAATAAATTACAGGAGACAAGAATAAAGAGGAAAGTCTAACCTTTAACCAGAGCACGAAGGAAACATGTTGATGTGGAACTTTTTTTTTTCCTCTGTAATGAATGTACAATATTTTTCTCCATTACTAGCTGTTGGCTGTGGAAGTGAAAATATAGAGGCTGGTGACCCAAGGCCATAGAAATGAGGAAATACTAGTACATAAAACCATTTGCACTAAAATATTAAACTTGTCCAGAAGATAAATAACGGTGTTTGTTAGTGGCGGTAGGAGAGTGATGGTTTGCTATCAGCCCTCGTAGTTTATCCTGTGCAGTGTGTTGCCTGTGGACTAAGGGCTTGATAGATGTTCTCAGCCGTCCTGGTGTAGCAGGAATAAATTAAGATTTTGTGTTTTACATAAAACTCTGCCAAAAAGCAGAATTGATTGTTAATTTGCTGAGTGTGCACATTAATACTGCTGCAAATCTGTATGGCTCAGCCCGCTTCAGGATCATATGGTCTTTAAGGGACTAATGGCACATGTGCAGCACTTGTGCCTGCCCACTTCAGAGGAGCTGGTATGTTTTTAAAAAAATCTATATTTAAAGTTTGAAGAATTTTAAAGAGAGTGCCTCCTTGGGGCCCACAGGGCGGGCAGCTCGGCAGCGGCAGAGCTCAGGCAGCAATGGTGTTCAAAGAAGGTGGGCCCGCCATTTCAGTTTTATCAGTTTTGCTGTCTCTCTGTGTGCCGCTGTCCTGAAGCTTGCATTACCTGTGGTGAGTTGCAGCACACACACACAAATCGTGCGACCGTTTTCTGCGTC
The DNA here is from genome assembly GCA_020745775.1 of Theristicus caerulescens. Lineage (NCBI taxonomy): Eukaryota > Metazoa > Chordata > Aves > Pelecaniformes > Threskiornithidae > Theristicus > Theristicus caerulescens. The sequence continues at coordinate 125,481,004 of CM036561.1, read as the reverse complement.
AGATGGACAGTCCCACCCCTGTGCGATGCACGAGCTGAGGACATACCCTGGTACCAACCTGTTCCCATTTTTGTACTGACTTCTCATTCCGTAATACAGAGGAGACAGCTGAAACGCAGTTGGTGTGACAGCACCTTCTCGGGGGTGTAATTAATCCGTATTTGCAGCATTGCTTTTGCAGTACCTACAGATGAGTGTGCACTGGGGACAGCTGGATGTGATGTTGCCTTGTCTCAATCCCAAAGGATTATCGCTAAGTGGTATTGTCAGCAGGCTTCAGCTTAAAGTGAATATTGCTGAACACGTTACAAACTTCTAAAAGTGAGTTTGCCAAATTGATATTGTTGTAGGGCAAGAAATAAATAACTAGCAGGTTTGCCTGCAGTCAGTCTTGCGTGGCCATTTACAGCTGATGATGCAACCACAGGTTGTTAAACAATCTTAAGCAGACCCGTTTTGAACCTTGTAAAACTAACATTTAATGAAGTGAAACATGGATCGATGGTAAATTTTGTGCAGTGGCTCAGTCGCATTGATTGCAAGGTTCAAAGACTTTCAGTATGGACCTGTTAAACATCTATAATGTTAGGGTTGAAATGATGCTTGCCAAATGCTAACGAGGGTGAAAAGGCAGTGTGGGTGTGTTTTGCTTCCTGCTTTCAAATAATCTGCTGCTTTTCAGCCAGTAAGGAGGGGCGGGAACTGGTTGGTCATGCAAGAGATGCCTCTGGATCAGTTTTATTGGGTTGCAAAGAAAGGGAGGGACTTCTGGTGCAGCGGCAAAGGCACCGCTGCAGCAGCTGCGGCTGCTGAGTACGGAGGTGCCGGTGCTCTCACTCAGCACTTGGGTTGTGCAACACTTGTCTTTTGCTTCCCAAGATGATTTTGGCTGTTACATGTGTGCGTGCACTGGTACAAGGGCTAAACTTGATCTGAGCACGACAGACCGTGAACAGGGTGTCCCCCCGCAGCACGGCCCCTCCATGCTTTGTGCACGTGGCAGTGCGGATGGCCGCACAAGGTGGCCCCGGCCACGGGGCGAGGACCTGCTGGAGACTGCATCTGCCACAGTGGCTGTTTGGTAAAGCAGCTGAGAGCATAATTTAGCTGTATTTGGCTTTGGCACACTGAAAGCTGGATCCTGGCTCCAGTCTGGTCCCCTAGTGAGAGGTCTGTAATTTGTAACCACTCAAGGATGCCGGCGGCTTTTTCTCTGCTACGCAGATATATGCCATGCTCTGCAGTCTCAGCCGAATCATCCACCCCCTCCCGCCCAGCAGCAGGGTGGAAATGGGAAGATGTATGATCAGGCAGACAGTACTGCAAAAATAAAATCAATACAGATCAACCAAAGAGTTTTAATCTTGTCTTGTAATAACTCTGTATCTATCCATCCCCCATATACGTTACAAATGTCGCATCATTGAGCGCCGCTCGCTTGCAAATCGAAATATCGTGATGCAATATAGTATGTATAAATATGTATACAGAAATCAAAAATGCACCCCTTTCTGTGTGAATAGGTGTGCACGTGCACAGAAACAAAACCAACCAACTTGCATGGCAAATAGAGCAGAGCAGTGCCTTAGGCAAATCAGAGGGTCTAGGTGCTGCATTTGACCCTGACGGTTTGTGCTTCTGTTACCTGGTCGGATGACAGTCACGCACTTAACACCTGGGTACAAAGGGTTCTTATTTCATACAACAGCAGCTACTTCTCCCACATATATTCTGACAACAGCAATTAAAAACACAGCAGCACACCAGGGAACTGCTAAATATAGTATGGCCTGAAGTTATAAGCTTATGTTTCCCAGATTTTTTTGTTGTGATTCCCCTCCTGCCCCTTATGGATGGTGCAGGAGAATTTAAAGGTCAGGTGAGCAAACTAGCTCAGGAGCAGGAGGAGAAAGAGGGATCCCTACCTCTGCCACCACAGCATAAAGAATAGAAATAAGGAAAGTCCATAAGGAAATAAAGGACCATTAATTCAAAATGAGTTTTTGCTAGCTTACGGTAGACAAAGCTCCTACCAATTCTGGGATAAGGAGGAGAAAGCAATGCTGAACTAAGAAAGCGTGGGGGTTTGAGCGCAGCAAGACATTGGCCCCACACTGGGACCTCAGAGCTGGGTGGCTCTGCTGAAGCTCGGCCCCGGTGAGCACCCTCCAGCTGGGCCCACAGCGCTCTGGGACATCGCTGCTCCTGTGCAAGAAATACTGCCTTTAAGAAATTCTTTCCCTTTAGGAAGTGCACAAAGAGGGAGAGCTTTAATTCTTGAATGTCTTAATTCAGGATGACTTGTTGTCACTGCTGCAATAACACAAATTTTGCTCATGCATAATATATTATTTATTTTACTGAGGCTGAATGAAGGAGAGCACGCGCGCTCTCGCTCTGTGGTATGCAAACGTTTATGGATGGTTTGGTGTTTGGTTTAACAGCTTAGGCTTTTAAAGACTTGACATCTTGTTTGTATTACTTAAATAGATACATGCTATTTCCGGGAGCTGTTGCTGCTACTGCTGGGCTTTTATGACAGTCTTTATACACAGGGTTTTTTTTTTAGCGTGGGAGAGGTCACAGCATTTCGCTAACTCAAAATACCTGACACTGAGAAGAGAAAACAAATTTCATTAAATAAAAAAGGGGTCAGCACTGTACAGGCTGATTATTTATAAATAGTGCCGCTAGTCAATACCTGATGGTTTACGGAACTTAATGAAACTCCCGGTAGCCAAATGTGTATTTTAAGAAGGCGTTTGACCTTGGGCGTCTCTCCTGCTGGGGGGATGCTGCCTGCTGCGTCAGTGGTTCAAAATCAATAACCTCCAGCACTGTCCTGTTGAGGGCTCCTGTATTTAAGGGTGATATTGTAAAATGTGACAATATTCTGCTGACGAATGACTCGATACTGATATCCCTGTGGGGAAGGGTGGGCAGGGTTATGTGGTGACTCTAAAAATGCACTGATAATGAATGAGGAAAAAAACTGCTGGGGGTGCCATTTTATCCATTTAGCGCTTGGGTCCGATGCCCTTGCATCAACCTTTACCATTGTGGTTGTGGGTGCCTGAGCAAAACCTGTTTGTCTGCTGTATTTCACAAATTTCATAAGATTGTTAGGGCTGTGAAATTCATACTCTTGTTATTCTCCTGCTTTTAATAACGTTAGCAGAGTAAAGACCCCTGCGTGCAGAAATTATTCTCGTCTGACTTGTACACAAAACTGAAGCTGTAGCCCAAAAATCAGTGCCCAAGTCTCACTTTTAGGGCTGGCTGGACATTTTATGCTGTTGTCTAGAAATAGGTTGAAGGTGAACACCCAGAGAGGGAGAAGAGCTGTCTGGTGCGGGAGCAAATGGGGACAAAGTAGCAGTGGCTGCATTTATTGTATCAATTGGAAGAGGGCTTCAAGCTAGCAAAAGTGTCTTCCTATAAAGGCTGAAGCAAAAAGTTGAATTTCTTTTTACGATTGACAGTTCATCTGGGGGGATGTACATCAGTAGACAGACAGTCAGGTTCATTGACTTGCAAAGGGCTTTTTCTGTGCCTTAAATGTTTAAGGCTCCAGACTAACCGAGATACTGCACATAGAGGAGCTTCAGTACACAGCATCGTTTTGAAGTTGTTGGCACCATTCATGGCCAAGATTGAACATGGATTTTTTGGGTTCCCCGTTTTGGAACTGAAATGCATATCAAAGTTGAGATGCTGTATAAACTTAATATGAAATAGTCTGACGAATCTACTTATGCCAAACAGCTGCTCTGTAACTTGGGTTTTAAAATTTATAGCCTTTCAGAAGAATAATACTGTTACTTTCTTGTAAGCATGGCTATAATGGCTCCAAACGTCCATCTGTGTAAACAGACTCCTATGTCTTTAGCTTGACGCAGACTGAGGGTGAGAGAAGCTATAAATGCAAGCGTACAAATAGATATGTAATTGCAAATTTCCAAAATAACTTTTTTAATAACATCTTTTAAATGCTTTATGTGCTAAAGGGCTCAGCGGGTCTCTTCATAATATACAGTGTGATTAATTCAAATGAGAAAAAACAGTCATGCAGACAGGCTTTACAGCTAATGAGCAGGATGCATAAAATATGCTCTGCCTCACTAAGGTATTATTGTCATCTGACATTTTTGCAAACTCCCATGGAATTTATTTTGCATTAACTTCTGGCAGCGCTCATGGAGTTGGTGAATTATTGCCTCTTTGTCTTGAGACTTGAACTAATTCTCTGTGCAGGTTTTTGGAAGTTTCTTTTGCACGATTCTGAGTTAGGCACATTATCAAGAGCATTGCACATAGGAAAGGTTATCCCAGCAGCACAGGCAGTAGAGTAAACAGTAAATGGCATTCCTACATCACTGTGGGTTAAGCTGTCAATCATAAGCAAAGATAGTGGACCTGTAAATACCATTTTTTCCACTAATACATCTTAGAAGTTTGTTGCCTGTTTTAGTCCCTTGTACATTACCTGTGCAATGTGTTTTTAAATATAAATCCTGGACCTTGACAGAGGGGGCTGGTTGCCTAACCCGGAGGAACCTCACTGAGATGCTTCTAGGTGGTGAGTGATAGGGACTTTCTGATCATCGATAGATGCCTTCTGGTAGAGGCTGGGGTGGTGTCTCCAAAAAGAAGACATCTCAAAACATTGCCTTTTTATAGAAGGCTGGGTGCCTTGGTCTTTCAAAGTAAAATCTTCATGCATGAAGAAGAATCAAGTCTCCTTTGCTTTTGTATGTGCTTTAAGTAATCTCTTACTTAAAGAAATCACGTTTTTGATGAGCACATTGGTGAGCACGTTTTTGGTAACTCTCTATGAATGGTTCTAGATCTGTCTGTGTATTTCCCAGGACTTGGGCATGTAATTGGAACCAGTGTCCCTTCATCTATTTCAGACATTTGATATGAATAAGTGCATTGCTGTGCTGAAATAACAGACCACAAGCTATACTTAGCATATGTAAAAACCCGACTCCCTCCCCAGCCTGAACAATAAATGTTGCTGGGAAAATACCTTGAAGGGAGATCCCTTAGTAAAGCCTAGTATGTGGTTTTCTCCAATGAGCTTTGACATTGTTTGAGTACGTGCCTATCTTGTAACGTGTGCAGAGCACCTCCCAGTATTCTCTACCTGAAACTTCAGTAAACCCATTTGGCAGGGAGCACTTCATTTCCCTTGCTCAATCAAAAAGCATTTTTTGCTCTCTAGCTTCTAAATTCATCCCTTTACAGAAAAGGTTTGCTACCCTGAAAGAAAACAGGCAGAAGAAAACAGAAGAGTTGCTAAAGAGATAAATGACAGACTCGGCCTTAAACCCTGCACTTGCAATTTATTTGAAGAAAATGTTCAGGGAGTGCGAAGACAGGACATCTGTTTCATGTTATTCCCAAAGCAACCTGCTTATTCAGCTGCAGACATCCCCACCTGCTCCTCTAATGAGCTCACATCTCACAATATTCTCTGTTCACCCCTTCAAACCTGGACAGAGCTATCTGAAGCAGAGGGGCACTGCCTAAAATTTAGCATAGGTGAACCCTCTGCACACATGCTGTTGGAGTCTCTTTAACTCCCACACTACTGGAGTTGTGATGGCTAAATTAGGCATTACTGTACATGGTCCTAATGTAGGGTGTTGTATCTGAAATTAGAGCAGTCTCGGGGCTGGCGAGGAGTTTGGGCTCTGGCCTTCAAGAGAATTTTTCAGTGTGATCCTTTTCTAATGCACCACTGGTGTTTGACATTTACAATCGACTGCTTACGCAAACTAAGGAATAGCAGAAAGAAACTGATTTTTTTTTTCTCCCTGTGCTTTAATTTTATAAAGTAAATATCACAAAGAAATGCTTTGCAGGTGCTTTTTAGCACAGTGAGCATAATACTTGGGGAATGCAGTTGAAATCCTTGGCCAAGGCTGCAGAGTCACTGTGTTTCAAAATTCATATGACTTTGGTGAAAACTCTGGACCAAGTACTCGCAGCCTGCAGAGATGCCCGCAGCAGTGGAAAAAGTGCTTCAAAATGGTGCAGTCATCTGCTCAGGCAACCTTGTTTGTACCACGCAGAGAGAGGAAGGGAACGCCCTTGAAACCTTGCAGAAGCGACAGATCCTGGTCCGAGCCCCGGGGTCCGAAGGTGTCCATGGCAGCATGGTGCCTGCGCTCCTTTGGAGACTGGTGATTGAAAAATGTGTTCAATTGTACCTGAACATTCTGAGCTGACTTCTCTTGACCTGTACAGCAGCATAGTAAATGGGGCAGCAGGCGAGACAAAAAAAATGCTTTTTGTAGACTCCCAGGAAAAGATTCCTTCTCGGGCAAAACCATTCCTGAGAGCCTTTCTGTGTGTCCTTCCTTATACCATAATATTTTTTCTCTCCATACAGCCAGATACACGTTCTCAGATGCAGATGCTCTTATTCAAGGAGAAGGATCTTTGGTGTTTTTCTTATGCTAAACACTGCTATTAATTTGCCGTTTACTTTGCGTGATGGCTTTTGCCTTTTACCAGCCACTTTTTCCTGGGTTAGCCTTGGTAGGAGACGATGCGTCTCTGATGGATTCCCAGGAGGGCTTGGTGCAAGATCCTTAGGATGGGGGCAATGACTAAGGAAAATAAGTGAAAAACTGAAATTCCTTGTGTTGGCACCTTCCAGTAAATATTCTCAAATAACAGCAGTGGGCAGCCCCAGTCGAAACCCAGGAGGCTGTGAAGCACGTGGCCAGATTCAGGCACTGGGTGACGCAGCAGACTGGAGTTGATGCATCCATATTGCTGTCATACATAGTTTTGGTAGTGTCAAGGTGAGTTGTGTAGGAACTTCAGATAGCTGTATCTGATAGCCCTGAAGGTGGTGTTTGTAGTCACCAAAAAGAGTATGTCTGGAATAGTGAAAATGGCTTCTCAGAGTCATCTAAAATATCACCAGCTGCAAAGGAGTCAGGTTCACTCTCCTGATCGAATAACCTTCCTGGTTTTGTCATCCTGAGTAAACAGAGACTCTTATTCCTTGTTGGTATTTCATTTCCTTTGCCACTAATTTTTCAGAGGGTCAGGGCAAATATCAACAGCGCTTTTTGGTGCCAACACAATCCTGGCTGTGAGACCGGGATGAGCTGCGGTGATGGCTGCAGGCCATCCTGGGCGATGGCTGGAGGCTCCGGAGCTGCTTAGCAGCTTTGCTTGTGCCTCTGCTCCCCCTGCCAGGAACGCTGCGTCACGCTAGTGGGCCCCTGCCATGTGCCGAAAGCAAGTTGCAGTGAGACCGTAAGCCGGATGATCGGCTATGATGTGAAATCCGATAGCTCTTGCAGAGGATAGGCGATTATCAGAAAGCTTTTCTATAAATGCTGGGTCGAAGGAGTCTGTGGGATTCTGTATAACAGGAAATTTTGTGTCTGCGTGTTGGACCTGACTAGATGAAACTCAGCAGCGGTAACATTATTAAGGATGTGTGAAAATATGATCTGCAAAAAGCAACTAGAAATTGCATATAATGAAAGGGGATCTGCAGGTAAGTGTTTCAATCAAGACCACTGCGAGAATCTTCTTTTTTGTAATGGTAAAAGGCAAATCCTCTCAGCTGCTGTCTCCCAGGAACAGCAGATCCAGAGAACAGAGCTATGACTTTCTCTGTTGGAGTGAGTGGGAGCAAATAGCCGCTTTCTCCACAGGAAAAAAAAAAGTTGGCAGTCATTTGTTCGCCTGATGCATGGCGCTCAGTGTGGAGCACTCAGATTGTATCTAACTGCAGCGTTTCCATTTGTAAAAAAACATCTCATGGTAATTAGTTTTATTAGGTTTGGCCAAACGCCAGGTAAAAGGCTGGATGCTAAGGCGGGTAATACATAGCTATTGGCATGGTGCTTCACAGGTCCAGATATGCTCCATTTCCAATCGCTCTTGGTGTCTTTAGTGACTTGTATTACATAGCCACCGCATATACTGAGTCAGTGTAGGCAGCGTAGTAAGTGTCTTTTCCAATGCCCAGTATCAAAATTTATGGTATTTCAGTTGATATATCTGTGGAATTAAGTATAATGGTTTTCTCTTTGTAAATGGGGTGGATATTTCCTGTTATTGGCAGTTAGGCTTGTTGGGGCAGAAAAATAAATGAGAACAGGGAATTACAGAAGGTTGCAAACACAGTTGAGCACCAACTATATATAATTATACTTAAGAAATAGCAATAATAGCTGGAAACTATGGCATGGTAGAAAAAATTTGAATCCTCGCTGGAAGAATGCCTTTGCATTTGTAGCCAATTTCACATGCTTAGTAACTTAGTTATACATTGATTTCTGTAAATGGTACTTTAGCTCACAAGATGGCATTTAGCATATTAAATCAAGTAAAGAGAAATATTGGATAAAGGGCTATTGGACCACACAGGGCAGTCAGGGCTCTATTCTTGCTTAAGTATTACTGGCAGTGATCTGATAACTTTTTACGAGGACCGTGAGAAATGAGAGACTATAATAAAAAAATCTGCACACCATAAAAACTGTCCTGTTCCTTAGCAGAAAAGGCCAAAGCACAAACACTTGTCTTGAACCTAGAGATGGTCCCTTCAGCCTGGGACTGAGACATGCTTATAGAGGAGATTGTTAGGGAAGTCTTTATCGCCGCTGTGTGCATTGCACCTCTTCCATCAATAAGTAGGCATCTTCCAGACCCACTACTGTAGTTTTTCCTCCGGTGAGAAAAAAAGTGATACATACACAGCAGATGCTGAGACCCATTGGAGCACTCATCCTAGTGGTTGGGAGTACTAAAGAAAGATTAATAGCAAACTAACAGAGAGTTAGATATGACTGAGGTTTTTTCCTTCCTCCTGAATGACTGAACAGTTTATTCACTCCTAATTCAGAAATAAGAATAAAAAGGGAGCATCTTCAAAAAGACTCAGTTACCATTGAGGTGAACAGCAGCTTAGGATTTGTTCCCTTGTGTTGCTCACTAACCTTGCCTGCAAATCTGACATTAATAATAATACATGGCTGCAGGATCTCACATGATAAAAGCTGCAGGTTCACAGCATGTGTAACAGGTCAATACCCTGCACTGTACAGCTAATATCTATCACGAACAAACCAAGTGTGGAAGATGCAAAAGATCAGCTTATGCCTGCTAACCGCAGGACACACTGTAAAGTAACTTCATATCCCCACTTAAATTCTGTCCCATTTAATTCACTCTCTCTATTACTTTCAGTAAAACAATTGATTAACTCTGTTGATATCGTTATCATTATCTCTCCCAGTCAATGTATTTGTCTCAATCTAGTCTTTTTTTAGGGACAAGACAGTTCTTGATACCTCAGCAGATTATGTCAGTTTTGTTTAAGCATTGTGATTACTGGCTTTAACAGCCTGATTTCATTCCTGTAATATTCATGTTAATAACAATAACTTTTGAGAAACCCATTAAAAGTCTGTGATGGTAATTTAAAAGAAAGGTCAGATGCACTGTTCCCCATTCAGTTACGATCAAGTTAGTAACTTTTGATGGATACATTAAATGATGCTGTCATCCCTAGGCATATTACAGAATCAAAATTCGGCTCCTGTTTCATTCAGAGTAACATCTGCAATGAAATGGTCTTCTAGCTAAAGCAGGTGTTTTCAACAGAGGGAAGGTTTGCTGTTTTAAACTGCATTCAGCCAATACTGCGGGTGTCTGCCAATAGACAGCAACCCATAATCTATATATAAATTAAACAAAACCCCTTCATGACAAGAATATTATTAAAGCTGCAAAGTCAGACACTTGGAGGTAAAGAAACGCCAGCATCAAAGTTTCCTGGGTGACCTCAGTTTGTCCTCTCCTTCTGTCGTGCACATGCATAATGATGCAGCTTACAATTACACAGCCAGAAGTTACTACTTTTTTATGCCATATCCCCATATTCAGTACCTGAACGCCATTGTTCTTGGGGCTATGCAGTGCTGGGGGCTTGGCTCTGGACCTTTATTACCTAAATGAATAAGGTGGTTTATGGAATAACCGTATTTCTGCCCTGGAAGGAAACGTGTTGGGGTATTGGGCTTTTGCTTCCACAGTAACTTAAATACCCCATTAAAGTCAGACTTGCCACGTTGTGGATAAGGATGTGAGAATGGGGCTCAACACTTGTACAAGTGCCGTTGGAAATGGGCTGTGGGCTTTGCATACAAGGCTGAGAGCAAAAATATACTGGAAATCTTTCTGGAGTTTCCCCTGACGTTATGTGGCTTTGTGTCTGTGAGCATATGTGTGTCTGTTGAGCCCCGGTGGGATCTGAAGCTCATTTGAAAATAACACTTGTGCTTTATAAGGAAATTTATTTCTTGGGGAATTTGGAGCATCGTTCTGGCAAGAACAAATAGGACAAGTTTCACCAGTCATCTGCTTCTGCATTGTAAACTTCTTTCTATATACTTCTGGTCCTAGGTAGTAGGAAAGATTGATATTTTTTTGTTGTTTTTTTAAATTTTATTTTTAAATGCATGTCAGGAGTGTATTGTTATGATTTTTACATAACACACATGGCAATATTTGCAACTTCCAGAACAAAAATTAATTATTGGGGCATGATTTTTTATCTCCTTTAAACAAACCTAGCAGCAATGCAGCTACAGTGACTGGTGGTGGTTGCAGGTCTCACTGACCACTTCAACAGATCTGTTCCTCTATGATCTTCTATTTTTACGCCCAAATTCCTGCCATGGGCATGGAGTGCTCTCAGCATGGCTGGAAGCAGCTCAGTCTCCACATCTCAGCTTATGTAAGGGGACATCTCCATCACCCTGGGGTACCTCAGCTGGCTTTAATATACTCCTAAGTTTTTTGCTCTGTATTAAGCCTCTGCTACCAGTGGAGACAAAGTAAATGAAATTGGGACTGGTATATGTATGTCTGCTGTGCTCCAGTCAGAGCTTCCAGCAGCGTTGAGGGCATGAGATCAGCTCTAGATCAAGGCTGTGCTGTGTCCTCAGCTTATCTTTTCATTCTAAATCTTCTCATTTTTATTTTGGGTCCCTATTTTCGCATTGTTAGATCTGAAGGTTGACTTTATAACTGTCTTCGTACGGTTTGGGCCAGAGGGTGTCTCAGCATGTCATGCGCGTATGGGACCTGCCTACCTGCCACATAGGGATTGGTGTTCGCAAGTGCTTTTCTGGTCTCTGTGAAATAATACCGCAATATAGATATTTAACCATGAGAGAATAACTCAGGCCCAGAAAATGAATAGAAAATCAGCTTTTCACTATTAACTCTTCAGTTGCTATAACTCTATTATATTGTGTGTGCATAGTGGTCTCTTGTTTTGAATTTCTTCATTGTAAGGACAACAAAAGGGGGAAACCTCCCAGTTTTATTCAGCGTGATTTTTTGATAGAGATGTTAGAGATGATGGATTAAGTTTAAATTTCTGGAACAAATGTGTACATTTACACATGAAAAGTTCAATTATTTTCTTTTTAAAGAGAAGTTTTTGTTTAATACTTGAGTTTACTCTTGCTTCAGAAGGCAAAGGAAATCCTGGTATAGAGCCAGAGACAGGGAGTCATAACAGAAGTTAAACTGAAATTAGACATGAAAGATTTTTTTAATCTTTTGTCTCTGGAGCCTCAGAGAGTGCTCCCTCTCCAGTGAAGGCATTGCGAAAAGGGAAATTCAGCCTCACTGAAAAATGCTTTATTCCTCCGAGACAGAAAAGAAAGTTTGAGAAGAAATATTTTTAAGAGCATCAGTCTTTCTTTCTCTGGTCAGACTGTGCAAACCCACCGCTTCTAGTTTGATTTGTGAGTTACTCTGCAGTTTTAAGCATCTGGCAACAGATGGCCCAAATATCAGCACAGACTCCATCAAACCCAGGAAAATCACCCCTTGAAGACACAGGGAAGAACAGAAATTGTATATAACTTTATTCATTGAATAGTCTACATGAACATACAATGAATCTAGCAAAGGTCAGATCCTGGCATGAGAAGTCTGCAGAAATGGAGCAAAAATGTTAGGTTACACTGGATCTCACCAGTAGCCAAAGGATTTGCAGATGAAAGCGAGTGGCACTCACCTCCCGGGGCAGACTTGGTGCAAGAGGGTCTGCTCTCTCCAGTGGTTTTCCTCGGCATTTAGTGGCTCTGTGTGAATTATCCTTCAGACTGGTTTCTGGAAGGGAAATATCATTCCTGGAGGCAGCATCAAGCTGCTAAGGGTTGTTCAGAGAAAAAATACCACTGGTTTTATTTATGGAGACAAAACTTAACCTGTGAGGTTTGTAGCGTCAGCCTCAGTTTTCATTCTTATGGTAACAGCTGGAACCAGGGGGGTGCAGGTAGAATGAAAATACACTTGGGCTTGTGTTAGGGAGAACTCTGTGTTCACCATTTCGCTTTTATTTTCTTTGGTTGTGTTTGCTCACATAGGGCTCTAATCTGGTAAGCCTCTATTTCAGGTAGTAATCTCAAATATGGAAGGGCATGCCTAAATTGCATAGATCTGAAAACTCACGCAGAGGTTTGCTTCTCCAAACTAGAATATCATTAAACTCAGCAGAAAATTGTTGCAAATGTAGTGTAAGTGAAAGCCACGTCAGACTTGTGGTGTAAAGGCCGTGTTTGAGACAGATGTCTCAAAGGCAATGAATATATGCAAGTCACACTTGCAGCTAAGGAACAACCTTATACCCTTGTAGAAAAGTTTATCACCTTCCCACCGGTTTTGTTTTTTTTTCCCCTGGGTTGGGCTGGTGACTGAAGCTCACATGCTTGCAGTGGATGAGCTTGCTGTTATCTCGTTGGCATACTGGTTTGCCATTTGCAATTAAATCTAAGTATATATACATACATTCCCCAAAAGACAAGAATCTGCTTGCAGTGAGCTTCCCAAGTGACAGGAATCCAACTTCCCAACTCGTTCACTTTCTTTGACTTTTTGAGCATGGAAAGTTACACGATGCACCAATCTGCAGGGACCTGCGCACTGCCTCTTAATTGTGCACCGTAATCAGCCGCTTGTTTGCAACTCTCTGCAATGACTTAGCTTTGTCCTCCAGCTGAGGGCACGACAGGAACCGACTCTGCAGGCAAAAGGCACGAAGGAAGCTGAAGCACTGCTGAAAGCCTCTGCTTCGATGCTGTGAGGCTGATTGGAGTTGTGCGAGTGTAACTTTTTGTAAACTTTGGCTTTCAACATATACCTCAGCATGTATTTTATAGTGTATTGATTGCTAAAGGAAGCATAAAATACTGCATAAGCCCATCTTCTCTTTGGCAGTTTCCATTACCCAAGGCAAAACTGGACCCAAAGGGCTGGGGTCCTAAAAAGCTTTAATTGCCCTATAAAGATATGCATGACCCTGGATTAATCTGAAGTCAGGAGAAATAGGTACCACTCAGTGTTTCACGGGAGTTTGCAGGCTCACAGGAATGAACTCGTGACATACACCACAATAAACTTCTGCAGGAGTTAAATTGGGTGAAGCAGGAAAAACATTCATTGCATCATCCATGGTGACTGAGCTGCAAAGTTGTTCTGCTTCCCCAGAAAAAGGAATAGTGCACTGTACTCTTGCCTTTGTTTTGCTTTGCATTAGTAAAAGTTTGTGTATAAGCTCTGTAGAGAAATGGGAGTACTCAGAGTTGTGAGACAACACATTTCACGCAACTGGCAATAAAAGTGGGCTGTTGCAGCAATGAAAAGCACTGGGGATGGTCCAAGAGAGATGTGACTTTGCTTGTTCAACGTGTCCGCGATTCAGGTGCTCCTCTGCCTGGAGAACCAAAAATGTAAGGGTAGAAATGACAAAATAACCACAACGTTGCACCAAAGCGCGATGTGCTCAGAAATTAGTTGAACAAGATACTATGTGTTTGCACTCTGTAACCATGAAATTATGCTTTTGGAAAGGCTGAAGCTGATAAGCTTAACCCTGAGGCTGCTTCAGCCTCACGGAGGAGATGAGCCTACAGTGTGGGATTGCTCTTTGGGTCCTTCCTGGGACATTTAGCTTCCAGAATCCTTTCTGGAGCATTAGCCTTTCTCTTCTAAAAGAATCATTCCCTGCCTTGATGAAATCTCATGAAATATAATCTGCTTAAATGTGATTGCTCCAGCCCTGTCTGGACTGAAATGTATGCTATTACATCTTAGGACACTAAGAAATGGTTCTGTGTTTTTCTTCAAGGCAAAATTTCTTACGTTCTTGACAGCTTTTTGAAAAAAAGTGTACGTCCAGTGAAAGTCTTTGATGGGGAAGTGGAGGAGTGAAATAAATGTGAATTATAGCTTAGTTGTTTCGCTCTTTAAAGGTGAGGTCTTAAATTTCTAAAGTGGCCATCTAGATGCTAAATGGCATAACTTTTACAATTTATTACAGCACATTTTCTCCTTTATGTCCAGTAAAACAATATAGATGTTCTTGACAATACACCTCCGTCATATCGTGTAATATATACCTCAAATCTGTTCCCTCAAAGCATAATACCACGGGGCTGTGTTTGCTTTAGTTTGTTTTACGGGTCTGTGTGATGGGCAGGAGCTGGAATGAGCTTTAAAAGCTTGATGGATAGTGACGCCAGATCAACAAAATAGTAAAATGATCCTGTAATCCGTGTTTTCCTATGGTGTTTAATTGGACCGAGGTCTAAACCAGACCTGGCTTCCTGTGGGTTGTGCTTGACCAGGAAAATAGATCTATGCTGCAAATGAAGTTTTGTACCTTTGCTCCTTTACTGTGGGGGAAACTGCATCTTGAAATTGCAGAAAGAGTGAAACTGGAGAAACGCAAGGAGGAAAAATGAAAACAAATGCAAAAAAAGAAAAGTCATGTGCAGTTCTCTGCCTGGGTGAGAAGAGGAGGGTGAGATGACAAACCAGACCGAGGAGTGATTTCTCCTTCTGACACCACACTGACTCCAAAAACCAGGTTTTAAAGCCAGGGACAATATTGCTTCTAGGAGTAATTCAAGCTGCAGCTAATAGGCATGGGGAAGGAGCTTGGCTGGTTATCCCAGACCTGTTTATTGTGTGCTGCTTACTCCTTGCTGCAGAGCAGATGGTATCTGCATGAGGTACTGACTTCAAAAGCAAATATGTTTGCAACCCAGGCAGAGTTTTGCCAGCTGTCAATATGTTTGTTGTACACATGGTGAAAACCGGGCCAAATTACGAGAAGGGAGTGAGCCTATACATCTCCCGATAAAACCAGGTATATACCCAGCAAGAATAATTTGCTGTGCTTTTAGTAGTAATCTGTATTTTTAATAATTTGTGGTACTTCTACACCGCCTTACATTTCAGGGAGTTCAAATAAATCTGATTTAATTGCATTCAAAGTGCTGCAAGAAATAATCAGTAGTTGGACAGAGCACAGCACAGGCAGCACTGGGTGCCCAGTGATGGCCCAGGGACTTCAGAAATACCTATTTACAAGCTCAGAGCCTCAACGCATTGCTTTTAGCCATATGATAAATCAGTAAGTAATTTCTTTACCTACCATAAAGGAAAGCAATGTAACTTAGAAAGTATTGCTGTTAGTTGAATTTGCTTACATTTAAATATATATATAATAAGTATATCTACACCTAATATTTATATTTAATAACCACATATTCTTATTTATATTAAATAAAAATATAGAGAGAATATCTAATAAATAGAGACACTATAGTAAAATATATAATGCATCTTTTCTTATAGCAAAATATTTGCTATATTTGGTTCACTATACTTTAGCTTATTAACATGAGTTTTAATTAAGTCTAGTGAAAATGTTATGTCTCCTGTAACAGTTCAGTAGAGAAGTAGGACAAATTCCAGCAATAATTGCATTTAATCTCTTCAGGGAAAAGGAAAAAAAAAAAGATATATTATGCTTTCTAGTAGTGAACATTAAGGAAAACATCATCTGAGAAGATCTAATGTTGGGTTGAAAAATGGACAATTGTTTTATCCTGAAATAAAGATAAACTGATCCTGTATGTATGTCCCTAACTATACATGAGACTGAATTATATTGGGCTACTTTCATAATTAAAATTAAATGTGTAGACATTTTCATAAATATTTTGAAGCCTAACAAAAAATGAGGGTAAAATGTCATAAAAATCAAGTGTGTTTGTTGCTCC
This sequence comes from Theristicus caerulescens, assembly GCA_020745775.1. Classification (NCBI taxonomy): domain Eukaryota; kingdom Metazoa; phylum Chordata; class Aves; order Pelecaniformes; family Threskiornithidae; genus Theristicus; species Theristicus caerulescens. Next base: position 125,464,874 of record CM036561.1, on the reverse strand, counting down.
GTCTCCCCTCCCACCATCTCTTCAGTGTTTGCAGTTCTGATTTGGCCATAACTAGCTTGTGAAATAAATTCCCTTTTGTAGGTTGAAAATGAAGTTCTTTGTAACCCTCTGCTTGAATTCCTACTTCGTAACCATCATGTATTTTTGGCGTTGTTTCACTCGTCTCTTGTTTGGAAGTATCTCAGTCTAATCAGATTTGAAAATATCTTTTCCCAAACCTCAAGACCTTGCTTATATTTACCAGTGTGACACCAGCCTTTCCTCCTAGCCCCAGGTACAGTCCGAGTGTACGAGCTGGCCATGGGGTGAACTGGTGGCTCCACTTTGGAGATAAATACCAGTGAGGAGGATGATTTCAACTGCTTGGTAATAAAATCAGGTCGTAAAAAATTATGGGAACAGCTGAAGGAGCCAGCTTTCAGGGTTTTTGTGTGGAGATATCAGGGCTTATTTTTTTGTTGGCTATAATATCCTTGTTAGTAAATGTTAGGTGCTTGTATTTTGAATACTTGTAAAATCAACAACCAATTTATGAGCTGTACCATAGATCAGTGAATTACAGAATGACATTGGCTTCTATGCAAATGCCCAGGAGTGTATGTGGAAATGCAGGTGATAATGTACTTGCTGGAGAGTGAATTCCTTCACTGAGTAGATGAAGAGCTGATAAAGGAAGAGATTCTGGACTCCAGATGCCCTATTGATAGCATGACTTGCCTAAGTGACTACAATTTCAGTCACATGCTTCGTGGTCAATATGGGGTATTTCTAGAGTGTATGTGGCATAAGGTAATTGTATGACAGGCACAAAAAGGGTATTTTAACTGGTGTAAATATGAATAGCTCTGCCAAGAGAGCACAGTAGATGGTCCACATCTAAAGCCCTTTCAACGTAACAGGAGTTTTTCCATTGCTTTTTCTGGCATTTGATTCAGCATCCTCTGTCTTGGAATTTGGCTGAGAAGCCTCACTAAAGCTGTACAAAACTGGGGGTTAGTCAACTGTTTATTTCCATTTCTGCTTAAGAAAATCAATATGACGTGGAGTAGAACATGTTTCTGGAGAAGGTTTGGTTTAGTTAGATTGTATTTTTTGCATGTTCAGAGACCACTCCATCCTAGCCTGTGGATTTCTGCCACATGACTGACTTATTGCTTTTGTCTGGAAACGAAGAGTTGGATGCCTGTTTCTGTCCTTTTCCTGTTGAACTGCCTTGTGAACAGCCCTGCTTCTGCGTGGTTCAGGTTAGCAGTGAATTCAGACACCCTTCGCAACTACCTAGCACCTTGACTTACTAAAACATTTATACCTTGTCTTAAATGGGACATTCACGTAGCATGAATATGTATAGGAACATATTTGGAAGGCACTAAAGAAAGCATCGGGTATGTTTTTATTATTACTGCAATCTTTGCAGAGATGCAATGCCCAGTCAAATGATGCGTGATTGCTTTTGAAAGGACTCTCTGTGTTCTCGCATTTTCTGCAAATCCTTTTTCTATATTAGGTCAGAGCACAAATGCTAGGAAAAAAGTGAATTATTGGTAAAATAGTGATTTTGCTGAGAAAAGTTCAACAAAAAAAAAGACAAAATATCTCTCCCATCTGTCTCCTAAGCAGTATGAACTCTGTCTTGAGATATTGTTCATTGTTTTCATGCTTGGAGGGAATAGAGAGCCTGTGACTCTTTTTCCTGAGAGTAATAGATTTTCTTCTTGTAGTCTGGGTGTAGCATCTGACACTTGGAAACACTATTGTGGTGCTTGCCTTCACTTATCTTCTGTTTCTTATTTCTTGAGCCTGCCAGTAAGTCACTGGAAGTTTTTTTGTGTTGTGAAGGGATTTTTTCATTCCTTTCCATGTTATATGATGTCTTTATCATTTACATTCAGGGGAAGAACAAGGCTCTCTAAGAGCACAAGGCCACGTTGCTTGGGAATCTCAGCTCTGCACGCCTTTGACATGCCTTTGATTTGTCAGTAGTGAGTTTTAAATCTATTTTAAAGTATTTCTTTTGCGATAGTACAGGATAGCCCTCACCATGAAACACAGCTCTCTTGTGCTAGGTTTTGTAGAAACATAAACCAAGAATAAATATATTTTACTGCATGTTGGTAGGGCTCCCTTCCAGTTATCTGTGATGTGCTCTGATCAACTGCTGAAGGTAGCCTGGGTGTGAGTGTAGATCACAAATCAAAGTATTGATTTGAAAGATGCCTTTCCCAAATTATCATGTGCTTGCTATTTCTGCAGCCGCCTGAGAGTTTTTGGGGTATATAACATAATTGTTTGTGATCTATGATCTTTTTTCGTCAGTTGCATTGGTAGAGGGTATGATGGTGTCTCACTGGGAAGGATCCAGGACCCTCCCCAGCTCAACTGCATTAACTTGCAAAAAAAGATGAGTTGCCCCTTCCTGAGCAAAAGGGGAGTTTTAGGCTCTGCTCTAATCCTTGTACATTAACGAGGCACTTCCAAAACCACAGTAAGGAGCATCCGGGTGGACAGGAGGACGGGGATAAAACTTGGCTCACAGCCTGGGCTGACTGCACGGTGAGGACATACCCGAAATGTGCCCCTCTGGCTCTTCTGATGCTCTCCCATGTCTCATTGCGCTGCCAGGGCAGCACTGCCTTCCTGCTCTCTCCCCTTTCAGAAATCCGCACTGTCCTTTCTCGTCTTTCTCTTCCAGCTCTTTATTGCTTTAGTAATACCAAAAGGATCTCCCGCTCCAGCTGTAAGAGAGGCAGCTTGTAATAATAGAGGGCAAGAAACTAGCACAAGAGATTTACTGGTTTGACTAGAGCTTTGTCTCCAGGAAATCTCCTTCTGAGCCCCAGTGCAAGTGCAGAGAAATGTTGCAGCCTTACTAAAGCATAGAGCTAAAAAAAACAACCCAGCCCCACCTCCACCCCTCAAGAGAAGGAAGTAAAAGCATCAGCCAAAGATCTCCAGTAACTATGTAATTTAAGGCACCAGCTTTTGGGTGATCACCCAGCCTCTTCTCTCTCTGCAGGCCTGTGGCACTGGACTGTGCTGCCCTCGCTCCCATCCGGCGCGGTGGCCAACTGTGGGACGGGTGTCCCCTGACTTGCACCCTCTGAAAGCTGGTTTGTCCTCTGCTTTCAGCTGATTATCTGAGTGTGACTGCTGAGTGCGTAGCAGATGAATCTGTGGATATTGCATTGCAAAGGGAAGCAATTGCATTAGGTGCTTTGGGAGAGGGCTGAGGAGCCTCTTGCATGGCCTTTCCAAAACAGTGTGCTCCAGAGCTACTCCCAAGCTTATTAGCACTGAGCCATATTAATTCAAAGAAGCTGCTCTAGGACCACTTGGGAGATAAGGGAAGATTAAATAAAAGAGCGTAAGTGCTTGAAGATGAATCCTTAATACCCCTGATGAAAGGAGGCTGGGTTAAATGACAGTTGCACCTCTGCCTCTGTTAGCTTCATTTCAGTGCAGGGATAGCTGATCTCCCTGGCTTCCTCCAGCTGCCACTGGAAATCAGCTGGCTCCAGGCAGGCTGGAGGAAAGTTCAAGCCATTCTGGCATTAAGCTAATATCTTTTCTGGAGGTCTACACTTCAAAAAAAAAAAAAAAAAAGAGAGCTGTGTCAGGGACTGAGAGGAATATTGATTGAGACTCTCGGCATCTGGTGGCAAAAGGATTGTTTAAAGGGTGGTATGAGTTTTATAAACCCACAAGCAGTGGTGAAAATGATGAATCGGAGGGAGGCTCCGCTAAAGAATAGCCTTTGTTAAAAGAAGATGCTTTCTAGGGGAAGGCATATCTCACAGAGCGCTAAAAAATAGCAATAAATTGTGAACAATAGGCCTAATTCTTCTATTGCACTTTGAAAAATAAGGATAGACCTTGCTGAAATACGTGGGCTCCTACAGCTGGCAGGCATGGTGATTCTGTGCTGGGGGAATGCACTCGTTCTCTGGGCTGGACTCCTGGCTTCACTCCAGACTTGTCCGTAGGGATTTTACCTCTCGGAGGCATGCTGTGAGGATGGCTGGATGCCAGCAGCTACTATAATGGTGGGGGGTTTATAAGAAAACCAAATGGATGGTTTTTTTCTCTTGGAAAATCCTTACAGAAACAAGAAAATAAATGTACAGGCTGCTCTTGACTCACATGCCGCAGCTGCCCCAGGGCGTATAAAAGGATGCTGGGTGCCCTGGCTGTCCTGGAAGGCAGCAGATAATCGATGTATGAGGGAAGTGCACAGAAATTGATCTTTTAAGAGTCTCCCTTAAGTAAAAACAAATACTGAACAAAGAAGTGGCCTCTTCCCTTCTCCCTTTTCAAGGATATTTGCTACTTGTTAGGTGGGATCTGATTCTGATCTCACCTATTTTGCACTGCTGCAACTGATGAACACTCGAGCCTTTGACCAAAGGCTTCAGCTGGCGGGTCGGGTGCTACTGGCAGGCTGGTGGAGCTTTGCCCACTTTTTGCCTGCATTATTTGCAGACTACCTGGTAAAGGTTATTTGCGAAGAGATTTGGAAAATGTTCTGGTGTGGCCCTTTTCAGCAAAATGATTTTGTGTTGGTCCCGGGACGCCAATTTCCTTGGCTAAGCTTTTGACAGGGAAAATGAGCTGCAGCTCACCACTTTTTAAGGGACTAATCTTGATGTATTTGTTTCTGGTATCCTTGTTGGAGCTCAAGCATTTTAGGGCAAGCAACATTCCCCCCCCGCCAGGGGATTTTACATCATTCTCTGAGAGCCATGAGGTTATTGAAACACCCTAAAATCTGCCCTCAGCTGCCACTTTGGGGCCTGTTTCAATAAACCTTTGCGCCTTAGCTGGAATCGCTGCCCCGTCCTCTTGCGTTGCCTTCCCTTGCAATCCTCGCTGAAATGCCATTAATGGGAACACTAAGCAGTGTGTTGGCTTTATTTTTGTTAGTTTTCTTGCATTGTGGTGCTTAAGGGCTGGCAGCAACCAGCATATTAGCAACCATTGAAAGCAAATATATTCCAAAGAGAAGGTGAATAGACAGGGCACAGCCCACCTGAAGGAGATTAAATCAATTGCACCGCACTCTCAGAAGGTTCCCACAAGTTTTCAAGACCAGTAAGTGCATTAAGATAACACCAGTGGTCTAAACCCACAAAAGCCGGGGATTTTGGACTTCAGGATGAAGCTTGGATTTTTAAAATACATCTGTGTGCCTTGGTAACGCAGCCGCTCCTCCGCAGGGAGTTCCCAGGGAAGTTTGTTTGAAGTTGCAGCAGATGGGCACAGCCGTACGCTGGGGACGGACTCCATCCTGTACTGCTGAGTTGTCTTTGATGTCCTTCTGACTCGTGATGTTATTATGACTACTGTTACTGTCAAGGCGAAATGTAGGGATAGTGCAGTGAGATGAAGACGCTGATCTGATTATAGTGACAGACTATGAAAATAAACCTTTCTCTAAGAGTAGAGTTTTGACAGTTGACTTTTTTTTTAGTGCATTCTCAAAGCTCACGATATTATGCTCTTTATTTTCTTACTGTTCAAAGCAAAAGGTCTCATGCATTAGGCACGCACAGATATGCAAAATTAAGTGCATTAATAAAACAATCAATAATGTTGAGCCAAACATATACCTCTTAAAAATCTGTTGAGTTTCTTTTTCCCTTATGCTGACAGCCTATGGTAGAAACTACACTGTTGAGCACCACAGTGGGAACAATACGCCGGGCTGTCAGGATGGCAGATCAGTGAAGCTTTGGGATGTTCAAAAGACAGCTTTGACTGCACTGAGCTCAGCTTTGCAAAGGCAGCTAAATGAGGAGTGGTTACATGAGCCGGGAAGTAACGAAGCCTGATTGCTCATGGATTTATACCTTGTAGTTGATTGCGGCCTTCAGCAAAGCCTTTCCTGCAGCACAGCCATTGATATGGCATGAGGCTTGTATGAAAGTCAGTCCTTTGCAATCACTAAAGGAGGGAGAAAATTCTAATTACATATGCAATCAGTTCTGCTGGCGAGACAGTGATGGGCTTTCTACAGAATTGTCTGTGGAAATCTTTTTTGGAAACAAAAAACTGTTGGAGAATACTTTGGGGAAAAAAGGTCTTGACATTTTTGAGAGGCAAGAAAGAAAAATACTGTACAGTGATTTCTTTTTTTCCCCACAAACATTGAATCTGCAGTGCCTGGGCTCCATACTTCTGTCAGCAATTCCATTCCCCTCCTATTTTTACAGGTGAATATTACATGTGAATTTTGTCATTACCTGGGAGGCACAGGAATTGCCTTGTTTTACCCCAACCTGAATGTCCTTCTGTTAACAGGCACTGGACAGAGAGCGCTTGGGTTTGGACAACTGCCCTCTGTGTTGTCCATTGAATAATGTGTATTGCAAGCAATGCCACTTGCAGCTGGGATGCCTTTCCCAGGCAAATGAGTGGCCTAAAGGGTGGGCTGGTTTCTGAGTCTGGATGAGAAGAAGGGGCTGCGATCCTGATGGCAGCTGCTCTGGGATGCTTCCCACTTGCTCCTCCTCCTCAGATCCCAGGGTGGTGCGTCCATCCAGAACCAGCCATACCTGGTGCTTCAGAGAAAGCTCTGTAAAACTTGACTGTACACACTCATGTTGCAACTTGCTGGCGTAAGAAAAGCCACCCGTGCAGACAGGTAGCAGCTGCCTGGCTCTGGGGTTTAATTCTTTTCTGTACTGTACCTCGTATTGCCTAACGGGACTGCATAATTCCCAAAAGGCAAAAAAGATGTTGAGCTGGAGGTGCCTGTGTGAGACCCAAGGCCAATGTACAGATTCATAGCAGCCAGGCAAACAACATAAACAATCGTGCCCCACTCTGCGCCTCCATGCCTGATTCTCTCATATGCCTTTTGGCTCCAAAAGGCCATGAAAGCGCTGCTCGCAGCCTCTCTGGATGGCAGCAAGCAGGAACTTTGAACCCCAGGCTGTGAGACCAGTTGTTAAATATGTGCATTATTTATCTCCAGGGGAGAAATGTCATGCTGTAGGGCAGCAGCTTTGGTCCACGTGTGATGCTGCTATCAGATGAAATGACTTATTGTTTCTACCAGCTGCTGACCTCTGCCATCTTGTAGAGTTGATTTTCAGAGGTCACTGAGGTTCTGTAGTGAAAGAAAAGTTTTCTTTTGCCTGGTTTGAATTCTCCATGAGTTGGTGTTTCATGCTGGCAAACTTAGGTGGAGTTTTGCTTTGCTTTGTAAACCAGCACCAGGCAGACTTGGGTCTGCTGTGATTGTCAGTGGCGTGGTGTTGGCTGGTGGGAGCGGGTCCGAGTTTGCTCCTGCCCTGACAGCAAACACACAGCTATCGGCTTGAACAGCCATGAAATCTCATTCTTTACTGAAGTGTCAGGTATGGTAAACTGCACCTCGATTTACGAAGATTATCTCTGGAGAGGCTGTTATCTAACAGAAAATAAAGAACGTTTATTTGTATTCATATTTAATAAGCATGAGGCAAACTATAAACTGCATCAAATCAAACATGGATTCCCTGTTGGATAGAGTTAAATCGATGGTGATTTGTAAATATTTTACCTTCTTCTTTGTATACTATAGGGTGTTCCTTAAGATGAAGAGCAAAGAAAATTTGTATAATATTCCACCAAATGGCTAAATAACATTTGCACTAAAGAACAGCAAGCGGATGCTTTTAAAATTGTGCACGTTTATTCGAACGCAAGCATAAAATAGGTCTGTTTGCCTCAGTCCTTCCTGTTATTATGGATTGCTTGTTAAAATGTCAGACACATCTTTGTCAATTAGAAGTTGCATTGTTAGAGCGAAGGTGCTGTGGAGGGACTGGTTGAATTACACGGAGGTGTTTCCTGCACGCCCTGCTTTGGAGTACCCAACGTGCGCTGAAGGAAGCAGAGATTTCCCCACAGGTTTCTGTGGCTTTGGATCATCCACTGCTCCTGCTTTCTCACCATTTGCCCTGCTGTGACTCTTGCTGTCAACAGCGCGCTTGCAGGATTGGGGCAGTGCAAACAGCAGATACCAGGGCAAACATGTATGTAAGGGGGATCTCTGTACCAGGGTCATATACTGTGCTTGCGCTGCGATGTTAAGGAATTGATCTCTGATGAAAGTGAATATCAACTTTCTGCTTGGATCTGTGTCTGCGAGGGGCAGTGGGAGAGGGCTGCCACTTATTCCTGACCGGTTGGATTATGTCACTCCTATTTCTCAGCAGAAATGTTCTCCATTTGCAAGTGGAAAGAGGATGTCTCAAGGAAATCTATTTGCAGTGCTCTGACCTGCACTCCCAGTGGATTTGGGGTGCTAGCAGCACACCCAGTTCCAGCTGTGAGGAGTGCAAATCTGCTCTGCCAAGCTTTCCACATCTCTGCCAATTTTTTCTCACAGTTCAGATGGTCGTTTTTTTATGACTTGTTATAGCACTTCTCTCTCTCTCTCTTTTTTTTTTTTTTTTTTTTTTTAAGGCAAACCAATGCTATCAGCCTTGCAGTTAAATGGATGTGTGTGCTCAGGTAGAGATACAACCAATGCAATAGGAAAATAAGATTAGAGGTGATGTGGGGATTTTTCCAGTCTTCAGGTGGGGAGGGTTGACTCCCCCCACATACAAACCAGGAGAGTATCTGACCTGATAAGAGCTTTAGGGCGCTACACACAAAAACGTACGTTTCCTAAATGGCTTTTAATCCTCCGGAGCTGCTGGCAGGCAGTGTGGTGGTTTTAGGAAGTGATGCGGAGCTTGCACAAGATGTGTGGCTTTGAAGTGATGGTCTTGGAGGGGACTAGACACTTGCTGCCATGAGGGAAGGGCCACGCTGGGGAGCAAAGAGCGTGACCTTTATGGCTGAAATCACTCAATACACCCATTGATACTTGTTCTTCCTGCAGATGATTGTATTTTAGGTGTAAGTGCTCTGTTTTTCCTGCTGCTTTGTCACTCCTGTGGTTATGGAAATAGTGCTTTCTACTCGAGAAGAGCACAGAAAGCTGGTGATTCCCAGGCTGGGAAATAGACCACAGTCTGAAAGCTATGGCTGTTTTCGAGTGAGAGATGATCAAATCCGCCCGACAATGAAGCCTAATTTTACAGAGCATATAACAAAAACTATTTGATCTCCGCACACTTGGCAACACACGCGTTAGAGGCAGCGCTCTGGCTGGATTTAGGAGCAGAGCAGACTCGTGCCAGAAGATGCAAACCAGGAGGCTGGAGTGTGATGTGAGACCTGCACTGCTGCGCTGCAGAGCTGCCTGGATGGGAGGCAGGCACACTGGCCAGCTCATCATATAGGTGACCAGCTCATCACATGGGGCCAACAACAGCCACAACCCCCACAGGCAATCCCTGCCCCTTTGGTTTGCAGAAAGCCACAATGAATCCTACCCAAAGGCACTTTTGCAGAACTCAGTCGTGGCCGAGCTCCATCTGTGCTGGTTTTTCTTTGTGTCCACGACTAATTTCCTGAAATGGAGACAACCCCATGTGCATCACAGCTCTTGTCGAGGTTGTAATAGTGCATTGAAATACACAGGTGGAAACAAACTTGTCCACGTCTGCTAACTGCAGATCTGGCCCGTGGATTTTTGACCGTTTTTGCTAAGTTTTTTTGCTTCTCATCCCTCCTGGATGCACTACGCTTGTAGTGCCTCTTGCTCTCAGACAGACAAAATTCATGGCACTTTGCTGCTTTTATTGGCAGCCTTTTCTCCCAAGGAGAAAGATTGGAGATGTTGCGCTGTATTGGTAGTATCCCACTCTTTGTTACCATGCTGTAGGGAAGCATCTCATTAATAGCTGAATGGTTACAATAGATTTAGACTGTCCATACTTTGATCTGGGGGTCTGCCGATGGCTGGGAACAGTGGCAGCAGTGTACAAGTGTGGGAGGAAGGGTTGGGGTAGCTTTGTCCACTAAGTGATCGCAATGTAGTTTTGTTTATGTGGTTGTGCACTTTGATAATTAAGCTTAGCCTCTATGCAGTGATCGAGCACCACAAATTCCTCTGCAGCAGTGTTACTCTGCACCAACAATCTGCTTGCCTTCATCTTTGTATTTTCATATTAATGTTAACAAGCCTTTCTGATGAAAGCTTTTGAAAATGGAAGAGGTAAAACAGAAAATTACAAAATTGCAGAGGATGGATTCAGTGGTGCTGTGTGCAAGCTCTTCTGCTCGCTGCCAGGGTTTGTCCTGGGCCAGGAAGGAGAACAGGGTTTCAAAGAAGTTCGATTCATTCCCCGTCCAAGGCCAGTGGTGAGTTTCTGGGTGGAGCAGTGTGCCTGTACAGAAAGGACGAGCAGGGCTATTTGCAAGCCCTTTTCCTCACTGGCTGTGAGAAGCATTATGTCCGTCCTTTATGCTGGAATTTTTCCCTTCTGTGGTTGAGAAAAAGATCTTCGTTCCTCACCATTCCCAATTACTCTTCTCCCCAATGCCCACCATGGACAGACATGTAAATTTGAAGGGGTAAAAAAAATCAGCCTGGCTCTTATATAGAAAAGCTGAAAATACTGTGTCTGTATGAGACTGTATTTAGTGGGTGCATCTCGGGGAGCTGATGCACTAAATTACACATGAGCAAAGCATGACCGCCTCTCCCCAGTACTCATGCAAGGGCAGAGCCCAGGCACGGGTCCCTAATCCTCCCCATTGCCAATGCCACTTTTGAGAGACTTGCTGGAGTTCAGGAGCAACTGTGTTACTGAGGTCAATTACACTGTTTGACCTGGAGCACTCTGAACTATCCCTGGCAAGGCAAAATCAGAGGGACTGGATTTACAATCAGTAAGGGAAATATTGGAGCTTATATTAAGCCACAGAGAGTTAAGGAATTATATACTTTATCATATTTTAAGTCTGTACCGTAAACAGTGATGGGTTCTTCTTATCTGAGTGCTTCCAAATAAGATTTTGATCACGCCTAGCAGGTTACTGTTCCAGCTGAGGGGGTAGGAAATCCAAGATAAAACACTGAGATGAAATGACCTTCCCCTCCCTCTCCCTATAGATGATTTATATTTAAGCCTAGATGCAAACCTAGATTTCACAGCTGGTTTTTAGCATAGACTAAACCAAAATCTTGGATCCAAAGCTTGGCGGTGTTCAACGTGCAGTAAATTATGTCATAGCTTTATTCTCCTGTCTGGTGTAAATGAGGTAAAGTGAAGTTCTCAGACAGAGCTCAGCATAAAGTGAAGAAAGCTCTGCAAAAATGCTGTGGTTCCCTGCAATATATATTTATTTCTTCCATTTCTGGAAATCTAGATGAAAGTTGGGGAAGGCAGAGGGATTGTCCTAATGAAATTGGCAACAATAATTGTAATTAAAACAAAACCGTTTAGGTTTCAAACAAAACCATTTAGAGTTCGACCACAGTTTGCAGAGGTTAGTTTTATTGCTTTCTTACATGGCAGATATATTTCTGCTAGAATGTTATGTGTTTAGCATTGACTTCCATTAAAAAGACATTAAGACTATAGGAAGCTTTTTTTCACAGCAATCAATTGCTGAGAAGAGCTGTATGTGAAATATTGGGACTAAAAAGGTTATTCCAAAGTTTGAGCAGTGCCAGGATGAGGCGCACAACACCTTTTGAAATGGTAAAAATAACGGGATTGCTACAAGGCTGCTTCTTGTTTGCTTATTTACCCCTTTGGTGCTGCTGAGCAAAGGGCTGCGCCGGGGCGAGGATTTTGATGAAGACTTGGGGAACGGAGTTGCTCCCTGGCCAGGGCAAGGAATGATTGCAAACGTGGGACTGACGGCCATTGCATGAAAGAAATTACATTAATTAGCTCCCCACAGCTTGTATGGAAGTGTTGGTGTGTAATATGTCCTTAAACCAGAGAAGTGACATCTCTAGTGTTATGAAAGCTGTTGTCTTTATTATGCTTCCCTTCTTGCAAAACTCAGGAGAAGTCATAAGAGCTGCCTGTACAAAGGCAGAAATGTGGGTATTTTCAGTGGAAAACCTTTGGCTTCAGATTTTATTTCCTCCACTACTCTTGAGGGTACACAATAAATCTTCCCTAGTTATTTTCACTTGAGGCAACGATGCACCAGAGTGATATGTTATAGCTTACCCTGGTGCAACAAATACCTTCAATTTACTTTTTTACAAGTCTACTAATTTTTATGGATTTCCAGAACTGTTTATGAGCTGAGGAACAGCTGTATGATGGAAAGGAAAATAAAAAAAATCCCAAGCACGGTACCTTAAAAATATCTGCGCTGAACAAGCAGACCGACTGATGCATTCGTATCTCAGAAGTGAGTGAGAGCCTTCACAGCTGATCCTTCATCGGCTGCCACTGCTACTGGACAGCATTGCTGTCTACACAAGCTTTCAGCTCTGGGAGCAAAGATGTGCCCTAGACATTCCCAAAGTGCTGCTTACGGTGGGCTTGGTAGCAGCTGGGACAACAGACATCGGGGCTGTATAGCAAAGTTCATCTTCAGCATGAGGAGACATATACATGGGGACTCGGCTCGCTCCTGACTTGCTGCCGTGCAATATGCCACACTTTGGATTTTGACACTATTTTTGAGGAACGGGAGGTTTTCTGGACTTTGATTGATATCTCTGGTCCCCTGAGTGACCAGACAGCTTACCATGGCCCAGCGCAGCTGCAGAGGACAGTGCAACTGTCTGGGTGAGTCGCTTGTGCTGTCAAGATGGCCCAAACTTAGGCCACATCCAAAGGTTTTGTAGGTGACCAGTGGTCCCTGGGTGGCACTTTGTGTCCTCTATTGCAGATTTGAGATTTTTGCTCCAAGACCTTTGAGCAAAAAGCAGATGAAACGTGGCTTCTTTTTGCTCAAAGGGGCCCAAAGGTCTTGGAGGAAAATCAATTTACTTGACAGACTTGGCCAGGAGAGCTCTCAGCTGGTGGCTGGCCTCTGTCCAAGCTCGCTCCCTTACAGGGACAAGCAGGATAATTTAACAGATATTGTTACAGAAGAGCAGGATAACTCATTCGTGAATGTCCAAGTGACTGAAGAGCTTAATGCGTAAGCACTTGGGAGCAAAAATCTGGTTTGGTACTTGCTTTTTCCTCCTGTTGACCAAAGGAACGTATTTGACCCTGTTCTGTGACAGGCATCAGTTCAAAGTCACTTTGAAAAGGGGCAATGGAAAGCATCGAAATGGCCCATGAATGTTTGAACATTATGATTTCTCTCAAAAGTACACAAGATTTCTCCTCAGTCCATGGATATACCACGACTGATTTGTTTTATCAACAGCTGGGCAAATTTTCCATTTTTCATCACCTTTTTTCTTACTGCTTTAACTTTTTAACCTTCTTATCACCTCTAACTGAGTGTGTTTTGGGCGATGTTAAATGAAATTTCAGCACCACTCTTTTTCAAGAAAAAGCAGTGCTGTTATTTTAGCAGCCTTGAAGACATGTAGTTATTACTGCCATAACACAGCAATGGTAAAATACGACTTTATTTGAACCCTTCTCTCTGTTTGTTTTTACTGTCACTTTAAGTCTTCTTGGGACTTAAGGATCTCTGAAAACGTTCCACGTGTGCAGCCACTGGTAGGAGCCATTGCTCTGGTGTGGTGGAAAAATGAGGTTTTCAGTTCTTTCCAAATCAAGTTCGTCGCTGTGGTAGGAAAACCAAGAAGTGGGAAAGGGGAGAGGTTGGCGCACGCTCTTCTCACTCTCCAGCACGTCAGCCCCTGCCTTCAGCTTTGCAATGTGAACACATTTTGTTGTAGTGTGAAAGTGTTGCACGAAGCAAAACCATTTGTTGGTATGAATATGCCTGGTGGTATTTTACATGAATCCTATGGTTTATATTGCATTTTTAGGATGGAGGCTGGTTTAAATTCATTAGCCTTTCATTAAGAGTAGTCCATGGGGCTTTATTCACTGTTGCCTTTAAGCTGTGAGGGACCGAAATAAATGAGAATCCTGGAATATCAAAAGAAGGTTAACACAAGGATTAAGCATTTCCTTGTTTGGCAGAGAAATGATAAAATCATTGTGAGAGTATGGCAAGAAAATTACAGAATGCAGATTGTAAGTCCTAAATGTCTAGCCTCGTTTGGGAGCCTGTATTTAGAGGAACCATGTGGTTATCCTGCTTTGAAGTCTCAAACACCTGAAAATTACTGCTGCAGGGGGGTCCACTGCTGTCCTGCTCCGCTAACGCTAAGGCTGCACACAGTGAGTGGTAGGGGAAAAGAGTTGTTCATGGGAGAGGTATTAAAGAGCAGGCTCTGGCATTGCAAATTTAAGGTCTGCTGTTTGCTTTTTCAGAACACTTTAGACAAATAACGTCAGGATTGATTTAGCAGAGCTGATCCTGCCTTGGGCAAGGGAAGGGAGTAACTGACCTTGCAGGATCTCTTCCCGCTCTCCTTTCTACGATACTGTTACCATTCTGGTCCTCTGGGACCCAAAACTGCGCAGCATTTGGCATCTCAAAGTCAGCCTGAGAGAAGGTTAATAAAGGCAAAACAGGTTCAGCCAAGAGTATTTGAGATGTATTTGCAGAAGTTATTGATGTATTATTATTTGACATCATTAACTTGAGCTTTTAACCATAAGAAATGTATCCGAAAGACTTCATGGCCTCTGTCTCTTCCCTGGGCAACAACAGCTTCAGGACATATAGGAAAAATAACTCAATAAAGCCCTTTACTCCCCATCTCTGTAACAGGTGCAATAGGGTAACAGATTAACAATGTGACATGGACTTTACAGCCTCCCTTCACTTCCCACTGGCTGCCACGTGTTCCCCCGTCCCTGTATTACACGGAGAGGACAGCCCTTAGCTGCCACCTCTCCCATTCTACCAGAGCTATGCCAATTAAATAGACTTTTCTGTATTTATTATGGAAGAGTTACTTATACCTAGTGACATTTCTGCTGACTGCTGTTAAAATCCCCTCTGCTTTAAAGTCAGCAGCTGTATCTTAGGGTGACAAACAAAACTGTTACTGAAGAAAATGTCTCCTGAAGTGTTGAATATAAAATTGTTTAGTGGTAAATAATACAGTCTGCAAAGGTATATTGGGAAAATGGACTAAAAGGAGAAATCAGATTCAATGTACTCTGGTGTTTTGCTCTTTGCGGCTGGGGGCATTGATAATGCCGAGTTAGTGAGAACGGTAAGAAAACTCAGGGGAGACAAACACCAGCACAAACACCTCGGGAACAAAAGAGCCGAAGGTTTTCAGAAAAATGCTCTTTCTTCTGCTTTCTAGTTCTTCTGTTTATTGTTTGTTGGTTTGGGTTTTTTTAAACAATACATTTCTCTCTTTTATCTCCTCCCCTTTCTTCTTTTTCATCTTTTTTCTTAAATTTCTCATTAGTTTATGCTATAGAATTGTGCAAGATCAAATGTTGTCAGCCTGCACTGATGAATATCTATCTGCAGACGTTACATAATTCATCCCAGCCTCAAATCAGGTTGGTGCAGAAATAGCACTGTACACCTTTGAACTGCCAATCATGCAGCAAAAAGCAGCCGCTGGCATCGTGTGCCATGCCGGGGTTTTGCCAGCACAGTCAGGAAGACACAGCACTAAGTTTTGGGATGTAGACATGAGGCAAAGCTCATGCCTAAATGCGTTGTTGCAGCCACACTTATCCTATATTGTGTTGAAAGTCCTACACCAATTTATTAACTCTGAATCCGTTGCACCTGGAATCTCCTTTTTCGTGATGACAAAGGTGGAAAACACTGTGGGTTTGTTTTGTTTTGTTTTTTATTGGCATCTAAAATGTATTAGAATAAAGCAGTGACTAAGCTTTGTAAGAAGAGTGGGTTGTTTCTGCGGCAGGCTCGTGCTGGCAGGTCTCCTGTTCAGGCTGGCGTTGCCCCTGCTTCAGTGGTGCTCTCGGCTAAAGGGACTGGCTCTGTAACGGTCTTTGTAAACGAGGAGCATGAAGCTCCTTCCAAGCTTCATTCGTTCAAGATATTGCTCTGCTCTCAAGCTATTGTCTTTTAATGAACTTGCCATGACTCAGTAGATTTATGTATGGGTCAGAAAGGGCTCAATTATGCCCCTTTCTGACAGTCTGGTGCTAAACTGGGCAATTTCGTTTCAAAGATCAGACCCAATAATTAGTCTTAATTTTTCTAGCTCTCCATTGAATCTGTCATTTTTCCTGGCTAGCACTGGGACATAGCAAGGAGACTTCTCAGTCACAGATGTGTAATCCCATTAAATACGATGGGCCAGATTTTCAGCTACAGCTAGCGGGTACGTTTGATTCGGGGGACAGGTTGCGTTTGCAGCAGTGTAGGGTGCAGTTTAGGCTGACTCTGTCGAGATGCTTATCTTACGTGCTACGTGCAGGAGCAGCTGTGGTAGGTAGTGCATCCAAAACAGCCCACTTCAGTGAATGGGGGACCTGCCAACATTCAGCTTTTTAAATAATTCATGGGTCTACTGATAATTGCTATTTCAGTATTTCTGTCTCATTTATTCTACAAGAAAGGCTGACAGGGCTGCAGCTTGATTTTTCCTGGTTAGACAAAAAAGCGTTTGCTGGTTACATAGCATCCCTAGGGAATCTCTCAAAACCAGACAGGGATGCTCATTATTTTCCACTGGCCATGACCACTGGTCTGTGTTAAGACAATTTATTGTTTCCATGTTTACTGTCAGAGGAAAGTTTGTTTTGTCTTATTTTAAACCTCCTTGAAGCCTGCGCGGAAACATTCACCTGTTGCTCGGTGGTACCTAAATAAGAATATAGCCTTTTGGATGCTATGGGAATAAGATGGAAATACTGCACTGAGGATGCAAGCAAACAAAAATAGGATTATTGATCTCTTGAAAAATGTATGTGTGTATCTACTGGACCTCCTACTGTGAAATGAGGAAATCTGAGCAAAGGCACACACCTGAATTTGTCCCCATTGCTGTTTACCTTTGATCATTTGGTTCCTAATATGCTAGGGTAGCAGCAGCAAAATGTATTAGAAAACAAAAATACAAGCGAGAGCTGCAATGAATTAAAAAGTCTTGGAGATTATGTAATCTGCAGAGTGAAATGTGTAAGAGTAAATGGTCATCTCCCAAAATGGGAGTCTAGTTGCAACTGAGGAATTAGAGAGAAAATAAGAAAAGTGTTTTACACAGAAGTAATCGGGGGAAATCATGCACTACAATTTTTTTTGCAGGCCTAATTTAATCACAGGAGATAAAATTTCTGCTATTTCACTGCAGGACACGGAAAGATTACTGGCTGGTTTATTTTAAGGTTTAAGTGTATGTGCATAGATTATGTTTTATTTTCCAGTTGCTTCCTACAAGCAGGAGATTTGCACCTGCTGCATGGTAGCAGCCTGAAGATGGTTCAGGAAAGCAGCCATCTCCAGTCTGGAACAAGAGGAGGCCTTGGCAGGGCTGGTTTGGTGAAGGTCTAGATTTCCAAATATTTCAGTTTTGCTTGCTCTGTTATGTACCACAAGCAGAGCAAAGGGACCTGCTTTTCTCTTTCCTATTTCTGTGTGTTTGGTGCCTTTACCTCTCACAGGAGTCACTAGAGAATTACTAGGTAACAAATACATTTATGCATATGTATACACACATAGAGAGATACATTCTCGTTAAATGAAGGACTAAATAATCACACATTATTGACTTAACTGGCTTTCAAACATACAGTGGTATTGCTTTCAGATCCGGGGGAAAATCAGCTTTGGACGTGTGCTTTGCCTGCAGGTCTTCTGCAACATGAAGGAGCCTTTCAATTAGAGCTGCCTTTACTGTGGAGTTACAATTTGGTGCTTCTGGTCTGGTCAAAGCACACTTATTGGAATAAAAAATACGGCACAAGTGCTGTTTTATGAGGCTCCTTAGTGCAGAAAGTGGGAGGAAGCTGATGGACACCACTGGGATACTCAGAAGTAAAAAAACCAGTGACATGTATTTAAGACTCAGGAGTGCTAAAGGGAGACAGGAGAAAAGAGAGAGAAAAAGCGAGCGTGGCTGATTCCTAAGTGTTAATCTTCCTCAGATAGTGTAAATGAGTTAAAGGGAAATTCAACCACTTGAAAAGGAAGTTTCAAATAGAAGGATTACCAAAGGCTGTTCGGGAGGCAGATGAAAGAAATTGAGAACTGGCAGAGCTACGCCCCGGTCCGCGCTCCAGTCAAGGGGATGCTAATGTGGCTCTCAGCTATTCAAAGCCAAAAAAGCAATAGATGAAGAGGTCATATTCCCTGGGGAGGGATCTTCATGAAGAAGGGCAAACATCTCTATGCTACGCATTAAACCAACCACTCTGTGCAATTTATTCAAGCAAAAGGCATAAAGGAAGGAAATTGGAAATTAGAATATGCAGTCATAAAGAGCAAATAACAGATCAAATCTGTTTTTAGTTTCCATAAAATTATGGTTCTGTTTAGTGGAAGAAAAAGTGGTAAATTCTTCCTCGCCATCAGGCAGGGATGAAGGAAAGCTTGAACCTTTCTCTCCTACTTCTTATTTTCTGACTAAAATCTACCTTTTCCTCCTCTGTTTTTCCCTGTCTCTGTTTGTCCAGTCCAGGTCCAAGAAATGAGTACCTGCGGGCTTTTTGTTATATGCTAACAGTGTTTTCTCTGCTGTGTATAAGAAGGTGGAAAAGGCCCTACTTCTGAACCTCTTGCTTGCGTGGAATTATCTCTCTTAGCACTACACGGCTGTATCTGGCTTTTCAGCACAGTAACTTTGTCATTTTTGTGAATTTTGATATGAGAACATCTCCTTATATGACTCAAATGCCTGTCTCCCAAAGATCGTGTCAAAATCTAATTAAGAATAATTACCCTATCAAATGTCTGCATCATTCATTCCTGTAATTTGGTTTGCAAGGCTCAAAGATTTCTGCTGAAAGACATGTAAAATGATCTATTTTTTTTTGTATTTGCCTTCAAAATCTTTACCGTGATGTTTTGAATACAGAATCTCTGCAGTCAAAATCTATAACCATAATTGACTCTGAACACTTGTACTATTAGTACCACTATCAGCGTTACAGAAACATTTACATGCCCTACCTATGGGGACTACTATGTTATGCACCATAAATAAAGTCTGCTGATGAGATACCTGCAGGAGCTGTGTGCACCCAGCACTGGTTGCAGCCTGTGGCATTGGCAGCTCAGATGGGGCAAAACCCCTCCGGGTTTGGGCAAGGCAAGCGGGGAGCACAAAGCCCATGGCAACATGAGGTCCCTCCTTAGCTACTTCTCATTCCCTTTTTTGCTTGAATTCCTGCCGAGCCCCTGAATCTTTTTGCTTGAACGCATCTGGGTCAGCCTCTGCCCTCAATTAGATCTTGGTTCAATACTTGTTTTAAGCAGGTTTTCATGAGAACAGCTGAGGGCAGAAACTGGCCCCGGAAAGCTGCTGGAAGTAAGAACATTTACTTGTGTATTGTATAGCAGAGGGGGCAAAAAGGACAGTCATCACAAGAGCAGCTCTCTTCTCTGCCTTGTTGAAACAAACATCTTTTCTTCTAGGACAAAACCATTACTTTTTATAGAGCAAATCGGGCTGTTTTGTTGTTTTAATGGATTTATAAATGGAATTTGTTATTAGCAGTGACTCCACTATTGTGACGTTAAATGGCAGGAAATTGGCCTGCTGTGTTGCAGCCACCTCTTGTTATAAGTACCTTCCCCCCACTCTTCTAAGAGGCTGGGTTTTGAAAACCCATGAACAAGGACATCATAGAGAATCTGCTTCAGTTCAGTTTAAAAGTTAAATTAGAGCAATTGATCATTTCATTCTGGTGATCAGAGACTCCCAGCGGAAAATTCTGAAACATCTGTAATAGCCAGACTTGCAGAATAACAATAAGTGAATCAGAACTGTTTGGAAACTTATTTTTCAGCTCACTGGCAGTTATGAATGTCATAACAATAATTTCAAAAATAGCTTTGAGTCAAACTGAAATGGAAGGTGTCGGTTTGATTGCAAGAATATTTTTTAAAAATAAAAGAAAATGGACATTTCTAAGTGAAAAGCCACATGAAATTGAAAGACAAATCCAAGTCTTTATTTAAGAACATTGGTGAAGGTGTTTAGACTACTCAAATGAGGTTTTTTGCTCTTATTTTCAGCATGGGACTTGGCTCTGTAGGCACACTTCTGTGACATGATTTCAAGTACCTTTATTCTTCACAAACCAGACAACTTGCCAAAATATGTTGTTTCTCAAAGATAATGTTTCCCAAAGTCCAGCAGAGATCACTGATTCACTTTATTATTAGTAGTCCTTATCTCTTGAAAGGAAGCAGTTGCATTTGTGAATGGATAGATGCTTTGCATAGGTTGAATCTTGAAGACTTTGTTTAGAGAAAGTTTCCACGGAGTTGCCCCACTGCAAGAGAGACATGCATTTAGTGAGCCCAGAGGCGTACCGAATGGCATTATCAGCGCAACGGGCTCCTCTGTGAGAGAGGCGCGTTATGGCAAGGACAGCAGTAAGGTCAGTCTAGAAACCTCTGTGAGCTGAAAGCTCCTTAGGCAAGGAACATATTGCAGAAAAGTCAGGGGCAAACTTCAATGAAAATATCAGCAGAACAGCTGAAAACCCAAAAAGTAGTGAGGAAATCTTCCATAATGGATTCATCTGGAATTGTGACTAATGCATCGTTCTGGTACTCAGTAAAAGAAATCCCAACTTCATATTCATTATGTTTTCCTTTGCACATGTGGTTTTCATAGGTGCTGGAATGAAAACATGAAGACAAGCCTATAAACCCCTCTATATTTAAAGTTAATCACACAAAAATCTCAGTATAGCTGGTTTGCCAAGAAAAAAAGAAATCATGCCCTGCTCATCTTTACTTTTTGTCCTTTTTTGTATTATTTTGCTTTCTTGGGCAGTTTTTGTTTTAAACCAGTTCCCAATAAATGACTATTTGTCATACCCAAACTGAACGTGCTGTCAGCTGGCACTGACATTAACAGTCTCAGACTCCGTAGCACTAAGACATGAACAAAACCAGAAATAAAACTTACCTCCTAGCTGAGCAAGCTTGTGCCTACTATATTAGGTATGCACAACTGCTACCAGTAAGACACTTCTTTTAGTGTTAATAATGAGCTCAAACATTTTGTAGCTTCTTGTGTGTTTTCCTTGAAATAGTGCTCCAGAGGCTTTTGAATCTAAGAGGGCATTTTTTACAAGGAAAAAAAAATAACACATCTTCATGTTGAAAACAAATTGATAACATGACCCGAGTACTTTCTCACAGCTCTGTAACTGGAGGACAAAGAAGTCATAGTGTGCATTTATCTTAGTCACCTCTTCTCTAAAGAAAACTCATTCTGCCTCTCTCCTGCTCCTCCATAGGCTTATAACTTTAAAACTCATTGGCCAATTCCAACCAAAGTTTACAAGGAAGAAAAGCAGAAGTCTCACAAATGAATATGTTGATACAAATTTCATGAAACTAAGCAGATGGAAGTAAATAACCTGCT
The DNA here is from genome assembly GCA_020745775.1 of Theristicus caerulescens. Classification (NCBI taxonomy): domain Eukaryota; kingdom Metazoa; phylum Chordata; class Aves; order Pelecaniformes; family Threskiornithidae; genus Theristicus; species Theristicus caerulescens. The sequence continues at coordinate 125,443,438 of CM036561.1, read as the reverse complement.
AGAGAAGTCCAACTCCAATACAAGACTTCAGTAAGGATTTTTACTAGACACCAAAAATCCTATTTTGGCAAGCTTGATCAGTGTAGCTGGGGAAAAGACTCCACTGATATCTCTGTCAATCTACCACGAGATACAAAGCAATATGAAACAAAACTTTATTGGGTCTTGAAACAACGTGGTCCTGAAAACAGTATGTATTACTGTTTTGCAAGTCTCATGGGTTTTTTCCTTTTTCTTTTCCCTCCTTTTTTTTTTTTTTAAGTAGGTAATCTCATTATATTTCTGAGAATTGTGAATGTTTAGGTTTGGAATGCTTTCTGATTAAAATCACAAAATAATTTCAATCTACCAAGCTTTCCATCCAACAAGCTTTGCAGGAAATACGCCTGCAATTAGAATTAATTTACCAAATGAAATCACTTCTGTAGCAAGCAGGGCTTTCACAGCCATGGGCTGTCCATCTCAAACACAAAATGCAGCCGTGCAGTCATTATAACATGATGCAGGTTTTGAGAGAAAAATATTTACTAAGGAGAAGGGAAATTATAGCATTTCTCCGAGTTAAAAGAAATGTATGTAAATAAACATACCCTCTGCTTCTATAACCCAATTATAATATTGATGTGCGCGATCTGAAAATTATATGCTGTGAAAATAACGTACCGTTACAGATAGGCATCTGACTGACTCTCCTTGGTTTCAGGCACATGTAGGATAATTACATGCTCCAACATAGATCTTAATTTGCATTGTTCCAGTAGAAAAACCTTTATTTCTATAAAGCTGTTTTAATCCTAGGGCACAAAACAAACAAAGCCTGTGAGGGAGCGATAGCAGCAGCTCCACTGGGTGAAAATGGACCTGCAGAGGAAGGACTGAGACCTGTTCTCGTGCCTCAAAGCACAGTCCAAGGGGCAGTGCCTGGCTCATTTCCTCACACGGTGGGGAGCAACAGCCTTTGCACTGGTAGAAGCCACACGGCATGAATAGGATTTGGGGAAGAACAGTCTGTATCATATTGTCCGACACCAACTCGCAAGGTGAAAACACCGTGCTAGAAGGCGTGAGTGTCGTTTTTGCCAGGCCATCTGCGAGGTAGCCTGCATGAGCTCAGTCACAGGAGCATCGCTAGGAAGTTTTTGTGGGTTTGAACATACTGATGGCTTGGGCACCCATAGGTAAACATCAGGCCCAGTTGCAATGGGCGAGTTTCCCTGCAAAAAAATGCAGCGACAATAAACACATTAACTCTAATTTTAACTAATTGCCATTATCAGTTCTCCGTGTTTGGGGCAAGGGAAAGCTTTCCTTTCAGATTTTGTATTTACACTCTGGAAACATAGGCCAAATACTGCTGTTACTTCGTTAAAAAATCTTGTTAGTGCAAAGCAGAAATAGTTGCAAACATCCCCAAACAAACTAACCTGACAAATGGTCATGTAAATAACAGGATTTCTGATTTCCAGTGCATTTGTGAGCTGCCTGCAGCCCTGCAGAAAAGCCAGCTCCCTGTTGCCACACGTCTGACGACGGGTACCTTGAAGACTGCCGCTGTTTGGACAGATTTTGTTGAAGCTGAGCACTGAGCTCAAAATTTGGTGAGGAAAATAAATGGGTCAGTTTTCTATGCAATGTATTTACATTAATGTTATTTCTTTAGGTTAAGAGGCTAAAAATGAAGCAGTGATAATATACAGTCATAATGCCTTGTGAGCATGCGTACTCAGACACACAGGCAACGGAGGAAGTGAGGATTAAACCAAAATACTGTCACCCAGAATTATGGGGATATTCTGATTTTTATCAAAGCCCAGTGCTTGTGTGGGAACTCAGTCTGTCAGGCTGTATTTCGGTCTTAGTGGTTTCAACTTGCCACCTTGCTAAGGCTGAGGAGTTTTTTTTTAAATGGAAGAATAAGAAAATTAGTTTGTGCTATTACTATCAGACATCATAGTAAAGCTGAGAAAGTATCTTCTGTAGGCTTATTCAAGTTTTGTGGTAATTTTGCAGGCAGCTTTATATAAGCATATCTGAGCTACTGTTTTATTTGCAAGGCTGGGTAGGACTGTGTATTTTCTGACTATGGCAAAGAAAACCTTGAGAAATCAAATGCGTTAACCTGACGTTTTCCGAACATTGTTGCTATTGCCAAATTATACCTTTTGGTGAACAAGCTGAAAGTTCAGCATGTCCCCTGAGTTTTTCTAAAGCTCTTTTAAAGCACCACCTTTCTGTTCCCCAGCGGAGACTGGCTGTGAAGTTAATGTATGATAAATTTGGGAATGACTCATCAGCTGTTTGGTATTGTGCATATATTGTATATTCATTACCCTCGCCATACAAGCAGTTTCCAGATCTAGCATGCAGTTGTGAGTCAAGCTGATATTTTGAAACGAGGGAGTTTTGTGGGGAAAATGAGCATGCCGGTGGTACCGTGTACTGACAAAAGGCTCGTTCTTCCAGCAGCTCTGGAGAGAAGCTGCCGCATAATGAGTTGCCACTGTTTGAACTCAGGAGAAAAAAGCATCCCAAGAACCTAATAAGAATATTCAATTCACCGCTTTTATAGACAGGCCTGACTCAGTATGAATGTTCAAGCCTTAAAAATGCAGGTTGAGCTCAGTTATTTGAAAGGTTCAATTGTAATTCAAATCAAAAGAATAATTTGAATAAATAACTCCAAAGTTGCCACTCGATCAAGCACTAAGGCAGGACTTGCAGCTGCCGGAATCTCTCTACGTGGGATGTGTCTTTCTATCTCCTCTGAGCATTTGACTTCCTTCCTATGTGGAAGACCACTTGATAGTTAACATAACTGTGGCAGAAAGCATCGGTTTGGTTGGTTTGCTCTATGTTAAAGCAGAGGTCAGGCGGGACCTTACGGCAGGGCGGGGAGGCCTCCTTCCCTTGGAGAGTTATGGGACTTGCTCAAGAGTGAGCAAGAAAATGGGAGATTGCTGCGAGGTGCTGGTTTTCAAAGGGATGCGTGAAATTTCCCATTGATGGGTGGGAATCATGTATGTATTTGTTGCCACTCAGAGTATTATGGAGGTGGCTGGAAAGGACGAGCTGCCTGCACAGCTGCAGTGGGTGGAGAGCGGTGCTGTCCAGAGGGTACAGGGAAATAATATAAAGCTCATGCACCAGGGTGCAGGATGAGGCCTGTGCTTTCTAATGTGTCACCTTATCTTGGAACGTAACTGATAATTTCCTACTTTCTGTTTCCCAAGAAAATGCGCTGTGATCAAGGTTGGACTCAAATGCTGAAGTCCTTTTTGAACTCAATCCTCTTTGAACTGTGTGACCTCTAATGAAAGCTTTGGAAGTTTAGAGGGGAAAACGGCTTATCTTTTCCTTCTTCTTGCTGGATGGATGCCCGTATTTTGTTTTGGATCATTCAGCTTTATTTTTGCTAGGGAAATGTTATTTATTCAGCTTTCAAATGTTTGGTCAGCTTATTAATTTTTCATATGCAGGAGCTTTGAATATTTCTCTTTGAAATGCCATAACTAACCTCCTTTTTTTCTTTGGGCAATGTACTTGGTTCTCCAATTATGACCTTCTCCCAAAAGTTGCCTAGAAAAAAGCAAGGTTCCCCAGCTCGTGGATGGCAGATGGGACTGCTACGATTTATGAAGAAGTTCCCGTTGCACAAAGTTAACGACCTAAAATGAATAACAGACACTGAAAGGGATGGGCACGCAATATTTAGCGTGTGAAGGATGTGTGCCTGAGAGAGCACCCAAGACCACAGTTGTCAGAGGGGAAAACCAAGTGGCCTCCTTCTCTGCTGTAATGTCTTCCTTGTTGTCCAGCCCTTCTGTCCTTGCAAACCCGCCCTCATCAGCGCCGCTCTGAAGTGAAAATAATCCACTTGAACCCATGGAGCTGCAGAGGTGGTAACATAAGGAAAGTGGCTCTCCTTCTCCTTTGGCTGAGGATGAGCTGTCTGCTGTCGCTTTAGTACAGTTATTGCTTTGTTTCCTACAGTTGCTACTTGCTTTATCCTCTGGTGTCGCTTTAACAGGCACAGGTGTTAAGGCAAATTCTCTGTGATGCTGAAATGAACTAAATGTGGAGGTTTTTTGCTTTGTTTCTCATATGTAGCATTTTCCTTGCTTTGCTTCAGCCTTGCTTTCAGGTTTTTTCCTGTATGAAGAACGTAGAAACACCACCAGCATAGACTTGCTCTCCTTGCTTTCCACCAGACCACATACTGCCCCTTCCTTACAAGCTTTTTTGGCTGAATTTACCCTTTCCCACTTCTCTAGCCTTCATTTAATATTAATCCTGAATTATTTTTTTCTTTGGTTATTCTTTAACAGAGTAATTTTATTTCATCCAACACCCCCTATTACACTCTTATTTTCTATGTTTCATATCCTCCTTTTTGAGTTCAAATCTGCTGGCTGCAGGCTCCAGCTGCCTCGTATAGTGAATAAATGAAGGTTCTCTCTCGTTATATGGTATGAATCGCCATTTTCTCCACTCCCTATAACCCGCTCCTCCAGGCAATTCATTTCACACATCTTTACATTTGGAAGTTGGGAACTGTATTATAGATTGGTGCTTATTTATTGACCTGTGTCCTGTTATTATTTTGATAGACGTGTTTTGGTGTATTGCACACCCACCCCAGGTATTTTCTCTCAGCGGTTTATTACCTCTGTGAGCTTTCTCTTTGGTGTTTTACAGCACTCCTCTCAGGTGGTGGCTGAGCTGCAAGTGCGGGGGAAACCATGCCTCGTGGAAAGCAATAGGATATCGGTTGTTGATGTTAAGGCAGCAGAACACCAAGGGCATCTTTGTACAAGAACAAGATGACTAATAAGCTTTTTAAAAGTGCCTGCGTGACTTAATATACCAGCTCGTGTCTGTGTTTGAAAGTATTTGGAAGCCTCCAGTCTCCTGACTTTCAACTGTTTATATCTTTTATGTGCTTTTGTTGCTTGTACTTCATTATTCTTAAAAATTAGACAAGACCAGAGGCTCATGATCCACATTTGAAGGAGCTGATGTAAGCCTGAAAATGTTCCCTGATTTTACCATTAGCGCTTTTTCACCTCATCAGCATAGAAACTGAGGAAGCGGAGACAAAGCTGCAGCTCCAAGCACCTAAACAGAAAGAGCATAGGGTGTCCAAGCTGGCTGGCTTTTTTTGGTGTGACACATTGCAATAGTGGTTGCCAGCCCTAAAAACAAATCCCTTGATATTTTGTGGTTTGGGGTTTTTGTAAATGCTGGTTCCTGAGCTCTCCTGCCTCAGCGCGGCTCTGCGGAGCAGAGTGTGCTTTCCTTGCGCGTGGTGAAGGAGAAGGGAGTGTGCAAACATCCTCCTCTGAGGCTCCAACACGCCGCAAAAACATGGTTTTGTCACTGTGTCAGAATTTATAGTTAATATCTGCAAATTCTGGCAATGTACCAGTAAATCTAATACCATCCCACCACAACAGAAATTTTGTATGCAGACACAGACTTTACGAGCATATAATTGGTACCTATTGCTCTACTTTCAAAATACTGCATTCAAATACATTCTCATGGAAAAAGAAACTGATGAATCTTCAATACCAGCAGAGTCTGAGACCATCAACAGACTTTTAATGAGTACCAGGCTGCATTTCTCTTGCAGTGCTGCTAAAACATGGTCTTGCCCAGGGGGGCACTCAGGAGCCAATACATCCATTTAGAAAAATGAGTTTGTGGGACCAGTGGAGCAAAGTATGGAAGAAAGAAAAAACTGGTAGTTAAAAACTCTGCTGTGTATTCAGAAAACAGACTGAAGGAGCTAGGCAATGATACAGCACAGGAAAATTAGGCGTTCAAAACTGAGCAGTGTGTGTGTGTGCTGGAGCTGGTGAGCTGGAGCCTCCTTCTTAGAGGGGCCTGTAGTTTAAAAAGCTTTGTGAAGGGATCTCGAGGGCAAAGGTAGAACTATTAACTGATATGTGGTTCCAGAAGGGCTACGTTATTCTTAAATGACATATCAGTGAATGGCACTTATGCATTAACAAATACATGGACAAAAATATTAAGCCTGTATTTATTAAAAATATGAAGTCTGTGTTTATCACCTTGCAGCCAAAGATCTGAGGTGCTATGCCAATATAAATGAATTCAGTCCAGCAACAGCATATGTGAGATATAGTACTTGTTTAGTACTTTACGACCCTTCGCTAGTGAAATGTTTAGCTCATAGAAAAAAGGCCTTAAAAATCTGGAAAGATATGGTTGACATAAACTTGATTCTATTATTTTAAGGCCATATCTTTAATTTTAGTTTTTCTAATTGCTTTAAATAGCTCGTACATTATATTTAATCTCACTGTATCTTGCTGTTTTGTGGGGCTTTGTGGTGGTGTTCATTTTGTACGTATGTTTGGAACCAAAGGAAGCATTGGAAAAATTCCCCAGCACAGAAGTGTTTTGGACACGTTTTGAGGTTCTCTTTCTCTCCCGACTACCATACAGACTCAGCATCTTCTTTTGGCTTTTCAGATACCGAGACATTCTTGCAATTCATTTTTTGTACATTTGTTTACAGCCTAAAAGAATTTCCAGGTATTCTTCTTTTACAACCCAAACCATACAGGTGGGTGGTGGCTTGGTTAGACACTCTGATCGACGCAGTCAGTCAGCTCACAGACGGTGCTGCATTAACCATAGCTACAGACAGAGCTGTTCTCACAAAGTGTCCATGTAAAGCTGGCCTGTCTAGACAGCAAACATGCCTTGAATCTTAGTCAATTATACCGTCATTCAAAGAAAAAAAATCTTGAATCATTTTGCTGCTCTTTTATTAATTCGAATGTCATTCCTATTTTAATTCACATATTCCCAGCTAACGCTTAATTAAAACAGGTATTCTGGGGTAGCTGTTTCTAATTTTCTTCTAGCTGTGCTTCAATTTCTGTTGGTGCTTCACTGCTGATTTTACTTTCACAATTGATTGGAAAGGTTTATTCTTCCTTTAATGTTAATCTTTAAATACTTGCTCGCAATAGGGGCTCTCAAATGCTTATTATATTGGACTACGTGATGAGAAGCAGTCTGCAGTGCCAGATCTGGTAGATGATCTCCTCCTGCTATATATATCTCCACATGGACACATATGCTTTCAATGTTTTTGCTCCTTGTCTTACATCATCGTTTTTATAATTATTTCTTTCATTACAAAACTACCAGATATCACAGGAGCCACACAAAGTAGCCATCAAGAAAAGATTGTTTCCTTTTCAGCTGTATCAAATGGTCATGTGTCTTTGGCACAGCGAGTTACTGAACAATGCCACCACTCAGAAGGCTCGTTTTCCTGTGAATATGGATTAGGAATTAATTTAGGCACATGGAAGCTGTATTATTAACCTGCCGTGTCATCATAGTCCAGTGATTTCCTATTTCCTGTCAGCAAATTTAATGTGCATCATGCTGCCTAAAATACAAATTGGAAAGTATAACACAAGCAACAGAAGAAAAGTTACCTGGAACTAGTTAAAACCAAAGGGAGATAAGAATGGGTGCCATGATTAAGACTACTGCAGCATTGTTCGCTTGGGATAATATGGCATGTTTTTTCATTTTATTTGCATTGGAATGTCTACCATAATTTATTACGAATACTCGCAACTAAGTTGGGTGAAGAAGCAACGGACATTCATTAAGATATTTTTTTCTTTCAAACCACTTGGTTTAATAACACATGCATCTAAACCACCCTCAGTTTAGGGCCAGAATTGCCCCGATCCTTAAAAATCACAATTGAGGGCGCATGCCCTTTCCCCCAGGGAGGACAAAGGGGCTTAAATGGTGCTGAGCACCAGTTAATGATGCTCCAGTTCAAGGCCAGGGGCTCGCCCTGGTTTGCTGTGGTTCAGTGAGGGGAAGACCTATTAGGCTGTGAAACTGCAATACTTGGCAGTAAAACTGCACACACACACACCCCGGTATAGATAACACATTTTCAAAACATGGTAGCTGTATTTTTAACAGAACTTGGGGTAGGAAAAGCAAGACATTTATTAAGAATTGTTGTCTTGGCATTTTTTTAGCCTTTTCCCTTCATTGTGGTGTCTCAAATGGCAAATTCAAAGGCAAAAATGTCATTTTATATTAAAACCTTGATCAGCCAACAGTCCAAACTCTTCCCTGGGGTGACTTACATAGTGTTACGCCAGGAACAAATTTGCTTACTCTTAAGAAAGGTCTGAGGTCTGTTACCTCAGTGTTATACTCATTTGCAACTCCTTCAAGGTCTCCCCTTCCTTAACAGTGGTTTGGAAAGTTGAGACCTGGGATGAGGATGACAGCTCCCTGCTCTGAGAAGGTTTTTTTGTTCGTCTCTTCAATGGCCAGTTCATCTTCTTTTTCCCTGGGTGCGAGATCACCAAGTGAAAGGTAAAAGCGCTGTTTTCCCTTTAGTCTCCGTAGCACTGTATGGATACAAGCCTTTCCCATTCGTTAGTTTGAAAAAATGAAAGCTTTGACATCTGGGCCTGAATTATACGAGCTGTGGTAACGATTCAGCAATCTTGTTACTAATGCTTAGATCATTCACAGAAATGTCAATAGTCTCTCCACAACTTCCCCTTCAGAAGGGTAAAAAAAAAGTTCTGATTAAATAAAACCCCAGTGGCCCCACAACTAAACCTTTACACACTTTAACAGCCAAAATGGAGCTGTCTTGGTGTGTTTCTTGCATGCTTTGTGTTCCTAAACCTGACTGCAGCTGAAATATGGCACTTGACCTTTTGCTGTTTCATGCTTATATCTATAAAGCTGCTAGGTTGTCTGGAGAGGAACCCAGGAAGCTGTTTGTGTTTTTCAGAGGTGGCCAGAGGCAGCCAGGATGGGAGCTGAAAGACCGAGGAATATTTATGAATACTTGAGAGTCTGAGTTCTTTTTCATTCCCATCATCAACTGAAAAGAGCCTGGAGATACTGGTACGTAGAGGAGAGTGTTAGAAAACAGAAAATGTAAGCAGTAGGGGAGAAATGTAAAGCAAAAGGTTTCGTTTGGTGCTTGTGAAATATTGGAATAAATTCCAGTACATTGTGTCTATGTGCTTAGGAAAATATAAATAGTATAAAGCCACACCAGGCAGCCCCCCTCATTATTCTGATGGGGGACAAGGAAGGGAGTGGAGGGGAAGATACTTCAAGCTCATCACCAAAGGCCTGCTCTACAAATGGTAACCTTCCTATTAAAGCAAACGTCAACCTGGATGTCAGGTAACAATGAAGGTGAACTGCAGAACAGCTCCATTTCGCAGGCAAATTTTATCCCCTTCAGATTTTGTTAGTGGGTGGATTGCTCCAAGTGAAGAGGCTTGCCTACCCTGCAACTGAACCAAACTAACGAAGCAAAGTGCCAGTGCAAATAGGAAGGCGCTTATCTCATAGCTGAGGCTTTACTAAACACCAAAGGGACCCAGGAACTTGCTCTTCAGGGTCATTAAAGTATTTATCTACAACCAGGAATGAACCAAATGGTTGCAAAATTCCTGTCTGAATTCCTACATGGATGTAGCTTGTGTAAGCTTGATCTTTATGACAAAAGCCATGGAACTGGCCAGCGCGAACAGACCTCAGGATGATACCAAGCCCCAGGGAAGCATTTATTTCACTTGTGTCGTCCTGACAGACATCTTTCTAACCTGTTAAAGGCACACAAAGACTTTACAGCTCTCTGTCTCAGTGATTCACTGTTCTTACAATTAGAAAGTTTTTTCCTAATATCTCCCTTGAATTTTCTTTTCTGCAGTTTCAGTCTATTACTCCTCGGCCTCAGGGCTGAGGAGTGCTGATGCCTACAGGCCACTGCCTGGCAGATGGGAGTGGCTGCCTCTTTGAATTTTGGTAGTCTTTCCTTTGACTAAAGCATGTGATAAAGACAGTGAGGTTAGCATCTAAATTATAGAGTAAAATGCTTTAAACTGTTTTAGGTGTGTAATGCATGTATGGAAAAAGCATTATTTAAAGCAAGATAAGCTGTTGGCTGTTATTTAAATGATCCCAGGAAAATCCTTGGTTTCTGTAAAGAAGAATGAAAGCTCCAGCACCGTTAAATACAGGGACTGGTGAACACTGCAAGAGTGAGCATCACTTACTGCAAACAGACTAGCTTCTTCTAACAGCATGAGATAGTTTATGTGTCTTTCATCCCTGCAGATGTACTTTAACTTATTACATGTTAAAGGGTCAAATATGCTTTTTTGTTTGCCATTATGTAGATCCTTGCAGTTCTTTTGTAAATGCAACAACCTAAATAATTCATAAAAGCAGAGACGCCAGCTGTCGGTGCCACAACCAGGTAAGTCCTAATTCATGACAGTCTTCTCTTTCTTGAAGACCACAAAGGATGTAGCTGTGCACTAACTGTGCCAAGTGGTGGTATGTTGCTGGAGGCTTGTTTGAATTTCAGAGTAAACCTGGCAGCTGAAGTCAAGAATAAAATAGGCAGAGAAAAAATATTGATCACAGGGAATTTTCCTCTTGACATAACCTGGAAAGTGCACCCTAGGTGCTTAATTAGGATCAAACCAGGCAGAAATTATATTGGAAAAAAATTATTGACAGTGTATCTAAAAATAGGAAGGCTGTGCCTTTTGTAGGAGCAAGTTTGGGGATGTCAGGCGTAGCAAAAATCAATGCTGTAATAAGATAGACTGATGGCATAACAGAATAGCTGCTGGTATTCACCGCCTCACGTGCAACCTGACAGTCAGCACATATTTGAGTGTCAACTGTTCCCGAAGTTACAAACATTTTTATCAGAAATGACTGTTGTTTTTGAGAAGGCGCTTGGCCTCCTTCTCAGCTAGGATGTTAAAGCAGCTGGGATTCACTCCTAGCCTGTCCCTGGCATTGTATTATCTTTGGGGAAGCTGTTGTGGCAGAGAGAGCATTTGCTGGAAATCCGTCTTGAAAGTTATGAGCTGCCTGTTCAAGAGTTTTGGACCTGTCTCCTAGAGCACAATCCAGTGACAAAAATCTGCAAAACCATAAAGCTGGTTTAACCCCAGCTGGCAACCAAGCACCACGCAGCCGCTCGCTCGCTCCCCCCCAGTGGGATGGGGGAGAGAATTGGAAGGGTAAAAGTGAGAAAACTCATGGGTTGAGATAAAGGCAGTTTAATAGGGAAAGCAAAAGCCGTGCATACAAGCAAAGCAAAACAAGGAATTCATTCACCACTTCCCATCGGCAGGCAGGTGCTCAGCCATCCCCAGGAAAGCAGGGCTCCATCACAGTAGCGGTTACTTGGGAAGACAAACGCCATCACTCCAAACCATAGCCCCATACTGGCTACTGTGATGAAAATTAACTCTATCCCAGCCCAAACCAGCACAGCGGCAGTCTTTCACTCTTTACAGGAAGGCGTATACCCTCATCAGCTGGAGGATCTTAATCTTAACATGCTGAAAGAAATAATATTGCTGTATGAGCTAAGTGACTGGGGCTTATCAGTCTGTCTTTGATTTTTCCTGCTCTCTCAAGTCTGTGCAGGTCTAACTATAAAGGAATCTGGAATAGCAATAGGAACACTGTAAATTCTATTTTTTACCTCCTCTGAATAACAGGGGAAAAGTAATTTCCAAGTGCCAGGACTGATTAGCACAGTTTGACTGCAAACTTATAGCGGCTGTTATATTATCCAGGTTTTGTGTACTTTGTGTCTATTTGCGTACAGATTTGACAATGTAATTGTCTACTGACATAAAGCACATTGAAAGAAAAAAAAAGTTAATAAATCCAGAGAAAAGAGTTCTTACAATCTGCTTCTGTATTTCAGTCAAAATTAAAAATCTACTATTTTGCAGCAGAAGTTGACTTTTTTATTCCATAGAGCTGCTTGGCCAGCTAGAAGCCTTGGAGCCAAATTTATTCTCTCTCTTGTAATGTAGACCCAAAGTAAGCCCGCGGTACTGAGTGGGTGAAGGTCACATCCCCTATAATTCAGCATTTAACAATATCCTTTACATAATAAAAAATAATCTCCAAGTGAGGAAAACACGAAGAAAATGAATGTAACCACATCTACTGTTAGTGTGTTTTATTTAGAAGACTGTAATGACTTTTCACGTTGCACAAGCCGACCCATTCTGCATTGGTATGAGACTCAAAACCAAGCAGGGCTTTGACTTTAAGATGGCAGCCTGTCTCTGGAAGCAACGCACATTTTAATACCGACTGCAGTGGAATCAGGACTTACGGCAATCACGACCGCGTTTGAAAAATTTCCTCTGCCTGTCTGCCCTACTTTTCTGTTTCATCATAATTTTAAAGCCTCAGCATCAGGCTGATTTTGGAGGCATTTAGCAGCCAAGGAACTGTGTTTGATAGGAAAATATGATGGGGAGAAAAAAAGCTGACTGTTTCTCTTGAAATGCTGTCCTAAGTTACGATTTCTGTTAGAATCATAATATTAGTCTGAGGCAAAGTGAAAAGAAATGGGTTAACAATCATCTTTTGGTACAATTAACAAATCTGGAAGGGAACATAATTTTTTTTCTGCTTCACTTAAGGCTACCTGATTTGGAATTTAAAAAAATACACTCACAAAAAGTCGTCATCCTTTCTGGTACGTCTCATTTCCCTTTTTTTCTTATGTAAACAGTTTGGTGCTGAAAATGTTACCGCTGGTACCATTTCTTATGGTTAATGGCAAGGTTAGTGTAAGGTGGTGATCCCAGAAAGCAGATTTTGCAGGAATACTGCTGTGGTCCCGTCCCTGCGGAGGTCAATGAGAACCGACCGAGGCCAACTGTAACCGCACGGTCAGGGTCAGCTGGTGGGAGCGTGCTGCCCAGGGGGAGCAGAAGTAAATTAATTTACGAATTTGTGTCAAGTGCTGTTAACAACAGCTTTCCACACCTACAATTAAAGCAGTGAGAACCAAATGTAAAGATGAATTAGATGCTTTGAGCCTGTCTCTTATTTAAAACTAATGACCCATCTGTTCTTTGGCTAACACCCTGACAAGCATTTTGACCAGTTACATGATAAAGATACTAATATGAATCAGCAGAATCTTTTTAACCAGACAGAGTATTGGAAATGGTTTCTTTTTCTGTGTTTCCCATTTATTTTAAATATCACTCCCATCACACTAGAGATGTCAAATAAATGACAGGCAGGAGATGAAAAGAAAAAATAAAGCCAGACTAGGAGTAAGTGTTAATTAAAACAGGATTTGGAATAATCAGAAAGTTCTCTTTTCATATCTGTTGCATATAAACCTTCATTTAAGACCCATTTTGATTTGATTTACATGGCTATTTGTAATGATTTCTGGTGGATATTTCACTGTGATAAAGTGTCTGAAATGTAGTCTGTCGGCAATAAAACTTTGTCACTTCTTGTAAGTCACTGACTGCACTGCCATTGGTATTCTGGTCTCACAAACTTGACATTAACATACGTATGCTGAAAATTATGGCTGGTGACTTAGAAATAAGTGTGTTAGGCAATACCTATCTGTTGACAATCATGGGAATGAAAGCAACTGACGCCCCAAAAAGCACATTTCTTTTCCTTTGAATTAGCTAGCGGTTTTTAGAAGTGGTTGACAGTCTTAACTTTTAGGAAAAAGAAACCACATTAATATTTACAGTATTGCTCAGGAGAAAAATATCTAATTGGTTACTGAGTAGAATTTGATCCCAAATCGATATGACTTTTAAGTTTGTGCATGTACAAACATACATGCAGGTTTGTGTGTACATAGTTATGTACAGATATAGCTGTAGATCTTTTGGAGTGATGTGCATGTGTATGTATAGATATCCCTATATGTGTCTGTCTGCGTGTATGTATGCCTGTATACACGCACCTCCAGGATGCATTCCTATTTATGATCTAAATATTTAATAGAAAGAGTTACACATCAGTCTAGAAGCCTCCTTTGATCCGAGATAGTTGCTGCCGGTTGTTGCAAATTATTTTGGAAGATTTGTGAGCTATGCATATCAAGCTATGATAACTCCAGCTTATTTTTATATCATTAAAATGTTTAAGCCCTTAAGATCTGTTAAGCTCGTGTTCTGTTTTGGTTTCCACAAATTAAATCTCCCTTGAAAAGTCTAATTTAGCAACCGAAGTGGATCATCATACAGAGCATTAAGACCATAAGTGGTAATAGCAAACAATAATGTTAAAATTTAGTCACCAGTTTCCCTTGTGATTTGTTTTGTTTTACAGCTTCTGCATAACTTCATCTCACTTGACATACAGCCTTGTGAAGGGCCAGATTTACTTCCTTGCTGACATCTGCTGCGGCGGCAGCAGCAGCAGGGATGGGGAAGACAAAATTATTACCATCCACCAGTGACTCGTCAGTGGAAGGGGCTGGCGGGAGTCTTCCGGCAAGTGCCTTCTGGTGAGATTAATTTTTTCTCCGACCCCCTCCTCACCCCCCATCTGCGCTTCAAGTTGAGATCCAAATCCAAATTATAGTGACTCTAAAGTGTGTTTTCTATAGTTCATCTTCAGTTTTACAGCTAGTGCTGTGGTTTAACAGCAAGTTGGGAGCTAGAATATAAATATTGGCTTTTTCTTCCTGGAACACATGTACTTTGATAGAGTAATTTATTTTTATAGGATTATAGTTTGACATATTCTTTTAAAATGGAGGGAACTGACTGAATGATTCCCTTTCTCCCATGTAGGAAGGCCTCACAGTACCAATTCGGAGTTGAACAACGTGCTCCAGCGAGCAGCATCCCACCACGGGCATGTCTGGAGTGAAAAGCTGTACCTAGGTAGGAAAAAACCTAAAACCCTTACCAAGGTTAGGAACGGAAGGGAGACTTTAGTACATCCCTCTCATTTTAGCAGGAGTTTAGCCAGGACAGGGGCAGGAAGCAGCCAAACAAGTATGAAACACTGTGAGAGCATTTTCTAATCAAAATATCCGGGATTTGGGAAAAAAAATATTGCAAGTTTTCACTAAAAATTTTTACTAAGCAACCCTCCAAAGTGTTTGTTGGGTGGAGTTAGCAGAATTATATCCTTTGGTGTTCTCAGTATTGGGAGGATGGAACTGAAGGCACGTGAGATTCTTGGCAGGGAAATTTCCTAGGGTATTTACAGACCCATCTAATTTTTCAGCATTTCTATTTGCATATTTTTTTGGAAAATTGTTGGTGCTACCCAAAACATTTCATCGGTTCTTCCCTTGCAGAATAACGACATTGCACAAAATGAGGTAAGCCCATAAAAACGTATTAACAATCTTAAAAATTGCCGATTTTCCCATTTGCTGTGATTGATCTACCTGAAGTGGATGAACTGAAGAGTCAAGGTGGGAGGGTTTAGTAAATATTAGACACATTAAAATGCACAAGTAACTTTTTCTGCAACACAAACTCGGCACACCGCGCCTGAATGACAGAAATCAGGGGAATGAATCCAGTGGGTTTTCTTTCTTTTTTAAAATAGCCAGTCATCCGTGGTGGTGGTGAATTCATAAATCCCAGGAATAGATCATTAAAAAATTAAGCCAATCTTCTTTTAGATGCGTTCTAACATCAGACACTTTGGTTACTTCCATCCTGATTTTCTCAGTCTAAAAATTAGAAGACTGTTGTGCTTCCAGCATATCTGGTATTATCTCAGTCTCGTTTGAGCTGGTGACACTCTCGAGGAGAGTCTTGGTGCCAGTTTTCACCTACTCTGGGGTCCTGCTTTGGGTTGTGGTGCAGGCGATTTTTATTATCACGGGAAAGGAAAACACATTTGTTTAGCAAACTGTGACAGAGAACAGACTCCCTGTTTCCTGATCTCGGAAATACAACTTTCAACAGGACAAATGTGTCCCTTCTCCTTGCCTTTACCCAGGGATGAGGGACAGTAAGGTAAATGCAAGGTAAGTGGAGGCAAATTTAACTGAACCCAAATATCAGCTGTCTGTTGTTTCTGCAGCACTTTGGAAATTCATATCTATCTAGAGTTACTTATTTATAGAAAATACAAATTGTGAACTCTGCCTCAACCCAACACGATTCTAAAAATACTCTTTGGGTTTTTCCTTAGAAAGCCCTGCATGTAATTTTGAGCTTAGGCTATTTTCCACTCCCTTTCCTGTTACCCTTCTTCTAAATGATGCCTGTTAAACTGATGAAGGTCCTCGATTGTAACGACTGCCTTGCTGAAAAGGAGAATTTTCTCCTATGACTTGCGATGGGGATTCAGTTGTCGCCCGTGAGTCACCCTCAGTGCGGACTTCCCTCTTTGTAGCCTCCTTATTCCGGTGGGCAGAATCCAGCATCTCTTTATTATATTTTATTATGTGTTGCACTCCGTGGAGCCCACTTTAGGAGGAGTGGCCCTAGTTTCTTTAAAGGATCTAGATTTTCATTATATTGTAAAAAGTTGCAGACAATTTTTACAGCATTTCAATGCAACCTTAATTGGATGTGCAAAATGCAAGTGTAATTACAATTGTGGAGGAAGCTCTACACAAATAGTTTGGCTATTTAGGGACATAATTATCCAGATTGCATTCACAAGAATAGTAGCTATATATACAAATCAGTCCAAATGCTTTCTTCTAAATAGCTTCTTTTGTTCCGCCTAACCTTTTTCATTATGGTGCCACAATGAAAAACATCTTGAATGGCGTCCACGGATGCAGCTTGCCTTGCTGAGACTTTGTGCAGGAAACCGAGAAGCAGCACACAGTCTTTTGAGACAAAAAAAAAAAAAAAAATGGAAAGACTGAAAATGCACCGAAGCCTTTTGTGTGCCGAGACTTGAATTTCGAGAAGGTCCTCTGTGACCGCAGGAGGCCCCTGTCCGGGCGCAGGTGCGAGGACGTGGCGCAGCACTGACCAAGCCCGTGGGGAGGGTGCGGTGGGATGGATGTGCCTAGTGACACAGGGCAGGGGAAGTTCTTAGAACCATTCGATTTTCCTGAGTTAATGGAAACGACAATTTAAGGTTAAGGCATGGTCCGCTTACCTAAGTGAAATACATTTATTTTCTCTAAGTCTTAGTTATGTCTGCTTGTACGAGTACACTAAACCACAAAAAATTAGACTATTTTCAAACTTATGCGACAATATCTATTTGAAAGCTCTAGACCAAAGAATATCATTCAAATACAATTTCTACTACGGGACACAATTAAAAAATACATGTAATTTACATGGCTTGACCAGCTCCTTTTCATAAAGCAGCTCACCCAAAAAAAGAGATTATTTTATTTAAAGAAGAGAAAAAAGGATCCGAGAAATTCCAGAATAACTACTAACCACAGACTGACGGGGCGGACATGAGCTTATCTATGGAAAGCCACAGATCTCCTCCTGGTTCTGCCCAAACAGGCTTTCCCCCGGCCCTGTATGGAGCCAGCGCTTCACACGAGGGTTTTAATGGCAAAAAGATGAAAGGCTTTGGGATATTAAGTGCTTATATGGCTGGTTGTTGTCAGTATTGGTAGCTGGGGGAAGAAGGGCTGGAAATGACTTTGTGGAAAAATAAAAGAAAGAAAGGTGACATTAAAAGAAGATGCAAAATATGAAGAAAAAAAAAAAGAAAGAAAGAAAAGAAAAAGGTAAAAAAGGTCCTCATAGGAAAAGATTGGTCAGAAGGGGCCAGAGGGCTGTGGGTGGAGGGCTGCGGGTGGGAATGTGCACGCGCCTGTGTGTTTTATGTCTTTACTATTTTACTGTGTGGTTTACTTTTTATTGTCCTTTACTTAATGGACAGCTCAGCTTTTATGTTAAGACCATAAACAGAAAAAATTAAGTCTGGAAGATTAAATTTTGGAGCAGTGGAAATTTCTTCCTCGGTAGTGTTTTACCTCCAAATATGTATAGAAATGGTGGTAAAGAAGTTAGAGCTGCCATGCAATCTGTTCCTCTGAAATCCTCACTCATTTCCCCTGACGGACCGATTGTGCACCTCTCGGGCTCTATGCAGGAAAGCGCACGCTGTCGCAGTTGCACTAAGTGTCTGTGTTTTCTGTTTGTGTAAGCCTTAGCCCTAACATTATCAAACAGGACTAAAAATAGGAGGGAAAGAACATTCCTGCCTGTAACGTTCAGCAGTTAAATCAGAGGGTGTAGTGACTGCGAGTCGTAAGAACATTTTGAATGTGTCTGGTTTTTAATGTTTATTTTCTGTGGGCCTTACTCTGATCTGGCAGTGATGTAATTCCAACAGCCAGATTTATAATAAGAATCGTGCAATTAGGCAAAGGCCTTCTGATACCCAAAAAAGTGTTAAAAACCTTCAGAGAATGACTAAATGATCCATTATGTTTTGGCAACCGCAAACTCATTTCCTACCTGCTGTTCGTTTTGTGGTCGCTATGAACCAATTATTTCAGATAATGTGGGAAACAGTCCATTTATGAGAATCCATCAAGAAATCATTATTCCACTAGAAGCAATGTACTGTTTTTGAAGCAGAATTGGAGGGTATGGACTCAAAAATGTTTTCTTGCTTTCTTTAGCCTCTTCTGAGGGGGAGGGAGGAAGGGGCTGGAGGGCTGTCACCACATTCTCCAGAATCTTTATTGACCAGTTGTCTCGTCTAAGACACGGTAGCTGGGGGTGTAGTACAGTAGAGAGCGTTTTATACTTCCCCCAGCCATAGGTTACAGCAGCGTGGTCGAGAGACCGAAAGTGCTGACACCAGAGCAGAAGTTCTGCCCCTCAGCAGCAGCTTGGGCTGTTACATATGGTGTATATATACTTATCTAGCTAGCTATAATATTTATATCTATCTCATCTATCTATTTATAAAATACCCCCCCCCCCCCCCCCCCGCTGCCTTGCACAAGGCAGATATTTGTTGTTACTGCTGCACACTGGGGAAAAAACCCCAAACACCTGGCTCTGAAAAGCAGATCTAGGAAACCCATCAAGTCTCAGTTGCTACAGAGAAGGGCAAAACCACGCTGTGCTCCAGCCCGGGCACGATTCGGCTGGGCAAACTGGATTATCATCTCAATGACAAGGTCACCAAGGAACTAATGCGGTGATATTTCTTTTGCTGTACCTTGCTGTAATAATGTTCTTGCATTGTTGGTTTATTGTGCTGGGTATCTCATGATTTAATGTCAGCGAGCTCTGTGGCAGAAATAGCTGGTCACGTGTATGGGGATGCACGGGACAGAATGCGGGCACCCCCCGCTGCCTAGCCAAGTTCCTGCTCTAACGTGGGATAACGCTTTTTATCAGTGTTTATTTACTTTACAAGCAAGTTACAAACCAAAATATTCCAGATATGTTTTCTTTCCAGAAAGCTGTAACTCTGATTGACTTTCCCCCTTCGGTCTAATTGGTTTCTTTAAGTCAAAATATCTCCTGGGTAATGTGGTGGCTAACGGTAGTGTGGATCCCGTGTCATTTGTTAGCGGAGCGTCTCCTGTGCGCGGAGCTGGCCATTAAAACTCGTGGTTATAGGGTGAGGTGACAGTACATAAAAAGAAGTGATAGTTCTCTTCTCCTCATCTCTTCAACATAGCCGAAGAACACGTAAAGGAGGAAATTTTTGCCTCAAAACAAAAATAGACTCTGCAAAAAGAGCATTACATAAAAAAGTTATATAGATTAAAGCTCCCACTCCTATTAGCGGCTGCTTGAAGAAGGCTCAGCACACTGCTGTACAAATCACAGAAAATCTCCTCATTATTGCTGTTTCTCATTTCTGTTGCTGTAGCTCCGAGAGGCCTCTGCCAGAGGTAGGTCGTAGCTCCTTCGCAGTGAGCACTGTACCAGCACAGCAAAAGAATATTTTTTTTCCTGGTTTCCCCCTACGAGGGGAAAAAACCGAGTGAGGAAGCAAACAAACCCCAAACTTACACCTGGGCTTTAGCTTACCCGTAAGAGAGTTCCTGTTCAAATTGTGCGTCTGTCCCTTGGGTGTGAAATGGGGTTGTGGAGGGGAGAAAGCTCAAAAGCCCGCGTTGGTGCAACCGGACGCTAAAACTGGAGAGGCGCTTATGCAAAACCAGTGAGAGGCTGCAGGTTTGTCCGCTCTGCTCTCGGATTTGTTCCTTTGTGCCGCTTGCTTTCTCTCAGGCTTTAAACTGAAGGCGCTGCATGCTGCAATGCTTTTTCCCTAAGATCCCTTGCTGGCTAGGGCCGCTTCTCCAAACATCCACTCTCGCACGTTCCGCGAAGACAAAGTTTGCCCCAGGCTGAGCTGCCAGGGTGGATCCGGTCCCTCCTGCTCTCAGGTGAGCGCATGCAGTGAATGCTTACCGGCTGGTTTGCCCCATACTTCGATACAGGGCTGAATACACCGGTTTGTCTCCCGGAGGGACGCTGCGCTAAACTACGCTAAAGCGTGACCAGAATAAACGATTACAGGCCTCCCTGTGCCACCGAGGGCTTTAATCAGTACCAAGTGGCACTGCGAGAAGCCTTCCTGACGGTAAATCACGGCAATGCAGCAACTCAGTCATTCACTGCCTCTGTTATTAGCTGAAAACTCACTGTTGGGGTTTTTGGGGTTTTGTTTTTTTTTTTTAGGCTACTGCTTCCTGATTCTTCTATCTGAACAGCCTGAGAAGTGCGCTGTGCCCTGGGGCAGTGGCGAAGGGATCGCAGCGGCTGACCTCTGGATGTGTGCAAGGTATCGGGTACAGCTGAACAAAACGCTCTGCTTTTCAGACCTTGGGATTTAACTTTGACTGAACACCATTAGGGTCTGCTTCACGCTGGTGCAAACCCTGAATAAGAGCAAGTGCAGTGTAAAGCCCCTGTAGAGCCACACGGGAACCAAATAATTATACAGTAAGAAATGTGCTGGAATGCCTGTTTTCTAGAGAAATCCACTGCTCAGCATAAATAGCTCTAATGATACTCAGAACAGGATTGCGTTGCCTGCCATCCTGGAAGAGGTGCAACAGCCAGGCTGAGACAAAAAAAGAAAAAGAAAAATTCAGAGCTGAACGCACGTCTCCCCAGAAGTGTTTTCTCCCAAAAGGCAACGCCCTCAGGTACAGGCCACAGCCAACAGCCCCTCAGGGCAACGCATAACCCCCTAAAGGCTCCTTTCGCCCGTGGAAACGGGGGCTCCTGTGAGGCTCTTGAAAACAGGGTTAATGTATTTATCCACGTGCTGACTCAGAAAGTACAAATCTTAGTACCTGCAATACAGTGTTTCCTCATACATTTGTTTCGCCTTCTAGTAAATTGGTTCTTTCAACAGAAAAAAAAAAAACACAAAACCCTGTGTCACCCGTAGTTACACCATCCTTTCCTCAGAAATCAAACCCAGTTCCTGTTGGGGTTCCTGTCTGAATCCACAGTTTGCACAGATAGAACAGCTAGAACAAGAAATGCCTACACAAATAAGGGATTAAACCTTTTCTAGGATGTTTCCCCTTCCCTTTTAATAATTTTTGCCTTGAATTTGATAAAATAAATGTATAGTGCCTTGCCACTTCAGTTTTCTCCAAGAAAACTTCGTTTTCCTGTGCATATGAATTACGTGTGCTTGTAGAAAAGCTCCTTGAGAAAAGCCAGTTTAAAGGACACAAGTATTGCTAAAGAAATCCTATAGAATCTAAACAACGGTTTGGGGCAGATCAAGAGGCAGTATTTCCTGAACAAATAGGCTGCAGTTCCAAATGAAGCAGATTTGGGTGCTTTTGAAATTTTTTTTTATTTTATTTTAGCGTAACTTCTGCCTGCAGAAGCAGGTCAGGAAGGCGAGTGTGGCGAGGCACGTGCATCACCAGCGCACTGCGCTACATTCAGCACAAGCTTTGTAGCACTTCCACGCTGTGGGCGCGGTCCAGGTCAGTAACCACAATTTCCCAAAGCTCTTAGCAAATCAAGGCGCGGGGGCTGCCGCCCGAGAGCAGACATCAAAACAATTCCTTTTCAGCCCAACACAGGACAAAACCGAGGCGCTGGCACCAACAATACCTGCAAAATAAAAAACAGTCCTTTCTGGTCCTAGTGTGTCGTCTCTTGGGGCGTACGCGGGTGCTTCCCCCTTTTGGTGGTGCGAGGTGATTTTGTGTCGTTCTGTCGAAGGGCTCGCGCTGCTTCAGCTGTCAGGTAAGTTATAGTGCGGCCTGCGTCACCTCTGGGCATGTGATGGGTGCCCAGCTCACCTCGGTACTTCCTTTTGGGACAAAATAGTGCTCTCGGGCAGTCGGGGCCCCTCACTGGGGATAGCAGCGCGTCGAGCTTGCAGAGAGGAGTGCAGTGACTTGTTTAGTCAGCGGTATTAAGCGATCTCTGAATTTGGCCTTCAGCACTTCCAGCGTCTTTTCATTTCAGGAAGAACAGTTCTCTCCTAAAGGACTTAGGAAAAATACAATATTATCTCAATGAAACAAAAAAGTGTTTTTCTGCAGCTCTGTCACTCCACACGGAGCAGAATGACAGCCAGATCAATGTACGTCCTGTAATTCAGAAAAGGCGTTCAAAAATGGTTCATCTAGATTAAAGCCCTGTTCCTCCCGCCAGTGTCATTGGCAATTTATGGCTGGGGAAAAGCAGGGGGGGGTGTGTGCGCGGCAATTAACTGTTACTGATTAGTCACCCGTGTTCCTTTCTCTTTGTTTATCTCGCACGAGCAATGTTGGGTATCTGATCCAAACAGATCCATTCGGAATGGCTGGAATGCCGCACAAACCGGTGGTGTGTTGATAAATGGCTGGGGTTTTTTCCCCCTTCTGGGTAAGTCAGGCTGGCGCAAAGCTGGGCGACGGGAAGGATAAACAGCTATAACGTGATTACAGCGAGCAGGTGGATGGATACTGCTCAAGACAGCCTGTGAGCCCCTGTGCCAGGTTAATGTGTCATTACAGTAATGGGAGATTTATGCTAGCAGTGCTTGCTGGTTTTTTGCCAAAAGCACACATGGCCTGAATTGAGACTATTGATGTAGTGCTCCCATCATTTAAGGTGCATTAGGGACGCTGTAAGGAGAGAAACGTGGAGAGTGGGATGCTGTTAGCGAGTTGCATATGAAATTGAATGGGAAATGAGCAAAAGGCCATCTCGTTGTGGCACAAAACTTGTCTCTGCGTGAAAATAAAATCCTTCTCCTTCCATTTGCGCTTTGTATGTTGGTAACGGGCACCGAGGGCAGTGTGCACTCAGCGCGGCTCATGTTATTTATAGCGTGTTGAAAAGGGCATTTAATTGCCCAGATATCAAACCGGCTCTGCTAAATATCCCCCAAACAGCACGACCGGTGCAATGTTCTGCTGGTGGCCCGTGCCATCGGCTTTTGCCAGGAAAACTTCGGTTTTGTATATTATAAACATATGGGGTTTAATATATATAAATAACCTTTGTATAGAAGGATGGATGGAAGGAAGACATGATGGAGGGAAGGACGGACAGACGGACGGAAGGTAAGATGGACAGTAGAACAGATGGATAGGACAGAAGCAAAGAAGGTTTGAAGGATGGAAGGAAGGACAGAGGGAAGGTAGGACGGAGGACAGGAGGAGGGAAGGATGGAAGGTTTGAAAGAAGGACAGGAGGAGGGAAGGGAAGACAAAGATGGAAGGACGGACAGAGGGATGGAAGCAAGGATGGACAAAAAGGAGGAAGGGGGACAGAAGCATTTCCTTCTTTCTGTTCCTCCTTCCTGCCTGCCTGCCTTCTGTCCATCATTCCTTTCTTACTTCCTTCTGTCCTTCTATTCTTGTCCTTCTGTCCATCCAGCCTTCTGTGCATCCTTCCTTCAGTCCTTCTGTTCATCCTTCCTTCTGTCCATCCTTCTTTCCTTGTATCTGTCCTTCCATCATTCCATGTCTCTCTCCTTCCTTCTGTCCATCTGTCCTTGCTTCTGCTCTTCTGTTTTTCTGTCCATTCTTCCTTCTGTTTTTCTGTCCCTCCTTCCTTCCTTTTGTCTGTCCTTCCTTCTGTCCATCCTTCTTTAGATCCCATCTTCCTTCTGTCCTGACTCCCACCCTATGTCCTTCCTTCCCTCCTTCCAGTCTTCCATCCATCCTCCCTTCCTTTCTTCCTTGTATCCATCTTTGCATCATTTCATACCTCTGTCCTTCCTTCCGTCCAACCCTTCTGTACTTCCACCCACCCTTCCTACTATCTGTCCTTCCTCTGTCTGCCCTTCAGTGTCCAGCTGTCCTTATTTCCATCCATCCTTCTGTCTGTCCTTCCTTTTGTCTGTCCTTCTGTTCCTCCAGCCTTCTGTCCATTTGTCCTTCCATCCATCCTTGGGAAGTGTGGGTGGAAATAAGGGTGAAGGGAAGGACCAAAGGAAGAAAGGCTGGAAGGAAGGGCAGATGGCAGTAAGTACAGAAGAACAGATATACAGAAGGATGGACGGACAGAATTCCAGACAGATGGAAGGTAAGCACATGTATGGAAGGACAGAAGGATGGCTGGAAGGATGGATGGATGAAAGGAAGGAAAGACGGAAGAATGGACAGAAGGCTAGAAGGAAGGATGCACATATGGAAGGATGGATAGAAGGAAGGACAGCTAGGAAGGAAGGACAGAGATAGGGGCGACGCAAGGAAGGATGGGCGAAAGGAAGGCAGGAAGTTAAGATGGACAAAAGGAAGAACAGAGGGAAAGATGCACAGAAGGCTGGATGTAGGAAGGATGAAAGAAAAGAGAGACAGACGGATGAGAGAAGGGAAGGACAGACAGAAAGAAGGATGACCAATGGTAGGAAGGAAAGGATGGGTGGGAGGAAGGAGGGACGGATGGATTAGAAAAAAGGACACAAAGATGGATGGAAGGTTGTAAGGAAGGAAGGATGGATGTACAGAAGGACGGAATGAAGGCAGGCCAGATGGAAGGAAGGAAAGAATGCCTGATGGATGAAAAGAATGACAGACAGAAGGACAGATGGAAAGATGGAGGGGGGGAGGAAGGACATATGGATGGAAGGATTGAAGGAAGAAAGGAAGATGGACCAGTGGAGGGATGGAAGGACAGAAGGAATTATGGGCAGAAGAACAGACAGGAAGGACATATGGATGGACAGAACAAAGGAACGACAGGTGAAGGGAAGCACAAATGGTAGGAGGGGTGGAAGGATGGATGGATGTACAGATGGAAGGAAGTACGGAAGGCTGGATGGAATGAAGGGTGGTAAGAGGGAAGGATGGATGGACAAAAGGAAGGAAGGATGGACAGAAGGACAGAGAGAGGGACAGAAGTCAGGATGGAAGGACATAAGTACGGGTGCAAGGAACAAAGGACAGGAAGTAGGGATGGACAGACAGAAGGATGGAAGGGTGGAAGGACATAAGGATGGAGTAAGGGAATGATGGATGGAAAGAGGGAATGAATGAAGGATGGAAGGAAGAACAGAAGGAAGGAATGATGGATGAACAGGACGGATGGTAGGAAGGGCAAACGGATGGAAGGAAGAGGACGGACAGAAGGATAAATGGAACGATGGAAGGACAGAGGGAAGGATGGACAGAAGAACAGATAGAAGGACAGATGAAATGGAAGTCTGAGTGGAAGGAAGAAAGGACAGATGTGTGGAAGGATGTATGGAAAGAAGGATGCATGGAGGTATTGATGGATATAAGGGAGGACAGAAGGGAAGAATGATGGCAAGGGCAGATGGAAGGAAAGAAAGATGGATGGAAGGATGGGCAGAATGAAGGAGGAAGGATGGAAAGACGGAAGGATGGAGGAACAGAAGGAATGAGTGAGGGACAGACAGAAGGATGAAAGTAAGACTAGTAGAATAGAGGGATGGAAGGATGGAGGGATGTAAGAATGGACAGAGGGATGGAAGCACAGAAGGATGGAAGCAGGAAGGAAGGATGGAAAGTCTTTAGAAAGATGGAAGAAAGGCAGAATGGGTGGAAGGATGGATGGAAAGATGGATTGAAGGATGAATGGAATGCTAGAAGGAGAGACAGAAGAACACGAAGAAGGACAAACGGATGGACTGAAGGATGGAAGAATAGAGTGTAGGAAGGAAGGATAGAAGAACTGATGTAAGGATAGAAGGAAGGAAAGATGGAGGGAAGGACAGAAGGACAAACAAAAGGATGGTTGGAAGCAGGGAAGGAAACAAAAATAGAAATAGGAGAATTAAAACAGAAGGAGGGAAGATGAATACCTGTAGTTCGGCGGGTTCATCAGCCCTGTGGGTCCTGCACCACTCCAGTCTGACGACGCTCTTGTTCTTGATGCGATACTTCCAAATGACCCTAAGAGGAGCGCGTTCGCTGAGCTGTGAGCAGGCGAGAGCAGGCATTTGAACGTTTCTCATCTGTCTTCTGCGCTGTATTCACAAATATTCCCACAACTTAACAAAGCCCCAGTGTCAATGGGAAGGTTGTGCAAAGTGTTTCAGCACTGAGTAGTTTCAGCACCGTGTCTGTCATAGGAGAGGCATTTCCTCTTGTATAGCACGACACAAAAATGGTTTCAGGAGAGAATAAGCCAGAAAAAATATTTGCCGCCTGTGCCACAAGCATTACTTTCCCCGAACAAAACCCACAACTTTGGCAATCATTATGAGAGGTCAAAGCCACCCACGAGAGCTGGTGTCAGAGTTTGCAAAGGAAAACTTGGATCCTGGCCTAAACAACCCAAATATGCAAATATGCTCTCTAAACGTACACTGTAATTCACCCGACGGATGGCCGAGCGAGAGCGACCGCGTTGCTGCAGCACGGAACCCGGCTCCGGAGAGCTGGGTTTAGTTCACAGCTCAGCCACAGGCTAAAATATTGGCCATGACGTGTGCCCTCTTTTCCCTTCTGTAACAAGAGATTATTACTTCAGTACCTCACCCTGGTGAGAAAAGACAGAATTCATTAACCCCCGTGTGTTCTCAGATACTCTGACCACGAAGGTCATAGATAAATTACAGTATAAAAGTAACTAGCTATTTTAGAGGGTTAGTCTAAGAGTTAACGCACCATGAAATATACATATTACAATGAGCAGCTGGCATTAGGTCTGGTATTAGTGCCTTGGAGAAATTAAAAAACTACCCCCTTTCCTTCACAAGCGCCTTCATTTAACATTTGCTCGCTTGCGTTTGGTTATATCAAAGATGCGCTGCAGCTCTAAGTCCTGATCCACGGTTCTCTATAATCACAATTTATTGTGATTTTAATCACGCCCAATTCCTGCAGCGATTTTGCTACCTGTCAACACACACAACAGAAAAGCGCTGCTGAAACCACAGGCCAAGTTTTGCGGGTGTCAGAAACCAGCCGACCTGCTGCAGCGCGAAGCGTGCCGCGTTGCGCTGGGGGGGCACTTGCCCCCCGCAAGTGCACCGAGGCGCTGATCCACAAACCCCTCTAGCAACAGTTTTGAGGCGGTTTCCTCTGAAGAGGCGTTTAAGCAGATCACACAGATGATTGGCTCCTGGCAAACGGCAGTACCGACTCAGGCTACACTTTATTCCATACTAAAAGGTGAACCAACATTTTCCACCCCAGCACAGTTTCTCCCAGTCTCCCTCCTCTTCAAATACAGAGGGCTGAAATCCCAAACTCTCAATCTAATTAAACCTTGAACTTGGGTTAGCTCGTTTCTCTCTCTGCTTTACATTTTACAGTTAGGCAATTTCTGTGAATGGGTCAAATCAAAACGTGAAGCAGCACGCAGGGTGTCCAAACATGAAACAGAATTATCTCCATTTTTATTTCAAGTACCACAGAGACAAAAGGCAAGGAAAGTGCTAGCATTAAAGAATGTTTTTAAATATTTTTATTCCAATAATGGTATTTTATATAGGAGTCACTGTATGTTTTGTTGAGGTTTTTTTTTTCTCTCCCAGTACCTACCTTCCTCCCAGTTCTGCCTTTTTGCTGTGCTGTTATTTGAAAAAGCAAGAATGAGCCCCCAAATCCAAAACAAAACAAGAAAGCAAAAACGTCCAGAGGGACGGTCCTCGACACGTTGCTGCTGATTGCTCTGCCTCACGCCCGCAGAGCGGTGGCTATTACAGCCTTCAGCTGCCTGCAGAAGTTTATGCTGAGTCAAACATCATCGTATACTTTTCGCATAAGAACATCACCCTGCCCTGAAGAAAACCTGGCAGTGCTCCCCAGCGCCCGGAGAAGCTCTAAACGCATTCTGAGCATTGCATGAGAAATCCGAAGAGATTTTTTACAAGGGAAAATTGTATTTACACCCGCGGAGATGTAAAAAGCACACGTTCCATTTCACACCCATTTGTACTCTTTCAGGTTAAACGCCCCTGTGGCGGTGTCCTGATCTCACCACAGCCGTTACCCACTCTCCATGTCACCTGCAGTATCTTTAGCCACATTTGTTCCTTTCCAGCAGATGATTTGCCAATTAAAGCCAATTAAGTCTCCAACCCGACTTCCTTGTTGTCATTCCTTGTGATTTTTTTATGTCTTGCAATTTTACTTTCTTACTGAAAGCACGGCTCATGGGATTGCGCATCATGGGACTGCACAGCAATTCCATTTTTATTAAAAAGAAAATCTTTGAAGATATCAAGCAAAGATTGACATGATGAATGCGAGAAGCTAAACATCCCAACATTTATTATTTTTTAAAACCTTTCTGATGCTTCAGTCATGATGATTTAATGCTTGGAAGTAGAGGGATTGATGAAGACATCAGACCAGAGCCTAGTTCTAGGGATTGCTATATCCAAAAGGCTGAAAGAAAGTATTTTTCTACCTGCTTTTTAACCTGGCTTTGGTCTATATTGGGGTGGGGAGATATTTTTAACCAAAACCTCTTCTGCTGTAACTATTCAACTACCACAATTTAACAATCATTCCATGTACAGGAGTTTCCCAAGGGAAAAAAAATGACGACACAGGAGACAAGGCAAATTAATGGTGTATTCTGGCTGTAGGTGCGGCGGCACGAGCACCTGGGGCTGGGCTTCCCTTCCCGTGTGTCCCACGCACCGGCACAGTGGCTCGGCTGCGGGTCCTGCTGCTTTCCCCAAACCAGGAAGATGAGAGCATGAAACACAGCGAGCAGCACCTTGTGATCGTACAGAAGGGTTATGATTTACTTGAACAGCGGCACCAAATGCATCCATTACACTTACCTGGGCAATACCCACCTCATGCCAGTGAAAACAATGACACAGAAAGAGTTCAATGGGAAGAACAAAAAAAAAAAAAAACCACGTAAAAGAGATTTGATCAAAAGTTTCTCACCGCTCTCACTCAGCAGCACTTTGATCTCAAATATTTACCTACTGTCCACTTGCTTACAAGCAAAGTTCTCACTGAAACACAGACTGCACACTAGAAGTTGCCAAGGAAACTGGATTCGTTTATGATGCTGCATGTCGATTATTGCAGTCTGCTTATTTTTCTCCACCCACAAATACCTTAAAACTAGCGTTGTCCTTTGTGGTCTAATTGCCACTATGGCATTGCCATTCAGGACATGGAAGTGGATTTGCCACCTGAATCAAAGCCTGAGCCACACTTATTTTTAAGGAAGACACACACACACAAATCTTCAAAATTACTTTGTCAGTAGATTACATCAAATTTCTTTTTTCCACACTGATAGCCCAAATATTCAATGGCAGATCTAGCTGAAGTGCGTAAATACAACATTCCTCACCTGTGCGCGCTCTGTAGAACTGGAAGTATGCAAGGAAAAACTGTGAAGCAATTCCCCTTGCTGTTTTCTTGATTCACGAGTCTCAACATACAGGGCACCGGCTGCACGATGCCAGTCCCTTCAAAGTCAGTGGGAGTTTTTATTATTGACCTCTAAAGCTGAGATTTCAGCTGCATTTTAGGGAGACCACCAGCTCCCTATTTAACGTCAACTGGAGTTGGATTACAGCGGATGACAGCTCGTGCTTTGGCTAGGTCTCCAGGCTACACAAATGACAACAGCTCCACAGTTTGTATAAGGACAGCTTTTGAACCTTGCGGTTTGGTAAGCATTATGAAAAGAGTTCCAGATTTAAACCTTATTCCCGATTTCCGCCCCCCCCCAGTGTGGTCATAGCTCTATGCATAATTTGCAGAGAGACTCAACACAGCATTGTGCAACAGCAACTTGCAGTGTTTTGAATATATGAAATCCTCCCCTGCTCCTCCCCCTCTCCCCCCCCTTTCTTTGGAAAATCTAAGTCTAGAAAATCTTGGATATCTGATCTCCCTGTAAAACTCGAGACGTCCAAATAAATACCTTGGATCTGAGCAAACCCAAACCTTCTGATGAATTTTAACAACCATCCTATCCTGCACCTCATGATGTTGGTTGAAACAGAACCGTAGGCAGGTTCTTCCAAACCTGGAGAGGGTTTTACCTGACAGCAGGTTCTTCCAAGCCATGTGATGTGTCTGGGTCGAGGTGGATCATAGCCTCATCTTGTGGCTGGGGCTGAGCTTAATAAAGAACAATTAAACAGAATCTGGCAAAACACCAAAGACGACACTCTCTTCTTTTAGAGAAATGGGTGTGTAATCAACTCAAAAATTGAAGAGAGGCTCAGAAATATCCCCAGGATACCCAGTCTGAAAGGTACTCTAAACATACTTAAAAGCTTACGTACAGCGAGACAGAGGACACAAAACGAAAGGCCAGGGGAGCAGGGGCTGACAGAACTTGGTTGCATTTGTGGCCTCCTCTTCTTTGCACTTTAAAGCCAAAAGATACCGAGGTACTTAACTGTGTCCTTAAAAGCACAAGTCTGCATCTGGACTTCACCCGAGCCAATGGCAACAATCCCCCTGGTTTTACTGGAATGGGACAGAACAGATACAAGGAAAGTACTTTTTCCCGATGAGCTGCTGGGGAGCGACGGATCTGCTGCTGAAAATAGATCTTACATCTGATAATAACGATCAAAGGCTAGTGACAGCACTCAGATAAAGAAAGAGCTCAAAACCAGTCTCATGCTGGTGCAGCCTGCAGCCAGACAAAAGGCATGCCTGCCCATGAGGGGCACAGGCACCTCCCAAACCAGCGCACACACAGAGGTAAATCTGAAAAAAAACCAAAAAACAAAAACAAAGGATTTTTTTTTCCCCGCCATTCCTCCTGGGTTCAAAAATGGCTCAACCAAGAAGTGAAATTATACAGCGTAGCTCCAATTCTGCTCTCCCATCTGGGATCACAAGAGACGAACCTGGAAGAAACCAGCATGATCATTTGGGCAACACAAGTGATGAAGCAAACGAACCATCCCTTTGCTTTGCATGCAGAAATAAATACTGTTGGCAGAAAAAATAGAATGTAAGTGAAGGTGGTGGCACAGTCTGTCCTGGCAGTGCATTTCCCGTGGTCCCACCGAGCCTCCGAGCAAATGTTAAGGACTAGCGGCAGGTGCGTGCCGGCCATTTGACCTGCTGTAATGATTCTGGCAGCTGCAGAGCTACGCGAGGATTGCAAAAGTGAATTCTGTAACAGTAAGGCACGGTTGACTAAAGTGGGTGGTTGTGTGGAACTGAGCTAGTTTATCAGATTTTAAGTGGTTTTAAAAATTGAGTATTAGCAGGTGATCATTATACAGTTATAAGTTCAATTAACTAGCTGGAGAGCTGACAGTTTCTAGTACAGATGTTCTTATACTTCTATTTTTTTCCTTCTGCTGCTTACATCTAACTAAAATGATTGAAGCCTACTTGTTCCAACCCGCATGAGTAACTTTTTTGAAACTGATTTTGTAGAACCACTTACATCAAATTTCTTACTCCTGTACACACTGATAACCTTCGCAGGAGACTAATCAGCATGGGAAGAAAAACAAGCAGCGACACTGTTCATACAGTGGATCCAAACTCTGAAGTCAGTGAGGTGCTGCCAGTGTTTTTGGCAGAGGACTCCTGTAAGATCTTGCCTAAAGTTGCGGAGGTGAGAGGTGAAGAGAGGCGTGAGGCGCTGCAGCAGAGCCGACCTGCGCTCAGGAGGCAGCGCTCATCGGGGACCCCCACCTGAGCAAGACGGTGATAACTGAAAGTACGAAGCGCCCCAATCACACAACGTGATATGGTGACAGGAGATCAATAAGCACTGTCACTTAGATCTCTTCCCTGTCCCCTTTACACTAGTAAAAAGTACAAATTCATTTAAATCCGAACAACGGCGCAGAGATCAATATTCTGAGGTGTTTTCAAAACTAAATATTTATTTCAGAGACTTCCCCCTCCTGACTGGGGGCACTGGTTTCCTGGTCCTCTTTAGGAATCGGATTAATTCCATCCCAAGCAAAGCACTTACCCCAAAGCATTTATTTAATCTCATAGGAAAATATTAAACAATGTCTTCCATAAGCTTCTAAGAGCTCACCCTGCCGTCTCTCTAGTAGCCTTCTAGAAAATATTGGAAAGCACATCCACACATATCCTTCAAAACTCAAACCTGATTGTCAGTTAAAAAAAAGAAAAAAGAAGAGTTTGCAGAGAAAGAAAGAAGATCTCTGTTTGTTGACAGCAATAAGATGTAACTTGTCACCAGACTTGATATGTTGTATTAATGGCTCTTTTGTGAAAACACAGAGCTGAACGTTACAAATATTGATGTGAGCACACTGTTTTGGGGAGCGTGTGATAGATCAAACTTATTAAGGTGGATACAAAATTGTCTTCAGTGTTTCTCCAACTTGAAATTCAAATATCCCCTTTTAATTGGAAGCCGTTACATTCACCACCAGGAACAATTTTTGCTGCTGATGCAGCGGATAGAGCAGGGAAAATTATTCCTACCTACATGTGATAGCCACAGCTGTCAACATCCATAAGGACCAAACCCGAGGGACAGATCTCCAAACGAGCTGGAGTGTTAATGTATGTTGTAGTGTATTTGGGCTTTTTTTATTTTTTGGTGCGTAAATGCCTTGATGCTCACAGTGACAGCATGGTTGCCATGGTTACTTGTGAGCCAGCCTCCACCTCAGTCTGAGGAGCCAGAGTATGTTTTCTCCTCTATACTGGATGTGTCCACATGGGCATTCCCTTGAACAACTCAGCGGAGGCTGTGGGGTCAAGTGTCACAAATCAGTGTCCAACACTCAGTATGCATTTGCAGGGAAAAGGATGTAACAGCATTCCTGATACTTCTACAGAAACAAAAAAGTGTATCATCACCCCACCCTCAGCAGCCTTTAAAAGTTGCTCAAAATCTCCTTCTACCTAGAAAACGATAAATTAATTCTTTTGAGGGAGGTGAGGCTAGATAGACTCTCTCTGATGTAAACACTGAAGTCTCCCTTAAGAGCTCCCAAGCCCACGTGCCACTTACTGTGCCCATCAAATGGCGGCTCCCCTCGTCAGGGAGCTGAAATTGGCCCATTCCAGCGCGTGCTCTGGGGTGACAGGTAAATAGGGCTTGCTGAAAAAACTGCATGTGCCAAAAAAAGGAAAGTCAATTTAAATCCAGGAGAGAGGGAGCTGAAAAGGTAATGCATGTCCACAAATAACAGCAGCTGCTGCCATAAAGGGGCTAAATTAAAAAATAAATACAATTAGTTTTAGATAGGACAGTGAGGGATTTTCAACAACCTATTGTGCAGAGGCTGCATTAGGACAGAGTAAGGGAGTCCTTCTCTGACGGTCCTGTATGGGCACAAGCCTCTTTTAGGGTCAGTAAACCTGTTGCAAGGAAAAAAAAAAAAAAGACCAACCTCCAAACCCCACCCAACTTCAAACATTTGCAATACTGTCAAAGAATAGGGGGGCAGAACCAATTTCCCACCCGCTTTGCAGATGGGAACCACGGCGCAGATAGCTGGTCACGACTCACCTTTCTTTCTGACAGCGTCACCTTCTGTTCAGCACAGCCAGGAGCACTCTGAATTGACCGGCGGGGAGCAGAGACGTACGGCACCGGCCAGTGAAGCTGCAGCGTGGTGGTGGTGGTGGCAGCAATACCGATCCACAGAATGCCCCCGTATGATTTGCATTCGTTCTGTCATTCATGAAAAACAAAGAAAAGAAAATCAAAATAACCCAAGGAAGTGAACACAAGACTTAAATTTACAGGAAATTCTACAAAACCAATGAGCAGCTTTGACCTGTCCCACGGCACTGTATTACAGGAGAATTTGAAGGTCACAAGCAATTTTAGGCCATGATTACTGTTTTTAAACAGATAAACTCTAGCTTATAATTCAGCAAAGGCAACGCACGCTGTTTTGAAAAGGTAAAAAGCACAATGATAAAAAGGAGTCTTCCATTTGTCAGATGCCATTTCACAGCTTACAAACGGGATGCTGAAAGGTGAAGTGATTTGGCCAAGTGCGTAGAGGAATTTGTCACAGAGCCGGCGACTGGGACTGCAGCATATGATTGCTTTGCTGGTATTTGAGCTGCAAGAGCAAAAGCTCCACCTGAAGTGACTTGGAAAGAGGATGAATAGCAGATCTGTAGTGAAACAAGCACACAGGGAAAATAAATGGCAAAATAGCTTTAAGAAGTATTTATAACTCAAGAAAGAAGGGCAACATGTTTCAGGTTAATACAGGGGATTGCTCAAGAATTTCTAAGCAATCTACATTAGGGAGTACAGCTAGCGGAAATAACAGATCGCACAGATCGAACAGGCTTGGTGTGGAAGGGGATTCAACGCCCAAACAAAAAGGGAAAATGCAGAACCTAAGTCAAAATTACTTGACAGACAGGGAAAGATTGTGTAATAAAGGTTTTAGCTTTTCTATGTTTAGGACAGAGGAACGTGAGGAAGTTAAATACCAGGTACTCCTCATGCTCTAGCTATAGTAACTCACATAATTTATGCTTCACGCTAATATAATGCTATACATTATACAGCATACATATGGCATGGGAGAGATATGAACAGACAGTCACACTTACTTACAGAAGAATTTGGAGACCGTGACCAAGATTAGGAACCATGGTCTAGACTATTCCAAGTTAGCAACAAGAAAGACTATAAACTGGTGTCAAGCAGGTTTGAAAGAGCCAGTGTCATAATTTCACTGAAATCTAGAATACAGTCTCCCTCTGAGGAAAATATATTTAGAATCCTGGGAGGCAAAATCCAACCCTAGTATATAAATGGGAAAATCCAGTTATTTTATCCTCTTTGTGGGTATCAGAAAATGTTTGTTAGCTAAATTAGGTGAATTTGTCTAAGAATCTGCTATTACTAGTACAAATGGTAAGGTTTTGTTTAACTGCAAGACACAAGTAGAAAACCAGCATTTACAGAACAGCAGCACTAAAGACAAAAGCATGCCACGTCCAGAAAAACATGTTTTCTGAAGCTTGTCTTCAAGCAACATTACTGAAATACATATTCAGGACTTAATCCCAAACCCCTGTTTCCCAAATGTTGGTGTAGCATAAGAAAAAAAGACCTGAATTTTTAATTGGAGTGTACTTTAAAGGAGAGTTTGACTGCAAAGATATGACAGATAGATACGGAGGGGAAAATGCCAGAAAACAAACTCCTTGACCTACACTTCCATAACAGAGAAAACAGGCACAATGCAGTATTTAAAAAATGCAGGAATATTCCAACAAGGACCTAATGCCTACCTGCAACTATCCTCAACCCAGCTATTGAGCTAGGTGCTGTAAATCTTGGCAGCGTTGTATTGTACATTTCTACGGTAGTCAGATAAAGAAATCAATACATTTTATTCAGACAAAAGCCACGCCACACACTTATAGGACTGTTGCAGATTTGAGAATTGGACCCAGAGGCGAATAAATAACATAGCCCATGACGTTACTTGCACAGCATAGCTCCACGAGCAGACCGACACCTTTAGCCAGCGGCAGTAAGGACAGGAACCCAGAGAGAGATAAGCAAATCTTTATTTCATAGATTTCCTCTGCCTTGCAGGTTGAAACAGCACCCAGGAGCTAGAGTTAACTTTACAAGGCAACCCCTATTGCCCCAGGATTTTATCACTTGGTTTGTCAGACTCCAGGAGATGGGTTTTAATCAGACTCATAATGGGCGAGGACCAAGCTTACTGAGTGGTAAAGTAAAACAGCAGCTTTCAGAGTTGGAACCACTAACTTAGCCGCGTCAAATTATTTAAAACCTAAATGTTTGCTTCCCTAGGTTTAACAGTTTGGGGGACAGGATAAGCCCTGTAAATGTTCATTAGGAGACAGGAGGCTCAGTCCAGCAAGGCCCCCTCCCTCGTCCTGACTTTCAGTCCCTGATCCAAGGATTATTTCATGAAACCTCCCCACAATTCTTTCAGCCATCATTTCCTTTGCTCTTCCTGGCCCATGAAACTTGGATTTCTTTAACAGCCCTGCTTCCCAGCACTTTTCTGGGCATGTGAGTCCAAACCACACGGGCTCAAGAGGAAGCCAAATCCTGCCCTCCTCTGGTTTGAGTGGTTGCTCTAACCACTGCTCGCTGCAGAAAAAGCTCGGCACCCATCAACCTCCTCCCACCCTCCCACATTTAAAAAACTAAACCCAAAACAATTATACAAGTTTTTAAAAAATGAGGCAGAATCCCTTTCATGTAACACTGAGGAAGCTCGCAGAACCGAGCGAGCGTACGAACTGTGTGGCAAGGAGAGCTGACAGTTACTGGTTCAGCCTCTTCAGCTTTGAAATTTATGGCTATAGACCTCATAAAGATCCTTGTGGCCATCATTCTGCAAACTTCTGTTCAGCTCTGATTTATAGGTTGAGTAAATCCAAGCAAAACAGAGCAGTAAAAGGAATTTGTGGGATAATTTACTGCTTCAGTTTAGGTTAGGGTTTTTAATAGTTATTTACCTTTATATCTTAGATAAAGATTTGTGAGTAGCCAATTGCCCAAGGCAGCACGAGTATCTTTGACAACTGAGTTCAGTGCATGAGCTACCCTTAAAAAGTACTGCCTTATTTTCTGATAGAAAATGCTACAGTAAAATATAGAGGCCAGAGCCTGTATCTTAAAATGGGGGAAAAACGATCAAAATAATCCGCATGGAACATAGCTTTTGAGGATAAAAGCTTCCCAACAGAAGAGGGAGAGATCATTACTGTATATTTATATAAAGCCAGGGCTAGGTTTTTTGTGGGCTCCATTGAAGCTGTGCCAATTTACACCAGCTGAAAAACCACCTCTAAGGAGCTCATTAAACCTCCGTCTCATCTAGCGTATTGCTCCAGGAATTGAACATTTGTTCATCTGAAAGATTCATTATTCTCTTAATCCAAAATGGTACCTCGGATTTTAAGGCTGGGTGTGAAATGTCGGTGTTACCTGCACCAGCTCTTTTTCCCACGTTTAAATGCACCGCCGTATTCCCTGCAGAGCCTGGAAAACTGCAAACGTCTGTCTAGCAGGAACGTGGCTAGAGCAAAGGTACTTGAGACACAAACTGGAGGAGGCTGCTCAGCAGTGCTTTCTACAGCCCCCTTTGTTTTTGGGCTCCTGAGCTGGGCTCTGCTGCCCCTCAGAACGAAGGGCCTTTTATTACTGCCAGGTCAGATTTTTTGCTAAACTCAAAGTAAAGTCAGATGAATAATTTACACTGAGTTTTGATTGATTTTGTGTCTTTTTCAGTTTGCCAGGGAGCAAGGAACCAATTGCAGTTCCTCATTAGAAATCACTTCTGCTTAATTCCTGCAACTACTTTGAAAGCAATTCAAAGCCATGACGCTAAATCTCAAACATAAACCTTGTTGATCAGGTGCTCCAGTCGCAAGATATGTATCTGGCTGGGTGAGCATAACTTTGCATTTTCCTTGCAGCTGGTGCTTGAGCAGTTACGAACTAGGAAGCAACTGTCTAAATAATCTGCAATACTCAACCCTTTGTTGCTTTTAGGCCACTGATGAAAAAGGGTTTGGCATTAGAACTTAATAGCCCTCACAAAGTAACCAGAAAATGGACATGAAACCTTAGCCCTAGAAGGGGCAGGAATTTCCTAGTTTCTAGTCATTTACCTTTCTCCAGCCCCTCTTCGTCTCCTCAGACCAGTGCCTAACACTCTCCTGTTGCTGCCACAGTGTGTCTTGTCAGCCTGCAGTAGCTGTAGAAAAGAAAAGCTTTAAAGCTTTTAGGATCTTTTAAAAGCTTTTAGGAGCTTTTAAAGACCTTTTAGGATCAAAGCATTAGGCATTTTTATGTTAGCATATGTTAGCATTAGGCATCAAGCA
This sequence comes from Theristicus caerulescens, assembly GCA_020745775.1. NCBI lineage: Eukaryota > Metazoa > Chordata > Aves > Pelecaniformes > Threskiornithidae > Theristicus > Theristicus caerulescens. The sequence continues at coordinate 125,405,457 of CM036561.1, read as the reverse complement.
TATGTGGCTGATGACATGGAAACTCCCAGAGTTATACTGAAATTAGCCGCAATTATTTTGCAGATTATTGTCGTGACAATATACGTTTGCTGAGCAGACAGTCACAGTTTGTTGGGAACAGTACAGTCTAGCACTTACATTCGCACATTTGGCTCGAAGATCCGCAGCCACACAAATGCTTGTCTGGTGGATATTTTATATCACAGTGATAGCTAAGGTTATTATATATCCACACCCACAGTCTGAGTTTTCATCCACACTCTGAAGGAATTTTTCTACTTTTGATTTCACATATGGGCCAAATCCAGAAATAACATTATGATAAAGTTAGGGAGACTTTGGAGATTTGAGACATGGTAAGACAGCACATAAATATTAGGCCTGCATTTATAAAATACAGGTAACAGTAAACTATTACAGTAATCCCTTCTAGTCTTAAACTCTCCTATTCCTTCCAAGAGATTTAAAAATATATTTCAAGGCAGAGTAATTAAAGGTTGAATATTCTTTGTCATATTTTTCTCTCCGCTTTTAGAAACAGCTAACCTGCAAGCAAGCTGGATGAGATTTTTTGCCACACATCAGTCCTGTCCTTGATCTTGGCGAGTGCTGCAGGAATTCCGCACCTTTGTACATTTTGAAATCTGGATTTACATTTTGTCTTCTGTGTCGCTAGAAGTGGATCTCCCATCCCTGTGGCAAAACCCAGTGCGATGCTTCAAAAGCAATGCCAGTGCTGCCACCGCGGCAGCGCAGCTGCCCCAGCACGTTCTTCCTTCAACATCTCACAACAGTTCAGCCCGGGGATTAGAGGGGGCTGTACGTCTGCTCCGTCCTGGAGGAAATTTCCTCCCAAACACTTGAAGTTCACAGTTAAAGTTCAAGCTGATGTGATACACTTTTTGTCTGTCAGTTAACTGTGGAAAGTGTCTTCTAATCACCTGCTATAGAGATTAACACATTAACGACCAGTCGTATCCCTCTGCAGATGCCAAACTGACTTTCAAGTATTTATGACATACTATATGCAATATTGCCCAGCCTCAGAAGTCAAGAATTTGTGCTACTGTAGGGCAATAGGCAATTGAATTCCACTTGGGGAAATCTCTACTGTGCTGTTTCCTTGAGAGAGGAAAAAGAAAAAAAAAAAAAATCACGCTTTTCAAACAAAAAATAGTTTGATAGATATCCCCCAGAAAGCTTTTAGTCTTTCATATATATTATGACTTGGTATTTTGCTTGGCTTGTCTTTCATTATCTATAATATATTATTCAGGCAAAGGCTGTTCATTTTGGAAAAGTGAAATACAATATTGAAAAGGTTAGAGACTTCTAACTGTACCATCCCATTAGCTTACTATCTGAGTGCTAAGCATATGTTATAAATAATGCATAACTTAATCCCTCTGCATTTTTTGGAAAAAAAAACAAACAACGTACTACAAAATAACAGGAGGGAAGAGAAACACATTTCCGTAAACACACCCAACTACTATAAACTACCTAATCAATAACTTTTGTAATACACTGAGCTGAACAAATGATGGTTAGTGAATAATTTAATGAGTTTTGGCAGTTTCTACTCCAGACCTAACTGTGAACAGTTTAGATTTTCTCCAGCACATTTGTTCTACAAAATTTCTTCTAAATAATCTGTAGGAACAATTATTGCTCTTTAGAGCATTTGTGAGCACTTCACTGTGTCTATGATTAAATTTGAGCTCTTTCAGACAGTTTTAATTGGGTGCATCAATCAAATAGCATAATTTCCTTTTCTTGACATAACCCTACTGACCAAGTATCTTTTTTTTCTCATTTATAATCCATCACCTAATCCAGAGCGATGATAACTAATCTCTATGATTTGTATACTCAGATTTGGAAGAACATTTAGGGACATGTTAATCTCTAAACTGGTTAATTGCTTTCCTAAATAAAGATAGGTATAATAGTACCTTTAATGAGTCTCTGAACTAGTTTTTTTAGGTCATTAGAAAGTTACAGCATTAATTGAAAAAGTTACTGCCCCCATCTGTCCACTTTCTTCACTCCAATTAAAAACCAAGTGACTCGGTGCAAACTGGCATTGATCATTGGTTTAAGGTAATATATACATAAGGGAAACTGCTGATGTGTAGGCAAATATCTGCTTCTGCCATCCAATTACAGCACCTATAGTAACTACTTTGTTATGATTCATGGTAGCACGGACAGTAGGGGATACAGAGTTTTAACTCACTACAGCTAAACAGGCGTCCCATACAAGTAACCCCTCTGATATACTCAACCTGATTCAAAACCTCCCTCTTATTTCACCGTTACTCTAGTAGGGTCCCATTCATCAGGAACAACAGCAGGCCAACAGCATTTCAAGTAGGTAGGAAGTGCTCAAACCCCCTTAAATCAGGTTTTAGGAATGCAACAGTCTTTGTGCCTGTCCATAGGGTACTAAATCCCTTTTAAATCTGATCAAAGTCTCTATGGCAGAGGCTCAGCAGATGGGAAGCCAGCTGAGCGTTGCTCATTGCCATATTACTTTTTCATCAAGTTGCCTCACAGAGCTCTCCCAGAGATACCACGACAACCTAGTCCAAAAGGTGACAGTATGATAGGTTGAAAGACTGCAAGATAACACAGAACTCAGCTTTTATCAATAAAAGTAATATAAGATGCAAAAACATTCCTTTCCTAACACAAAAGAAATTCCATTTCATAAAGACCGTGTTGGGTCACGGGTCAAAGAAGATGCTTCAGGAAAGAAGAGAACAAATCTTATATTACGTATAAAATCTGAAATTCTCTCAAGATGAATATTCAGAAAATGTGGCATTGAATATCTGAAGACGAGAATGGATATTGTAATAATGGCTTTTTGGAGGAGGAGAAATATTTATGTTGTCAGTGTGTATTTCACAAAAACATGCTACACTCCAACTGGCGAATTCGAACCGAAGTTACATTTCTAAAACTAGGCAGGTTTTGGCCAGCTATTGCAGTGCTTCTAGTCTTCCTTCCCCTAGATTCGCCATTAATAAATCAAGAATATTTAGAGTATGTAGAACAATAGCAATAGCTGGAAAGGAAAAGGATGTCAAGTTTTTGTTTGACTTTGGAAATCTTGTGCTCTTTAATTCAATAACTTTTGTGAGTCAACATTGAACACACAAAATTCGGAACAGAGCTAAACAGTAGCAGGATACCAAGTTTTCTCCTTTTATGTATGAATTTTGTTAAGGTTAGCGATGATGAAAAATTCTTCAAAGCGTTGCTTAAGTGTGGTAGGCAGAGAGAAATGAGGCAGCAAATGGATACCCACATCAATACCGACTTCTTTGTTGGCAACCTCAGCAATGTGACGGCCCTTGAGACTGAACTAAGACAGTAGAGATAGATACACACATACATATATGTCTGCGTTACTTTGCAAATTTCTTGAAGCCAAAGCCAACATCAATTGATGGGCCAGCACAGGTCAGCTTGCACTACTCTGACCTGAGAGAGGAATGAATATTTCTTGACCTGTGACCCTGGCTCTTTTACTGAATATAGCACTCGCATTCAAGACATTTTCATCTAAATAGATTTACAGATCCTTTTCTCAGTTCTACAGAACATGAAGAAGTCGAGGGATGTTAATGATGTTACACAGGTATAAAACAATATAAACAAAACAGTGAAAAAAAAGGAATAAAGACCGTTTTGAGCGTGGCCCCTCTTGAAAAATTCCATTATATTTAAATTTTAAAGTCCTAATGGTAATAGAAATGTATGACGACTATTGCCCATTATCAACAGCTAAGAAAATTACGCAGACATGTACACATTAATAGGATCTCAATTTCAGTTGACTTTGGACAATTGTCTCATTGCTCCTTTCAGCTTACATTTTAGCGCATTAGTACATCAAGTGTTTCTTATCTGCTATATGTTTGTTATTGTTTCCAATGATGTGTGAAATTAGAGACTGACTGAAATTTTCTTCAGTAAACTTGCATTGTTGGAGGATCAAAATATTGACAGCCTGATTTTATAATTGTAACTCAATCTTGTTTTGTGCCTTAGGCCTGTCATTTAAATTTCACTTCAGGATTATGTTATACCATTTATGGCTTTTCTTCAGTAATACATTGACTGAAGTTGCCTTTGGACCCTGTTCACTAGAGCTGGCTGAAACTTTTCGGATTTAATGTTTTCCAACTTAATGTTTTCCACTGAAAAATGTCCCTGTCTCTAAATCTAAACTTCCCCCAGATTTATGCATTTTTTGATGAACTCTTGCAGGAGACAAAACTTACACTCAAGTGTTTTGTTTAGGGAAAAAAAAAAAATCCTGTTTCTGTATTACAGGAATGAAAATTAAATGGTTCAATTACTCATTTGAAAGCAGCTCTTCCTTCTAAAGCTTGTAAACTACATTTCAGTGGAGGAGAGCGAAAAAAAAGGAATATATTTATTGAACTAAAGCAACTGAAAGAAATTAGTATCATAGGGAGGGGGTTTGTTTGTTTGTTTTATGCCGGTTTCAGAGCAGACACAATTTTTCAACAAGCTTTGCTGTTCACACACCAGATGGCTTTATTTTTCCAATACTTTATTTTCCTCACACGCATTTTCACTGCAAGTATTTTGCACATGGCAGCAGGATGTGTACGCTTTTTATTAATCTGCAAGATATTCAACTATACACTAACTCATCCTGGCATCTGACCAAAATCGGGTGAATCAGATGATTCAATGTATATTCCTAGTAGGGAATAGCAGGAACAGCCAGATTATCCCTATTCAGTAATTATCATAGCTACCAAAAGATCTGTTTGCCAGCTGAATACTTTAAAGAGAAGTAAGTTCAATTAATAAATTAAAAATGGGTATCAGCATCTTATTGAATTCCTGGAGCATTTCCCCATTTAGTGGGCAGCTGATTTTCATACTTCTAAGAATGCAGTAAGTTTGTAGGTTAGACAGATGAGTTTGGCTGAATTAAGCATTGCAGAGAAACTACTCGGCTTTTGCCATAGAGACAGATATGTGCTATGAAATAGTATAATATCCATACGTGTTTGTGTATTTGGTTAACATTTTCAGAACTCTCCGGGCTTGCTGGTTTTGGCTGCCATCTACTTCAGTTGCAGCAGAGATAGTCATCACAGAGCGCTCAAAAAGTCCTCTCATTTTGTTCTTGTATTTTGCTTTCTAGATCCAGCCAGGGCCAGCAGCAGAAACGCTGTGATAATTGGTATCCTTTGGGTCTTCATTCTCAACCTTTATATGGAGAAACTGTTTGAAAATAGCCGCAGGAAAGCAAATGCTCCTAAGGTCTTGCAGGTATTCCTAGGATTTATAATATATAAAGTTATGAGAAACCATCATGTATATGTGAATCCTTTCATGTACATTGTGTTTATTTGAAATCTATCAAAGCTCACTTTAAACTAAAGGAGAGAGGAATGCAGTATATGTAGAGAAACTCATGGCACTCACCTAGGAAAATTTTTTCTAAGAGGTAGCCTACCAGTTTTAAAAATACTTTGCAGCCTTTATTTTGGTCTTCACAGCAAATTAAATGTTTAATTGCTGCTCGAAAACACTTTTCTCTCCAGGGCCAGTGCTCATTAAAAAAAAAAAAAAAAAAAAATCTACTGAAGTTCAGTAGATTACTGAAGGTAATCTGAAGCTGGGATGCTACAGTACCCAACCCACTCCTGGCATAGCTCTTTTTTTTTTTTTTTTTACTCCATTGAAATTATCCTGAAGGGGCTAAAATAGGTTTCCCAGTTTCCAAAAGGGGCTTTTATTCACCATCACACTCAGAAGTACATTTTGCTGTATAGCCTGATTTTAAGAAGAGTTCATCTTCTTCCAGCTTGCTTTGAAGAGAATACTTCCTTTCTCTCTACTTTTCCTTCCTTCTCTTCTTTGTCTTTTGCACCTTTGAACTAAGATTCCTGTGTGTGCAGACTCCTTTTGTCCTGACAGGGAAGCTCTGATCCTCAGCCATGAGAGCTGCCAATCTGTCAGATTAAAACTGATGCTGGGGAAGTCAAGAACCCCACTCGTAAAAAAGTCAACAAAAAGAAACAGATAAAAGCAGATCTAGCAAGAAAGATCGACATGACTCTATGCAACAGGAGAAAAATCAAAGGGAAGCAAAACCCAAACGCACGTGTGCCTGTCTGCTCCTTTTGGGGAGTGATTTTGGGGAGCGGCAGGCTCAGCCGCAGCTCAGCGGCTCTTCAGGACTGTCACCGTACCGCTGTGAGGGTGGCTGAGATGAAGGGCTGGCAATGGCTGCCTCAAACATGGACACGAGCCGGGGCTGGATAGAGCGGCTGAGGGCGTCTTATCTCACACTCTCTCAGTTTTAGGATTTCAGACTCCAAAGCAGGGAGACCGGACTGCCGACACCAGCCAACGCAGAAATACTAACTACATCTTTCTGCAAAGTCCCACTGCCACTCAGATATTGTTTTCTGCACACAGTTTTTACAAAATCTACTTTAACCAGTTGGATTTTCAACGGTATTTGGCACAAATTCCTAGCTCCAAAGTAAAAAATATCAGATGCTCGTATGATTCTTTTTTCCCTACAAGGCTGAAGCTTTCAGAGATCACATCCCTCTGCTGCTTCTATTACTTCACCCCATTCTGAGACTTCAATAGAGGGCATCTTTTGATTTCAGTCGCATTTCTAAAGGATGTTTCGTTTTGAAGAATTTATTCCTTGAACCACTGGGGAGGGGAAACCAAGGCAATATTTTTTTCTTTTTTCCAAGCTATGTTTATTACAGTCTGGCCAATACTTTTATGAGTCATCTATAATTATCCTCTTGATTAAGCCAAAATATTACCTACTCTTCACTTAAAATTGTTTCTACATCCTACTTGCAGGATACATTTCACGATAGATTTTTACAGGAGAAGTTAACTATTAAGGCAATATATTGGAAGACCCAATTATGTTCATAACCACGGAAGTTAAGTAATGTTCTTCCTTTGAGGACTTTTCACTGAAATGTTTTGGAGGAAAGTTCTAGTTCTGTTAGTTTCCCATGAGAAGTTTTCACTTCCTCTAAATATTTCTGTCTAAGAGGGGAAAATAAAAAAGAACAAACATTTTGGTAGGGTTCAATAGAATCACTTCGTTTTAATTTGCCAGACCTCCTTGACACAGCTTTGGTCACTCGGGCATGCCACGGCATGGTCGTACACGGCTTCTGGTTTCTTTGATATAGTCTAGCAGTGGACCTTAAACTGTGAGAAGATATTTGACTCCCTTTAAAAAAATATTTTTGCTTAGTTTTTCATCACATGCCTTCAATATCCTTATTTCTTTAACATTTTAACCTTTCAAAAATAATCCTATTTGAGGGAAAAAAGTTTTTTTTTTTTTTCCTACTGGAATGAAAAAAGTCAAATGCTTGTACATTTCCAGATACAAATCCTAATTCTTTCTCTGTGCTCGCTACATGAAAACTAAATAAATTCTAATTCTTTAGTAATGAAGACAAAGTCTTTAAACTGATTATGAGCTAGTTTTCTTCCTTTACATCTATTATCTTTGCATTACCATAATTATGATTGTGTGGAGCCCTAGTCACAGACTGAAGGCCCACCATATTTCACATCGAAGAACAAGATGTTTTTTTCACATCAAAGAACAAAGAGTTTTTAGCAGAAGGAAATACTATAATCAATCATCTAATCCCCAAATCCACATCCCAGGATTTGCCTCTGGCTTTGCAGCAACGTTGCATATCACTATTGATCTTCTTTAGCGTCTTTCTCAACTGACTATGGCAAAAGATCTCCTCACATTTTCACTTGATATATAGAGTTTTAATATAAACCCACAAACTATAAAGCTAGGCATAAACAAAGTCTCACGTAAAGGAGATCAGTTAGAGCAACCTACTGATAACTGCTTTTCAGAAAAGCTTCAGGGTAGCAACAGTCTTGTGAAAAAACTCCCCAAGCTGCAGAAATTAAGGCAGCTTTTCCAGAGATCTCCATTAATGTAGCAAAAGTCACCGTGCCTCAGCTTTCCATGCCTAGAAACACTATTTTCTCTTCCATCTTCCATCTACCCAACATGGTCTCAGCCATTTAAGGTGCAGTTTTTTCTAGACACAGGTACCTCTTCCTTGTGCCAATTGAGAGTTTGCTCCTGGTACAAACAAGCCCTGACCTTCAATAGAGCTTTTTGAGCACTACTTCAGCTCAAATTGAATTAAGACAAGATGTGGCATCTCCCATCCCATTACTGGATAAGGACTTGGTTTCAAGTCCTTACAGCATTGCCACATCATTTAAATACGGACCTGGGGAAGAGGGTGGTTTTGAAGAACGAGACTCAGATCTTGCTGCCTCAGCATTTCCAACCCTACTTGCCATAAACAAGGGAGAAACTGACTTTAATGAGAACACTTAATGCCAAAATTGTCACAAGTGCTAATGTTTAACTATCTGATTACATTATTAAGAATTTACTCTACTTTGGAACCACAGTTTGACATTCTCAGAAGATATATCACCTTCATTAAGAGGCAAAGAAAGGCAGAAACCAAGCTTGCAAATGAAATTTAATTTGTCACTGATATGTTAATATAGTAGCAAATATTTAAATTGTGTCATCTGCCTGCTTGCTCTATGACTTTGAGGAAGTATGGTTTTTTAATGCATGTGAACCATGTTTTGCTTTTGTCTTCCCTTGGCCTGCGGTACAGGAGTTTGTTGCTGTAGTAGCCGATTCATATCGGCATAAAAGAGCATTTCTATAATATGGTGAAATAGCAGGAGAGCTGGATTTAAAAAAATAAAAATCACAAAAGCAGAATTGAGCTTGCAAATATTAATGTTGCTACATTAGCAAGGGTATTTATACAGCGAGCATAAAAACCACCACAGTGAACCGAACACTCCTGTGTGGCTCGAATGCCCAGTAAAGAGGGATCACTTTTGCTCTCATTTTTAAGGTCTCTGGTTTCTAGTTTCTTGTTTTGAATAGATATTGCACAAGACTACATCACAGGACAAAAATGTACCTCAAATCTCATTTTAATTTTGTGGTCACTCTTTTTCACTTTTTTCATATGTTCTCCATCTCACAGAACTCATTTCCCCAGCCTGGTGCTGGAGATTGCCTGTCCATAATGAGGCTCAGCCTTCAAAATGTCAAACATAATGAAAAAGAAAAAAGCCATAACGAAATCAGCCGTAGGGACTCGAGAGGGCCTTCTGGTTAAACTTCAGCGAGTCTGCCAGCTCTCCAGCTACAAAGACAAACAGGATCTCTGCCTACATCAGAAGGGCAATTCAACACTACCACGGGATGTGAATAACCCGAGCTGACAGCACGTACGCAGCGGAGAGGGCCATATCTCCAGGTTACTGTCACTCATCCAAAATGAGCAACGCCAGCTCATCAGACTTGGCACCAAAAACAGTAAGAGCCCAAACTGTGAAAATCATGCTGCACAAGGGCATGCATTTCTGATTTGGGCATTACAGACTACTTGTATAAAAATAAAGGAAGAAAAGACAGAGCTCTCATCACAAATAAGTTTGTGGAAATTCTGTAAATTTTCTTCTTCTCTCTTCCTATTACTTTCTCTCTCTCTCTCCACAGGCACGCACCAAAGAGACAGTTCAAAAGAAACACACGCACCCTGGTCCTTTGCTGGTATTAGGCTTCACCCTTCTGGGGCAGAGCAGCCCAGGGAGCTCAGAGCTGGAGCAGGTGACAGGAAACCAGGAGAAACCAGATGTCCCACGCACCCACTGCTTCAGCTTCAGGGCTGGCGGCCCACACCCTGGCCTCCCTGAAGGACGGTGCTGCCATCCAGCTGGAAAGTCGGCTATATAGAGCCCAATTTACAAGTTCATAAGGATATTTAGGACAGAGAATGAATAGGTAATAATGTCTTGTGAGAGATGCTAAGACCTTGACAATTAACAGTGGCGGTACGTAGGCTGACTGCAGAACCTCCCACTTCCTCCATTCTATGGAACATGAACAAGTCCAGTGTAAAGTCTTACACCTCTTAGCCTTAGCAGGCGGTTTTGAAGAGGACTGAAACAAGCAGTCTGGTATGCTTACTTTTCTTTCCATCATTTTCTTCGTACCTGTGTGCCATGAACAAAAATGTGAATGGAAAGTAAATGGCTCATTAATGAACATGCTTATGTTTGGGGCAGAATACTGAAGATTATACAACAGTACAAATCAGCTTTAAATACCCATGAGTATCTTGTCACCTCCAGTACAGAATGTCCTTGTGCGAGTGCCATGCTATTTAATACTTAAGGATTAATTTGCTAAGACATAAATGGGTACTGAGCAGAACAAAAAGCCTTTGAGAGAGGAGGAGGTGATGAGGAGCTGCGCAGTTGCAAGACACTTCAGGTGTGAGCGTGCAAGTAGCTCTGGCTGGTGACTGTGGCTCAGAAGGATGAAAACACAGTGAACACAACAAAATACAGGCTGATGGAAGAGAAGCCTGGTGATTAACAGGATGTGATGTACACTTGATTGATTTTAGTGTGTATTTTAGTGCACTTTTCACAAATGATTTATCGTAATTTTATATTAATCATCAATACAGTCAGCTTGACCAGAAAAGTATTATTTGTATTACTCACCACGAAGGAGGAATTTTTCCACAGGAAAGCTAATTTTACATATAATCCATCATTTGCAATTAGCCCAGCGTCCCCGCCTTTTGCAGATACAATTAGCGGTAAACTGCAAGGAAAGCCTCCTCTTGCATGCCCCAGCATCAGCTACAAACGCTCAGCAACACCGACTTCCTAATTCTGCTGGCTACCTAACTGCTAACCGCTCGCTTACTGAAAGGTAGTATGTGCTTATGCATTAGCAAATGAAAACAGTGCCTTGAATTTAGTTTCAAGTACTGTGGGCAGACTTTACAAGAAAAATAATTTAACTGGGAGCTGAGAAAGAATCCACTGATACAGGAACTCCCTTGAAAGCCAATACCTAGTAGCACTGTGTAAAATATCCCTGTTTGCCTCTTGATGTTCCTGTACTCGGTTAATGACCTGGATCAATGATTTATAAGAAGCTGAAGTGTGCTAGCATTTCCTTCTCTGTAAATAAAAAATAATACAAAAAAAAAAAGTTGTGTGGATCCGTAGGACTAGCACACATGGCAAGTGCTAAAACTGCTCTAGGGAAAGAAAGTGATCTTATTGTTTGTCTAACTGTGAGAAGAGAAGAATTACAGAAGTGCAGAGAAGTTCCTGGAATGATTCACTCTAACAAAAAATAAAACCAAACCACACACCCCCCTCCAAAAAAAAAGAAAAAAAGAAAAAAAAAAGAAAATGAAAGCTAATATCACAGAAAAAGGGGAAAAAAATCTGAATGAGTCAATTATACTGATGTTAAAATGGTCAATCTTGTAACTGCAGTTAAATCACAACTGACAGCTTATCTGGTCTAAAGAAATACTGAAAAGATGCTGTGATGGAGAGAGACGATCGTTCTTTTTAGCCACAGTGTTCTTCTATAGCCTTGCTGCAAGTGTCTCACATCCCAGATTTGGACAGGTGAAGACTGTACAATACAGCATGAATGGAAACGTCTCCACATCCCGATGAAAGGAGTGCTCCCCCGGACAGAGCCGCGGCACATACGAACACAACCCAAGTGCTGGCTGCCCTGCCAGGTAAGGGCTGGACAGGCAAACGCGTGGTGGAGACGGGACATCCCCACCACCAAGCCCTGGGGGTCTGGTGCACTACGACCCACCCAGGGGATCTCAGGGCAGCACAAGATACCTGTTGCTGCTGAACTCTGCGATTTGAATGGAAAAAAAAAAAAGTGCCAATCTAATACTAGCGAGCATGAGAGAGATTGATTTCTGGATTCATCAGGACCAAGATTTCATGGTATTTTTCCCATTAGAGAATAAACGTGCTCAAAGCTCTAGCATTTTCTGGGTATGCTGATAATTTTCTGGGTATTCCGATATTTTAAACACCACTTCTGGAACCACTTACAGCTGAGGTAATTCAGATGACAATAAAACTACACCTATTCATGCCAGCTGAAGAGCTAGTCCCATAAACAACAACAAGCTAGATTACTGCTTGCAGTGAATTATGTATTCAGTGGATATACTTAAAATATTAAGAATAAAATGGTGATTTTTTTTTTTTTTGGATAATTAAAATTATGTAAAGGATATTTTTGCTGCCACTGCTTACATTTGTTCCTGGACCAAGTAAACAGATAGTGTTCGATCCTCCATTAAGGAGCAAAACAAGAGATTAGAAAGCTTTTCTGTAAAGCTGTAGCACAAGAGTTTCAAGCAGTTTTTTAATATAAAAAATTATTCAGTTTAATATGCAAGGTTTTTCCCCCCACAGTAATTAAGCCCACAGAGACTGCTGATAGCTTCTATTGCATATAAGTATTAGCAGCTATACAAAATTGAAAGATAAAAGGTCATTTTACTTGTCGTGAGATACACTGTGGTTTATTAATAATGTCAGAGGTGGGCAAGTTCAGGCAATGTCACTCTCTACTAATAGTCAAACATCTCCACTTTATGGAGCTGGAAACCTTACTTTAAAATAACATGCCCCTGGAATATTCAACATGTTTATACTGTCAAACGATAACAGCTAACTCTTCAGGTGATGTGCCAGTGTCTTCAACACTGCCTTGCAGTAACTTTAAACATTAGCTAATCAAAGCCTTTCCTGAATGAAATGTCTCAGTATGGCTTTACCTGAATCCAGTTCACTGGCTTTAATTTCATTTAGATTATGTTAATATTCAGAAGTGAACAAATTTGTTACTGGGGTGGGGGGAATCTTTAAAATTGAGGGAAACATTAAGCAGGAAAATAACTTTCCTGTTTGAAAACAGTTATTTCCAGATGGGAAAAAAACAGAGAGAGATGTCTGTATGCAAATTTTAAAAAGGCTTCAGAGGAGAATGAGGTTCAGGTTAAAAATAAGTGAAAAACTTGGAGAAGGTTCCTATTTTCAGAGGAATATTTCTTATTTTTTGCTTGTATGAATCACCAGAACCATTGCATGTCAAACTGGCTTTTAATTTTGAGAAACCAACCTTCATGTTCATAATTTCCCTGCTGTAAGGGGAATCTCTCCTGATTCTCACAGGTTAAAGAGTACCGCGGTTCCTGTTGGTGATTATGATTGTGCAATGGCAGCAATTCAATGAGTAACTGTATTCATCCTATGATATGAACATTTTAACTTAAAAAATTATTTGCAGCTTAGGAGTGTGAAACAAATACGAATGACAGAGTGTCAGGAAAAGGAATGGAACAAAAGTTGAAGTGTAAAATGGCTGAGAAGGGGCTTTTCAAGACCTGAGGTTTCCAAACTGATGTTATTTTCTTTTTTTTAAACCTCTGAGACAACCTAGAAGTAACTCATGCTCAATAAAGACACCCCAAAGGATTCCACTGCTCTTGTACGTGGCGAAATTCATTTTACCATACTTCTCAAGACCAAAACTAATTTCTTTCATGTCATATAATCACAATGAGGAAAGAAAATAGAAATGAGAAATTATTTTATGTGTAACTGCACGTGTGACATACATACTAACACCAGCAATTTCACTGGCAACAGTGAAACTTCAGATTGGAGACACTGTAGAATTCTCACGTCTACTTCAAATATGGATGGTTAAATTAAACCCTCAGCTTCCAGTGACCGCGCCTCTGTCTCAAATAACAGCCGTAGTATTCCCATGGTAAACTTTTCCAATAGCCAGCTAGCTATATGCTTACTATACAACGTACAGTTTCACCCTGGAAATAGGTTTGCTGACTTCAACTTCTAGACAGGCCTTTGCTTGTTCGACAAAGGAGTATACTAGTATGAGTTATGTCCCGCTCAGGAAGGTGCTCCCGTATCGAGGTCAGGGTATCTCTTAATCCACTCTTTGATTACATACTCTGAGATTGTTTAAATTAGTTTTTAGATATGCATTTTCTATGTCAGCAAGATATATCCTGACCACTGCTTTTAGTTGGCATTTTTTGCCTCTGTTTTTATTTAAAATTTGTTCACCTACCCTTACATTTATTGTAATTTGCTGTAGAGTTTGTTAGCATCACAAAATGAACAACAACAACAACAACAATGTTGAATAAGTTTGTTTTGACTTGTGTTTTGAAGCACTCTGGAATAAAAGCAACAAACATTTGGGGCTCATCTACAGCAGGTGGGGAATACCACATTGAAAAATGTAACAGATGTTTAATTACATAAACCATGGATGAGTAAAAGGATATTGTATTCTTATCGGTTTAATTTTATGTTTTCACAAATTTCTGTATTACATTTTCAAGATATGCAAGGGTTTTTGGAATAAAAGCTGCTTTTTTTCCTGTTCTCTGAAATATATCTTTGTTACTGCTTAGTGAAAAAGAATAGTCCACCTTCAGAATTGCTTAGTCACAAATTTCTTGTACATTTGATTCTAATTTTTCGTCTCTACCCATCGCACACAAACAGCAACTAAAAAGATTATTTGATAGAGGGTTTTTTGGAATAGGCTTAGTAAATCTGTAAATGACACTAATCTGTGAGCTGTACGCTTCCTTTATTATTTTAACTGCAACACATGAGGCCTAGTTCTATGGAAAATACACCCAGTGTGTCACACAGCCTAACGTACTGGTCGGAGGGACACATGATTTATAAATGCTGCAGACAGCAGGTGACATTAGATTGGACCTACATTGAAGATGTAATTCTGCTTTAAGTTTTGCAAAACTGAGGCAATGAAGTACAAAAGAAGCGTACTTAGAAAAGCTCAATGAAGAAAAAAAAAAAACTGTCTCTCAAAATTCAGCTCTGTGTGTAAACATCAGTGTTTTTAGCTAAACATTTCCAAAACTAATTCCATCTACTTTTTAAGTAGTTCATTTCCTTGGTGCAATTTGATTAGGTCTTAAACGCACTGCAGAATCTGTGCATGACATTTTTTGAATATTTGTGTGACCTTTACTAGGAAAAGTATACTTAAGCATAGCTTCCTGTAGCTAGTCAAATACTGTATACAAAGTAGGTTGATAAGAAAAGCTGGTCAGCATTCCTTCATGAAAAAATCCTACTCTAGCATACTTTTTTTTTTTGCGGGGGCGGGGGGGAACAGCAGTACAGGTATTTAGGCCCTTGCAAGATGATTTTCAGTATGCACAGAGTAACTTCTGTAAATTGTCCAGTATAACATATTGTTATTGCTTTAGTGTTTCAATATTGGTTTGCAGGAAGAAAGGAGGGTTTAGCCTATTTAAGACTGAGGGAGGGAATTACTATTCCGGTAGGTAAAGAAGGAAGTTGCTCAGAAACAATTTTATATCTTTCTTTCTCTTCAACTGTATCTGCATTTAAGTGCCTTTAGCTCATAACAACAGTGATTAATTTCCTGACCTGCTCAGCTGAACGGGGAAAGAGAAGAAACACTTTCCAAAAGAGCAAGAGTGTGAGTAGACATGCTTACCAAAACAGGGGGAAAAAATGCTATGAGAGTTTGAACTTCTGAGTGAAACTTGTAAAATATTAATTAATCTTTGTCATCAATATAACAAAGAAACATAATTCAAGAAACTATACAACATGGAGGGAAAAACTAATTTTTGTATCTAGCAACTATAATGTTAAAAATATTCCTCATTCACCAGGTGGGGAGCAAGGCTTGCCTGTCTGGGTGCCTGCCGCATATGGTACCCTCAGCAACACAAAATTCCTGGTTTCTTCATACATTTTTTACATTCCATCCTCAGTCAGGAATGCCTTGGTGATTTGGAGAGGCGATTAGGTTGCATTCCTGTTATTCCAAGTAAGAGAATCAATACTAATTCACTTAGCTTTATTTTATAAGTGGCTAAAGAGATGTAACATCGGCCTCCAAAGAGGAAGAACACTTCCTGCGCGTGTAATACTACTAATAAGAATTGGCTCAAGGTAACTACGCAGCAAGATCTGTTTGCTAAAGCAAATTAATTATTAATCGGGAGCTTGCTCGTTTTAAAATGTTTGACAAATTAAAAATAACGGGAAAATATAGCCTGGAGAGCACTAACACAGACCCTACTTGAAGTCAGGTGAGAAAAAAGTATATAGCATAGATATTGCAACCCGAAACAGATAGCGAAGAGAAATTAATTAATTCAGAACAGAACCTTCTCAAACTCTGAAGAAGTTTAAATCCACTTTGCAAACGGGTCTGCTTTATTCAACACTTAACTTTGAGCTCTGATATACTGCTATGGAATAAGCATGTTACAGAGAAAAATACAGAGGAAAATTCCTGTAAGGAACGTATGAGAGTTAGACTGTGACCTGCTGTACATACAGACAAGTGACAAATCAGCTGACTTGTAAATACACTTGACAGGTTACACATTTCAGAGCAAAGGGCCATGGCTGGATGGAATAATACTCCGTATTTACAGAAATACGTACTTTACTTCCTTGGTTTCTTCTCTGAAGATCTCCAAGGGCTAAGCACTGAATAGTCAATAACCTTTCCTGGAAACTCTTTGTAGCTGGTACAAGAGTCACTGAGAGAGACAACCTGAATCACAGGAGAAGGTAACATCCTTTACCTCCAGTTTCTGACCTAGGAACTACCTTATTTTTAAATCCATCATTATCTGTGGAGCAAATTCTTTTAGCATGACTATCCTCTAAAAGCAAACTCCTGTACTGCTGCAGCCAGTGAGACCAGCATTTGGTCCCACAAGAACTACAGACCAATTCAAGCCCTGATTTTCAGGCTATTCTGCTTAGCATTAAGCAACACCTTCATTGCAGTAATGTCCCTTCCCTTCCCCCCCTCCCCAAGCTGTTCTACAATTTGCTTTCTTCAAACCCCATCACTTTCAGTTTTGTCAAGGACTGAGTCTTTTATACAGAGGTTTCAGTTGGCTTCAACTATTAAGTTCCCCAGGTTAAGAAATCAATAACCATTTAATATTTAAGCAGCTTACAAGCAACAATTGAGCTCTAGATGTGGCAGCAGTGTTCCAACTACAGAAAATTTTTGAAAATCAAAATGCTAGAACTAGCAAGGTATTAGCATGTATTATGCTTATCTCTATTTGAGGACCAAGTATCTCACTTACAGGATAAACACTGTTAATGATGCTTTCCGATGTTTACTTTTTTCCCCACTGAGTGCATCTTATTTTGGTCCGGGTGCGGTAAATCTGGTTTGGGGCAGATCATCAACAACATGGCTTTAAGAGAAAGACAACTCAGAAGTCAAGCAAAGCCTAAGTGGCAAGTGCTTCAATTACCTCTTCCAGTAAAGCAGGTATTCTTGGCCAATTAATCCCCAGCAGGTGATCCATATCTGTTTTGTTCTCTCAGGATACAATTTGCTGTGGGTCAGCTCCTGAGAATATCTTTCATGACTCTGCTGAAACAGAGCACTTAAAAGAGAGTTTGTGTGCCAGCCATCTAAATGCAGCAAGATGTTATGGACAGGTTGGGAGTTCAGCACTAAGAAACCACATGCTACATAATAATATAATCTATATAGAGAGACTATATACACAATATGCCTTCACACACAGATAAAACCTTTGGTCTCAGAGGTATCACTAACAGAAAAGACAGCTCAAAGTGCAGGTTAGGCAGGCAAAAGAGCTCAGGCAAACCCCTATACTGACCCCAACTTCAGGGCTTTCCTCCGCATCCGCATATATGCATTGCCATACAGCGATATGAACAAGTGGTTTCCAAATATGTTTTCACTTCCAGTTAGTAGCTGAGAAGTAATCCCTGTAGAAACAGGTTAAGTAAATATATATATATAATAATTTTATATATATATGTAATATTCGTGTCTGAAATGTTTAAGATCATGGACAAATTTAGCAGAATATATATCTTTTCATATTGATACAAGAAGGCTTTAAAAACAAAATAATCCCTACTCTTTTATAAGCAGTGTGAATACTTTAACAGTGAACACATTCTTAAGTTTTAAGTGAAATCAATATGTTATTTATTCCAAGCCTTTAAGAAGAGGTAAGAAACCTGAAAGGAGGATTGTCTGGAGATAAAGAGCGTGGGTCCTTGTAATCCTCAGCTTGCCTTTTTATCCTGAGAAAATGCACTTATTTGTTGCAGATAGTTGACTGCTCTGTGAACATTACTAATCTGTTGACCGTGTGAATGATCAGTAATGTCTCAGTTTCCAAGCAATGTTGTTTCTCTGAAAAGTCTCATTACGAATGATTTTTGTCATCTACCAGCGCAATGAAGACATGGCTGCAACACAATGTACCAATCAATTGGCATTGTCCTTTCCTGGGTGATAATTTTGTTTATTTTCCTGTAGTCTCCTCGTGGCAAAAAGCAATTGAATTGAGAGTAAAGAAAACAGTCAACTATGATTCCTTGATGATTTCTGCAGGTCTCCCCAATTTGCTTTTTCTGTAATTTCTCACTACCTAGCTACCTGGGCATGAGCTACTCAGAGCATGTTCTCTAAGATGCGCTGTTTGATATTTGGCTATGAAAAAACTTTAATTCTTATGAACCCTTGGTTTATAAAATTGCTTGGTGACTTTGAGCAAGTATTTGTCAGCTTTAAGTAGCTCCAGAACCGATTATATTGCTCATGATCTGCAGAGGATTGGGCACTCCCTACTGATTCTGCAACAGGATGGATTTTCCCAGTTGTAAAAGCAATCCCAGTGATTCCTCTGGGGCTCAGAGGACGTGGTATGATCTTCCAAGGCAGGTGAAATGGCAGCTTTATTTAGCATTTACAGGAGTTGAATAAGAGGCAGGTATCAGCAGTCTTTTACATGAGCAAATACCCAGTGACAAATAGTTCCTGGTAGCATCCAGCCTCTAACATACATTCTTCAAGGAAGCCAAGCCTGACAGGTCATCTCTAACCTGGTATCAATCAATAGAACAGCAAGAGCAGCTAATCACATGCATTACTGAAAAACTCAGGGAAACAAAATTTGGAGAGTCAGAGGGACCTAACAGCTAAGATGCTTGGTCAGGAATCAGAAGTCTTCTGCTCGTAGACACTGTTTGTCTGATACCCCTGCTGTGCATGCCAGCATATGATGGGAATAACAATGCTGCGGGCAAAGCCACCAGCAGTCTTCGAGAAGGAAAGTCCTGTGTGCAGCCATTTGGTATCTTGAGTAACGCACTCCAATTTCCAGCTACCCCAGATGTAGAAAACAGAGATGCAGACCCAATTTTATGTTTCTTGCAGAGCAGCCAAAGTCACAATAAAAACAGATTAGATGAGAAATACCAATAAAAATTCATTTCCTTGATAACATTGCCTGCTCTCAGTCAGGATTTAAGGGGTGTTACTTCTGTGTGTCTGTATATTACACCCGTACCGGCAGGCGACAGGGGGCTGCCTGCCTCTCACACCATGTCTAAGCAGGGATAAGGATTTGAGCTCTAATGGGTAATTTAGGGTATGTTAAGTATCTGCCTTTGCTGCTGAACTATGTAGGCTGCCAGCTCTCAAAACTACATGTAAAGAAAGAGTAAAGCCCTGGGTTTTTTTTTTTTTTTTAAAAAAAAAAAAAAGGACACTACAGCAGCTGACTGTATATCTCTGCTCTGGACATATTTGTGTCTCTAAGCATTTAGTACCTGTACTCATGGTATTACCAGCAGAAATATTTCCTCTAGGCACTTGACTCGAGGTACAGGTGAAAGATATTTGCAAGCAGGATGATCTATGCTACTTTTTTTCCAAATTTAGAGCACGACGTACATAAATGAACTGTCTCCAGTTGCCAGGGTGTTATAAAGATGTCCAAGCACAGCTTGGGGAGCACATTTCTGAGCTAACACTTGGATCTCTGCAACCTAGAGCATTAAGACACCGACCCACATGGACCTGCAGTTTATAATTAGTAATGGATGCATTATGTTAAGGATAGCTAGTCTCAGGGATGATACATTTGAGATCCACGCCGCATGGTGTTTTTGGTCAGAGCTCTTAACTACAGAGACTTACTAGTGGAGTTTTCCAAAAGCAAATATGTTACTATCATGTTTATTGGTCAATTACTGCTAATGAAAACAAATAACTTGCTTACTTAAAGTAATTATAAACCTTGCACTAAGAAACAAAAATTAAGTTAAGCAAGCACAACTCATTCCTTCACCATTTCCCCACTGGCAAAACAATTAAATTACATTTTGCAATTTTTAAGTATGCTTAGCAAAAATTATTGATTTTATTATAAATATCATTACTGAATAGTCTACAATTTTTTAGGAGTTGCAAAAGCTTTCACAACTCCAGATTCTCACCACACCTGATTTAAAAGCAGATGAACATATGAAAATAGTTTTACTTGAAACTTCCTTCGTATCCGCACTAGCTACAGAAGCATTTTACAGATGTTTTCTTTTACACAGGTATTTGCCAGCTTTGTCAGGAACAAAATGACAATGAGGAACGCAAACCTTCCTCATCATGGTGGACAACTTTATTTTATTTTTCTCTGACCATGACAGCCTTTCCAGAGGAACATGAAAGATGAGATTTTTAACAAAGGGATTCCTTTTTCCAAGTTATTATTTTCCTGTTACCATGAAAAGAACTTGATGACCAGACCTGTATCTCCTGAAATTCTATTCTTATTTCCTTTGATTGTTTTCAGTTTTTTCTGAAATCTTTCAGATTTCTTTCTAAACTTTTCTCTTTGATGCCCACCTGGAACTTAAATGCTTTTTATACTGCAATGACTCCCTTCAGAAGTTTCTGGGTCCTTAGGAAAGCACAAAGCTGTGTACATACAGGTTACATAAACTCCTCTCAACTGAGCTCTCCACTCTCCAACAGGTTGGAGTTGATTCAGTGCTAAAAGAATGATACAGCTGCATACATTTAACCGTGCTTTTCTTATCTTCTTCCTCCCCCTCCTCAAATGATTTAACTGCTGGGTCATCTAAATGATTAACTCCAGCTATATTCTTGTAATCAAACTTTAAATCAGAGCCTGTGACCATTTGCACTTGGGTTGGATTTACTGCTGTTTGGATTTGTATTGTTGTATTTAGCTTTTCCAAAATAACTGTGTTGTTTTATGTTTTTGACATAACACAGACACTGAGATGTCTTTTTTCATCATCTCTCAAGTATGTCAACTAATCAGCATTTCTATTTCATGGTTACAGTCTCCTAGCAACAAAACTTTATCTTAAACTGACCCTTGTTGTTTTGGAGACCCTGTGCCCAGAGCATGTTACATCTCTTCTTTTTCTCAAACACACTTCGTACTTTTCCTTGTTCTCATTTTCATTACCTATCAGGTTTATGTTCATCATCTTGCCTGAAGTAAAGCATCAGGAATATGCTAACATTTAGACTCGCACTACTCCTACTTCTGGTTGTTCCCTTGCAAATGATCCACAAGTCTGCCACTTAGCAAACCCTTCCATTACAGAAAAGAAAAAAAAAAAAACAAACAAAAGCAAAAAATGGCTTTGGAGGTTTGTTTGCACTTTTCTGAGTGCCTCACAGAGAGCATTCACATGTCCCAGCTGTCCCAACCTTACAAGCACATGGGAAGAGGCTTGTAAACTACTATACCCGGAGTCCCGGTTTCTTCAGGACAAGGGTTCCTTCGCTCCTCGGGAACTTGCAGCCTCTTATGCTTCCAATGACCAAGTGACCAAGGGGGAGAGAAACACTCAAAGGAGAGCCTGACAACCACTGCACAAGGAAACAGCAGCAGCCAAAAGCCGCTCTGGGCACACTCCTCTAGGCCACAGGACTCACAAAAAGCCCTGTACACACACTCACAGCCCCTGCCCGAGTTACATGTGAAGGACAATGCAGCTAAAACTCTCTTCTGGTCAGGTTAATAGTCCTTCTGACTGTGAAGTCAAATGCTTAAGAGCTCTCAGAGGTATAAAAACATGGAAATCATTATTTAGGGGAGTCTGGTTCCAGCAGACTTCAGTGAATATGGCATATGTACGGCTTAATACTGGCTCACAATTTCTCTTTGATTTTAGTGATGTGCATGGAAATTTTTACAGTATCCTGTCACAGAGATCTCTCTGTCCCTCCAGTTCCTTCACCTCCTTTTTTCTAGCTGGGCAAAGAGAAAGGCTGATCCACCTGCTTTGCATCCCGTGAGAAAATCAGATGCTGAAGAGATGGGGAGGCTTTGGAAATATTGCAATTAGTGCAAAGGAAAAATGGGCAGGGGAAAAAAAATTCAAACTTTCTAATGCTGACAGCTTCATGGAGGATACTTGCACCTCACGATAAGTCAGAGCAGCCTACTTCACTTGACCATTTGTAGCCCTGATTGCCAGGACTTCAGATCTTGTCAGTTCAGTCCAAAGCAGAGAACAGCTTTGACCTGCCTCTCTCACAGTCCAAGGCATATAACGCACACATGCTATTTGACTGGGGGCAGGAGAGCATTAACTTCACCTGGATGCTACACACTCACACCACACACACATATTTAGGCTTATAGATGTTTCTTGAGCCCTGTTTCTTCAGACTCTCATGCAAAAAAAAAGTTGTTTGTGTAAAAGCTAGACAGATAAAGTGAAAGACTTGTACAGTACCAGCAAAGTGGCTTAGGTAGTCATGACAACCACGTCAGCGCTTATAAAACTTCCCTTCTTCATAATCTTTTTTGCAGTTTAGATAACACACATGCGAGCTGTAAAAAATGAATAGCCGATCTACAGCAATAAAATGAAAAGTAAAATGTTCATAACATCCAAAATAGTGCAAGCTGAGACACCAACAATTGTTTGGTGTCATTAACAACAATAGTTTTGTCCATTTTCCACAGGGGGTCCTCGACGTGTCCAGGCTTAAGAGAGACCAACAGCCTTACCCCAGATTTGGGAGGGGCGGGGGGGGAGCAGGGAAGGGAAGGGGGGAGAGGGTTAACACTGCTTTTAAGGGAAGACGATCAGACACTAAATACACATGAGCATATTATTAATGTATTCAGATTTTCATGTACTTCTTATTTCCTTCAGCACCGGATACCAGGAGGGCTCTCCTGTTCCAGTCCCAGCACACGGGGCACCTTCTGCACGATTTGTGGGTTCCCACAAACCGTCCTTACTTTAGCAAGGATCAACATCCATATTTTTCTTTAGTCGTCTATGCTCATTACTTTTTCACTTGGTTTTCAATGTGGAAATTTAAAACCCCTCTCAGTCTTGTCATTCACAGGTGGAAACCAAAGCACACCAGAAATAAATACCCCTCTCTACCCCAGAGAGGAGTTAATGGATTTGCTTCCAGCAAAAAGGGAGTGACTGCTGTCAATAAGATAAATCACCATCTTTCTAATCAAGCAATAAACTCAAGAAAATTGCAAAGCTTTACATACCGAAGTCTGCCAAGGAGTCATACATTGCTTCAAAGGAAAAAAAAAAAAAAAAAAAGTTTGGCATCTGGACTCTTAAATAACTGAATTTACTTTCATGTACAATTACTATAGTTAAGAAGTATCATTTACTGAGGGAAAAAAATAAGACTTTTATAATAAAATATCTATGGTCAACATTTCATTTTCTCTTCTTTCTCTCAGCTAATAATAAGAATTCACTGACATCCATAAGAATTCCCAAATTTTATATGATACTGAACTTACAAGGTCTCCATCACCAGTCTTGGGGAAAGAGCTCCATCTTCTGGGAAACAGCCCTTCAGTGGTCAGGGAGGGACAGGTTCTGATGGATCATCGTGTCTCTTCTTCTCCAGGATCACACAGCAAATATCAGGGTTTTATCAGAGATGTTTATCGGTGCAGGATAGTTCATCTCAGCAATCAGTCTCCAGTGAGCTGGTTTGTAGATGGCAGGACTGTTAATGCAAAGAAGAGGGGCTGAGTAAACAGAGATTTACCAGCTAATCCACTGCAATAAAAGCATCTCAAAAAAAAAAAAAAAAAAGTCAGTGGGCACAGCAAAAGGCGCATTTTACCCAGAAGCTCAATGTTGAGGCAGCTAAGTAACCCAAATCCATGATCAAGCTGATATAAAATACAAACATCATCCTTAGGATGATCTCTGTCACAAGCAAGTTCCATCGTTCGCATGATGGAAATGATAAGAAATTACTGAAATGGCTCTAAACCTCTAAAATTAGTGATGCCAAATATAAAAATATTTACCAAGTTTAATACAGCATAGCAAACACCTGAGAAGGCATCTTCTCCAATAGGTAAAGACTGGAAGTTAGCTACTAGTTCTGCATATTGGAAAAAACTGTGTCATGATTTGGATACTGTACTTAACAACATATATAAATGGCAGTTTTGGATGAAAGCTTTGCATTTCTTTTCAACTCAAAAGCACCCACATAGTGAATTTTCTTGTTCCCGTTAATCACAAATACTGTTACACAAAGGCTGTGCACATGCTCCATACAGTAGTGATGCTAAGGCAACTTGTTAGGTAGAAATCAGTGACTTAACATTGTGTTATTTCATCAGATGTGATTCTGCTTCAGCCGTGTAAAATTTGACTAAAGTCAAATAAGCAAATAAATAGCCAAATCATCTTCCCATGAACATTAATACCAACTGTTGAGAATTTTCTGTTAATTATATACAATACAGTCACTTTTAGTGTTAGACATTCAGTCATTTTTATGTAGCTTTCAACAGCACTGGGATAACTAGCTTCATCTTTAGACTCCTGTCTACTTGCTCATTAGCTACAGAAAGAAGAGCTTAAAATACCTTCAAGGGTAACTGATCTTATTAAATGTCCCCACCTTTTTTTCCAGAAACTAATGGGCCTGGAACTAATACAATGAAAAGTAAAGTTCCCTGGTTGATCCCAGGGAGTTGTGCACTGTGCTCCTGGACTGACCTGTAGGGAAGGCGACTCCTATCAGGCAACAAATGAGGACAAATAATCATTCTTAGAGGATGCTCATGGTAAAAGGCTGTCTGTACCACCACCTAGTATCATTTAGAAGTGGGGGTTCTCCAAGGACACCAGTAAGAGTACATTTACCCTTACTTCTGGGTTCTTCTGGTGGGATTTGGGGGCTTGGAGGTGGGAGGAGCATGTTGGGGGGGGGGTTGTGTTTTTTTTCTTTAATGACACTGACTTTAAGGCTTTGATGTGTAGTTTCACTTTTAGCACATTGATTTACCTCATGGTGAAAAAAACCCCAAGTCGCTTGTACAGCAAAGAACCTATTTGAAGATGTGAGCTTTTTCTCTGATTGCAGAACGTCTGTGAGCAGAACATAATGTCACCAGATTGATTTAATCACAGGTGATGTTTCATGATTTTTCTTTTTCTGCTACATGAATTGAATGAATTGTGTTGATCTCCTAAATCACACAGAGTATTTTCTCTCAGTTGAAGCCAGAAGACAAATGCTTCAAGAGCAACTATAAATCCTAGGTGGACTGAGGCAGCCATAAAGAGAGGGTCTGTGCTAGACGTTGTCTAGAGTCCCTACTCAAAGCAAGAAATGAACAATAGAGCAGTTTCACTCTACAAAGGAATTTCCAGTCTTCATAAAATGCTTTCACCCTTTTTTGTCCCTCTCCTTGTCTGCCCCTCCAGCTTATAGACAGAATCAGTGTCAGAGATTTATGTTTAAACATTGTCTCTCCTAGCTCCTACTCAAAACGTTATTCTCAACTTTTGCTGAATTTGGTACAACGCATCTAACTTCTGTGGCAGCTGGCACCAGCTTTTAACACCTGCGAATTTCAGACAGATTCTGCCTTTCTACAAGAGCTCTCCAATTTCTCTTATACCACAGCAACCACACTGTCCATGAAGTCTAATAGAGCCTAATTTATTAAATCACATTTTTTTTCCTCACCTTTTCTTTACCCAGAGCCTTCAAAAAGAGGGAGAGCAAAAGGGAGATCTACTGTGCCTGCAGACTTCCCTTCCCATTTCTCCCAATATTTCGTTATGGGAAGGTCAGTCTCAGCGACTGTTCAGGAAGAATATGGGAGCTGCTCCCTCTGTCCAGAGCTGCAGCAAAGGCAAGGAGGAAAAGGGCATCGAATATCTGCCAGCCCCCTTGGAAACTGCAGTCTGGCATGAATTGGCTCATCGTTGTTGAGATGCGTGCCAAGTCATGAGAAATCACTCTGGAGAGGAGAGGGAGGACAAGGGAGAAGGGTAAGGGAAGGAGACACCTGGACAGTACACGCTGTGAGTGGCAAAGAACCTCTGTTCAGCGCTGCCTGTGCTGGCTGAGATGTTGCCTCCTTCTGTGAAGTGCCGGAAGCCTGTTGTTCCTGCAGAGAACACCGAGGCACACTCGTCTTTGCTCCAGAAATGGTCGCCCAGTACTTGCAACAGATGTGTTTCACCCAGCGTCCACCCTGCCCGCCATCCCGGCCTTACCTGGGAGGCAAAACACCATCCTCATTTGCCATTTGTTACAAAATCAAGTGCTGTGTCACGCAAAAGCTTTGGGTTTCTTTAAGCTTTCTCCGCAAAGTCAGGGAGAGGTCGGAACTGCCTAGCTTGCCATCCGAAAATAACTTTTGGCCGAGCTTTAATCAATGAACTCAAAAAGATTTGCTGATCCAGACTATAAAATATAATTTTAGCTCCTCGTCCATGGTGCAATCAGTTCTTTGTAACACAGATCAACAGGGAAACCCCGACTCCAAGATAAAGTACATAAATAGCAAACCCTACTAACAAGTATTTTATTAGTACTCCACAGTAACGCTAAAGTGGTTTTGCTGTTTCTAGAAGTCATATTTGCATGAGGAGGCAACAGTTTGCTTTCTCTATGTTTATTATCCAGGTGGGGAAAAAAGATAAAGAAGAAAACAGAAAAATATCCCCGTCATTACTAGAGCAGCTACGTTACTGCGTTATAGGCTGAGCTGCAATGTTTTCCTGTACCTTTTTACGACACAACTTCTTGGACAATGCAACTCCCGAGATGTTGCATTTAATTTAACAGCCTACGTAATGGTTGGGATGGTGTCACATAAATAGTGAACAGAAATAGAGCTTTTAAAATGACAAATCACCCTACTCCTAGGGATTTAGGGCAGAATTCTTTTCCTCTCTCAAAGGCAAAAATCACTTTAATTAACTTTTTCTCCCTACCGGTTCATGTAATTTGTTCTTGGTTAAATGTATTATGGTTGAGGACAGTGTTACCTCCGGCCTACAGTCATCCCACACAGGCAATCACATTTACAGCAGTGTGTACCAGGCCCGATTTTGAGTCTCCCCTTTTTCCAGGGATGTCCCAAGGGAAACTTCCACTTGCCCTGTGCCTGCTGGAGCCACGTCCGTTCTCTGCCAAGAGAGTTGCTCAGGGGCCTCTCACCAAGCTTTGCTGCCTATTTTCTAGATGGTGTTAAATGACTTGGAGCATACCGAAGCACTCAGCAGGCATGGGCTTGATGCCGCCAGGGAGTAAGCACCTGAGTGCTCAGCACTGAACACGTCAGGAGAAAATATTTGAGGAAAACCAAGCCAATGCCCTGCTGAGAACAGCCATACATTTTTTCCATCAGCTCCTGCATCTCCTGTACTCAGCAGATGTCGAAGTCAGGCGATCAATTATGAAAAATAAAAATTCAAATATTTACCCTGCAATTGCAAGCTCTCCAAGGGCCTGAGCATATAATTGTAAAATAAGAAATTAATGCTAAAACAAAAAAGGCAGTACAGTATTGTTACTGCTGTGTCAGACACCAAATGCTGGGGCTTTGCCATGGGAAGTGCAAGGTGTCCTGTAATACCTCAGCAAAAATACCACACTGAGAAAAACAAAGGCGGCACCCCGTTGGCTTTAAGGTGTAGCTGACATATGGTATATTTTGCCTCATCTGCGAGTAATTTTATTTCCTGTTTTTGCCTAGCTGTTCTTTTTTCAACGTGACTTCAGGAGAATGAGAATTAATTTTAAAATAACCATGAGCTCCTTTTCAACCCGTACAGACTAACGCGAGAGGACCGTACTGAAGTACAACCACTAGAGTCAAATATAATTAGGCACGTTTTACCGCCTCCCTTTCCCAACCTCTAAAAAGGGTTTTCCTCAGAGGATGGAAAATTTAGTGAAATGAAAGGTCCCACGTCACACGTAGGTTATCATTTCTTTCATACCTCTGCCTCTGCATTTCACATCCCACAGTGACAGGCTAAAGGCACTCAGCTTCCCAGAGCTTCCTTTTTATAGAGACAGAGTCATTCTGAAAGGGGAAACTGAGGCACGGAGAGGTGACTTGACCTGCCCAAAATGTAGCAACTGAACAGAACAAAGTACAGATTATCAGTCTTTTGGCCCCAGTGCCCTGCTAGCTTGCTTTCTCTGAATCTCTAAGCATCTGAAGAGGGTGTAATGAATTGTTTTCCACTTTATTGAAGAAACACTTGACTTTAAACCTGTGCTAGTGTAAAACACATATCCCATGGCATTGCTCCCATCAGGAAGATTTGCCTGACCAAAACTTGGAGTGCATGAAATACTAGCATTTGCAATAGAAGTCTGAAGGCCCAAATGCTCTGGGCCATACCCTGACCATTAGAAAATACTGGAGAATTCATACCTATGACACGTTCCAAAACATGGCTCTTTTATTGACAACTTTGCAAAATCTAGGCTCACAAAATGTGCAGGAATGCAACAGACTAATTTATATTTTTTTAAAGACTTAAAAGATTAGCTCCCTAAGCCATTGCCCTCTAAAACCAGCCATCCTTTTAGATCTTCTACCACTAGACAAGGGTTCCTCAGTGGGAATTAAAATACGGAGGTAAACGTGCACCGCAAACTGCAACCCCAACATCAGGTATTTAAGCTTTGCAGGAGTTTGAGGCAGTGGTGCTTCCTATCCAAGAATTCAAGGGGGAGAGAGACACCAAGCAAGGGCTCCTTCTGAAGGAGGACACCAGGTGAACAAGGCACCATACCGAATGACGCCGGCACCCAGGGCAGAGCAGCTGAATTGCCCGTGTCCAAGGCAATCTCAGCAACTGAGGAAGATGACGTGTCAGCCAGGCTGACCAAAACAGGGAAGATGCTGCTGCTACCACGTGGGTAGCAAATTTTTAGCAATGCACATGGAAATATCCTCACGCTTTTCTCCCAGTTCCTGCAACGCAGTAATCCGTTTACGTACATTCTCTTAAAATATTTCTGCTGACCCGTAAACTAATTCTCACCTGGGACATTACACAATGAATGTTAAAACAGAGATGATGATCACACTGCTGAAAATTCCCCTAGTGCCACCCTGCAAGAGCTAGATATTGAACAACCCTCCTTTCCTGCTCACAGAAAGACATACCACTCCGACTTAAAAACTCAGATCACGGTGTGATTTAAAGTCGGGGCACGTACAAGGCACCAAATTTCCAGAAAGACCTATGGCTGGGATCATCCACTGCTCAGCACCCGGAGCAGGATCAGGCGTTTCCAATGCCAACCTGTGTACAGTGGTCTGACAGCTCTCGCTGCAACACTGGTGACTCTGCTCCGAAGGGTTTGCTTGCAGGACCAGATGCTGTGCTTTTAGACTGAGCATTATAGATTGAATCACACGCCTCTGAGATGGGTAAAGATGATGTTATTGACTCTGAGGGCTACAGGGTCAGACCTTATATTCAGTATCACATATGGATGAACCTTACCTTGCAACCACAGGAATCAACAGTAAGCTTTTCCCTTTCTCCTCTACCCCATTTCCCCATAAAAATTGATGACTATAGAATAATGGCTTTAGAACTCAAAATACAGGATCTTCTTTGTTGTCAAATAGAGAATAACAACATAAAACCAAGAGAAGCTATCACTTAAATTTATTAAAAAGCTATTTATAATCATTGGAGGTTGTTAGCAGGTTGGCATGACTGACTCATATAGGCTGCACTGCAGCCATCCCTCCATACTCATTAAAATTATCTCATTTGGACAGAATTTCAACAAACTCTGGCCCAAACAATTATATGCTTTTCCACAGCAATTTTGAAATTCTGAAACACCCGGAGATAAGTGGAAAAACTGTTAGCTGTCTATCAGCAGAGCTCTTCTAGAGATGGAATAGCACAGTCTTTCTTGCCATTTCTTTGAGATAAACTATTGATGTACAATAATACAAAGTGCACGGTATTAGAAAGAGCGAAAGCAAAGACTTCCTACTGAATGACTGCTTTTGGGCTATTGAAGTTCTGAAGGCTACTCAGGCTCCACGAAATCTAAATACGCAGCGATTTTTGCAGTTAAGAAATTAGGTATTGTGTTTCTGGGGAAAACGCTCTCAGTGGCTATAAGTGACACAGCAGAGGAAAAAATTAATCATGCACAGCTGAATGCATTTCTTTAAAGGAAAAGGATGGCCATTGTACAACCCGCGCACAGCCCAGCTCTGTGGCTCTCTTCATGCTCCTCTAATGAAACAAAGAGCAGAAATGCCGTCGGCTTTCTGAGGGTAGTGGGGAGAGAACATCGTTCCCTGCCTCGCAGCAGCTCTCAGGAGAAGTTACCTGGGCACAGCCCCCTATATGTTATCCTCAGCATTTTCTCCCTTGCCTTTCCCAGTTTTGAATCTACAGAATGGTTAAGTAAAGTCTGGGGAGAGCTTGCTGCCGAGCTCCAGGTATTTATTTGTGAATATATTTGGGGCAATTCCCATAAAATGTTGCTGTGGAGACTAACTAATAATGGATACCAAACCCTTCTTAAAAGGTAGTGGCCAAAGGATCTGAAAGCCACTGACACCACAATAATATTTGGAAAAGGGAAGGAAAAAAGGAAGAACATTGCAGTTTGGTCACATTCCCCTGCTTAATATTCCTACCTGCTTGCTAAGCCAAACTGAAGAGAAGCAGGAACCACATTTTACAATAAGATGCCATAAACAAAGCACTTTCAAATATGAGTTGTTTCACTAACATTTTGTTTATGGAGAAAGTAAATAGCTTGTAAAAGGTACCTTCACTCCCTTCATTCTGGATGTATGTAAACAAACTGCAGAGTGGCATACTCTGAAGACTTCTGTAACTGGCATTATTGCTATCCTATTCAACATTTTAAGGGAGAAGAGACTTTCTCTCACTTTTTAAAGGTAATACAATTTGAGGGCCACTTACCTCCCTCAGTAACCTTTATCTGTACATATATTTCTCCAGGGAAGTATAAATCAAAATCTTTATGTGTCAAATAGCTTAGTGTCAAAAGACCAATGAGTCATATACTATAAAGTATACAGAATCCCAGGAGCTTTGTGGAATTAGAGCAGTAGCAGCATGCAAACAATAAAGCATAAAACCACCCAGAATGTGCTTTTCCTGCTCAGCCAGGTCATTTCGATTCTTAAATGGCCACACTGCAGCTCTCGTCTCCTTTTTGCCTTCACTTCTTATGAGCATTCTGCCAGAGGAGCTTTATTGTCAGGTATGCAAGGCCGTTAAGTAAATATTGGAACAGATTTAGAAACACTGCATTTTGCATGGTTGTAACATGTACTGGCACCAGAGAGGCAATTTTGAAGACTTATATTTGTGTGGTTTGTGTAGGAAACTTATCAAGTAACCTCTGTATTCAGAGAAACGAGCTGGACTGTTAAAATTCTTGACTGAGCTACTTCTGAGTGACATGCCCCTTCTAGATGATTCTTGGTCTGTCTGGTGAATAATTCTGAGCAACAAAACATTACAGCAGCGGTTAGCCACTTGCAAACAATTTGCAGTAGTGAAGGATAGATCTGCAAAGTCAGTTTTCCCCTATGCTTACTTATTTGCCACGTTCTGCTTAAAAGGAAGTACTTTGGATTTGCATGGTCTGTAGCACTCACTGAAGACTCAGCTAGGCTTTTAAGTTATTTTCACTCCTTATAGTGTTTTGGGTAAAAATGAGGAGACCCAGTACCATTGCTTTGACTTGTCACGAGACAACAATAAGAACAGAAAGATGAGAATGGGATATGTTTCTCAGGTTACTATCTATACTCACTGAGTACAATTTTGACAAAGCATTTCCCCCAGGAGAGCCCTGTGTACCATGAGCTCACTGCTGCAGATTGTAGGATTTTGCAGGAATAAACCATGGGTGTTCACAATAAGTAAACCAAAATTCTGGCAGCAGCTACACCAGTAATTCAAAAGTCACTCTGGGTTTATAAAGATGTAAAAGGAACCATAACTAATGCTAGATATAGCCTAGATGACCCTACTGCCTTATAGCTGCTGTTTCCAGGGAAATGCTAATCACAAGGGATCTTTTCTGGACTAGAGCACAGTTTGACTTCCATACATGTGTATATAGTCTACAAGAGCATCACAGACAAATCCACCTCAACAACAATGAGAAGTTACCCACAGAATTAAATGTAATTTCTAAATGGTTTATTTTTTTAAAAAAAAAAGTACTGTCCTATTCTGATGTTCTATGTGCTCTTCATAATAATTTATCTTCTAAGAATAAATGGCACTGGAAACACGCAAAAGCTAAAAATATCAGTATACTAAGTTTCACCAGGCAGCCTGAAAGGCCCTTGTCCTTTGAGACTGCTTGATTAACAAAAAGTTTTGACAGATATGACAAGCAAAGGCTTTGCATGAAAGCAAACAGAGAAATAAATGAATGTGGATCACAGTGGAAGCAGACAGTTAAGACTTGTTTCAGCTTTTCAAAAGCAATTTTTTTTTTTTTAAAAAAAGAACACATTTCAAAATGTTAGATTTCCATCACCACCACACCCCCAGTTTGTCTTGTACTAAAGTGCTGAGGTCAGTTACTTGTGCCACAAACACACACTAACTTGAGCAACATAGGGAAATACCTGTGATCAATAATACAGCCCCTGTGGGCACAAATCCAGAAACTCAGCAACAACAGACTGGCTGTACCCGAAGGAAAGAGGAAAGTGCCACATATACTTTTAATAACTAATAAAACATTCTCACCAGTATGAAAGTAATGTTACTTAATGCCATGATTTAGGTTGTCTTACAGGGGGCGGGGGGGGAAGCTGTCCAACATTCTCACATTAGTGACCTAAAAACCATGAAGTGCCAAATATATGAGCTCCATGAAAACAACACACCAGAAAACGCAGATGACTTATCCAAGTGAAAATTCAAAGTCAAATGCTAATTTGTCTTTAAATAAGTCATGATTATATACTATTAAGTCAATTTGCAAACCAACCTTAAAAGATGCATAATTAACAAGATGTCTGTTCCACATTTATCTGTAAGAAAATATTTTTAGCTCTCCCGTGTATCACCTTTCCTATACCATGTCAGACACACACTCCCTAACATCACCTCAAAGGTCCTCTGCTCTTATCCTACCTCCTGAACTCCCTGAACTATAAAGTTGACCCACGTCCTCTCCCAGCCAACAATACTAGCCTCGAACACATAGTACTACTCTATATTTAACCACAAACCCCATCTCTCCATTGGTAGGCCCACATCTAATACCCTTTTGGATGGTAATAAGAAAAGCCGCTTTTGGTATCCCTCTGATGATTTCCCCAAAAGATGACTAAGAAAAATACAAGGCTTCTACATATGAGATGCAAAAGAAGGCTTTCTGCTCATAACCCAGCCAGGTGCTGTTTGCGCAGTGTTTGCAGTAGTAAGCAAAGACATTTTTTTGAGATGGACTATTATTGGAGGACACTGGAAATAAATTTATCTTGCACTAATCATTGAGTCAACGCCAGACAGACAAGCTGCCACTGCTCAGCTAGAAAAGACTAAAAGATGAGACAGGCTGTTGGACTAGTGATGCTGGCTGTGTCGGGACACGCTTCCCCTCCCGCTTGCTCCTTTGGGAAACGCACTCTGACTTTTGCAAGCAGCAATGCCCCGATGGCAAGTCCATCCACTAAGGAAGAAACACGGATCCACTGAAAAGTTCAGGCTGGAGAGGACCTCAGCAGTCACCTGGTCCTACACCCTCCTCCTGAAAAATACCCCCACACCTCTATAGGCAAGGCCCGTGTTTGGAAAATAAGATGTAGCACTTCTTGTTCTGCAGTGTCTCAGTGTGGGTGTAAATCCAGATTAATTTAATTGACTTCAGTGAAATCCTTGCAAAACATCACAGATGTAAGTAAAAAGCCTAAGGATGGATGGGACAGTAATATGCTGCAATGCTGGAAGGAAAAAAATCTAGCAATACGA
Organism: Theristicus caerulescens; assembly: GCA_020745775.1. NCBI lineage: Eukaryota > Metazoa > Chordata > Aves > Pelecaniformes > Threskiornithidae > Theristicus > Theristicus caerulescens. The sequence continues at coordinate 125,371,302 of CM036561.1, read as the reverse complement.
GTGGCTTTGTTTTTTTTAAAACCCTGATATGGAAAAGTACTTCAAAGAATGAACTCTCTATCAAAGCTTCAAGTACGTGATTATTTCTCATGAAAACCAGTGCAACTAAGGATATACCTTATAATAGGCATGCTTTAAAACACAAGAGTAAAGTTTTTTCCTGGAATTAGCTTTAATCTCTCTTACTTCTTTTCCTATTACAATTATCTACAATCTTCCAGCTGTTGTCATTTGAGCCCCCTCCCTTCCAGGGCTTGCCTTACGCATTCTCAGGAGCGCTTCTTTATAACAGCACACAGGACATTTATTTTTCCAGAAGTTTTCTTCTGTCTAAAAACTTGCCTTTTTTTCTCTGCCAAAAGCCAGAAAGACCCTGAAACCTCCCATATACACTCACAGAAGCGACTTGTTAACCCCCTCCTTGCACACTGATGTCTGCCAAACATCCATGTGAGCTGTCAGCATAGGTGCTGGTGGGCTGGGGAGGCTCAGCGAGTGGCACCAGGTGGCACGTGAAGAGCAGAAGATGATAAACAGAGAAAGCTTTGAATATTGTGTGGCTGTGAACGCTGCGTGACTGCACATGTCGAGCCCACGCCAAAGTTATCCCAAGTGTATCCCTTGCTCTGGAAAGGCTTTTGAAAATTGGAATGATTGTTACGTTTGTTGGGGAAGATGGAGAAAAAGCGGTAGGAAATAAAGTGACGTTTGGTTAATGATATGAAGAGCTGCATCCCTCCTCCTGTGAGCTGAATGTGTCACGTTTGAGCCTAATGCTCTTACCCACAGTGATATTACACAGATGGTCAAGTCACCGATTACAGTCCAATTAATCTTAACTTATCCAAGTAGAAATTAAAAGTCACCCAGATCCCACGGTTAACTCCCAAGATGTCCCAAGGCAGAATGGCTCTAGCAACTCCAGCAGCCCCTAAATGCTTCAAGGTATGGCTTAAACTGGATTTCAGTAGCACATAGCACTGACCACCTACACGCAGGTGTGCTGAACAGTTACGCACAGGCTGATCAGAAACAGAAAAATTATTCACTGCAAGTTATTCACCCAGTCTGTAAAACGGAGATGCATAAAACTCCTAAGGAGGCTGCAGTAGGTGAAAATAAGTCCTCTACCATACATACATCTGTAATGGAGGGATATATCTTTACATCTTTTACTGGAAAACATAATTCCCCACAGACACAGAAATTCGATTTTAACAACAGCTTTTTGTCATCTCAGCCCAGTTACGCAACCTCCTCTCTCTGCAAGCAGAGCTATCAGCTTTGCACACATGTAATTTTCCACTAATTCTTAATGGTCTTGAAAGTACAGTTTATGACTAATAATTAAAAGCACAGTTCCCGAGGCTAACGTATGCCCTGCTCACAAACTAAACATTACAGCCACTCTCTCTGTTCTCATTCTTGTGAAGTCCATTAAAGAAATAAGACCTAAAATCAGCAAATTTCTCTATGTTCCACCTTCCCTGGGATAAACAAGAGATGATGAATAAGACATGAAAAGTGCATTTATCAGATTTAAAAAAAAAAAAAAAAGTATATATTTGCCAAGAAGTTGTCACCACTACTGCTGTTCTAAGCCCAAATACTACAGAGTGTTTCCAAGAATCAAAATAATAAATTCCTCCAGTTTAAGTCCATTTCAAGTGTCATAGTTCCATCAAATTTGAATTAAGTCAAAATAGGTCAGCTGAGCTATTCAGCAAGACACCAAACACTGAGCTACTGGAACTGAAGAAAAGAAAGAGCATGTTCTTCTCCCGCCTAAAAACTCAGTGACCCTCTACACTCCCAGTTACTTTTCAAAACCTCTTTGAAAGGTCCGTACCACTTTGGAGAAGGATGCTCCAGCCCTGGTGAGGATAATCACATTGGTGCAGTATCCCTGCTGTTTCTGCAGCTCGGTGTAGAAATGCAGGGATACAACAACTAGCTTGTTGACTGGTTGAAAAAGCTACAGCAAGTACGTGTTTGCCCCTTTTTCTCGGGCCTTCTCTACCATTTTCCTGAGTCTGTCAAAATGAATATATATCAGGAGTATCAATAGGAAAAGTCCCAATTATTTCCTGCTGCCGCCCTTTCAGCCCTGGAAAGCTGAGAGCTGCTGGAGCTGTGCGAGGTCCTGAAGGCTCCTGTGGCCACATGCTGGCAGAGATCATAGCTACTGGCATGTTTATGGTAGCGTCACAACCATCACTATTTTAAAGACTGGATTATGGTTTGTGCTACAGAAGTCCCACACTTCACCTGCTGGTAACTAGCTCCCCTGACACATCCACGTGGTTTTCATGTTCTTCAATTTATTCCTTACCATCTGCTAGTCGGATGCTCCACCTAAATAAAATTTTACTGTTCCAGTTCTCTTTGAAATATGCTACTTTGCCCTTTTGTAGCTCCTCTGATCCGCTTCAGAGCATTTACTTTGCATGCAAACACCCAGCCTGTTATTTAGAGTGGTTGCTCTGATTTAAGCGAATGCCACAGGCAAGTCAGTGCATCTTTGACCAGAGAAGAGGAAACCCAGACAGCGCTCTCACAGGCCATCGATCAAGTGTCAGATTCACAGACTTCAAAACTGCTAATATAACTGGCATTTCCCCCCTCCACTTGTTCCTGAGCAAAGAAACGCTCCTGGATGTCATCCTTTCTCCTTCAGATTTACTTTTGCAGTGCAAAGAGAAACCTAATTTACCTTTGGGAAAGAACTATCAACTGCTGCAGCATCAGAGTTGTCGTTGCAACATATATAACACTGACACCATGTAAATTTAGCCCCGTGGGACACATCCTTAGCTGGTGGGTGCTACCTCTTGCTCCTTTGATTTCAGTGGCCTGCACCGGTAAGTCACATTCTTGCCAGAAGTACATCCCAAAGAGCAGAACTGGCTCTCAGCTATGAGGACCACCTCTGAAGTCCTTTGTGGTTCATGGAGATTGCCCAGATGCAAAGCAGCAGATTTTGAAGCTGACTGCAAATAAGAAATGCAACAGTGTTTTCTTAAAATATAGGGCCAAATCCTGCTTCCACACGTGGTGATGTTACCTTTGTGCCATGAGAAGGTTTAGACTTGGACCGCTGCAGATAAAGGTCTGATTTAACAGAGAGAGCAGCCCTTCAAAACCATCCACTGAGGATCTTAATATTCAACGTTTTTGAAAGGTGCCCATTCATGCTGCACTTCAGATGCAGCATGAACTGAAAGCAACCAAAACATTAGCAACTGTCACAACTCCTCTGCCAAATCTGTAGGTTTCTCATGCAATTAATTTTCAGGTACTCATTTCCATGCCATCAGCAAACTGAACCTAAAGCCCACCTAGGAATATTTACATTTTGCATCTTTGCTTGTTATATTCACTTCCAGTGATTCAAAATAGCACTTTGCAAAATGACAGCTTATGCCATCATTTAAAAATGCTCTGCAAACCAATAATGGATTGGGGCCACAAAGTTTTCTAACATAGGTTTGTCTAAACGTGCATCACCTATCAATGTTCATCTGTCAAACCCGGCTGCGCTTGAGCTGCTAGCTTAGCGCAGGTAGGACACGTAGTACGGCTCTGGGCTCCAGCCTTGTAGGGGGCTGGGAAATAAAACAAACAATCCAAACAAAAACAAGGCTGTTAACCTCACTGGAACCAGGCAGACAAACATTTCTTAAGCAAGAACATCTCACTGTTTCTCAAAGGCCCCTTGATATATTTTCCCCAAAAGCCTCTTTTATCACTAGTTGCTGCTTCATTTCCTGCTTGCTGTCCTGAACAGACTTTTCTTGGTGTAATTCAATAGTAAAAGACTAAACCCAAGCAGGTAAATCAAAGGCACATGACATTCATTACAGTAATCTTTCCCTCATACCCTCACATATAACAGATAACCTTTGCAAAGTTTGAAAGAAAAATTCCACTCTGCAGTTGTTTAATTTCCTTTTCTTTCTTTTTTTTTTTTTTTAAATAGTTGTGATATGTCTCAGTTAGGAAAAAACCTTTAAATACCATAGTTTTCCCAGGGTTTCAGGATTGTAGCTGGTTTATGGGGAACTTGTTTTTTGGGCTTCAGATCAGCATGCTGGCTGCACACCAGAATGGCAGAATGGTGTCAGAAGTGGAGCATGATGCCAGACTCTGATGAACTGGACAGAGCAACTCAGAAATACAAGACTCTCAAATTTTCAAATGCTTCTTTGATCAAAGAGTTTTTGCAGCACAGTTTTTAATCCCATCAAATCTGCATAAAGGTAAGAGCTGGTACCTCCGAAAGCAGCTTGTTACATTCTGGCAACCCAGCATGCCCTTTGGTATTTTCAAGAGACAGGATATTGTATTTTGAAGAGGTTTTAATTTCTGAAAAATTATTTTTTTAAAAAAAAAGTTTTCACTGATATTTAGCAGGCTCTGAAGGCCTGGTATCAAGACTGGTGTAGCACAGACATTCCTATACTGAGTGACCTTTGCTAGGTCTGTAAAACTGCTTTTTTCTTTCAGAAATGAAACAGTTTCCAGCATACAGGGGAGAAGCAGACAAGTCTTCAACGCCAAACTAATTTACAACCAACCTCCTTTATGAAGCCCAGTTTTTGCAACATCCCTATGTAATGTCATTTGGGTTAAATCCGTTCATCTGGAATTTCCCATGCATATGTCTATCTTGACTGAAAATATTAAATTTGATATTTAGGCAAATCATTTGTTAAACAGCACTTGAAAACACATTGAGTTTTCGATTTTAATGCCATTAAAAAAGCTCATTGCAACAGCAGCTTGTATTAGCCTAAGTGTACTTCATAGGATGGAGATTAATTTATATAATTGAGATTAAGCACCTTTGGGCAGTTGGATCACTTGCTATGGAAAAACTGTACTCGACTTAACCAACGCTTATTAACTAACGTGCCTACTGCAAGGGGCTGGAATGTGGGGGTCACCATCCGCTCACAGGCAGAGCTCAGGTGCTTCGCTTCTTGCACCTCCCCAAATTAAGTTCCCGCAAATGCAAAAGTTAATTCCCGTGGAAATAATTGTGTGGATACAGAGCTAAAGAGGGGTTACTTAGAAATGTAAACATATGGCTGAACTACATGAATTAGGGGCCCTATTAAATAGGGTTTCCAGATCTCTCTCTCTCTCTACTGCAGGTGTACAGTCTGTCATGACAGCAGTTTGGGAACTTGGTCTCTCTGCAAGGGTATAATTAACTATTCTTTCCTCCTTCATATTAATCTGATCAGTTGGAAGGTGGTTATGTATTTCCTGAGCCACAGAGCTGACCCTTTTACAGATCATGATTGTAAAGAGCTTTGAGAATGCACAATCACAATTGCTTTTACTATTATTATATTATTCCTCAGAGTGGATCATAAGATGTATCAACATTCTCTTCTCATGTATAAACTGATGACGTATGAGCAGAAATCTTATAGTCTAGCTAATTGGTTTGCATGGGGAAAGGTGGTTCTCAGGAAGAAAAGGCCACGAGATGTTCAGAGGGATGTCTGGAAAAACGAGGATGCCTCATACAAAATTTTGGTCTCGGAGACAGTGCTGTCAGCCAGTCAGCCATACACATATGGAAAGCGGTCTCTGGGTGACAGATACCAGCAGGCAGGTGTGTGCAGCTTTGTTTAAAGATTTAATTAGTGTCTGCAATGCATCCAATTACTCGCTATTAATTTAAAGGTTGTTTGATTCTGGTATTAATTCAACGGCCTTGAATGATTTTCAGAAGTATTTGTCTGGATATATATGCAACGTGGAAATAATACAAAGCAAACTTAAACTACTGTCTTCAGAAAGGCACACGGGTCTATTTGAACATCCATCCTGGTTTGTATGCAATTCAATAGCAAATGGTACTGTGTGGGAATTGCAGATTACGGACAGGCAGCACTGAGTCACGCAGTTCCGTGTTCAGGTAGAAGGGAGAGAAAACAGTCTGGGGGGTTTTACAAAAACACTTCAGGTAAAGTCCAGTCAATTTATTTAATCTTAAATTACTCAAACTCAAAGATCCATAAAATTCACTCCTAAAAGTTAATCTAATATTTGCATTGCTGTATGGGAAGTAATTACAGAACACATTTATGTGAAGTTAATTGGTCATCTAGACCATACCCTGCTGCATGTTAATTATCCCGCCTATGTTGAATAGGGTAAAAATAAAGAAATAATTAGAAAGGGATTCATTTCTTCATGCTAATGCAACACATCTTCCTCTGCCAGGAAACAAGCAGTCGTTACAGAATATCAAGGGCATCGTTTATGTGCTTCACCATGATGGAAGTGGGATGCATGATAAATTTGCTGTATTAATGAAGCTGAATTATATTTTAAGACTTACTGTTAGCACAAAGATATTAATTAATCATTACAGTGAAATGTGTTATGCAGACCTCTTGAAAACAGACTTTTCACATGTCAGGAAACATCTTTGGCCATAAAAAAATTGATCAAAAAAATTTGTCTCACAAAAATTGCTTTGAAATAATTATTTTTCCAACCCCAGTTGAGGACCTGGCTCCTATTTTTGGTGTTTCTGGTTTAAAAAGCTATAGCTTAGACTTAATACATACTCACGGATGCAAAGATAACTTTCTTGCCCAGAAAGTCCCACTGCAATTAACACACTGAGTGCTCATTGAGAACCTGGTCTAAAGCTGTCCAAAATTAATAACCACTTACGATAACGGCAGGTCTTAAATTATACTGGGCTTTGTGATCCAGACACATGTCATTTGTAATATGTAATTAAGTAATATGTCTTTGCAGCACCATCATCTACGAGGACCTTTCTTAAAGTGAACTGAGGCATCCACACAACCAATTTTATTCAGAGCTGTAACTGTAATTTTTAATTGTGCTGTGGGGAAGCACAGCTAGAGCCCAGCTCTGATGGGCAGGTGGCTCCTCCTTAGCTCTGAGCTTTTATCAGCAACCTCAGGGCCATGTTTTCTAATTCTGCCATTGCTCATGTCAGGAGTCATGTACTGGTGAATGCCTGGGGTGGAAGGGAGATGAGAAACGGAGAGGTGAAGAACAGAACGATAGATTACCGAGGAGGAAAAGACAACGATATTACATCATACATATCCTGTGGGAGACTTTGGGGATGAGGCCAGGAGGCAGTGTTAGGGGATATCTGTAATAGTATTTCCCCACCCTTCCCCAGAAAAAGTTAAGAACAGATTTTAAATGCTGAAGTTTTTCGACAAATATTTTTTTCTTTAAAAAATTAAGTTAGTCACCTCTAATATGAGTAGATGGACTTTTGGAAGAAAAAGGGTTTGCTGTTTGTTTGTTTGAACCCTGCCCTGCACAATGGAAACATTCCCCCCTCCCCTTGCCTTTTTTCCCCTTTCCCTTTAAATGGAGCCACACTTTCAATTAAAAGTACCTGTGACAGAAAAAGTTCACCAAAAGAAAATATCTTTGAGACAGAGTCTCAGCTACTCTAAATAAGACCAGCCTACCGAAGTCAAAGTTATGTCTATTTATACCAACCCAGAACCTAGGAAGAAATTTTATTTTCCCTTCTGTATTATTAAATCAGATAATCCAAAAGGATTTTGCTCAAGTGCAAAGTTCTGTTGGCTGTACAGCACATCTGGAAATGAAATTGAAGTTATCTCCTGAAACATCTATGCAGTGCAGAAGACAAAACAGGAGTGTATGGTTTACTGCTATTTTATCTAAAGCTAATTTATGTAAACAGAACCTCAACTGCTGGATAATGTGGTGAGTGCAAGTTCACCTGCCCCTATTAAATTCACCCACTTTTCTCAGCAGAATTATTTCTTTCAATATTAATTTTATTTGGCTGACATGCAAGGAGAGTTAAGGTCTCAGCAGACATATCACAATCTGTATATTGCTTAAGTAGATTATAAATACCAGGATTTTCTTCTGAACATACTCTACTCACTCTTACATCTTTCTGACAAGGAATCAAGTTTGGAGATTATTTACTCTAAAAAAAAAGTGGGCTTTATTAAAAGCAATGACATGCAGTTTTCCTGATATATGCCACAGTAAAAGCATCTGACATTTTCTCAGCAGCACCTGAGTTTGATTATTTTGCTTTGGGGACCGTGTCTGAATTGTAGCAGTAACTACTGAATTTTGGATTTCAATCTGCAAAACATTTCAATGTTTTGGGATGAATTCTGCCTCAGGGTGAATTCCATAGGGAGCTCAGGTAAAGCTGGCAGGGGCAAGCCAAACCCTGAACATGAAAAAACTCCAAGCTTGTAAGACCAATCTCAAAAGTATTACTTGATTAAGTGTAGTTACAGAATTCAGGGTTATCACTGTGGTTTTAAAATAATGCCTATGGGATTTAACTATGTAGATGATTAAAGTCTAATACCAAATTTCAACCAGAGTGCCGAAGTGTGAGAAAACATTTTGGATTTATTTTGACCAACCCAACCACTGGAAAAACAAACAAACAAAACAAAACTAAAACAACCCACCACAAAACCAAACAAACCCCAAGAAACCAAACCAAACCACACCCACACCACCACCCCAAACAACCAAAGGAAAAAAAAACAACAACACACAAATCCACAACCCACCCAAAACACCCCAGCAACTCTCCCCTCGTTACACACCTTATGCAGTCCTACCTAGAATAATTCCTTTCATACCTCTTAGAACATTTAAGCAAATAGTTGGTCCTAAATAATCTATTCAAGGCAATAAATAACTGTATGTCAAGTAATTGTCTTCACTACTAGAGAAACTGCTGGGACCTTTACCATGTTTAAAGTTTAGTTGGTTTGCAGGATGGAAGCCAAAGTGTTATTGTTCCTAAATCAGTTTGCAAAGGTGGCTTTTTCTATATGGTTAACGTAGTCCAGGAGCTTGGAGTTTTTTGCTCACCCCCACAACTTTATACTAGAAACTAAGTGTAAAATAATCACAGAAAATGTATTTCAAAATAAAATATAAAAATCTACTCTCAGATTTATCTGCTTTATCTATTTTTGTTACCCTGAATTATTGAAAGAGTGCTCCTTTCTGAGCTGCTTTCAACATGCTTTTATTAGCAATATTTGTCAACTGCCAATTTTCTTTATGCAAACCCAAGCTTATGAATGACAGAGGAAACCAGAATGGGGTAAAACTCAGCAGTACAAGATGCGAACTCAGGCTCAGGTAGTAGCAGTTTTCTGATGTAAGCTTGTCAAATGGAAAACTGGTTGAAGAACAACCAAGGTGATCTCAGACTGACTTTAAGCTGCCATGCAGTGACAAAAAAGGAAAAATTGAATCCATGAGAATTATTTTCAACGTTCAAGCTGCTGTACAAGGGCCTAATTACCTCATTTGAAATGCTGAACAAAGGCTAACAAAGCTGTATAAAAGTCAGAAACTAAAACTGGTTTGAAAAGGACTACCAGGATAATTGGGGAACAGAAGGAAATTGGGAACTGAGAGACTTTGGCTTGATTAGCCAAAATAAAAAGCAAATGGGATTGCTGCGGTAAATGTGACTGAGGTAAGCCCCAAGGAGGGAAAACAGCTCCATAAGCTAAAGTATGAGAGCTACAAAACTTCTCAAGAGTGAATGCTCCTAACCACCATTACGGCAATCAGTTTGTGAAATGGCCTCCTGGGGGGAGGCTATATAGGGAGAAAGAAGGGAAAAAGAAAAAAAAAAAAAAAGAAGAAAAAAAACAACCCACCCAATCCCCCCCAAAACACAACCTCCTCCCATTAACTGCTTTTATAAAGCAGCCATTTAAATGGGATGCTAGCTGCAGCAGCAGGAAATTGAATGTGCTGATCCACCACGTCCCTCGAATGCAGCATATTGCTAACAGCTCCCAGCTCATTCCCAGGAAGCACAACTGAAACACATGAAGTTCAGGGTGAGAGCATCAGTGTCAAAATACCTTCAACATCATTAATCAGAGGTTGGCATTTTTCATTTTTCCCCATGACCGGGCATATATTTGCAGAGTATTTAAATCTCCCCAGTTTCAATATTTCAGGATGACAAAGGCTGAGCTTGCAATAGGAAACTATTGCACGGTAGATTAATGCTCTGATAAATGATTCAGAAGTCAGCATCCTCCTACCTGCTGTACAGTATAGCTCTTCAGAAAACCCATTCTGTACGTGTGCCATCACAGTTCACACGGATTCACTGAGAAGAGGCTCTTTTTTTGGTAGGATGAATATAAAAGTAAGACATCAAGATCAGTGCAAGGAATTCATATTTTTTTGAGTTATCTAAAAGACTAGATGTGCTCCCGAAGTAGTAGCTAAGTCGGTAAGATAATGATTAAGAAAGCACACCACAGAGCACGCAAGTGGTGGTCTCGAGGTGGGTGTTGTGCAAGACACATAGCGTTTGTAGTTGGTGTTAAGCATGTGCCCACGAGGAACCCCTTGCAGGCCATGACAATTTTTTACTGACACTAAAAAAGCCATGAAAACACAAGTAGATGAGACTGAAGGCTGTGCAATACGTAAGTTTTATAAAGGCATTTGCAGGCACTTCTTAGTAACTGCTAAGGTGGGCACAATCTGCAACACCCCCCTATCTTTTTAAGGGGGTTGAGCATTATTTTCCATAAAACTACTGTTCCCAAGGTCACTTCAGGCGCTACCCTCCCAGGTCAAAGTGACTGATATCCGATTTGGCTGTCCTTTGCTTTGGCCTCAGGAGTTAGGCAAATTAAACATGCATCTTTGTACTTCCTTTCCAAAGGAGCAGAATGGATTGTTCCCATGAACAAATCTCTTTAATCAATTTTCCCCTGTTATGAACAACATGCTTGCAGGCAGAGGGTGAGGCCCTATTAAACTAGCAAATACAGCTTTTTGGCACACAAGTCTGTCTTCTGTCTGACAAAGCAACAGCAAACCTCAAGCAAAATGCAGGTTAGAGACAGTTACTGCTAGCTAATGATGTCAACAAATTATACAACTGCTACTAAAAAAATAAGAGAGTAACAACAATAGCAGTTACAAATGACCGATAGCAGTCACTGGCCTGTCACAGGCTTCCTTTCTCCTGTAATTCCCTATCCTCTCTAGGGCTGGTTATGAGCAAATTAAACCAAAAAGCACTTCTTCCTTCTTTTCTGCCAAGACACCCTCATCTCATGCCCAGCTAATTGAAGGGTTGAGGTCCATTAGTACAAAATATTACCATTTTTAATTACCATAATAATTACTAATAATTATGCTGACTGTAGTGACTACATTTCTCAGTCCTTTATAACATAAATTGCTTGCTCACAATCCCACCAGATTATGGGAAAACGAACAAAACTAGCATTGTTGTGAATTATCTAGGAACAATTTCTATAGCTATCTAAATCAGTCCTTGAGGGATGCATCTAATTATTCATTACATTTATCATGCATTTGTAGTGTTCTGCAACCACTTCCCCCTCCCCGATGTATCGGGTTCCACCAAGTGCCAATCCACTATATGCTCTAATGTAAATCCATACAGCTCACATCACTGCTGTTCATAACACTCACACCAGTCTGGTTCATGCCTGGAGGGAATACCGCTCGTTTTCAACTGTAAGTGGTTAGGAAGGTGCAGAACTCCCTGGTTGCTCACAGTTGACATATTTTTAATCTCACTGAAGTCCCAGGCATGTATTTCATGCCTAACATCAAAATGAGCACATTTGTTGTACCAGTTGAATGATCAGGGCCTACAGGGACACGATTACTGAAGACAATTACAAGATTACAGTAGTCTCAGAGTAATATTAAAGAGTCATAACTGATCATCTCCGAACCAATTTTACTTCCTGAGTGAAATGAAAATAATTTTGAGGGGGTGACAGACTTCTTTGATAGAAAAATAATTGTTTAGTTTTGGCATAAAGAGCCTGTTGTTACATTTTAAAAACTCTTTTTTGAGTGAAAAAACCACTTCAACTCATATTAACAAGGTCTGGACTCTCTTCTCTTTTTTTTTTTTTTTTTAAATTTGTTTTGTTTTTAACCATCATGCAAAGGATTAAATTGTGAGTACTGAATTCAGTTTCCTCAGATTGCTGCCAAAAGTGTTTCTGTAATACGACACCATGAATATTTACTCAGTAAACAACAAATAAAGCTTCATTTCTTCATAGTTATTCCAGAGTATGTGATCTAATTGCCATAGATAAAGACACAATGCAGAACACCTCTAAAGAATTTATTTCCAGCATTATCAAGCCAATAGGCTAAACAGAATGAACGAAGTTAAAAAGATCTTTGACCTGTTGTCAGGCAAATTCCATTCATTTTCACTGTCCCATTTACAGAGAACAACTATAATTGGAAAGAATCCCTCTTGTTATATTCTGGAAGAATGCACGGCTGGAAAGCAACGGAGTCTAACGTGGCTCTTGGGACTCAACCCATATGCAATTAAGGAGGTCTGAAACAAATCACTGGTGACACTATGGGAGTCTCATTGGTGAATCCTTTGCTCAGCTTATGAAAAGTACTGTATAACAAATGTGTACCATCTAGACTTGTGCACAAAACTGAACTAAGGAGGGATGCAAACAAGATGGGAATTGGGAAAAAAACATTAATCATCTGAGAAGCCTTTAGCATATTTGATGTCTCTATAAAAAAATGTAACTGCAGTTTTAAGATTCACGAGTTACGCTGACATTCCTCAATACAGAATATGCTCCTGTATCTGTAGTTACATGTTGCCTGGTTAATGCTTATTAAAATAAGAATTTATTTCATAAATAGTTATTTTGGCAACAAAACCAGAGGAATGAACTAGAGAATAGGATGAAGGGGTGGACACCAGGCCAACGATTCTGCTGTCAGCTCACATCTCCCCTTTCCAACTTTTATCAACTTAAGAAGTCTCTACCTGATCTCCAGCTTAGGTCTACCTTGAAAAGCAACAGAGAAAATAACCAAAAATTAGATTAAGAGTTCAGTTTTTGACCAGATTTAAAAAAATTGTCTCCTTCTAGGACTCATAAATTGCCTAAAAATGACAGCATAAAACCAGTGAGACCCTGTACTCAGGGCCAGATTCAAGAGGGACAGCAGACTTGGATTTGCAAACTCAAGCTTGAAATCGTGTGCTGGCAAGCTCACTGCAGGAAAGCGTGCATTGGGAGGCACCTGGTAAGCAGTTAGACCTTTACAAATTGGCTTAGATGCTAAGTGCCTGAATAAAACTAGAGAGAAAAAAGTGTAAGGAATAAAAATCATACATCTTTTAGATAACTCTTTTAGAAATTCAGGGAGAATTACTTGAGGGCTGAATTATGAGAAGCGTGTTGAGCAGTTGAATCCTGCTTCCTTCTCATATATTTGTCCATCTAATCCCATCTATGATATGCCTAACTGTGCATTGCTGTAAAGTAAGTGGAACTGCTTGATTGAATCAGGCGAGCAGCGTTTGGCTGCAGCCATTGCTATAGATTAGCTCAGATGCAGGAGGGAGGGAAATACTGAAGGTTAACGAAAGGATTTAACACAGCTGCTTTCAAAAAAGAGCAAAATAGGAGGAAATGGAACTAATGATGCAACTTGAGACAATAAAACCTTTAGGAAAAGTTTAGTCTTTTTTCTACAAGGACAATAACAGGGTATTGGATCCATTATTTTACCACAATTATTCAACAGTATTTTTCCTGTAAAAGGAACCTGTTGGTTGTGCCAATAGTTTCCTTAAAGATCGGCATTAGATAGAGCTACGGCTGTGCTGTTTAGCTGTGAGTCTTCAAAGACACATTAGCCAATACTGTTGTCTACCTCTGGTTGGGATGATTGAAGAACACCCGAACATGTGCAGCAAAGTTTGTTTCCATGGATACTTCTACCTCTAACACTTCTTCTGTGAACCTGTGTTCCAGTTAAAGTCCCTCTTGTGTTTGGCAGAAGCTGAACATTTTTATAAAAATAAATCAATAGCAGGAGACATTTGTGGAAGTATTTTGCAATGCTCAGTCCTGAGCAACATAAGTTCAAAGAGAAGCGACTGTGACAACAACCCAAATTGCTTTATTGGGGGTGGGGACAAAAAAAAAAAAAATGAGGAAAAAATTGCTTGATAGGGTAGAGGGGAAAGAGGGAGAAGGAGAGAGACGCTCTTAATTTGACAAAAATTTAAGCAGCTGCTTATAAGCATGACATTTTAAGGTAACAAATCTGGCAAGACAATACTGATCAATGCATTAGTATGTTGCAGAAAAACATTTGGAAATTTTGAATTGAAAAGGAAAAAAAGGGTATAAACTTTAAGTGGGAAGAACAGATACAACATTGTTTGTTGTCATGTTGACTGATACAATGTAATATCTTTCATAATGAACTGGAGAATAAATCAAATCGTATGTTGATGAAACATACAGATGATCCCAAACTACAAAGCATGGAAAAATTGATCAGAAAGTGGATAATCATTCCCAAACCAAAAAATAAAGATGTGCATTAACTAGAGCTGAGACTATAGACAAGAATTAGTGTCTTAAGAGAAACAACTTGCTTTTCAGACCTATTGCTAAAATACTGACCAAAATACAGGTAACTGCCCCTGAGCTAAGTTACATTTATACCTTACACAGATGCTGGAAATGTTGTGAGGAGGGACAATAAAAGCTACTCTACTGCAAGACAGCTTTCCAGATTGTACTCCCAGACTCTCCCCCAGCTCACTACATGGTGGCTGGCAAAGCAACAGACCTAATATTCAAGCATTTGCTGATTTTGTGAGTCAGGCGATGTCATGTTTAATGGTGAAGAGAACACAAAGAAAGATACCCGCCTCCAAATTTTTGCCAATTTGGTAGTCTGCCCAGTTGATGAGCTTCCCAGCGCGCAGTGTAGCAGGAAAACACACAGCATTTCAGCTCAGGGGAATCCCAGGGCAATGAGACAGAAAGGCAGTGACTATGAAGAGAACGACAGCCATGAAACGTTATTTTGGGCCACTGTAAAAGCTGGAGAATGCTTTTGCCAGAACTAAGTGCTCGAAAAGCCCTGCAGTATATGCACACAGCATCATTATCACTATTCAGCCTTTGTATCTCACCATAGGGACTCTCAAGATACCTCCATCCCACATACTATTTTCTCTGTGCGTTAGACTGAGCACTGCAGTTTCGATCACCTTTAGGTATGCTGGACATTCTGAAGTGATTTAAGTAATTAGATCTAAACTTTAAGGCAATATTTGAAAATTAAGGGGTAAAGGAAACACAGATTAGACACTAAGGCTGCTTAAAATATAAGTAATGACATAAAGGAAAGAGGGGTTTTTTTGTGGTAGAGAAGGGCACAGAACTTGGAGAAATAGCTGTTAGACAAAAGAAATAACTTTTACTGGCAGCAATTAGACAAAATAACTACATGGAAATTTAAGCAAACAAAGTAGAAAAGCCAACCTACAAGAAAAGCTTCTTCCATAAAGGATGTGACTGTCTGTAGTCTTCTATTCAAAGGACATTTCAAGCCTCATATCAACCATTTAGAAGTTTAATTTTACTGTCTCTCTAGTTCAAAGATGCCATTTAAGATATTTTTTTTTTCTTTTCATTCTCATGCAATGGATCTTTTTAAGATTAAGTGGAACAAACCTGCCAGAAACAGCTACAAGAGAAATCAGCTCTTCAGCCACTGTAAAGAAAAGCATAAACCAACTACAATTAATTTCAGCATATTCAAAAAGGCATCCCATCTGATTTGGTTTAAAAAAAGACAAATCGGCCAGTTGTATTTGTCCAAAAACATTGGATCAGCTCTCAAAACGTGGAATATACAAGACCGTATCATTCTTCCTAGCTCTTAAAATAGAAAATTGCTATATGAGCAAGTCTGAAACGCAGCGAGACCTTCAAATCCTCATCCTACTGGCAGGCTCCTCACTAGCATGAAGCTGCCTTTCCACAGAAAGTTAACAACAGTAAATATATAGACAAGAAATGCGGTAAAAAGCAATTCATCCCCCACAAAGTTTTCCAGAAGCAAACTCCTATCTTTCCGTAGAGTGGGATAATAAATCCTGTGAGAAGACAAATACCGTGGGAGCCTTACCCACGGCTTAGGAGCATCAGTAACAAGTGTAGATACTGGAGGAGATGGTCCACAACTCTCAGAACCTCTGCTAGTGCATGTGTTGGCTTACGACATATGGAAATAGAGACAGTACATGGCTCCGTTTCAGATCTGGAGGTTCAAAGTTAACTGATCTCTCTGTGAGAGATGAGAGGATGAAATATGCACTTTTACCTTATAAAGTGTAATACGAAGTGCAATTTTTATGATGGTCATGACTCAAAAAAAGCCAAGGCACTTTTTTTAAATAAAAAATTTGCATAAAACTAAGTAACAAAACCCAAGAAATCTGCTTTGGGCATAGATCAAAACCAGAAAATTCTACGCTGACAGTGAAAATTTTGAGTGTTTGAAAACAGGAAAGTTTAATAGAAACCATTTTGCAACTTTAATTATTGCTACAAGGTATTCATTAAAATACATTAGCCTGAAATTATTGCTATATTAAAATATCACATAAGGGTAAAAATTCATACAAGTATGAAAACATTTAAAACCCACTACCTGCTACCTTAGGTGGTCGCCTCCAACCATGCAGGAGGGGAAAAGATGTGGGGGGTGATTATAACAGCACCCTTTAAAGCCAGTTCTCACTTACTTTGAAATCTATTAAACTGCATCTAAGTGAACACTGATGCTGCCACCTCCAAAAATGGTCATCGAAAACAGTGATAACTGAACAGCTGAAATAAAAGGCAAAGAAACACTTCCTAATAATAAAGTGTTATTACAAACCTGGCAAGATGTTGGCACTTCGACCCGAGAGCAAGACAGGCAGAGCAGAAAGTGCCTTCAGTAGTTCTGAGGAGATATGTATAGGAAGAGATCTTCCTTCTTATTTTGCAGGGTTTTCAGTAAAAAAATCCCAAATCCTGCTACCTAATGAATCTTAGTTTTCAAATATCTTACTCTTGGCTGTATATAACTCTGAATTGCACTGTTATGCTTTTTCACATTGCCGTATTAATTTGACTAGATCCTTTGGGGGGTTTTTCCTTTGTTTTTCCATCTTAATTGCCTTAAATTTATTTATTTTGTTTTATTATGTTGTGCTTCTCATTGCTATTTCCGAGACAAGAAAACATACTCATTTTGTGCTTTTCCAGAGAATTGAGTGAGATGAAACACATCAGCTGGGAGCATATTGAACAAAATTGCCAGTGAGATGATGGATATCTTCTGAAGAGCTAAAAAGCAGATGGCTTTTGTTTCCACTCCAAGCGTAACAGCAGATAAAACTCAAATTACAATATTCTACAATGCTAAGTTTATTCTAAAAAAATGTGATCTCCATTTGGATGATTAGCCTATAAAATCAGACCCTTTTTAAAACTGGGTTCATCTAGTAATCAGACAACTAAAAAAGATGACACCAATCTAAAATTTAGCCAGAAAAAAAAAAAAAAAAAAAAAAAAAGAGACTACTAACACTGGCCCTGGGCTGCGCTGACAATTTGCTACAGTTTTACCGTCACAGGACTCACATGAACAAGTTGCAAAAAATTCCTCCCATAGTGCCCAGAACACAAAGCTCACAACACACCTTTGAAAAGAAAGGTACTGTAGTATTTTAACTGAAAGGAATCAAAAGTATATGTTATCCACACCCCACCTTTTTTTTTTTTAAAAAAAACAAAACCAACCAAACAACAACAAAAAATCTATCAAGGAATCCTTAACTAAGACCTGACCTCTCACCTCTTATATTCCATCTCCAAATAGGACGACTATGGTTTGAAACATTTTCTTAACAATTTCTTGCATTGAAGAAGGCTCTGAAGTTTTCAAATAATAAGATAACTTTAAAGGACTGTGAACAACAAATGACAACATGCCATGAAAAATAGGGGGAAAAATTACTGACGTGACTATTTTGTATATAAAGGTCAGTGCTTCTGATGTTTGGAGACTGAAGACACTGTTGTACCCAAACAAATCAAGAAATTAATGAGGATTTCAAGGGAAAGGAATGTATCTGCTCATGTCCGGTTAGAGTAGCAAGGAGCTATACTATTTGCATTCCACCTTTCTTTCAGCAACTACTGCATTAGTAGTTGCACTGGTCCACTAATAGATCTTCAAGATTTATATGCCTCAGATATGGAAGGAATGTGGTGTTGTTGTCCAGAAAGCTAACAGTATGAATAAGCTTCAGAAAAATCTCTGGAGCAGACTAAGATTACTACTTTTGTATATTCAAAGACAAATGTGAAAACAGAGTTGTTCATGCCATTTTCTAAACAAAATGGTAGAGAGCTTATTCCTGACAACATATGAATTCTCTCTACAACACACAGCTTCTGGTAGACACAATTTAGATGCCAGTCTGGGAGATACCCACACTTAGGTAACTCCCCTTCTGTACATGTTTCCATCCAGAGCACCCCGGAGTCTGTCTCTGTACATCGGTGTTTGTGGTATGGGAGCTCTATGCTGTTCCTGTTCACTACAGAGGCAGACAAAAAATGGTGAAGAAAGATCAGCCTGGCAAGTTTTCAGTTGCTTTATGATTCAAACTCCTTTTTTTCTGCAGCACAATATTATTGATCTGATCTCTTTGTCCGTGGAGCAGAGAGCATTTGGATCTGATTGCATGTGTCTGTTTTCTAATCAGTCTTTGTTCTAATTTGCTTGATTATTTGGAGCCCTTCTACTCTAAATTCAACACATTCAAACTCAACTTGGCAAAAATTGATTATTTTTGTACCACTCCAAAGACAACTGCTGGCAGCCAAGGTGATACCACCTGTTTATAAAATGCCTCCAAAATCCTGAAGAAAGAGTGGTTGGAGGGTGCTTCCACATTACTACACATAGTAAGGGATATCTTCCTAGATAGTTACAACTGAGGGAAAGCTGGAAATTATTTGTGTGCTCCCTTGCAGTCACCCCCCTGCCCAAGCTTTGCAACTCTGCCTTAATTTGCACATGACCTAACCCCGCAGGCTTTCAGGATGAAACTTTCAATACTGTTCGACTTAGAGTCGAGTTCAACCCAAGCAAATTGCCTTCAGGATAAATTTGGCCATGTCTCTCTACTGCAGCAGCAATACTGGCAGCCTGCAAAGACAGCTGAGAGAAGAGATTCCCCACCAGTAATGAGACCAGGCAATAACCCAGTGCTTACTGTCTTGCGCAAAGGGAGAATGCTTTCATTTCCTTTCCAGCCTCAGCACTCGGCACCAAAGGAGGACAGGATTCTTTTTCCTTCACACTTGCAGAAAATTGGTTTTGCTCATGAAAAAAAGAGTGGTTTTGCTAGCTGCAAAGGTTAAACTTATACAATATTTTGAACCCACCTATGATGGAAACCATTTCTTAGTATTTCCCATAAAAGCTACAGGTAGAAGCTGTGTCTTTATATATGCAAATACAACATTCTTGAAGAAATCTGAGGGCTGATTGGCTTTTTTTTTTTCTCTAGATGATCACACTTTTATCGTAAGACAAAAGCAACTGCAAAGCAATTACATTTACAATGTACATATTCCTTGGTAGATACCTTCAAAAAAGTAGCTGGGATTTTTACTCTTAGACTCGTACATTACCATTTTATCAGAGGCACCCAAATCACTTCAAACGTATAAATATCACTGAATATTAATGCACCCTGTGTCCTTGTACATTTGTGTGTTCTACAGGAGTTCTGTGTTTAGACAGGTGAGCACACAGAGAAGCTGTGCATTATGCACTGAGCAGTGACAACGTTGGAAACTGGGGTTTGATCCAGTATGAGTAATGAAGTTGGAAAGCTAATACGACTGACTCATCTATTATTGCCACTTGATATATGAAGTACTTTTCATATTAGAAATCCATGCATCTTAACTACATTGCAATTACACCATACACTATAATAATTCTCAGCTACATGTTAAACTTTAGCTACATGAATGAGTAGTTATCACATCTTTTCTACACTTAATTGAGGTAACTGCAGTTATGTTGCCCTTATCACAAAAGGGTTTTTTTTTTTTTGAGTAATTAATGACCTTGATTAAAGTATGACCATACTGCCTAGATTAGCCATTTTATTGACAGAGGAGGACTAAAGAGTGTGCCAAAAATCTATGGCATAGGCAGTCATTAAAAATATGAAACCATACAGCACTATAAGAATGCTTACAAAGTAACACAAATAAAGCACTAAACACTTGTATACTAATGGGGCTGATGCAGAACAGAGACTGCCTTTCTCGTAACTCCAGATGCAACATATATTTGAAAAATTATCAAAATGTAAACTGAAGTAATTAACAAGACCATTTCCTGTATACTTTATACAATCTACATTATGCTTCAATTTTTCTTAAGAAAGTTCCACACAAACATGATAAATAACTGCTTTATATCATTTTTTCCAATCAGCTTGAATAAATTGTGTGGAAATTAAACTGACTGTTTCTGATTAGTGAATGTCAATCAAAGTCACCTAGGGTTAGCACTCATAGTCCTAATGGCTCCCTAAGTCCTTGGCATTAACCACTTGCACATGCTTAGCTCGCATGTACCAACTGATTTATTATTTGGGCAAAGCTGCGTTTATTCTGTATGTAAATACAACTCCATCTTTATTGATGGAGACCATCAATATCTGGCTAATTTTAATCCCCCCTCAGAAGAGCAATAACAAAAAGAACTAGACCAATCAAGAATAACAATAATTGAGATATCTATAGCTAAATAATGGATCTATTTTATCAGTATAATAGCATGATTGGCTGACGAGAGGGGATTTCAGGGTAAAAATAAGAAAAGAGGCTGCCTTTTTGAGAGCAACTGCTATGCAGCACTGGGGTATAAATAAAGGGGAAACCAATTTACTAAACTGCTCAGAGAATTCAACTGCCCTTACACAAAATACTGCATTTCACCATTGCAGCAGAAAGACACTTATTCTGGCATATCAAAGTGAACTGCAGGAGGAGGATCAATCTAGTGGCATCATTCAACAGAAGACAGCAATGGGAACATGACCTCCTTAAAATTAAGGCTAAGTGCCCCGTAGGAAGAAGCACTCGGTGAAGCACCAGCCACTTCCCTTCTCTGCCAGACCCCTGTCTACCCACCGGCACCTTATCTATCCTCCTACAGCCCTGAGGCATGTCCTAACTAGAAAGGTATTGTAGGCTTGCAAGTCGTAATTTATGAGCAGTGTTTCTCTTAGACATGTTGAGATTAATTCCATCCCTTAGTTCTGATTACACCGTATTTCTAGGCAAGAGACAGAACACAAATACCCTTTGAAGCTGTAAAATACCTGCTCCTGGCATTTTACTCACAGGCTTACTGTTCATTCTGTTGAGATTGTGTAATCTATGACTTCCATGACTACATCTCACTGATTTTCAAAAAGGTTTAAGCCTCTGGAAAAAGTCACCCTCAATTTAAGTGCAGTGTCAGAACTGGCTCCTCTTTGGGAAAATTCAGCAAATACACTTACAGCTATCTTTCTTGAATTACTTCAGAGAAAGTAGAATATGACCCTTCAAGAGGAGGCTTGTGATTGCAGTATCTAGATAATGTTACCTCTCTTCTTCATAAGTGGTGAAAAATCAATGAGCTTGACTAAACTAATTTACTTCAACCTCACTACTTGTCAATAACAAACAAATTATTCTAGCTGGAGCTCTATTCAGTGAGGTATAGATACAGTCAGTACCTCCACCAGCAAACGCTAGCTCAAAAATGAAGCTTCTTAGTTGCCTAAACCACTGTCTCAAACCGTACATATTTTGTATGTAATGCAAAAAGCCACCCTTTTGGGTGGGCTTTCCAGAGTTGCTAGCACCAACATAACTTTACCTGCGCTCCTGTCATTCCAGTTTTAACACAGGTTTCTCTGTAAGCACACTGAGGCCAATGCTAGCTGTTATGAGTCCAGAACCCAGGACTGCTTCCCTCCTGGCAAGTACCTTTGCCATTGGAATATAGAGTTATATTCCTGTATTCTTAGTCCAGCTCTCTCATTTGTCCTCTTTACTCTTGTACTCCTTGCAGCATGGTGGCAAGAGGTGATTTATTATGGTGCCTGTAAGTCACACTTCTGGAGATGAAAAAAGAGAGCAAGCTTCAAGTCTCCCACTTTCTCAGTGCATCCTTTACATCATTATATAAAAGCAGACAATGCCATTGTCTGCTTTAAGAGAGTGTAATCTAATTGCCCATAACCAGAAAGACAAATGAGGTGTTAAGAAGCAATAGCTCTAGACTGTAATTCTCCAACACATCTAAGTCAAGCTGCAGGTAAGTACTTCTACCTGGGAGAGAGGCAAGAATTCATATATCCTCTTTCTGGAGTACTTTCTTTTGGTTAACAAAAGAATGCTGGTATTTGCATCATCCTGCAAGCTTAGGACGCACCTCACGCCTCTGCATTTCAAACACATCTATGAGTCTTATTGCCACCAAACCCAACTTTTCCAAGTTGGGAAACATAGGTGCCCAACTTGGTATTGTGACCAAGATACCAAGAGCTGAGTCAGTGGCATTGGTTGATACAGAAAGAAGTGGACTGCAGATCTCCCAAGACCCTGCTTGGTTCTTGGCCACCACCCCCAACCTCCTACTCAGCCCTGGGCCTGGGGGCTGTGGTGTCAGCAGCTCAGGGGCTGCTGTCTATGCCAGAGGCATAACTCAGCCTCCGCTGTTCCCATTAGTTGCTCTGAGTAGTTTTGGGAACAGTAAGATGCAAAGGGGCAGGGGAAAATTCAACAGATTATCCTGTCCTTCAGCAAACTGGCACAGACTCATCAAAATCAATGAAACAAAGTTCATTTACAGCACCAAAGGCTCTTACCCACTGTTTGCTGAATGAATATTCGTAACCTTCTAAGATATCATAAACTACAAAAATTCACTTCCCTCCCAATAATTCGGACTGTAGATAAATCTCTCCGTGCACACGCCAATTTACAACACAAAGTACACTTCTTCCAATGCGATACATTTAGCCTGCTGTTTGGTGAGGAACACTAGTGCATGCAATGGATAATATACTGCCTGTGCTGAAGGAACCACAGCTCAATTATATTGACTTCTGCAGAGTAATGATTTTGTCCAAGGTGTTTAAGGTTAGTCACGTGTTTAAGTGCCTTGCTGAACCAAAGCATCAGAGATGAAAATCATCCATCATTTGTGTGTCTCAGGCTTTCAGATCAACTAATCTTTCTCTGCAGCTCATGTTCTGCAAACAAACCAACCTATGTGCTAGCCACCTTGTGCTATTTTCTTCTTATGAAAGCGGCAGCAAAAGCAATAGTTTTGTTTGGTTTGTTGCCATTTAACTAAAACGAGGAGGCTTTGTTTCCCGAGATCTCCACCAAGTTTAACATTTTAGCAAATGCTGAAAATAACGTGATGTAAACCCCAAGTCTAGTAACCCAAACAAAACACAATCATTAAGTTAGGGGTTTTGGCAAATTCCACAGGGGTTTGTGTGTGTGTGTGTGTGGGGGGGGGTTTCTTTGGGTTTTTTTTTGTTTGGTTGGTTTGGTTTTTTGGTTTTTTTTTAATCCTTACCTTCTAGCTGACAAGAGAGTGCAAAATGAAGGGCAGGGGAAAGATGAGAAGAAAGAGTGTATCCTTATATTTTCAGCATTAGAAGAGAACGACAGGGTAGTGGTGGCAGGGGGCTGCCAGACAAAGCAGAGCGAGTTCTGTTTGTCTCTGCCCTGCAGTTGTGGGACCTGGCTGAAGAAGGGTGAATCACTACCAAACTGCAGAGTCTGAATACTTCTATTTTCAGCCTGTCCTAGTACAAGAATGGAAATTATTACTTCAACGTTAGCCAGATTCAAATGACACTAAATGTCACTGTCAGATGTTATTTTTTTCCTTGCCAGAAATATGCTC
This sequence comes from Theristicus caerulescens, assembly GCA_020745775.1. Lineage (NCBI taxonomy): Eukaryota > Metazoa > Chordata > Aves > Pelecaniformes > Threskiornithidae > Theristicus > Theristicus caerulescens. The sequence goes on along the minus strand of CM036561.1, from coordinate 125,347,377 downwards.
AATTTACATAAAAGTCAGACATTTAACATGTAGATGAATTAAATAATTAGCTAGCTAATGCAAATACATCTTGACACTATTAACCCTGCAGCAACTAGATACTGGTTTGTACCACAAAATTTAGACCCGCTCCCCCTCTTCAGATTAGGGCTTTCTGATAGTTTATATTTAAAGGTGTATCACAAATTTCTGACCTGGTTTCCAAATACAAATTCTGCCATGATATGTCTAAAAAACCCTTCCTTTTCCTAGAGTCTTTAGTCCCCACAGAGGCTATGAGTAAGCATCTCCTGAACTGACTGCAGGTCTATAGCTATATAAATCACAGCTGCAAAGTCATGACCTCATTGGGATCAGAGACTCAGGATGGGACAGTTTGCAAAGAAGATAACAAGAAGTTTAGCAAGAAGTTAAGGAGAAGGCAAGGGAGCTACCAAGAATAAACTCTTCTTGCGTCTGAAAAATTGAAATTACACCTTATTCCAAGAGTTGCTTTCATCTTACTGCCAATGGAAACAACCTCATTGCCTAGGCAGAAGGGGTGACATCCTATTAAAAGCTGTCCTGAACACCCTGCAGACACATCTGTAATTGATACTGTTCAAGCCTTGTTTATTGTGAACAAACCACAGTAGATACTGGACCTAGCAATTGCTGTGTCATTTGTTAGGTCAATGCTTAGACTCCTGCTGGTGGTAGTCTCTGTCCTAAATAAAGATGAAGAATGTGTTTCTGATATAGTTTCTCTGTTGGTAATTACTTTTAAAAAATGGAAGATTTGGAAGTGTAGTCCTTGAAAGCATGCCTGCCTTATTACTTGAGAAAAGATGACACTGGATGGAGTCTGAAGCATTGTAAAGTACTCATTCTTGCTACAATGTCCTTAAAAAGATGCTACCTCAGGATTTTGAAAGTTACTTAGGAGCTGAAAGATGGTTGAAATTTAACTTTTAAGGCAGCACAAATGTGGCCACATAAATTAGTACAAGATGGAAAATAAGCATTTAGAAATTGAACCGATTTCTTTGGGGGCTGATTTTGTTTGGTTTTATCCTGACATGGAAAACCTGAATACCGTGCACTAAAGAGCTGCTATATTTAGGCAGAACCCTGCCTAGATATCTCTGCTGGTTATTAATGCTGTCGGGCATGATGAAGTGCTGTATCAGATTTGTCTACGTTTGCTATTCTCCTCATTTAAGCCATTTGGGCTGAAAATTCTCACGTGGAGTTTCTGCCTCAAGCTCAATCAGTTAGAAATATTTAGGCAAGAGGGAAGCAGCTGTTGCCAATGAAAGAGCTCAGTCACTATAACCTACTTCCAACCCCTGCCCCAGCTTCTCTCCCAGAAATAAACTTGAATTTTTTCCCTTACTTCTCTTATACCTATTTTGGGGAAAGAGCTTCAAGTTTAGCATGGAGGATCAGTGGATATCCAGAATGCTATTCCCTTGAAAAATCCATCCAAATTTTGCCTCTTTTTTTTTTTTTTCCCCCCAAACATAAGGGCAAATTATTAGCTTCATTAGCCTGATCTCACTAATGCCAACCGAAAGACTTCCATTCATTTCCACGGGAGCAGACTCTCAAGTTTCATCAACACTCTCATCTCACATCCAGAATAGTCTTTAATTTGAAATAATTTACTGTAAAAAGATCACAGCCACAGGTATTTCATACTGAACACAAGCAAAATTTTTCCTTTTGTTTCAACGCATTTTAACAAGCCAAGATTGTTCTGTTAGTTTTGTAAGGTGCAAGGACTGGAAGTTTTAAGATCAACAATGCCTTTAATGAAAGCTGCTACAATCTACCCACCCTTTACATTGACATCTCCCTCTCTTCTGCCAAGGGCCTTGAGTTCAAGACTACATATTCCCAGAAATCCCAAGCCAACAAGCTGCTTTCATTACACACTTACAAGTAAGACTTTTCCTATCTGCTGCATTTCCCCTGGTTTATGAAGTCACAGAATTGTTATGAAGATTCATGCTTAGATTTTTTGCAGCTCCAAATGTGAAGGGGTGTTTATGACTTCTGTGAGTTAAACTGTAAAATCCCAATCTGCTAATGCCTTCTTTTTTACACCCCAACCCCCCCCAAGCTTTAGGATGAAAGCTACCCCTTCACCCGCTATGTCCTTCCAAGAGCGGTGAAGGAAATCGGCCTCTTTGCTCTTTCAGAGACATAGGAGGCCAGGTCCTCCTGCTAAAAAAAGCATCTCCATGGAAACAAGTAGCCACTCTACCCCTCCAGCCTGAGGCAAGCAGAACTAGGAAAAATGGCTGTAGTCCTGCTGTTCCTCAATTAGGAAGAAAATCAGCCATAGCATCACAATGTTTGATTACTCCCTGCATTGTTGTTCTTGTACCACAGGCAGAAATTTCATCTACGCTTTTGAGGAAGAGGCTGGGGAGATGGCAATGCTCTCGGCCCCCCTAACTTTTGGGATTTTTTTTTTTTTTTTTTTTTTTTCCAGTTTTCTAATGATTGCCAGGATGAGCTCAGCTGCTCCAGCCACACTTCATGTTTCTCCCTGATGGGTCTGGCAGCTCAATGGTAGGCAAGGTTGAATATTAAACACGATTAGCTGTTCCACATAGAAATTAATACCAGCTATCTTCCATTTAGTGGAAGCCCCTCACAATTAAAAAGCACTTCTGAATGAAGGGACTTGCAGCCAGGAATAAAAATTTCCCTTATTGCTGTTATCAAGGGACACATACTCGTTCAAATCTAGTACTACATCGACAAAATGTGAACAGCAGGAATTCAAAAGCAATTCACAAAGCAAATCAAAGTAATTTTTACCACCACAAAACCAACCCAAACCTGGCATTTCACTTTAGGGCAACTGTTTGGAAAACAAAAACAAAGGCCAAATGCTTTTGGGCTAGGAGCAAGCAGGTCTCTGCTAGAGTTAATCAGAATCCCCTCCATCCCATGGAAAAGCGCATTAAATTTTTCCACAATTTAAGGAACATTAGAAGATATTTCTAGCTAGAGAAAACCAACCAACCAGCCCCCAGAGGTTTCAGGTTTCCAGCTCAACAGATACTGGTTTTGTACTGACAAGGTTTTTACAGAAAAGCTGAAGGTTTGGGGCTTTTTTAGGAGCCTCCCTGCAACCCACCTCAAAACTATATTTTCGGCTGTAAACCTTCCTCCACTCAAGCACAGACTATATGGAAGTGTTTGGTTCAACTTTTATCTCTACCAACATCTGATAAGATTTGGGGGCTAAATTATGGCTTGACTTTGTTCAGCCATCTGACTTGAAAGTTGTTGCGAGTTCCTGGCATGATGCCTTTCTGTATCATTTACTGTATGTGGCCGATTGATTCCCCCCCCACCTCTATGCACGCATTCATTACCTTCAGTTGAATGATTTTTTATGAAGAATACTTGCATGTTCCTTGATCTGCTTCTTGTTTAGAGAAAAACAGTGATTCTTTCAAAAACATTCTTTAATCAATTCATTTCTATATAGGCAATGTGATAGCTGCCTTTAAAAATAAAAAATAAATAAAGCTCCTGCTCTCCATGGAAAGGCAGACGGGTAGAGAGAGAATTTATGATGAGATTTTGTGAGAAAAAAAACCCTTGAAACTAGAAATGGGAGGTAAAAAAAAATAGATACTTCAGCAGCATATCTTGATCAGAGGACAGATATTTGTTTGTTTAACATCTAATACCAGGTATTGGTTTGCAGACATCTGTAGAGTCCTGGTGAAATAAATGTAGCTGAATAAAATTATACCAGCTGATGATAAAATCTCAGGTGCTGACACAGCACAACACCCTCTGAATGCTACAGCTCAGCTGCAATAACCCTGAAGGCCTCTTTAGTCTGGACATCCATGCTCCAAGCCTTAATTACACCAGGTAGTTCATTCACATCTTTTATGCAGAAATAGAAGTGAATCAGCCTGCAAATCACATCACAAGGTGAGCTCAACAAGTAGTTGCCCCACTCTTTGACAAAAATACACTGAAAACTGTGTCCTGTCTGCTCATTGCGGTTCGTGTTAATGTCTCAGGCGGGAAAGATAACAGCTTGCAGGCTCAGGCTGGTGCTTGCGGGCACAGTGTAGTGCTGTTGTCAGGCAAGATGATGCTTTGTGCTCATTTTGCTATTCAGTTATCATGTCTGGTGCATTCGAGGGAATATTAAAACAGATAACGAGCAATACAGATCGCTGTGATGGTGCTGCTGTAATCCAATGCCAAAGACTTTTCCTTTCACATTCATGAGAGCTGCTCTTGCTAGTGTTAGTGCTACGCAGAGCTGTCACATATCCCGTGCCTTGCAAAGCCTGAGATGGGGGGGGGAGAAAAACCCACAACACTAAAAACAAAACCCATTTTGATTTAAGATTTAAACATGACAGCCTATCAGACAAGCCTGACAAATGATTAAATGTCTAGCTGTTCTTTGCATGGTGTTCTGACTGGAGGTGTAGGGAAAATGCTTTTCTTTTAGGACCACATAATGCCACATTGTATTGTGCAACCCTCCTCAAGGAAACAGCTGAGAAAGGAAGGCATTACTCTGAAGGGAAGTGAACCCTGCTTATTTGGATATGTACCCACACATGCTAGATGTATCATATGAGAATACAAGCTAGGAGAATTATGGGTTTGGGAGAAAAGACAGCATGGCATGGATGATGCGGCTTTATATATATATATATATGTAAAATATTCATATTACTTAAAGTATTTTCTCCTGCATTTGCTTTAAAGTTAAGTGGTTGAAAAACCCTCTTCTGAGCAACTTTAAAATGAAAGAGTGTATGCGTTTTCCTCCCAGAAGTGGCTTTCTTCCCACTCCACACCCGCAAGGTAAGTGTACAGTATAGCAGAGCCCCTTCAAGCAAAGCTCTGTAATTGCAGCTTCTGCCAGAGTGAGGGGTCTCATTCAATGAAAGAGAGGGAAAGGCAAATCCTATGGCCCCAAGCTTTAAGGGGATTCATTACCATGCAAAATGGCTGATGAAGCAAGTCTTCAAAATGGCTCTCACTCCCAATAGCACCTCATTAGTAGCACAAACTCTCATGATAAAGAATTCAAATGCATTCAAGGCAACCAACCCTCTTAATGGTGCCAGGCATAGTTTCTTATGTTAAATAATATATTTTCTCAGCCACAGCAGCAGAACATCTCACCTACTTTCAAGCTTTTATAAAAATCACAGTATTTGCGTAATCCCCATCATATCAAAGAACATTTTTAATATCAGCTGGAGGAAAGGGGTCACTCTCATTGCTGGTAGTTTCCACCATAAAAGTGGATATAATTTGATTCTACATAAACCATGCAGTACAACTCTTCCGAGAATATAGATCTCCAAATATGACACAAAACACTCAACAGAATCCACAAAAACACTAATGTATCATTTTAAAGTGAATTACTTGAAGCCACGTACCAACTGCTTTATCTCTAAAAACACTATTTTACACACACTTTTACCTTGAACACAATTCTCAGGTTAATACTACTCACCCAAATAATTGATTTTAAGCTCGTAACCAAGAAATTCTGCACTGCAAAGTGTGCTAAAGATGTCAGGGAGGATATTTCAAGATTTCAGATTGTAGCTGCTCTTACTTGATGGGAAATGGGACAAAAGTAAACATCAGTAGCATGCAAACACACTGACACGCAGGAATATGATTTACACCACAGAAGAACAATGGATACAGTTTAATCAAGAAAAACATTCTTAGTCCTCATTCTGAAATATTTAACTCCTTTACTTTGGAGATTTCAGGAATCTTGACAGGTTTTTTTTTAATACCTCCTCCTATACTACTACTTCTGGAAGTCTAGATTTGTACCACATGTAATTGGAAAAATGTCAGCAGGGTGCAATCTTGAAACCTGTTGGCTGCAGCCTTGGAGCACACAAAGCAAGCAATCCATACAAAGGACTCGCAGTATCAGTTTTGCTCTGTAGGGTTACAAGAGGGCCTCTAGAGAGCCTAAGACTACTAACAATGGCACGACTCTGCGCAAGGCCCAAGACATCTGCTTTGTTTTGGGGACATCTATTAAATCCCAAGGATAAACTCAAATTGGCAGAACTCTTTCATTTATAAAGGTAACTCGCGCTGCATACATAATTCTTGCTCCTTGGATAAGAGATAATGCAGTCTAGGAGTTAATATCTTGAGGATCCTAAAATGATGTCACCTGAAAAGAATTGCCATACATGGAAAAATAAAGGCTAAATCAATCCACTGTCCCTGTGACACAGGAGGAAAAGGGTGATGCCACATACCACATACTTGTCTCCACCTTTTTCAGTGGACGTACCATCATTTTGGGGGAGAAAGGCTTCCAGTCAGAAGGCCTATTCCTCCTCCCTCCAGGATTGCAAGGCCCTGTTCAGCCAGCCAGACCCCCAGTCCTCCCTGATCCCAGAGCTATAAAACACCAATGCTTCAGCTCAGCGAGAGCTGGGAACACTTCCCTCCCCAGAGAGAAGAGGATGGAATAGACCTTGTTGTAACTGCGCTTTAGAAATCCTCAGGAGCATGATTAAAGTGATTTCACAGCCCTTTTGCATTGCTGGAGAGACTGAAGAAGCTTGCCGTAGTGGTAAAACCTGGGCAGCAGTGTTCTGCACAGAACTCTTCTGATCTAGCTGAAAGCTTTGAGGAAATAAAGCCTACGAGGTCCCATGGTATAATTATGGATCCACAAGGAAACTTTACTATTATTGATAAACAAAGTTGATACTAACCTATAATCAATTATTTGGCAACAAAGCAACCAAACTCAGATAGTTGTACAGAATATGAAGTATTTAAATCTAAACCTAGCTACTCAAACTCTCGGATTCAAACAGGATAACAAAATCAAGGAATAAGCTGTGAGACTGTGCAAAGATGATCCAGGTGTGAAAACCACTAATCAGAGCGTAGTTTCTCTAAGTTACAGTCATGGTTATGTGAATCAGAGATAAGTTCCACAAGGCCAGGGATTTACAAGCTACTTGCTACTTCATTAATCCACTAACTGCCTACTAGAAAATAAATCAAACGGCCGAAAATCTGAGCTAATGATTCTGTAATTATCTTTCCAAACTGCCATCACATTTGGATCAAACAGCTTTCGCTGCCATGCCACGGAAGTAGATATTCTCTGAATTCCACATAACAGCTGGCTTCAGCAGCTTTGATGCAAAAATTTCTCTTGTGATTTACTCCTTCCATCTGATAATAATTTCTGAGGGAAAGCAGAAATATTGGCCTTCCATCAAAGACAGCTAACATAGCAGTAATGATTTCAGAAAGAAAGATTATGTAGATCACTAGCTACACTTGCAAGCCCATGTCTCGAATCGCTGGTGTGATTGATGCTGAAGGGGCCCGGCCTCCTGCACCTCAGCATATAACATGGAAACTGCAATTTCAGGGAGCAGAAAAGCTGACTTCAAGGATACTGGCTCTTAATCACTGACTTGTTTTGGGTTGCAGGTAGAGAGCTTTGGTACAACCCTCTTCCTGGCTGTGCACAAAGGAGACTGCCCACAATTAACACAACTAGATAATCAGGCTAGTTAAGATTTTTCTAAGCTGGAAAAGAATGTTAGCAAAGGTAATTAGTCTGGATTTTAAAAAAAGAAAGAAAGAAAAAATACCAGTGAGGACAATAGCTCAGAATTAATTTGTGAGAAAGAGCCTAGAGATGGCTAAACTTCAGCTGCCAGATCTAGTTAAAACAGAGCACCATCAACACCAGAGAGGAGCACATTTTATCCTCCCTTAAGACAGGCATGTTCCTGAGATCAAGTGCCAATTGCTCTTTAATTGCTGAGGTGGAGCTTCAAACCCAAGGCTGAGCCAAGCTCCTGCAGAACAGCATTTTACATTGGGTGAAGCAGTTAGGTCCTCGAGCCTGGGGTGGGGGGCTAGTAGTGGATGCTAAGGTGAGCTGAGAACCAAGCTCCCCTTTGGGAGATGCTGGGCTTAGCTACCAGCAATGTCAGGGGTACTGAAGAAAAGCGAGCCTCTTGTACACCTTAAAATCTCGTGTGTGAGTAACGGGCAACATCAGACCAGATCCTGATCCAGTACAAATTCAAGTATTGCATTAACTCAGTCCCTGAAAGCCACTACTCATACCTGCAAACAAAGTTCTTCTTTGGGGAAAAAAAAGTCCGTATTATTGTCTCCATATTCACAAATAATGTCTCTTACATTTCTAAGTATATAATTGATACCTGAGATTTATTGTAAAACTAAAGGCCACTATTGTAATGACTTTAGTAAGAGTCATAAAATATTGTGGAAATGAAGAACTGAAAAGTCCTCTGGCACATTTGACTCAGGAATGGGCACTATATTTGCAAGTAAAATCAGTTTAAGATATTATATAATTGGATGAATAATCAAAAAAATGCTCATTAAATCATCAAAGGATGCTGATGCAGCAAAATGCTCTCTTCTGACCTTCATTGTTTTGCATTGTCCATTTTGACTGTTTCTTGTTTCCTGCCAAACAGAATAAATTCAGCCTTTGAAATTATTCTCTAGCAACCCCCCTTTCAGCTATTTCCACTATCCATTACAACGTTCTTTTACCCTTTCTTAAGTGGTGCCTGTGCAGTGGTGGGATCTTGTAAGTTAACCTTGTTTCACTGTCATAAGAGGTCATAAAGACAAAGATGAAACTGTTTTTGTGAGCAATTATGTAAAAGCAAGGAAAAAGCACAGCATTAATTTGCCCTTCTATCTATATCACAGACATCAACTGCATGGTTGTCTAATTTTTAGGGCCTGAGATCAGTGATCCAGATGATCCCTGCTTAGTCCCACGTATGCCTTCTCTGCACATACAAACACTGAACCACGGGCAGGTTCCCTAAAACAAATACCTCCTGGTGCAACCAGGCTGGCTGCTGCTAGAGCAGTTGGCTATATTAACATGCTGGCATGTTACTGATATCCAAAGCAAAGTGTGAACAAGGATTAAAAATTTTAGGGCAGAAGCCAAAACATTTGGTGCTCTGGTAACAAGACAACAAAACTATTACGATTCATACCACAGCTGTCAGCATCTAGGTGCATTCTTCTGTGCCTTGGTAAGCACTCTAAAGCCCAATTCTACCAGAGAAATAAACAAACACACACAACTAAAGCTTCATCAAGCCCCCAAAACAGAAAAAAGGCACTTACAACATAACACAGCAAAAGGAAGGTAGAACACACATCACTAAGTTTTAAGCAGAATTTGAGCACTGATGTCTAAAATGGCATCATAGGGACTTCCAGGATCACTAAGTGTTGAGGACATCTCAGTTCCTGACACTGCACCTTACTGCATCTCTTGAAAGTGCTGCAAATACCTACAGCTGTGTCCCACACAAGCTCACCTTGCCTCCCCTGCAGTGTACTGCTCAAACAGTCACCACCTGCCCATGCTCTCAGCTTTTTCTCTCTATTTTTGGTTTAAGTGAGGCTTAATAGTAAAAGACTTACAAGGTATTAGAAGGATACTGTCGAGTTTGAGAGGGGCCAGAGAGAGCCTGTGAGGGACAGCAGGGAACTTCTTTGACATGCTCCTGTTCAGAGAAACTTAACATTGGTTCTTACGTGATAAGAGAGTGAAAAATAGCACTAGTTTTTACTTATTTTGCTTATATACACATTAATTTTTCCTTACTGTTTCCATTATGTTTCTGGGCGCTAGGGAAAAAAGCTAGGAATCAATGGTTAGATATAGGGCAATTAATCTTAAGAGACTATTGTTACAGATGTTTTTCCCAAAATATCATGAGACTTTAACATACACAGTTGATCACCAAGAAACTCAATTGCCATGGTCAAAGTTAAATGCTTATCTTATACTTGATTACATGAGATGACAACCTAAATTAAGTACATGTAACAGCTATTATTCTGTTAGAATTTCAATCAGCAGGCATCAAACATCATTAGCTGTGATAACTTTGGGATTTTGAGATAGGTTTTTTTATGAAATATAGTCTTAATAGAATACTGCAAGGCATATTTATAATTATGTATCAGCTTGGCATTTGGCTTTTCCTCTGGGGAAGAAAAAAAAGGTGGTAGATATTTGTGTTAAGAAAAAGTGACAAAAAGGAAGCTCTACAATAATTCTCAACAGAAAGGAGAGAATAGGAAAGAATGGAACCACAGATCTTGAACTAGCACAAGGTGCTAGGAGTATATTTTAAGTCTGACCTTTGTTTATTTTTGTAGTTTATTTTTCAAAACAGAAGTAGCTTAGATTTGTGTAGCATAAGAGGAGGAGGAGGTTAAAGTGCTAGTGAGGAATATTTTTATTATGATAAGAGATCTTTGTTATAAAGAAACATCAGCTTATTATTAAAAACGAAAACAAACAAACTTTTATAGGTTAAATACTAAAGTTTAAAACTCAAACGTTACCTAACCATGCACCTACCAATTCCCTTTTATAACATATTATTTTTGATATGTCTTGAAATAAGCTTTTAATACAAATCCGCACTGGTTCCTTTCCAAAGCTTTAGCTATTCTGACTTGGATCCCTACAAGCCATTAAACACATATTCTCTTCATTCAAACAGTTTCACCAAAGCTATTATTAATTTTCAGACTAGTAAAATGATTTTCATATTAAAAATGAATGCAAACAGAAACCAGCAATGGTGTATTTCATAAGCAATACATACAGAGGAAGAAAATACTAACAAGCGCTTGCATATATTTACTCACTATTTATTTACAAACAACATATGATAAATATTTTAGGAAGATTTTTAAAATTTTTCCAAGAATGCCACGAACGCAATTCAAAAACTTCCTCTAGAGACCCATCCACCATCATACCTAGCTCAGCTCGTTAGACTAAAATTGCCACTGCCTAGTACTTTTGCAAAGCAGAGTATACAAACAATAGATAGATGCAAACTGTTCATATTTTGCTTTGATAGTGAGTTAAGCCACTTTAAATTCTGTTTATGGTTACTATGCATGAAAAAACCTTCAGATGGAACCCAAGAATAGTAAGAATAACTGATAACCGGGTTTTGAGCCATAGTGCTTCCATACTCATTCAGTTAGACAAGACCTTTCTCCCCAAACCACAGCTAACTCACATTGCAAACACATCTCTTTCCCTCAGCCCTCCATTATCAACGTTCGGGGGAAAAAAACCCCAACAAACAAACACCCCCCACCCAAATACATGCTAAAAAGCCACCCTTCTCAGGGGTACTCCAAGAGAAAGCAACTTTTTCCACACAAGCTGGTCATTGGGGCACCCTGATTTGGGTTTAAGACACCACCACTGCAGCGCAGGTGAAAGCAGTCTTTTGTAGCTGCTCTAGAGAGATTTGAATATTTAACAGATCAAACAATTACAAGCCTGATAGCACAGGTATAACCCCCAGCACATCCAGAGGCACAGCATGTTAAATTAAACCTCATAAAGCATAAACATACACAGTTAACATAACTTTTCTCATGTCTAAGTCAAAGATACAGCACCATTTTCCTGCCCTCTCCCCAAACCCAGCCACACACACACACAACGACTGGTTCAGCCCACAGGTTCTTACCTGGCTCCTGCCCTGACCGAGAAGCAACTGCCATTCTGTAGCCATGAGAGAGCAGACCTCGTGCAGGCCAAGAACACAAGTATCCCATGGGCAGAGCAGGAGAAAAGCTCTCTCGACTGCCAAAGGGTGAGTGCAGCCAGGCGAGGGCAAAGCAGAGGTAGGGAGGGCCCCCAGCTGCAGGTGATAACAACCTCATCAGCACTCCCAGGTGATGCACACCTGTGTGGCTCCCCAGGGGGGCCTCAGCAGTGCTCTTCGTGGGTTATGCTACAGCTGAGGTTATTTATTTGATTGGAAATGCTGGATGGCACTCAGAAAAAACATCAGTCCCTTGGTTTTGTTCACCTGTTCTTACACCATAGTTTTATAAAGTCTTTGTACCATCTTCCATATGTTGGGTCTAATCCAGGCTATGTGAGGAAGTCCTAGTTATGTTGAAAGTCCTGTTATGCTGAGTGTTTCCTATGCACATGAGGGAGATAATATACTGTTTTCTATAGCATGATCCTTGTACCAAATGTCAGAGGAGCTGCACAGTATTAGTGAGCAGGAATGGCGGATTGCTTTATTCCTCATTTCCATTTCGATTCAGTCTGGCCTGGACTAAAATTAGCTGTAACAATGCACCCAGTGCTGCATCCTCTTAGACCCAACAGAGCTTTTTTAAATGTTATTTGTCTTTCACATCACTGTAGACAAAAGATCTACCAGCTGACTTCAGCAAATACAGGACAAAATCTCTTGTCCGCAGGTGAAATGCAGGCTGATGAAGGTATCTGCGAAAAGCTGTGAGTCTAGAAAGATGAGAATGCCCCAAAGGCTGCTCTGTCCTCTTAACCATAGGCACAAGGCTGATCAGACATTCAAATACTCTTGCAATGACTAATGGCAGGCAGGGAGCAATTGTCCGGATTGTCATAATGTAAATTAACAGCAGTGATACAATAGAAATGGGAAAAAGATCAATGAAGCACTGCAAGGATTTTATGGAGTCCTTCATGTACATATCCCAAATGGACTGGGCAGGACTGTAGTCAAGTGAGACACCTAAGCATAGGTTTATTAAATTCACATAGAGCCACGTCTGCCAAATAACCATACAACCATCCGAATTTGGGGGTGGGGGGTTATGCCTTCTCTGCATTTTCTGTTATTTCTAGTAGAAAACCACACAAAATAAAATCTACAGGCTTCAGTGGTTTCTGTTTTGCAAACCCATTCCCTGTGTAAGTCATTGTTTTCCTATCATCCTTCAATACAGAAAGCTCATTCAGTGTACAGCTAGTATTTCCTGTCCTTAGTTTGAAAATATTTCATTGACCCGCTCCTGAACACAGCACAAACCTTAGACCTTGATCTATTCTGCTTAAGTCAGTGAGAGTTTTTTCAGTCCTTCAGTATGGCTCAGAAGAAATAAACTTGTCTTTACTGAGCCATCTCAGATGAGTTTTCTCTGCCCTTACTCATGTGTAGTATTGTGGCTGCTGCATTCTCAGTGATTCAGAGGGAAAACCACATGAAGATATGGCTCCGTGAAAGCAAAAATGGTACAGGATTTTGGAAATGCAATGCCAAGCATCATTGCTGAACTCTGTAGTCTTTTTTAATTCTGTCCTGGGGGAAAGAAGTCCATTCAGTGCCTTACCCATAAACAGGGATGGTATCATGAACCAGAGAAACTTCTGTGCAAAGGGCTGAATACATATGTTGCCACAGAACAAAATGAAAAACGGGCCTTAAAAGCCAAATGAGTTCAAAAATAGTTTTCCTGGGCTGGAATTTATTATGAATATATCTTTTCAGTCCTAACCAGTGCTAGGAAACCAAAAGCTTCACCGAAGCCAGGTTTCAGCTAAAAAAGGTATTCCTTTATTTCTCCTTCTCTGGCATGAGCTCTAACTCCTTTCTGCTGATACTGCCTCGTTCTTCCTATGTTAAGGAAAGTAAAAAGAGATGAGTGGAGCTGGGCAAGTTTAATAGTTGGGCTCAATTCCTACGTTTGTAAACAGTTTCTTTATCTGAATAACATCTGCAAATTGAGAAAACAAACTGGAAATCTAACCAAAACAAACTTTGTGGTATTATCTGACAGACTGAAAAAGGCATGAAAACAGCCTTACTTAACATCCCTTTCCCGTGTTAACTCATGTAAAAAAAAAATCCTTATATCTCATACTAAATAAAGTTTACCTTATGGAATGTGTTCTGAAGTCGTTTTCCTATATTTAAAACAGATTTCCTTCTCCTATGTCATGCTGAAGTCATGTCAAACAGAGATTTGACTTGAATCATATTAGAGAGCTGGGGGCAATTTCAATGCTTGCTTTGCCAAACTAGATTTATCTGGAATCAGAAATTCTTGATGGTACAATCTGAGAAAACCATTTTTGCTGCCCTGATGCTTACAGGCTAGAAAATCCACTCAGCAAATTCATGCAATAATAATAATTATAATAATAACAACAACAACAACAACTGAATGAAAACAAGTCAGTGCCTCCCTAAAACACTAAGGTCACTTTCTGCTAGATAAACAAGACTGAGCTGGAGAATTCTGCTCTGATTTCCATCCTTATTGATCATGTGGGATGTTTTGCTTATTCTTGAAATATCTGGCTGTACACTCAGTATAACTTATGTAACCTATTAATCACTGTGTTGTTTCTTATTAACAGAGAGACCAATTTTTGTCAATATACTACTAATCAATATGTTACAGAAGTTGACTGCAGCTGCAACAATCCCAAACATTTATTAATACCATCAGAAGAAAGGCTGAGTATAAAAGCTGGAAACTTACCCAAAACACCCACAGGCTTATAGATTTTATCCAGTTCAATTTTGTATGCATGGGCATTACCACAGAACTAAGGATTTATACACTGGCTACTTGCTTTGAATGAATTACCGACAAAAGTTCAATTCTGCTTAGAAAGTCGATGAAATTCACAGCCATGAAACTGATGCCTTGTTCTTGAAGACTCAAAGTATTGCATTTGTATATCAAGCTTTATTGACAAGAACTCTGCGCTCAAGCCCAGGGCTGAAATAATTGGTAAAGGTCTGTGAATGAGGATGCTAGTTCACTTCAACAGATTAGAGGGGTCTGTGAGGGTCCCCCATTTTACAAATGCAACTACATGATATGCATCAGCAGAATTCCTAAAGGCCAGCAGCTATGGTGTGCCATGGGGCTGGATGCAGACTCTATAGGGAGAAGGGTAACAGCTGCTTCCACTTAGCTCTTTTTGATATTCTCTATACAGCTTCTGAAAGAAAAAACTAGCATGTCAAGCACTTTATAGGGCAACCAGAGAAGCCTTAGTCAGACAGATGCCTGTGAGCATGTTTGAGTGAAAGCCCACCTGTGGAGCCACATAGCATCACCTTTTAAAATTAAGGTGATTTCTCTCCATCCTTAGGAGCTGCTTAACATAGCCACTGCCTTTAAAGACTGCAGAGTTCAGCCTCTGAAGAGCTGTTCTTTCAGATACTTGCTGGAAATCCAGCCCTGGAGGAAAATATAGAAGGTTGGGTGCAAAGATACTAATGCCTCAGTGCCTCCTGTCCTTCAGGAGATTCTCCCAGGAATTATGTTCATGTGGGATTCAGAAGCTTTAATACACCCCTTCTTGAACTTACAAGTACATCATCTGAAGACAGACTGCTTTTTGCGTCATCAGAGTAAGTGTTGGTACTATCATTCACTGCACCAAATCATGGTAATGTTTTTAGCCCCATAAATAGAGCATCTCAGTTTACCACCTATTTCATAGAATGATTTAGGTTGGAAAAGACCCTTAAGATCATCAAGTCCAACTGATGTATGCTTCCATTCCAGGTTGGAGTCCACTGGCAGGAGTTCTATACATTAACTGCCAATATTTCACTCTGGAGACAGAACTAGTTGCTCATTCTACTGCCAGTCATTCACTGACATAATGAAAATTATCTTTTATCTGTGCTAGGATTTGTTATTCATTCAGAATGCTTTGCCTACCTGCTTGATTGACTTATAATATTCATAAGGAGTGGACAACCTTCTACGCTGTTAACAGGATGAAATATTAGATGGAAAGAGGTGGAGTGGAGTTAGCTGCTCACCATGAAAATATTTCTGGTTTGGAAACATAAGGCGACCTCATAATTTAAAAACTGACAAAATTTTAGAAGGTGTGGACTCAGTTCTCAACAGTGACTTACCCTCCCTTCAACACTTGCTCTGCCTCCCTCATCTTCTTTGATTAGGCATTGACCATGAATGGACTATCTTTCCCTGGGAATAGGGAGAGCATCTAATACAGCCTGGCTCTGAACTCCACTGGATTTCCCTGAAAATGGTTCATTAGAGACAATTTCCTGAATATCACTTTTTCATTGCAGTTTTTTCAACTGTACAGCCTTACACATGCATGACTTTTTTTTTTTTTTTTTTTTTAATACAGGAGCCCTCACCAGGCTGCTGTGTTACCAACAAGAAAAGGTGACAACGACCACCAAACCACTGCAGAAAGGGGTCAATATTCATATTACCGTTTTACTGCTGTAGACTCTTAGAGATTTTGTTGGGAGAAACGATATGAAACTGAGTTAAGGTAACTGGGCTGAGCATAAGGAAGGGGCAAAAGGACTCCTCATGTATGAGAGGCAACTCTGATTTTGATGCAAACCACCAGGAACTGTACCACTACTTAAAAAAAAGATAACCTGTGTTTGGAATTGTAAAAAGCCATTAAAAGAAGCTGGGTAGACTGAACAGGAAGAAATAGATTAATAGATCTCCATGTGAGCATAATTGATTTGGGGCATGTACTCCAAAAACCCTTCACCAACGATTTATTTTCATTTGGTGGGTATAACACTGAGTTCAATCAGATCCTCAGAGAGCCATCCATCAAACACATCATCAGCAAAAAGAAGTGCTGCCTTCTCTTTTTATTTTGTCTTTCCTTTTTCTTTCATATGTGACTTAAACAAAACAAGAGATCATTTTTCTTCTAAAAATAAATAAGTCACTGCTAGTTATTGAAGCATTTCTAGGTCAGGTAACCCACCAGTATACATAACAATTGAATTTTTCCCTGAACCATGCATTTTCCCTTTCTCTGGGATTATAGCAACAGACCAGCCAAGAAAGTTTGGAAAGACATGAGGAAAAGAATGGTTTGGACAGCCGAGCAGAAATATTAACAACTTTGCCCCCTGCGCCCATGCACACACCCCAACAAGTTACACACTGTGTACAGAAAATCATCAGGCATTTTCAGTATCCCCACCCGTATCAGTCAGCGGTGAGGCCCAGCACAATCACACATGGAGCTGCTACTGTCTAAGCCAACTCCAAAGCTGATAATGCATCTCCCACCTGCTGCAATCCCAGCTCTGCTCAGCCTCTGCACACCGAGAAGGGAGAGCTAATGCCATATTTAAACTGCCGATGATAAAGCTTAAACAATCTTTTCTGCTGTAGCTATTTTTGTGCAAGGAACATTTTCTTTAAGGATTTATACTTGGTGCTTTAACAGGGCTCATCATTCTGGTAACGAACAAAATAGGAGAGACAGCTATTAATAAAAGGAGAACGCCTGCATGCCTCCAGCATGCTCCTTCTGCCTTCGAGTTACAAGGGCCATGTGAAGGAAGCCCCAGGCCAGGCTATCTTGATTTTCCTCCAGGAAAAATTGCTGAGGAAGACTTTAAAGAGCAGTTTCTGCAAGGGGTCCCTCTCAGACATTTCCCCCCGAATTGCCAGCATAGCATGGCACCAGGCTTCACTCCTAGTACTACAGCCTTCAGCCTCCAGTTCAGCCCTGCTTAAAACCCGCGCCAATACACTTAGCTGCCCATTGCAACAGGCTGGACCTACATTTTGCCTCTAGTAGCGCTCTGCTTCTTGCCTACAATTGATTTTCTTAGATAGAGGGAAGTTTGTATAACCTCTATTCCTTTCACTCAGGCTGCAGTAAGAGGCTTCAACAGGGTACAGAAAAGGTGGGGAAAAGGAATGTGTGTAACACAGTCAAGAAAAAGAACTAGGGGAGAAATATCAGTAAGCTGCAGCCCGGTTTAAAATTGTCTCAAACCTTAAATGATGACAAAGGAGGATGGAATAAAAACATAACAGTCAGGCATGAAATTTGAAAATTAAATGTCATACTGTGTCCGAACCATCCCCTTTTTGGATTATCTATTTTTTCTGCACTTACTTTATTGTAAATTCTGAGGAAGAGCAATACAATTCTTTCAAATCACATTTAAGAAATGAATGGACAGCAGTATTTGCTTTTAGGTGTGTAAGTTCATTGAAATGGGGCACCTCTCATATTTATCATCTTCTACACATTATTTTTTGTGACATTTAAATAACACTGAACTCCATCAGGGCAGAAAGCATATGGAAATTTTTGGAAGATTTTCTCAACTTCTTCCCTTGTTTTTCATCATTTTTTGGCTAATCAGGCCAGGATGCAGATGATACATGTGGTAAACACACAGTTTGGACATCTGCAGTCCCATACAACACCAAAGAAACCAAAAAACCAGAACAAAACCCAACCAAACAAAAAAAACCCCAAACCCAACAATCCCTTAATTGGAATTCCCTGAAAATCAATTTATGTCCATTGCCTCTTGCCCTGTCAAGATTTGGATTCAGAGCAACACAGGGCAGGAAAAGGAAAAATCTCTTCACTTTTTCACTCAAGACAATTTTATTTCAGAAACCCTTAGCTGCAGGTATAACTGTCAGTGAAGTCCGAAGTCATACTGCCAGTCCCTATGCTTAATCTACAAAACTGTAATGAAATGCGATTAGTTAAAATGAAATACAGTCCCCAAGTAATTGAGATGGATTCAGATTTAATTCACCTTTTGGAAAGGAGTTGTAAGAGTTGATGGGAAAAAGGTAATTTTTCTTCTATAAAACAGCTCCCAGCACGAGAAAGCCCTTTTTTTCTGTTAAAAAAAAAGACCTAAACTCAAAAGAAATACCTCTCTACAATGGGAAACCTGATCCTTCATGAAAATTTAAGTAGTATAGGAACTAAATTAGTACAATATTTTCAGCTTTTTGAGGACTGAAAATTGGGGATCCTTCTGTAGTATTCTCGTGGAAAGCTTAACCACACTAGTGAAGGGCAAGGTTTTCCTGAAGTTTTGTTAAAGCATCCTAGATGAAACAATAGAATTTAAGCAGCTAACCTATTCCTGTATTGTGTTATTTCTTAGATTTGACCGATTAAAGTGCTTATTGCTTCTAGCTGAAATGTGTCTGGAATAACAAAAGAAACAACATGTCTTTGAATGTTACTGATCACAAAGAAACATCTGTGGAAGAGAATTTCCTCCTTCAAACACTGGGTATATTTCTTTACTAATTCTGAGGCACATCTCTTAGCAGCTGATATCAATAGTCCAGCTTCTGTGAATGTCACATACACAAGGCATGGATTTTGGTGCCAGTGTGGCACTGCCTTTGTTTTTTTTATTTTATTTCCCCCCCGCTCCCCCTTTTTGGGGGCCTAAAAGCAGAGTTTGTTGCGGAAACCATACTCTATGACTTAGGTGACCAAATGTTTTGCTCTCCATGGAGAATAATTGCATTCAACCTTTAACCTGCAAGTTTGTACAGACCAATACATTTCAAATTGACAATTTCAAAAGGCCAAACACCACTGTCAAAACCTGCAAACTATTAAACTTAAAAAAAAAAAAAACAACTATTTCTTCAAGGCAGTTACCATGAACTGATCGTTTAACTTTCTCCTGTATGTGTGGGGGCCCCCAGCTACACAGTGCCCTGTTAGTACTCAAAGAGGCAGTAAAATAACAGTTTTATTCACCATACAAAGTCTTCTATTAAAAATTATGGTTCCTGCCTTCTATTTTATGCATATTTAAAAACTGTAAGTGCATGTTTTATGTTCTTCATCATTAAATACTACAATTCCCTTAGTGTTCAATGTGCTGATTTATCCCTACTGAAACCAATAATAGATAATAGAAGAGACCCCACAGCATTATTAATTACCACAGGTGTTAATTAAATGTTACACACGGGAACAAGACAGATGGCAAGACAAACAGCAGTAAGACAGACAGGTATGGCTGAGTACCTCACACTGTCCTAGAAAGATAGATGATGCAAAGCTATTTGTGTAAGCCGATAGGGAATGACCTTCTTTGTCACAGAAGACACATTGTGGTAAGAAATATTAATGATGAGGCAAGTATCAGCAACTAAAAATACAACAGAAATGTAAAAACAAAGAAACAAGCAAACACTTCCTCAGCTCAACTGAGTCCATTAATTGAAATAAATGAAATATCCCAACTGAAGAAAGGAATGGCATCTGCAATTTGTGACAATGATTGCCATTTTGAAAGATGGCTAGTTGGCTTCCCACAGCTCCTGTTCACTTTGGTGAATTGTCTCCCAGCAGTAAAGAATGATAACATGTCAAAGGTTTCTCATGCCTTTTTTTTTTATCCCCTTTTAATTACTATTTTATTTTTAAATAATTGGCAGATGCGGAGCCTAGTTATGCATTTTGTATTAACCAGTCAGCAGAGAAGAAAAACCAAAATAGCTGTGGGAATGGGGAACAAACCCCAAGCCCTTCCGTCCCAGCTGCTGTCCGCCCACGTGGGCTGTAGGATCAGGCTCCATCTCACTCCTTTGCCAGCCCTCGGCTCATTCCTGCCTTTGCTGTGTGGGAGCCCAGCGTCAGAGGAAATGGGCAGGATGGCACTGGGCAGCAACCTGCTGGGCAGGTGCGCTCCTCAGAAAAAGGTAGCATGGGTGTGACTGGATCCAAAGTCTCCTTTTCTTGGACATGTACCTTAAAGCAAAGGTCAGATGAAATGGAACTATTTCAGGAATTTGTTAACGTATATATCAAACCTTAAGAGTCTTGAAGGAACCAAATTTTCCTTTCAGAACGACTTCTTAGGATTTGGCCAAATCCTAAGGAAACCAAGGAAGGAAACACGAACAATACCCATGACAGGGATTTTTTTGAATCTTGCTAATGACGCCATTTTTGAAAACTTGCACTTACCTGAATGGTCTTGTTATACCACAGTTTGTAACTGAGACACTGTAAATTTCAACTGAAAAATATAATGACGTGATTCAACTGGGTCACCAAGTCATTTAATGTGGCTAACATTTTCAAAGGAGATGACGACATGCTACCTGGAGAACTTACGTCAAACTTTAATGAGATTATTGGAAGGTTAACATGCTGTGATGTGAGTTAGGTGAAAAATATCTCAAATGAGAAAGGCAAGTATTTAGCTTCTTTGTGCAACTGCACACTTGGGTTTGCAGGAATAAAATGAAACAATTTAATGGAGTTCCAGAATGTCATAAAAGTGCCAAAATATCAAGTATCCAGAGAGCCTTCGTGCTAAGATAAACAAATCACTTCCAAAAAAAGACTTTCTGATGCGAGAAAAGCCAAAAAAAAAAAGCTTTCATCTGGTGTGATTAAATTTATGGCCAGGTGTGTGTGCAGATATCCCAGTTTCTCCTTTTATCATGTCATTTGGTCAGTCTCCTAAAATATTCTGCCGTTGAACAGCATTTTATAAGAAAGCATATCGATACAGGGGAACTGCACTAACCCAGAACCCATTAAACTCACCACTCGGGCAAGGGCTGAGCTGCAGTTGCTTCTGCTCTTCCTTCAAGAGTTTGCCGTGAGTGCATGCCTGAAGTTAGTATTTCTTGTGCTGTGTCTTAGAGACCACAGTAGAGTAACACGGCTCCTGGCACAAGGGGTAAATTGAAACAGATCTAGCAAACACTGCACGTGACAGCATAAATCCCCAAAGCAGAGCTTGACTACATCTCCTGGATGACAGCATTGTAATACACATCAGGAAAACCCTGTCTCATTTCCCCCTGTTGCTGTCGTTCTGGCACACCTACTTGCAATCCTCTCACTAAGAAATAGGAGAAAAGCAGTTTTTCCTGCCAAACCTTTATAGGGAAATTCTTATTTCCTATGGAAATAAACTGATGACTCAGTGCTCCTCCCTCCTGGCCATCCCATTACTATGACCTTGGTCCCTGCTAGTGAAAAGACAGAAACAAGAAAGAGCAAAGGAAGTTATTCCCTCAAACTCCTTGCGACAAAATACATCTCTCAACCACAAAACCAGGACTTCCTTTATTTCATATTGACATAATATAGTAGATGAAACTCAATTTTTAGTTACACCCAAGTGAAGATGTTTCTAACATCTAACATGAAGGGATGTGTAGTAATGAGCTGTGTGGCTACGGCTGCATCATGATATTCACACCATACCACCAGATGCTGTCCAAGAGCTAGGAACAAACTAGTTTCCACAGGTGCCCTGTCCTCCATCCACGCTCTTTCCCGCCTCAGATAAGCATGATTTCGCCCACTGGGTTTGGTAATCACGTGTTTACAAGAAACAAGCCTCCTTGGCTTTATGAGCCTCCCCTCATATATTGCCTGAATTACCACTTGCAATCTTAAATTTAAAATCGATACAAACTGTTTGTGTCAGACAGCAGAGAGCTCCGCAAGTTACAGCAAGAGCTTGTGATTTATTTTTTTTTTCCTCAGTGGTCCACTAAGTAGGAAAGGCCCACGCGGGCTGTGCACCAGCTTCAGTTCCCACCTGCAGCACGGCATCCATGAACGGACTACTCCAAACGTACAGAAGTGCTGGGACAGACTTCGTTGTGGCAATCAGTTTTAGGATTCCTATCGTGGGACAAAGAAATCTTGTGGTGGACTGTGTTACCTTCCAGTTAAGGCTGACAAGAGCCTATCTCTATTTGTCTGTCCATCTGTGCTATGTGTGTAGTTGACAGAGCATATAATAAATGCCTAACTTCTGCCTCAGCTGAAAGATACCATGTCAACTGAACATTACAGCAAGCAGCTTACTCACTGCAGGGACTTCTTTTTTTCCTTTTTAGCCTTTGCAGCCAGAGAAAAGTGATCACAGCTTTTCCTTCTACTCCAGAGGTATTTTAGTGCTCCATTTATCAGGTACCAAGTACATGTTTAAGCAAAGTATGGCGTGTTGCTTCCTACCTTAATTGTTTGGATAAGGAAGCATTGCATTTGACAGAAAACCCAAGACAGTCAGTCTCCCATTACAACACAGTTTACCCACCATCTTTATTCCCGCAATCATCTAGACTTGGCAGGGCTAATACGTAATTAAGCAACCAACCTTGGCAGTTATGAGTAAATAAATACTATTGTGCTCCAGAAACTTTTTCCATATTCTAAAAAAGATAAGGTTTTTCACATTGCCTCCAATGATTTGCTTTCAAGGTTTTCTGTGCAACTGATTTCCCCTGGGCCAGAAAGCTGCTAATCAGCTGAAGACTGATTCGGCCAAGGTGGGGCCGAGGCAGGGCCGAGGCTGAGGTGTGCATCTTGACAGACATATTTAGTTTTAGTTTTAAAAATACTTTTTCCATTTTTTCTATTTTTCTATTTTTCTATTACCTGCCAATGTTATTTAGGTTTTCTTCAAGGTTTGTAATACAGCTCTATGTGCCAATTTATTTAAATTATTTTCCAATATACCCTGAAAATCACAGAAAATAGAAATAAACGGGTAAAGCATGGAGTGCAAGGATGTGTTGCTCCAGACTATCTGTCTCCTTGGCTTCATCTTCACGTAAGCACAGAAACAATATGAGTCGAATGTAAAGAAATTGGAAAAACATCAGCTTAAGCAAAACAAATTATGATATTACTGAATAACATGAAGAATAAACAATACATGCTCAGTTCAGAGAGAAATCTGGAATTTTTCATAGATCTTACATAAATATGTGATCATTATCAACTCCAGAGTCTTTTAAGATGACTGTTAGCATGTAAGGTCTTACAAAAATCTCACATTAATCTCTAATTTCACCCTCTGAGTTTTGAGGGGAAACCCCCACCTCCTACCCAGCAAAGAAAGCTGAGGAACCTTAAAATGGAAATCTCCAGCTGTTATATTTGCAGTACAAAGCTTACCACTTAAATTTTTTCATGGATTCTTATACATTTATTGCAGCAATCATAGGATCTCTATGACAACAATTCTAAGAAATGCTCTCAGAACACTGGTGCTGCACAACGCATTTACCATGCTTCAAATGATAAAACCATTACGCTGATTCCCGTCAATTATTTTTGGAGTGAGAAATTACTCGTTATGATGTTTTACTAACAATAGGGAGAGGGGGCTAGCACTGAAACACATAAAAAGATCTAAAATTTGGGATATCTGAGTACAGAAACAAATGCAAGAGTTCATGGTGATGTCAGTGTTTTTCTATCCCTCCTCCTTTAGGGTGATCGGCATCTTCCAGCCCTTCTGGATAAGCCTGGCTACATCAGCCAAGAAATCGGCTAGAGCACAAACAAGTGGGACTCAGAAGAATTCATTCTCTGGAAGTTTCTCAGTGCATTTTACCTATTTTCAAATTAAGAAATAATAATAATAATAATAATAGTAATAATAATAATAATAGCACAAGCAACTTCCATTCAGATCTGGCGCACTACCAATCCTGTCCTCAGGGTTGTTACGTCTTAGCATTGTTAAAATGATCAGTTCTGCAGGAATGCAACTAATCAGTGCTTACTGAAATGCTCTCCTGCCTCCTCCTTATCTCCTATAGATGATCTTTAGGAATTGACTGGTTTGGCCTAAGATATGTAGATCCAGGAAGCCCAAACTGCAGTTCAAGCTGCATCACGGAAAAAGTACCAAAGTAGAATTAGAGAAATCTCCCTTGCCTTTCACTCTGTACTAGCTGGGCTGCATAAACAGCCGTATCATTTAACAAGGTTCCCCACAGCTGAAAATTTCAGTGGAGAAGATGAAGGATGTATGAACCACTCATAATATCTGCATTATTCCCTACCACTAATCGGTATAGTTTTGCATGTGCCAGCATTGTGAAACAGGCTATGAAATAGAACTAAAGATGCCACAAGATGCATTAACCCGCTCAGTTTATTCATACAGCGTGAACAGAAGAGAATACACAAATGTCTGCCACTAGTAGAGAGCATGAATAGGTGCTAAACCCCTCTTTAAGTGTGTTTGATTTCATATTTGCCCATTTATTTATGATTAGCAATAATGGTGCTGTTGTACAGCTATTATGTTTTTCTTTCATAAGTTTGAAAGCACTTCAGAGGTGTCTGTCAGTATTTAAAGTGTATCACTTGGAAACAGATTTTAAACACCCCTGTTCGCACATGCTGTAAGCAACCCCGGAGGAGTGGCCACAGAGGAAGTCTGAAGGCTTGAAGCAGTAACCTCTGCATAACGCGAGTCACTTGCCACCAGAGCAACGTGCCCTGGGAGCCACAGACACGCCATGGCTCAGGGGAGCTGCGGTGGGTGAAAAGCCAGGCTGAGCAGCCGTGGCATAGCTCTCTGCCAAATGAGGCATTTAAGTCAGATTTCCAGAACGCCAGTGCAATTCTTCAACCACGAGAGCATTCTGTGACGAGATTAGCACTTAATTTAAAAATACCCTCTAGTATTTGATACTTAACTCTCTCATAAATTAAGAGCCCAGAAGCTCAAAAATCCCCCAGAAGAGTACTGCCAGCATTCCACCTCTTGCAGATGCCAATCAGTCCTATGACACCTCTCAGTCCCTCTGCCAGTGTGATGGCCACATGCACTGCTAAAAGACAGGGGCAAAGTCCTTTAAACAAGTCATCCCACAAAAGCCTATTTTCTTTTATTTTTTTCTCTTTCTGAAATAGGAATGAGTGGAAAGCAGCCTCCCCTGTTTGCAGCAATGCCTGTTTCCATGGCACCCAGAGCAGTAGCTGATGGCCTTGTTATCACAAGAACTCTAATAAATTTCAGCAGGTTGCTGGGAATTGCCTTATTTTTTTTTGAAACCCAGATGACCTTCCAGTCCTGGAACCTCCAATATGGTCCAAAAGTCTATGGCGAAGTTAAACTCTTCATAGTGACAATAGTTTGGGTGGGAATTTTTTTAATGAAGAAATAAAACAGAACATACATCCCTCAGAGAGAGAGAGAGAAGAAAAAAAACAAACCCTCTCAATTTTTCCTAGTTATCATGGACTTGAAAGAGCTCTAAATATGATTGTCTGATGAATCCTACCTGAGCAGCATCTGTCTCGCACCCACCAAAGAGCAACCATGGATGGCCTCGGAGACAGAATATCTTCTCCCTTTAACCGTGTTCCCAAAAAGCTGATATGCTGACGTGCTGCCCTGTGAATTTTTGAAGAGAGATTAATGAACGTGGGCATTTTACACGCAAATATACTTTTCATCACTCTGATATTCATTTCTGTAAAGCCTCATGAATATGTAGAAGTGTCTTTTACTTCTCTTCAGGATCTTCCAGGCTCAGTGATTTGTAGATGCCTTTTGTTTCTAAGGTATTGATTCTGTGGTTTCCACTTTGATTTTATGTACAATTATAACTGATTGAATCGTGTTTATGAAACTGTGAAAGGCAATGGAAGAAAACCAGCTTTTCACAGATTCAAAGGTAACTGAAAAAAATCTGTACATTACCCCAGTGTCAGCCTGTGGTACACTGGCCTGTAATGCAAAATGTGCATTTATCCCTGTGGTAACAATCAGATTCAAAAATAAGGAGAAAACAGAAAGCAGTATTCAAATGCCTGTGAGAAAAAAATAAAAGGAAGCAGTACTAACCACTGCATTTGAGAATGCAGTATTAATACAAGATTTTGTGTTAAATTCCAAGTACCTGTTTGCCAGAGATGTCCTTAATGTTGAACATTAGCAAGTTATTGCATTAAAGGGAATCAATAAACATTGGGTCTAAGCTAGTACATTTTCAGGTTGCTATCAAATGCACAGTGTTACATGGAGAAACTATGGAGCAAAGCTGCCATCAAATTTCCTTCCTTTGCCACGGCAGAGGAAATGGTGGTTCTCCACGTCCTGTTCTCAGTTTAACACCTGTTACTGCATCTGCTCCACTCTCTGTGTCCCAGCACCTTAGCATGTGCCTTGTGACCCAAACTCAGTAAATAACTGCTCAAAATATGCGTCTTCCCCAAAGAACCTGTAATTCAGTTAATGAATAATAAAAATAATAGACCCTGTAGAACCATAGGAGTACATATTCCTAAAAACATGGCTTCTTGGTACACTGTGAAAAATAAAACTGAAAAGCCTCAACTGAATTTCAAAGAGAAAAACTGCTCTTCCCCACATTTAGGTATTAACATTTCTGTATGTTGCTGTAACTTGCTAAAACTAACTGTCCTACAGTTAATTACAAAGAAAAATATACAGAAGTAAAATCACATAAGCTTAACCAAAGTATCGAACTTCATCTCAAAGGAAATGGTCTTTCTTTTGGGAGCCACAGGAAGGAATACATGGATGTGCAAGAAAAGAATATGTGGACAGGGAATAAAGACGGCAGAGTGAGGTTGCCGTTCTTTGGCAACAATAACTTAATCACTAGAGTTACCGACAGATCATTTTAATATGAGAAATAACACAAAATAAAACTATAGATTTTTTTCAGTGTTTTGGGAGACACAGCTGTAACATGTCTATATCATCACTAAGAGGTTAAAAATCCACTCTGGCATCCCAGGCTATACCATATGGTTTGCATCCTCATTTCTTGAGGAGCTGCACACGTGTTCTGCAGAGGCACAGGGAGTATATTCAAAGAAAATACAGCACCAGCAATCTTCATTTCATTCACAAAGTGCTCAATAAAATGACTGAGATTACTCCAGCTTAGCACATCATTATAATTCATTTTACAACCATAATATTCTCAGGTTCAGACATTAAAAGGACAATAAAGATGCTTAGGAGGTATTCTCTCCAGTTAATAAGCACGATGCAATTCAGCAAACTTACTTCAACTTCTGGGGAACCGCCAAGAACGTTAATAAACTAAAGTGGTTAAGGAGTCTATTAATTTTGGACGGTGTAACTTATATTCAGATTCTCTCTAGAAATAGTTGCCTAGACAAAAATCCTCACTGACTGATATTTTGCGCTGTTCCCAGCACTACAGTAGTTTTCCTTCCACACCCTGCCCTTGAATGTGCTTTTTCCCCTGCAGATGCAAAGCCCTCTGCACACCGTTACAAGTCCGTGCCCTGCCTGCAGCTGCTGGAGGGGTCCAAGCAAACATGACATTTATGAAGCATCTTCCTCCCAATATATGGAAGGGGTGACCAAGCAGCTTCCTCCAAGGCCTTTTTGTTCAGATAATCCTAGACAGGCTGCTCGCAGCTGGTGTAGGTGTAAAGATCCTGCTTTTGAGCAACGTAGAAGTTGCCCCCCTGCTGACCGAGCTTCAGCTCCACATTATGGATTATTTCTTTTTCCTTTCGCATTCATTTGACAGACTGGAGGATTGAAACAACCAAGGGATTGGTATTTGTTGTTTTAAAATATTGCAAAAAGCATTTTGCTAGCATAGCACATCATTCACCCTGCGGGCTGCTCTGTCCTCCAGGGACACCACACCACTGCCACCAGCCAAGACTTGCTGCCATTTTTGTCATGACACCTTTACTACTGGCTGAGCAGGATGACATCTAACACCTCATTTTCCACATAGCACAGCCCTTACCCACCCCACTGAAAACATGACAGCCATCCCGTTGATCTGTGCTTAGCTAAATGACAAAAAACCTTATTGTCTCTCCCCTCCATCAGGTTGCTCACTGTTCCCTTGTGCCATGAGGGCTGTAGATGAAAACTACGCCACATAGTTTGCCCTGGAAATATATACATTTAATCCTTCAAAATGCATTGCTGTAGCAAAGTGTATTAAATACCATTGAAGGAATATTGAGCAACTCCGGAAAAAACTAGCATTCTACCCAAATTCCTTCTTTGTGTCTCAGGCAGGTAAATTATTAGGAATTTGATATTGGAGAACAAAACATTTCAATCTTTCACAAGATAATAGTAATAAGATGTGACAACAACCATAATTTGTGCATTAGAATAGATCAAAAGTGCTGTTTTAAAGGTGTGATAGTGGCTCATTTGCAATGGCAGATGTGTGACATTTTGTAAGTCTGTGACATGGCTCTGATCGTTTTGCATTGCCAGTTGCTATGGCCAGGGCTCTGTCAGCTGCTAATGCACTTGATCATTGACACTGGGAACATATTTATCAAATAGGGCAAATACTTAAGGGCCTAAAATGATTATAAAAGAGCCTGTGGGAGCCAGTCTAAGTCTGATATGGCCAGTAGCTACACTATCACCAACAGAACCAGAAGCTTGGCTTTAACCACGGAGATCTCAAACATGACACAGAGCAGAGGTAGCCTGACAATCTCAGCTGAGGTTAGGGATGCAGGGAAAAGGGCCAGGAGTTAATTGTAAATAAAAGCAAATCTTCCTCATCTCTGTTCCCTATACCTCACCTTTTTTTCTCTCTCATGAGGACTGAGAAAAGGCTGACTTATCTTTGCTGCATCCCACAGGTGCATGAAATGTAATCTCCCTACTATGCCTCCTGTGCAATATTCAGTTAACTGAGTGCACATGGACAGATCCTGTGCAGGTTAAGTAGGGTGCCTGGTTCCTGTGGTGTATGTCCACTTGTCCTCCTGCACACGCTCCTTTCCTCCTTTTCTCAATCTTGGTAGGGGAAACTAGTTCCTACAGCTACAATTATAATCCAAACTAATTGTTTGAAAGAGAGAGAATTAATTATTTGTGTTTGATGTGTTCTGCTTCTCACCATTATATAATTTAATCCAATAGTACTGCTCCACACAACTGATGAGATTTATCATGATTCTCTAGCAGCTAATGTTTTTATTTTGAAATTGTTATCTTATTGATTAGATTTGGTATGCTTCATGTTTACTTGCTTGGCTTGTATCTCCTCCGAAACACTTTCCACACTTCATTTTGGCAGTTCTAGGTTAACAGCTGGACTTGATGATCTTAAAGGTATTTTCCAACCTAAACGATTCTATGATTTTGTCTATAGTGCAGTTCTACTTACTTATATATTATAACACATCATTTTATATAATTATAATATACACAATAAAATGAATGCAAGGTTCACGGTCAATTTGAAAGATCAAAAGCAAGACTTAAATTCTCCTGGCTGAAAGTGACTTCTGAAAAAGTTAATTATTCCTCTTTATCTCTGATTTACCTCTTAAAGCTTTCTGCTACGTTACAAGAGATCTGAAAGGATTTTGCTTTTCAGTCCTGGCCACAGAACAGCACAGCAGAATATGAAAAGCTCAAATAGTGTGTGAAACGTGAAGAGTTATTGCTGCTATTTATGAAGTACCAGGAACAAGTCCTGCTTTCAATTATTTCTGAAGTTACTCCACTGAGTCTGATCCCTTATTGCCCTGCATAATGTATACACTTAAACCTATACAATGTGAGTTAGAAAGCACTCCTGGTCTTCTCTGCACACATTTCAGCTTGACATGACACTGATAAAGGGCCACAAGAGAGCCACTTGTTTCTAAAAAAGATGCTTTAGGCTAACAGAAAATATTATCTATAGGCCTTACATGTATTTGAGGAGGGCTGGAGGGGAAAAATAAACTGTATTTCTAACATGTCCTGTCAAGGCATCTGGTTACAGTTTTCATTGAGTTTAATGGGATGCACTTGGTTTCTGTTGAAAATGAAGCAGAAACGTAACATACGTTTCACAGAACAGATTATTAACATCTCTTATGGTTTCTAGAACGGTATTAGCCCTAGAAAATCACATAAACACCTAGCAGCTCTCTGCCTAGAAGAGGTTAAACACAATTGCATCACGTGTACCCACAAGGAGACAGCAAAGAGGAGGAGAGTGCTCACATCAGTCATCTCCTTGCCCTAACACCTGAGGCCGCAGCAGGACAGAGGTTCTGTCGCCCTGCACAGCATTAGGCAACCTGATAACACTTCCACCAGGCTGAAATGTTTTCTCATTATCTAATTTGGTGTGGCTCGATAAATAAGTTAGAGCAGTACAGGATGCTATAATGCAATCATGTTGCATTAACATGCCATAACTAATGATTTTTATCAACCCTATAGGAAAAGAGGCAGTGGTGAAAGTAAGTTGCATTCCCAGCATTGCCTGCTCCTCCCTCCTCCCCCCAAAAAAAACCAAAGAGCTGCCTTCTGCCAAGAGAAACATAGTCAAATGACTCCAGACATTTATATGCCCAGTAAGGGAGATTAGTTTCCCAGAAATAAGACCACGGATTTCACAAAAAGTATTATGGCTTTCCATATGATAGGATACCAACAACGTAAGGCTGAAATCATAAATACCAGAGTAGGGGGAACTGCTTGCAATGGGGCATTTAATGGGTTTGGCCTCTTTGTTTTTCTTTGTTAATTCTTCATGAGCTGATTTGAACAAATCCTACTTATTTGACCGCTAATTCATGCAACAACATTTCTATCTATAGACCACTGGCAAATTATACACTGCTACTGCTGTCTCACAGTGTAAACAATCACATAAATTATATAGTATGAACTTTATTTCCTGATCGAAGACTCGCCAAAAAAAACCCTGACAAAGTGCACAAGAAGTGTCACATCACTTGTGACAAAGCTACTGACCATCAATCGCAGTGAGAATCCTTATCTCAGTGCATTTTTGCTTATGTATTCACACATTCTTGGTGCAAACATGCTTTCCCATCTGTACAACAGCAGACCCGGAGAATGATACAGCTTTTCAGACAACTCCTTTTAAACAATATGAAATCGCTGGCATGAGAAAGGGCTCCAAGATATGGGGTAGCTTCAAATCTATTAAAATAACAGGAGCAACTTAACAGAATAATGTTACATTCTGTCAGGGTAAATAAAAGGGGACACTGAGGAATTTTTAAATGCATGTCACTACTTCTCTCCATTTGGATTCTTTGCTGATCAGTTTACGGGTTAGCACCATGTGACCTCTAGAATCTACGTGTTTTGAAGATATATTGCCCTACTTTACGGTGGGGATGGTTTTAGACTGGAAGAAGAGCAAGGCTGAGGACCTCGTTGGAAGTGGGGGGCAACAGCAGTTTTCCTGTATTCTGCCAAGGGGTGGCTGGAACAACTCCCATTAACTTCCTGAATGGCAAGGTTTTGGAGCACCACTTTCAAATAATACTAAAATTGCAAATATAATGTGAAGTTTGTGGCTACAGAATAAGTTCTTCTCCATTAAAATAATAAACAAAACTGACAGAATATTAAACTGAGTTTCCATGAAAACAATTCTCTGTGGTCTCCTGTGCAGGTTCCTCATCTCAGAGCTTGATTAGCCATTGCCATCGAGAGCAACCCACAGCTAAGAGCTAGCCCAGGGAGAACAGCAGGCAGTCCAATCCAATTTCACCCTGAAATGATTTTGGTTTGCTTTTTGTTTTGTTTTTTTTTTCAACACTGCCAAACTCGCATGACTTCAACGCAAAACTGCCAGATGTGTTTAATGCCAGACAGTTTTTAATCTACGAGAGAGAAGTAGGAAAACTTAAAACAGTAAAAAGCCACAAAATCAAATACCAGAGGTCAAGTACAACCCAAAAAGGACTGAAACAGCCAACCAGTTGATCCTATGTAGGTGACAAACTATTAGTAGCTCATCTACAATAATTTAAAAGCCCACGTCCTGTTGGTCCCGCCTAAGCTCGTGGTCAATGGCTATTATGAATACT
The DNA here is from genome assembly GCA_020745775.1 of Theristicus caerulescens. Lineage (NCBI taxonomy): Eukaryota > Metazoa > Chordata > Aves > Pelecaniformes > Threskiornithidae > Theristicus > Theristicus caerulescens. The sequence continues at coordinate 125,315,087 of CM036561.1, read as the reverse complement.
TGCTGGAGCAAACACTCCTCCTCTTAGATCCCATTGTTTATGAATCCCACAGCTTGGCTGTTAAGGTATTTCCACATTCATTCACTGCGTCTGCTATGCTCCTCTGCCCCGAGTTACTGAAAAGATGATTCATACTAAAAAGGCAACCAAAAGGTAAAGGAAGGCAGGAGCCTTGTACAGTACTGGGTGCAGTCTTGTACCTGATGGTCTGTGCTCTTTGTGAGACTCTTCCAAGTCTTAACGTCAGACAAATAAGAAATAATAAGCACACCAACACAGTAACATTGTGAAGCTTAGGCAGTGCCTGCATTAGTGAAGTTGCCTTTCAAGAGCTGGGATAGTGTTTTTGATGTTTTAGACACATTAGGCAGATAAACGTAGCACTGCTATTGCTTTGCAGGAAGTGGTGACATATTAATGACAAGGGAGGAAAGAACTGAGCACATATAGAGAGAGGTGAAATCAGGTTGGTGGAATCTCATAATTAAAGTTGTGCCTCTTATGCCATCATTTGTCACGTTTTGTCCCACAGAGCTCTTGCAGTCAGAAGGAATACTTAGTGAAATACATTCCCTGTGTGTGTCCCATGTATGTCTCTGTGTGCGGATGTAATGATTTTGTCTCTTGCAGAATGAGAATAAATACTTATGTAGAAAAGAAATCAGGGCAGTTCATGAAAGAATAATGAAAGACCATGCTTTACACTGACACTTATTGTTCAGATCTATTATTAAATAGACTTCAAGAATATGTGAGGACTTTGAATAACTGCAACTGCAACATATAGTCTCCATAAACCCTAAGCCTACCATTTGAAGATAAGACTGAACCTGGCAAACTGGAATGCATGTAATTGTACTGCTGGGTATAATTTATCCATCCTAATAATAGTTACATCTATACTAGTCCCTAAGCAATAATCTATGTTGAGCTAGCAGATACCATAGTCCCATATGCATAATTCAAGCAAATGATTAAGATGATTGCAGATTTCCTGTGGGTAATATTTAGATTTAGGTTTAGTACTACTAAACTTTGCAACACATAGCACTGGTTTCCACAGACATAAGAGTGACAGTGTATCTGGTATACATCATTCCTAGCTACTCAGTTGGTCCTTGTGCTGTTTGGTGTCTGTTATTTTCCTTTTGTTGTTAGTAGAGGGCTTTTGAACTAGCATGGCACAGTAAAGTGAATTCAGAAAAACATTAAGTAACAAATTTCAGATTTGTGGAGAGGGACGTATTCATAGTAGTATGACAGTAAAGCATTTACTCCACAGCTGATTAGGTTCTTGACACATTAGCGAATGAGTCAAATTTAAAATCTGATCCAAAGCAATTTTACTCTTCCTTATCCCTTTATATCTTTTAGGCCCTTTATGAGCATAGAAATTTTTGCACTTATTTCCTGCTAGAGTTTTGATTATCTATCCCTGTATTGCAAAGAAAATCTGTCTGATCTTACCTTTGCATTTCAAAAAGAAAACATTTTTTCCATCTTTTGTGTAAAGTTATTACCTACCCTATTTTCAATGGTTATCTTTATTTTTCATATAAATGTAGCCAGAATGTTTTTTGAAATGCCCAAGAATTCAATCAAGTAGAAAGTCTGGCCTGCCAGTAAATTCTTTAAGGATCTGATACAGAGAACATAGCAAACACTCCAACAGTCTTGAAACTTCCTTAAGGGGGTATAAACAACAAATCCCAAACTTGCTGTTTTAGGCAACAGAGGATAGAGGCAGTGATGGAGAATTTCACCAAAATGACATACTAAAAATTATTAGCAACCCTACCAAGGGAAGCACAAAGTTACTAGTATTTACTTTGCAAGAATAAACGTGTGAAAATACATATTCTGTCTGTGACCAGCCTTTTATTTTTACCACCCACTATGGTGAAACAATACAAATTTCCCTCTCGTAGAGCCTATGAGCCGTAGAAAGTGCAATTTCACTATAATAAGAATTTTTAAACTATCCCGGATTCAGGCAAGAGCAGCACATTTGTTTAAGTATTTACTTATGAAAGTCAAAATAATTTATTTTTAGGACTGTGAATGTCTGCTCAGACATTCTTTTGGTGCACAGTTTCTGACTTAATCTTGAGGCATTCTTCTTTGATCTCTAGGAAAAGACAGAAGAGGACAGTCACACTGCAGAAGCTGTGGGCTGAAGCACTGTTCTAGCTCGAGGATGTCACATACACGGTGCACTCCTGGCAGAAGCCATTTGGCCACCTTGGGGTCTACAAGAGCTGAAATATATGCCTCTAGCTTATAAGCTTACATGGCTTATAAACTCTGGTTGATAGTAGTGACTTTCTATCTGTGCAGGAATGTTGGGCTGGGGATTCTTGGTTCATTTGTTGGTTTTACTTAGACATTGAACTAAGTTTCCACAGCACAGTGACTCACAGTTCTTCCTCTGATCCAAGTCAAGTTTCAAAATTCCATTGCTAAGTCAAAGGAAAGCTCTGATTGAATCATTCACATTTCAATAAAAATAGCAATTCACTTGAAAATGTCAAAGGTGTAACACTGACCCAAAACAATCCCTTCAAAATTTTGTAAGCATTTGCAGGACCCTGATTTGCCGGCATTTTTGAGTTGCTAAATCAGGGAACAGCTGCAGATAGATGCTTGGAGGATTAGGCTGTGCTTTGCTAATAAGAACTGACTGCAGCATCTCAGAAAACAGTGAAAGTCATTCTATAAATAGTGAAGATTTCTGTTACAAAATGCATTTACATATATTAAATCAAGATGCCATAATTAAGGTAACCATTTCGGATGAATACATAATAAAGAAAAAGCCATTAATAATCTCTTACTGCATGCAATTCTGGGAAAAGAATCTGATTGAGACAAGCTAACAATTTTTTGCATTTGGAGAGAAATTGTTGTATTCTCATTGGTTTGATATAAATTACTAGTAGTGAAAATGATAAGGAAAACATACAAGTCTATTAATAGTATACACTGTCATAGGTCTTCTAAGGCTTTACTAAGTATATCACAGTGTTTTCACAATTACAATCAGCTAAATAGCTGGTTAAGTGAGTGATGCAATTTAAATTACAAAATTAAAATGTTTGAACTATTTTCCTGCAGATTTGGAACGGCTCCTTAAAGGATCTCAAGTGCCAGTGGAGTGCCAGGATTCTCTATAGTCAGTGATTGTCTGCTGTTTGCAATCAGTCTCCAATTTGTCATACTGCTTCCAATAAAATATTAATGTAATCAGATGAAATTATTTCCCTTCCAGCCCCACGTTTGGTTTGGAGTCAATGTCGTGTTTCCTATTGTTCTAAATGAGTACGTGGTTCTCCAAGGAAGTAAGAGATGGTGAGAGAACAAAAGGTGACAATTTAAAAATGATACTTGAAGCAGCATTATAAAGTACTACACAGCACTATAAAGTACTATGTGTTACTCTGGCCTAGGCCACTGTAGCCTGGAAACACCACCCCTGAGATCCCAGAAGCTTCCTAGTGGAGGGGAATATTTCAGACCGCTACCACACTGTTGCTTCTGTCCAAACATTAGCAGTGCTTTAATTAAGAGCAGTAAAGCTATAAACTATGAACATCAAAACTCTGTAAAGAAATTAAGTTACCTTAACAACACAGTGGCACAATTAGTCACAATTAGTGGAGCTATAGATTGTTAGTGATTAAAAATGAGTCTTAGATAAAGAGGGTGAATTTGACTAAAAACATTTCCATTAGAAAGATTTTACCTTCTTACCCATTAAATCCAAACATTAATCTGGAGATGCAAATCAAGTTACAATTGAGCAGGGACAATTACATTTCAATTTTGGTTGACAGTAAGCTCAGGTTTCAAATCTAATACAGTTATTTTGTGACCTCGGGCACCTCATCTAAAGTTCGTTCCATCTCTAAATGAAGATAATACTTTCCTGCCTTTGTAAGGAGCTTTGAAACCTTTGCTGAATTGTTATTATTTATGTCTACACCCCTGAAAGCCTAACTCAACAAGATGGCTGTGTTTGCACATCTGAGCCTGGATGGTACTGTGAACAAAATATTTACTCTATCTGTACCCAAATAAACTTTGCTAGAAATATTGCACCAGATGACTTAGTAACAGTTTGCTTGCTTGCTTGTTTGTTTTTCAAACAGAATCCTAAATAAGGCTCTGGATCCTACCAAAACGTATATACTTGACTTTCTTCACTGAAATCTACCCACTGAAATCCAGGAGACTGGTCACATGCCTCAGTTCATGTTTAAGTACACATCTGTACAATCAGAACTTAAGGGAGCATAAAATAGGAAAACAGCCCTATTTAATCCATGCAAAGTCAACACATCCTACATCAACCTCACCTTAGCGCCTTTGTCCTCACGTTATCTGGTCTTGTCGCACTCCCACTAAAGTCCTTGAATCAATGTCCTATTAACTTCAACGACAGATGAACTACACTCTTTTTTCATTCATTACAGATTCTGGCTATCACCTAAAGAGTTGTCTGATCTCATTCTCAGTGTTTTTAAAGTGTTCAACTTAATAAATAAGAAAAGGAACTAGAGCGTTGACTGATGGCAGGGTTTGATAGATTCAAATTTGTGGTGATGACACCAGTGAATATACAGCCTCATTTAAAAAAAAAAAAAAAAAAAGATTGAAAATGTATCAGCATAAAAGAAGTAGCTCTCTTTTAGCCTCTACCCTAACAAGTTATCAAATTATCTCCTCCTCAAGGTCTGTAACCATTGCCCTGTTTCCAAGGGACAGCTATATTCTAATTACCGTACGTGAGTGAGGAAAGAAGATGGCATTTAGCAGTAAAGTACAGGGCAAAAGAACACATCCAGTTTTTCGTTAAGCAGTATGACAGCACAGCCACTGGTATCGAGTATATTTGTGTAGCTGCAGAAATGCCCTGAGAGGCCCCTCGGTGAGGCTCTCCCCAGTGACAGAAGAAAGACAAGTCACTCATTCACTTCCTCTCGTGCAGGAGATGGTGTGAATAACAGCTCTGACAATCTTGGGGGTGAACTGTGCCAAGCTGAAATATGGGGGGTCTTTTCCTTTCAAATTTTCTGCTTGCACAGTCCAGGCGCTGCTTCCCACTCCAACTGCATACATGGCTCACACATAAAACAACCATTCAAAGTACCCTGTCAGATAAACTGGCTCAGCAAGCATCAGAGAGCCAGACTTCTAAAAGGCACTAATGGCGTAAAGCTGCAAACAGAGGAAGAGAAAATTTGCACAAGTATCAAGCACCTAACTCCCACTGAAGCCAGAGAGCACAACCCTAGTACTGGAGTCCAGAAACACCTCTCTGGGTTTGTGTGCCGGTCCATACCTGCCCGAGGTTGTTGCAGGCTGACCTCCATTGCAGAGGTCTGTGATGAGGATATAGTCTCATGCGTTATCAGATCTCACACTTGGGAAATATTTTCCTCACTCCTAAACTGCCTATACAATTCTGAAAACAGGGGTGAGAAGGTGTACCTACAATACATCCTGCATCATCACTGTTTGCTTGATGTGACATAAGGTAGTGGCACTGGCACACAAATATCAGTCATCTCTGGGAGGGAGGTATTTTTCTCACATCGCTAACTCCTGAGCAGGTGATGGAATATCCCCTCCTCTAAAGAAAGGGATTGTTCTTTCTTATTCTTAAGCCTCCTAGGTTTATTTCTTAGCTAGCAGCCAAAAAGTTCAGGAGTTTTCAGAAGTCTAATGAAAGCCAATATGTATATGAAGGTCATGTGCACGGTCACCAGAAGCAGCTGTATTTCTGCATTGCAGCTGAAATCAGCCATCATTAAGATCATGTTTTAGTTTTTCTCTGCAAGTCCCCAGGGAGAATATTGCCCACAGAGATGTAAAACTAAAAGTACAAATACAATGGGGTTTTTTCATCTGGTATGAAGGCCACAAACAAAATGACTGCACTTGCATAAAATAATAAAAATGTTTTGATTTAACTATGACTCTGCTGCTACCAAGGCATATTTGCAAGATTCCGTCTTTTGCTCTGCTGTGAGCATAAAGCAATGTAGAGCAAGTCAGTACCTGGCTGGACCTCAGAATGAGAGCCAAGCACCACCTCTGACAGGACCTTGTATCATTTACAAGGAGTGAACGACACGTAGGCAAAATCAAAATTATAACCTAGGGGAAAAAGTCCTAAAAAGTACCCCAGAGCTATAGATAAAGCCATAACTGTGTCAAAACAACAAGCCTGAAACAAAATCCATCTCTTAAATAAAAAAGAACAGACTAAAAACCATATGAAAGCTGTTATGGACATATTTTCTTATTCGATGTCTTTTGTTTTGTGGTTTTTTTTTTGTTTGCTTAGCCACACTGACCTTTTGTAGGAAAGCTAAAGACCAATTTGTTTTTATGATCCCTGATATAGTCAATGCACTGAGATATGTCACGCAGGTCAGGGCAAAGCTTAGAAGCCAACCCAAGAGAGGTTCAGAAATGTTTGTGAGGTTTTTTCCTTTATTTTGCCTTCTGACCTAACATGCAAAAGAAGCCCAGCTCTAAAACTTGAATTTTTCCCAGTTTTCTCAGTTTCTTAAACTTCTCTGAAAGTCAGAGGAGTGCTGATAGTGAAAGAGTGACTTGATGCACCTCCAGCTTTCAGTTTGAACTGCTTGCAACCTTATCTCCTGCTGAATTGTCTATGTTTATCTAAAATTGTGATTCTAAACTCATGACAAAGATTGTTTGGATTATTATATTATGAGTCACATGGAAAATCATCAATCACATTCCAGAGGAACATATATATATATACACACACATATACATATACACATATATACACACATATATATACATATACATATATATACACATACATATATACACACATATATATACACATACATATACACATACATATATATACACATATATATAAAAAACATATATGTGTTTATAGGGCAATAGGCTAATACTTGGCATTTTTTTGGTTGTGGGTTTTTTTTGTTGGTTTGGTGTGGGGTTTTTTTTGTTTGTTTTTTTTTTTTTTTTTACTACATATGTGTGTGCGTGTGCCAGTATGTGAGGAAATAAATGGTCTTACTTCAGAAGTAGTCCATTTCTTTCACAGCCATGGCAGAAGTTCCTATATGACAATTGTTCAGCTTCTAACTTTGCTTATCTGGAATTTATAACCAGATATATAACACAATACTCAAAGTTCAGTATCCTGGGCCAGATTCCAGCTTTTCTTACACTGATGTATCAGAGATTATAATTTTCAGAAACATCCTATGGTACTATTTTAAACTTACTTTTTTGGAGGTAACTGTACTTTTTAAGTCTACAGGTTTCTCATGGGTTACACATCCTGTATTAATAAAAAGTCCATTGTGGTGGCAAAGGTAAAGCAGACTTAAGGTGAAGCAATATATACAATCAGTTAAAGGACGTGACACAAATGTCTTTTTTCTGGTGGTGTTTGTTCAACAGGAAATATGAGGAGAAGAGGTAGGGAACATGGGTACAGAATGAGGCTATTTTCTTTTTCACAGAAAAAATATATTGAGTAAAAAATATGCAACTTGAATTGCATGACTCAAATTATTTGGTAACTAAAGACTCATCAATTTTCTTCTGTAGAGTCATTTAATCGAAAAACAACTCACCTGAGATCATTAACAGGCTGTCCAAATGTCTCTCTTGGTCACACAAAAGAGCACTTAAGCAGGCAAAGTGACGATTACGTGGATTGTTGTCAGACGAAGCAGCCGAGTGTCTCATTTGACATCCTGTTAAGATGCCCGTATCTAAAAATTAAACCTGTGGCATGAAGTACTTTCAAGTCCAGGACAAGCAACGTTTTTGAGTCCAAAGGAGCTGTAAGAAAATGACGCTGCTACTCCCTGCTCTAGGTCTGTACACTATGGGCCATGAGAAGCAGAAATATTTTACTTCTGGGTATTTAGCAATGAACTAGATTTAATACTTTTGCTGTGTGTAAGGCAGACATTTACTTTGCAGTTGCTGAGTACACTACTGTTTTTTCCACTTGTGCAGCATATGAATTGCCTATGAAACCAACTCAGACCAGCTCACTTCAGCCAAAGTCATATGTCTATGCAAGTAATATGCAGATATTTACCCCTTGTTTTTCTCCATCAAAACACAGAGTGCTGCTCATACTCTGTCTCCCATCTCAGACACAGCCTTTTTACTTTATTTCTCTCAGCAGCTTTCTTTTAGTCCAATTGCTCCTGCCTCTATCCTCTTAACTCTGCACAGGCTATTTGAAAACATATTTCTACTTTAAACAGGATAATAGTATTCAAGGTGCATGTTACCTGAGTATATCTCGTGCTCCCAGTTGCTAATAGATTCCAGCTACTCTTTTGCAAGAAGTAAAGAAAATATCCCATACAGCTAACAATGAGGAGCTCTTGTGACTTTGCTTCAGTGACTACTCTTCTTGCTAACGTTAGTGTTAGTCTTTATTTATAACTAATCTCAAGTAATATTAAATTACACCACTAGAGAGACTTTTTCTTGCATAATAGCTATACAAAATGTCCCACTTCATGCCTAAAAGGGAGTTAGGAATGTTAAAGAACCAAAACAAAATAAAAGAAAAACAGATATCTGCAAATTGTCAAAAAAAAGCGCTAAGGCTGGCTGATGGCACGTATAAAAACTTCTAAGGTTTAGGGTATAGTGAAAGAGATTTCTGGAATACTTCAAGAACTAGCAATGTTATTTGGGACGAATGAAAATGAAACATTATGTTGTTTTCTCTGAAATCGCACTGTTTGTCTAAGTAGTGGTAATCCCCTCCATTTTTGATTCTGTGCATGCCATCAAAGGAATGGTGGTTTATGCAGGGTACTACTGATACTGGTCTGTTGCAAAGCCTCTGATAGAAATGTAAGACTGGAGTTAAGAGAGAAAGCGAAGCTGCGCAGTGTTATGCACATACTTTAAAACCTCCCAACATCAATGTTCAGTTTCAAAGAAAACTTTGATGTCAGGCCAGGCCCTCCTCTATGAAGCTGGCAAGGATAAAGTAAACTTAGACTTAGTGAGCCATTTCTGCAGAAGACTGCTTTATGCTTCACAAGCATTAGGATTCACAAGGGATATCAGAATGGGGCCATATGTTTAAATATAGAGACATATGTTGGATACTTTATTAGACATGAAGTCAGAATCCCTTAGCTGTGCCTCACAGGAAGGGTTGCAATGGCCCAGGAAACATACCCTGAAGTACATTAAAGTTACTCATTTATCATGTCTTTCTGTTGTACCAAAATCACTCAAAAAGAAATAGCAAATGGTAGTGAATGAAAAGATACCATATTACTATAAACTGATTTTAAGACATTGGTTCATAGGCTCTGCTATAAAGGAGATGCCGTGTTAAGGCTGAGGATGTAATCTCCGTGGGGATTTCAAGAATTATTAACGGGGGGAAGGAAGATAAAGAACTGATTCAGACTCAGAAGTTGTTAGATAGCACTAGATATTTGTCTGGCCAAAAATAAAATAAAGTCAAACAAAACACTAAAATAACCAAGAGAGGCAACTCCTCCTGTTCAATACAGTTTCAGTGTTTTACCACCACAGCGAATCTGACCCTCAGTTTTCCCAGCCCTGCTGTCCACAGCTATTCCATTACACACAAATAACAATCAACCCAGGGTGCTTAAAATGACTGCGCACAGCCGGTAAATCACTTTTGCTAGCATATTCTTTGTCAATTTTTGCCCTTAATACGTATTTGACCTGACGGTCAGACTACCCACTGACCCAGGCTCATCAGGATGAGAGAAAACAGACCACTGTCAATCAAGGGCTCAGCTGGCTTGCTCCCTGAAAGTGCTTCTTGAAGGAACGACTAAATCTGTCTACAAGTATCTTTTTCCCAGAAATAACTGTCTGCTGGTTGTGCTCAAATAAATATTTTTTTATTGCCTGTGCGCAACTACTGGTTTTACAGAGAGTCAGGGAGAGAAAAGATTAATTACAGCATGGCTGGCATACACTTTGGAAAAACTAAGCCTCCCAAAATAAAAATGAACACTGTGGACTTCCTTCCCTGCTCCCTGCCGCTTGCTCTTACATTTGCTTTTATGTTTCAAGAGGGCCAAGCAGAGCTGCTGTCTCAGGACTTTACAGTTCCTATCTCAGAGATATTGCAAATAATGAACCACCACCCCAGCTGCCTGCACACTGTGTATGACCTGCACAGAAGCACAAAGTTTGGGAATGCCACACGAACAAGTTAGCTGCTGATAATTTCTAGTCCGGAATTGGAGGCACAAGCATTTAGATAAGGTTAGCAAAAGCACCAGCATTTTACATTGCACAGAACTAAGGGCTAAAAATCGAATAGCTCTGTCTGAGTAGACTTAAATAGTATGGATATTACAAAACAATCATTTCTCTCTGCATACATACAAATCTAGTTTTTCTGTGTTTGATTTCATTGAAAAAGGTTGTCATATAATCTTCATAACAGAGCTTTATGGAATGACGTGTTTACCAACACGACAATACTGTTAAACTCTGCTTCCCTGAATGCAAAGCGAGTTTTGCCATTAATTTCAGTGTGACTGTGATATCACATTTGGGTCATTTTTCATCTTTAAAAAATTTAGAACTTACCAACAGAAGTTCTGATTTTACTACTCTCCATCTTTTCAGTGCCAGTTCATTTTATGTCTATGGTAAGCTGATCAAAGTCAGGTCATTAATTGCTTTTTTACAAAGCAATGCAAGACCCATTAATTTTCAAACTGCGCCTACATTATGAATGTTCTTGTGGTTTACACGAAAGATTGATCTGGTATCTATTTATTAGTGCAGTTCTATGTACTTTAACTAATGGCTCTTTAGGTCTTCAGACTAATGGTTTCTTCATATGTTTTCATGGAGAAGTATTTGCCACTAACTTGATAGAAAATTGGGTTCATGAAATAAATGTATATTACACTGAAAGAGAAAAATCAATAAGAAAAAAACAACTGCAGAATTTAAAGGTCTCCACTGATAGGGAAATGCATGCTTTATACAAATAGGCAAATGGATATGAGTTCAGAAAAAAAGCTGGATTTCTAACATTTTTTGGCTGTTTTACAGATCAGAAATCTATTAAATACTTTGAGTCACATCCCATTTCTCTCTTATTTTTAATTCCAGATAATCTAGTATCAGTCAGACCCACTGACAATTGTTTCACCCTCATCTTCCCTGGCTGCCCAAGTGGGCAGATAGACAACTAGCATTATTTGTGACATGAAGAAATGTGGCCCTGAACATATAAGCTAAAATACATTCGTTAACTTAAACCTCCATCACCCCAGAATGGCGGTATTTTATTCCTGATTCATAGAGCTCAAGATGATCGTATCCAAGTGATGATGATGGATCACTATGAAGGTAGTATGTGAACTAAGTGTTGGCACTTACAGTGGTGTTTACTGATATACAGGTTTTTAATTACTTACGTTTAGGCATTTTAACTAAAAGCAGTCAGTATATTAAACTTTTAAACGTAGATGCATTTAGGAGGTGAACACCTATTCATTTTTAACTCAGTGTGCACAACAACTTAATAACATCATTACACATTATAAATACATTGCTGTACATGATAAGCATGCTGTGGTACATAAGAAAATTGGATTGCACATTTACCCTAATTATTTGATGAGACATCATTACGCCAATTAACTATATTATTTATCATTCCACTGAACTGTGCTTGCAATTGCAAAAACAGTATCGTTATCATCTAAGCCTAACTTTCAACCAAGAGAACAAAGACAATTCCAATATCATTTAGAAAAAGCACACTTAACTAGAAGTCTTACAGTGAAAGGGGGCTGGAATGACATGCAATTTTTCAATATCTATGTAAATCAGTCACAAAAAGTCATTCAGATGCTGATGGAATCCCATCCCTTGTTTTGATGACACTCATGTCCCTGGATTGTCTTTTCATGAGTTCTGTGAGGGGGAAACCCATCCCGTTTTTCCCTTTTTCTAACTCGAGTCCCAAAATGGGCACATTGAAGGCCAGTAGACATTCCCATTCATCCTCCACTAACACAGTCAGGTTAAACTTCCTCGCCATAAAAATGCTGTCCTGGCTCCCCTTGGATATGAGAACAATTTCCTTAGCAGCTCATAGGAGCTCCACTGCAACCTCAGCTCTAAAAGGAATGGGGTTGCACGTGCTAACATGGCTGTGAAAGGTAGAACAAATGGGAGGCAAGCTACTGGACAAAATCTGTATTTCTGAGCAATTTGCTATTGGGCAGACCTCAACGCTGCCTGGTTACATGGGGGCAAAGAGGGTTCAAAGTTGTTATGTAGTTTGCTGCTGTCCAGGTCATCACTAACATAACAATTTTTATTTTTTTTAAATCTGCAAACTGAATTTACTTGATATGGAAATTGTAAATCTATCAAATATGAAACCTCACAATACTATCTTTGAAAACCAAGGTAGGCTCAAATCCTATCTATAAACACAAGTAGAATATCTATAAGCACAAGTAGAAACAGTGAAGACCCTTCTGGATCTCCCACCTCTCCCTGAGGCACCTGAGTTGTACTAAACCCCCCAGTTTAACATGAAAATATCCTCCATTCTGCTTTTACACAACCCAGCAAGTAATTTGCATTTAACTCTATAGAGAACACACACATAGAGAAATTATATTTTTTATGGCAGAAGCGCAAGGCAAGTCGTCTTATGATTGCCTGTTATGATCAGTCAAAAAACACAGAAGAGAGAAACTTATGATGTTGGTCTTATAGACATCTTCATACATTTCTTTAACAGATTTAAATATCTTTTCTCATTTCCAGTGTAACTTCATTTCTTCGCTTTCCTAATTTTTCTATTCTTTGCTGATAATCATCCCTCTATTGCTAAGTAAAAGCCTCACCTGCCTCAGCAAAATTCCCAACCAAAATGCCTTAAACTCAATCAATAAAAGGGAGTTTTATAGAACATTTGAATTAATGAGGCACTGATAAAAATTCAGTGGTTTCACTTTACATGCAAATGGGCTCTAATATGCTGTATTCAAGGTACAATCCTTATGGCACTAACAAGAAGCAGTGGGCTGAATGCTAAATGGTCACATTGTGCATTCGGGTGGTAGCTACCACCTTCGACAGCTGACTGTCAGAATTATTCCAGATAGCCGAGCACGTCTTCCAAAAACTAGGTAAATATAGACATTCCCAGCAAAACTGACCTTCAAGCCCTGTTTACTACTTACTGCTTAATAACCTGTGGTAGTGGTAGCAACAAATACATCTAAGAAACGTCCTCTGGTACTTATCACTGTAAGGTATATATATCTGGAAAGAATAGAGGACAGAATTTTTGCTCCCCAAACTATGCTATCCTTTATTCATTATGCCTTGGAAATGCGAGTAACAGTATATACAACCAGTTACTTTACTCTATTTGACTACACCACAACGGCCCTGCAGAGTAAAATGGCCTTGCCTGCAGAAACTACCACCTAACGGTTACTCTCTTCTCTAGCAAGGCTTGTGTATAGGTTTTCACAGCCCATATTAATCCATGGATTAATACACAATGCATGCTTTTGCCTTGCTGCTTCATTTATCATTCAGGTATGGCCTTGACCCAGGCTGCAGTGAAGTTGGTGCCAAGAAAGCAGTCGGACTTCCCCAAGCATCTCTAAATATCTGAAGCCCAAATCCAAATGCAGATGTCTGCCTGCATTTTGACGCGTGCTATTATAGAAGAGCAGTGTGAAGTATTAATATTCATTGACAAGAAAAAATAATTTAACTAGAATAATTTATTTTAAAAAACACCTTTCGTCAGAGCAGAACCAACTGTGAACACTGCTTATCAAGAGCATTTACCCTACAGGTCACTTCCTATTAATGAGATATACGTAATTGATATTTAATAGGAATCCTGGCACTGCTATTTGAAAGATGCTTTTGCCCCTAGCTGTTTTTGCATTTAGAAACACACTGCTGTCAAACTCTTCAGTTTGATAGTCACTGGTGGAATACATATTTTGAAATTCTCTTTTTGTCCCCTGGTTAGGTGGAAATAGAAGCAGGATGATGGCTGTGTGCAGCTCAGCTGTACTTGCAGTCTTTTGATCTTGCACTTTGGTTCAGATTTTTGATCTTTGATTCCCACGTCTGTTTTCTTGCCTGACTGCTTGTTAACAGCAGCGCCCAGGACAGTTCTTCTCGCTGGAGGAATTCACCAAGACCTAACGCTGCCTCTCCATTTGTGCTTTCCCTCCCTTGATCCTACCCTTTCCCATCCCATGCTACACAGAGCATGTTGCCAGAATTGGCCTTCCAAAACCTGAAATGATTTAATGTAGCATACAAAACGTCATCTATACAATTATATGTAAAATGGGAAAAATACACAAGCACAGATAATTATCCTTGGAAGACTTCCATGGAAAGATTTTTGTTTTAAAAATACAGGCTCTGTTGCACCCAGGGGAGGTACTAGGGAGTTTCTGCTTCCAATTTCTTTACTCTTATGAGGCATGAGTTCTTCACACTGGGCCTCTGAGTTGCTGCAAGGCACTTGATAAAGCAGCTAATGGAGAAAGGAAAAGAGAAGGTCTGAGGCTTCTGGGGTGAATTTTATGTCAGAGACCATCACAGGAGTGGCTTTTTGCTTCTCCATTTTACTATGTGTGCCTGCAGCCTAATCTGGGCCATAGCATCACAGATACAGACCGAACGCCAACAAGAGGATTCAGCTAGGAAAAAAAAAAAGAAAACACAGGCATTATATAGCTATAAGTAAAATCATATACATAAAAATGTCTGCAGACATGTATATGATGTGTGCTTGTGTGTATATATATATAGTAAAAATTTATTATTGTTTTTTAGACTGTATGTATAATACCTTGAGAAACAATAGCCTGCTGAGAAGAAACTGGATAAAGAAGGTATTCACATACTTGGGAAAAGGAAAAGACATTATAGGTAGTTGCTGTTTCCTTTGTAGCCATTTCCTATTTGTGATTTGCTCAACAGGCAATACTAGAGAGAAAAACAAAACAAACCAAAACACCCACCTCAAAAATCACTGCCCTAAACATTTTTCAAAACATCTGCCAGTCATCTACTCTGTTTTATGTTGTCATGTTGACTACAAATTTGAATGACATCATGAAGCTGACTGCCTCCAGAGAAATGAAGAGATGAAGGCTCAGCAGAATATTTGATGGTCTATGCATGGTTCAGGGCAGTCAGAGCCAGGAGAACAAGAACTATTCCCTATGCACCAAGAGCACGGCTCTCTCTGAACCGAGCCTGGCTGATCTCAATCTACTAACATCTTCAGCTGCTACTGTAAAAGGTAAAGTAATCCGTTTGCCAAACAGGTGAGAAAAGGAAGGCAACCGTTAGACAAAAATTCTGTGTGACACTGCTTCTCTTCAGAGAAAAGCATGAAAAGGAGTGTTACAGATGTTTAAACACCACCAAGAGTCATAATACAGTAGAAGGTTGCTTTTTCAAGTATGAACAAAGGGAATAATACTTTTAAAGGAATCAAAATAAGCTTGTGAGTCATTAAGAAGCTAAATTTTCAAAACATTCTTTTTTTTTTTTAATGCCCCTCAGTGAAAACTCACCCTTTTCTGTCTTAGTCTTACTAAGGAAAGACATTCTGGGTTTCTTCCAGGAGTCCTTTGGCTTTCGGTGACTGAAGGAGCAGGAAAAGAAAGAGGAATGGGTAGGATCACAAAAAGGAGGAATCCTGGACTTGGCATATCAGCCCTTGCTGTCACCGCAGCACCTGCCAGCACAGCACTAATCCATGTGTCAGACCACGTCCTGCCTCCTGCTCTTTCCCTCGGGTGACAAGTATCTTTATCCGCACAATTTTATAGCCATCTGTTAACTGGGTGAGCAACACCACCCTGCGCTCCCATTAAAACCTCCGCCTGGGTATTTAAGGCCAAAGGATAATTAAGATGCCATTTGCAAGACATACCCAAAACAAGATGGGTATGAGAAGGGTGAGCCATTCTGAGGTCAATTCCCACAAACAGCACTAATGATCTTCTGAATAACGAATTAGGGAAGAGCAGCAGCTGGTGCAGGAGAACCAGGAGTTAGTGTGAATACAGTCAGTCTGGCTGCCAAATTAAAAACAACGAAAACAAATTAACCAGTACCTTAAAAGGGTATGTTCTGCTTAAATGGCAATGCTGATAGATTTTCATCTCAAAAGCTGTTTCAGTTGCATCTAATAATTGCCTTGTGTAACATAAATCTTTCTTGTTTCACTTTTTGATGGCTGAAATATTATCATAAAGGTCCCGAGAATCTCAAAAAGCAATTAGTATTGGCTTTTTCTAGGTTCTTGTTAACTCTGGTAAACAACCGATTGTACCACACAAAGATCAGAGAACGATGAAACACCTGTCTAGCTTCTCCCAGATCTTGTAGCATGGATGAGGCAAAGACAGACTTGGATAAATCCACCAGGTGAAGGTGTGGGGGACAATCTTTTCCAGCAAATGTCAATAAACTTGGGTCTGTTGCTGAGGAAGTCCTCTCTAGAACAAACCAGGAACACTTTCACTATTTATCTCCTCAGGCAAGATATCCTAAAAGCTAAGCACCGTGAGGGGAGGTGGGTGGTGTTTGGTGTTTTTCTTAAAGCCTCAATTAGGGAAGGCATCTCTATTCAAGTTTAAACACATTTAAACATGTCACTTGCCTAAATGGGATTCTGGGACTAATGCCTATTGGGCTGCATGCTATCAGTACATACTGTGACTTTAAGTCATAAAACATGGAAAAGAGCAATGATGATGAGTACAACACTGCAGAAGCTCCCAGATTAGTGGTGCTTTGCAGCCATATGCTCTTTTTTCTGTTGCTGTCTGAGCAGAAGTATCACAGGATTTACATGAAAGAGATTCACCTTTTGTACTCAAAGAGATGATGTTTTTATAAAAGGCAGAAGATGCCCTCTTGAGTTCAGTGCCTCTCTGAAGTTCTGCAAAGCCAGGAAAGGTGAGCAAGAGATCCCCTGCTTCTCATAACCAGTGAGGTCGTGCAAGATGTCCACCATGCCACTTTGGGCTTACTACTCTTCCAATTTGGGCAGCTTCCACCATATTTTGAATTGCCTAGGCTGCAAGACTTCAAAGTGAAGCCACACTGGTAGAGCCATGTGATGTTGTAAAGCAGTGACACATTTTACAGCATAGGAAAAAGTAATATATATGGCTGTAAGCAAAACTAGCACCCAAACCCTACTCCTCATTGAAGGTATTCATGCCTTTGCAAACTGAACTTTACAAACATACGCAGGTAAAAGTGCAATTTGTGACTACAGCCCAAGAAAAAAGGAAAAGCCAAACAAAAATAAAAAAGATATAATTTTCCTTCTCCCTCACTTCTGTATTGTAAGAAGAAATGAGAGGGCAACAGCTTATAGCAAAGCCTTATCACCTCTCCTTTGTCAAAAGTTTGAAAACCTCAACATTTCAGATTTGCATTTTCTATTTCCAAATGCAAAAATGTATCTGCATGGTACAACCCCAAGTCTGTGAGCTGAGTAAGAAGTTTCTTTAAATAAGGCAAGGTAAACAGAGTTTTTGTTGTCCATTCATTTTTTCAGCCCTTGTCCCTTGGGGCTAAACTATACCATTGCTCTTCTGTAGATGGCTCTGCTTCTCGTTTTAGCAATTTGCTTATCTTTAGGCACTGTATTAAGTTTACTGTTGGAAATCTGGAATTTTAGAACTCAGAAGATGCAATCCTTCATTATCCTTGATATCATCCACTAATCCAAATCATATCTCTCATCTGCTTACAGGCTAGTCTAATACCGCTCCATCACACCTTATCTACGTGAGTCTTATTTCTACTCTTACTGCAGTCAAAAGAACTGTACCCGTGCTGCAGATAATGCCCTTTTTTCATTAAGAAGAATGAAAAATAAGATGAGGTAGAGGATGCAGATGCAGAGAATTAAATTAGGCAGAATAACCGTAAGGAGTTTGTGCTCTCTCTCACTGTACCTTGGAGATTATGGGTGAGGTTTGAAGCTTCAGGAAATATATGGGGAAGTGTCAAATGTTTGACGCTCTTCCCTTTTGGAAGCAAGATACAAAATTTGTCATATCCCATTATGAAAAGCACCTAATTCAACTGCTGTGATAGAATGCAAATTGTTTAAGTGGCCACGGTCTCCCTGGGGTGTAGAAATGGCACTGCAGGGAGCTGATTACCGAGGCTTCTTGTACACAGCGCATAGTGCCCAGGAGAGCTCTGCTAAGGGGGGGTTTGCCTCCCTGTCAGGTGCTGTGTTGAGCTGAGTTTTGAGTTAACATAAATTATTCATGTCCCTTTTATCAGTTGTTACCCTTACTTTGTCCTCTGCTTGATTTTGGTTCCAGCTGCCAAATTCCCTCGTGTCTTTCAAGTATAAATGATAAAGTGATATTCGAGGCACATTTGCAGTTATTTGACTTTTGCTAACAGCTTCATACATTTCAGCACTTTAATATTAATATATCCTAGGGTTAAATTACAGGAATTATGATGGTTGTTTTATCATCACAAAGAATACTCTAAATTCTTTCTGCTCCATTGGAGTTCTGAAATTATTTCGACATTTTTAAATCCCAGGAGTTATTTATAAGATACAATGGAATTGTTCAGTGGCTTCCTTCTGCCTTTTCTTTAGCTTTTCAGTTTGTAACAATATTCTTTAGTAAGTAATGCCCATTAGCTACACATACATCCTATTGTAAAATGTCTAAAAGAGAGCACGATCTACTATTATAATCCTATCACAGCAAAAATGTTTGTGATTTCCTTTGCAAAATGCCTTATAAAAACTGTGTGCATCAGAATTTTCTATCAACAGCTGAGAGGCTTTAAGCAAAAAACCCTCAAAGCTTTCAACCCCCTTTTTTAAAATATAAAATAATGCAAATTTATACTACTTAATTAAATTTATACGGCACAAAATCTAAGCACAAAGGAATCATTTTCCAGGCAACTACAGAGACCAGAATCCATTCCTCTTGGGACTTTCCCTGCCATAAAGGAATTCATTCAACATCGACGGAGCTGTGACACCTGTACTACCTGAGGATCTGTCCCCACAACCTAACAAGTGAATCTTGGACCCATATAGTTGTGTGTCAGCTGTAGTTAAATACACCACATTAACTGCTGCTTCTTCTAAAGATTTTAAATACACAGCAAAAACACCCGTGGTATCCATTCATCCCTCTGCTTCTTTCTAATCCCATTACAACTCCATTGTAATGTTGGAGTGGTTAATTGAGCAGTTACGGAGCATGAAGTACAGTAAAATGAATAAGGAGATGAAGAGATGTAAGAGCCCAGGAGTGCTAACAAAAAAAAAAAAAAAAAAAAAAAGATTGAAAGAGACACTCAGAGCTGCTGTGGTTAAGATTCATAAATCTTTCAAATTTAGGTTGAGACCAGTTCTGAGGAAAAGGTAACCCCAAAATTAGGGACTTCTTATCTGGAGTATTTTACCCCACTGTCACATCTGGTTGAAAGAGTGCATCAGCCCAAAACGTCTGCAGAAAAGGTGAGGGGGCAAGGACCAAGAACAGAAAAATCAGTTGTGCAGACCTTTGTTCCCTAAGACACCAAGCTTGAAATTGCCATTTCCGGTAAAACTGAATTAGACAGCTTTCTGTACGCTGTGTCAGGGCTCTTGACTGACAGGGTGCTGTTGGGAAAGCTTGACAAGGCCAAACAGCTGAGAAGCACAGATTCCAAAGCAGAAGGTGGCAACTGGAGGTGTCGGGAGAAAAGAACAGAAGAAGGAAGATAAGTGCCCAAGTCAGCAAAGCACTCTCGAGAGAAGACTTCGGAGAAATTAGCCATGGCTGGGTTTGGGCAATGAAGGCAAATAACATGTAGAAGCAAAGCCGGAGACTGCTTCTTTTTGAGGGGCACCTGACCCTTTCAGTTTGCACATGCTTCGTTAGGCTACACAGCAGCAATGATCTCACCAGATCCCACCGGTTCTCCTGCTAGAGAACTGAATCTGGGGAGGAACAGAAAGGTGGTAGAAAAAGCAACTAAGACCAGGGAACTAAAAAGGCCCTGGCATCAGCCACAATGAACACCTTCAGCAAAGCAAACAAACAAAACCAAAATGAAAACTAAAGCCTTCTTATAGAAGCACATATAAAAGATTAAATGATCTTGTTTCTTCTGCTGTCAGTCTGCTGTATACATTTCTCATATAACACTTGACACTTGAGGAATAGTGAATTTAGTAATAGTTTTCTTTGTTTATAGCTATATCAGTCCAGTCTGGATATGTAAATAATACATAATAATATTGAAATGGTTGCAGCGTGTATTACAACATCATAAAATGCAATGCAGTTCTCTCCTGTGCAGTCAGTAAAGTGCAGACAGGTAGGTGTTCAACAGCTACTTGAAATGAGAATACACAACCACAGGCAGCACTGCTTAAGTAAATGAAACAGTCAAAAGTCACGTACCAGTGCCTGTTTCTGAAACAGTACAGCTCCTTGTCAAGCACTTACTCTTCTGTGTTTGCTGGTGCTTACAGAATTGCCTGAGCAGTCACACTTTCTTTCAGCGAGATCGCACGAGGATGCAGGAACTGGGTGTTGCTTCACCTTGGCCTCCCAGTAAGCCTGATGTTAGAATCATGCTCCTTACAGGACCCTCACAAAAGGCAGCATTTTCTTTTTAAAATGAAAATGTCAGAGCAAGGTTTAGGAAAACTATGCACTTTTATGCTCTTTGATCCTATAGAGATTTAGACCTTCTACCTCTGCTGCTCAGGAGACTGGCAGGATCTGCCCCATAGGTTAAAGGATCTCCCACCTCTCACGATGAAGCTTGGCCAATGTGCAAGAAGAAATATGAGATTTATGTCTCCACAAGGAGTGTGCACAAAAGAGGACACAGCTCTACAGTCTATAGAGAGCATATAACACTATAGGGCACAAATACTCAACAGGGAGCAGAGGGATGCCGTGGTTCTGATCTTTGCTCCCTAGTAGTATGTTCATGCAGCCACTTCTAAAAACATTAGATAAAAATTGTTCTGAGAGCAAAGGCTCTAGGACTTTGCTCGAAATCCGTGGTTACAGCCTATTTTATCCATCTTTTTTTCTGTCCCCAGGTGAGTAAACCTCTCACTGCTTTCTAAAGGGTGGCGAGCTACAACAGGCCAATACAAGTGTCCACTTCTAAAAAAAAAAAAAAAAAAATCAATAAACTTCTCCCCCCAAGTCAAACAAATCCATAAATAAAAAATAAAAACCAAAAGCATGCAATTAATCCTTACAGTAGGTGCAAGATTCCAGCCCTTAAGACCAGATCTGAAAGTACTCAAAAGGGCAAACAAATCCTTGTAGCCATAGTTTTTCTTGTAATACACTGCTCAAAGTACTGCCTTTGCCAGAAACTCGAGGAATGAAAGCTAAGTGGAAAAATGTCTCCTGAGTACATGTTAAAGTGTTTCTATCTGAACAGATGTCCTCCCCTTTCTATTATAAAGCAAACACACTCTTGCATGACTCAATTAATGCACAAACATGATAAACCTACTGGAAACAAAATAATTGTGTTTTTCCTTTCTTATGTTATTATATATGCCAGATAGATGATAATTTTGAATGCAATGCTTTATTAATCAAAGATGAGGTGGTTGCCTTTCTCAAAGTCATTAATATTTAATGTTTGCAGCTGCTGATCACCTCACACTGTATCTTTGATGTTTTGCATCTTTCCTTATATTTGACAATTCATTAGCCGTTTGCTTATGCTATTTCCCCAAGAAAGTTACGCATTAAGTTTTAAAGTAATAAAGATACGTAAGCGTATACATGAAAAGCTTCTTGCCTATGAGTAATCTTGTTTTGATGGACATATGAAATTAAGACATTTTTACACCTACAGAGCTGAGTACACCAGAATTTCTCATATCACAGATCTACTTTTATCACTCTGGTAAACATTACCTGCATGATACAGTATGTACTTCAAACTTAACACGATACAGATACAAGAAGTGGTCACTAACATCCTCTTCTCAACTGACTGAACAACTCCAAAACATTCAAAGCTGTTATCAAGGCTACAAACCAAAAGTTTTCCTAATGGAGAAATACTCCATTTCTCTCACAAACTAAGGCACATTCAAAGGGCAGACTTTAGAGGCATCTCAGGAATCTAAGTACAAGTGCTCCAGTACCAAATGCAGCTCTTAACTGCAGTATTGTACAATTCTACCCATACACTCTTCAGTGGAAATTCCTATCACTTCCACATCAGATATATGCTAAAGCTTCCCTGCAAAACTAGTCTGAATTTTAAGACCAGAACTAAGTTTTTTGCCTTACTTATTCTACATTGATGGGGGCGGGGGGGGGCACACAACTTGCCTCTTGTGCCAGATCATCAGTAGCATGGTATCAGCACAGATGCATTGTGTAACACCTGCAGTACCAAAAGAAATAAGGGCAATAATTACCTTCACAACACAAGCAGGCAGAGCTCCTTTTGCACATGCTCAAGAGGCAGATGTGTTGAGCTATAATGTGCTATTTCAACATAGCTGCTGTGCAAAGGAGTGCGCCAATTTAAATTCCGCCAAATGCTCGTTTTTTGAAAACAGTTAATGATTTTCCAACACTGTTGAAGGCACCCTTACCCCCCTGTGACATATTTATAGAGCAAACGTCTCTTCTTTGGCTTATACCAATATTCAAAGCTGCACATACAGTTGAGTTGTATAGTTATAGAAAGTATAGGAGACCAGCAGTGTCTCAGATGCTGTGGTTAAAAAGTAATCTTTCTACATCAACTTTGGACAAGCAGAGCTTTCAGAAGGACCATGCTGATGCAGAAACCCAGCTCTGAAAGCAAAACATAGTCATTCTTTTCCCATCTGTGTGGCCCCAGAACGGCTATCTTCCAGATTTTTTTCTTCTAAAAAGAACACATTTTCTTCTCCAAAATTGCGCTGTCTCACTTAGTCTCTGCCTTAAAACTTAACCACTTGTACAGGTATGAATAAAACAGGCTTTGCTCAAAGAACGAGAGCATCCTCTAGAATGACAAGTTAACTCAGACCTCTAAGAAAAATTATTTTCCAAGAAAAGCCACTAAAACTGAAGCAACACTGAACTGACCAAGCACAACCGATGAGCCCTGTGGGAAAGAACCAGTACACGGGATAAACAAATCAAACGTTAACCAGATGACAGTCCTTGTTTTCTTCTTGTGCCCTTCAAGATATTTGACAAAATAACTATTATTCCTTCTGAAAGTTCGCTGAAGGTACAGTTAAAAGCCAGCTAGGGCTATTCTCAAACGCTGTCCAAGAATAATCCTATTTACACCTAGTAATTGAATACTGAAGACCTTAAATTAACTTGCTGTCCATACAGTTGGGTGAAGGGGTTTCAGCCCCTATGTTTTAGGGGGCACACGTGCCTCTGATTCACCTAACAAGGATACCTTGTCCCATTCAACATCGAGCACCGCCTACCAGGCATTACACAGACTCTGTACACATGATCTTTCTTTCTGAGGGAACTAAGAATTTCTTCTGGAATCAAACACTGAAATGCAAAATTGAAAGGAATCTCCTGGGCTCGTGGGTTCAGTGTGCTGCTATCGCAGACAATCTCACCACATAATTTTTCTCCTAAGGGTATCACATTAAAAATTACAAGAAACATCTTTAAATGCTAAAACATTTTCTGAATATTTTTAATATAATTTAAATTGTTTCTGAGATCACTATAAATATATTTTTTTAAAAAAATCAACTTGTTAGTATCTGAGTGTTAAAGGCCAGGAATTCACAAGCAATTTAAGCTCTTAAATAACTTGAAAGGTTCCTCTATTAAAAATTGAAAATACTGAAAAACCCTTCCAAAGTATAAAATTACAGACCTTGTTAATTAGGGTGGCAGAAGTAACACACTCTCCTTCCAAATTATCCTATTTCCCTTGTTCAGATGGTGTAATTTATTATGTAGTGAATAATTCATAGGTACTGTGAGACCTTGGCCAACACTGCACAAAATCAGCTGTGACAACACATTGTTTGAACTTTAAGCCACTTTGCTGTAATTGCGTTCACTATGGCAGCATCTGTGTTTTACTGGCTGGCACGTTCTTCTCAAACCTGAAATCGCCAATATTTGCACAAGAACCTGCCTCTGCACTTAACCAGCAAAATAAGAATATATACCACATGCTAAAATCTATGAACGTAACCCCCTGCTCTGAACTTTCATAAAGAATTATAGCTATTTTGTCAAATATCTTGAAGACACAAGAAGAATCATTGTATCACTGGAAATCAGTGAGATACAGATGTTCATTTGGAGGTTTTGTGCCTTTTTTTTTTAAAATGACATCGTAGAAGACACCTCGCAAAAAAATGCCTTCATTTCCAGAAAAATATTAAATACCTGAAAAAAACCCCAAACCCTAACCCTCATACTCTGGTTTCAGGAATTCACACTACCCTGAATTTAGCAGCTTAGCAGAAAGCAGCCAACTCAAAGATACTCAACATTCCCAGTACCTCAATCTTCCATGTACTCCAGAAGAGAGACAGGGAAAAGGCAAAAAGACATTGAAGAATTTAACACATTAATCATAATGGCAGCAACACCATGAGTTCTGCTCTAAGTCAAGAGAAATCTCAAATACACCACACGTTTCTGATTCCCAACTGTGTGAAGTAGGTTAGATATTGATAGAGGAACAAAAGGCATATGACTAAAGGAATAGAGATTCATTTCAGACAGTGGTGTAAGATATATAAAGGAGCTAATCTATATATCCATCGCTGTCTGTTTTTATTAATAACGTTTAACAGTGAGTTTGGGACTAATTTTTCTCTTTTTCACAGTCTAAACCCCAACAATGAAAAGCTGTAACCATAGTAACCCTGATGCCGTTATTAGGCAGAATTGCTTGCATCCACTCAAAAAAAAAAAAAAAGTGGTTTGAAATTGAAACATCAGCACTGAAATAGCAAGGGCAGGGGCAAGGTATTTGCTACTGTGTTGTAAAAGCAAATATGTCCAAGGACCAATTCAGCATCAGTTGCCAATAAAATGGGCAGGTTGTGACATTCAGTGCTGCTGCTGCCTCTTTTTTTTTTTTTAAAACAATTCAGGCAGTTATGTCAGAGAGACCAAAAGGCAGAGGACATCACCTGTGACATCGTAGCCCCACTGACGTCAATGGTCCATCTCACAGTGATTTTGGTAGGGACAGGATTTGGTCCACAGTTTACATCTTTTGAGAGCTTTTGAGCAGGATAAAGTCAGAAGTACGCTGAAAAAATCATCTACAGTGCAAACTTCCTGTACATCCATCCTGAATGTATCCTGAATGTAGGAGAGGCATTGATGCCACAGTTATAATCCCAAAGGTGAGAACATCCTAAATTCATTGTAGGAGATCCAATGAGGAACCTTTCAAAATCACCTGGTAATAACAGCATGGGTGAAGATGAACAGCAAAATTTCTGCCCCTCCATGCAATCCTTTTTAATAGCAAAATCTGTGCATTTAGCCCATTAGCTAACTGACTGCATCTTCTCACTTCATCACTGCAGTCTTAACAGCACTATAACCCCAATTATATAGTGACAGCAGCATTAGGCATTTATTAGACATGACATCTTCTACCCTCTTTCAACATGACCGTGTCCTACCAGAGAAGATGCCGAAGAGAGGCCCCACGTACGTGAGTAAGCTACTATTATTCACACAATTTCCCACAACAGTCTTATAACTTTGGTACTTCCTTAAACTGCGGAAAGGTCCGAATTGGCAGCAGCAGCTAACACCAACATCCAAGCGGTCCCTGGGGAAGGCAGCTCAGGCTGGCAAGAGGTAAAGGCGCAGAGTCATTTTGCAGCTTCCCCAGTGACACCAGTGACCTGACAAAGAGCGGGTCTGGGAGATGATCCATGCCTGGCATACCCCAAACAGCCACAGTCTGAACTCTGCCAGTACCACTGTAAAGATGGAACTGCTCATGGCTCCCATCCAAATTTAGCAAGGCTTTTTAATCAGCAAAACCAGAATCAAAAAGCAAAGCCCAGGAACACCTGCAGTGATGCCCAGCGCGGTACTGGCTTTTCCCTGCCTTTATTAAAGTGTTCCTGAGAATATGCCCTGATTTCTTTTAAAGCAGTTCTTTTGCATATTCCCTGCTGGAGCAAATGGTAGCTCTATAAATGCCTCAAAAAAGCATTTAATTTAGATTTAATAGGGCAGTAAAAAAATCTATGGGTTCTAAAAGAACACTTACAGCAGTTTAATGAGTACATGGGAAAAATCTGGGCAAGAAATATTCCAGCAAGAGAATGCAGTGCCTGGTTTAGAGTTCATTATCCTAGGAGATATACTTGCTTAGTTTACATTTGTGATTAAATTTGCAATAAAAGTTGCAACCCAGCTGAACCTCAGAACCCTGTTTTTCAATGTGCATTAGCAAATGCAAAAGCAGAAAACCCACCAGTGCTTCATCAACTTGTACTCATTGTGGACATTTACTGAAAATAAGCCCCTAGAAGCTCATACACTTTTAACAGCCAGGATACTGCCTCTCGCTTGCCAAATTCATTTAGAGTAGTTGCCCCACTGAGGATGTGCTTTAATCATCAATCCAACCATGCAAAACCTGCCAGTGTCTCTACGCCTCCCTCTCCACCTCCCTCCCCCCCCCCCCCTTTTTTTTTTTAAAGCATTCTTCCTTCTTAACCCATCTGCAGTAATCATTGCTCTGTGTCAATTCCTGGGTTTTGTTCATGCTTTGAGCTCTCTCTTCAGTCCCCATTTTTTGATCCTGGAGGCTACTTCTGGGCCTAATCCTGCAGCTGCCCTGCATACAGGGCTACAGCAAAGCCTGCCCTATTCTCTGCAACAGAACTGAGCAAACAAGGGCAGTGACAAAATTCTTCCTTATCTGTGCAGACAAAAAAAAAAAAAAAAGTACTTCTGTCTAAACTGCACACAGCCTCAATCACTTGGGGAAAGAGAATAGATGGAGCAGCACGAAAAGATGATGTAGCAGTGTCAGACAAACCTCTTCATAGTTAAACTGCAACACACTGGGTCTTGTGGCTGGCTGCTGTTATTCATTTAGAGCCAGTTGCTGCCACTTCTCCTACGTGGATCGGATCCTGCTCCGTACGTAGCTCCACTGACTGCAACTCAGTGTGAGCAGCAGTTGGGCTTGAAGCACCTAATGGCCTCTTGTGCTGGAAGACTCCTCGGTGACTCTCCCAAGAACCATCCGTGATTGCTTCGCTTCGTCAGAGAGAGCATTTGAGATTGTGCTGTTTAAGGTGAGAGTCCTCAGTGGGGACAGGCTTGATTTTGCACTCCTGGTTTTATCTGATATGACAGACATTTCTCTTGTGGCTCCTTCCATGAAGCATAGAAATGTGCTGCCACTGCAGTCACCCAGCAGCATGCTCACGCTTCAGGGCTATGCGGGAGACAAGTGGTGGCTCAGGGCTTGTTTTCTCTGTGCAATAGCTTGAAAAATCATGTTCAGGATTGACCACAAACATTTCTGTGAACAAGCTGTCTTCTTTCAGATCCCTTCAAGAGCGGCACCGATGGGCCCCCTCTTAAGACTGCACTTGAAAATTCTTGTATTAAATTGTGCTTGCTGATACAGCTAATAAATGCATTAAAGGACTTCCTAGGGAAGATGGGTTTTGAAATATTTACCTTTGCCATTCGGTTGCTTTGTCTATGAAGTTCAATTAGCAGTACCTACTTCAGAGAGGCTGAGGAAGGTGCATTGATAATTAATTTATGTCCTGCATTTTAAGGTACTCAGAGGAAAGGCACTCTAAGTGCACAGCATTACTATTAATAGCATGTTTTTGCACTGGCTCATAAATATCTGCCCTGCTTCTTCTCTCTCTTTACTTTTCCTCCATTTTCAGGGCAATTATCATATTTTAGGAAAACAAATGCTAATTGGATGAAACCTCAGGAAAGAAAATGCTCAAATCACCTTGGAAATTATGATTTTTTTATGATTGAATATGTTTATTTCGGGCAGTAGTACATGTAAACCAGGAGAAAATGGGAATATAAAAATATATAGGACATCTACCACATAATGGTTCCTTGCAGGAGGAACAACAATAAATATTTAATAAAAATGCAAATATAAAGCCATCTGAGGAGCAACTTCTGCCATAATTTCACAGGGAGAGACCATGCGCAGCTGGGTTAACGCCCTGAACTTTCTTTCAAGAGCTGGGCCTTCAGCAATTCATTCCCCTTCACCTAGAGAGGATTGAGCTGAATTATTTATGTTTTGGAAATCTTTGGCAGTCCGTATTCATCACTCCGACACAGGAGATACAGTTACTGCATATTGTTCCAGCTGGTGCTGCTTGACAAGCTCTCCTCACACGTAAAATGCAACTGCAGAGTGGAGCTTGCTTTCAGCTTGCTGAATTACCTCCTTGGCCCCATAAGGGAGCAGGCAGGTGACTGCACCTGCAGCAAGCAGAGCCTGGTGCAGAGGAGGCATAAGCAAGGACAGAAAACTGGGTTGTTGGCTTAAACTCTGGGCAGCAACTGTTGAGGAGCTGTGTCCAACAGCAGATGAAAGGACCTAAAGGCTATTTATGGTATGTTGTTTTCTTTTCTTATCTCTCGGGTGTCTTTCAAGACATATGATCCAAATGAATGAGTTCTCTGTAATAATTAAATACTGAAACCTATTTAACTGATCATATCATTGAGCAGCTAACAGGAAGCATAAATCATTTTACTATCTGCTTTCTTAGTGTAATAAAACTTTTTTTTTTTAGACCTGTTTTTTAGATCAGTAGAGAAACTTCAGTTGCAGAAATCTTGCATGAAGCACTGGTTATGATTTGTACTGGACTTGTGGATGATGCCCAGGCTTCCTGGGCTGCAGGCAGCACCTTTACTTTTAGAAATGAAGATTAATAGAATGTAATTTGGTAAGCAAAGCTAGAGCCATTAGCCTGTGGTCAGACCTGCTCATGAACGCAGATTTAAAATGAAAAGAATGATCTAAACACACCTGGCTGGGAGCACTGCAGGCTGCTTGTCAGCACTCCGACTGCTCAGCTGAGCCAGTGTTGTAGGGAACAAAGGTGTGCAGGGTTCATTCCCATGCACAAAGCTACTACAGGGTGCACTCAGCATGTTACTTTGTTTTCTCTCCAGGAATGCCTGGAACAAAAAAATCAGGGATGAAGTTAAAGCTCAAAAAATTTGTGGCACCACGGCTCTGCCAAAGCACTGCAGCTCAGAGTACCGTGTGGAAGTCCAACACATTTACATACATCTACCAAAACTCCTTCAGTAGTATTTGAAATAAGGTAGCCACAAAGCAAAAGAAACTCGTATTGGGACCTGATGTGCTTTCCCTATTTGTCCTCAGTTCCTCCACCTGCCATGGAAACAGGAAGTGCCCAAGCTTGTGAACGGGGTGATCTCACCAGACAAAGGTGCTTGACAGTGACAGTGACACTGTGCCACAGCTCAAACTGGTGTCAGCTTGTGAGATTTCACAGGTGGCAGAGAACTTACCCCAGTTTTCACCATTGAGAGTGGGGCTTTTGTAGTACAATTTTTTCTCTGAAAAGTAACACAAACGACAAAAGTATTTTTCTGTCTGTGCCTTGGAAAGAAGAGGTGGCTTCTCTAACAGTCAGCTCTGCAAACTCAGTCTGACACCTGAAAGCAAAGCTGTGATATTTCTGTCTGTTATACCATTGATAGCAACAAAAATGAAGCATCTTAGACTATGCTGGATAGCCACAAAGTCGAACTTAGGCCTGAGGAGACTGGTGTCCTTGGACATCCTCCACCAGAAGATCGTGCCTGGCTGTCTGCAGAGGGAGAAGGGCTTTTCCAAGAAGGAATTCAGGCTCTGTGTTGTCCCTTGCTCTAAGTCTGCTGCTGGCAAAGCAGCCCACTCACACCAACTGCAGAGGGGCAGTCCCATGTCTTAGCCTCTGCATGACAAGTTTCCACTTGGGAAATGTATTCCTGGTGAATTATTTAAATATTGGGGCCTGAGCAACCCCAGAGACCACACTCTTGGCCCAAGAGTGCCTTTTCCAGGGGAACAGATAGAGAGTGCTCACCTAAGCAGAAGCTGCAAAAATGTGTATTTTATCCTTTCTGTTCATTTGTGTGGCTTTTGCTCTATTTGAGCCTGGTCCCACACAGAGCAGACAGCTTCCTCACGGGCATTCCTGGGAAAATCACTGCTGTCTTACTCATGTTCGAGATTCAGTGATGAGTTTAATGTATGTAACATTGCTTCCTTCACCTTATCATATTTTAAAGAATCCCTGTTCTGTTTTGCTCCTGAGATGTCTGGTGCAGGACCACGGCATGGCCCCATTTCTCTGTGCCCAATATGTCATGCTTTTTCCCTTTGAGCAGGCTTCTGTTGGAGGCCAGGATAAAATCTTCCATCTGTTTATGAGGGCTCTGAGCAGCAGCAAGGGACCAACCCCTCTGCATCAGGGACAAAACACACCTGGGCCCTGCTGTATCTTGTGGTATTTTTGTTTGCCCAACACAAAAAGAGCTGGTGAAACTCAGGATACAAGGCAAAAATCACATCTTGCCACTTTTGTGCTGCTCTCTTCTACTTCTGTTGGAGCAGCCCTGGGGAACGGCTTCGCTCTTTTTATAAGCTGGAAGAAAGCTGAGACTGATCCATCGGCCATAAATTTCTGCAGTGCAAAGGTACTTCAAGCCCACTATTTTCCTTCCTGGACATGCCATAGCCTAGACACAGTGGTGGGACAGCAGCCAATAGAGCAGGCATGCCTGCCATTAGCAGCTTCTTTATACCTCTGAAACAGTGCAAAGAAATAATCGTGCCACCAGAGGTACATTTGCATTCAGTTTTTCCTCTGTTAACATCCCTGCTTTGATAGCACAACAGTACGTTTTAATGGCCTGTCACTAAGTGTCTGCATTTTGTTCTTTCGCTTGTTCACTGCTCAATACATAATATTTTGTTTTCACTGACTTTAAATTTAAATATTCTATCTGCGGTGTGTTCCAAAAACTTGTACCTGTGAGTAGTTTCCCACAAGACCAAACTTTTCTTTTGAGAAGGATTTGGTAACAAGTTGAGCAGGCTGGCTGATTCCCAACCAATTATTTATTCAGAGAAACTTCTTCTGCTTGTGAGCAGACTGCAAAGTCCTCAGGTCTGTTTCTCACTCAGAATTATTCATGGGTTTTCTCAGTGACAGATAGTCAGTCTGCAAAAACGTGTGTTTCACAATTTTTTACCCGAAGAAAGCTCAGTCACTCAGGGATCTGGGAATGTGACAATCTGTACAAGAAGAAATACAACACTGCACTGCACTTGGTATGCTGACACAATACAATACACTGTCATGTAAAAATACCTAAAGATGCTCAGATCCTACGAAAAATGTTGGGGTTTTTTTAGTTAGCCTCTACCTGGACAACTTGGTATTTCCCGTATTTCTGTAAGAGCAATGTCATCAGGTCTACTTTAAAGCAGCTCACATACCTTGACATGGAACTGAATTGCGCTTCATGGACATAACCTTTGTAACCAAAATTAAGAGAGAGCCAAAAGGCAAGAAAGCCAGCCAGAACTCATCAGTTACAACCAGGTTCTCTGCAAGTGAACTACCAAGCAACATGCCTCCAGAGGTTACGGGCAGGGGGGAAGCAGGGACGCGTATGTACTACAATGAGCAATGAACCTCTACATAGTACAAGACACTATAGGGACTGGTTTTTCAACCGTCTTGAGGGCCAAACAGTCCTCCTCAGCAACTTCAAACTAAGAGCAGAGACAGAACTAGGCAAGGAACACCATGCTCTCTTTTCCTGGGGTAAAAATATCAAATATAAGCAGAAAATTGGACCAGAATACACATTGGGTGACAAAAATCTTGAATCTCTAAAATTTTAGAATCAATAATATGGTTTCACCTGGAGCTATAGGGGTCAAAGACAGCTTCTGAGACTTCAAGACGGACATGAAGAAAAACATTTTTCCAAAGAAATCATGATCTTAAGGGTTTTCTCATCCCAAAGAAGGTATGCTTAAGAGAGGTTAGCGCCTGACATTAAAGATGATACATCCTATTTTGCAGTTAATCTAAACAGACAGGGGCAGGATCCTGAATGTGCGTGCATCATCGTGCTTGCTGGAAAAACACATGAGGGTTTCAAACTAGCAGGTTAAGGCACAAAAAGTCAGAAGGTAAGGACAGGCAGAAGGGAAATTGTGGCTCTGTACTAAACTTTGACATCGTTAGTGAGTGAGAGGACAGTTGCAGCTCATCAACTTTACTTCGAAAGGCACCTACGGATAGAGATTTCCACTTAGTTAAGAAAAAGCAGCCTGTATAGGGTGCAACGCATTTTCTTGAGCCTTGTCTAAATTAAAACTGTGGTGTTTTTTTTGTTTTTTGGTTCCCCCCCCCCCCCCCCCCCGGGAAAGCAATTAAGACAAAACAGTCAAAATATTGTAAAAAATAAGCAGAACTCTTCACTTACTAGCGGATGAGTTATCAACTATTCTAAACAGCCAATACCCAAATTATAGTAGGTGCAGGTAATCAGCAAAGAACTGATACAATGTATGTTTCACTTATGTCTAAAAACAAATAATGTGTTAAAAGATCTATCCTATACGTGATGCACATATCCAAAAATCTGCATGGATAGTTTATGTAAGCCATCATGACCTAAAAAACCCACAATGTGTTGGTATCTTCTCACCAGTGCTCCTCAAGCTTGGGAGACAGAGTACTTAATTTACTATATTTTTATTTATTTAAAAGTTTATGCTACAGTCTGATCTGTTTAAATGCTGATATACGCTGCCCTAAATTTTTTGTTGTTGATTTCCCCTCACCCCCCAAAAATCTGTATCTACTTGTTCTAAGAACTAGAGTCTTTAGATTTAGATAGTTAATCCCAATAGCCCAAAATAGAAGAGGGAGTGTGTCTGCGGAAGGTGATTAACTACCAAGGGGAAGACTGGATTTCTTCTCCAGAGGCAACCTCTGATTCAAGACTTTATCCTTTCTTCAGACACGTCATCTCATTAACCACAAACATGCATTACATTGTTCTTTTCCTTAAAAATATACAGCAAGATCCCTATCCCGGTGTAGTCCACTGGAAATCTGCCATATAATTCATCAAGGCAATGATATTTCTCTTATTCAATATCATAAGGGGGCCTGAGTAGTGACCATAAGCAATATCATTCTTGATACGATAGTTTTTATACAAATCTGTCCTGCAAATTTTTATTTCTCAGGGATAAACATTTTGGAGAGTTAGTTTTTATAAACTGTTATTTCACCAAGCTGTATATTTACACAGACATAATTTGCCAGTCCCTTTGTTCACTTGACAGCATCCAATTATCCCCTGAACTCCTTCACAGAACACTTAATTTCCCACTTTGGCAATTCCTACTGTATTTCAGCTAACCTTTCTGTTAAGACTTTTTCTCCGATCTCTTAATAGCTCTGGCCTTTAGGAGCTGCAGACCCACTGACAAGTCCCACCAAGTCCTTTTGCTGTGGCACTTGGGCAAGCTGTGCGCTTGCGTCTTCCTTGCCTGGTTTCCGCTACACCCCCATCTTTCCTAACTCAAGAATTTTTATTCCTCTCTTTGACTAATATTTTGTCATGCAGGCAAGATCTGATTGAGTCATATTTATTGCTGCCTGGTGCACTCTGTAAACCTTTACATTTTCCTTCCTACAAATTATAGGCTATAGTAATGCATACCCTGTAACCATGCATTAACATTCAGTCTATTTTTATTTCGCATAAATGCTAGCACTGACTTGAAATCGCTCCTGCTTCAGCACCAGGGGAGGAGCGAGAAAGAGGATGATTTTGCAATTAGTGATGCCCAACTCTGCTCCTCCAGAAGATGACTTCAAGCTGCTGCAGAATCAGGCCAATGCTGAATGTTTTAAAAACCTCCCTGAATTTTATTCAGTATCCTTAAAGCAACTGTAACTAGATCCAGAATGATTTCCGAACATCCTAATTGTGTAAACCCCGAGAAAACAAGAAACATTTCAGATATTGATCACTATTTTGAGAATAAAATAAAACAAAACCAAAACCAACTACCTGGATTAAGATGGGGGAGATTTCATTTATCTGAGGCACCAAGAGGTTTTGAAATTGTCCTTAATAAATAGCTTCGTCTTTAAGTACTAACCCACTTTTAAAATACACCTTGAGTGTTTTCAGTCTCTCTTGAAAATGCTTCTCTCTGGCCTCCCTAGTAGATAGCACTTGTTTCAAACTGGCTGTGATGGAAGTAATGTAAAGCAACGGTCTATATGTTAAATGCGAGGATACCCTCTAGTGGTGACAGTGCTGGATCTTCTCCACGGGACACAAGCAGTCCATTAGAAAAGGACCCAGCAGGGCTGTTCCCTGTATATTAAATGCCATCCCAAATGCAGGCACTTGCTCTTTATGCAACGTTTTCATTTTCTTCTTGCACCTTTTTCATTTAATTTCTTTTCTTTCCTACTTGCTGCTTCTTTACATCCTGTGTGATTTCTTTTTCACTTCACAACATCCATACAGAAATTCAAACTGTAACTTTCCCTAAACATGACAGTGGGTTTAGGGAATCAGTGGAGTTACTTGAAAGCATCAAGATGTTTAGAAAGCGCCTTTATAGCCAAATTGGAATCATGTGATTTTCAAATCTGATGCCCATTTTACCAAAACATCTGCATTTTGATTTTCACCAGTGCAGATTAACTAATTAATTAGCAGGAGGAACAAACACAAATCTGGCACACCAAGCTCTCACTCCTCTCTAGCTGTGACTGCATACAACATCCCTTCTGCTCCTGCTTTTACCAACCTCAACACCGAAGAAAACTGAGTAATGAGAAAACAGACCCAAAGAGCCAGCAGAATACAGAGCCTCACCATTGCAAAAATGAGAGCTCAGTAGCAACTGTGAGGATCTTCACTCATAGATTGTGGTGGCTTCTGTGCAGCCAACAATGTTCAGTACCAAACTGCAAACTCTGCAGCTTTCAGTCCTTTCCTCGAGTTAGGCTATAAGTCAGCAATGCAACACTGGGGGCTCATAATGCAAGGAAAATACCATGCTCAAACTCTTTATCAGCATTTTAAAAATGCCTAAGCTTTCCTGAAAATAATTTCACACAGCAGGTGGCAGTAGGTTGTTCCACTCATTAATTTTAGTTGATAATTAAATGATTATTTTTAATATAATTAATTAAGCCTCAGTAGCATGGGTTTGGTTCTGTTCTCAAATGATTTATCTTCTGAAAATCTTGCAACCGTTCTCATGAAGACTCATGCCTCTCTGTTTGTGTGTATGCATAGGAATATAAAAGGACTGTCAGCTGCTATTTTTGTGCTCTGCCATCCTGTGGATTTGTTGGCATTTAATCAAAAGGAGAAGATTTCATTCTATATGTTGCTACAGGATAGCAAGAGGTGGTACATGGTAATCACAGACAAGACTGAACAGAGCAAAAGGAGGGAGAAATCCATCTCTGTTCTTTACCTTGTTCCACTTTTTCCTTCCAGTGAGAGAGTTAAAGCAAAATTCGACATGGTTTCTTTTGGGCAATAAAGACCAGAAATACTGCACACAAATCAAGATGGAAATCTGCTAGTCAACGTTGGTGTGCTCCTGGGGAAGGGTACCACGGTACAGAAAGGAAAATGAAAACATTGGAGTACCTGGGAGAATGAGAAGGCCATTACTGAGGGTAACCCTCGCAGGCAACACAAGAGATCAAGTTCAGGCTGCCCACACACCCTCAAGCAAACACGTCAAACCACATCACCTGGAAATTTTTGTTTTGTGAAGTTGGTCTGAAAACACCCTGGGAACCATGAGAGTTTGGGAAATTTTACATCCTGCCAGTTATCTTCCAGCAGTTTAATGTTCTTGCTGCCAATCCAGGTTGTCAACAGAAAATATATTTGTTTTAACCTAAAGCTCGTTTTCAAACCACTGAATGACTTCAGATCAACCGAATGAACTATGAGGTTTTGTGTGAAGTTTCGTTTTTCTTACTCAAAACTAACTGATAGAAAATATGAAGATGGTTACAGCAGGCACAGAAACTGATGGACACAAGCCATTGTGCGATGAAAGCTCTGTAATGTGGGAACAAGAATGTGAAGAAACAAGTTTGAATAACGCGTTCGGGTGTCAGCCTCCAGGAAACTGCAAAGACCCATAGTGAGTGTGATTCCTTTCACTTCTGACAGTTTGGGGAAAACAAAGTTCAGAAGCTGCCTGCTATTTGGGATACTAGAATGGTTTGCTAGTGGAAAATCAGATATTAATGATATTAGTGGTTTAATCTGATTTAAGTCTTCCACCTCTGCTAAGGAAGCATCTGCTGATATTGTAAGTGTAACTTATTTTATTGATCTGTGTCTCAGCTGTGGAAGAGCGTGAACTTCCCACAGCCCTTTCTCAGGCTTGCAGGCTATTTTGGAGATAATGGCTCCAGCCCCGTGCTTTTGCTCCCAGAGAATGCTGCCAGCATGCCCAAGGCTGCCGCAAGTGGGCAACTGCCCAACTGGGCTGTCTGATTCATGCTGGCTTTCTAATCTCTGCAAATTTTCATCTATGACTTAAGCCTTATTGGCACAACGATGTCCCCCTTGCCAGCACATCTAACTCACTCAATCTACATGTTCAGACTTCCCTTCTGATTATTTCCAGGTTCTCTGGCTTCTCTGGGGCTATTTTCAATTGATATAATTGTTAGTATTACATGTTAGTCCTGAAAGTATGTTGTTCTTTCTAGCTTTCTCAATGCTACATGGATGTCTTTAAAATGCAGGGTATTTAAAAGAGAACAAACACAGTCTGTGTGTCTATAGTCTTCTATTCCAGGGCTCTTCTAGAAAATCTCCTTGCTGCTAGTCTCTCATAACCATGTGCAGTGAGTAAAATGCAGAATACTTTTCTAATATAACAGCAATAAATATTTTAGTGGTAACTCCTTATTGTAGGTCTTAGTTATGTTTAAAAAAATGAAGTTACCTCTGTCATATCAGTTTATAGGTAAAGTCCATGAGTAAATGCTTTCGATAGCCAGGTTTTACAGTGCAAGCCAAGAAAATGTTATATATAAACAGAGATACGGAATTTATTTATTACTGTCACTGGAAAATGTTACATAAACCTTTCTGCATTCTTCGTACCATCTAAGAACAAGCACAATTCTCCTTTGCCTCATACCAAGTGATCTCACGTGGTAGACATGCTGAACTATGAGCCTAAACAGACATCAATCACTGTGGAATTCCACAACTCATTAGCTTAAAGGTGGGTTAAATGTTTTTTGGGGTTTTTTGGGTTTGTTTTTGTTTTTGTTTTTTTTTTTTTAAAAAAGAAGGGGGAGAAACAGAGAACAAGTGGCAAATGTGGTGCTATATAATTAACATCAAAATTGCTAATACATATCTTGTTATAGCTCAACATCAGCATGTCTGGCAGAACCATCCTCTAAAAAAAAAAAAAGTTTATACTTAATAATACTCATTCATTAATGCTAAGTAGCTTGAAACAGTTCCCAGTACCCAGTACAGCGTTGTTGGCAAAGCAGCTTCCAATCCTGTGAAAATGTTCTATTTCTGTAACGCAGCTTAATCAGTATTAATACACTTCTCATTCACTGAAAGGCAGTAATCACCATAAAGACACTTGGTATTTATACAGGAGCGACGTGTGTAATTCCATCAGAAATGCACTGCACTTCAGCATTCAGGGTAACATGGCTAAAGGCTTCCAAAAATGTGTCCCATTACATACGAATACCTGTCTTCCAGAGCTTTCTAATTAATCTGTACATATCTGGTTTGAGTTTAAGGCAAAGCCTAAGGAAATATTATTTTTATTATTAAATGAGTAAAAGCTCATTTTTTTCAGTGTAATACCATCCACTAATATAGTTATTTCTCTCTTGTTAAATGAAATCGTCAACTTAATCAAGGAAATTCTCAGGGAAGATCTGATTTCTGTCAGCCAATGGCAGACACACAGGCTCAAAGAAAATAGTTGTTCTTTAAAAAAAATTAGGGCATTTTGCAAGCATTAGACTGTAGCTTTATACTTTATCTTGCTTTGGCAATCTCTGTTTGGTCAAAAAATGCAAGTAGAGATGTATCCAGGCAGTGAATCGAGGCATGAACTAAAATTGGGTAAAACCAGAGAGTAGGACAGAATACCTTCTTGTCTCAAAGGGCTCCTTCTATGTGCTGGACATTTTCTTTGGTTTTGCTAAACCCACTGGCCTCTGCTCACTTGAAAGCTGCTCAAGTTTTCGGCAAAAAGCTGTCGAGCTTCAGCCTTAAACAAGGCCTTCCTCAGTCACCTATGAAAGATGTAGGCAACGTTTTCTCCTGACAAACAACCTAATTTTATTTAAATTTGCCTGGGGAAGAGAATGTCTCTACAGGAAGAGCAAGATTTACAACTAATCTTCATTAAAACTCTTCACTGAGAAATCCAGAAAAAAACCTTGCATCTGAACCTATAATTGGTTACTGCCACTTTTTTTTCCCCCAAAACTTACTTTCTTTCATTAATAGTAAAGTTGCACTCGTTTTCATGCCATACTCTATTTTCAAGTGTGTGGACAGCACAGCAAAACCCATAGCTCTCACCTAGGCACCAGCATCACCCAAAAAAGTGAAAGGGGAATTTCACACTGTGCCAGGATGGCTCTGAGATGATCCATGTGATGCACAGGTTGTCACCCCCTGCTTCTTTTTTCCTTCTTTGAAACTAAGCATTTCTTTCAAAACATAGCTACGAGCACCTCCCTTTTTATGTGACAGCTCTGTGATAAAGCTACCATGAAGAAATGAAAGATTTTGCAACTCCCTACCCAGTTTAAGAGGTTTCAACTCTGTTTTTTCACCTCTAGGAAGATGACTGAATAGCATCTGGATGAGGAAAGGGGGAAGAAGAGACTCAGAGCTGAGAAATCCACTCCACCCTGTAAAAACAAAACCAAAACAAACTATCCTCAAAATGTATGAAGAGCAGAGCGTATGTGTGTAAAACTCACTAACCTAGTGATTAGGCCATTCTCCTAGGAGGAGAATTTATGTGTCTTATAGAAAGCCATCGCTGGATAAAATAAACTAGTCCCTGGAGACGGCACCAGAAAGTCAATGTTTCCTGCCAGATGGTACAGCATGCACACGGGGCCTGCGGGAGCTCCCACAGCTTTCAGCCGCCGCTCAGTGCCCCAGGGAGACCCAAAATACCAGAAAAGAGCACGCAAGCACAGCAGGTACTTCTGTGTTGGACAGCTCTTGAACTGATCATGAAACGGCCTCTGTCTCTATCAC
The DNA here is from genome assembly GCA_020745775.1 of Theristicus caerulescens. NCBI lineage: Eukaryota > Metazoa > Chordata > Aves > Pelecaniformes > Threskiornithidae > Theristicus > Theristicus caerulescens. Next base: position 125,275,602 of record CM036561.1, on the reverse strand, counting down.
AAATACGCCTTGATGCAAAAACAAAAGTCCAGATTGCTACACGTACCTCACAGCCTTCAGAAAGATGAAGATAAGGATCTGATTTTGTTTTTATTTTTATGGGCCAGCACAAAAGAAAGTGTGAGGAGCCTGATAAATGCAAAGAGCATGGTGCCATGGTTACCAGTGACATTAGATCCCTGACTGAGCAAACTAGCTGCAGGAGTGATTTCTGTATAAACAGAATTACTCAATTATGTTAGCTGTGTGTCTATAAAACGTGATGCAATTGGATTTCACAGATGCAGGATGCGGTTTGTGTTTGCTCTGTCTGCGTGTAGACTCTTCAATAAATACTCTTTTGCTCTGCTCAGCGGTCACACTACTTTCATACCGACTTCACCTATTACACCAGCTTTGCACTGACTATCAAGAAATGGATTGACACGGAGCTGGCTGCAATTGTGACTTTGTTCTCAAGTCCTCTCCCATATTGTTCCAGGTAAAATAAAAATGTGCCAAAAAAAATTAATTTTTCCCTCTCTAATGGAAAATATACAGTTACCTTGCATAACGTAGTAGGGACCAAACAAAGCCCTGGGATTCTGGAAACCTGAGTGTCATTCCTGTCTCTGAAATTAAAAGCATCGCATGATACTGGTTGCAGCTTCTCTGGTCCAACCATGGGCCAAAAGCAGGGCTACCTTCAAAGTTAGAGCAGGTTGCTGAGGGCTGGTCCAGCCAAGTTTTGAATACGTTCAAAGGTGGAGATTTCACAGCTGCTCTGGGCCCCTGTTCAGTGTTTTACCAAGCTCACCGAAACATTTTTCCATTGGCTAGGTTTTTAAGATGAAGCAAGCCTCATCAGCTTGCTTTGCCTCTATTTTCACAAGTGCAAAGTGGGAATAATATTATAATCCTCTTTCTTAAAGTGATCAGAGGTCTGCTGATGAGAAGCATGGTGATAGCCAGTTACTCATTTCTACTTACAAGATTTGAACTTAAGCCTGAGAGCAACAACAATTTTAAATGCAAGCATGCAAAAGCTAACAGTTTTTTTCTAGAAGTAGAAGGAGGAGGAATTAATCATATTCCCAGATCAGTGCTGCACGCAGCTGCTGCTTGCAGAGGTGAGACATCAGTTTGGATGTTATGGATTTTGCACCAGTGACATGATCTCAGAAACGAGAATCCCAGAGACTGAACCATTCCCTCTCATGGGATGGAGGTTTCCTTCACCGAACATAGCAGCAATCACTGGGGTAACAGTTGAGACACAAAAACTACTGAGGATGTTTGGTAACCCAGCAAAAAAGCAAATCCTCTAGGACTCCAAGGAGGAGGCAAGATCCTGCTGTCAATTGAGCACTTATTCATGTCGGGAATGCAGGATGATGTGAAGTGAGACTGCAAACTAGTCATGGTTACTCGAACATTAAACAGGACCATAAAACATTGACTTAAGGCATGAATATAAAGAGCAGCATAACTTCCAACACCAGGACAAAGTGCTGAGGCCTGACTCTGGTTCTCAGCAAAGATTCCTACAGGACAAGAGGACAAGCTGTGCCCTTGGAAAATACTGTCCTGAACAGGAAGCATTCATCTACTGCCTGCTTGTGTTACAACTAGAAAACACACACACGTGGGAATACCTGACAGTCCACTTCCTTGAAGTCCATAGGAAATGTGGGCCACAAAATTACCTTGGGGATAGCAGAAGGTGCGTTTGACAGGTTTATTCAGTTTGTATCACAAGCAAATTGATTATATATCACACCCAAACAGCAGCACTGCTGCGAGTGCTTATCAACAGTCGCTGTTACCTAGCACTGTAGTCACATGGATTTTATATTCATAAAATAAATTACTGAATTGGCCTTAATCCCTTCTTCATGCCTACATGGCATCGCAAATTAAAGGAGCTACACCTGTCAACAGCTCATCACCAGCATAGTCAACTTGACGATTTCTCCCAGTCTCTGAGATGATGACAAAAATAGCATTTAAATATGGCGGTAAACCCCCAAATCTTTCAATATAATTGCAAGAGCTTTTTTTTCTGAGTTTCTGCCTTAGGAAAGTAATCCTTGATGGTCTCAGACTAATCCAAATGGAGGCTAATCCAAATATAGTTGATAAGTATCGTTTGGTAGGTTTTTATAAATAGTACTCTTTCATATCTCACTTCACATCTCTTTACGATACTTATCCCTTAAAAGCCTTTGATTGATACTATGAAAGAAAACCTCTGGAATCCCCACTTTCTCCTGTGCTACTTTCAGCCACTTCACTGTCAGATAGCTGCTGCGGACAACACTTTCTCAAGCTTCAGACGCTGGTCATAAATTCTGGAAACGGGCAGGTTGTGGTATCCCTCCCCCTGCCACCAACACACAGAATTTACAAGTACTTCACTGTTCCCTTGGTACATATATAAACACAACTTCTGCTTATTCCTTCCTTGCTCCATAGTCATAGCAAACCACCTCTGCATTCCCCTTGTCCCCGGACAGCTGGATACAGTGAATGGTAGATTTATCGGATGATTTTTTGAGAAAACAATGTTTGCCATGTTTTTGAAATTTTCTTTTGGTCTTTTCACCACTGAGTTAAATGTGGTGGTGTAAGAAAGGGGATATATTACACAGCTCATGAGTAACAGAGGCTGCGGGGTGTGGGTAGACTTCTCACTGTACTCATCTCATAGTCTTTGATAGGAATTCTATGGAAGATACCAAGGGGAAGGTGTAAATTTGGAGTCCAATATTCTTCCAGTAAGTTATATCTATTTAAACTCAATTTAATGTCTGTGTAGTGGATGTCAGGGAAGCATAACAGAGCATAATAGGGCTTACGGGAGTGCAGGTGGCCTGACTTGCACAATCTCACACACCACTGCCAAAACAAGAAATCATACAGAGGCACTTAGGTCTTAACCAAAAATGGTTCATAGTCCATTTGCAATACTGAGGTGAGACTTTGAAACCAAAAGAGACAATTATTCCCTTCATGCTTTGATCATCCTTTTATAAGTCATTCCCACTGCCTCAAAGAGTAAATTAAGGAGACAGGGATTAGAGAAAATATTAAAGGATGAAAAAAGGCAAAACATGAAAGGATAACAACAGCACAAATACTCTAATTTCACCTCCCAGTAACAACTTTTGCTTTTAATCCTTCACTGGCTGAGAAAGGACTATATGGATCTACAAAAGCAATTATTGTATACAACTTGTGACTATACTAAATAAATTTTAAAAAACAACAATGAGGAATTTCTACCAAAGTGATATTGAATGTTCAAATAAAATGAAGAAAACTCAGTCTTATTGTGTATACTTCATTATCTGGTTTTCCATCTGAAAAGAAAAAGTCTGCAATTAATCCCTCATTTATTTTTCTTTTCCATTCCGCATCTATCAATAGCAACCCTAATAGCAGGGCTGATGACAGTAACAGTTTAGTTTTATTGCCATACACATCCCCTCCTCTATAAAAATGTTCCTACCTGCTAAAACTGCAAGTTCCTTAGTGAGTACAACGCTTACTCCAACAGATGCTACCCCAAAAGATACAACTCCTGATCATGTTTGAGGCTGTTCTTGCAGAATACTAAGAGCTGAAAGTCAGCCCTGTCTGGGTGGTGCGTCCCCTCTGCTTTCAGGCAGATTTTGCCTGGATATAAGACAAGACTAGAAGATTAGCATCTTACATTATGATAAGGTCTCACATTGCTACCCAGGAAAAATTCTGACCTGGAAAGTTACATCTGGAGTATATTTACAGATCATGCTCTTTGGCTCAAAATCTATGGTAACATACTGAAAATGTGCAAAAAGACAGTTACGTTGTCAGCAGCACTGTACAACAATAATGAAAGAAGTGTCCAGAAGACATCCACCACACTATGCTGGTTTTTTTTTCCTAAAGCAATTGCTCTGCCCTGTATTGTTTTTCTTTCCTTTCAGAAATTGTTTCCTTTGCTGCTTTCCCCAGTCCCAGCAAAGGCATGCCTAGATTTACTGGTTACAGTATCTGCACAATAGCTGTCTTTCTCACAACCACTGAGATGTCCCCATCATTTAGGCTAAATCTTAGAGAATACAAGGCTGACCCGAGTATGAAACACAGACACAGGGCAGGGAATCCCTTCTGAGATCCTAGTAAATGTCAGCAACAACCAAAATACACAATGATAGCAGGCAGTAAAAGCATTTTCTCTTTCCTGGAGTAGAGCACAGACAGGAAGGTCTGGAGCACGAGGAGGGCATGTGCCTGCCTTGCAACTCCAAAGTCAGAGTGCTGAGTTTTCAGTAGGTGTCCTTGGTAACCCCCCCCAACTGACTTCTGAAGCAAACCATAATGCAAAGAGCTGCCAAGCACTTGGCATCTTCCTGGCAAGTCAGAAACATGCAAGGAAAGGGCTTGCTAAGGGTGCCAAAAAGGATGGCTCAGTTGAAAAATTCTCCTCTGCTGGAGGAGGCAGCCCATCACTGGGATTAGCTCCCTGACCACAATGATTTTGGATGTCCCAAACAAGACAAAAACACTTCAACTCATTTTTTAGCATGCATCGTCTTCTGATTTTAATGAGCCAAGTACTTATTAACATGGACACATATAAAGATGTGCATATGGAAATGTATTTAGAAAAGTACACACAACGTTTTACCTTCTGAAAGATAAAATGGAATGTATGTGTGTGTGTGCAAATTCATTTCCATTTACATCCTTCTTGCTTTATATCTGCACATCTAGATAGAGGGTGAGCTACATATATTGCTTTGTCTTTCATTCAATATGTGAAGCAGTTCATGTATTATTCTAAATATCTTTTATTTAAAACAAATATGCTCTATACTAGTATCAGTGTCTTGGAAAATAGCTATTTTAGCAACTGAGTTTAAGATGTTCTTTTCTAATGATAAGAGCAGTAATAACGGGATTTGATGTGTCAGTACTCAAGACAATCTTTCGGCAGAACACCAGGAGGCACGTATAGGATACGACACTATAAATCTGGCTGAGATGTTAAGACATTTTAAATAGTGAATTTTCAGTGAGTACAAGTAAATCTACTTTATCAAAGTAGCAATTATGTCATCTCTTTTCACCTCTGTTTATTTTGGGTATTTCTAATGCACTCACATAGTTGGACCTAAGTGCTAGACAATAATTATATATAGGACTGAGTGCGAAGAACAATGTTTTCACAATTGCTTCCAATGCACTTATTTAGTTTTTACGCTTTCTGCTGGTGTTTTTTTGGTGTCCCATCTCCCTGGCCCAGTTTTTCTCCTTTACATTTTTTTATATGCATTGCCTTTTCATGGTTGCAGATAGATTTCTGGGGACTTGACAGAATATGTTAAAGACATCCACAATGTGACTTTAGATGGTTACTCTGGGAACCTAGAATGATTTCTTCTAGGTTGGAATTTTTTCTGGAAATTGGGCACTTGTTCCCATCTCTGCTAGGATTCAATGGAAGCTTCCCATTCTCCACCACACTTCACTCAGAGTAACTATAGTTGGAAAGCCGTTAGCTGCATACAATATTGCAACATATTAAAAAAACCCCAAACAACAAAACCAACCACCACAATGTATTTGAAAATACTACTGCTTTTCACCAGTTGCATAATGCACCATCTGTAAACTGCACAATAAAAAAAGTGGCAACATAAATACTTAAAGACTCTAATATAGTTCAAGAAAGTAAAGAAAAATGAAAAAAATTAGAGATGCTGCGAGACAACAGAGAATTAGAAATAAAAGCAGCCAACCAGGTGTTGGTCTGAAGGCATTGTGGAGACATCAAAACATTGCACAGCATATAGTTAACACAGCAGGGCACAGGGATCAGCCAAAGAGGAGACATTTAAAGATAACTTTTCTCACTGATATTTTACCACAGCAACAAAACAACAGCTCCTAGTCGACCAAGCCATGCCTAAGTAGGAACCTCTACATGAACTACAAACACACATAGAAGAACAAAGAATGAATAAGAGATGGAAATTTTTTTAGGCTGATAAAAATCAGAGTTTGAAACCAGACACTTATTTACACTATGACTCCATAGTTCAGAAGAACTTGGATAAGGTGCTGCCTTTAATCCTCCTCTCTTATCTCCCTGAGAGTAACATTTCAGAGCTCTCACATATCAGTGTGGGAAGAAGATGGTTCATCCCTGCTCCCACTGTCCCACAGACAGGATGGAGAAAGTTCCAGTAAGGGAAAAATTAGGATTTCAATTTAACATTTCTCTGGGAAAAGTGTCTGATTTCCATTTAAGAGGACACCTCTTCTTTGGAGAAAGAGGGAGGATTTGTTTCTGTATGACGTGTTGCATTTCTTTGTGGAAGATGTTCATTATCTCGCTTCACCACACAGCTGGCACTCTCTCCATGCACTCTTCTCCAGAACTGCATCATGCAGCTCACAAGGGAGGAAAACCATAGTGTGTTGTAGGGCTTGATAACTGGAGACATCCAAACTCCATCTCGGTTCTCAATTTCTTTTCCATCCAAAATGTCACAATTCTCCACAAATGAAACACAGGAATTAACCACTAATTTTTGAAAACACAAAGTCAAGATTTATTCCTATAAAATTCAGGCACTGAGCAGAGATAACATAGCTGTGATGCTTCAGAGACTTGAGCATTGAGCTCTGCCAGCTTGATGCATCTCCTGGCTAATGAATGTAAGCTTGGGTCCAAGTTCAGTTATATTGATCTTGTCTACATCACCAAACCATCAACAGCTTGTCCAAAGTCTCCCTTACAAGATGGTGTGGGTGAGAGGAAGTGTCAGGGACACACACACCATCACAGATCTGCGAATGGAAACTTATCTGGAAAGTCATTGGATGTGATGGGAATGTGCAGTTATGTTGATTTCTACAGTACATGGCATACAGAAGTGAAATGAACTAATAAAAAAAGCAGGTATGGGTTGCACAAAGAATATATATTTCAAACCAAAGCTGATCCTCACATGAAAATTTAGTCAGGAAGGTTTGACTCCAGGATTTCCTATGTCTGATATCCAAATGGGGTTACCTATTCACAGCTTCACTGGAACACAAGAGATCTAACAAAACCAGCTTCATTCTGTGGCCTGAACAGAAATAGAGCCCATGGGGGGAACAAAAGATTTCTCTTTAAATGTCAAAATATTTCTCAGCTAGTGAAGATTTGTGATAGCAGCTTTAGATTTCCGTTTGCATGCAGTTGTTCTGTAACACAGTCACAACGCAGGTAAATACAGTCCATTTTCACAGCCAGATAATCTGAAACATGGAGCAGCTAAAGGGCTTTATCACAAAGCAAATCCATTGCAAGAGAATGGAAGAGAACACAGGTAATCTGCCTATTATTATTTTTATTATTATAAGGAAGTTATTAGAGAAAAATCATCGCGACTTTTAAAGTTTCCTGCTGTAACTCAGGAGGAGCACCACTAAGTATACGACCACCTGCACCGCTCAAACAGAAGAATTTTCAAAGCTGATTTTCAGTGAGATTTTCTCTAGCTTTAAATTGAACTCTTTGTAAAAAAACAAAGATTAATTTTAATCACGAATAGTCAGGATCCTCATGGAAAACCTAATAAGAGTTTTTCCGTGTTTAGATTTCTATTATTTTTTTTCCAATAAAAAAAAAAAAAATCTATTTTCCATAACATTTGGGGCTTCTCAGTACATTTTCCTCTGAAGTTTTCACTGGGAAAAAACCAAACTAATTACTTGATGATCTCTAAGCCTCAAGATCATGTTTTCTTGCACACGCGCCATGAGAAATATTGAATAAAGCCTGTAAGAAACCTTTCATTGCTGGGTACTTAGCAGAATTGATTGAAATTCAGATTTGCTGCCCAGTGGCAAATTTTGATAATTCAGTATCTATTTTCATCCCAAATCAAGATGAAAAATTGAAATATTCATGGATTCTGTAGAACAAAATACACTTAACAATTTTGCCATAAAGAGAATTGACTTTTCAAAGTAATTTAAATGCTATTTCTCTTTTCTTGGATATACCTTCTCCTGGAAGTTAATGTGGGGACTTGTAGCCCTTATTTTCCTCAGTGAGATATTATACCTCTTAGGGTTTTTTTCCCCCACCAACTCCTCTGCTATTTTTATCAAAAGAAAAAAAAAAAAAGCAGCAGTTACTTATATCCAGAGCTTTTTCTAGCAGCATACTGCTACTTTTTTAATTAAGCATTTAGGTATTGAATGAAATTTCACAATGAAAACAAAAGGATTTGCACCCCAAAGTAGCCCAGTGACTATTAATCATTAAAGTCACAATCACTTCAAGACCCAGATTGAAGTTATTATACTAGAAACTTGAAGCTAAATCTTTCCTCTCTTTCACCATAACACTATTGCTTAGTGCAGGCTCTTTCTTTAGGTTTTTTCTAGGAAAAAAAAAACAAAGCAAATATAATTTTTGACCCAAAGCAAAACAGGAACAAATACAAGTCTCATGTGGTTCATGGAATGGGAAAAATATTTTTTTTTTAAATATATTTTTAAGGCAAGTCCATTGGGACAAGCTGCAAGCTCAAACATATCTCAAAGTGCCTTCACAGTCCTGTATCTCCCATGACATCCCATGCTCCCGCATTGTGCAAAGGAAGCCTGCACTGTGTAAAAGGATATACCATCCTCAGGTAACCAAAATAAGGGGAGAAAAGAAGGAACTGACCAACACTTCACATGAACCCGTGAGCTACGCAGAAAGTGTAATTTAATATTGAACTTAATTGAAGCACTTGGTTGTGTTTAACAGGGTAAAACATCCTGGTTTCCCTGTCGGTGCAATCAGTGCGCAGGTTTGGGACATAGTGAATTTTTTATTTATTTTCTTCTCTCACCACGTTATCCCTAGGTATTCTGGGCATTCTGCCAAGCAGAGTTTAGTGAGATGCTATCAAGTGGCAGTTAGAGACAAAGCATACTGATTTGTTACTGGCCGTTTTGTCACTCTTCTGATAGCAGAAGTAACTTGCAGAGGCCATGTTGCCACCAACAATTTCATAGGGAATGCTGCCAGAGCCACACAAGAGTGTCATCTTGTCCCTCTGACATTCTCCGCGTTATGTTTTGAATATGCATGTGTGCATTAATTATAGCCAGTCAATGACTCACAAACCCAAAGTGACTCTTATCTCATGGCTACACAGAGCAAGCCATGCGTGTCAAGATGAAGGCTGTGTCCTCGCACGCACATCAACAGCCTTTAAACGCTGCACACACATTTGCATGTTTGGAATGCCGATTTCAATCAGCAAAAATGAGGAAAAAGGATTTAAGTCTTTTTAGGAGGATTTTTTTTCTAAGGGGATATCAGAGAAGTGGGTGTACAATGAGCTTCAGAGCCTACAGGTGCACACCCTTAGCCAAGCAGAATTAATCACTGTAATTAAGAGTGCCAGGGTCAGCAATATAAAGCAGACGTTTATATACATGGGAAAGTTCAATTGTGCTAGAGGTTCTCCTTGTCAGAAAACAGGACGTTACCTGTGATAGCCACACAGTAACAGCAAATTGTCTTTAGAGATGTTTTATATTAACAGCAAATAATAATTCTTACAGTAGGGTCACTTTTTAAGCTATTTGAAAATGCATTACGATGAAGAGCACATTAACAGATTCAGCATAAGTGACTGTTAGGATACGCCTAGGACAAACAAAATGGAAATCAGTCACTCCAAATTGATTACCATCATATCTGGTCTCCATCAAGAGCCAGTAATTACCTACATTTATCCCAGAGGCATTTGCATCATACATGTCTGCTAATGTATAAATAGAGATGAGTGTACAATATCTTGTGCCTAAATACATCAGTGAGTCACCAAAGAGGGGGAAGAATATTAGGGAAGAATAATTTTTTTTCTTGCCTCTATAAGCAAGATACTATTTATAAGCAAGTTAAAAGCAAGATTGGGGCACAGGAAATTCTGATTAGAAAGAGAAAGCTTTTTCACCATGAGGCTGGTCAAACATGGACAGGGGTCCAGATAAGCCATGGGATCTCCTTAAGTCCTGCTGGACAAGAGCCTGAGCAATCTGGCTGAACTTAAAGCTGGCCCTGATTTAAGCAAAGGGTTGGACTAGAGGCCTCCAGAGATCTTTCGAATTTAAAGTATTTTGTGATTCTAAGAGCCAACATGGCCCAAAACAGAGAGGCATCTGCAGTATCTGAGAATCTACCTGAAACTGTGCTCAGACTCTATTTGCTTCGCTTTGAGGCTGAGCAATCTTTGTTTTCTTGCTGATAGATTGTTTTAAAGTTGCTCTGAGTGATAAAAGTACATAACTATAAATAAAACTCAGACTTTAGGAAAGTTGTATTGTACAGAGACTGTAGAATATTGTACTAGAAGCGTTATGGCAGGGGTTAGGGAATAGGGGGGTTAGGGAAAGGGAAAATGCATCATACTTGTAGCAACATCATTTAAATCCAATTCTGATGCTTGCATTTATCTCCACAGTGTTTTCTAACAGAAATTAGATATTATTTTCCTTCTGCACAACAATAAACAATAACAATCATCAGCAACATCTGGGCTCTGCTCTTCTTAATAGCACTTTCATGCAGTTATAATGTAAAGTACAGGAATTGAAATAGGAAATAAAACAGAAATGTTAATTTGACACTTGGAACTTTACTACAGCTGTGCAATTTTAAGTCATTTTAACTGTAGACTTCTGTTGTCAGGTTATATTTTACAATAACACTTTATTCATCCAGAGACATTTTCTTAGTCATCATCATTCCTGTTTTGGGGGGTTTAAACTTATTTTTCCTCTTCTTTTTCATAGAAGGCTACGGAACTGAAGTCACCTCAAATCAAGATTTCCCTGTATGCACAGAGTATCCACACTCACTATTCCCTGCCACGCATCAGGATGAATAGAGGTACACAAGCTTCATCCCAGATGAGGCACTTCTAACAAGGCAGTCCACCAGCCAGCACAACCAGGGCTAGACTAGTTTAGGTACAGCACTGGCATTTTACCTAGCATTACCTTCTACTTATCTGACCAAGTTTAGAAAGGGCACATGCTGAAAACCCTCAGGGGATGATTTAAAACATCCCTCCTAATGTTTCTGTCACTAGTGGTGGCACATCAGTGCAACACCCTTCAGGTAACACACTTCAAGGAATTGCCCTTCAGTAATAAAAAGGCAATAGCATCCAAAACTCTAAGGAGGGAAGCTATAATCCTGCCCTGATGCCAACCTTGTCACAGAGTTCTTTGGAAAACCATAAAGCAAAGGACACTGGTTAGAAGATGCTTTACCTGATCTGTAACTTAACTGCAAATGCAGCTGTGAATGCACGGTAGTGCTTAAAGTGTTCCTTGCGGAGTAAATTCTTTCTTTGCACATCAGTTTATACAACTTGTACCCCTGGGAACATCAACAAACCTCTTATTTCCTTTACCTCAACATAATATTAATCAACAAAGACTTCCAGGATTGTTCCCCCTTCTCCTTATATTAACAATGATTTTTTTTTTGTCCTGGGGAGAGGGAAGGGTTCATAGTCTTAAATACTGTATTGATTTTCCCTTCAAATACCACCCTAGCACTCTATGACAATACCTTCAAGAATTAATGCAGCTGATGCTGCTGGAGTGCAAAAGCCGCTGTCCAGCATTTACTCAGCTGACGTAAACGCTGGACATTGACCAGCACTGTCCACTGTCTCGTCATCTGTTTGTCACTCCTGCCTCTTCACTCAGGCTTAGAGAAAAGCCATGGGGTTTCGGTCTTGTTTAATTTGCCAGCCTCCTCCGAGAAATCTTCTTATGTGTTCCCTGGCAGCACCTTGAAACTCTAGTCCTGGTCTCCCAGTGGCTACGATAATACAATTCATAGTAATTCAGGAAGCAAGCTAATTAGCTACAAATGTATGCAACACTCACAAGCACTTACCACATAGCTGAGATTAGTAAAATGTTTGCATCGAATCCCCTATTTTGTTATTCCTTGTTCTGCCTGATTAACACATGATGCATTTCCTTCTATCCTGTGGTTACATGTCTGAAACTTTTCAGCAGGGAATTACAAACAATTCACATTTCTTGACTTAACATTCATTATTTCACTGGAAAAAAAAATCCAAACATTTGCTAAGTCTCAGGATTTTTATTTCCCATGGAATCAAATAATCACCAGTACAGGCTGATCCCAAAATCTCATTTACTTTGAAAAAATTATTTAATAAATTTGGGTCAAACACTGCTTTAAGATTAATAAGAGATTTACTGTTGGCTTTGGGTAACCAGAATTCCACTTCATATCTCCACCAGCTTAGCAAATTTGAAACAATCCTCATCTGTCCTACACAAGCTAATTATTCCTGTTTTTGCTAGCACCAGGCAATAGTAACTATAAATTGGACAAATGTCCCTTTAGGTTTACCTACATAGCAACTTCATAGTAAAACTGCATATATGACAAGTACACTGGGAAATCACGGGGAGAGGAAGATATTGTAAAATTACAGAGGTTATTTTCTGTAATTACTGAGTTCAACCAAACAGTTATAGAATATTAGGGGCTTCAGGCTGAAAGGACAAATTTCAGCATGAGGTTTCAGACTTGGTAAATTACTAAATTGAAAACTATGGGAAACATAAAAAGCTGCCTGGAGTGCACTTCGAAAGTATAATTTGGAAAAATGATTTGTAGCAGAGAAATAAAAACAGAAAGGGACCAAAGAAACAAGGAAGTAACAGGAGGAATTCACTGCATGTCATCAATGGCTGGACCATTTCGTTATACAACTGGCCACCTTCACAGCACCAATCCATTCACCAGTAACTAAGTGGATGTAATGCTGCTTATGAATAAAGATTGACAACACTTCGCATTTTATCCGGGGTGAAAAGGTTTGTCATGTCCACGTGTGCATCATACAGACAGATGAATTCATAAACACCACCACCTGAACTGCAGACGGAAATTCCGGGAGCGCTGCCTTAATGAAATTAGACCGCTACGCACAAAACCAAGCATGAGCATCCGAGCCACAGTAATCACACTTGTATCTAAACTCTGTGAACTGTACCCAAAATGTTGTCCATATGTTACTTGTCTGCAAAGGGCTTTTAGTGAAAGGAGTTTAAGTAGTTTGACAGAGCTTGTCTGAATATAATACCTGTGGGGCAGACGCAAAATAAGTAGCTGCAGTGCATAGGGCTGAGGCAAAGGGGTGGGAGAGAAATGGAAAGAGGGAGGGAGGGAGGAAAGCAAGCATCATTTTTCTTTTTAAGGGAATTCTTGGATGGGGGAAAATAGTTTAATTTGACTGTTTGTCATTAAATGCCAGCCTGTGCCAATAACTACTACACAGAGCAGGAGATTAACTTTCAATAATTCCTACAATAAAAGGCAAAAGTGTTAATGATACTATCTCATAGACCTCCCTCACCTGATTTTTAGATGCTTCCTCTCTCCCCCACCCCCAAATCTAACTCTGTCTTCAGAAAAAGAGTAACAAGCCATCCCAGACTTGTTATTTTACTGACTGACGCTAAACCTCCAACTACTCATTTTTTGTCCTGCTCTGTTATGGCACTCTTGAACAACACATGCAGGTGGGAAGCCATTGTGGTACTTAATTCAGGGTGGAATTACACCAGTTTAAAACCACTGAGGATCATATTTATGACACTAATTAAAGGGGGGAAAAAAGAACACACAAAAACTCCACAAAACCCCAATGATTTCTATGAATAAGTGCCCAAAATTCAAATTCCACAGCTGGCAATTGCAGAGAAGCTCCTCCAACTCCCGGCAGATTTCTTTTCAGCAGGAAGTTTAATTATGGTGGGTTGGTTTTTTTTTCTTTCCACACAGGAAATTCCCTCTGCCTCTGCCACACAGAGTGATTCTTTCATTTTCAGGAACAGAAATTCAAAGGAATCCCTGAAGCCTATCAGAGTTAGGCTTGTGCTAAGTATCAACCATACTTATCTTTTTAAAGATTTCATTGACCTTGTTTAAAACTTGAACATTAATCCAAGGCTAGCCATTGTTTTGCCTCTGCATTGCTAAGACAACTGAAGAAGTTAGTGGAATACATAAAATACTGCAATAAACCAAAGTTTGCCCTACGGCACTTCAAGTTCCCTTTCTAAATCAGTTCAGGGAAACAGCAATTGGGTCACTCTCATTTTAGATCTTCCAACAGCAAAAGAGCAATTTCACTGGATTTAGTAAAGAAGCCTAAATTGTTGGTTAATTAACATAGCCATTTAACTCTGGAAAATGAATCAAGTCCCAGAAGTGAATGTCAAGGTTACCTTGAGTCAAGAGCATTGTAAAAGAATAAAACAAGGTTTTATCAATACCACTATGCCACACGGTAATGTGAAAATAAAACATGTAGGAGAAGAATCCTATTCCCCCTAAAATCCAGTGCTTTACCCAGAACATGTATGAAAGAACGAACTTCAGGGAATAAAAGTAGAAAGCAGCAGTAGCAATACCTTCAGGCAGTTCTGTAATGATCAGGGACACAGTGATTATTTTTTCCTCTCCCAAACATATAGGGGAAACTAAAACACACCACTGATTTTTTTTTTTTAATTAAAAAAAAAGGTTAATTCAGATTGAAAGTTATATAGCTGTTTAGAAATAGCACTAACATTAGCCACAAAGCATGACAAGTTCAAATAGAATCACAGTATCTAGAACACTAATGCCAATAACCCCTCGCTGCTTTGTAGCAGCCAGGAGAACGAAAACAGCCAGATACCAGAGGTGATATGTATGCTCCCAGACCCAGGAAACGAGGAAAGCTTTGGGAACGGATCAACAGAACGATTCTGTCTAGAAAAGTTAATGATTCCATGCTTACTCACTGATACAGGTCAGAGATGCCCCAGTGAAATAAATACTATGATGCAGCATCAGTCTGCATCATTCCCTCAACCAAAGGCAGCCAGATAGTTCCCTGCAGACTAATTCAGCCAGCTCAAGAGGATAAAATGCAGCTACACTGCCTACAGCTTCTGAGCTGGCTCAATTATAGCCATGTGCTAACATGGCTGGACTGCTCCTGGTACCCAAACGAGCTTCCTCAGCTCTGTGCTGCCTCACATACTCTCAAAAGAGCACGAATTTCAGAAAGCTCAGCTCAATCCCAGCCAGAGACACAGAACATAACAGCAGCCCGACTCAGCATGGGACTGAACAGCTTCCAGCAAGGGGCCACCACAGCAGGAATTGTTAAAACCGAGCAGCGAACAGGAGTGTGCAAGGAAGGGGGTCCTGACCAGGACACAAAATCGCTACAGGAAACTCTGCTGGGGCTGCAGAGCTGAGGGTCTGGAAGCCTCAACCGCCTTGCCAAAGTGCTGTTCTTCCCTGGAGAATCTTTACCAAAAATGTTGATACTGAAAGTTCACATATGTAAGCGCTCGTCAGTGCAATCTACACAACCATATGCCAAAGGACTGTATGAACATCGTAACCTGGGGGATAATGAACAATAACTTAAGGAAACAAAGCCAGGGCAGGGGGATAGGAGAATGAAGTTATAAAAGGACAGTGATGGAAAACAGTGATGGAAAATGGGTTTGGGGTGGTGGGTTTTTTTTTGTTTGTGGTGTTGATTTGTTTGTTTGTGGTGTTGAGATTTGAGTTAGGGAAAAGGATATGAAAAACACATTAGCTTTTCTATACAATACTTCTAGATTTGCTAAAGACAAATTTGTTTAAAATTATTCTATATGTACTAGTCACACCCACAGCATAGGAAAGACGTTCAGGTTACAAGCTGCAACTCCACCAGTCCACCATCAGAAAACAGCAAAACCAGCTCCAGCCTTACTCCATAACACAATGTGCAATGTAATTGCATTATGAATCTGCTTCATATATCACCAAAAACCTGTTACCAATAGGTTACAGTGTGCTACATTAAAGAAGTCAGATTTTGTTTGGGCAAAACCTGCAAAAATTAGTCTAATCTATGAATTAAGAGAAAACCACTTTTAAGATCCCCAAAGCCTAGAAATTATTTCCCACAGTGAACTTAATTATCTTCATTTGTCCAAAATGTTACGCACCTTGCAATGACTATCACACATTATTTTCGCTTCCTGGGTTGTCTTTAGCAGTCTCCATCATCCATGCTGTTCTCCCTAAAGCTGAACCAACCACCTCCCATTTCCTATGGATTTACCTTCTTTACAACTGAGGCCAAGAAACTCTATTTTTAAAGTGTTACATAGTCAACTTCATAAAACATTCCTTTTGTTTGTGGATGTTGCAGGTGACCACACTTCACAACAAGGCAGGCATTCATGGGGGTTTGGGGTGGTGGGTTTTTTTTTGTTTGTGGTGTTGATTTGTTTGTTTGTGGTGTTGATTTGTTTGTTTGTGGTGTTGATTTGTTTGTTTGTGGTGTTGATTTGTTTGTTTGTGGTGTTGATTTGTTTGTTTGTGGTGTTGATTTGTTTTTTTTACACAAAACCCCTCAGGCACAGATGCACTCTCTCAGCGTGTCCACTAGGTGTGCTCATGTGATTAAAAACAAATAAATATTGACATTAACTATTAGGACAACAAAAACTAACACATGGTATCAAATATCCATGTCACTTTGACAGGGGGAAGGCTATAAATAGACCAAACTCACCTGACACAACAGTCTGGGAGATGTTTACCATCGCTCACTGGCAGATTCGCAGCAAGTTTTCCTTGCGACTCTGAGGGAATCAAATGTAGTCCCGGCACCAGAGCCCCCGGAAAGCCATGGAAGAAGCCTCACGGACTGAGGACCAAGCTTAATTCCTAAAATATTTGCAGTACAAACTGTCACAAGTGTTTTGGCAAGCACCAGATAATTGTATTTGGTGCGGGCGCCCGGGCGTCGGCTGCGCGCTGAGGAGAGGCGGGAGCTGCCCCCTGGCGGGCACGGCCGGTTCCAGCCGGTTCCCGCCGGTTCTGGCGGGTTCCGGCCGCCTCAGCCCAGGGCACGCCTCAGCCTCACCACAATGGGCAAAATGACGCCCAGCAGCGAGGAAAATCTATCCTTCTTCAAATCAGTAAACGCATATCGTCTTACTTTGTGGTAGCAGAGGAGTATTATATTGTTTTTTAATATTTATCTGTTTATATAGTGTGTGCTACCGCTTCAATGGGAGCGCCATTCCCAGCGGCACAGTTGAAGCTTCCAGTAGCTACCGAGCGCTCAGTCCTGAGCCACACTGTGTGTGTTTTTATATACCTATAAATCAATATATGTAAATGACATCTTTAAAGAAAAACTGACTACACTGAAACAAAGGACTGGGAGGGAAAGAGCAGTTTCAGTCAAGGCTTCCCCTGTAGCCCCTTTCTGCCATTTCTCAGTTCTCATATGCTTCTCCTGCTAAGGTCACTGGTGAGATGTATAGAAATAAAGTGAAATCACGGGCTAAATAAACCGAGCCCGGCCCCTGCCAGCACATACAACTTCTGGCAGTGCAGCTTATCTTCCGACTAAACTCGCAAAAGCCTAAAAAAATTCCACTGCAGCTGATTTACTATTTAACTGCTCAGAAGACAGGCAGCGAGGGATTGACTTTGAAGGCAGAGTGAAAAATGGGAGTCTCTCCTTTAAATAATATTTACAGTACTGGAGATAGATACAATTACTTTTTTGTTTGGTTGGTTTTTTCCCCTCCTTTCCCATTCTGCATTGTCAAATAACGCCTGCAAGCCAAAACCCAGCCATTTTGAAAGGAAAAGAATAGGTACATATGAGATTCTCCAAGTTGCAACTTCTTTGTTTTGGTCAGCCTCACGCCAGGGGCCTTCTTCCCTATTAACAGTATTTATGAAAAGGTTTCAAGAAGGTTTAGCTGCAACCATTAAAATCAAGCCAATTATGTTAGATGAAATTCCATGGGACTAGAAAGACTTGTGGGGGCCTTCTGATGACCACGAAAAATGAAAGCATTCAAGTTGGTATGAAAGGAGAAATTTTTTGTGTTTTATTCAGTGAAGCTGAAGAAAAGTCAGCAATTTATAATAGGTACTTTTTGATAGGGAAAACACATTTCCCAGGGATTTGACAGCAAAGCCTAAGTAGTTGATATGGTTTGGGGACACATGATAGCTTGTCTGGTTTTGCCATCCTCACAGCAGTGGGGACTACAGCCCACTCACCTTGAAGCCCATCCTTTCCTAAACAAGGCAACATGACTGAGGAAAGCAGCTTAGAAACTGGCAGAGCCAAAAATTCAGTAACCAACAAATTCAGATGTGTAAGGAATTTGGGCAATTTTAAACGAGTAACTTGGGGAAGAGAAAAAAAACCTCAAGCCCCTTGCTACCATATTGACAAGCGCTCTTTGGCTTGTGTTCTACAAGTCCTTCTGATAAGACAGCCACATCTTCTTCAGCAGTATCAGGATATCATGTGAAATGTGCATTGCTTATCCTTTCTGATATATTATACATAGAGCTCAGCTGTCTCTTAATGCAGAAGCAATCCAAGCGCAGTAGTTTCAATACAAACGTTTATTAGCAAACAGCCTCTCTGGTCTCAACCAAAACAGAGCATTTTTTCTTCCTTTTATAGCTTTCAGAAATAACCTTATGCAAAAAGTGATTATAGTTGTAATGATAAAAAATGAGGGGAAAATGACAATAAATAATGTAGTATCTTTTCTGAGCACATCAAGGGCTTTGAAGCTTCAATATGTGAAGAAGGGTCTTTTTTACCTCAGTGAGCTGGGTAATATAAGGTGTCTAAATAAAAAGAAAAAGAAAATATCATCTGTCACTGCCGCAACAGCAAGAAGATAAAATTATTTATATAGGCTGCAAACAGAAGTGATCCTGAAAGAAATCATCACTGGAGAAATATTTTTGGATGAATAGTATTCATCAATAGTTTAAAAGGGGAAAAGAAAAAAAGCATGCATTGAGGAAAAGAAACATAACAATTGATATTAAGTATTTCAAATGCATACTGTAATATAATTTCTAAATTTGCTAGGATGAATTTACAAATATCCCCCCCCACCGCCCTTTTATTTGGATGGACACAGCCCAAGGATGCTGCAGAAAGCGGGTCAGTACTCCCGAGTTAAAAATCCAGCCTGAGACAAAAGCAACCACCAGTAAGTTTCTCTCTCTTACAGTTCTGTTTCCTATACTGTCACCAAAATACCTAAATTGCCACGTAGAGGGGCCATTCCCCTTCACCGTCTCCAATCCATCCTGTAACACGTAGCCAGGATGGGCCTGGGAAGCCTGGGTGCTAACTACACTGGCTTCAGCTCAGAACAACACGACTTCTTTTGAACCTGCTGTGGATGGCCTGACCTATCCCGTACAGCATAGATACCTATGCAACACCTACATTGCCAAAAGAGTCAAAGTGGTCAGGGTAAATTTTAAATCTTTGTTTAGCCTGTCGGTGAAGCACGGATTCTGCAAACAGTATGTTAAAGAGGGAGTTTTATCAGAAACTAAGGGAGAATAGCACAGGAAGCAATTTTAGGAAATCATACACAATTAAACTGCCATATGTTTTTCCTTTTCCCTGTTGGATAGGTGACACGTAAAATATACAAACAATGTACAAGGGGAGAGATGTTATACAGACTGATATTGATTTTTTTTTTTTTTAATGCCATGTAATCAAGACTTGAAATCGACATAGAAAACTTAGGGCCAAAAGACATACTGATATGAGCTATAACAGTTACAATCAAATAATACAAGCAGACCTGATTTGATTTTTGCTTGTTTTGAGAACAAAAAGCAAGGCTGCTATTTTGCCCCTTTTGCACCGCTGTGGGTGCACCTTCTTTCCCTGACTGCTCAGGACTGTGATTTTGGGCAGTGGAATAGAGAATCAGATCAAAGCACTCACCAAAGCTGCAAGACATCTATATGAAATCTGAAAGTTTATGAGAGATGGTATGGAGAATTTTATTCATCTTTCTGAATGCAATCAAGAGCTCTGTCCCCTAATCACGATTCCTTTTTCAGGTTTAAAAAGTGATGCTGTGTTGTCTGATTAAGTTTCGAATTTTTTAATCTGTTTGCTACAAATTATTATATATAATAATAAAGGAGAAACTGGAATAAAACTTGATTATTAGTTTAAAAGTTACTTATTGTTCTTTAAATTGGGGCTTGATAATTTTAACTTTTTACACCCCCAGCCTCCCCTTCTGAAACACAGTTAGTCTAAAGAAACCTGAGCAAAGGTAGGTGGTCTCTATTTTTCAGCAGCTGGAAAACCTTTCTTGCTTTAAATCCTTGCACTGGAGAAAGGACTGAATTAATTTTGTTTAACATTTCTGAGAACATTCCATCAGGCTGAAGTCAAATAGGAGAGATTTCAGCCCCAACAATGAACACTGAATGTGTAAATCATATATTAATTATTAATGACTTTTAATCAGTTCTGCCTTGGCAAAAATGCACCTGCATGTGCCAGGCACTCGGAGCAGCCTCTTCTCTGCCAGCGCACCATACTCTGGTATAGAAAATAGCGTACCACATTCTCAAAGAGGAGGAGAAACGCTGGATACCTTGAATGTCAACGTGATCAAAGGGCTCAGCTAAAATACTCATTGTATGTTGTTTCCACTGAAATATTCTTTTCTCAGGAGGCAATGTATAACTCTCAGACAGGATTTCATCTAAATTTGCAGAGAGCATTTGTATTTGTCTAGCTTGTTACTGCAGATATCATTAAAAGAAATGCAATAATACTTTGTCATCATCCTGACAAATCCCGAGGGAACATAAATGCCTTGCAGACAAAATCCTTTCAGATCAAATCCAAGGTAGGTCACTAAAGAAATCTGGCTGAACACTCAGGCTCACGACATCACCAAAACTCATAGCAACTACGTGATGAATGGCAGCATGGCACTCCTTGATAAACACACAAAGACCTTAGCCTTATCCTGGCAGCTTATCTGTTCCATGAAAGCTGCCAAAACCAAAACATTGTCACTAGAGAAGATTTCTAGGATTTGGCCACGAGTCAGCAAGGATTTTGACTGTCTTGTTCTGCTGCTTAACACAGAACAGCAGAGAAAGACGGCAAGCATCAAAGCCTGTTGACTCACTGCTTTTCTGCCTTTCTGAGCACACTCCTCCTTGTGCTATAAAGTTGCTATAGTACTGGAGATCTGAATTAATATACAAAGCTTGATGCGATGCTTCCAGTCCCCACAGACGTCATTAAGAGGCCAAAAACATAGCGAAGGCAGAGAAATGCCTGTGCAGCAGCAAACACCGCTCCATCACTACCTGCATTGCCTTCCAAGAATAACAGTTGCCTCCTTCGACTCCATCCTGACAGGCTACTACAAGGCTGGCTAATCTAACATAGGATGGAAACATTTTTAAGAAGTTTCAAATTTTACCTAATATTGAGAACAAGTTTTCTAAGACGGTTTTATTAATTGCTTATTTAGACAACCTTCCAGAAGTTTAACGTGAGTGTGCAAAGGGAGGCAAGTCAAAGGAAAAGAAAGAAAAAAACCAAACCCAACCCAAACCCCATGCACTTCATATTCAGTTTGTTCTTTATCATTTCTATTTAAAACCAGGCTGTGTGTTTGTATTAACAGCCAGGATGAAAAAGCATGAAGCAGGATGGGAGTGGCAGATCCAAGATGACTCTCCAAAACTACAAGGCTTCGGTGCACTTTCCTGAAGCAGTCCCTAAGAAAAGCTCTATCACCAGCACCAACTACTTCCCTCTAGCAATAGGAGGCAGATAAATAAATAAGCATTCTCGCTGGGTTCCTCCTTCTGCAGGAACACCTTTTGTGTTTCCTTGCCCCCACTTTTCAGTACTGAACAGAATCATGACTGAGCCTGCTTCAGAGTCTGAGGATGGAGAGGACCACTGCTGTCTGCACCCAAACTGTTCTGTGTTTTCCCAGCTACAGAAAGGTTCAAGGAATTTAAAAATAAAAAACCCTGTTGTCTCATCAATAAATACAAAGGTTTTTCTTTCAGCAAAAAGTGTTTTTACTAGCAACAGCAAATCATCGAGACTGCTACATTTAGCATCAACAGAGATCGAAACTGGCAACAGCAGGGTTTTACAGCACCTTCTTAAAGAAGATTGACACTAGAGACCAAAAAGGCTCTCAGTTACTAAACCTACACAAATTATTTCATTCATGTCAAGACTCCTTTTCAGCACAGGATCACTCAAATATTTCTTTCCTGATAAGAGTAACCTGCACTTTCCCATGCTGCCCTGATCTCATACACTAGGCTAGGCTTTAAGACGTTGTGTATAAGACAAGTTGCTATTCATAGGCAATATTTTGCCTTGTCTGCCCTTTATTCTGCCTGCTCTCTTCCCACATGTATTTCCTTGTTTATCCTCAATGTTTTTTTAAAAATCAACCCAAAACACTTGGGATTTCTTTCTTCCCTAAAAGTCTGCCACAGCTGGAATTGCCATCTCTAAGCTGAAACATTACTTCAAGCAAGGAATTGTCATTGATTTTTATCCATGCTCCAGGAGGATTTCAGACATTCTGCAATAATCCTGAGTCTAAAAAATTCGTAATAGGCTCCTGAAACAACCCAAACTAGGAAAGAGAGAAGACAAGGGAAGTTCTGGTTTATTCTACTTTTTCTAAAGGCTGCCAATCCTGTTACCTTGGATTTGAAGTCTGGGCTGTCCGCACCCTTTGACGCGGTGTATCTTAGAAAGGAACAAAGTGCTCATCGCTGCATTTGAACCATCTGGAAAGGGGAGCTCATTCTGGAAGTGCCGAGACTCCGGGCTAGAGAGGCACCAGTAAGTGCTGCTGTTAGCAGTTCTGTACGCAGGGGTGTAAAATTCATTTTTCTCTGAGACAAAGGCCTAGATATTCAGCTCCAGAAGTGAATCGCTTGATGTAAATAACAATTACCACTTCAAGAGGAGTCTTACTCAATTAAAGCCTGTAGCATTAGCTTCAAGTGAAGAGATCAGATGGAGATCCCCAAGCAATTACATGAAACAGCAGCTTCTCTAATAAAATCAGGACTCTATTTTATACTATTTTATTCTCAAGAGAGATTTCCTAACTAGGTTTCAAAAGGAATTCAACTTTTGCAATTCACAACCATTAAGAAATCCAGCCCATAGGTCAAAGACGCAATTGCCTCCATTTCACATAAATCTCCTTCCCTAACACAAAGGTTGGCCTGCTTTTTTGTTGAGACTAAGTGCAAAAACATCTAAGCCTCTTCAACTCTTCTTCCGCTCCCACCACTTCCATTCAACCAAAGCTTGTTGTACCCTTTGCTACGGTCCTCTCTCACCGTTTACAGGTGTACTCACACCTACTTCCCAGCAAAGTCCTTGGACTGTGGTTTTGTGAAGGCAAAGGGGTAGAAAGGCAACTTTCAGAGTTTCTTTCAGGTGCTAGTGGCATCTATCTTAGGAGCTCTGAAGTGAGAGCCCGAAGATACCTGTACCTTTCTTTTGACTACATGAAAACCTTTTATACCTCATTTTGATCCCCTGAATTGCATCAAATTTATATAACTGAAGTATGAATGTTTTCTCAGTCTCTGTGACTCCTGCTTTGTCTGAAGCTTTGGTTTTCAGCAACTTAATAATGTTACTTACTAAAAAAACCTGCATAAGTTATTTGTATATAGTTTGATGAAAGTAATGGATCCCAAAATGTTGCTTTGAAGACATATTTGTTAAAACTGATTTAAAAAAAGAAATCCTTTTTTTTTTCCAGTCCTCCAATCAGAGGAGAAGCAGTAGGAGAGTCACATCTTGTGTGACTACTCATGATTGCAACTCAATCTTTGTTTTATATCAATAGACCGATATTTGCTTGATTTCCTTTGCCATCAAAATGCTTGCCAGAATATTTATTAGTATTATTTATTTATAGTCACAAACGGAAAACTGGAGCACCTGAAGAAGCATAAACCAGAGCTATTTGAAAGATCTACAGAATGACTTTGTTTTACTCACATTTTCAAATTATGCCACAAAGAATTTCTTCCCTTCTAGGAAACTGTTCTATGTAAGAAACTTTTTCTGCAGTTAACATGAGCCTATGGAATGATTATATTTTAACAGACAGGATGTTAAAAAAGTTACCTCACATACGATTCAGGTAATCTTCATCAAAGATGTAGGCATGGAACGAAAAAAAGTTTTCCAAATGCCTTAGGAAAAGTTCCTACAACTAGTGCTGAAAAATCAGAAATTCCCCCCTGGATTTTTTCTGTGTCATTCTGCTCAGTGGCATTTCCTATCTTCTATCTTCTCCAGTGGTCTAATGAGGTCCTTCAGCAGCTTTACAGACTGACATCCTGCAGTGAATGCAGGCTGCTGCATGCGGACTTTCACCTCATTCTCTGTAACAGGTTTAAACAAAGTTTGTTGCCTTGTCCGCAGCCATAGTCTGTATTTTTTGCTGAATTTTACAGTCATCATCAGCTTATCCACGCACTTAGTTTAAGCGCTTATCCAGATATAAATCACAAATATGCAAAATATTACACTGTATGTGAAGCTGATTAATGTTTCTCTTAACACATACTCTAACCTAACTTGTTGCACATTGATGCAAAATTATCATTTGTCCCTTTCCTGCAAGGGAACAAGGGGATAAATCAAGGAACATACCCTTTGCAAGCCTGCGTGTTGGAGCTGACATAAGGAACAGTGGAGGCAAAATTTCAGTTCTACTTAAAACAAATTTAAAACTCCCCCTGGCCATAAAAATCACCTTTCTCTTATAAACCAGAACCAGAGACAACAATAAAAAAAGGCAAGCTCCTCATCCAACTTTATTACTGAAGTAACCACTGAGATTCCGGTAAACCTCTAGTTCTTGCAGAGGCATTCAGAAAATCCAAATGATACAATAGCTTAATATCAAAAGCTATTTCATCCTTTAACAGCAATGCAATGAAAGTGCCTTTCTGTAGCCTTTTACACACAATTCACAGTACAGCAAACCCATGGCTAGTGACTCTGATATTCATCCAGAAAAATCTATCAAGCGGATTCAAAGCAAATGCAACATTTCATCCAGAAATCAAAACCTGGGATATGTACTGGGGAGAGGCAAGGGGCCTGTGCTGAAGTGTAAAACTGTGTCCTGTGCTTATACGATGTCTGGCACATGGACCCAAACCACTATAACTGAGCCTCAGAAGCACTAATGTGCTAAATAATAAAATAAGGAATCAAATGCCTCCAAAATCCACCACTGCATTTGAAGAATGTGTTTAAAAGCTATGGTTAAAGTAGCAAAAAATAGATTAATAGCATGAAGAGTCTGACTCACTCCCGAAGCTTAGATTTTCAAAGCATCATAGCTACTAGCTGATGGCATGGTGATAAGGGATGAGCACAAACACCCAGAAGGCAAGGCTGAAAACTGGTCTAAACATACCGGGGCAAATACCATTCCTAAATTAAAAGCAACTTTAAATTATCTGCTATTTTATAAGCACAATGTGCAAAACGCAGCATGGGCACACTGCAATGATGGTTTAAAAACACAAAGCAAAAAAGTGGCCATTTTCTGGGTAAACTAAAGGGAAAGAGAGAAAGTGAACTTCTTGGAGTAAGTGTAGGCATTCTTAATCAGCGCTACTGCTCTTGGTAGGGATCAGCAACAATTTTATTAAGGCACACCCTGAGCAATGTCAGTTGAAAGCGTGGCTGTCTCATTAGTCACATCTCCATAAAGAGAAGGACTCCAGAGGAGCATCTGAAGTCAAGAGTACGCATTCTGGCAAAGAGCTTGGCCCGAGCACTTCATGCTGCTGTGAATTTTCTTCTGCTAATGCAGACACTTGGTATTGGCAACTGAACCCTTTCCCCTGATAATACCCCCAGGGGAAGTCAGGGGATTGTTTAGCAACAAGTATGGTCTCTTAAAAGTAACGATTTGTTAAATCCTCCTGCTCTTTAAAACCACTGCAATGTTAAGTTCTGAGGTCAAGCTCCAAAGAATTGTTTGGTACTCGATTTTAACAAGAAAGTAATTTCTTCTGTGTGCTAATGACGAAGAAAGAGAAGAGCGTGCTCACCTGCAGATCTAATCAATCACCCGCAGAAATCAACTTCAAACAGCTCTAAATGTTAAAAGCAAGTACTGTCTGTTTGTATTCTACGTATAACCTTTCAACACCTATAAAAACCCAACTGCTAAGCAGCAAATTGCATTCAGATGGTATTTTTGGCCATGATAGCATCGCTTCAGACTTCTCACTGTAAGCAAAACTTCTCACTATAGCTAAGAGAAGCTTGCTGCTGTCGCCAAGGGGGTGGCAATGGGAGCGCTGTCCTTTTTGCTCTGCGGATAATAACCTGCTTTGCCTATTCTAGGCTCACAACTACAACAGACTGACTTCTAGTGTATAACAACGGGGACCAGGGAACGCTGCGGTGTTCAGCCATCGCGCACCAAGTGACCGCCCAAGGGACTGCGCGTGTAACCAACTCTCCTCCAGCCTCTCCAGGCCAGAAGCAGGAGCGGCTTTAGGAGGGGAACAGGACAAAATCCAAATAACGCAGCTTTGCGTGAGCTGAGACCCACCTGTCTTCTAGCCCTGTGCTTCTGGAACAGTGTGGATGTGCCCACGGAGCCCTCCGGGTCACTTATCACTTCAAGTCTTACAGAAAGATAAATGCTAAATAAACCATTCTAGCCCAAAATGCTTTAGATAATTTCCAACATTATTTTTTACATTGTCAGGTTATGTAATGACATTACACTGACAGATTATGATAACATTTACTGTTGCTTTTTTGAGCAAGCATAATTCATTAATTAGCGATGCATCAAAACCAAAATAACTGACAGAAGCCTCCTGCCTCTTCCCAGCGTTTATGTGACCTTTCCCTATAGACGTATCACTTCCACTTATAGGTAGTTCAGAAAACGTGCGAAGGGATGCAAGAAAAATTGTTATCCTAGTGACGTATTCAGTCCTAAATACGGCAAGAGGCTGCGCAGATACAACCAGAAGAGGTGGGCACTTTAACCCAGCCGTTTCTAATAAGACAGGAATAGTCTAACAGTGGGAGTACTAGATTGTAACACATGCTCTATGAGTACTAAACAAAAAGCCTACTACATTATGGGAAATGTTGAGATGTGCTTACACAATTAGGAGTAATTAAGCACATATCATTCTGGCAAGTGGACTAAAACATTCATTGTAATTTCTCCTATCCAGCTAGCCTGTATTTGCTGTGGTATAATAATGAATAATGCTCATGTAAGACAGGGGAATGCTGCCTGCCACAGCACCTTCCCTACACGTGCCTCTGTTTATCTCAGAAATTTCTCTAAGTTTTGCCTTTGTTTTAAAACAGAGAGGGAAAAATAAATACCTGCACCAAATCCAATGGTTCGCAGGAGCAAAGGAAGGATTAGTCCCAGGGAGAGCTGCAGTGAGTCTGTTTAATATGCTGTAGCTTCCAGAGCTGTTATGTTCTGCAGAAGCATAGCTGTTACTTAGGTGTCTGCGTAGGAATACGATGTTAAAGAACACCAGGTGAAGCTGTGCTCTCAGTTAAATCAGTATTCCTCAACAAGCCCAAGGGTCACATGAGTATAAGTAAGGCTACAGTTCAGGTCTTCCCAAATGAAGCAGGCCAAAGAGCTGACGTTAGATAATTAAAAGAATATTTTCCAAGCATTTGGCATCGAAAGTGAGGAAAGAGAAGTAGAGTGTGCATTGCCAAAACCAGTCAAATCCACATGGGGAAGACCATGCTTATGCATTTAGTGCTAGAACAGACATTTAGTGGAATTATGAGTGTCTCAGATGCATTCAGTTTTTCCCTGATATGGTTTGGTTCAGTTACAGGGCTTCTTCAGATACTATTCTTATTAATCTTATTAATCTGCCTACTGATAAGAAGGACTCTTGTAAAACCTGAAATCGTTCTTTATTTGGAGCTTACAGCAAGTTCAACTGTCTTCATAAAATTAACATGTAAAAATCATTATCAAATCTGACCCTTTTTAACACATTCAAAAAACCAAATGCTTTGATGTCACGATATCTGAACTTTGCATGTGCTGCAGGGATTCAAAACTCAGTGTTTTATTAATGAGAACCCCCAGGGCCAGGGGAGGGAGGGGGATTGTTTAATAGACTTACATCTATCAAGACTTCTTTTTTTGGGTTTTTTTTGTTGTTTGTTTGGTTTTTGTTGTTGTTTTTTGTTTTTTTTCCAATATACAAAAACACCAATGCACTTCTGAAAGTGTAGACAAGGTTTTTGACAGAAAGGACATGCTACCATTTTCACAAAACCTTTGCTGGCACTCGATCACGAGTATCTTTTCTTTGATGCTACATTGCCTGTTTTATCCATCCAGCGAGCACCAATTTGACCAAGGTAATCAAGCTTAAAAAACAGAAAACAAAAGACATAGGGTAAAAGCATTTAAAAAGCTACCGTCAACAAATTACAGTTTGGCCTTCTGCAGGACACTAACTGTTCAGCAGTAGCTGATTGCCTAGATAGATTAATTTTTTTTAAAGGCAGGCAGCTTTCCACATACCTCTGTATAAAATAAAGCCTGATACTACTTAGCCACTACCAATACTGCTGGCACATGCATTTAGAATTATTCCTTGTTTATCATTGCTGCTATCTATATTTTAGATCAAATATTCTATCGCCTGCTGTTATTTTGGTTAATTAAAATGACCTTGGGAAAGCAGAACATCCACAAATACTTAATGCTACCCTGCTGATCCCTGAATAAGGGAAATAAAGTGACTGCTTGATCTATCAAAAGCAGATATCAACTTCATTAACATCATCTTTCAACAATACCACCGAAAATCTGTTACAGCTTCCACTGCCATTTCTTAACTATTACGAATGGAAAGGTTTATATTTATTATTCTTTCCCAGCTGGGGTCTACAGACTTAATACCGTTAAGTTGAAACACATAAAAAGCATTTTGTGTTTAATCTCAAGTACTTTGATGCCTCCCTTAAAAACTTCTGGAGTTCAGAGAAGCATTTCTAACTCATGGGACATTTGAGTAGCTATTGATTTTTTTTTTTTTTTACAGGTAAACTTTGAAACTACTGCCACATGCTGACCACTCACCCCTCTCGCTGCTCCTTGGCAGAGGACGGTCTGGCCTATTTTCTTAACTCCAGGAACTTAAGTGAAGGGCCAAGGTCTGGTTGGAGAAAGAGGTTAAGCAAGCAGAAATCAAGAAGCTGGGAAAAGCTTCCTAGACCAACCAGTCTGCCCCATCTGAAAATGCTTTAATGGGGCAACAGAGAGGAAGGAGTTGACCCAACCACAGATGATTGGTTTCTTCTGGGCTTGGGGGTGGATAACAGAGTTTGCTTCCCAAAAAGGCCAGTCGTTATAGCTGCCACCTGTAAGTAGTCTGCTGGCCATCAGAAGGGACTTCTCCTGCCTTGTGTAGCTCAAAGCTCTGCTCACCTTTCTTACTTCTGGATTGAGGCAGAACATGTGCATTTTATAAAAGTGCTCTCTTCCTGAAGTTGCAGAATAATGTTTCATGAGTGACTGAAAGGCTTCTGACCTGAAAAACCCGGCTTCGCTAACTTGGCCTTAATGAGGCAGAAAAAGGAATTAAATCTGTGTCTTCATCTGAAGCCAGGCTTCAGTGTTTAATGCACTCAAATGCCTTGGTAAATATTTCGTTTCCATCATAGAGGAAGGTGAAGACAGAGCTTTCGGCTCCCATTTGTGGTGCACCTATGGCTAATTACACCATGCAGACTGGCACTGTGATAACCTGGTGGGTGTTTCTAGGTCTTTACATCATTACATCATTATGTCCATACCTAATGATGCAGTCTCTCCTGGTAACTGGAGCCTTCTGATTTCTATGTTGAGATCACATGTCTGTAATGTAATGGCAGAAAGGTGACAATGTCCTGACTCTTCAAATACAGCCTGAAAAGGGGCAATTGAAAAATATACCAACAAGTAAAGCAAAATGAAAGAAGGAAATACCAAATAATATTATTTTTTACAAAAAAGTATATCTAATCTTTTAAAAAATAGCACAAGTAATTCCAGATTATGGCAGAGCTATACCTTTTATGCCATCTGAGTACTGGAGCTGAAGCACTGATATTACTGTAGAAAAGGTAAATGAGACCACGTAAGATATTTCAATATGGAAAAGGACATGGGTTTTAGTAATTTTGGCACTGAATTTCAAAATAAATTAAGGATGAGATTGTTTTTCTTCCCAGTGTGTTTTAACAGCAAATGGAAGACTATATGTCCTTTTGTAATTTGAGAAACGTTCTAAAAATTTTTTTCCTGAGAATTCCTTTGGAAATTGGTTGTACGCACAATAAATTATTTCTTTATCAATAAGCATTTTCACCTCAGGAATGCGTTGAAGGCTGTGTGTATAAAATCTAATTGACTTTGGAATGGAAGATTTTAATAATTGTTTAGAAATAAACTTATCAGAAATTACCTTACTTTCATTTTATTAAAATTGACTTGGTTAATTAATCATAAGGCTTTCAACAAATATTTATACTTCTCCAGTAGCAAAGACTGAACACGACAGGATAGAGGTCTGCCCAAAAAGGCAGAGCTATTCAGCAAGATATGAAGCAAGCATGAAGGGCCAGCTTCCAGGGGCTGCTTCATTGTGTTTTAATAAGAGAAATATTTCAGAACTTTCCTCAGGGGCCATGTATCCCTTGCATTAGGTACAAAGAACAACTGACAGGATAAAACAAAAATGACACCTAGAGATTGACACACATAAGCATGCAGGGAAACTGAGTATCTGTATCACAAGGCGTTTAGCTGCCACCAATTTTTCAATGGGAATCAAAGAAAAAGAAAAGTCTAAAGTATACAATATGGTACAGTTGGTGGGGGCTTACTATAGCTGCTTACATATGAAAAAGCACTGAGGAAGCCTGGAAGTGAGGGATAAAGACAACACCATCAGCAACAGGAAAGCAGGAGACAATCTCACTATAAAATAATGATCAAAATGAACTACCTAGCTCCTACAGAACATGTTTCATCTTGGGGTCTCAGCAGGGCATTGGTGGTCAGAAATGCAGAGAGGAGCTGAAAGAGCTCTTGAAGCAGTGTGAGAAAGCCTTTGTTGATGTGAGGGATAAAGAGAAGGCAGGGAAGAGATGCAGAATGGGGAACATGCTCAGATTGATGAGTTAGGGATGCAGGTCTGGAAGCAGCTTTGCGGATGGGTAAGAGTAGGTAAGGCCAGAGGAAAAAAGACATAGCATGGACATAAGATGCTGATAGCGCTTTCATGATTATCCATATTTGCTGTTATTAGTTAGGTAGAGCAAACAATGAAGAGAAATTTCTTATAGGGAAACCACTCAGTAGCACCGTCCATCCCATGTACCGTGTGCAGCAAGAGCCATACAAAAATACAGTACGGCATGCAATTTTATAATGAAACTGTCTTGTCATTCATTTGCATGTGTGAGCTAGCTTAAAATCACACAATCCATCAAATCTGGTATTTCATATCTTGACGATGCAAGATGTTCTTAGAATAGACGCCTGTCTGGTATGTACATATGCTCATTTTTTCTAACAATCCCTCATTTATTTCGTCTTCCCCGAACTGCAGCAGGAAGGCAGACCGTTATGAATGGGAATCACAAAATGTCATTGACAAGCTGTAATGTCAGAAGGTCTGAGGCCAAACAAACTGCACGGTGAAACTAACAGATAACAGGGAGTTGGCATTTTTATGTATAGTTTGAAATATTACTGTGAGTTTGCCCTTTGAGCCAGAGAGGTCTCGGGCAGGTGGCAGAAGCACTCTGTGCAATCCACTGCTGTTAATGCTGCCTCCACGATGGAACTTTTTTCCTTGAAGAAAATAAAGTAACAAGTAGGAAGCGTGATTGTAACATGCGGAAGCAAGATTGCAAGAGCAAATCTTGGGCATTTCTATTTCTGCATTAAGTAGAAGAGAAGCTTTTGTTAGCTGGTGATTCTAGTTCCAAAAAATGAAACATCACTGCCCCCTTCTGTATCCTTCAGCTACCTGAAATGTCTATATGAAAAGGTAGGTAGTTACATAGTTACATACTAACTGACACTGACGTACTGAACTGGCCCAAAATACTAAACAAAAGGTATTAGTTCATTTGTCCATAATTATTTTCCTGCCTGTATTAGTCCCGAAGAGCCCAGTAAAGATCAAGCCTCAAAAGGAACAAATAAGGAATAAATACACTGGAATTTTTGATTAACAGTTTGTGTATGAGACAGAATCACGCCCATTTCTGAATTTATTAAAAAGCTTTCAGAATTTTCCAACATTCATTGAAATGTCTTCTGGGGCTCTCATCTAAAATGAACTAGCTTTTCCCCACAGTTTTCAAAGAAATGATACACAAAGTTGTTGTTAAATGGCCCTACACTCCAGGAAAAGTGGAAAATCACTGACTGGATAACATTTTGAGAAGGAACCTGGACACACTCACCCACCCCTTTACGTCAGCTGCAAATTTTACCGTCCCAGCCCATGGCATTCTGATTTAGCCTCCCTTTTTGCAACGTTTAGAAATCCAACGCATATTCAATCTGCTCTTGCCAACCTCTGTGTAAACAAACAATTCCCTTGTTCTGCCCCCATTATCGTATCCTCCACCCAAGACCTTCCCATCTCTCATTCTTGTTCAACTTAATCTGCTCTGGGACCGCGTCTGTAACCTGCCATGATTTGACGCACCCTGGCCACGGTACGAGGAGAGTGCGTCAGAGCACAGAGCGCGAGCCTTAGCTAAATGGAGTTAAAAGCAACAGTTCATGGCTGAATTGTGCTTGTAGCTTTTAAGCTCTCCTAGTGTCCAAACCCCTCTATTTTTCCCAGTTCCTGCAACTTGAATCTACCGACTTTCCTATTATCTTTTCCAGAGCCTTTCCCAGGACCTTTTCCATTTAGTGACATCTCTGGGCACCCACACCTGCTATAAGCCTCCCCTTAAGTACTTTTTCAGCTACAACCAACGCACTTTCAAGCCTCACTTCTCCTGAAAGCAAAAAAGTGAGCTCAACAAACTGAAAGGCTTCCTCATGCAAGTTGTTTAAAATAGACTTGAAATCTAAAAGTATTTTATTTATTGAAAGCAGGCAGCGGCAGCAGCCTTTAACTATGTAGGCTGAAACTTTGGATTGTGGATTTCCCTGGAGTGCCGAGTCTGATTATTTCTTGGGGAGTAAACTGACCTATTGGTATATTCGAAACGAATAGATCTTACAGATCTTTTCTCTTAAAATGCTATAAAGCTCCCCTTCTTTCCCACTATTGCCTCCAATGCTGCTGGAAAGGGTATGTGTGAGAGAAGCAGCAGCAGCATTGCGCTCAATGATTAATAGACGGTCGAATACGAAAAGGCAAGAGAAAGTAAACTTCATGTGCCCACAGCTGCCCAGAAAGTGGAAAGGGTTCCTCCTAATCTCGTGGTTATCCCTGTGGGGAAAAGGTACAAGGCAGCACGCTGTTGAACTGTACACAAATACAGATATCCTGTGTAACGTGGGCAAGTTTCTTAGTCTGCTCGCTTGCCCTCTCAAGGCAGAGTATTCTTTATATCGCAGTAGTGCAGCGGAGAGAAATCTCTATTAATGTTTATGAATTGCTGAGCCAAGATAGGGAAACCATGTGAATCATGAGATTCTTACACATAAAAATACAAGGAGTTATAGATTTCTTTTGCCATGTTAAACAAACATGCCAGGACTGCAAGAGTCTCTGTTAAGAGGCATTCTTCATCTAGCGCAGCTCTGCAAGCCAGCGCTGATTTATGCGGGAGGGAAGATAAACATATAGGTATGTTTTCAAAGCTGAGCCAGGGCCCTTACACTTTAATTGAACTGCCCTATGATTTTTTTATTTAATTTCATTCTACAGCATTGACATATAGAGACACTGAAAGTATAGCGCAAATATGATTATCAGTGTCAGCTTGATTCAGTGGGGTATGAGTAGCTGAGTTTCAGTCATTACTGATGGCAAGGCCACAGAAACTGTAATTTTTAAGAAAACAACTGTCTTCTGATTCTGGAAATGCCTCCAACCAAATGTGTGCATCTCAAACTAGCGGCACTGGGGGAGCGATCAAAAGGCTGAGTGCTGTACTGGGACTAGGAACAAAAGTGATATATGAGATAAATAATGGTCAGGAAAGTAAAACTGGAAGAGGAGTGGAGTCTGAATGAATGACTCCTACCATGTGGTGCCTGCAAAGGCAGGGAATGAAAGTCGATAACCCAAGAAGCTCTTTCCATCCCTACGCAAGGTGAAGGGAGATGAATAATAGTAATGTCTCTATCAGTGGATGAAGTCAGGCACAGAGTCCTTTTCTCCTCTTATAGTAGCTGCAGAACCACAGCGAAGGAGCACAGCACTGACACACACACAAGCCCACACACTGAAGTGTGATGCCGTGTCCAAGCTGATGAACCCCACTGAAATCATACTAGCGCTCAAAGAACAGAGCATTCAGTATTGTAAAGCACTTTCCAGCCCTGTCAGAAAATGAGAAAGACACCATATCTGCTGTAATGCATATATTTAATGCTTAGACATCGAGTGTAAATTTGTGGAGGTGGTCAGCTTGGATTAACTGTGTGACTCCTGTTAAAATATGCACTCTTCTTTGGCCAAGTTCCTCCTCACACTCACTTTGACAGCAGACTCCTAAAGCCATTTTCCTGGCTGTTAACATAATACTACAAGATGGGGACAACATAATGATGCAGAAAACATTTTCTCTGCAACCAGTGCTGCAGCTGATTTCAAGTGATAACACAAAGCAGCTGCTCGCTACCTCAGAACTGCTTCATTTGGGGCAAAGAGTGAGCTCACAGCGCAGTCCGTGACTGATGAGTGGCAAGTTATGCATCTCACATTCCCCCAATACAATCCAGGAGCAGCTCTGTGCCTCATTTCCCCCATCTTTTTATGAAATTGCCTCAGAAATTATTCCCTGGATATCCCACTGCATCATCAGGGGCCACCAAGGGCTGGACAACTTTCCTCCTGTACAAAAATACAATCCCAGTAAAGTCAACTACTTCTCCCTCTCTGTGCAAGTACCATGGCTCAAACGGGTTTCAGCAAAGAGTAGCTTTTGCAGTGCTGGAATGGCACCAATCCATGGCTACATAAGCAGTTACGGTTGTCTGTGTGCCGACACGGTGGCTTGTGAAATGAGCATCTGACAGTAGGCACGAATCACGAATCTTCCCATTTAAACCTGGCCCAGCACTTGTTGTAATCTCCAGTAATATAAACAGCCATAACGAGGAGGCTGGCAAACACACAGAGCATCATTCCCATATACAACACAGAGCATTTTTGAATTTCCCACCTGAAGGAGCGATGCATGTAAATTAAAATGAGCCCTTCTGCTGTAGTGCTGGCCAATTTATTAGGCAATCAAATACTATGCTGTCAGTCACATTTGCAGCATGCGCGAGTAGCTTCCACAGCAATTTTACCATGCTGGAGTGTGCACATGATAAACCACTAAACAAGTAAGTTCCACTCCCCAGGGAAGTTACAAAACAGGCAGAGACAAAGGCAAAACAATGGGCAGTAGACCAAGGCTCAGAGGATGTCAAGAAGTGGCCTTTTATAAAATAAGCCTGTTGAGACCATAATTAACCATGGGCTTCACTTTAGCGTAATATTAAACCCCAGTAAAGTGTATGAAAAAACCTTTGTCAGCATGGGATGACTGGAATCACTTTATCAGTGTGTTTCAGTGAAACGCTGTTCCATGAAAGCTGAGAGCTTTAACAGGGACTATAGATGTTAACATTGAGGGGTTCAGGCCAAACTCCCTTCTAGATACAGTAGACTTGATATTTTTGATTCAAAGAGACCCAGATAGTTTCACATCACTATTTACAAAAGAATAGCCTTGTTTTTATTTTAGTCTGAAATAAAAATAAATCTGGAATTCATGAAAGTTGTTGCAAAACAGAATTGTTATTTCTCCTGCCAACTACGATATCAAAGTCAGGCAGCCAAGTGTCATGGATCACTGAGTAGTTTTCACATCTTCCATAAATCCTTATTACACTGATCTACTCACAGATATTGACTCTGATTCAGGAATGCACTTAAATGTGGCCTTTTGAAGTCGGCATCACAGAGCTGAACTCCATTGGGGAGGCGCAAACAGCCGGTTGGAGAAGCGCAAAGCGTAGTTACCGGGGGCAGCCGAGGCAGGAGAAAGACGACGACAAAACGTATTTGTCAGCCAGATGATCTAATTTCCCCCTTACAGAGGACTATATAGAAATAGCATGTCAGGAATCCACAGATTTAATAGCAGTCACTGCGCTTTTTCTTGCACGGGACTAAGGTGCCTACAATGGTTTCAAAGCATTAGACACGCTGGCCTTCCCCAGGAATCCTGCTCTCAGCTGGTTTCAAAATGTTCTTACATCTAAGCACACGGTCAATTGTTTTCCTGATTTGAGGGCCTTTACTTCACACAATATATATCATAACGCAAACTTCTCACATATGCCTGCATCCCTTAGGACCAATTCTGATCTGAAAGCTGCCTTGGCGTGCTCTGGCCATGCCAATGTCGGAGACATGCAGTCCAAATGTGAGCTACAAATGCTCTATTTACAGATGGTTTATGCCAAATTACAGTCCTACAGTTCAGATGGGGAAAAAAAAAATTTAACTAGAATGATTAAGACCGACACAGTTCCAGTTTAAATTCTATACCTTGTACAAGAGGACAGGCATGTAGAAACCAATGTTCAGGTTTTTAGATGAGTAGACCTTTTTAAAATGATGCTGGCTGCTTTGACATAAAAGTTGCACTGCCCATGTCAAGAAATTTTCATTTTTAAAGCTCAACATGAAATCCCTGAAATTCATCAATTACTTTTTTTTTTTCCTTGGAAGTTTCTGGAAATATTAAGTGCTGTAATTTCTTTCTTGAAAGAAGTTCCCGCCCTCTTTGAACCCCTGTGAAAGGGTGACCACCACAGCAGAATAGCATGAGATAGCACTACTGTATAAAGAGAGAGACATACAAATGTAGCTATAGGTATTTGGAGATACGTTACACCGAGGAAATGGTGATGGTGCTCAGCAGCTGCTACAATTCTTACTGTAAACTATGTTAGGAACACCGACAGTTTTGATGTATAATTCACACCATGTGAATCTACTTCAGTAATTCTCTATGGTCAGGCCTACTTGCAGCAAAATCACGTTTAAACTTTCTAAATATATTCCCAATACAGGGCAAGTCTTTCACTTTTTTTGCAACAAGAGGAGAACTTCCAAAACCTACTGTTGCTAAGGTGGATTTTGTACAGGGAGAGATACTTTGAGATGAAAAGCTGTTCTCCCACAGCAGCTCTGGCCTCCATCAGAGATCTTCAAATACTCCACAACTGGCACGAAGAACTCCTCACTGGGGCATTGCTTTAATTAACTCAACTCCTCCATATATAAAATTTTACATGGCTGTATATATTTTATCTTATGTTCATCTCTCACTATTCACAGCAATCACAAACAAACCTGACTTTAGCAGAGAAGCCTGATAACCACACAGTGAATACGATCCTTCCAACCCACATCGTGCCTTTGATTTCACATAAGCAAAATGCGTTCTCCAAAATCTATTTTTCAAAGTGCAAATCCATCAGCGAGGGACAGCCTTTGCCTGTGCTCTGCACCCACACCAAGTCACTTGTGGTGTCAGGGTTTAGCCACAGTCACATTCTTTATTTCGACTCTTCCCCAGACACCTTTCTAATAGCAGGTGGTGCGTAAATCAGTCGCCACTTATGGCCACAAAGCCCCAACTGAGGGGCTTTTCAGCACTTCCCGGGAGCTGTGATTCTTAACTTGCCTGGCACATCTATGCTAGCTGTACATAAATACTTGCACTGGGTTCCTTTATGCATTCTTTATATTGTGCTAAATAGAGCAGGGATCAGAAATGTAAGAAAAGAAAAGATTATTTTCTGTTTCACTGCAGGCTTCAAAGGCAGTAGACGCCGTGTGTCCAGAAAAATAGAAAAATACATTCTCAAATGGAAGAAATTGGATAAGCACAACTTATCATCAAGAAACATCAATAGAAAATGACGTAGCATGGGCTATAATACCTGTACTCTGTCTCTAAAACCAAAGAAAGCATCAAATTCAGTGCTTTCAATACTCAAAATGGAATCTTGGGGGTTTTTTTGTTTGTTTTTCTTGTGCCATTCTTCTGTACAAAACCACAGCTAATCATAGAATTCCAGTAAGGTTCAGGAAAAGCTTATAAAAATTACTAATTATAAATACCTAAGAAAAATGTTTCAGAAGTTCACAATTTTTCCTTTTTTCACAGACTTCAGAACTGACTGATTTTATGAAAGACATCAAAACGCTGCATCAATAGCTATCCAAATTGTTCCTACTGAAATAATATTTAAATTGCTTACCAAAATTGTAGGCTATAAGTAAAAGACTAAGCAAACCCCAAGCAAGCAAGCAAGCAAACAGTAGTGCATCACCTGTAATCAAAGCCACTAAGGAACAGTTTCTCTACACGCTTCATTTGTTCCTCCTCAGAGCAGCGGCTATTGCCATCCTATTCTCATTTTTTTGTTTGAAGACGACCTCTACTTGCATGAAGTAGACAATGCTGAAATGTTCTTAAAATGCAAAGTATCTGCTTTTTTTTTAAAAAAAAAAAAAAAACAAACAAGTAAGTTCATGAGAGTACTACATTCCAACGTGTCATTTGATTATAAAATAAAACCACCCATTAGCAGGAGGTTTTCTGTGGGCTTTTTTCTCGTGCTCATTTGAGCAAATTCCAAGCACTCCCTGTTAGACCCGTGAACTCGTGGGGCACTTTGGTTACTTTCCATCCAGTTATCTTCATTCTTTTGCACTGATGAACTGCAAATCCTACGTGAATGCCTGAGTTGCTTCGGCTGTCTCTGATGGGCTGCGTTGCAACGGAAAAGCAAACGGAGGGCCAGATATCCTCTGGCAGTTTTCACTTGACTGCAATTAGATAGACATTTTTGATTGCTGGGTGGCAGTGGCCAACCAGCTGCTGGGTACACAGTAACGGTGATTGACATAAGATTCTCTATTATTCTTGTAAAAAACATTTTGGAAAAAAGCAAATAATGGCTCTGAATCGCAATTATTTCTATTGTCTGCTCGAAGACAACACAAAGATATAATCTGCTTTATTTTTGCTCCTTTCCTTCAAAATTACAGCAAGGATCCCCTTATCTTGAAAAGTGATTAGGATCTCTTTAGAAAGGACCCAAATCCAATGCACCTTGCAAGATGGGAAAGTTTTCTGTAAGAATCCAATGGGAAAAGATGGGGGAAAGGTTTTAAAAATCATTGAACCTTGAAAGCTTCTCAGACTTTCTTGTTTACATCAGTTGGGTATTTTGAAAGCCCACAACCAAACAAGTAATTGTGCAGGATCTTAATATTCCATCAAACATTCAGAGAGATGGACAGATTTGCCCATACGTTATTTTTGTTTAAAAGGAAGCAGACCTCAGACCACATTTTCCGTAGGGATGGCATCATCATTCGGACTGCGCTGCTGATTGCTGAATGACCAGTGCCTACCTGGTTACTCTGTAAATGAGTATATTTGTGTAAATGAGTATATTTGTATGCTTTGTAAAAATATATGCCTAAAAATACAGAACAGCAAAAACTGATTACAGAGTATTACTTAATATGATGGAAAACAGAGTCCTCTAGTGGTCTCTGATTGCCATAATATTAAAAGCAGTCAACAATTTAGGGAAGAAAGTGAACGATCTCTGACATGACCTCACAAGAAACAAATCTTAGTCCAAAGCTAATAATAATCAGGGGAAATTGCCCCCATGGATGTCCATGGCAGCCTCCAGAGTTTTCTACGCTTAATCTGCAGAAAAATCTTCAAATGTTGCCAGTCATTACATGTAAAAAAGCTCTTAGGCAGCTCTTATGGAGAAAGCATTTCTCAATGATATATGTGATGCTATTGTACCATACGTGAACTGTGCCGATATAACAAGTACATATTATATACGTATACTATGAACTTTATAAACATATAGTGAACTGCTGATATAACAAGCACAATATATACATATTCTCTTTGGAATAAATAACAGGATGAAAAAAAGCATGAAGTATTTGAAAATTTAACTGGGCTTCACAGTGTATTGGCAGTGGCAGTCTGTCTGTCAGCAATGAAGGACCGATTCAAAGGAGAGTGATGGTACTTGAGACGAGGGCTTTGTGTTTGATGTGAGAAAATAAGCTCGCAGAGGGAATATATAAAATAGAATGAAATGGTCCAAGTTACAGGCTTGGAGACAAACTTTGCAGGTCAGGATTAATATCAGCTGGGAGAAATTTCATGTGTTTGGGTCAGAGGGAAGAGTACTGCAGAACTGGAGATATGCAATTGTAAGAAACAAACGTATTTTAGATGCACGGATGGCAACTGAAGGCTGTATGCGAGATATATCAGCTCAGACTTCAGAAAAGACTTTCCAGAGCAGGATCAGAGAGATGGAAGAAGCTGAGGAGGCAAACAAGTGAAAAAAAAAAACAACCAACAATTTATGTAAACTTCCCAAGAAAACCAAGGGGAGGATGAGGAAGCTTTACCAAAGTACATATTGAAGGAGCTCCTGAAAACACACCAGGAGAGTGAGGAAAAAAATGGGATACTAGGGAGAGTAAACAAGACACAGGGTGCAGGTGTGCTGGCAGCGAGACCTGCTTGCTGCCCACGCCAAGTTGACAAGACAAGATTATAGGTCTTCACAAAAAAATAATGTAAATAATTTGGCACAGTAGATAGGCGAAATAGGCAGGTGCGTGTTGGTGCCAGCCTTGCAGGTGTTGCTATTCAAACCGAGATTTCACCTTTATATACAAAAAGTATAAAATGAGTATTCCTGCATTCACCTTGTAGGAATCCTGAATAATATCTCACGATTACAATAAATTCATAAAACCAAGTTTTGTAAAATAACCAACTCATTCTCTGTAGCTGTTAAAATTTCTTAGCGGTATCAATAAACGTGCAAATGGCAACACAGCATTCCTAAATAATATAATGTATATCCTGACATCTGCTTTATACACTCCCAGATCTTAAGCAATCCTTTGGCAAAGGTACATAACCAGCTATAAAAATCTGGCAAACAGCAGTTTCTAAGAAAGATTTGTGTGGTCTTCGTACCAGACAGTTCCCAGCACTGTCATTAAAGGCTTATCTCGGGAAAGCACTTGGAAAAATCTGTTCTCCCTTTAAAGAACCTCATCAGTCAGAGCTATAGGGGTCATCTGTCATGACCATCAGCTTCCCTCTCTCTCCAGCATACCTCTGCAGAGTTAAAGCATAAAAAGATAAGTTCCATATGCAAAAATTCAAGGGTCACACATCGCCTGGCTATATTTCTAGATGGCATCTTCAAATCTCTACCCCTACATCTGATTTTTCTTCTCAGTGCTGGCTTTTATCAGCTTTATCACTTGTAGTTCATACACCTATCAAAAAAGTATTGCTGAACTTAATGACAGACATAAAATAAAGTTTGAAAAGATTCCATCTTTCATACAGTGGGGGAAATGATTTCCTTTGAACATGCTGTCAGCCTCAAACAGGGTAATGGATTAGTGCAGAGTGCTCAAACCAGTATTTTGTTTCATATTTTGACATGTGCAAAAAGACTCCAAAACACTGAAAGCTGTCGTGTCTGAATCAATGCAGAACTGCAAACCAGACAAGCCTGCAGAGATACAACTTGGGAGGTAATTTAAGGCAGCAATGTCAAACAGGCAAAGATGTACAATAACCTAGGACAAAAAATACTAGGAAAAAGATTAACCTGCCATCTAACAAATGCAGGAATGCAAATTAAGTTTCATAAGGGCAGCTATCTGACTGTTTCTGCATTAGGCGTGACCACCAGAGTACCAAACAGACTCCTTTTCCTTCTAAATGGGAAAGGAGTTTGCATTTGGAAGTACAAAATTCTGAACACAGTTGTGTTGTCATCACCAAGAACTCCCAAAGGGACCACAGTAGTCTGAATTGTGATTAGTCCTTCAGACTCAATAGGAGAATTATTTTTTGCAATGATAAGACACAGTTTTCAGTGCAGCTTTGCAGAGGGTAGCTCCTGCTTTTTAGGCAAGAGTATCAAAGCAGGGGGCAGAGGATAAACTCTTTATTGACCGGTCTATTAGGACTTACTCAAAGAGCAAGAGAGGCTTTTTATGGACTGTAAGTCCAGTGGAGATGATGGAGGTCACAGAATCCCAGAATGATTGAGGTTGGAAGGGACTTCTGGAGGTCATCTTGTCCAATCCCCCTGCTCAAGCAGGGCCACCTAGAGCAATGTGGTGGGCTGACCCTGGCTGGACACCAAGTGCCCACCAAAGCTGCTCTATCACTCCCCCTCCTCAGCTGGACAGGGGAGGAAGAGCGTGAGGAGTCACGCAGTCGCCGAGGCATGTGGCAGCACCAACGGTAAGTCCTGCAACTGGGTGCTAGATTGGGGTGGAAAAGGGGGTTTCCTGAGCCGGGGAACCCCATA
The DNA here is from genome assembly GCA_020745775.1 of Theristicus caerulescens. NCBI lineage: Eukaryota > Metazoa > Chordata > Aves > Pelecaniformes > Threskiornithidae > Theristicus > Theristicus caerulescens. The sequence continues at coordinate 125,232,966 of CM036561.1, read as the reverse complement.
AAGAGCCTGGTGGGCAATGGCGTACCACCTGAGGTCCTTCCCATGGAGCCATGGCACGGAGATCTCTTTTGTCTCCTTGCTCTTCAAAAGGCATTTGACAAGGTAAGGTGCTTGAGGATGGATCGATACACAACAATACGTAACAGTGTATTGATCAAACACAGCTCTTGACCTCCTCTCCGCTGCACTAACGTTGCTATTTTTCAAGTGACTGGCCGAAGCAAGGGCCTAGAAAAATAAATTGTTCTTGTATTCCATTAAAGAACAAGTTTGTGACAAGAAACTAGATTTGATGAGTTATCTGTTTTGAACTAGTCAGATCTCCACACCAGACTGACAGTGACATTTCTACCCACATTTCTAAGGACAGGAGACAGTTTATGATGTTCAGTTCTGCTTCTGGTTTCTTACGGACAACTCACACCACTCCTTCTAACCATTAGCACACATTCCTGTCTTCTGAGTGGAGTCAAGAAGGAAAATAGGATCGTAGATAAAGCATATGGCCCTCCCAGAGTAAGGAAAATAATGGATTTCTAGTTGTGACACTCTGAAGTGGTATGACTGGAAATGTCAAGTGCATTTTACTCACTGATAGCTATGAAAAAACAAATACGCTCAGTGCTCCATGATATCCAATTGCTATTTGCATCATCCAGATGTGGTTATTTGCCATCCAGAGTTTCTACAACTTGAGCTCCTAGTTGTGTAATCACCTGCCTAATACTGCAAGTGCAGAAAAGTACAGAAATTTTTTTTTTTCTCTCCTCCAGCAATTCAAACAATAACCTTTATCTCACCTGGTTTTCCCTTTTGAACATTAAGTTCTTATCTCCCACAAGTTCGGTCTGCCTCTGCTCTCAATAGAGGCAGAAGGGGCGAGATGTGTCTCAGTCTCTGGAGCAGCTGCCCAACCAGCCTCCTGGAGGCAAGGCTATTAACGTAAAACAACAGGGGATTATTTTAGTATGAAGAAGAGATTTATATGGATTTAAAAGCTAACACCTGCCTGGCCAGAGCAGGACAGCAGCTGATAATTGTCACTAAAAGACACCAGTTTCTCAGTCATGGCGATTCTCAAAACAGAGTTAGCAAAAGTTTCCATAATATAATGCTTACAATCATAGAGCAATTTTAGAATGCAAGTGTCTAAAACTGAATGCTTTGCTATTCATTGAGGCAGCCACACATCTTTTCACATTTACTAAGCAGCCACAGGGCAACACAAGGTGCTTGTGCTCAGCACTGTCTGGGAAAAAAACAAACCAGCATGGTCCCTGAAATATCCAGGACACTGGATTTGATGACCCCACAGGTCCTTCCCAATCCCACATTCCTAATCACTCTGAGGAAGGCAATGTGTCCTTCCACGCACTCATGAGGTCCTTTCATAGTCTTAATTGAGACTGTGGGCATTATCCAAATGCAAGTCATAATCATAACAATTTAATCAGAATTATGAAATCCAAAGAGCCAGAAGTACTTAATTAAATAAGCAGCTTCATTTCTAAGCACAAAGACAGGCCCCAGATCACTGCAGTCATAAAATTCTTACTGTGCAAAATTATGAGTTGTTATTTGATAATAATCAATAGAACAGACTATTGAATAAATACCTTCTGACTTGTTTTCCAGGCCATCATATTGGTCCCAGTAATTCACAAGACAGATATAAATAACAATGCAATTGTGTTCCCACAGTCTTGTTGTTATTGGTATCTAAATAACCACTGACATGACCAGACAAAAAGAGCAAGAAGGGTAGTTTGTCAAATCTCGCAGATAATTGTCACTATAACCTCTATACGGGGCTGTAACTGCCAGGGTTACTGTCCATATCACTTGTGTTCATAGCACGGCCTTTTTGTTTGAAGTTCAGCACAGCTTCCAGGGCCAAGGAACTGAAAATATTTAAAATATGCATTTACAAACTAGTACTAGAGATGACAGATGTTAGGAATCCAAGCACATATTAAATATAGGGCATTGCAAGTCTCTTATGGATCTGATTCAGATTACTGGCTTTGGTTTGGTTCCTGTGGGAACAGCCTCATGGTCCTTTCTAATCTTAAAAATGTATTCCTCTTGTCCAATCCTACTGAAGTCAATACAAAGCCTTTCCAGTTCTGATGTGGGTTTTGGATCACGCATCTACAACTAATGCACAATTAAAAATAAACAAATTTATAAAATAACGTATTCTTGCTGTGACCAGGTATCATCCATAGCCAATTTCTACTAACACGCCTGCAGGGACAATCTTTGACAGTTGTGCGGGGAGTTATTCCTGAGTATGTGTCTATACCTCAGCAGTGCCTGGCTCCCACGAGCTTCAGGGGACCCCTTCTTGCTGCCACGAGCGCCATAGGGCAGCTCACCAGCCCAATGTCTCGGCAAGGCTGGCCGGGACCATGCTCTTGTGCCGTAAGCCTGCCAGATCTTGCCCATGAGTGCTCCTGGCCCCTTGAATGCCTGCTGCCCTATGAGTGCATGCAGCCCTCTGGATTCTTATTTAAAGCGCTCACCAGTTTGTGCTTTAAATTAGGTGAGGGTATCCCTCCCCTGGGCAAAACTGTTCACGTTCATCTCCAGTAAAAACAGAACTTGTTTCCTGTGGCTGGACTAATTTTGAACCCTTCAGAAATGTGCAAAGGACATGGAGCAAAGCTGTCACCCGTCCTCAGAGGAAGTCCTTCAAATGACACATCCTTTTCTTTGGCCTCCTGATAGCAAAGATGGCCATGAGCAGCTAGCACTAGCCTTAGCCTGCCTGGAGCATAAGTACGGACAAGAACAAAAGTAAAACCTCCTCACACAACAGCTGATGTAGGCCACAGTTTCAGGGATGAGCTGCTTCTGCCATGGGACTGCAAATGCAGTGACAGAGCCCTAGGCTCTGGTGGCACCAGCAAGGGTGTAAGCATGACAGGTACGTTCCCCACTCTGTGGCCTCCAGTATGGCCAGTAGAGGAATCAGGAAAATATTTTAAGGGGTGCATTAGAAATTGAACAATTTCAGTACGTTTGGGATGAGCAAATAGGGTCACGAGACATTGAATTTCCATTTGCGGCTCTCTTGTCCCACAACTTCCTTTCTGCCTTTACCCATTTTGTGCCTCTGGCTCGTTTGTGCTACATGCTGCCCCAAAAGCATCGCATACAATGTGATGTCCACGTATATACACACACATATAAGAGCCACACAAACCCAGCAAAAACTGAGAAGGAAATATTCCTCAAGCCTCATTCCCAGCTATTCCAGCTGCGAGCAGCAGATGGCAGCCCTACTGCCATTCCTCCTCTCCGCCGAGCTCAGGCTGCCCTGGCCGGCAGCGCTTTCTCACGCTTCAGCCCCGCAGCACAAGCAAATCCTGCTCTTTCCCACCTCTCCTGGGTTTTTGGTATTACCCATCACTGCAGGTAATTGCCAGGTAAACTCAGTCTGCCCAGCGAAGTCTGCCGTGGTCTGACTGGAGCTTTGCAGCCTCTTCCCTAGCGTAGTGCCCGTGACAGTACCTGACTTTTGGAAATTCACTGCTCACGATGAAAGCCCAAATGTAAATGCCTCATGGATGGACGTGCAGTCGCTGGCACGCCTGCTTCCTCGGCTGAAGAAAGGGTGGGCAGAGGAAGACAGTTTACACTCCCAGAAGAAAAGGCTATTTACAACAAGAATTATCCTAAACCCAGTGCTTTCAGTACTGCAGGGCTTTAGGCTCACTCACTTTGAATTCAACTATAAGATTTGTCGGCAGTAGGCAGCCCTTGCCTTGTAGAAACTTTGAACTCTGGTCTTTGTTGTCAATCTGCATTGTTCTCGTCCTTTGAGAGAAGAAATTATGTCCTGTATGACATGTCTTAGTCTGGTAATACTTTTTGAGTGATGTTTTCCTGCAAAATAAATAAGCAATTGTCTGCCTTTCCCATCCTCAGCCCTTCACAGTGTTTCTCCTTGTACAGTCACTTACACAAGCACAGAATACAAAGGAGAAGAAAAGGTTTTGCTGTTTCTTCATACAAATGTGTAGGAGAATACAGAAACTGCACCTGGCAGAGAGAAGCAAATCCTCCTTCCTTGGGATTAGGACCCACATTTTGTTATCTGCATCGTGCCCTGCTTCTGCCAGGTGCCTATTCAGGTAAACTTTGTCCAATTCAGTTCAAATTCAGAAAGAAGCAAACATAAATTAATCTTTTCCCTGCAGTTACTGTAATATTTTCCAGTATAATTATGGTTCCTATGTGGGTTTTACAAAGGAGAACAACGGGCTTATTAGGAAAACTCAGTTGCAACTTTCTCTCTTGACTGGTTGCCTCGTGTTGTGAGGCTCATAGCAAATAAAGTCTCCATGCCAAAGCATGGGAAGTTTTCCTCTTTCCTTAGCACCATAACCAGAAAAAAGAAAAAAAAAGTATCCGAGAGCAACAATATTTATTTTCCACGGTCCATTAGTAGCCCAGAAGCAATTCAAGCATGTTACTAGAAACTGAACCCAGCTAATTAAAAATAATGTTCCAAAGCTACACTGATGTCTTTTGCATCTGGAGCTGGCTTCTGCAAATAAACATACACAAAAACAAGGACAAATCACAATAAATCTAAGCAGACAGGTACAAGCAAATTGGTCTGTGGAAGTGACATGTCTCTCTGCTCAAATGTCTACCGCAAATCCCAAGGAGACATGGTAGGATTTAATCTAATTGGGCTTGCCACTTCCCTGCAGCTTAATGTGAGAATAACTGCAATTATATATGACTGTACTTAGCTCAGGACCAAAAATCCATTTATTAGGCTATTAGAATCTATAGAAACCAGGGGTTTGAGATCATTTGGATATGCTGGTTACATACTTGGCCTGCTAGTTGTTTTGTGGTTACAGTTTCCAAATTGCTACTGATGAGGTGGTAGTAGAAAAGCAGATGCAGTTAAGCATTTGAATGGATGGCTTAGAAAGGTTTTCTTCTCGCTTCAGAATCTGTAATGGCACCTTATATGTTGGCTCAGCGCTCTGCAAATCTCATAACATTCAGCAGGAGACTGGGAAACCAAGAGGTTGCTGAGGTTCAGAAATCTGTTCATCATAAAGCAAAGCACCTTTGCATGTGTGGGGCCCCACAGAGTTGGCACAGCACGGCAGAGAGATGCGAAAAGAATTACGTTTAAGGCCAGCCTTATGGGGCAAGAGAGGGAAGAGCCTCTAGCCTTCTAGTTTTGCAGCATTTGAGAGGGTGCAATTAGCAAGAAACGCAAGAAAAGCCATCGGGCCATTCCAGAAAAATGTGGTATTGCCACTCTCCCACCTGTTCAGTCTGCAAGCGGAGCAGATGAGTGGTACACTCAGCGTGGAGCACAGCGCGAGGAAGCTGCAAAGCCCTGTCCTTTAAGCTTTTGTCAGCTTGTGCAACCATAATACAACTCTTCTTGCCAAACAGATGTTTTTAAATGAGGCAGTAAACTCTCACAATTTCATTTTTCTAAATCACAGTGATTGCTGGGATAAAGGTGGATTTCCCTGGAAGTCTGGAAAACTTCACCTGTAGCCATAGTCCTCCAATGTACACACAGTGGGGGCAAAAATATTAACAAATGGTTCCTTCAGCTCACCCATGCTACAGTGAACACCTGATGGCGGGGAAAGATTCGGGGCTGTTTGTGACCTGTTAGACAAAACCATTCACGAGGTATTGGGGCCATATTCAACACGTAGATTTGTTTTAAGAAACCAGACTTAAAATATGTGATCCTTACATTCAGGCCCTGGGGTTATGAAGGCTTGATTTTGCTCCCAACAAACTGAGTGGCAATGTACCCATCGAGAGAGCTGCTGTGAATGCGGGCTTTATGTGCCCCAGCCAATCTAACTGTACTGGTAGCTGAGATGTTGATAACCTTGCATAATACTCTGGGTTACACACAATTTTAAAGAGATTGCTCTTTCAGTGGCTCGACTCTGATCCACACACACAACTATTGCAAATTAACATAATTCCACCAAGCTCTGCCTGAATTAGACACCCCACCAATTACCTGCAAGCTGAAATTCAAAGAATATTAGTTAATGTCCCTGTCCAACTGCTGCAAAACACCACAGCGAAAATCTTCTCTGGAAAATGAATAAATTTAAACGTAGTTATGGGCAATTTTTTTGGTAAAAGAATACAAAACAGAGGATCGCTTCGCAAAATCATTATCCTCATTGCTCGCATTGCAGTACCACAAACATGAGTGGCAACCGCTCCCAAAGGTGGAGGCAGCCTGAACCAGCCTGGTTTCCTTCTGCCTTCGATCCTTAGGATTGCTTAAAAAGGTTATAATTAACATAATTACTCTGAATGATGTCTAAAATGAATCCACCGTTCAAGTTATCAGCTGCCAGGACCGGCTCCCAGTTTTGAAGTCACTTCTCTGCCCACACACACCCACCCCTGTCCTCACCCTTAAGCAGAGATGGCAGCGACACGAAGCAGCAACCTGCCAGCCTTTTGCAAGGCAGGCAAAGGCTGCGTTCCCTAACGAAGGTAACTGGCCCGTCTCCTCTGAGGAAAAGGCATCAGGCGAAGCAGAAACGCTCCCAGACTAGGCCAACGGGCTGCTGAGGGCCAGGTGCCACCTAGCTCTGTGGGTGGGTGGGCACTGCAGGAGGAAACACCCAGATCTTGCTCTGTGTTCCCACTCTCCCGTGGAAAAGCCAGTAAAATCCTGCTGGGAAATACAGTCTCCGCTTCTTTATGCTTCCGCAGGGACCAGAGTATGATGGTGAGGTCTTACCTCTCCTCCCCTGGCTCACAACTAAACAGTGAAGAGGTACACAAGATGCCTTTCTTCTATGGTAGCACAGTCCCTGGGATTCCCTAAGAGAAACCCCAACTTCAAACAACCCGAATGCGGTAGGTGCAGCTACCCTAGCACTGGGCAAAAAGGATTTTTCAGAATACTCACTTTTATCAGCCTAAGCCAAGGGCCAGTAAAATATTAAGCCTTCTGAGGCACCTATTTAATCAAAAGTTATGTTTAACATACTCATATCAGAGACACTTAAACTGGTAGGAGAGGGGTGACCAAGTATTTTCTCTGAAAACCTTTAAATTGTAACTCAAATGGGGATATACTAAAATACTTCTGACTTCTAGCAAGACACATCGCGTACCATTACATTTAGAGACACAGAAATTATCAGGATGGGATCTGGAATGGCTGTAGTATATCACACTACAGTGAATTCACTGCTCTACACAACCTGATGCCACATGACAAAGTGTGACAGCTGATCTGTATTACTTACGAGAGATTGTCGAGATGTGCTGAATATTTTCTAAACTGCTATCAGAAAACATATGTTTCCAAGGGGTAATGATACAGTGGGTCTGAATAACTCATAAAAATTATGAACGAAGTGTTCTCACCTTCATTTGACCTTTGTTACTTCTCCAGCAGACAGAGCTAAATGTGTAGCACACCAGAATGCATCTGAAGAAGAGACAGATGATAATAATACGCTGTTAAGAGATGCTCACTCCACTGGCTCTATTAGTTCAGCTTGCTTGCACAGAAAGAATTTCCCTGCACGTGTGAACCTGAGTATAGATCAATAAAGGGAAATATCCAGGTTGATCCTTTCTCAGCCTGAGCTCCTCCAAGGAAGATGCACACAGAGTCCAATGCCTTGTTGAAGGCTGAAGACAGAGGTTATTCACAAGAAGCCATGCAGAAAACGTGGTGCTGTTCTCCCTGCGCGCTGCATCTCCAGCACCAGCTGGGAGCGCTCACTCCACCTTTGGCTGAAGTCACATTACAGAGGTAGCTGGATGCCTTCACTCTCCACCTGCGTTTTCCTGTCTCCCACGCCTACAGCCAAGGTATGTTGGGCTACTCACCTTTTGCAGAAGGGTCACAGATCATAAGAGATCTTTCTTACGTATAAAAATATGACTGCTTGTCATATTTTTCAAATGTCAACAGGAGAGCAATACCTGTGCACCCTTAGACACACATATGGGGCATAAAATATAGAAAAAGAGAGTTTGGTCAACCAAAACAAAGAACCTTCTATCCACAGGAAAATAATACACAGATTGGACAAATACCTCACAGGAATGGTTTAAATGCAATCGGCCAGTCGTAGGGTAGGAGGAGTGCCGCAGTTTAAGGCTTTATAACCTGTCTACCTGCTCCTTGCTTCTGTCCATTCTCTATTTCCCGTTGTCGCTTGTGGGTGTTGTTTACACCACACCCTGCGTGCAGGATTTGGGCAGTTGGGCACGCTTGGTGGTCTAAGAGCATCCACCAGCTTCGGGAGCCATCTATCTCTTTCCCTTCGATGCTATCTGGGTCAGACACTCACCTGATTTAACTATCAGTTTATCCCAGATAAAGCTCTTGAAGCTATTTTCATTTCTTTAAACGTATGATCCAAGACCAACGAGAGACCAGCTGGGAGTTACCTCCAGTGGTCACCGGGATTCACAGGTTTGATGTGCCCATGACTTTCTCTTATCTTTGACATTAAGGCCTAGGGCGCTTTTCAGGGCATAGATTTTCTGAGGCATTTAACAGTCTCCTCGTCTTATTCTGCATCACCTACCTCATTCTCATGCCAAGCCCTCGGGCATGATAGGCATGAAGAATGTGCAGCGCTTTGTCACTGAGAAAGCAAGTTTCCACACGCTCTGCTAAACAATCTCAACAGATGCTACTAAGAAGGCTGAAAAGTGATTTTCACAAAGCTACACATTTCCTCGCAGTCCAGACTGGAGTCTCCAGACAGAGCCAGAGCTATGCACAAACCCATGAAAAGGACTCGGGTCCACTTTGGGAGATCTCAGAGGGACTCGGGTGGGAATTACATTTGGGGAGCTGGGGGGTACATAACCAGGTGCCCAGGCTCACCCCGGAAACAGGACTGAGCGTGGTGGAAGGGCTAAGTGGGCAATGGGTACTACTGAGCGCGAGCGCTGTTCTTGAAGGGCACAGTCAGACATATATCACGACCACTTGGGGACACCCATCTCTCTCTGCTTTCTCCCACCAGTGGCTTGGTCTTTAACGTCCTGAAGCAGCAGGGAGGAGGCAGGAAACAGCATTAATGACACCGATCAACTAATTGAAGCTATGCACAGGAGTCTGAACAGCAAATACGCTGCATAGGTGCCAAGCCACTACAGATGATAAAAAGGCAGAAGGTAAAAAGGAAGGCAATTGCAAATGGGTACGAGCGAGCATCAAACACAAAGGAAGTTGTAATGAGAGCAGGAGCGTGAAGAGTGACAATTCAGCACGGGAAAGGATAAAGATGGAACAAGAATGGGATCAAGAGAGAGCAGAGAAAGGATGGGGAGGAAGAAAAATTTGAAATGGAAAGGATGAAAATGGAATATGATTTCCAGAGGGAAAGAATAAGGGTGAATGAGGGTCCTACTGGGTCAGCCCATGCATATTTAGTCAGTTATAATAAGGTAAAATTACTTCCTCATTACAAGGAAGGGAATGATGTTGATATGTTTTTGCAGTCTTTTAAAAAACTGTACAGAACTTATAATTGGTGAGAGGAGGCATGGGCAGCACAGTTCAGACCTTGCTCAATGGGAAAACCCCAGAGGCCTATGCCAAGCTGGTTGATAATGACTGCCGTGACTATCAAATTGTGCAGGGAGCTTTTCTGAGAAGGTATGAGGTTGACCCCAGAGACCTGCAGGGTTACACTTAGGTCTCCAAGGAAAGGATCTGATAACTCCTTCCCTGAATTGGCTGTAGAAATGACAAGTTTATTTAACAGGTGGATAGAAGGTGAAAAGACATCTGTGTCTGTTTCTTTTTTCATTTTTTTTAAAATGATGAAATTATCTTGAGGAACAGCTTCTAGAAGATGTTCTGAAGGATTTGGAAGCCCGCTAGACAGAAAATCCTTCTATTAAAATTTTCAGCCTGTTAATCAGAGCAATTTTTTTATGTGTATCCACAAAATAATGAGAAAAGTAATGGGAATCCTACCTATTTCCACAAAGACTTGCCCTTTCTTTCAGAAACAAACAGAAATAAACAACAAGGTACACAATTGCCAAAATCTTACAAGCCACATTCTATTACTTAAAGAATATAATAACAAAAAGAAGGGAAAAAATCTCATTAATTGTATTATATATGCAGAAACTGCAGACACGGCATTGAGTGTGAAAGAGGAGATCGGTTATCATGCTTACTTCAGCACTATACAAGCACACCGTAAGGAAGTTTCATAAAAGCAAGTTCAGATACAGTTTCTTAAAAGACCCTTAGTGGAAGCACTGACACCAGCCTGTGATTCCAGAAGGTGGGCTGGTTTGTTCCTCCTGGAAAGCACTACCCAAGGCACATCTACGTTCCAGCTTGGATTACTATTTCAAACAAAGCATGAAGTACTGAAAAGTGACTGGCGAGAATATGAGACAGATGTTATCCTCCGCTTTCTGAAATATTTACTAGTTGTAATGAGTCTGTAAAATGCAACGTTGACTCAGCTACTGCATTCCCAAATTCCTTCCAGACTCTTGACTAAATATCCTCTATGCCTGGCAATGTCGTGCTGCTTCCTCTAACACTTTCCTCCAGCACCTTCCCCTGCAACGCCTCGGATAGCACCCCTCCTTGCTAACCAGCACAGCAGTCCTGAGGCAACTGCTTCGCACTAGGCTCCGGAGCCAAAGCTGAAACGAAGACATTTGCTGTCTTCAGGGTAATTTTCTTTAACTTCTCCTTTTTCACTGTTGATCGTTTTCCTTTCTCTAACTCATCCATTTTCTCATTTACTTCCTAACACTCTTAGCAGCATATCCATTTTACTTTTTACTTACCTCTGACTGTTCCATCTTCAAATTCCCTCTGAACCTGCCTGCACTTTACAGCCCCCCCTTTACTGCTAGTGTCATTTGGGCTTTCCTTTGATTGGCTTTTAATTTTCTGGATACTTTTTGGCACAGATAATTTTCTGCATTTCAAGGTGTGAAGATAACAGAACGTTTCTTTTCCCTTGCATTCCCGCTTCTCTTCTAATTCTTGTATAGAAGTCCTATATCCCCTGTAAGGATTTCAGTGGAAGCCTTACCACCACTTAATCACATCTCATTTTCTTCCTTGTACAAAGATGCTCACATCCAGACACCCGTCACACCATAGACAACCTGGGGTTAAGACAGTGGGACTCCGCTGACGTGAAAGGGAGCAGATTTTGGTCTGATGGCATTTCTTGAACATTTTGCTTCAGTACCCACACTTGTATATGTTATATGCTATTTCCCATATGTGCTACCAATGTAGCACAAGATCTGTTTCATGCATCTCCAGTGCCTTTTTTTTCTAAAATGTTATTATGGTAAATAAAATGCTTTCTAACTAAGTGTTCTTTGATGATGATGTATGGTTGCCCATGAAACTACTAGATAGCCAAATGAAGTTAAAGGCACAGTGAAATCAGCAGCACTCTATACTGATACAAGTACCAGCGCATGCAGTCTGGCCTTTGTATTGCTCATTAACCTCTAGAATAAACATGTTTTTAGCATCTGCTCTACGACTGATACTTAATCCTTTGCATGTTGCACGTAAAAGAACAGAAGTCAACATTTAGAGAAAAACCTCAGAAAGATCAAACAATTATCTCAGGCACCCTGGCAAAAGCTCAATGGCATTAGAAAGCTGTGTTTAAAGTGCAAGAGTAGATAAAAAGAACATTTCATGAAGCAAAAAGGTCACATTTCCATTGCTCGTGAAAATGTACTGGCAGGACGAAGTGATAGTCCATATTTGATGGTATACGGGTTAGCGGTATTGATTCTTTTGCCAGACTGTGTCCTGGAATAAAGCGTAAATGCCCAGCTGGCAGAAGGCTTAAATATGTGATTCTGAAAAGAACTGCCTATGGTCCTCTATAGGATAGCCATTGCCTTTATATTTCTGTAACATCTAATGGAGTTTTTGTCTGCAGATCTCAAAGTACTTCACAGAGAAGCCAATACCAATGTCTACACTTGACAAATAAGGAAACTGAGGCACAAAGTGACTTGCACAAAGTCACACAGCTTGGAAAAGTCCCAAAACTTTGCTATGCAAAAGCTTTGACACAGAACTTGTTCTTGAACACGCTCATCATATATCAGCCCTGATAGACAGAAAAATCCTTGAGAAAAATAGCATAACTCTTGAGCTAACGTAGTGGAGTTCTAACTGATATCAGCTCATGAGCTGGCTCCTAATCGATCATTTAGCTCTTGCTGAACAACTATAAGCTTCACAACATGTCTTAACAAAAATAAATTTGCTTATATACTTAGTTAAGCTTAAACCAGTTCACAGAACACGTGCAGGGAAAGCACGTGGTGTTCAAGATTTAAAGCCAGGTTCAGATGCTCTTGTGGTTTGGGTGTTAGCATTAGAGCTCAATGTAACAAATATGGGGTTATTTTAATCTTCTCTAACTGCATGAGATTCAGATTTTAATTGACTTCTTCCCTCCTGAACTCATCTCATAAAGTGTGTTAGGTATATCTGCTGAGTAAATAGGAGACAATTATATGTTTAAATATCTGTCTAGAGAGTTTCTTCCACCCAGAGCTGCAAATCGATACAGCTCAAAGAGACATCTTTTGTTAATATAACTTTTTCTTTCAGCACGTTTCTAACATGTTTAATATTTTTCAGTGTTATTTTGCTGGCACTGAAAGCCCAAACTGTGTTGGCAGATCCCTGAACTGGGACTCCAGAGATATGTATTCTGCTCTTGGAGCCATTTTTAACATCTTGGACAAGTAACTACAGCTCTCCAGGCCCTTATATCCATTCCCAGCCATTCCCTTTTGGGCCTTGTTTCTGTAAAGATGTATGCATGTATTTGATTGTATAAACTATGAAGGTATTTAGTGAACTACGTGACTGCGAGCAGACCAGCGACTTAAAGTTACTATTAAATCCAGCATTCAAGTCTTTGTAAGATACAGGTTTGGACTGTGCACTCTCGGATCATGCTGAATTGGGCTAATTTGTCTACAGAATTTGATGCTCCCAAAGTCAACCCAGCCTCTACCTGTAGCACCCCAAAAATGCCAGCAAAATGAGCCAGCTGTGCCTCATTTTAGGAGCATTTTGGAGAATTAGGGAGTCCCATGAGCCCTTAGGAGCAAGCACCTGAGCAGAAGCTTTCAAAGCCTCCATGGACAGCAGAGCCAGTTTTCTTTAGCGTAGCGGGGACGGTGGCATTTGTGGCACTCTTGTCTAAACTCAAAGTCAGATTTCAGGCTTGGGGTTGGGCAGGGGGGGAAGCTGAATTGCATCTATCCCTAGGCTCTTACAAATAGCCTGAATTTGCCCCTCTGGACTGAATACTGTCAGGCTGAAAATATACGCTGGAAAAACGCTCTCCATTTCCCCCCCCAAATCAGCCTATAAATAACACGTGTGGTCCAAAATGGCCCTGATCTTACATCAGGAATAGACGCTGCGGTGCAACAGTGACAACAACAAAGAGAGGGGAATTGGTTAAGTACTTTGGGGGTTAAAATCTGTGCCCTGAACAGTAAATTTTATGGCCAAAAGTGAGTCTTCTATAGTCTCATTTATTATTGCAAAAATGATTGGAACTGGGGACCATGACACTATTACCTGTTACTGCAGATTTATTGAAAATTAGCAATTCCATTTATATCTATGAGATTTCAGGGATTATTCTGTTATAGACTAGAAAACTGATAGATTTATAACTCTGGCGAATCTAGTTGTACCAACTAATAGAGCAAGTGAGAAAATTTAGAGGTTTGTACTCCTAAAGGAGTTAACCTTTGGATAAAGAAACATTTTTCAAGTAGCATCTGAGAAATTATTGGATCCATAAATTCTCGCTGCTGTAGCATGAAAAATATTCATTTCCTAGGTTTTATATTTTTGTTCAAGAAAGATACAAAAAGCAAAAGTTAGTATAAAAAATTTCACTCTACTCAGAGTCCTTCTGTAATTGCTACCATACCTTTTGTTAACCCTTTGGCATATATTGGCAGAGTTTGCCTGGCTGGCCCTAAGGAAATTTTCAAGCTATGTATCTTCTAAATTCATTAACATTGTATTTACTTGAGTGAATTTGATCTAACTTTAATTTTGATTTTTGTGTACTCACTGGGCTCCTTAAAAATGGAATCAAACGTGCAAAGGTGTTAAAATCATGCCAGGACATTGGGTTTTTTGGGGGGTGGTCAGGGTGGTTTGTTTAGGTTTTTTTTTTGGTTTGGTTTGATTTTCGTTTTTGTTTTGGGTTTTTTTTTTTTTTTTTTTTTTTTTTTTTTTTTTTTTTTCAATATGAGAGATCTCTGACTGTAGATGAGGCTTGTGGAAATCACTAAAATGATCTTAAAGCTTCTGGTAAATCTGTAAAAGATTCTGATAAGCCCAGGTCTCTATCTCCCAACAAAGATACAAAAGCGATACAAAGACTTTGGTGTTTGGCTCTTAGGGGCATGAGGTTTGGCCACCCTGCAACTGATGTTCCCTGTGACTCCCGCTGTAGGAGATGCTCTCCTTATCTCCTATGCAAACTGATAAGGTAAGCACTGTATGTACAAACCCAAGCGCATCCTCAGAAAGACACTCAAGTACTACAGACTTGTGCGTACGACATTCGAGCCTGGCTGAAAGCATTAAGCAATACCATGGTAATACATGAGGGTGAGCTTTGCAGCTCCCTCTTTTCTCTGACACAAATCTTTAGGACTAAGTAAACTTAACACTGTACCCTGTGGTTGCTGAGGCTCCTCAGTTTGCATCTAGGGCATGCGGCTCTCATCTCTCCATCTTTTACCTGCTACCAGCCAGCACCAGTAACGCTGGCAGGACCAGACGCATGTCCACTGCCTCAGCTGCAAGACATAATGAGATGAAATGAATGTGTTTATAAAATAGCCATTAGTTAAAAGAGTAGCTCATGTTTTGCAGTCAAATACATCATTTGCCTTACTGAACAGTACATAGCTGTTACTTTTGCATGGCTGCTTTGGTATTGATTATTGCAGAAACTGGAGAACTGGCAAACAAACATGCAATTTATCTATGAATGTAGGTACAGGATAAATATCTAACGAGGCCATAGTTTCTTTCTTAGTACTGTGCAAATGATGATCTTTGTATTCCTACACTGAAAGCATCAACACAATTAAAATCCATCACCTAATAATACATATCAGCCATTGTGCCACGTTCTTTCATTGAATACTATACCCGTTGTTCAGGCATATTAAGGAGGTAGCTGGGCCTGCTTCTAAACTCAGCTATGCTGAGGGAAAACATTATGACTTCCTTGGGACTACTCCAATTTCTCTTATGGAAACAGAGGTAAAGATCCATTTCACTGATTTCAGGTAGAGTGTTGTAAGAATTCAAGCTTGGACACTGGACTGTGAAGAATCATTTTTGCTATTATGAACTTATTGCCAGTTTTGTTCAAATTACATATACAGATAAACAGATTTTTTTAAATTACTTTTTAAGATAATTCAAGGTTTTATAGAACTTAAAAGCTTCAGGTGCTAAGCTCTGAAAAAGAAGGAAATGTTGAATTTCAGTTAAAAGTAATCCAGAGTACTCACACTTCAGAGGGGAAGAAGAATGACAAGTATTTGTAATACAGACCACATCCCCACCCCAGTGGCATCAACTGATTTTGGTTATTAACTTTGGAAGGAAGGAAAATCCTTCATCTGACAATCTCTAAGGAAAAAAGCCCCTGAAATTATCCCATCATTTCACAATCAATAAGGCAAAAACAGAGTGTGCAGAAGAGTTATTTACGATTCCGTTACACCATTACACCACTGCACCTGTAACTTGAGAATAGAGCATTTCTAAGTGTCCAGTGTTTCATATGAGCCACAAACCAAGTTTAAAATGCCCAGAGTTTTTATTTCTGTTTATTATTTAATATAAACTTATGTATGAGATATTTCCAGCTACAATTTTAAAAAAAGTAACTGAAAAAGAATATCCTTTTCCTGTATTCTGCTACAAAGACTGTGCTGGATTTTTACCCAGGACAAATCAGCAGAGCTCCATCGAAGGCTGCGCTATCCTCATTTCAACATCTCAGAATCCAGCCCAGCATGCAGTACTTTTCTGATTACAGCTGCAAAGTATCCCAGCTTGGCTGAATCCCTTAGTGCAGAACCAAATGTAAGAACTAGTCATGGAGCTACACATATGTATAAGAGTTGGCCATAATATTGAATTTTCTCTCCTTAAAGTATAAAGCAATTATATTTCAAAGATTGTAGATCTTCATTTTACAACAGTAGGAACTCCTGTTTAAGTGCAAGAAAATATCCTTGAATATACCTGAAAGATTATTTCTTGTACTTTTTTGTACAAATCTTCAAATGTGACAGACAACAAATCCATTTCTGTAGCGCTGCTGTTCTAAGGAACAAACACAACTTATTTGGTAGTGTTTATTCATTAATTTAGGCTAAATCACCTCAAATTTTGGTAATTGTCTTTTTTTTTTTTTAATATGAGACACTGCCTTCTCATCAGCAGTAAGTAATCTGAGCAGAAAGGAGTTCTTCTGTTCTTCACAGAAGGTAAATTCAGGGCCACAGTGCAGACCCAGCCCCTGCAAGAAGGGGCTCCTAAGCTCAAGAGAGTCACTGCTCACTGAGACGCAGATCAAAATAAGAACCTTCACAATGGACTTTAAGGCTGTCTACTTCTCATCATTTTTTAGAATTAAAAAAAAAATTAACTCTCAGATTTAACAGAGTTCTGCTCCCCTTGAACTCAAGGGTAAGCGAACAGACATCTTGGTCTGGAGAACCGATGAATTAATAATTTTCAGTAATCATCTAATGAAACTCGGTGAATGTCAAGCGCGAGGAAGCGTGGAGGAATGACGCAAGGCAGCCAGTGAGAAGTTGTTAAACTAAACAGAAAACATTTCATCCCCCAAACAGCTGCTGAATTCCCCCAGGAATATTTTTCTTTATGCTGTTAAAGGAAGCTCAACAATATCGTATGTCTTTGCTTTAATACATCAGGGCATCAGTACTTCAGACTACTATGGAGGGAAATATTTTAACTCAGAGCCAGGTAATAACAAAGAAGTTTAACAAATAATGAGTAAGAGAGCAAGAAGACTGACTACGTTCTTCATGTAAATCAAAGTTGTTCCAGAAAGCCTTAGAAAGAGAGGTTGCTATTTTCAACTGAGAGTCAACTCAAAGTTAATGGGGACATCACTAAAGATCACAGACAAACGGTTACTGTACTCTTAATGAATATTTTATTCATGTCATCTTTAAATTAGTTAAATTTGATAGGATGATAATGTAATGCAAAATGGCTTCCTCCCCAGACCATTTTAGGTGGAGGGTAGATCAGAATTTAATTTTAGGGTAATGCCAGGTCAAAATTAAATTAAAAAAATTATGGTTTGAAAGTAATAAATCCAAAGTGACCAATGGAAAAAATATTAAGCTAATGAGATGTGCAAGCCATTTAGAAAACCACAGATATTTTATATGACATCTATTTTTCTTATCTGGAAACAAGCCATTTTAATACCTGCTGATAGGGAAGAAAGTGGGGAAAGGAGAAGAAGGGGCACTCTGAAAGCTATTGCTATCAGGTCTTGATAAAGTTATGAAGATAAATGTAAAAAGTTCATGATGGGGATATTCATCATTTGATCAGCAAGCTTGTTAAAAACTTAAGACCCCTAAATCCTCTTTCAGGTATCTAAATATGTGTTCTACTTTTCAGAGCATTTTCACTCACATATGTCGAAGAAATTGTTCACAAATTAGGTTGATGCAGCTGCCCTGAAACCACAAGGTATGGGATCAGGTAGCTCACTTTGTCCCTGTGTCTCATTCCTCTCCTTTCCCTTACCGATCATGAAGCTAGCACACATGGACACGCAGTATATGGAAGGGATCTCACAATTTAAATCTACTTTTATACAGCCTTACCAGTCACGTGGATACTGTGCTTCCCTGAGTTACTCTCCTGCCTCAAGGGAAGGTGGTCCTGGACAATGCCAAAGAAAGGGGCCAAGGGACAGCGAAAGCAGCAGCCTGCAAAGGAGGCAGGGAAACAAGGTAGGAGGGCACAAAATAAACCTGAAGGATGCAGCTGAGGCAAGAAGGGAGGTGTGAGAAAGGAAACGTTTGTGTATCACTGGTAGGGCATCGCATTTCCATTCAAATTCAACAATAAAAAGATACTCCCAGATAGCATGTCAAAAAAAGTAATGTTGTCAGATATTTCTTAAGTTTAGTAATGAGAAAGATCATGGTCACTTGCAGATTGCACCGGGTCTAATACAAAAGGAGTAGCCCCAGGTGTTGCCCTTGATGCTGGCTGTCGAACCACCGAGATGCTGCTGGAGTTGCTGAAGCTGGAGAAGGCACCAAGGCTGTAAGGGCACATCGAACCCAGTGCAGAAGCTGTGAGTGGGGAACTCAGGAAGAAGAATGTGCTCCACGGAAATGAGGTCTGAGGGAAAAGCAGCGTGGAAACTGAGCTCTTCAGAGAGGAGTAAACTCATTTCGTTCAAAGACATTAAACTACATCATGATGTGAACCTACGGAGCATGACTGTTTCCTTGCAGTAAAGCTTTGGTTATGTGAATATTGTTAAAAATGAGAAAAATACACTCAGGGAGTTTCAAAAATTCAGTAAGTCACCTGATTTCAAGTTATTTCTGGATATTCTGGTGGCAGCACCGCAGCTGATCAAGCCGAGCATGCCTGCTACTTTTAAATGTGAGTATGTTACATTAGCCATCCCACAATAACTTTGACATTGGACCAATGGACTATACCATCCCCGGGTTCCCCCTCCAGATCATTTGCAAACTGAAGCTAGAAAAAAGAGTGTCTTCCCACCCATTAAGAAGCACATCAGGTTATCGCAGTGCTTCGGTATCTACAGTGGCAACCAAAGGCATTTGGGGTAAAATTTCAGGTGTGGGTGTTATTTCATAAAATCTAAAAGTGAAACCCAGGCACATGAATGGACTTTGCTTTCCTCTGCACAAAAATGAGAGAAGGTGTTAGACTCGGGCAGAAGCTAAGGGGTGCCCCTGCTGGCTGTTAGCTTCAAATGAACAGTGTCCCCAAATCCAGCTCACTACCAAACACCTGAAGGAACCGCCTGGGTTTTAAAAACACTAGTGCTGCACGTGTCCCAGCATTCAGGTTTCAGAAAGAGCCCTGGGTTGAGTGTTTTAGACATTCTGCATCTTCACTGAAAGTCTGGACAAGAGATAACCCCCACTGAAATACACAGCGCCCTGAGTATCAGCCCCACCGCATCATGAAGAGAGACAGTGAATACAGAGAACTGATCCTGAGCAATGCTGAGCAGTTGTGCTCCATGCTGGACCTCTCATCACACTACATAAATTATTCTAATACTAGACAGCTCACTGATAAGCTGGAATGGTCATCAGGACTATTGATTTTTTTTTTTTTTCCTGGTGAATGCTGGCTTTAAGCAATCTCTTCTCAAGGCTCAGTCTGATAATCCTTTTCAAGCTTTTATTTAAACTCTCTAAGAGAAAAAAGCAAGAATGAATTAGAAACTGGAAGAACACAAAGAAGCTAGAAAGAGACGATCAATAACTCACATACACAGCAGTAAACAAACTGGAACAATTACAGTGAAAGATGGTTATTGATCAATATCAGGAGCAGCTCATATGCTGGCACCTCTGTTTATACCAGACCTCAATTAGATTCTTACTGTCTCATAATATAACTGCATTCTACAATTTTTATCACCAGGGAAATTTTAATTCCCTTTTATTAGTGAATAATAACCATATAATGTTTTTAGGCAGTGGTCGTTATCAGTAGATTTACATATCAGCAAAATGTTGACTGCCCAGTGCCCTGCATTGTTATAACCTGTCTTACAGACTGGAAAGCTGAGCTGCGGAAGGATGAACTGACCTCCCTACGGCCAAGGGCAGGGGCAGAAGCTGACAGAGACCTGGACCTCCTGAGTCTTGAGGACTTTGTTTTCTGGCAATACTAGTCCCTGTAGAGCTTCACAGCAAGGGGAGACTTTTTTCTTAAAAAAACCCAACAACAACAACAAAAACCAACAAACACACAAACCAAATTGGCAACTACTCTGTTTCAGAAGCACCCGACCAAAACTATTCAGACCTACAGTTTACAGTATAGTGAGAGAAGCAAAGGCCCTGCACTCTGTGTGCATCCAAGTCATCCTGGAAGACACTTAAACAAAGCTCTTCACATCTATGTCGATCTGCTGCTTGTACTGAAAGATGCACCAGTATTTACAATACTGCTGGGAGTCCTCAGGACAGAAGCCTTCCCTGTTTTTTCTTTTCGCAATTCCTTTAACAAACTTATTTATGATACCACATGGCAAAACTGTGCTTTTCATTTCTCCCACCTCCAGTTCTTGCAGCACTTCTAGCATAAAGATCATCCAATATAATTACAACCAAGCGCAAAATCATCACATGTAAATCAACGCAATGAAATACAAAATAAATATCTACTCAGCAGGAGCATCCACGTAAAAGGAGCAAACTGCCTGACCTTGGGACTGAAAGTCAGAAATTCCAGCCCCTCCTGCCAGTCCCACCACTGCCTCGCGCAAAATAGCCGAGGTGTTTAATTCTCACGGAACTAGGACATTTGCTTCCACTTCCCTCTCAGGTACTTGCCTGGTCTGTAAAAACTATCACGCGCTTAAATTTTGTTCAATTACACGAGTCAGACTAAAATTTAACTTTCAGTTGGTTGGAACTTTGTGGTTTTGACTTAATGAGATGTATCAGCACCAACACAGCTTTCCCTTTCTTGGGAAATTGCTCCCTCGTAGATATCTGAGGTAACTGAGTTTTAATTTAAGGCATACGTATCAATCTGCAAGCCTGTCTCTGTAAAATCTTACTTAAAAAGACAAGTTGCTGAAGAATAATGAGCTGGGGTCTGTCCTCTTTAAAGGGTTTTTCCTTAGCAAAATAAGCTCACCTTTAAATAAATAATAAAAATCCCAGAATCCTATTCATAAATCATATTGGAAATTTAAGGGTGAAGAATTAAATCTGACTGAAAAAAAAATTCAGAAACCAAAGTTAACAGGAAGTAAAATAATTTATAATCAACTTCAAAGGTTTTTTTTTCCCAGAGTTTGAACTATACCATTTTACTAAAAACTAGGTTTTCAATAAACTAAGTAGTTGGGTTTCAAAGCCACTGGTTCTAAACATCTACAGAAATATTGATGAAAATATCTACAGCCAAGATTGTCCATAAAGTTTCAATTTGAAAAAATATATAGATTTTCAACGAGGAGACATTTACTGTCAACACCTTCAATGAGGTCTATTTAAAAGGTAGAGGATCAAGAGTCTTGGTGAATGTCAGCAGGCATAAATATAATCAGAACACAGAGGCTGAAAAGACATACTCTGGCTTTATGGTCAAAGTCTGCCTTAATGATAACAATCCCAGTAAAAGAGACCCCAGGTCAGGATTTTCACAGAGAGATCGCAGAAAGTACAGAAGCATTTCAGGAAATCTACCCCTGCTTCAGATAGCCAGAGTAAATTTAGATTTTTCCAATCATACTATAGAATAATGCATATCAACATTAGTAACTGCTTTATGCGAGCTTTGAGTTCAATTTATCAAAAAGGTTCAAGTGGCACATTTCCTTCCATCATATCCCCTATCCCATTCCTCACCTCTTTTCCTTCCTTGCATCCTTCCTTTTAGGAAAGCTGAAGAAGATGCCACATGAGATTTCCGATGGAAAAGTGACGAAACGCACCACCTCATCCCTAGGGAGAAGGCGGCAGAAACGCCTTACGATGCTTTTTGAGTTCAGGGCATACTTTCTGCTGCCTTTGCTGAGGATGCCGTGAGCACCTCTACAACTTAAGGGACAACCTTCAGTGCCAGGGCAGTATCGATATCAACTGATTTGCACGAGGGAAAAAACCAGAACCACTATCTCTGCTCTTCTGCCCAAGAGCGGATATCTTGGGCAAATAGGGTAGGAAGGCACTGAAACTGAGTTGAGTTAGTAGCTTTTTTTTTTTTTCCCCACCCTCTCATTGCCCCAAATATTATAGTGTTATAACAGCTCTTGTGCTGTGCACATGAACATGCCAAAAGACATGTTTCCCTGAGCATCCTGAGAAGAGCACTGAAGTTGGATCCACATCCTATTTCTGTTGGGTCATATATCCCCCCCCTTTTTTTTTTTTTTTTTTAAACACCCACTGTGCCTTTCCACTTTAGTTTTTATTCTGATCCAGCCCTCCGCTGTCTTGACATTCAGGTGCTCTTCAAAAATCCATCACTGATTTCCTTGTAATCCTTACACAAAATGGACAATATGCTAAGGAAAACCGCCTTGCAAAGTTGCCAAAAGAGCAATTCCAATCTAATTAGGAGTTCGTACTGCTTCAGTGAAAGCAGCACAAACACTGTTAATATTCACTGCAGCTGCTTTGTCAATAACTCCCAGTGAATCCTCCAATTTATAAGAAAAATCAGGAAACTATTGGATTCTATGACACTGATAGATCTATCAGTATTCATTGCCCCTATCCTCTGCAACACAAGGCACAAATGCCAATAACTCTAACAGTCCCTTAAATGCTGAAGGATCATTATTAAAGTGTGCTTGGCATCCCTGGTCATTAATTATAATCTTGTGCACATATGCAGTGTGATTGCAGGAAATAATCAGCTTTGTCTGCCAAATTGGCAACATTTAGAAACTAATTTGTTATGACATACCATCAAAGATATTTAAACAACAAACCCAAAGCTCTGCTGCACTGCGCACACTGTTAAAATATCAGATCACATCATTAAAAAATAGTTAACATATCCGAGGGGAGGTAATATTTATCCTTGAACCCTGGTTCAAGTGGAATTTCCAGAAAGAACAGTTATATCCTTTCTCCCTCGCAGTTCGCAGGAGAGGAAACTCTCTCCAGAGCGACGGACGGACGGGGGGAGGGAATGACTTACACTACAGACTTGCTGTCAGTCAGGAGCTATTAAACGGCCATTGAATAAATGTTTGCCAAGAGCAAAGCTTACCCAGGATTACTGCACTGTTCAGGATGCCTGCAGATTCATTTAGAGACTTTAAACTCATATTTATCTGTCTAATTTCTTTTATAGCCTCTGTTGCCACTCTCATCCACCTAGCCCCGCCGCGTCGCCAGCAGAAGGCTGTGAACACCTACAGCCCCGTCCCGTCTGGCAGCTGGGACTGAAGGAAAGGTGTGCCGTGGTGAGGGGAACGTCTCTGCTAGAACCAGCAGAAGAGCTGCCCACCGCCTCCCAGCCCGGAGGAAGCTGAGCTGCCCAGCAAACTCCTGGCTGCTAAAATGTTAACCTCCTCCAGACCCTCTTCCAATTTCAACGTGTTTTAATTCCTGCTCACTAGACGCGATCTTTTTTGCCTTGTTATTTGCTTTCTTCATATTGGTCAGGACAACGACATCCCTGGAAACCACCTGAAGGAACCAGAGGGACTCCCATGCAAACCCTTTGTGCTGCTGCCTCAGAAGACCAATCCCTGCTCACGCAGGAGGCAAATCCTGCAGAGTTAGGACTTTTCCCTCTGGGCAGCGTTCAATGCCCTCTGAGGAGAACCAGAGAGCTACACTGCAGATTTTCTGCCACAGATAGTATTAAAGTTATTGATATTTAAGCTTTGGACCAGCAGAAAAACCAACACCAACGCTGCAGGACTTATGATAGTCCTAGGAAAGGGCGAGGCTGTGCTACAGGTTTGCATCAGAGAGGTGACACACTCCGGGCATCCTGATGTCTGTTAGGGGCGAGCTCTGATCTGTGAATTATTCTGACATGAAACACAGAGGAGAAGGTGCCATTTAGAGAGTACTAGAATAAGGCGTACAAACTGATGGCAACCAAGTCAGCTTTAAAACTTCCAAGACTCCAGAACAGGAACCTGCAATGGAGTGTATGAGACCATGGAAACTTCAAGGGCTTGCCAGACTCACCTGTATATCAGAGGGAGCAAAACACTTCGTATTACGTGTGTACATAATACGATTTCTTTTCTCAGATCTATGGTCAAAGTATTAAAATACACATCAAAATAAAACCAGAAATTAAGTATTGAGCTATGCTTTCATCCAGGAAACAAAACTCTTTTTTTTCCCCTAGTAAATGAAAGGAATGGTTTAAAAATGGCAACGCACATCACTTGTGTAACATTTTTTAAAGAAGAGAATTGCTTCTAAATTGAAATATGGCTGTAGTTCTTATTAAGAGAGCTAAATATGATGCTTTTCCCTAGAGTAAGAAGCTGAACTTGCATATTTTTCTGTGGTCTTTTCTGACACTTTTTCCTCTACACGCTGTTTCCTTCAGTGCATGTTATTGCTTAAGTCCCCTCCCGGAGCAGGAGTCCATCAGCCCGGTTAAAGCCGAGGATGGAAAATACAAGGAGAACTGACAAGTGCAAAACACTTAACCGATGTGATTGCTTCTCCGTTCTTACAGTAATGACTGTTTACTCCAGGAGTCTGTACTTCAACAGAATATTTTGTTTAGTTTATGTGACAATTTCCTACTCTTTTCCCATGTTTTCTCAGAATCCAGCGTTCCGTATTATTGAAATGGCAGTTAAGAAATCACAGTTTTGTGCAAATCCATTTCACCAGATTCTCAATTGCTGTCATCAGCCACTGAACCAATAATAACATCTTTTCTATTCTTTCTCCTGGTATTTTGTAGCTTGTAACTAATTTAATAACAAAGTCTTTCAAAATGCTTGAAAAGAACTGATAATTTTTTCCTGAAGTAATTAAAGTTACATATGTTTCTTTACCACACAGTTTTGAAACGTATGGGTCCCAAGGATACTTTTTGAAATAAGAGGTAATAAAATAATCTCAAATCCATTGTCATGGAAAGATAAGCTGTATCAAAAGGTACATCAGACTATTAATACCTATTATATCGATATTCTTTAACAGTTTCCTTATTTTCAAAGAAAACTAATAGATATGAACTTCTAATTAGGACCTTAAAAATGAAGCAAATATTTTCTACCTAACTGTATAGATTCCACTATAGTATTAGCCTTTAACCTTTCAAATGAGTAACTTGTATAGCCTTACTTTTTTTTTTTTTTTGAATTTAATATCTGATTGTGTAGTAATAGATGTGAACAAACTATAGCCCAAACCACCCCAAAACAAGGACATCGGTAAAGCTTATTCTTTGAGTTGTTGCAGCATCTCTAGAGATAAAATTTTGAGCTTCTCATTAGGATAAGCATTTAACTGAAGCTTTTCATATAAATGGTGTAAGATCACAAAAGCACCGTGCTGTATGTAGGGTTTAATACAGTGTTCTTAAAAAAAAAAAGCAGATGGAGAGTTCATAATGCCTTTTAATCAGGACACATTTTACCTTGAAAAGTTCTATTACAGAGTACTCCATTAAGGCCAACATTTAAATTACATACAATAATGTGGTTATAATTAATTTCTTCTTTTTCTTACTTTGATAAAAGTTATTCAGCATTTAAATAAAGGCCTAAAACACTGGCCTTGGAAACAATGTCCTTTCAAACAAACCATTTTAAATTAAATGTCCAATGAACAATGCCTTTACACTGGGAAACAAACCTAACATGGTGCAAATTAACAGAAGGCCAGTGCGAAGTTGAGGTGCTGTCCCTGTAGCCACACAGATCACGCATTGTAAGGACAGTAACCATCGTTTCCTATGTATTTCAGTAGATTCAACTCCAAAAATGAAATGCCTTGAGAGAAAATACAGGAGCAATTTAATCCCGACTAACTCCAGCTCTACTGGCTTCATTTTGATGCTTCCTCATGATGTGGAGGGAAGCTCTAAAGGCAGGGCTTGCATTGACCTTTATAGCAGAGAAACAGCAAGAGGTCCTCTCTCAGTGCCAAGCCAAGACAATGCCCCGGTGGAACAGAGTCATTATCAGCGCGCGTAATTCCACTGCCGAGTACGAGATGAGAAAGCAGGGTGCTCTGAGGAGGCAGAAAGACCGTATGTACAAGGACAAGCTCCTCAAGTCCCCATCTCTCTCCTTGCCGAGGCATTATTTCCAATACTTTAATCACTCTTGTCATTATTCTCTGAACACTCTCCAGGTTGTCAGTATCCTCTTGAATTATGGAGAGGAGAACTGCATACGAGGAGTATGCCAGCAGCAGTCACACTAGCGCCAAAAACAGAGGTAGCAGAACCTCTCTCATTCTCTTGAAATTTCCCTTTATATGCATTGAAGAATCTCATTAGCCCTTTTGGCCATGGAGTCTCCTCAGAGCTCACATCTGCCTGATCATCCACAACAAACCCAGAGATGCACGTTATATCCTCCCGTTTCACACACAGAAACTCCGCATTAATATTCTCTTGACTTATGGTTGGAACGGGAAGTATTTCATTACCACCACTTGGTCTGACCACACGGCTGTTCTCCTCCCTAAATACAGAACAGAAATACTTACGGGAAATGGCAGCCACTTTATTCTACATTGAGAATTTTCCCACTTAGATTCTGTGATGAATCAGCGCCCCTGTTAAATTTTCCCTTTTCCTAATAATCTCATACCTGATTGCTCCAAGCTCCTCGTTCTGTTCTCATTTCCCTTTTTCATTTTCTGTAATTCCTACAGTTTACACTAGCTAACTGATTTCCCCATTCCATTTGTTTGCATCTGCTTTCTCTTGTCTAAGCCAGACTGCTTTATAAATAGGAAAGACTTCTCCACTGGGCCTTTGTGGCTTTTGAGGGATCCCGCTGAAAGTTTTTAACTCTTTGTAATTGCCTTTTCTATTTTAATTCTTCTGCTTGGATGACTGGCTCAGAATAATTTTCAGCTTCATTAATAGTGGCCCTTTTAAAACACAAGATAATATTACTGCTGAAACTTTGTTTACACATGGCATCTGTAGTCAACCTATGATAACCTACACCAAATCCATCATTAATTTTTAGTTCTGTGACCATTTTGTCTGTCATTACGAGGTCTGGCACAGAATTTACCATGTTGGATTCAGTTCTTTATGGCATTGCATTCTTCACTTCTTTCCTGCAGACTAAACTCCTCGTGATTTTGCTGTCGTCTTGTTCACATACGCTAGATGTGAAAGGAGCTGGTGACCTATTGGTAGATTATAAACCCATACGGATCTGATCATCTTGGCCAACTTTCATTGCACCGATCCCTGATAGCACTTGCTTCTGTTCAGTTAACAGACCTGTCTCTTGTCATGGCACCCAATTTCTGATCTGGTTCATGCCAGTAAAAATGAGAAATAATTACAGTGAAGTCAGAAAGGCTACTTTTGTGAGAGGTCTTTAGTTTAGCCCTTCAACATACAACAGTTCTTCCACTAAACAGTTTCCTTTACCTACAGGCATATGATCCTTGTGTGCCACTGAATATTCTCTGATGGGAAGGTACTGCACCACTCCTAATTTTACTACTTCTTGTGAATTTGAACTAGGGGCAAGTACGATGAGGTTAGCAGACCATGTGTCATTTGGCACAATAAACTTCTTGGACTGACATTATGAACAGTTATCACGTACATATCCCAACTTGCCCTGCTTAAATAAGGAAGAAAATTAGAACTCAGCATCCCATTCTTTTAATACTGATGCTGCCAGTGACTTACCCTTGGAAAGATAATACTTATCTAGCAAGTTCATAAGGCTGTTGGGAGAATTACTTACTTGCGATGCTAAAATTAATTATCTGAAGTGCTGCATAATGGATCAGTAATGTTTTTCTCATTGTCATCATCATGAAGTATACTTCATAAATATGTTGAAAAAATAAGATGGGCATTATTTACCACCTGTACAACTCTCCAAATTCAGAAATAGAAGTCATTCTTCTCCACAAGCAAAACATTTCTCCAAAGAGACATGCAAATAGAAATATGTTTGTTTCTTCCAAATGCTGAAGGGTAGTCTCAGGATGAAAATATAGCATACTCTTCCTATAACTATCAGTACTTTTGTATGGGCTCCAGTAACTAGTTAGTAGAAGTCACACAAAATTAGCTGCTCCATTTCTGTAACATATATAAAATGCTTATATATTAAAAATCCAGAATTTTAAGTCTTTGTCTTGCTCCAGGAATCCTAATGCCTATTTCTTAGATCCTTGGGGAAATTAGGAAGCTACTAGACAAGTTAATGCTTTGAAGCTGTAATTTAAAAGGTTTTTTTAAAGAAACACTTTTTTTTTTTTCCTAAAGAACTTGGCATATTTTATACAGAAAATTGTAATAATAATTATGGATATATTGACCTCTTTGTACTCTTAGGCTGGCCACTCAAGTGAAGTGGATTTTAACCAGCTCCCTGTAGGATTCTGTCAGCTTCCCATGTTTCTGTGCTGTGGCACTTCTTGCATTCATCCTGCCAGTTGCCTAATGCTGTCTTAAGATTCGACTCACTAAAGAAACACTTTCCCAGATCATTTTGTTACATGCTCTGAAGAACTTAACAGGTATACGACACCTAGCCGACCGCAGGCCTGTCTGTAAAAACACTGCGTTTCTCTCTGGGGCTACGTGAGCAGACCTTCTAGCTGTAGCTTACCACAGTGATGATGGGAGCTCTAGTGCAGGGAAGGTTTCAAGATTTTAACTGCATTGTTTAGTTTTTCACCTGATAAAAATGGACAGGCCCCAACTACAATATAGTTTGTACTATTGGTCTCACTGGTGTACCTCTGTGATGCTGCTGAGACTTTGAATGAGTCAGAAGTCCCGATCCAAAGCTCACTAATATCAATGAAGAGCCTGAAATCAACTGTCAGGCTTTGGATCAGGCCCCAAAGGTGTGATTTTGAGAGAACTGAAGTGCCATAGGTATACCAGAGTTTCACATAACGCAGCATAATACTGCCCTATGCTAAACTGTGGTTTTGCAACCAAAAAAAAAAAGCAGCCCCCTCTCTCCCTGTCTGCAAAACAACTATACCTGAGATACAACTGAGCTGCGCTCAGTGTAGCTTCATAGATACAGGAAATATCTGGGGCTTTGGCATTATTATGATAAGTAATCAGAGGAAGTTTTGGGGAAATACCTTAACTGTACATTTCTTACACAGCTTTTCTTTCTTTGTTTCCTTTTAGCCAGGAAACATTACGGCTCAGCCTATAGCTGGAAATAGAGAGAATGAGTTGAAACACAAAAACAAAGGAACAGTTTCTGTGCTCTGGAACTAAGCCCATTTGCTGCACCTTAAGCCTCACCTCTAAAGATCTGGCACGTTTTTCCTGGATAAACCAAACCAAAAAGGAAAGGTGTGTAAATGTGAGAATAGATCATGGTTTGGACACTTGTGTCAGTCTAACTGATGCAATTGAGATGCTCTTCCACTGAAATCCTACACTAGGACTGTCAATGTCAGATAAAGAGCTCACATTACTTTCAAGTATAAGAACATAGTTCACAATAAAATACACTTTGGATTGAAAAACTGCACTCATGTCCAGGCTCAACCACAGAGAAATCAGTTTCTTAACGCTCCGTCTCTGATCTGAATGTCAGTTCTCTACACAAGTTATCCCCATTTAAGTCAATAGATTTACCACAATAAAAGAAAAGTGTCATCCCAGAGGCTCCACTATGTTTATGTATATAAAGACAGAGAAAGAGAGAGAGACTGAATGAATGCACTTTTCTTATCCCTTTTATATCCACTCACTAATATGCAGAGGTATATACTATCTTTCAAATTCATTTTACAGTCTTGGCAAACAAGGCAGTTGTCTCGATGCACAGAGGTGTGGAGTTTGCCGCATGCCCTACACATCAAATGTAAAAGACGGCCATGAAACGTCTGCAGTCTTACGGGATGTTCGGAATCTTTTTTAAAATAAATATGCCTCCTAACTCAAAAGAAGCAATTTGCATACAAATATATTTCCCCAAATATCTCCCTGCTTCCTAAAAGCAGAGGATACAATTATTTCAATGGATGCATTGCTGCATGCCTTATTCATAACACGATTTACAAAAGTGAAGTTGGAATTTAAAAGCAATCTAGATACACTTGACTATCTATAAAGATAATGAAGTATTATTTTTATTGTTAACACTGCTGCAAAAAATGAGATGTTTGGTGATGCAGACCTTCTATACAAAAATGCCTATAGCTCAGTCATGTAAAACTGGTTCAATTTAAGTAGCACTGACATAACTATTTAGCTGCTTCGATGGTTTTAGTCCTCAAAACTCAGAGACATGGAACACCTTGAAATGAATCTTGATATTTCTTTCTGTTCCTCGGCAGGATTGCTATCTTTTCATGTTCAGTGTCAGACATAAAACTTCCTGCACCT
This sequence comes from Theristicus caerulescens, assembly GCA_020745775.1. Lineage (NCBI taxonomy): Eukaryota > Metazoa > Chordata > Aves > Pelecaniformes > Threskiornithidae > Theristicus > Theristicus caerulescens. Next base: position 125,202,569 of record CM036561.1, on the reverse strand, counting down.
CTGTCGCTGATGAGAACAGTAACAAATGATGACAAGCTGCTATGGAAGAAATGGTTTCTAGCACTTCAGGATGGTTCACTTGGCTTAATGTCACAACATGCATATAGAAAATTCATGATTTACAGTAAGAAAGCAGGTTTTTGACTCCTTAGTGAATGGAAGAGAGCTATGCTTACGTTACAAATAAGAAGTTGTAATCATTATTATCATTAAAGGATGAAACGGCCATACAAAGGAAAACTGAAGTGGTGAAAGGAAGTTTTTAAATAGGATCCCCTGCAGTATCTCCTACTGTTCTGAAAACTCTTCCTACCCCCCCATGTACATACATATATATATGTGTGTATACCTATACATACATGCACATTTACGACACTTGCTAGTAACAATTGTATAGGATCTCAATCCTCAGTCAAAACTTCATTATGCCAGGTGTCACACAAACACAAAACACTTTAAAGGGTGCTTGTAACTGAAATGTAGGGCAAGGCACAGTATGGGATTACAGAGAGACAAACAGGAAAGCACTGAAAAAAATCCACTGTGATAATAGTGGTCAGCTTGATGGGCAGAGGTCTCTGCACACCAGCTGCCTAGCTGCTAAGTTTATGCGTAGCGTCCTGTTACAACAGAGTTTTAAGAGAGGAATTAAAGGAAAATAATAAAATAGTCCTGTAAATGTCTAAGAACAACTCTTCTCCAGCGTGATATAAAATTAGAAGATATAAAATTATACAGAAGTGCCTTCTGTACACCAGCTCTTAAAAAACCAGAAACTGCCTTCATCTACTTACAATTCTCATGTAAGCATAGAACATCACTGAACCTCAGAGAACCGTTTTTAATAGAAGTAGTAAGATGCTGGGCACTTATAAAAATTACATGCTGAATACCAACGAAGACAGCAAAATGGCAACATATCACAGAACTGACAACTCCAGGTCCTTACTGCTGATACTCTTATTTCTGATGATGCTGTACCTGCTGTTTGTAAATAAGTCATCATCTTTTCACTGACTTATGCCTTGATGATGCTTAACAACTGATTCCTGAGAGTTATCATTGGTAATATTTGGGGGAGATCCTCACACAAGAGTGAAAGAAAACACCATTTCTGTTTGGAACAGTCTTGAGATACTGCCACAAAGATGTCACAGCAAAACATCACTCCTCCCTTCCCAGGAACAGGGCATTCCTCTGGGAAAGGATTTAGTAAGTAGTAATGAGAGGACTTAGTGAAGTGACTTCATGTGATGTGTTTGTTTAGAAAGAAAAACTTAAAAGAAAAACAGGCTGGTGAGTCTCTCAGTTCAGCTCATGTTGAGCAAAAGTTCAGACTATGACCAACAAAGCAGCTCGCAGAAGTCAAATACAGGTATTAAGGCGGCAGGGAAAGGCTAGGACAAGCTTTTACCCCTGACTGGATCAGGCAAGGAGGGCCACGTCAGCTACGCTTTACTGTTAAGCACACACCACCGGGAGCTCAAAAGCAGCCTCATTGCAGCGTGCAAGAGGGTGAACAGCTGAGCTGGGACGCATCAGGCATTGCATGAGCAACCAGACAGCAGGACACTAATTCACTGCATGATCTGCTGTCCTGCCACTTCTCCCTGCCCAGTAATCAAGAGTCCTCGAAAACACTTTTAACTTCATCCACTCTTGACTCATGCTGAGCTTCAAAAATTTCCTTTGGCCAAGGCTGGTTGTCAGGGCAGACAAATCCAGAACTCCTTGGCAGCATCCCCAGCACACAAACCACCTCCCCTCCAGTACACATGGGTGGCTTCCCGAGGTATCCAACGAAAAATTTACCTTATATTTCCTCCTAGCCTCATCTTTGGAAACAGCTGGATCACTTCAGCCAAAGCTTTCCAAAAGTTCGAGTTTAAAGGAGGCAGCTGGAGCAGACAACTTCTGCTCAAGCAGTTCAGGTTTGGCAGAGCTGCGAGCAACTGAAAACAGGTCACTTCTACACTCGCTTCTTTGGCACTGCTCCGGTTCCCAGCTCAAGCAGGCGCCATCCGCACATGCCTGGTGCTCACAGCACTCATCCTTTCCTGCTCATTTGATAAAAACCAAGAGTAATGAATGACGTAAAAAGCAACGGGCAGATGCGAACATCAGTTTGAAATGCAGCTCGTACGAAATGAACACACAGATTTTAAAGTCAAATACCTTAAATGGAAGGACAAAAACTTTTGAGTTCTGTTTAAATATGGGGAGAAGATTTCGCTACGCTGATCAGCTAACCTACACCTGGACGTCTGTATCATAAACCTTCTATCTAATCCCATTCATTTCTATTTGCTCCTTTTGCTAATATTGGCCTTTTTAATCTCTCTTCATTTGGAAGCACCAGCCCTCCCAATACCTTTAACCATCCTCATTGCACTTTCATTGAAATCAATGGGGCTTTGCAAATTACCATTGTACAGCTGACTCCATTATGCCCATTACAGATTTAAAAACATGATGACAAGAAGCTAATCTGTACGCACAACTCCCTCTCTTCTGCTGTAAATAACTCAGCCATATAATTTTTTAAATACTGAAGTGCCTAAATTATAGACTAACAATATGCAAAATTTCATCTTCAAATAAGTCTATGGAGTTTGTTGTAGCTAAGATAATACAGCACTTTTCACAGACTCAGCTAAACTGTGATAGCTTTTGTTTGTTTTGTCTTGTTTCTCGTTTAAAAATGGATAAAGGCATGTCGGGCCAGTTTAATTTAAATAGGATGTTCGGAGACTAAGGAGTGAAGTGGCAGAGTTTCAGTTCTATGTAACATTAATAGTAGAATTAACAATCCAGCATCCCTGCACAGCCCTTCTAAACGGGGTCTGACAACTCCTAATCGCATTAAAAACTCAGTTTCCCCTCATCAGTACCACACCTGTGCCAGCAAGGAGGGAAACAGCAGAGTCGGCTGCTCTTTGGATGTCACCCAGCAGAGACTGGTTTCACCATGGGACGCCTCCAAGGTGCCAGATTAACCTCCAGACCTTCTGGCTGGGACCTTCCTCCAGGCAATACTGCCCGGATGATGGAGCGCAGCACCGCATGGCTATCTGACCCCACCTCGTGAAGCCTCAGGAGCTCTAAATGCCTGGAGCTGAAGCTATTCTTCCAGCTCTACTTTCCAAGCCCTTCAATGCTGAACCACAGCAAGCAGATGCCAACACAACAAAGGGTAAATGAACCCCCACAGCTGCTGTGCCCTCTGCCAGTGATTTCGGGGGCTTTCTGGTGCCAACAGCCTATGGCAGAGTTTTCATTTGTGCCCTGAACCTAGTGCAAGGAAGCGAAGAGGAGGACAAAATGCAAGTGAAACATGAGGACAGGGAAGGTGTGGGAGCACAGACAAGATGTTGTTCCCTCTTTTGTGGTTATTCAGCAGAGAGCTGAAAGAAACACAGTGGAGTCTGAAGCTGGGACAGCCAAATCCATCTGATGCCAGAAATATAGGAGGAATCCCAGGGCTGGCTCCTCCTGGCACAGCGAGCCTTGCATTGCCATCTCCAAAGCCACACAAAGCAGCAGTGTGCTGGCAGGGGACAGCAGCACTGCTGACCCCCGGGGTGGTGGTTCTTCCCAGGGGCTGGGGGCACCAGGGACACATCCCACAGGTCCCAGGTCCAGCAAGGAGCCTTGTGACATGCCCTGTGAGACCACTCCCACCTGGCCAGCCAAACCCTCCCACGAGCAGCGAGACAAGACGTCGCAGAAGGAATAAAGTGGTTTTCCCCGAATAACTTTCCTCCTCCTGTGGGTGGGGATGATTTAGCCCATTGTGCAATCTCCGCCGCTGTGTAATTTATATTCACTGGGGTGCCAGAACTGCACAGTCTCCTCTAAATATAAGCAATTAACTCCCATTAGCATTAGCGGGAATCACTCAGGAGACTATCCCCCATTATTGATTATCTCGGTTTTGTACCAACTAAAAAAAATGTACAAAGAAAAGAAAATCACATAGTTAGTGGCTTTGGCTAAGTTAAGGCAGGCAAATTAGATTCATTATCATTCTTGAGCTAAACAGTGGGGCTTATTAGAATGTAGTTCATTTACATACTTTGATCTGATGGGTGTAGATACCTAATTATACAGCAGCCAGCAACTTATTTTTGATGTTTTTTATTAATTAATATTCAGTATTATAATTAAATGCACAGGCTGCTCTTCTGCAAATTCTTTTTTTGTTGTTGTTTCTAAAACAAAAATAACTTTTAAAACATACCTGTGAAGTACAGGATCAGCAACAGATTCCTCCACAATGCAACAGAAATGCACGCCATCGCTTACAACAAACGTGGCCCTCAGCTTTGCCTGAGGCCCTGTTACTCCTCAACCCATCCTTAGCAGCTAGCAATGCCCCTGATGTTAAACCTGATACCCGCTCCTTTAGGAGTATCTGTACCTTTAAGTAATATAATGGTTTATATATATTCATTCTCTCTTTAATACAAATATCTTATTTTGATATTGGTATTTTTAACAAAATCAGTCACTGATGTGACTTACTTTGGCAGATCTTGATAGCTCGTAAAACCCAAAAAAATTAGTGTATCTTAATGCAAAATTTTGAAAAGGGAAAAAATAGGACTAGTTGTACTCTGTTCTCAACATTTTTTTATGACCATCTTACATTAACATAAACATGGTAAGAAAAAGGAGATAAACGTAGTAAGAAAACCTCCCACAGAAACGCAGGTAGTTTATATAAATGACAAAGGCAGCCATAATGTGTTCTTTGCGTGGCCTCAAGAAACAGAAGGACTAATTTCTGCTTTTACCTGCATGGCTCTGTTCCCACAAGAAGGTAAGCGCTGTGCTCCCAATCCAAGAGAGCACTTGCATGCATGCTTAATACGAAGCATATGCTTTCAGCGTCTCTTGTGACACACCATTTTAAAGAGAAGCACAGGGTATACATTTTGATGGAAAGCAGAGTGCTCAGCGATGACAAAGTTACGTCCTCTCAGCGGTCAGTAAGCTGTGACAGATTCACGCCGGTGAATGCGAGAGCAGAATTCAGCCATATGAAAATATATGGACATACCGAAGATTAAAATTAGGTACCGTACACATAAACAGAGGCAGGACTTGGCTCAGAATTTCCACGTTAGATGCTGATATTATTTACCATGGTTGTGACGGCAAAGCTATAAGTAGACACACGCACAGATTTTGAGAGAGTCTCAACATGACCCAATGTGATAGAGTAGCGACTACAGATATTAGAAGACATTGAAGTTATGCACCGATCTGCACCTGTCAGAGGTCTCCTGGTCTGAGTAGCTCAGAAGCCTCCCTCTGCAAAGCAGGCATTTCTGTAGGAAAGGGCATATCCATCCTGTTAAAACTCCAGGAATTGCCTGCTGATTAGGTCGTTAAATAAACCAGCCATGAGGGGTGGCATTATGTACAGATCACTATAAAGGAAATAATAGTAGAATAAATATAGCACGCAAAGCTCACTAAGCCTTCAAATACAATGAACTTTTTTTCTGACCAGACAGTGCCAAGCAAGCTGAAAAATTAATTTACTATTTGTTACCATTTTTGTTATGATCGGTATCTTTACAAGTCTGAATCATTAGCATACGAGTTTACAATTATCCTCTGAGCCTTGTAATGTCCTGTCATTTACCTCCAGGGATTTATGTCAGAATCCAACTCGGTTTGTAAGTGATCTTCCAGTAGGACAGAATGACAGCACCATTATAGCTCCCTCCAGCACATGATGGTAATGATATTATTATTCCCCTGATCAGCTTGGTGATGATTGTTTGAACTTTATCAGTATTAATAGAGAAAATAATAAAGGTATTAATATTTGAAAGCTCTCTGTATTGTGTTTAGTATCATATTATTGCTACATTTTATGGCAAGTACTTTGACATTTCAGTGAATTTCCATTTACAGTATTACCACTATAATCTACACATTTTATAATTGCTTCTGGATACTTGTAAGGTTTAATTTCTGATATTTCCTCTCAATAAAGGGACCTGCATATGAAATTGATATACAATTATCCTCACAAATTTGCATTGTTAGCCTAGAGTTGGGGGGGCTTAAAACATCCAAAAATGTTCTATATAGCTACCGCACCAAATAAGGCCTTATTGGCTTCTTGGGTTTCACAGTCACGAAGATTGCTTCTAGTTCTACAGCAGAAGCATCCTCTCTATTGTAGTTATTTAAAATATCCACGCTATCCACATAAAAGGACAAAAGCTGCTGAGCGACCCAGACTGACAGTTTCAGAAGGAACCGCAAGATGGAGACAAGAACATGTCAGACAGTCTCCCTGCCCTAGAAGAGAGTCAGGAAGACAGAAGACTACGCATGCTTTCCATCTGGGAAAAGTATGCATAATGATTGGGTTGGGATGGGGCCATCCCACATGGACATAACCTGAAACTAACTGATGGAGAGAAACAAGCCAGCTGATAGAGAGTTGTGAAATGAGTTTTCTGAATTTGGTCTTTGCAAGGGATTGGGGCAGGCAGAAATGCAGAAAGGGGTGCTAGAGATGGACTTACTAAAGCTGTAGCTCAGGGGTTTGTGTGGAAGACAGGAAAGGTACACAGCATATGAACCAGAATTTGTACTTCATTTCTGGCTTGACATTATTTTTTGAAAGCATTCTAGCAAGCACTTGCCCTGTGCCCTGGTAACTTCTTCAGATCCACATAGATGTTCCTGCAGTAGTACAGATTTCATCCCACTATCTGCACAGAGCTCCAAGTTTCCTAAACTCTTCTTGTAACAACTTGCACTAAGTTAATAAAACTACAATTTTGTAGAGCTACAAGACCATATGTTCTGACTGCTCAAAACCCATTTTTCTAAAGGGAAACGCATAAAAGAGAACTCTGACATTAAGGAAAATGCAAACAGTAGTCTGCCACCTCCTTAGTTTTGTGAGCGAGGCATCAAAAAGGCAACAAAGTTGGTAATAGTAGAGGCAACAACGATTTCTCATTTTGAGGCTCAGCTTAAGCTAGCTTATTTTCTTTGCTCTCCCCAGTTCCAGAGCAGCAATATATTAATAGCTTGTAACTCAATGTCAGACACATTACGTGACAGATCCTACACGAGATGTTTATAGTACTATATGATACTGAGTGAGATGCACTCTTAAAAACTCCCTCTGCTATTCCATAGAATCATATTCTCAGCAGCTCTCGTGAGAGCTACTCCCCAGACTTCATAGCTGAAAATGAGGTGCTAGGAGGGATGGCAGAACTGAAGGGGAAAGTGTTTAAACAACAGCCAGTTCACTAGATGATTCATGGCATAGTATTATGGGAGCTCTTGGGAGCCCTGATCACCCACGACTCCCTGTAGAGATGCTTTTAAACAGAAAAGACAAATAGTGTTTATAAGAAGGCCAAGGTTATTAAATAGTGCCTGGATCCAGACATCTATTTCAGATGGAAGGCTAAATTCCAACACTCAAAAAAATTTCAATTTTAAGTTTTGCTATTAAAATTCTGACCGTGTAAGACATGAGATTAAGAGATCTGGTCTAAGGATCTACTATCCAAACAGACAGAATGCACTTGCATTACGAAGACGACTCAGTTAGCAGGTATGGGATAGAAAGTAAAAACCACAGTAGTTTTAAGATAAGACACTACTTCTCTTCCATGCTTGTACTTACTCACCTACCAGCACGTAGAAATGCTGACATCCAAGATCACGGCATTTCCTGTTTTCAGCCAGTTCTCAGCACAGACCTTGCTGGAACATCATTCGTTCAAGTTGCATCCCAGCCTTCAACCTGGCCGCCGATTTGCATTTTTTTGCAACCTCCTAGGGCAGGAAGCGTTGACATTCCCCATGAACTTAGCGAGCAGTGCTAAGAGGAGTGTCATTAGCCCAGGGTCTCATGTAGTTCTGAAGAGCTCCTGCCTGTACCAGGTCTGAATCTGTGCCAACGTCTGATTGCAGCAGAAGTAACATTAAAGGAAACCCCTAGGCTAGTCGGCTGTCTTACAATTGTATTAGCCTCACTGTCTTTGTCAGGCTTGTTCTCTATGGAATTGCATATCCACTTAAGGTTATGAATTTGATTTATCTTCAAGATTTGAGGTGAGTTTCAATCCTTGTGGAAGCAAAAGAACAATAGCATGGAGCAGAAGAAGATACAGGGAAGATATATCTGTGCGTGAATTTACCACACACGGCTTTGTCAAGGCACCTCAGTCCTGATTTGCAGACCTTTGCGATACACATTTCTTGTGCAGGGACTACTAAATTAGTTCTGATTTACATCGTTGTGGGGAGCATGAAAAAATACTGATCCGAGCCAACAAAACAAACACATATTTGAACGGAGGTGTCAGGAGGCACAGATATATTGCGCCACCTGCACTACTTGCGGGATGCTCCTTCCAGTCAATTCTACAGCACTTTCACTTTGAGCTAACTTGCGTGGCATTAAATTACAATCGTATTGATTTTTCACAGCGTTAATTTAATGGTGACGCCTTAAATTGCTTGAGGCTCTATCTGGAATAGTGCTGAACTTGGGACAAAAAAGGAATGGAGGCATCCTTAGCGACTCAAAAGAGGTCACCATGAGATACCATGTAAGCTGCTTCTGTTCAGTCCAGTGTACCACAGGCCGCGTTTTTCCATGGGTCCCATGGAAGCAGCTGCCCCAGAACTGGAGAACTGTCTTTTACAGCAGATTTCAATACGCTGTTTATTATAAACCTGGAATTTGCTTTAAAGTTGTTTCCACCTGACATTCACAAGCATAACTGTGAAGACACTTTAGATCTTATCGATGTCCTCAGACCACTTAGCAAAGAGCCATGAAGTTTCCCCGTTGCCGGTTCACAATATACAATCTGCACCCGATTTCTAGATAATACTGAAATACTATATCCAGCTAAAATGTAGTTCATATGGATGTTCCACTTTGCTGCAATAGACCTAAATCTTGCGTTCTTCAAATCAGTGGGAGTTTTGCTTGAGGAAGAAATGAAAGATGAGGGCTGCAGAAAACACAAAGTCAGTAATTTGGCAGCCTGATTTTATAATAATCTTTGTCTAATGATTATTTAATATTGTACTAGGCTATTTAAAAGAATATTCTACAAAGTGTTGGAGCCTCCTTTTCAAAGCTGGTGTAAAATGTGATTTGTAATTAGTAGCTTTAGATATGTAATGTGTGTGAGAGAATATTAGTATTCCATAAAAGCTGCTGTCACTATAAGTTATATGGAGAAGCACAAAATAATATGAATACTTAATAGCTAAAATACTTTGTTTAAAATAGACTTTGCTAGATTTTGTAGAAGCTCCACCTGGGAAACTTTTTTTTTCCCCTTTAAATCCTGTTGTAAATAAATGAGTTAGGAACTATGACCATAAATGACCTGAGCACTAAGGGAATATATTAAAATTTACTTTTAAGTACTTCAAAGCATTTCACTTTATTCACATATAGATACTGGAATTATTCACAGAGCTTGTTACTACAGCTCTGGAAATTACTCACCAGTGTAAATGTTCATAAAAATATTACGATGTTTACGGTAGGTGTCAATTCAGTAAATTCCACTGACTGCTGACACCACTAACTCTAACCGAGCTTAGAATATGGCCCGTTCCTTAAAAAGATCTGGTTCAACCAGTACTCATTCACTATGCATCACAAGGGGAAACAACCTTTTTTTGAAGGTTTTACCTTTGTTAAAAATGATAAAACAAAAGCGAGCGTTGCCGGCATGTACAGCGTGCCCAGGAGCAGCAGAGGGCACTCACACTCTACCGTGCACAGCCCGGGCGGCTCTGCAGCATGTTTGCATTTTCTGCAGCACTGTCAAGAGCTGTCAAGCCCTGTGCAAGCACAACTCTCCCCTCTGCTTCAAGAAAATTCCACAGAAATTTCATTCGAATTCCCTCGGAATTCTTGGTGTACTTAGGAAGAAAGCTAAAGGAAAAAAACCCACCACAATTTCCTTGCTCAGACCTAGGAAACCTTCACGCACACATCCTAAGGTTCTCAGGGCCAAATCCTGTGGGTCTTAATCACGCAGCAAAAGGTACCAATTCTCGAAGGGCTCCCCAACAGACAGAGGGAGCAGGATTTGGCCATTAGGCCCCAGAGAAGCAAGGAACCAAAAATGTTTCTTAAATTGCCTAAAGCTGAGGCAAGAATTTTTTTAAGCCGTCGATAACTTCAGCATCGGTTGATACATGATCCTGACATGCTGCTACTAAAAATCGTTACTATTAAAAGAATATCTAAATTAATGCTTCTTGTGTTCCCTAATGTTGTGCAGCGGCTTGATTTCTCCCTTCACAAAGGAGTTTTCTCAGCATACTCCCTTTCTGACCTAGATAAAATAATTTCTTATTCTTCATCTACTTCTGTAAGGTAATGGCACGGTGAAGAATGTGATGTGCGCACTACAGATGGCACTGAAAGAATCCAAGAATTTAAAAATACAGTAAGTTTTACAGGAGAGGTTTCCTAAGGTGGCTGTCTCCTCCTTGACATCACTATTCAGCTGGCTATTGGAATGGGACTAATTTAATTAAGAGAACAGCTCAGATAAAACACTTTTGTCAGATTCTCCAAGTCCTATTCACCTTGCTTGAGAACTCAAGCAAGTCTTCTCTTAAGCAGTCCAGTAACACACCTCCCGTCATGCCAGCTGAGCTGAACATAGCAACAATAGGAGCAATTGGCACAAAGAAAACTACTGAAGTTAATGTAAAGATTATCATATTATTTTTCCAATGGTGACCCAACGGTCAAGGCAATTGCTGGCAAGAAATTGTTCACTGCAGTCTTGATCCTTCACTCCTCAAAAGCTCCAGGTGAGTTTTATTTGCAGTATTTGGTCCTGAAACCCTCGCAGCTTGCCACTAGCTCATTTCATTGCTCTGCTTTCCAAAGCATCTGAAACAAAAGCAGCTATTTTCTAAGCAATAAACATCAATTGTGGGTGGTTTTTTTTTTTTGCAGTGATCAGTGCTGTTGGGTTTGGGTTTTTTGTGAGAAACATAAGCAGAATGGTGAGACCACAATACAGTTCAAATACAAGCCAGGTTGTTAATTTGACTGCGCTCCAATCTCTCCTAGCATGAAACTTGATTTCCTAATAATAAATTTCTGTATCTGGTTTCAGTAAGTAATCGAATACCGCAAATCCGCTTTGCATTTTAAAAAGAATAGTGCATTTTTAAGGAAAGAGGAAAAAGCTGGAGAAGATGGTTTGGTGGCTAAACAATACAGTTCTTCAGATCCCAAACAGAACTGCTATATGCAGTAAGTGCTGGGGAGGTGGGTGACAGGGAAAGACGGGGAAAGAAAGGGAGCCAAGAAGAGGGTTAATAGAAGTCTTCCAATCTAACATTCTCAAAGTAAACACATAAACAACAAAAAAAAGCTTCTATCTGACCAAGGAAGAAGAGTGTTAGAAGGATGTAATGCAATCCCTGCAGCATTTCAAACTCTACTTCAAATCTAGGTCTCTTTCCACATAGCATGTTCATTGCTTGCAGCAAAAATGGGTTCTTTTAAAGAGCATGTCCCTTTATCATCATAGAACCAGCAGTTTCAGATTTCATACTTGTGATCTCAATAGCTTGCAGGAATTTATATTCAGAACACAACTTTGGTGTATAAAACCGGGGAAAAATGTCAGACAATGTATTTGTGTATCGCCCGGCAATCTGAGAGGGGACTGGTGCATTTTAGCTGTCCCAACATTGTTTTTCAGACTTTAGAAAAAAAGGGGAAGAGTGAAAAAAAAAAAAGCTTTGTATACTGTTTGAGAAGTGGAAAGGACGGGTCACTATTAATTGACTGTTTACTGCTTTATTGTCGAGGGACTGTTTCCTAAGGAAATGTGCTGTCTGCAATCTTTCAGATTCACCTGTTAAAGCCTTCAGTGAAGAAATCACTGGTTTGGTACATCTAAGTGTGTGTACGTACAAACACTTGCACTACTCATTTACCCTGGTAAATGCTCCTAATTATACTTTCACCCGAGATCTGGATTTTCTTGGTTTGATAAATTATAAGATAGTCCGCTCAAACATCAGTCTTCCCCTGGCACGAACTTTTGTGCAGTCACGTATACAGGGGGTTAGTGACACACTAAAATACGCACAATGTTCTTGGTACTTTGCAGGATTAAGCTCAGAATGTTTTTCTCGTTCAAGATACTTTAAAAGTCGTGATGCCACCTTTTGCCTTCTTTTCCATACAACGTATTTCAAAAAGAGATACATGATGGAGAGTTCAAGCCTTTGTGTTTCTTTTCTAGTGGTTCAGAAAGAGCACAGTGTCAGCTTACAGCAAGTCATCTTCATATACCCTAAGCAGATCCGAAAATTCCTCCAGCACCTTAGCAAATGCATATTAATAAAACCAAATATGAACCCAGATTTCCATTCTTCCCCCCCCCAGTCAGGCCTGTAGCCAGTCTAGTATAAAAAATCTCAGTGAAAAATGCACAAGTGTAAACAAAGGCAGACCTTGGGCACGCCATACCCCTGAACCCGCAGCGTAATCTTAAAGAGGAGCCGCGAGTCTGCAGTCCTGGTGGCCAGAAGAGACGCTTGGAATCACAGAGAGCTCCAGGAAAGCAACGAGATCTCCTTCAACAAAAACACTTCCACTCACATGAATCCCCCTCTTGGATATTTCTCACTGGTATATTGCCTTTTTCAAGATGGCACAGGAGCTAACTTAACTTGAATTTCCTGGCTTTTGAGAGATTATAGGCATTATTTACTCTTTCTTTTTTTACCTACCACATTTTTAATTAAATTAAATTCCCCATGCATGGTTAGCTATAAAGTGCATATTACTTACCTGCATCTTCAGATCTTTTACAGTCCCGTGGGTAAATCCATAATTAGTTGGTTTTGTAAAATGCATATTATTTACTTGACAGGCCAGAATGGCTCTAGAGGAACTGTCCTCCTGTCTTGGTTAAGTGCATAATTAGGCAGGTTTTTAAAACCCATATTATGTTCCCCACATTGAAGCCATTGCACTCCATTTGTTAAATAGTCATTCTTTTTTTTTTAAAAAAAAAAAAAATATGTATTATTTACTCAATCGGCCAAGACAGCACGTAATTATGTATTTAGGACGTGTGCAATGCATAATAAAAAATACTCATGAAAATGTATGGAAAAAATTACTTGGCACTATTAGGGCTTTTTTAAGCCACCATGTCCTCACCACTTCCACCATTTCCTCTCAAAATACCAAGTATGTTCAGAAGAACAACTATTTCATTAAAAAAGTGTTCAACCAAGCACTACTTAATGGGATACTTATACATTTACCTAAACTTTCAGACTCATTTCATATATAAAGGGAGTATTTGTGCTCTTTTCCAAGGACAGAGCTATTTAATAACATTAGAGTAAAACTTTATTTTACACTCCTACTTCCTTAGTCCTTTGGGACAGATTCTCACTAGCATAAAAGTACATTGTTCCACTGAAGAAGGTAGTGGCATGTTAATCAGCAAAGCAGAGGGTCTGAATCACCGTGTCCTAGAAATCTGCACTATTACTTTCCAGTGGATATTTCAAAGCGTAAAGGTTAGGAGACTGACAAGTGCCTGTGAGTATGTTTGTACCATTGCAATAGCGACCTTTCAGGGTGACCATTCCCCATGAAAAAAGCCCTGCAGAAAGCCAATCTATCATTGTCATGCGACTCTGAGGTCTTACGGGGGATACAGGTTGTGCACCGGCTTTGAGGACTGAACAGGGACGCGCATCACACAATTTCATTAGCGACAGACCAAAAGCATGAAGTAGTAATTCACCCAGCAGTAATCCCAGACAACTGCCCAAGTACCATCCACCTCAACTGAGTCTATTAAACATCTGGACACATACTGTGCCTTGCTACACGTTATGGACCAGGTTCATACAGGTACTGAAACACCGGTTCCTATTGATTTTACTAAGTGAGATACCCAGGCAACTGAAGAGCTGTGCCCTTGTGCATTTGGACTCTCAGTCTACCAACAGAGCCTTTATGAAGCTGAAGCTATTGGACATCAGGTTATCAGCAGCATGATGAAATTTGGAGAAGATTTGAAACTATCATCAAAGGTTTAACATTAAACAATCAGAGCTGAGTTTGACCTCCCTGATCTTATATCATGCTTAGTGCTGCTAAACTGAATGAGAATGATGTGATGTTTAGTAACTTGCAATGTGACAGCTGTTCAGAAAGGGTGATTCACATCGGCTTCTTCTTGAGTAGAAAGGGCATCCTCCTAAGTATCTGGTGTTCATTTACTGGGGGCAGTTAAACGAAAATTCATCATCCCTCCCCTCCCATTCACTCTCATCTCCCAGCCTTTCCCCACAGCACCGCTATTCCACCCATTTCCGACAGCACACCAAGCCATCTCTGTAGCTCCTCAGCCCCGTGTCCAGGTGTCGAGTGAGACAGAAGCTACAATGCTATGCCTTGGGGGGTGGGCACCTCCTCCAAATCACAGCTCAACACTAAAAGCAACCAAAACAACATGTCCCATCCCATGGCCCAGGTCAGGCAAGAAAGCACCAGCTCCCCTCAAAACCTCATTCACGCTCATTTGAGTTCACTCCTTCCCCTGAGTACTGCACCAAGGCCAAGCTACACACCAAAAGCATGATGTATTGCATAAGGAACTTGCCATAAGTAGAATATGACTCCTTTCTGGAATCTGCTCAGGTTACGGGCACACAATCAAATGCAATCAAGGCACAGCAGCTAAACAAGTTAGCACCTGTCAGCTGGGCCTCTAAACCTACCTCTGGAAGTGCCTTTATGTTCCACCCAGAAGCATATTATGGAAAGGGCCATGAAGTGAAAGATGCTGCCTTCACCCCTGGTTTGTTTGGCTGTTCACCACCCCTCTGCTGCACGTTGCCACCTTCACATTTCAGCTGGCAAATCCAAATCTGTGAGTGCTCTCATTTGCTTAACTGAAGGAGAAAAAAAAAAAAGAGGAAAAAAAAGATCAGATGGCTTAGTTAAAACAGATCTCAAAACTAAGTTGGCTACACTAGCACTGAAGTGCAGAAGGACTGATTGAATGTTTTTTTTTTTCCTCCTCAGACAGCTGGTTAAGCTGGTTAGGGTGATAACCTCCAGGACAACAGTAGTAACAAATAGTCGAGAGGAATTTAAGCCGCTTTTGCGTCACTCCTCTGGAATACCTCCAGCCCACCCTGGCTGCAAGGGAAAACACGCTACCTTAAATCCCAGTGGAAAGGGTCTCAATTTCAGTCAGTATTCTCAATAAATATGAAAAAGAACGTGCAAGGCAAAGCCAGACAGGTTCCTTAAACAAAGACTGTGACTAATTTTAAACTATGTTGTCCAATCATATTGATCATTATAGCCACTCACATTTACTATAAATCTACTAGAGTTTTTCTGTTTTGCTTCTTTACTTCAATACAAAAACAGGAACTCTCTCCCACAGTTGGCTAGATATTTCCTGAAATAACACATGAGTGGTGGCTATTTTACCCAGCAGGTTCCTTTATCACCACGGAGCAGGAAAGTTGACAGGCTTTGTGTCTGAAATGTAATTAGCTTGTGGGAGTACGGTCATAATGAAAGTAAAATTTACATTATTGCAGGCATGTGATTGTTTGCTCTTTCAAACAGGAGTGAAAAGTGAATTCCAAGGCATGTATTTGGGGGGCTTATTCAATCAATAACCTCAGACTTCCTGTGTGTCTGTTGAGGGGAAGGGAGGCAACTGGACATTTAGATCAGGTTTCTCTGTGAAAGCATTTAAGACCTCAAAAGAAGAAATGACTGATGAAAAATTACTAACACCATTGGGCCTGAGTCCCATTTCAGTCCCATTCAGGATTCACCCAGATTAGCAGAGAAGCAGCTCTCCCTTGGAAGCAGATATAGAGGTTTATAAACCCCTTCAAAGCACAAAAAGTAGCTATCCTTCCTCATTAAAAACCAAAAGGTTTCATTTTCTAAGCTAAATTCTCTCAGCAAAATACATTTGTAGAGCAAGCCTCAAACACACTGGAAACGCAACACGCTTTGACCCTCTTCTATTCATTTCTGAAAGGCTGAAACACAAGAAAACAGAGCATTTAGGACACAGTTAGGCCATGATCTCCTGTTGGTCCAGGAGACGGAAAAAAAGAAAAAAAAGAAAAAAAGAAAGAGCAGTTTGTTCCAGGGAACTGTAGTTTGCTCTGTAAACACAGCCCCACGTGACAGATACAACACTTATCAATCCATGTTGGGGCCTGATATATATTGACAGCAGTCAAGTCCTGCCTCCCACATCCCTGGGAGCTTTCTTTTCTAGATGCTTTTAAACTTGTTGGCCGCTATAAAATTCCCAGGAAAACAAACAGCCTTTTCTCAAACCAAGTATTTCGTAATGAGGGTCTTCACCTATTGATAGCATCTTTCCAGGAGAAGGAGGGGAAGTAGGAAATTCTCCTTCATTCATATAACCTCTTAGCAGGAATAACACAGTACACTGTAACAACAGCAGTTTTAGGAACTGCATGGAGATATACAGAATCATATGGTGGGAAGGGACCCTGAGACATAAAGGTCATTTTCCCTTTGAAAGCAAATTACATCCTTTCTACCAGATATTTGTCTACCCAGTTCCAAGCAAGACACAGTAAAAGAGACTCCAGCAACCTACTGCAGTGATGGTATAACCTCCCTGACCGGGAAGGCTTCTGTAAAATCCAGCCTGAATCGTGCTAGTTCGAGTTCAGTCCCACTGCTTTGTCCACCACGGACAGGGAGAGCAGACTTTTACATATATGAAAAGAAAAAATCATACTCCCTTCCAGACATCAGTGCCTCAGGCTCTATAACCCATTTCTTTTAATCTTTGTAGGACACATTTTATGGGGTTCTGATTATCCTCCTTGTTCTCCTCTAAACTGTGTCCGACTGATCCAAATCTTTGCTGAATTACATTGCCCCAAATAGGATGAAAGGCTCCAGCTGGGACCTTATGAGAAATGAGAAATCAATGCAACTTCTTGCAAATGTTCCCCAAGAGCTGCTACCCAGGCACTAAAACTAAAGAGGGATATAAACAAGGTTCTTTCTACAAAATACGGTGTTAAACAAGTAGCTGCATTGCCCCAAAAACCAACAGTGGACTGAAGAGTGGTCCTTACTAGAGTGACACAGCCGGCACCGACATGACTCCCGTCGTGTTCTCGTATTCCCCGCTCCCCGTTTCCCACCACCAGCAGCAATATAACCAGCGAAAAGGGACGAGGAATGCGCCTTTTCATTTCTGTGTATCTAGATGTCCTGACCTTGTCCAGCAAGGACTGGGTCAAAGCATTAGAGTCTATTTTGAAGCAAGAGAGGTCTAAGTTAAGCAGAAACAAATCTTTCTTTAACAGTGCTTTGATGCAGCAAATAAACAAAAAAAAACTTGTTACAGAAAGAGCTGCAACAAATTTAGGAAAAGTTAATAACTACAATTTAGCCAAGCAGATACAAATACTGTGAGACATGCTGGATTCTGAGGATGTTCATGGACTGCACTATAGAAAAGTCAGCACAGATCCAAAAAGACATGAATTTCCAGACAACGGACTAAATAATCCAAAACACACGCGGGTAGTAGTAACACCACTGAAAGGTGTTTTACTGCTAAACAGTGAAATCGGTGCATGTTCTGCTGAAAAGTACAGGGAATTAGCATCACGCTGTAATCTAATGTAGCAAACTGTGATCACTCACAGTTAATGTCACAGGCCCATCCCTTATTTCTGACAGCACGATATCTGTTTCGCAGATGAAGTGTTCCTCTCCTGATCCGCAAGCACTGCTTAAGCCTCTGGATGCAACTCGTGTTGAATGTACAGTCAACAATTACGGATAACTGGTGACCAAAAGATATTACAGTAAGTACAGAAATAAAACGCAGTGGTCAACATATTGGAGTTTGATATTTTCTGTTGTCACCCTATCCAACTAATTTAGAACTATTTCTTAATGAGTGGACTTACAAACTGGTATTATTATATCCTTTGAAGTAAAAGTAGGTCTCAATCTGCCTATTTTATTTTTATTTTTTCCTTTTCCTTAAATCAGCAAATCCGCTACATAGCCTCTTGCTGATTTTAAGAGGCATATGGTTCTTAATCCAGCGGTGTATGAATTATGGCAGTAAATGGCTTTGAAAGTGCCTCGAAAGCAAAAATATGGAAATTTCCCCCCCAAGAGACTAGGATGAGCAGTCATTATTTTTGCGATTGCAGAGAACACTGCCCAAGTGTTCCAAGACTGTGTGTGTATAATTGTTTGTCTCTTTCTCGCTTTGAAGTATTTTTTTTTAAACTGTAAAACCTCAGACACACTCAAGGACAGCTTCCACAGCTTGGTCAAGAACACTAGCATATCTACATATTCACTAAGTCATAAATCTTCTATACTTTGGCTATGCATATATGACACATGACCCTTATTTCTCCCTTGTGGTTGCACTCTGAGAGACAATAGAGGTCCACTAAAGCACACAGCTTCCCTCTTAGGTAATATTTCATATGTATCTCCTTACAACTACCAACACATCAAGGTAACTGAGCTGCAGTCTGGGAGGGGAGTTTAACCATAATTGTCTTAAATTGTCTAATTTGGATAAAATGAGCAAGAAAATTCCCTCAGCTATTTGTTAGTATAATAATGTCATCTATATGTTTCTTGCCTTGTGGTATTCTGTTTTGTAAAGGCGAATGAACTATACTCTGAATCCTTTGGATATTTGGTTCGATCTGTCTGTCAGACATTAATTAGTTTCATAGCAATCTCTCGCTGCTGTCTTGTGGAAAGACAGCAAGACTGAAAAATAAGCCAGGATGACAAAGGGAGAGCTTGACTTGCTTCTGACCAAAGAAATCTGTCATTAAGAAAAGGTTCAGAACTCAGATCTGAAGCTCTTTTGCCTGCCTTGTGGGAGTACAGATGACTGGATTAAAACATTAACACGTTATTATACACAAAATCGTCTTTTCAAAGAATGGTGTGTTTGCTCATTTATTTCTATGTACATAAACAACTGTAGAGAGGGATATTTTCAGAGCAGAGCGCTGGAACTCAACCATGCGACACTCTCTAATGACAGTGGCTGTTAGGCAGCCAAAACGCCGAATGAGGTTTCCAAATTAACCTTAAAATAACATTATGGAGGCCTCAATAGCAGCTCTGCAGTTAAATCCATATTAAAATTTGCACTTGGAGCATCGCTAATGTCCCAGGATTTCCTACTCAAATTACTCTGCATCATCCCCCTATTTTACATACCGAGGTCTAATTCTCTGCTTCGTAACAGCATTTTTTAACACTTGTACAAAGCACATTTGCAGCACCAGCAGAAAAGTGCTACAACAGAGCAGAGAGTCGTGTCCTAACTCTCCAGGAGACGAGGGAATTCGTTCACGTATATTTAAATATATTAACTTTCACTCAAAAAGAAATTTTAACCTGTCCTATTCAGAAATCTGGAGCTCAGACTCTCATCTTGTGTCAGGTAATAGTGGTAAACAATCACGTGCCCTAAGTCACACATATGCATTTCTGTAGATATTTTAAAGATGGGCCTTTTGATATTATTTTTTAACATAAATTAATCTCTCTCTCATCATTAGTTTTCTCCAGCTCCGGCAGACAAGATCAACATTTAGTTCAAGACAGTGCATTCCCTTGGCAGCAGCACCCACAGCCTTCTCCTCACTGCCCCCTCTGAATTTCAGCACTAAAGTGGAAAGTAGCTCCCCACATTTGTGCCTCTGTACACAAGGATCACTTCAAATATGGTAAAACGTGGGATTTTTCCAAATCTATACCATCTTCCTAACACTCTCCTCCTATACCAAACCCTCCTCCATAAGGCTCTACCCTAACTCTCTCCCGCTCACCACCACAAACCTTCTGTCCCCAGTGGCTCGTGTCTGTCCACACGTGTGACCCACCAAACTATCCGTATCCTTTTCTCTTGGGCACCAGCCTGTACTTGCCTCCCAATGTCATCACTGCCTCAGTTGCCCTGGCACTCCACACCTGTGGGAAGTTCAGCTTCCACCTATGCCACATGCTGCTATGCTTTTTCTTCAATCGCTTGGGGATCCCTTCCTTCTATACCTTATCCCTCATAGGTTCCTGAACCTCTGAAAATAAAGCAATTTTATTTAGATTGCTAAATACAGACACTGGAGTTTTAAAATGCTGATTGATAGGTTGTCTTTTTACATGAAAAATATATATCAGGCTTTCATTACAACACTAGTTTACAGAAGTAGGCATGACAATAAATTCCTGACTTATTTAAAAAATAAAAAAAAGGGGGGTGGGGGGGAAGGAGAGGGACTAAACTAATCAAGTCTTCTCTGAGGCATTTCATCCCCAGGGTGTTTTAAAGAACACGTAGCAAGACCAGGGCTTTCTCAATCTACTGCAGAAAAAAAGTGAAATGGCCTGGCAGTACACAGCCTGAAATACATCCCTCCAAAGAGGGACTCAGCAGGGACCAGGTCTATCACCTTATTCCCCCTCCAAAAAAAAGAAACAGGAGAAAAATTGCTTTGCTCAAAACATGGAAGCAGAGACAAGATCATCGCTTCTTTCCTTTTGCTTAAAACAATTCAAGGAAGGGTTGTGTAGAGATCTAAGGCTGTTTGGAGTCAGGGCTGGCAGCTACCAAAGGGAACGGGCAGGCACGTGAGCGTTGGAGAGCAGTGCCCTTCAGCTGTATGGACCTCACCTGCTGTCCATCGGCATGCCGATGCCCAGAGGAAGGCTGCTCAACAGCCCATCAGCCTTATGAAACAACTGATGAATTCAGTTTTTTAATAGTTAACCAAATTCCAAACCTTTTTAAATTTAGCACATTACTGGTGCCTGCCCACCGAGAAGAGAAATGAAAGTGACACCAAACCAAATTTTCCATCTACTATCTTGTCTTAGTATCTGCTGCTAAAGCCACAATAGGCAAACCACACACTTACCAGCAAACCGTGGGATCAATCAGCAAATGATTTGTACGGTAGACACAGCTAATACAGTGTGTCAGTACAGCTCACTCCAGGCATCCGGAGTGAAATACACTGTCCTGGCAGAGATGCAGATCTTGATACTGAAATAGCCAAACTTGGAACATCTTAGTGAAGACTGGGACATTTGTGCTATCAGGTCCAGGGCAGAAAGGACGCTTCATGTTTAAGGGCTCCGTCCCTAACCAGATGAAATGTTGGACAGAAGTGGACAAAAGCAGCAAGATTCTTCAAGGTGAATGGTTTAATTAGAAGACCTTCCTCATGTCTCGCCAAAGAGATCTGATAAATATCTACGGGAGTTTTGAAACACACATTAAAGGCTGCTTGCTAGCCTACAAATTCCTTGTATAAAGATCCCTTATTCTCCAACATATGAATCCCATAAGCCTTTCATTTTAACCTTAACTGCAGAATGATGGTAAAATCATTAAAAGTGAGACTTCACTAAAATATGAAGAACACTCCAGATTCCTTACTCCCTTTTCATAGTATCTCATTCAGGTTCCAACAATTTCAACATTAGTTCCTCTGACCTGCGATAGGTTCTAACAAGACATTTTAAGGCAGCTTGCAGTAATGCAGTCACACCAACTACTTTGAGAGCCTGATGCGATTTACACACACACACACATTTTAGCTTACCACAAAACAGAGATGAACCAACTGGGGAAGAACTTCCTTGTCAGGAGAAGGAGACTAGCCCTTCCTTCAAAGTATCTCAGACACTTTGCCACCCCCTGAACCCTAATCTAAATCAGGTTTGGGGGACAGGGGCGATGGGTGTTTTTGAGAACCCATAGTTTCATTCTAGCTAAATATGCCATGGAAAAACATCCGTTTTTTATTTCCAGTGCCTCTTCCTCAAATGAAATTTAAATCCCGTGTATTTGGAAAAAAAAAAAAAAATCAGACAACTGCAGGGCAGCTACAATTTTTTTAAAGGGAATGCTTAAAGAGAGGTTCCTAAATCCACACATTTTTGCTGAGCCTAGCACTCACACCAGAGCATCTCCTGGGCCAAAACACATCAGAGCACATTTCAGAGGGTCACCTTCTGATACTGCCAACCCACGAGGTACAGCAGGAATACCAGAACTGTAGGAAAGGCAAGTTACATTAGTCTTTCCAGATCTCCAGCAGATTGTTTCATGGTCTGGGTAAAGACACATTCGATTTCATCCAAACCAGTTCACACATTTTCTTAATAAGTACTTGTGTCAAAATGTTTCAGTTGTCAGAATATTCACCTCTGAGCCTCAGCATGTAAGTACAAGTCCACACATTAGTTTATCCATCAATATACTGTCTGTATTTTTGTCTATGCATTCCTAAAGTGCCCATCACCCTGATGCATAGGTGCCAGTTCGAATTCTCACCCCGCGTTAGCTTGACAGCGCTGTCATCAGGGAAGACAGAGCTGTACTGCGCTTCGACTAAAATATGAAACCATGGCTACTTCTGTCCATCTCTGGTAGCTACTCAGGTGGAAGCTGGCGGCTGTGCATCAAGAGGAGTAGCAGGTATAATCCCACGTTCAGGCCAGTATTCCCTTCTCCAATAAAACAGGTTATAAATCCCAAGCCTGGACAAAAATCTTCCTCATGGCAGATTGGCAGATGGTTCACGTGGGGAGCTTGCTATCAAGGTCTTAGGGAGACTGTTCAGTATGAGAGAAACAACATATATAAACAAAACCTATTCCGTTCTTTATCCTACACAAATCCTAAGCAAGGAGCACACTTTCTTTACAGAAAAGTCTATCCTCATGTTCAGACAGCACCTAGAAGAGTTATAAAAATAGCAGCTCCCACAGCACCAGCACCATTTTAATGGCTGAATGCAGCATTAAAGAACAGGCTTCGCTTCCAGGTGCAGACAGATGTCTGATGTGAAGATGTTGGCTGTCTCTTACCAAAAAATGACAGGCATTTTTGGTAAGGCTTTTCTTAACAGATGGCAAAACTTGGGTCCTACTGATTGTAGCAGGATCTGAGGGCATTCAGCGCATAGCAGGATCAGGCCCAAAGCACGGGTCTGAACACCAGGTTTCATCCACATTGTTAAGAAAAGGTATTGGTGTGAAAAGGATGTTCAGACACTAAGCATCAGATTCAGAAAAAAAGACCAACAAACCTTTCCGGTATATTGTGATGTTTTCTTTTGTATACTGTATCAATGACTGTGTGGTATGCTCACTGAAAAACCAGCCCTTGGTAATTGTCAGGGAACTTCATTCTGAGTGCAGGCTCTACTGGAAATTAATTGCTTCAGTGCAATCTGAACCACATCATAAATGTCATGTAGAAGTTGCAGGGAGTGAGGAGGCAATGACAGCTCTATCCGCACTGTTTCATTTAAAGGTGGGTAAAACACACTGCGACAGAAGTGCTCTTCATCAATAATTTAGTCCGCAGTGTAAAGCCAAGCCTTGCCAACGATGCCAGGGGAGCAGCTACCTCCCCGGTTTTAATGACACCAGCAGGGAGGGGTTGAGGGGCCAGCTCAAATCAACATTCATTGCGCATCTGGGCATGTCGGCAGATGAAGATATCTAGGACTGAGCTGACAGGACAAAGGGTTGAAAAAAGAAGTGTAACCTAGAAAACCTTTACTTTGAATTCTTTGTATAAATTCAAGGGGGATGACAGTTCCTAAGGTCATCTTACATAATAAAACTACAGTGATCTACATAGAGAATTTTAACTCTTTCCAACACATAATCAAAGAAACCGCAAGTTAAGTTTATATTATTCACTTTATGAATGTAAAATGCAGAATCCTTAATTCTCTGAAAAGAACTATTTTAATGAGCAGAATGTTAACATTTATATGCCTGACTTCATCGTAATAACCCTAATTATAGTACCACGGAAGCCCCACTGTACTGGAGGGTCACTGGAGTTCCTATTATAACCCTTATCTTAGGGGAGTTTAATATCTTTGCCATTTCACAGTGTATCATCAGCTGAAACTTGCCATGCAGGTTAGCACTGGTTTACTCCTCCTTAAAATTATTGTTTTATAGCAGTTTAGTCTGGTTCTTGAACAGCTTCCGCTTGCCAAAAATATGAGTTTTTACTGCTTTTATGACCGTCTCTACACAAAAGCCCATCCACTCGCTCTGAAAAGAATATGACGTTCAGGTGCAACAAGACTGATACATCATCATACCAAACTACTGTATTCTCACCCTAGGAGGTTACAAAGCCTTCTAGTTACAACATGGTTGAAGCTATCCCGGTTTGCAGTATCACTGCGATTCTGGCAGAGCTTTTAGGCAGTAATCTTATATTCTAGGTTATACATTGGATGCCTGTGTCTTGGCTGAGTGGGTGATGACTCATGTGATCTTTACGTGGTGGGATGTAATACCAAAGCGGTGGAAAACAAATGGGGGTAGATGGCCTCAATCTTAGTGATGCATTAGTTACAGGTTATAAAACATCAAAGTGTTCATCTGCCATCTAAATCTGTTAAGCAAATTCCTTTTGTCCAGACAAGAGCAGCATAAAAAACCAACCACTTCCACCTCCAATGTAGCCAGAGAACTTTTTCCATCAAATTTTGCCTCTGCAATAGTAATAATCCCCACCCCTGGCAAATTAAGACTAAATTATTTACATCACAGTACCTAGAGCTATAGCTGAACGCTATTGAAAGGATATAATTGTTTTTTCCTTGTCCAATAAAACTATGTAATTAATTTGCTGCTTATTTTCTGCTCACAGACCCTTTTTGGTGAAATGTTAGGTGCTTTCTGTGATCTTCAAAAGCCCTAAGTAAACTACACCACACCAGAGCTGTGCTCACAACATAAGCTTCATCCATGATAACTTCATTGAGGACCACTGCAGGTTTTACTCCCGATGGGGGTCATATGGGAAGGTGACAAACAAAGGAGTCGGGGGAATACAGTAGGTGGCATCTCTCCTAATTGCATCTGACATTTCACTTTCATTTTCCTAGCCATCAGAAGGTACAAAGTGAGTAATCCAGTTCTTAATAACAATGTTAAAATGCTAATGGCACCAAAAGAGCCCTCTGAAAGTACTGCAGAAGAGATATAACATTTACATTCTGAAAAAGTTAAACAGTACACGTAGACAGATCATCACTGACTCAGGTAATGATTTCCAAGAGGGGACATGAACAAGAGTAGGTCATAATAATTATATTTGTTGACTGTGAGTAGAAAAACACCATAATCCTTCCTACATCCATCCCCAGAAAGGAAGACGCTTGTGCTTATTCCACCCTGCTGTGGCCTCCTCTGGAGGCCTGGCTTTTCATTAGGGAAGATGCAGTGATGCTAAGATGCACTAGGAATAACATCCCAAGATAAAAGCTTTCTAGACTGATGGATTTTTCTCTCCACATAGCATCATAGGCTCTGGCCCTCTGCAAGCCACCAAACCGAACCCCATATTGTCACAGCATGCCCTGTGCCAAGTGTCACCAAGAGGAACCCATCCTTCCACACTCTTGTTACTTGCTCCCCAACACCAGGAGAATAGATGATGCCACACGGTCAGTGGCTCTTCTCAGTGTTACTGTTTATGCTGATAGATTGAAAAGAAAGATGATAATTATCTGAAAAACAGATCAGGAGTTTGGCTAGCTCTCTCAAAGCTTCTAAATTATATTGTTCACTGTAAGTGTGAGATTTACTAGAAAGGTCATGCAAAAGCCTATTCCAGTGTTCTTTCTTTCCTTGGTACCTCACTTTTCGGAAGAAGCCTGAATTTTAAAGTAATAGAAAACTGAAGCTGCACTTCTTTCCCTGCTGAATTGCAGAAAACCAGGAGCCCTAATTAGAATAAACTCAAATAACAATAGAAGCCTGCACTACTAATGTACATGCAGAAAGATTAAAATAAGGGCGTGCACGTGCACTAGAAAAGGATAAGCAGAAAGCCATATGTGGCAGACTTCTCTTCCAAAGTGCCAGGCTAAGCAGAGCAATTTAACAAACACAGTGAACAGAACAAAATAATTTCAAAAAAACAAGAGAGTGATCCACACCCGTAAACACAGCTCTTAGGTGTGTTTTTTAAGGACCAACTCTCTTCCACCCTGCCCCACCATAACCATTTACACCTCGTTCAAAGCAAGGCTGTGTAACTGGGATGTAAGGGCAGTGAGTCGTCGAAGCAGGCATAAGCAACTTCTCAATAGGCAGAGCAGCAGAGGTTCAGGACCTCTGAACTGCAGCAGTCAAGTGCATTAACTTGTTTAATTTTAAATGGCTATTGCCAAACTCCCAGCTGGTGCAGCCTGGCACAGCTCCACGGATTTCAGTAGAGCTACTACAACTGACACTAGCTGGGGATCTGGCCCAGTTTCTCAATTTGTCAAAAAGACAGCAGTTCTTAGGGCACACTCCTGTCCTATGCAAATTGTCGTAACATCACAGGCTTCAAAAGTTACAGAGGTGTGACAGTTCACACCAGACACGCTTCTGCATCTTTCCTCTCCTTCTTATGTCCACTTCAGGGTTCCTCCAGCAGTAGCATCATTATGTACCCCGAGTGCCAAACCCTGTAAGGAGATACCTTCTCTTGGGGCAACAAAACAATTACGCTAAGTTAGAAATTCTAACTTTAGAAAAAGAAAAGATAATTTCTCCAATGCTCTGGGCACAAAAAAGAACCACAGAAGCAGAACAAAAAGTCTAGAGGACAAGACATCAGAAAGGGCTGGAGAGTTGGGAATACCTACAGTATTCACACAGAAACCAATTCATCAGTGAATTGGGTCTAGGGAACACCCACCTCCCAGGAGTGCTGCAAGCACCAAGCAGCACTCCGAATGCACCATCTTTCTATTAATGCAATTTTGAAGGGTCAAAGAATAGTAAATATCTAACAAAAGAGACTATCCCAGTAAAAGTGACACTGCGAGCAAAGCACTGAAAACAGTTATTTTATACAGCATGAAAATCAGCAATTTTATGAAGAAATTACTGTGAAATAGCAGAAATACATAATAGTGGTACTTCTAACAAAAAAAAAGGAAAGAAAAAAAGAAAGTCTGAATCCTTCCCCCCCAACCAAATGCCCATCATGCAGCCCAATAGGCTTAATCTGCCATAAAGCCAAATACTTCCCAGAGGAGGTGATCGTTAGTTTGAACATTAATTTCCCTTCCCCTCTTCTTGTGTATCCATTAAGTGGAATAACAAGAAACGTTCATGGCCATAAGGTGTGTTTGATGGCAAGGAGTAAAAGAAAATGTGCAATTAAAAGATGTAAATGATAAACTGCATAACTTCTCAGCTGGCTTGACCAATATGTGGGACTTCTGGGACACGCACGTTTTCTTCTCCCATGTTGAGGTCAGTGAACTGCAGAGACCCAAAGATGGAAAAAGTTGGAGGGAAAGAGAGAAATTATTAGTGCTCCATCTTTTTCTTGTTCGCTTAGATTTTCAAAACATGTTTCTTGAATGAGTTTGAAGCCCAACATATAAAAAGCTGACTATTTATATATTTGATTCTTTAAAAGCAATTAGGAATACAAAGCAGATGGTACAGCATTGTAGATTTCCCTTTTCATATTGCTTAAACACTAGAGATCAATAAGTCTAATATAAACAGATGATTTCCATAGCAGGGTTTATAATTAGCTGGCACTGAATGTGTCCAAACTCTAAAATAATTAGCAGAAGCATGTGGCACACCATTAAAACCTTGTGGCTTGTCTGCATTTACATTTATAATTATTAAAGTTAATTATGATGCTTGTGGTGTGGTTCCAAGCTCCTTTACAACTTAGATTAAATATTTTTTCAGTCCTACTTTTTCTTTCAGCCCACCAAATGCCTCTTGCACTTTCAACAAACTTCATTTCATCAAAAAGAAAAAATGGGGGTTATTTTTATAGGAATGACCTGAATATTTTCCTAACTAACAGTTTTGTTTTTCTAGCAGGACATGACACAAAAATTGAGTAACTCATCATTTTGGGGAGAAAAAAAAAATCCTGGTTAGAGGTAATAATTCTAAAGTTGTCTAAGAAAACCATTATACTTAAGCCTGATGTACTGTTTTAACTAAAATTCAAACAAAGATAAACCATTTAGTTGAGCAGAACATCTCAATGACATTCAAGACCTTACACCAAAGTAAATCTTACTTTTACGTGCTCTGATCCTGGACAAATCACAGTGAAAAAGGCAGCATGACTGGGAACAAACATCATATATTGGGCAAGGACTTTTGAAGGTCTGATTTGCGTTTACACATCTCTTCGCACAACCTGAGCTATGGGAAGCTGCAGTCAATCTACCTGGTCACTTATGAAAATTATTTTCACAAACATTCGTCATTAAGACATTCTGTGACACATCCAGAACCCCAAAGAAGTTACACTGTTTGCGTAATGTCTTTTTTCAATTATTAATTTCTCTGAAATTCTCTTTTCTTTAGCATAAACAAAGCTAAATCCAATGCTGCCCTCCAAATGTTGTTGAGTCAAATAGGACGGATGCCCTACGATGCTTCCGGAGTACAGATCCCGTGATTCAGGAACACCATCTTTTCACCCAGACACAAGCAGCACTCTACTGGATAGGCAAGTAAAAATAAATTTAATCTACCAGTTTGCCTTCTGATGCAAATCATCTCATACCGTAAGATTATGGGAGCATAGCTGCTGAGCACAGCTTCGAAGAGAATAGCGACTCTTCTGTCACGCATCAATTTGCCCACATGAAATTCCCCATCACAGTCTTTATTCTTCTGTTCTGCCAAAGGTTTGACATAGTTCAGCTGCCCAGTTAAGTGATTATATCATAGGCTTGCCTGCTGTAACATGTGGTATGAAACGTCCGTTCTTGACATGGTTCAACTCTAGATTTGCCTGGCGAGAACTTAAAATTTTTGCAGCCAGTTTTCCCCTGAAAACTGTGCAGTGAAAGGCCTACCTTCTCTACTCTCTCCAAGTTTAACCACCACAGAGGAAGTCACACAGATAAGTGTTTGTGTAGCAGAAAATGCCATGAGCACCAAATACCAGCAGTGGGAAGCATTCTGACACACCATTCCCAGAGAGAGCAAAACCTAATCTTTTGCATACAAGTTACATGATTTCGATCAGCTGCTGGAGTTTACTTGATACAGCAGGATAAGTATAATAGCATAAGCATATGATAGTATAAGTTTAAGTTGTGGGTTTTTTCCAATAAAAGGAAATAAAGTGTTTCACATAAGTCAGAGAGAATTAAGGTTAGCTTTTACAGAAACCGAGCCTTCCACCTCCCAGGCGCTAAGTATTTCATACGTGTAACTACTCCGATTTCTGAAATCACGAGGAATACCTGGTTTCTACTATAGAGAAGTCTCCCCCCCTTTTTAATGCATTTCTGTTCTTTATATAACATGTCCATCATGAACTTCTTGGCCCTCGTTCTTGTTTCCTCTGGCTCAGGCCAGACCTGGAGATGTCTGGAATGTGACAAGGCAGTATTAGCCTGCCAACTATATTCTGTTAGCAAATTTATTTTCTTCTCCTAGACTGATGATAAAAATGTCATGGTGTGATGCTTTAGCAGGCCCAAGAGCTGCCCACCTACAGCTGCAGGGCTTGAAGAGAGCTCGGAGCCAAGAACGCCATAAGGAGAGCAGACAGCAACTCCACCAACTTTGCTCCTTCTGCATTGCTTATTCTCCTGCTAAATGATGCAATGTGACCCCCTCAGGGATTCCAAGTCTGATCATGTTTTTCTCACTATTTTTTCTTTCCTACTTCCTCCTTCTCCTTGACTAAAGCAGTCCAAACTGCTGAATTTTTCATGAAAGAGATAATATCATTGTACATAAGATAATGGCATTCAAATACATCCATCTGCTTGTTAGCTCTGACTACATCGATTGTGTTTCTTCTGAAAGAATATTTACCAAAAAGGGTGGAGAAAAAAAAAGAAGAGAAAGAAAAAAAGGTTCTCTTTTGTGGTATAAAATATGCACATTTTCATAACTGAAATACAGAATCCCTTTTACATACTTTAGATAAGAGAATAAAATGAACTGAGAAATTAAGAAAAGCACCCTTGAGGTCTTGCCAGGACAAAAGTATTTCCTCTTTCCAATATTTCATTAAAAATCTAGACAGGTTTTACACTAGAACACTGTTGATTTTTTTTTCTTTCAGTAAACAATATCTTGTTTCAGAGATGAAATACTGCGTGCCAATGATTGGGTTTTTTACTAGCCTAAAAGTTTTCAAATGTGGCCTAGAGGATTACTCCTAAGGCATCCAGTCTATCTTACTTTCCCATAAAAACTGCCCAACCTAAAGTAATTCAATTTATCATTTTATTCTTTTTTGGCTATTCCAACAACACAGAGTAAGACCATAAAATACGTGATATCCAATTACTGAAAATCTGATGAAAACTTACTCTCAAAAGTAGGGCAAGTGAATATATTTACTGAATTTCAGATGCTCTAGATAAAAAGGATGGTAAGATAAAAACTGCCTATCAATTTTACACACACTGAACTGCTTTCACTTCATCTCCTATAGGTTGTGTACAACAATCCCTGGTTTTGAAGTTTCAGTTCAGCAAACAATATATTCTAATTAGCTTGTTTACATTTATTACAGACGGGTCCTAAAATCCGAGATGTGCTTTGTGCTCTTCCTTTGACCTGTTTAGCACAGGACCTGCTCTGGAGCACCTGCCATCTTAGGTTGTTATCTGAATTACTCTTGTTTAAAGAACAACCACAGGACCAAATGCTGCATTTCTCAGACCATCTTGAGCACATTTCAATGCTTAGTGCTGAAATGGCAAACACAGCAATTAAATGTAAATGACAGCAGTTGATCTGATTATTTCCTTCCCTCCAATCTCCTTTTTATTATAAGCTTGCATATTAAAGAAGCAGGAGGGAACAACACCCCTGAACATTTGTCCCTTTGTTTGCTGGGGAGGAGGCCTGTGCACGGATGTGCCTCTCACAGCGATCCCTGAAACGGGAAACGAGAAGAAATCCTGATCCGCAGGGAACCTGTGTGTCGCAAAGCCTCCAGCCCACTCCCCTGTGTGCCTCACTCTGGGATCCCAGGAGTCGCCAACTGCAGCTCTCCATTCCCTATGAACCAACGCCTTCTCAGAGAAGCACGGAAAGAAAAATGTGTTTTCCTGGAGCCAGGTTTAACCATTTGCAGCATTTCCAGATAGGAAGCTGAGATCATGCCTTCTCTTTTCGGCTGATGCGGAGCTTGTTTAGCACCATGTGAGGGTTTCTTCTCTTTCAGCCCAATTCTCTCTCAACCAATTTCCACACCATTAGCAGAGCTACACCTGCCCGAAACCTAGAGTGTATGTAATCCCATGGGCTGGACAGAGAGTAGCATTACCAGTAACTAGTGCTGTCTCTAACATTACTCTCTGTGACAGTTTCCTAAAGCAGAACTTCATCATCTGTTGGAGAGGGAGACGATGACACCTAAATTGTTCCTCAGCTATAACTTGGTTTCTTTCAAAACTGAATTTAGTACAACCGCGTATAAAGATACTGTGATTTAATCACAGATGTTCAACAAGGGCAAAATTATTCACAAGTTTTCAGTTGTGAATTATTTTTCGGCTCCATTGACCAACATGTCTCACTTTACACTGTAAGACTCTATATTAATAGCTGATGCTGAGTTTCCCAAATCATGGCATCTGTGTAGCAACCAGGGAGCGATTTTTTCTGGACAAATGCCTCTCCTTTTCTCTGACTTCTGATCTGCTGCCTGTTGTAAGTTTGCTATGCAACATATACTGTGGGAGCTTTACGTCCTAAATACAGAGGACATGTCCAGTCCAGTAAAATAATGCTTTTATAATGATTGCTTCAATACTGTTTGTGCAATCTCTTTGCAAAATCTTGTTATTTGTGATTCTTATCCTACAATTTGATATGCATAATAGCTTGAAGGTGCTGGTGATGGAATTTTTCCAGCTCTTTGATGTGCCAGCAATGACTTGTCCATGTTTCACAGCCACAGACTAATGTGGAAATTACTACAGCAAAATAAACACTAACTCTGGTATTCTGTGGGATACCATGCAGGTGTCAATTTATGATGCAATCTCACATGCAAAACATGTATTTTTAATTCAGCGTATGATTTCTTCAATATCTGATAGTCTCTTAAAAAATAAATTAAATCCATTACCCACACTAATACGCTGATTCTGAGGCTATATCTTGCACATGCTTTTCCAGCTACGGACTAGTGCATAACCTTGCTTTTCTTCCAACTGGCGATAAATCTGTAGACTTTAGCTGCCACAGCAAATTTGTTGGTCGTGAACTAGAGGTCTTCTATAGTGTGTGCAACGAAAGCACAACCACCTGCGCAAAGGAGTTCACATATAACCTTCTCCTTCAGTGTTGTGGAGGCCTTCAATCTGCTCAGGTTAAAGAGCTTGCCAGATGTTCAAAATTTAATAAATATTCCTGGCATCATGTCTCTAGTGGCATCATCAATCATTACTACAAAGAACAGTCCAAAGAACAGTCTGTGCCAAAATATACCTTTGCTTGACTCCTTTTGCTGTTACAAATGGATCCAACAGAGTGCCAGCCACAGCCTCTATCCAGCACACCATTGTGCAGATGACGGATAATTTCACAAACTTTTCTGGACGTCCAGGAGTTCGGAAATATTGCCAACAGTTTTCACAGAGCTAGAAGTCTAATAGCATCAAAAGCACTGGTAAGGTCAATGAAGACTTGTTACATGGGCGTGTTTTTTCCTCCATGTATTTTTTATGGGAAAACTGGGGAGAAAACAGCTAACATTACATCCTAGTACCCCCTTAGATAATGTGCATCACTAATATCTGTAACACTCTGATCATATTCAGCTAGCATTTTTTCCTTTTCCTGAAATTAGAATTGCTATAGAAACATCTTTATTTGTATACCAGACTACTAGAAGATTAAGGTGTATTTGAAATTCATAGCCTAAGGGCGCATAATTTAGGCATGTGAAGATGACGATAGGCATCTATTCCCAGAAGAATTAGGGTTCCCAAATTCTTACAAATTCTTTTGAAAATTCCAGTTTTAAATATTATTTCTCTATGCTCCTCCCTAAATTGATTTAAAGTCAAATTTACTGTGTTATAAAAGGGTTGAATTCAACTGTAAGGAATTTAGACGAGAACAACCAAGCGAGGCCTTGCTGAGGTACACTTTGGGGCTTTTTTCAGAGAATTTAGGATATTTGCTTTTCCAGAGTACATGGAGTGACTATTAACATGGCCCTACAGTAGCTGACGTCTTAATTCCCTTTACTTTTTTCCTCCTCAATTTGATAATCTCCTTCCTACTGAGATCATTATCTGGACTATTTTTTGCTTCTTAAGAACTCTTGCCCCTACTTTCGATGCGAATACATAACAAACACCATCAACAAGAATTATGGTTAACAAATACAAAGAGAGAAAGGAAATTGCCTTATACCGCTCCATTATGAAGAACACCCAACGGAAGTATCAGTTTAGTGGAATCAGAGGTGAAAAGATCACTTTAACCAGTTCAGAATCTGACACATCTCTCTATCTGTTGTCTATTCCGGGCTTCGGTCAAGAATTGTTTAAATAGGAGCAAAAAAACCCCTGAATTATTTATGTGCTTGGCTGCTTTTGCCTAACATTGCTCTGCATTAGCAAGTATCCACTGAAGTTAAAAAGCTGACTTTTAAGTTACGCTTTTAGCTACTGTGCAAGGACAGAAGTGCTGCACCTTATCTACAGGCAACAGTTTTCCCAAAAGCAAAGAGGCATATGGAGTTTCTCATCCTGCTGCCAAATTAAAATCTCAAAAGTTTTAAAAAATCTCAGTTGGGAAGTACTGGGCCATTGTGCCCCTTTTCAAGGTCTTAGACTGGGCATTAGCCACATCTCCAGGGCTGATTAAGGAGTCCCATGAGAAAAATCAGTGTGTCCAGGGCTCCACAAAGAGGGCACAACAAGGCTGCTTTAGATTTAATTGGGGGTGCTGAAAAATTGCCTGTAGAGTTGAACCCTTACCAACATCAAGAAAATATTCAAATCTCTCAGTTATTTAGATGCATTCAAAATACATAAATGCAAGCTGTGTAATAAAGAAAGAGATCGGTAATTTTTGCAACAGAGGGAGGACAGGCACATGTCTGAAGATAGTTCTTTCCTAACAGTTGATGTTTTTTCCCTTCTCATTTATGTCACAAAATTATGTCAGATAATTTTAACTTGTTTGTGCGTCCATTCATTCAGAGCAAAGTAGAATTCATATTTGGTCATTGCTGATTGCAGGGACAATTGGTCTACATAGATAAAAACTTTGCAAAAGCTCTTTTATCCCAATTGGGAATGGTGTGCGCTGCACACAGCTGCAGGATATTCTGTTGACAGGATTTGGCTTTCTTGGATGCCAGCCAGCTTGCTAACATCTTCTTTGAGTAAGCAACAACTTGCTGATCAAGGGTTAAATTGCGTTTGGAAGATTTGGCATGGGCAGCAGGGCTCCAGAGGCAGAGGGAGGTTAGGTACCTTTGAACGTGCAGGGCCAGCAGAGGCACAGAACAGAGCGCACAGTCAGAAAAGTTCTTTCTCACCACTTTAGTCGGTATGAAAAAAAAAAAAAAGGGTTGTCAACCCTTTGACAACCTTTAGCTTATATTGTACCCCATGGGATACAAATATTTGGCAAGTCCTTGTGTTCTCACAGATGCAGGCCCCCACTTGCAGCTGCCACTCATGCAGAGCAGGGAGCCTTCTCCCAGCATCTTCTGCTGTGCATGCTCCAGGAGCCACAGACTTTAGAGACAGAAGGACCCACTGACTGTCCAGCGTAACCTCTTTACAATGTAAGTCAGTGACTTTGCACAAAACGTCTTGTATCAAACTCTGTAGTTTTGGGCTTAGCTAGAGCATTGCTTTCAGAAAGGCGTTCAGTATTGATTTAAGGACTCAAAGGGGTGGAGAACGCTTCACATCCCTTGGGTAATCTATTCCAGTATTATTTTCAGTGTTAAACTAAAGACCAGCCTGGCCCACATAATGCTACAGATTTGAAGAGAGCAAGTTTTAGCCAATTTTAACTTGAGTTGATATACCTCGCCATAGTTGCCCAGCAGAATCTCAGGTGGCTGCACAAGACAGATACCGGGTTTCTGTACACTAATCTGATCTTTGAAAGTCCACAGGTCCAGATATCATGCTGACTCAGAAACAGAGACCCTCTAAACTGATACTTCTATTGGATATTCTTTGTAATGAAACTATAGAATGTAATTTCCTTTTTCTTATTGCATTTCTTAAACTTCATTATTGCTGAGCATTGAGTTTATTATATGCTTACACCAAAAGTAGGGGCAAGATTTCTTAGGAAGCTAAAAATGTTTCCTCTTTCAGTGTTTAGTTAAAAATTAGACATATTTTAAGAAAATGTAAATGAGAGCTTTGGGATCCTTCGGCACACAACACGCAAGGAGCTGAATTAGCACTGGAAGTGGGACAGACCTGTTGCTTAAGATGCATGGACTCGTTCGAACACAGCACTGAAGAACGCAATGCACGAAGCAATCTCGCCATTACATGGGAATGGACCGGAGCCAAAATTACAAAACTTGACTGTCTAACATTAGAAACTTATATTCATTTTTACATAAGTGACCTAATTATAAGAGGTGTTATAAAGTAGGTGACTGAAAACACAGCCTCTTGAAAAATCAAGCATTAATTCATTGCAATAGTTCTACCCTTACATTCTCTTTACACCATTCAAACACAGAAGCATTTACCCTAAAACTCAGTCCATGGAACAAACTACAGCAGCAAATCCCAAACTTTTTGCCTGGTGGGCAAAACTCAACATTATCCTTGCCATGTGGCTGTCAGAGAGGAAAGAATTCAGGGAGGATAAGGGAGAGAAAATAGGAAGGACATGGGGGAATATTAGCAAGACTTCCTTTAAAAGCTAAGTTCATAAAAGCTAACCACCGCTTTAAGGAAAGCTGGTACTTTGCCTCATAAGAGAACTTTGGTGAACTAGACTGTATAAAATTATAGAGGTTATTATGTTTGCAGCCTCCTTGCTGTGCATTCTTCCACAGAAGTGCTCACGCCTGCTGTGCGTGGCCAAATAACATGAATTAAAAATGCTGCACAGCGAAGAAGTTTGGTTTCAGATGAAAATACCGCAGAACTGGTTGACTATTAACACCTCGGTACTTCCAGTGGTCCTAATCTCAGCATCTCTCCAGGCTGCTGATAATATAATGCAACCAGGAAAAAACACTTTTTAACTCCAAGGTACACCTGAAACCTAGCTAGAACCACCAGCCTCCAAAGGCTAAGAACGAAACACTCCAGGTCCAGCATTTGGAGGATCAAACAGCCCAGGGCTGTAATTTCTCCACTCTAGCCCTGAACTACAGTGCGTACGCCCGTCTGCCTTATATATAAAGCACATGCTACAAGTCCATGTTTGCCATGACAGCCATGAAATCCTAAGCCATTTTGCAGGCGCCGTTATCCTTAGGGATAATAAAATTCTGTAAGACAACAAACATAGGAGGTACCAATGCCAGGTCAGAAAAGAACTGTTTTATGGGTAGCTGTATATTAGTTTTAGGACAGGGCTACTGGCAGCTAGCACCCTAAATTATGTCCAGGAGACACGTGAAGTGAGACAAGTGGAACGGACAATAAATGCCAACTGCCGCAGGCAAGGTTTATGGGGCCAACGGTGGTTTAACATTTGGGCAAATGTCTTAGACATGCTAATTTTCTATTTCTCCCTCTGACTGAAGTGACCAATTAGCTGTAACCAACCCAGCTCAAATATTTAAAATATCAGGTATCGAATCCTTATAGAGCCCTGTTCATGATCAATTCTGCAAGTAAACATGTTCACAAAAATACCAAGTAACACTGAATAACGAGTAAATACAGAGAAATTGCAAACTGCTCACAGACATGCTGTCAAGTAAATTAATTGCTCAGTTCTACTTTATTAGGAGACCTTTATGGTTGTGGGCAAGCCTGCCTTGCTAAAATCCTTTGATCACTCTTAATACTGGAAGTCCTCTTTTGTGAGGCTAACTTAATACTGTTGTATTCATGCAGCCTAATCTGAGTAGGTGCTAAGTGCTTTGCCAGCAGAGTTGTTGCAGAGTGTGGAGGAGAGATCATTCTATTTATTCAATTTTATTCCATTCAATAGGCTGGACTTCTTTGTTTACATGATAAATTTCTTAGCTGTCATTTTTTTCCCTCTCTCAGTTTTATGTATTATTCTATGTTCTGTCATTTCATTTTTCTGTTTCTCTTTATCAAAAATTGAAGTCATTTCAAAAAAGCTGATCTTAAATCTTTTCTGCTTCAAAATTAGCTGTTGCCTAAGCAATCACACATGCAGGTCAAAGTTTAAAGGCTGAGCCTACATACAGAGAATTCAATACCAAAAGTCCACTTGAGACCAAAGAGAAAGAAATGCAGATCCAAGACTGTAACTTGCCTTTTCAAATTTATCCACTGCAACAGAAATTGTAAATGAACTAGAATATACATTTTAAAAAAGGAAAAAGGTAAGCTTTGGTCTTGCCACAAGACACCATCCAATGCCAGCAGCCCCAGAAAGGCAGTCAAAAGTGAAATCCTGGACCTGGTAAAGTCAATTTAAATAAAGCCAAGATTTCACCAAGTGACCTCTCTCACTGATTTTAGTCTCTATCGCTTCAAAATGAATTGGAAAGACACTTTAGGATAAGCAATAGAAGGAACAAAACAGGGAAGGAAACCAAACATTTCCTTCATCCAGAATGCTAGCAAAAGCTTGTAATCAGGAAAATTCAAGGGTCAGTCCCGCAGCTTTGCTTTAATTAGGCTCCTCTTCAGATAAGAATCTTACGGGTGTAAATTGCCTTGCACTCCCTGCATGTATAATGTCCAATGGAGTTCAGAGAAGGGCTTGCAGTCTTAATGGAGGAAGAAGACATGTAGAAGTTAATTTTTATCCACATCATAAACTTTCTCTGTGCCTTCTATGAATTAGGATATACAAGCAGAAAGTGAAGTAGCAATTAAAAACTCAGTGTGAATATTTTAACCAGAACCGAGATAACTCATATATCCCAAAGAGGAAGGTTTCACCTTTGTTTAGATAAAATCTGAAATATTCTTTGTTATGTTCAGAAATACGATCAAATGAACCACAACTGCCATATGTGGGTGGCGAAGAGGGGCAGTCTCTAACTAAGGGGATTGCTGAGTTCATACAAACGATGTGAGCACTTTAAGTGCTTCTTCCTCAGGAGTCACAGTAACATTCCTCGCTTTTTTAAATTTTATCTTACCGGATTTGCTATTTTCCCTTCCTTATACTAGCCCTAATCAATGCTGCAGGTCAGGTTGAAAGAATGGACAGCCCTAGAGCCACATACATTTAAACCACTTTGATGCAAATATTGATCCAAAGAGCATAGACACGTGGAGGTGCTGCTTTTTTTAATGGACAAGCTTCCCTCCTCCCTCCCTTCCAGGTTTGCACTTCATGAGATAAAATAGAACTGTCTGCCCAAGAGCGGGAATGAATACATGAATTAACAGATCCAAAGATAGAGCAGCCTCAACGATAAATTCTGTTAACTCCAGAAAGCAAGATGCCATCTGCATGAAGTGCAAGTGCATTTCATGGCCTTGCTTTCTTAAGCGTTTCCATTTCTTCATTCACACTTTCTGGTAAGGGTACTTTGGCAGACAACATATACAGTGGTGGGAGAGAAGTAGTGCTTCATGTCAGCATGAACAGTGCTGCTGACACAATGTCCACCACGGCCCGATGCTTAATTCCCATGTACACAAGACTATCAAAGCATTTTATTAGAAAGCCACTGTCCACAGCTTATATTTAGAAACAGAGAGCGAGTCCAAGCTGCAATCCAAAGACGAGATCAAGGGAAGGAAAGAATTCTAAGGACCGCTTTGAAATTCAACACTAAAAAGATCTGACATTCTTCTATCTGTAGGCATTTTTAGGCTGGACTGAAAATAAAAAGAAAACCTGTTTGTACAGAGAAAGCTTGCCTGGCCCTGTGCCAAGACAGGAAGTCTATCAAAGCTGGGCAGTGTTTGAAAGCAACAGAATACTAGAACCAAAAAAAGAAAAGGGGGGTGTGGGGGTGAGAGAAACTAGAATGAAAAGACTTACTTCTACATTGACTTTTTTGCTGTTTTTCAGATGGCTGCGCACGCTTGTTGATAGCTATACCCCTCCCTGTTTATTCAGCTCGAGCCACGAGTTCTCCACGTGCAGGGCCTGACTTCAGGTGACTGCTGCACAACCACGGCAGCACTGCTTGCGAGGAGGATGTGGACACCAGCGTCTATATTTATATCCAAACATTAGGATGAATCAATCCATTTCTAAGCAAAGCTACCTGATCGCCATGGGATACATCAGGTTGGGTGTTCAACAGCATATGTAAAGTAGTCTCCCTGAGGGTTTATCAGGGACATGAAGGCCTCAAGTTAGCTCCAGCGGGTCAGAGGAGGATTTGTTTGTGGTGGAGAGCCAGTCACTAGACACACTCACAACACACACAGGCACACAATTATAGCAACACAGGGAATGTTGTCTTCCAGCCTTTGACCTTGGAAGAACATTAATTCTCAAAAGACATCACCTTTTTTTTTTTTTTTTACTTCTTTAATTTTTTTTTCCTTTTTTTCTTTTTTTTTTTTTTTTTTGAATTTCTGGCTGTAATATGTTCAGGTACAAATGGTGCTGTCATCTTGAGCTACAAGTTAGAAAGTTATTACTTTTAATATGCCACTACCTTAGGCCTCTACTGTTATGTAAAAGAAAAATAACCTTGTGTGACAGTTTAACATTGATCGATGTGCCTGCCAAATGCAAAGAGATAAATAAGCAGGTGATGAATAAACAGCACTTCAAGTAAAGACATTACGCTGCATGCATAAAACGACGCCAGGCACCTAGGAGCTGTGGGTGGCCGAAGGTTAGCCATTTCATGCCCACTCAGTAAAGCAGACTTAATCGCTTCCAATATTTTCTGTTAAAAAGCACGCTTAATGAGCCAATTTCACAAGCCCAGAGAAACTGATTATTATCTCCGAGTTCCAACTGAGTTGGTTGTTTTCCAAGAGCCAGTTTTTCCTTGACGGGATAAAAACCTTTTAAAAAAAAAAAAAAGAGGAGAGAAAGAAAGAACGAGAGGAATAAAAAGGCGAGCGGGGCGGGCGCGGGTGGCACTAGATGGCAGCGTTGCTCTGCCGGCCGGGGCTGCGGCAGCGCTGCGGGAGGCCCTGCCTGCCCCGCCGGCCACAAGCGCTCGCCGCGGGCTGGGCGCTGCGCTCCCGGCTCGGCCCTCCGCACCGCGCCCGCCTTGCGGGGCAGGGGGACCCGGGGGCAGCCGCTCTCTCTGCCCTTCGTGCTGAGCGACTGCCAAAGTCTGAAATTGGCTTTGCCATCCCCCTCTTCTCCCCTACGGGAGGCAAGAGCAGAGGCAGCTGCCCCATCAGGGCTTTGGTAAGATGAGCAGCCACCTTGGTCCTCGTGTAAAAGCCAGCGAGTTTCTTTGGGGCAGCAGGGATTTCACTATGGCGCGAATTTTAAGTCCTGTGGGGATTTGCCTCTCGCTGGATCGGAGCCATCCTCATTTCCAAGGGTGCTCCTGCTTTTGGGGAAGGAAATAAGCCAGAGCAGGTCCACTTGTGCAATGGGGAAGGGACTTTGCATCAGGGCACTCACGATTCTTGCAGGGGGATGGCGATGAGCCACCCTCCAGCTGCAGAGCAACATTGTGAAAGCCATGCACACACAGAGAAAAAACCCCAACAACCCAAACCCAAAGCAAAACACAAAAGAAAGCCCCCCAAACCAGGATTATTGTCACCAGCAGCAGTTAGTCAATCACCACTTAGGAAAGAAACCCCAGCAACTAGACCTCAGCATATAATTAACTCATCTATCAAAAAAAAAAAAAAAAAAAAGAAATTGAAGTGAACTGTTGTTGGGTTCTAAATCAGAAGCCAAGTTAATTATTTTTTATGAATATTCATAGGAAACTTGTACAATTTCCAAACTAGGCCTTCAATTACTAATCAGTTAACTGAATAACTGGTATGACTACTTCTCAGGAAAAACTGCTTTTTAAATGAAACAGACAAGCACATCGAAATACGTTAAAAATTAGAAGACATTGTCGGAAGCTGGCTGGTGGAAATCCACCATTTAGGT
Organism: Theristicus caerulescens; assembly: GCA_020745775.1. Taxonomy (NCBI): domain Eukaryota; kingdom Metazoa; phylum Chordata; class Aves; order Pelecaniformes; family Threskiornithidae; genus Theristicus; species Theristicus caerulescens. Next base: position 125,161,240 of record CM036561.1, on the reverse strand, counting down.
CGTGGCTGCAAAGAAAGGGAGAGCGGAGCCTTTTGAAGGCTGCAACGCTCCCAAGTCCAGACACCTTGCAGAGCAGGTACAGAGCCCGCGGTGCAGGCAGGAGGGAAGGCTATCGCGCTGGACCAGGCTTTGTGTCTGTCCTGTCCGACAGTCCGGCTGACGGCACACGCAGCAGAGAGTGGTGGGAATGGCTCTTCCCATGCGCGCACCTCCCTCACAATACGCTACTCGATTACATAGTTGTATTTCTCTGGGGCAATTCATCTTGTCTAGTCTCATGAGTTATCCACGGGCTAAAACACAACTGAGAAACTCCATAATTACATTGCACGTATGCTCACTTAACACATTCTGATCAGGAATATGACAAATATTTAGGAAATAGGGGTGCAATTAGACACAAGTCACCATGTTTCTAGAAAAGCAGATCTCTGAGATGTTGCTATCAGGAGCTAAAGACAGAGGGCAGAGGGTGTTCGGGCAGCCTCTACCACTCCTGCACGACATGGGCCAGCCACACAAAACTCAAACTCAATACCAATTCATGCACGAGGCTCAGTGCATAAAGGCAATTTTGTGTGCCCTCCCTCGTTTAGCAATAAGGGGTAGAGAAATCACAGGCAGCGGAAATGCTTGAAAGCATTAATCAAAAAATTAAAACGATGCAAGACCATGTTGTGTATTTCCCAAACGTACAGAACTGGATGCTCTCACTGAGGAAGCACCAGCTCTTACTGGGGAACAGTGACATGTTCCTCACTTCACTCCACTTAGGTGCTGACTTAGAAACTCGTATGTCCCAGGTATACTTTGTTCTTCCATAAATCCTAGCCTGTGTGCATGAAGACCTCCTGCTCGTTGCCTTTTAAGCTCCCGACTTTTTCAGAGAGGCATCTATGAGATAGATTACAGACCAACAGGGTTATGAGATGTTAAGATTTCATTAGAAATTCAGTTCTACTGTGGACTTTTTTAACCTTCTTCCTTGCTGAAAACCAACCAGTTCTTCATTCTGCTTATGACTTCCACAGAGACTAAGTCAAGATACTTCTGTTAATACATGGCAGATTTATTCATTTGGGCTTAAATCCTCAGAAGATATTTAGATATCTAATATCTACTGAAATCAATTACTCCACTGGTAGCGAAGTGCCTGAACACCTTTGAGGATCTAGGCCTTAGTGAGAAGGAACATTCTGCTAAAGAGAATATGCTAAGAGAGTATTTGTGTCTGCGGTAGCCCTATGAATTTAAGAGGTCTCCCATGTATTTTGCCAATTTAAATCAGATTGTGATTGGTTTCTGACCCAACCAAGAGATAGATTTGATGAAATAAGACTGGTGAAACTCACTTTAGGACAAAGGTTGATTTGATAATCATAATTGCATTTCTACTATATCTATTTTCTTAAGTGTTAGTAGATTTATTAGACTTTTCCTGTGTAACCTATGGCTGATTTGCAGCTTCCTCGGTAATTTCTCAGTAGGCAGTAGCAATTTCTTATATCTTCAGTAATGTCTTGAATGTACATTTTTTATATTAATGATCTCACCAGGAGAAAAAGTGTACCGTGAATGCATGATGGCCATATGGAAAAGACAATGAAGTTTAGTAATTAAAACTGAAAAGGGAAAGAACTATGCAGTAATTAGAACACTGATTAATCAGCTGATAATTTTATCTTGATTAATGCTGCTGATTTTCCTCTTCTTATTGACCTAGGAAAGGTAGGTTTAGACCAATTAAATATAAATTATTCCCTTTTTTCACATTCCAGGCAGATTCCAGTGTTCTAAGTCATACTACGTTTAAGATGTAGCACTGAATTGCTCTTACTAAATTGGGCAGCTCAACAAAAGGTAAAATAAGGTTTATGTTCCAAACATGCTGATGCTTTTATCTAAGGCAGAATTGGACAGAATTGGTTATTTCACTATTATCTGGGGAATATTAAAATTAGATTAAATTGCAGTGGAAAAAAAGAAAAGACTTCGCCTGTTTTAAAGCCATAACAGTAGGAAAACTAAAAGGATTCATTCATTTTATTGGGCCCAAGATATGGATGCGTAATGTAGTCCCTGAAACTTAAAGAAAAGGTTCTATATTAATGCTCTGATTTCCTTTCACGTGCAGAACTTTATTATTCATGGGGGGAAAGTGTTGCCAGTACCAATCTCACTCCCATGTCTGTTCGCAGATCATAAACAACACCACCTATTCTTGCTTTCCCATGCACAGTTAAGGGATTAAAGCTACTTACTTTAAGTCCTGCAACAATGGAAGGAATTTTATGTACAGTCTCGTTCCATTGCATTCATATGTGAATCAGGGTATTTCTTGGTGGAAGACACTAACACTTCACAATCACAGAACCCATCCTTTCGCAGCTGCAAAATACAGATGTTAAAGATACTACCCTCTCAGAGATAAATATCTGGCAACTTCAGAAAAGCTCGCAAGCAAAATGCAGGTATCCTAGTTCTGGAAATTCAGACGCCAAACACTTCTAGCTAGATGTGTGCTTTAATTTGCTGTGGGTGGAAAACACTGCAATCCATGGAAAACAAAAGCCTGGCCGCTCCTTTGTGGATCACCTTCAACCCTAGTGTGCTGTGCGATTCCACACCTGGCAGCTTCTTCAGTGTTGTATACTGAAGAAGACTTTAAGATTAGCAAAAGTGTGGAAAGATAAACCTACAAACGCACACCTCCAGTACATTGCTTCTTGGCTGCTTTTTCTTTGCTGGATTTTCAGGTGGCAGAGCAAAAACACACCTGTGTATGATGCCAAAAAAGCTGCTGTTTAGCCAACATTTTAGAGAGCAAGAGGAATTCCACAGACCCCAGTTAAGGATTTCAGCTGACAAAAGACTCCTCTTTATTCATCACCTGCACTATTCATTGCAGTCCTGTCCTTACCATATAACAAAAGAGCAAGTAGAATTATTTGTTGCAAATAAGTTATCCAATTGATTAACACTTCCTTGCTTTTCCTGCACTTTTCATAAAGCAAACCTTTTCCACTATTTGTGTGACACGAATCTAATTCTGCAAGTCAGTTTTCGAGTGTATTTGACCACTCATAAAAATCATATGGCCCTGTTTTCTCTCTTGGATGGAATTACCCAGCAGGGCATAATGAATTATTAAAAAAAATAATGACCATGCAGTAGAAAATGTTTTGTTTGAATATAAATAACTTGTTAATGAACACATACAGGTGTGCATGAGAGAAATGTATCTTTCTGAAGCAGAAGTAGCCAAACAAAGAATATGAAGAAACCAAAACAGAACTGGAGGGTTTTCATATTGTTAGATCTACTCTGTTCATTAATGTCTCTTACCATGTCAACAGAAATGGCACTTCTATGTTCTCTGGCAAGGGAACAAAATAAATGATCCCCTAGTTTGGATCAAATCAAGTGAGAGAAAATGGATGAAACAACCATGGGATAGCAAATATTTCATCACTGTGTCACCAGTCCAAAGCCAAAGTAGGCTGATTGTGCAAAAAAAAGTGGTTACCATTGTAACTGATTGCCTTTATATTAGCAATAATCCAAAACCCACTTCTTTGCAACTCTTTAGGTAGGTTACTAAGGCTAAGTAGGCCAAAAGATTGCCTCACTCAGTAGGTCAAGCATACCAATAAATAAACCATGCATCAAGAGAAATCTTGTTCTGCAACTACATGTATTTGCTCTGCGGCTAAACAAAAAACTTCCAATTTCCCTCTTCAGAGATCCAAATTTTATAGTCACAAAATTAAGAAATGAGGTACAGATGGACATAAGCCTGATATGAATTTCCATAGCTAAACAAATACAAGAAAAATAAATATCCCATTAATTCCATTTCCCAGATGTCACACTATATCCTAGCTACACTTTGACTGTTTTGCTCTGGTTATAAGCTCTTTGAGGGAAAGGAATGTGCAATGCCGAACATAGTCTGTGCTTATTTAGAAAGAGACGAAGGTTAACGTTTTCAAAACAAGGTGCTTAAAGTACAAGTCAAAAAGTTGTATTCAAAATTTTAGACATGTGGTGTCACTTAGAAGTACTAATCACCCGCCAATTCTTGGGCATCTCAAAGTTCAGCATTTTTAAAATCAGGTCACTCCATCTAAGTATGGATTTTCCAGCTAAATTTTAGACATCACAGTTTGAAATGGAGCTGGACTGTGTTTAACTAGCTGGAAGCCCATCTAACTGGGAACACGGTGTTTGTTCAACCACAGAAGTTCCAAAACAAAAGGAAGCCATGAAATTGAGAAACAGTAACATAAAAAAATTTTCAACTACAGCCATGCAACTACTGCCCAGTGACAATTTTCTTGAAAAAAACTATTAGATCAAGAGATGCAAAATACTAGTTCAGCTAAAAGTAAGGCAGAATACGTGAGAAGCAAACACCACGTCACCATTCCTTATAATCCCATTTGTGCATTAACCATACGATAGAGTAGAAAAACCAATAAACTAAATCCTTCACATATTCTGCCTTGTTGGTAAGCTTTCGAGTGTGACTGAGAGCAGAATATATTTATATATAATTAAATATAAGTAGTATACTAGTAGTATCCTAGTTATTAAGTACAACTATATACTAGTAATATCACCAATTGCTAAGAATTCATGAGGAAAATGGAAAAAATACAGCTACTAGACAGACTATTTCTAATAGTTTGAAAAAATGCATAGCATTGTGCACAGTGAAGTGTTAGTTTTTATATAACTATTTCAACAAATATTTTCAACAAAATGACTAAATATTGTAGAATTTTAATATAAAATGAAATTTGTAAGACTGATTATCAGTGCTGTTTTATAAACCAGCATAGTATCACCAACTTTATTTAACAGAAGCATGTTTCAGGATCACAAATGAAATCAAAAGAAAGCCAAAACATGCCTGCTTCAAATAGCTTTAGATGCCTCAAAACCTAATCGTATATAGAGTGTCAAAGGGATAAAAAACATATACCAACTTTCAGAACAGGGGAGATGTAAATTACCAGGGCTTGTGTTGTTCATTTTATTAAATAGTTGAGGACTTGCCTGAAACATTCACACCTTTGTTTTGGAAAAGTCAAGACATTTTATCTCGAGCTTATGCAATGGTCTTGCTTTGGATAACTTTCTGAGTAATTTACACCAGTAGCAAGCTTTTAGGTAAAGAAGCTACTCATGTTCCAGCACTCTCACCGTCAGTAACAATTTTGCTGTGTTAAGGGCAAGAGTATTAAACTGAACTAGAAGGCGGGATCCACTGATACACAAGTTAATGGTGCATTCCGCTTAAAATTAACAAGGACCACAGTAAAACAAAGAGAATGCTACAGATTGGAAAGGACTGGGCAAGGAACCCACAGAAGAAAAACCCAAAATGCTAACAAGAAAGGTATTTAAAGTTTAGCATGAATGCCAATGAATTTTCTATTAACAAGACTATGTAAAAAGTAAACAACCATCTGATTTATCAAACCTGGAAGACAAACAGAAATAGGGCAGCCACCACACCAAAGTGTAACACAAAATTATTTTAAAAACCATCAAATCATATGGTCTTAAGGTCGATGATACTCAATAAAAACTTCATTGAAAGAGAGGAGATTACTCAAGATCAAGAAAAACATTATATCTGATACAGTAATTAAGATCACAACACACCATATAGATGACTGAAATTACGAGAGGAAGTTTATGCATTGAGTCAGGACAAAAGATTGCTCCAAACCCATGTAAAAGCCAACAAGCAGGGCCAGGCTCTAGGACTGGCAATCCAGCTGAGTTCCTCTGAAATTTTACCAGACATGGCACAGAGACTACTTTGGTTTAGCTAAAAATTGCTTCAAGGTAATGAAAAGTCTGTGTAATCAGCAAAGCAAACACTGAAGTTAATTTCATGAGGTTGTTGATAAACTAAAGAAAGCAAGAACAACAGTATAAGTCAAAAGAACATAACAAATATTCTAAACTAGGAAAGAGAAATGCCTGGAGAAAAAAAGAAGTACAATACTAGTAATTTATCACAAACAGTATCAGAGTCATTCGGCGCCTGTTATTGTACAGAAATTAAAAATCCTTAAGTGCAAACCTTCACAGAGAAACCAAGTCATGAACAGTTACCCAACTCTTTGTAATGTACCACGCAATTTTTTTCATCATTTCATCACTTGTGTAATTCTATACAAAATAATTTTTAGTGTTAGCAGCTCAGATGATAAAACAAAGCAGATGCAAACAAAGAATCACCAGAACAGAGGAGTCAGGTCTAGAAAAATTAAAAGGTGATGATTCAATCTAAGGCAGATTCAACGCTATAAACAAAATCTGTGATCTCAACATCTTGCCACAGATTAACTGAGGTAGAGACTCACAGATCCCAGTCTTGTGCCAAGAATTCAATCTGATAAATGATAGATGGATATGGTAAAAAAGCACACAAGTTATTATAGCAGCTACCAGATCTACCTTCTAATGCTTAAAAAATTACCAGAGCTGATTGGATTTCCAGAGGGTCTCCAAGACAGTGAACAAACCTCATCAGTAAGGGATGCTCCAGGTCTGGATGAGAAGGACAGGGAGGAGACCTCCAGAGACCCAGAACTACAAAACATTTGCTCCCAAATCACAGTTGAATGATGAACAATGGTAGATGTCTTTCACCTGTGGCCCACTGCTAGCTAACTGGTTACATTTGGACAACATCCAGTTAGTTAAATTGTACGAACCTCTAACTTTCAACCGATATTCACTTTCGTATGTATAGTAAGATACTGGGTGTTCATGCAAAAACCAGCATTCAGATAATTCAAAGAACCCCTCCCTCTCCCACCCAACAGCTAATGACTTTCCAGTCCCATATCAACTCTTGGGCAGTTTTTAGACTTCAAAACTTGCATTCCTAGATAATATAACATTACAGAACATTTCTCCTCCAGAAGAAACAAACCATGCCTTACATCTCTCAACAAATACATTCGGCATTTACTTCCTAACATTTTTGGTAGCTCACAGCTTTCAACAAATGGCACCATTTACACTTTTCCCCTACTGTCCAAACAGCTTCAGTTCTTCACTCCCAGCATCATTGAAGGCTCTTCTATAGTCCTATCAGATTTTTTTTTAAGCTCTCAGCTCCCCAGCTAACTGAACACACTGTCAATTCTCTACAAAACTCCAACTTCTCTTTCCAGCCATTTTTTTTCCTCCCAGTCCCAGCAACTCACAAATTCAACACCCAGGCACACTCGTATTTCCTCTAAAAGCAGCCATGATTGCCCTTGGTCAAAATTATACTGTACTTTTCTGCAGCCCCAACAGCACTTTTCACAGTCAGGATTATTCTCCACATTGTTGTCTGCAGTCAAAGTCACTCAAAAATTCCTATGGTCCCAGCAGCACTAAAAATACATAACAGCCTCCTTACAATAATGGCTGTGAATCACAGCATTCCTCAGCTGACATAAGTAGTTAAAATAGTTTAAAAAAAAGTTAAAATAAAACTTTTTAAAAGTTCAAGTGAAAAATGAAAAAAGGTTGAAAAGGACTCCCCTACCGTCTAACAATATTAAAGTCTGCCTCAAATTTACAAACGTACTCAGCAACATCAAACGCGCCGGCTTCAAACACACGCGGCAGCTTCAAACCTGGCAGCTTCAAATGCGGCAGCTTCAAACACACGCGGCAGCTTCAAACGCGGCAGCTTCAAACACTTTTGTGGCAGCCATCTTGCACACGCTCAAAAGAGCACAACCTTAGAAACCTTAGGCAGGCACCTTATCCACTAGGCTACACAGAGGCTTTGTTACAAAAAAGAATTATTGGAATTTGCAGACGTTAAATTAGCCCGTAGAGGGAGCTCACACCGTCCCATAAATGTACAATAATTGGAACATACTGTAATTTAAAACATTTCTCTATTAAGCTCTCTGTAGAGAGGCTACAGAGGTCAAAGTAGAGCGTTCCTTACTTCACACCAACCTCTGTGTGCCCATAAAATTTCATTCAAATTAGACTCCATTGACCACGTATTTTGTAGCTCCAACAAACAGAAGAAGAGGTGTTTGGCCATGTATTCTCCACAACAAGCACGGCTTCTCATAATCATCATTTGCACCTGATGTTGGAACAAGAAAGTCTATGTCAGAACGCAACGAGAACAAAGATCCGTCGGTCGGAATTGTCATGGCAATGCCCTCATCTCCCCACACGTTCCTTCTGTTCAGGCGGCGATGGTAGTGCTCTTTTTATAACTTGACTAGAGCTGCTCTGGCGTCTCTCAGGTTTCTGTGCTACATGCAGTGCTTTCAAAGAGTATTATAATAGCGTGCTTGATATTCAAAGGTTGACGATGAAAATTGTTAGCTACTGGACGTCCTTTAATGAAGCCACAAGTAAACAATGACCCAAATTCCTCTGGAAATGTGGAACAGAACGACCACTCTACAGAAGAATACAGGCAATAAGCGTGAAGGGAAAAAGAATTCTCTGATTCATATTGCAAAAGATACGCCAAAAAGAAAGCCATACCCTTAGCTGGAAAGGTTCTGAACACATATATTGATTTACATCATGCAAACTGAAACAGCAGGGCACACAGTCTGTAAAAAGGTTACCTTCCCTCAGCCTGAATGCACAATAGAGCAAACCGGTGTGCAAGGAAGTAAGAAAAAATGTTAGCAAAGAGAGATTTTATTTGACTTAACATAATTTGGGACATTCTAAGCATTGCACAGATTGATCAGAATTCAATATTAAGTTGTATTTTCTATACCATAACAACACCAGCAAACATTTCATTCTTATGTCGGCTTTAGAAATGCAAGTGCCTACATCTTTTACAGATCTGGTGCCTCCCATTTTGCAACAGTAAATTGTAATGTTATTTTAGTTTTCTTAGGGAAAATATGATTGTTCTGAGAGCCGCGTACTCAAATCATCAAGAGCCACAAAGGAAAAGAACATTGGTATGACACATCAGAGCAGGAATAGCCTTTTTGGTCAAAGCTTCCTCTAGCATCCATGTAAATCTTGCTAGTCCGTGTTGTTTCATGAGCATTCAGCAAGATCACATGCTTTATTTTCACCCCCATGTGTCCCATCTACCCCAAAGCCAGAAGTTAACCTTACGCTCCCTTATTAAAGCAAACCAAACCATCTATCTCCACCTCTTTTTCCCCCCAGTATTATATGATATCGACGTACACAAGTACATTTTAATTCATATAAATTCCAGCACCTTCAACTTTCAAATCCAAAATTGAAGATCCTGTGTTATACCCTTTCACTCTTTGTAGCCCTCGCTCACCCAGTTGCCTCATAGACTCTTCAAGGCTCTGACCCAGCAACATGTATTCTTCACATTTAAACAGGAGATTAATCCAGCTGAATGTAGTCAATTAAGCATGTGCTTTAGTGGTTTCCTGGAGCGGAGGAAGAGCGAACTCCATAAGTGAGAGTTGCAAAACAAAAGTCTTTTTTAAAATAGAATATTTAACAAAGCTGTAACAAAAATTTGGACGTCCACATCGTACAAGGTGTATAATGATGGCGAAAGCTCAGCAGTTAATTCTAACCAGGAAAACTCCAAGTGCTTCTCCCAAACACGGGTATTTATCTACAGAGTTGGAAGTGTTTGGGTGCCTGCAAATCTGGGCTGAAAATCCAGAAAGAAGAGGACTTCTAAAGCAATCCAAAATCTATTTCCCTAAAGTTAGTATTTTCTACTGTTTTTTCAGCATTCCTACCTCCACTCCTCTTTGAAACCAGAAAGTGCAAAACTAAGAAAAACATGTTTTAAAAACAGACAAGGCTTTTTTTCTACTTTTGAAAAGCTCTAATTAAGGATTAGCTCCAGTTGTAGCTGTAGGTCTGGGTGAATAGTCACTACACAACTGGTTAATTTATCGCTACTGATCTAGTGCAGAGTCTCACCCACAGGTGCCAGTATAAAGTTTTGGGAGTTGATCCTCTCCTCCTTTTCTCACAGAACTTGCATAAAGGGTTATACATTTGATTCCTAGTAAACTCACATAAAGAACAAATCCATTTAGGTTTGCTGGTTAATTTTTCCCCCTCTAGATTTACGTCTATCTAAATTTGATTTCTTGCTTAGTAATACAACCTTGTTCAATTTCTCCTTTGAAGTGGTTATGTAGAACTCGAGTTTAATGCACTAAATGAAAAATATTCCCACCTTTATACCTTCAAGCAGCTCTAAGAAGAAATAAAATTATGTAAAATAGAAATTAATAGCTAATAAACTTCACAGAATCCAAAAGAAACCTGAAAAGAGAGCCCAGAGATAAGACTATGAGTCAGTGTCTTTTGTGTAAAAGCTCTGTTCTCCATCACTGCATCCATTACCTCCCGTGATGCAGCCTGAATAGAAGACTAATGCCTATGGGGAAAACGGGACCAGCTATGGTTACGGCTATAGTTTAAGCAAAGAATAACGTGCCTGCATCTGCTATCCTTTTTTGAGTCCTCCCAGACGCAGTGCTTGCATATCCACACAAGTCTCATAAATAGCCAGTTGCTAACTAGACTTAAACTTCGGGAAGAGCATGAGAACGAGGCAGATGTATTGAGTTATTTCCCCAATATCTTCTCCCAGCCTCCAGGAATTTGCTGCTCAGGAATTTCCTGAGGCAAAGGTGATGTCTGTGCTTAACAGCTCCCGCCACTCTTCCAGATTGCTCTGTGAACTTCTGTAAACTTTTAGTATTCACAAAGTTATGTGCATGTGTGAAAGGTACCCCCAGAACACAGAGACTCCAGACAAAATGCAGTCGTTTACTATTGCTTACAAAAGACTAACCTTGCTCTGCGTTTCCCTGTAATCACCTGTGCCTGACTGGTACTGAAGTACTGAAGAGTACTTCGTAAGTATCTCCAAGAAATTAGTGTAATTATTTAAGGGTGTCTGATTGGCATAAAATGACAAGAACTGCTGGGGAGATGATTAGCAGAACCATGCCTTCCTGGCCATCAATCTCTAGAGTCGCGAGCTGCACGAGGTCCGTGACCTCTGTCAGATATTCACACTAGCCTGGACAAGATAAAGTGAACTTCCCAATAAAAGAAATTCTAAAATCATGCATAACTGTAAATTTGCCACTAAGCTTTTCTTAAGCCAGCTACATTTCTTTCCAAAGCCTTGGGAGCTGAGGAGTCAGACAGCAGCACTAGAGTCGCAGCTGCACAAAGGATCATTTCGGCTGTAGCACCTGAACCTTGAAAGAGATTTCTTTTCTGGCATCTTTTATTTTTTTCCTAACAGGTTAAATGTGAAAACCAAGAGAAACTAAATAATGACTTATCTTGTATACACAGTACGTGCTGCTTATGTTTAGGGACATCTGTGAATGTATTTCACACAGCAAACATTCCTCATGTAATAACAATGATCTGAAGACTGAATTTTTTTTTTCTTTTTCCTTAAAATTAAAAAAAAAATCCATTTCAGTTGCAGTGCTAGAAGCCTGGAGGTCAGTTTATTCTAAGTAGGCGTCACTGATGGCGGCAAAGAGATATTTTAAGAAAGCTTATTTGTCCACAATATCCACAGGTCATCCACCTCAACTATTTATATGAATTCTTCAGTTAGTATATAGCTGGGCTAGCAAAAATGAAAAGTCGTATTAGCATTTATCATATACTAAATATTCAATTTTTCAAAAAAATAGGAACCAGTGACTTTTCTTTAAATATATGTGCCATTGTAATCTTTTTTAAAGCATATGTTTAGATACAGTCTTCCTTTTTTGATATGTACACTCACCTCAGTCTTAGGACACATGCAAGAATAAAATAAAAACTTTCCTGTTAAATATCATTACAGTGTAGTAATAATGTTTCTAGAATGCAGTTTAAACACCATTTTCAGTGTATGATTCCATTGTCCTGACACTGTAATCTCATCTCAGATGTGGTATAGAATTTGGAGCATTTTTGTCTGTTTGTGTTTCTGCCTCTTACCTGGTGTTTTGACTCTACTTTCAAGCAATTTTTTCCATCTTCACTTTTATTAGATGGTTGCAGGGGTTTTGTTAGTTTTATTTTTTTTTTTCCTTTGCACTGCAAAGGCTACATTTTGCAATGAAATGCTTGATACTGGCACCATTTTTCCATGCCAGCATTCCCTGAAATCTACTTGACCAGTTTTGGGGGGGTTTGTTTGTTTGTTTGTGCTTAATAGCTCAATTTATAGTGGTCTGCACAGACAGAAAACAGGAACCTGCCCACACCTTCCAGTTACTGACTGAGTGCTGACACCCTCTCACAGTTCCTCAACATGCTCGTAACAGTTCTCAGTATTCAAAGGATTACTTGTATTTCAAACGAGGGTAAATTTGTAGTGGCGGCAAACCAATATGCGTAATTTCACTAGCAATTCTGGATGCATGTACTTTACAACACTGCATTTTCCATGCACGTTAATACAAGGAGATTTCCTTGTATAAAACGAGAATTTGACACTACTGCACCAAGCGCTTGGGTTACTACAGATCCCACCCACAAACGTGTCTGCTGAGGGAGAGAGCACAGTAAGGCCAGACTGATTCTATCTACCTGGAATGACCACAAAGTCAAAACAAGAGGGCAGCAGCCTACAGTCTTTAGAGGAGATGTCTAGTTTTTGTATTTATAAAGTGCCTAGAGCTATAAACCCATAATCATTTTTCCTTCTTATTCTAATCACTGATCAGTCCGCCTGCACGCTTGCAGATCACTTTTTCCAATATAACAATATCTGTTATTGTATTTCTTGACAAAATGGATACTGCAAGTCAACCTTACATGCCGTTTACAGTACTAGTAAGTGGATCTGTAGATTGGTAGTTGCGTCTGGAGACATTCATCGTATACCAGAAAAACCTGAGCAGAAATCATACTTCACCACCAACTCAACTAATACAACAGCAAACAGAAGAAAAAAAATTATATTATCAGAGCACCTCATTCATAATTATGCAGTTATTCTAAACCAAATCAATTAGTTATTGATAACAGAGAATTCTCCTATTTGTATTAAAAATACTGTAAATCATGGATGAAACTGAACAATGAGATGCCAGTACAGCTCATCTCCCTCATAACAAATTTCTTCTTGGGATGCGAATAACTTGTATGAGAAAGTAGGTTAAATGGAGAGAGTGTTCGTAACAGGATTATATGAAAGAGGAAGGCATGTCACATCTGAGATAGTCTAATAAGAGAAAACCTTGGAATATAAATGGCTTGTGCAATATAACAAAGATTTTCTGACAAAATTAGATTGTCATTCTAGAACCAAATGCTAAATTATGAAAACTAACGTCAAACAGGATTACGCCATTTGCCTAATGATCGCAGGTATGAAAGTCACAGAATACTGTGATCACAGGAAGAAAAAGTCTATAAATAAACAAACAACTTAATAACAGTCATGTTCAGCAACTCTTCTGGAACAAAGTTCAGGCTGGCAAAACTCTGGGGCCAGAATCTCCTGTCAGTTATTGCTGTTTCCCTTGGTAATAGCACCACTGAAATCAATACAATTACATCAGAGGAAAGATGAATCTGCCTTCTAGTGTTTCATGAAGTTGGAAGACAAAATTAATGGCAAGCCCTAATATAATATAATTGACATGAATGCTGCGCAGTCTGTCCTGCACACAGACCCATCAGCTTCGCTCTGCTGGCGTAATAAATTGTTTTCAGAGTACAAAGTTAGGTACTAAAGGCAGGGAAGTGAGAACATAATTTAGTATGAATGACAGAAATAGGAAAAAATATCTAAGAGTTATACTAATAATATCAGGAAAATGTTAATCGTATGATGATGGGTGAAACATTAACTAGATGTTTAGTCTATCCTCAGTATCAGTTTAGAGCATTTGTAACCATGGAAGCCGATTCCAAAATGAGATATTCTGTTTTCTAGTATTACACTTGATGTTATGAGATCTGAATTACAACAGAATCAATCCCGCTTTTTTTTTTTTCTTTTTTTGAGGGGAGGGGGGCGTTTGTGGTTGGTTTTTTTGTGTGTGTGTAAAGCAGATAACTCACATGCTTTGCTTATCTGGCAACACCTTTTTAAAAAAAAAAAATCAAATCAGACCCTGAGGTCAGGTTTCACTGAACATCTTTATTAGAAGGGTGGGTGGCATCCTTAAGACAATTACCACTGATCACCTCTTTAATGGCACTTCAAAACTACTCGAACATTAAAGGAAAGGTCATACAAAGCCCCTGTGTGCCATCTTTCAGGGCACCAAAACTGTAATGGAATCATATATATTAACTCAGTCATATAAATTGTTCTCGTTGCTGTTTCTGAGCTGTGGAAACAAATAGGTTTAATGTGTGTTTTAGGTTGTTGAGTGGGATCAGTCAGCTGATTGCTGTTGGGGGGGGGGAATCATGACTTCTGCTTGTTATATTTTCCAAAATTACATCAGGTATAGCTTATGTAAAACTGTTTCTATTATTAGGAAATATTTTTCTTTCAATACAGTTTTAAGAATTGGAAAGACTTTTATTGTTATTATTATTTTTGCCAAAATAAAAACGTTGTACCAGTATTTTCCCCCACTCTCAGCGCAAATTCCTGCATTTAGCTATTGGAGCCTCTGAAGGAGGGCAATCTGCTTTAAATGAGGGTGTTTGTTGTTACTGAGCACATATAGGCTATGTTTGTGCATTCAAATTTTAGCATTTTCTAGAAAAGTTTGCCAGTTCAAAAATAAACGAGGAAGGAATCTTTCCCAGGATGCTGTATGCGATTTGGACAGATGTTAAGGTTTTGGCAAGGTTCTTTAGGGGAGAGTAGGAAAGGCTGGTGCACACCAAAAGTCAGTTGCCAAGTTTTTAGGTATTTCCAAGAGAGTTTCTTTTTCTTGCAGTTTCCTGCTGTGAATAATCAGTCATTTCTTACTTCAAACCTCCAAGTATTTTAAACAAGAAAGAAGTTAATAAGTTGTTTTTCAAATGAACCATTTGCCCAACTTACGCTCACACAGAAGCGGGGGGAAAGCGTAGCATTTATTATTAGAGGTTACCATCATTCTCTTGGTGCAGTGGCAGTGCAAGATTTAAAATCAGTGCTGCTGGGGAGCAGTGACACAGTTCCACCAAGATGATGACTATTACTACAACTTTCCCCTACCAAAGGTGTTTGGTCAAACCTCTGTACAACAGAGTCTGTACAAAAGGAGAGAAACAGTGGTCATGCAGAAATGTAACACAGATGTGCAAAGGATTTTATAAGTAAAAAATCTGAGATAGTGCAATAGGTAACTGCAACACAAAATTGTCTTGGACATCTATTTATGTAGGGATAGTCCAACAAAAAGCCTGTTACAAAGGACAATAGAATAAAGCTGTTGTAATGCTCTATTTCATACACGACACTGCCAATTTAAATGTATGTTCATTGAGCTAATAGATTTTCTGAATCCAAAACTAAGTCCTAAAACACATAACAGCAGTGCTGGCTTAGATTAACATTTGAAGGAAATAAACTTGCTGAAATAGTAAACCTTCCATGCATTAAGAATATGGCAGATGGCTGAAAACATCTATGAAAAGAAAGTCTATTCTGCCTTACATTTAGCCATGCCCTGCATCCCTAATGATAAATGTCTTAAACATATGTGTGAGAGGGAAAGATCCTTTATGAAGGAAAACCAGAGGTCTTACTAGTCTTCAGTAAATGAAGAAAGGGGTGAAACACTAACGTACAGACCAGTTCTTTCACCCAAATACCTGTGCAAGTGCAGGAGTAGGATCTTGCCTCTGCAAATAGCAGCATCATGAGCCACAAACAGCTGTATGTGGTTCACGTTAACAAGAAACCCTATATTGCCCCATTGTTTTCCTTCTCAACATGTACAAACAATAAGGAGCTTAAGAAAAACATACTCTCCTGATTAGAAAACGATGTAGACATTCAGATTTTTCCTCTACAGTTGGGTTTTCTATGATAAAAATTCCAAAGTGCTATTTAAAAAAAGATTTTGTGCTATTTTTAGAAACATTAAAGGGTGATAATTTGTCCTGTTACTGCTTTCTGAAAGCAGTATGCCAAAGACCATATTCTGGTTTTGCAGAGCTATGGCTAGCTTTTTTTTTTTTTTTTTAAACTGTTACCATCATAAAAAAACCAAACCAAAATATTTAGACAATATCTTTCACTGGATCAATCCTCACCTCAAATTATTTTCTTTTTGTTTAAATAATTTCTTCACATCTTTTTTCAAACTGTAAGCTTCCAAAGACAAATGTCTACTGGATGCAGTGCGTCATTTTTTTCAATGCTGTCCTAACAAATGTATGCAAAACTATTTTTCTGCCCATAATTTTACTGTGATTTGCCGTATTCAGCCTGAAATATGAGTTCTTACAGTAGCATATTAATAATTATTGGGATTCTGTATTTTTAAAAAACATAACTAACTTGGGCAGTTAACTCACATAAGTCTACTTCATCAATACAGTATTGAATTTTGAGCACAGCTTCGAGTTGTTGGGACATATTTAAGAAACTTCCACATAATCAACATACCACGCAGGATTCAGGTCCCCAACACAACATCTGGGGTCATTTTGGACTCCCGAGCAGGTCAGGTCTGCCACAAGTTGCCACTGGTAGGTCACCCATAGACCACGTTTTGTACCGCATGTCATTGCTTGCAGATGTTTAGGCACCTGAATCATTCTCACTGGCAAAGGATGAAAGATAAGACAGAGATCCAGCCGCACAGCAGCTGATATTGTTGACACACATGGTACTTGAAGAAGGTGTAAGAATTATACAACTTAAGTTTGAGGGTTTCTCATATGCTCCATTGCACACAGAAGCGGCAGCAAATTTTGAATGCCAATTCATGTTGTGTCCACCTTGAAGGTTCGAGAGACTGAGGGGTTTCTAGTAACGGCTTAAGACTACATGGACTCAGCTTGGCTCACAAGTGCTCTCTGCTAGTGAAGAACAGAGTGTCAGAGGCCATGCACACAGTCAATGCAGCGACCACCTCTGCACGACTCCGAAGCGCTGCACGGAAAAACAGCCTTTCTGAAGCTGTCCAATACAGCAACAGGACAGATCTTTACAACGCTGTAAACACAAGTCATTTTGCCATCTCTAAGTTTACTGTTATTCTAATGTTTTCCAATGCATCTGTAGAGATGCATAAGACCTTAACTCACTTTTCATTTGTGGTTTTTCCTCTATGGCTGAAAGGCTTTTAGGCTAAGCCTAGAGTTCTGTCTTAACACGCCAGAGACTGACAGCAAAAGGTGGTCACATCCATTGTATGTTTCAAGTTTAAATTGAAGAACTATTATTTACATTAAAAGAGAGTGAATGGCAGAGAGAAACATAAGTCTGAATAATCAACAACAAATGGCCAGGAAGCAAATTAGCCTAGAAACGAGACCTCTTTTCAAAAAAAAAAACCAAAAAACAAAAAACAAAACCAACCAAAACCCCCCAACCATATATATAATAAACATATGTCATATATCTACAGCGTGATATATCCCTGAGCATGTCGCCCCTCGGGGGGGTTGGCTGCCAGGGCTCAGACCAGCTTTGAGACAGTATGACTGCAGCAGCCCCTCAGAACCCTCCCGGCCCCAGGGCTGCCAGAACACATCCTGCCCCAGTCTCACATGCAGTAATATATGACTCTATTTTGAGTGTAATAATTTCCATTTGACACATTTTACTTCTGAGAACCACCCCATACTTTTAAGAAAGGTCACTTAGCTCTGTCTGGGAAATTCTCAGTCATCAGGAAGCAGGTGCAAAAGGCCTGTGTCTTTACATATGTACGCTGAGAAGGGGAGAAAATGGGCTGTCTTAGAGACCATCGGAAGAGACAGAAGTAGAGGTGACAGTGTAAGTATTAGAGGCAGAATGACCAGTAATGTCATTAATGTAAGGTTTTTTCCAGCTAAAAATCGATTATGCAGTCATTTCTCAGGAAGATCGCTTATGAACTCAATTCAGGTAATTTTTCATGTCCTACAGGTGGAAGCCATGCTAATAGACGGAAATGAGGGTTCTCCCCAATTGATGATGTGAATATTAAGGAGAATTAAAAATTCTTTCTTTGGAAGAACTGATTGAAACACCTGTGACAGGCACCTCTGCAGGGCTGGTTTAGCTTTAAACTGGAACTCACCCAGGCTCTTTCGACCACAAGGTATACTGCAACAGAAGCTGCTGTATCTGTACAGTCACTCAAACCTAAGCAAAACATTTTTTTATTCAGCATACCAAAAACTAGATCATGGAAGAAGACTCATCCCCTCTCTGAGTATTTACTGTTTGCTGGGCCATGAATTCTGGCTCACTTCTATTGCTGTCTGAATGAAGGCTGACCCCGAAATGACCAAACCAGTAGCCTAAACAGCCATGGAAATAACTTAAGGCATTTTCACCCTCCATTTAGTTTAGATGTTTCTTACTGTTAGAACTGCTATTCCTACAGGATTAATTATAAATAGTTATCTACTGATATCTACAGTAATACATTTTGCTTCTGAGCATGCACCACTGAGTTTTATAATGGGTTGTGTATACACTGCAAATGTTAAACAATATTTTCATTGATAAATGACAGGCAACTTGTATTTGCATTTCCTGAGAGATTTAATGATGCGGTGGGATAGCTGTATGGAAACTGGGAATTAATATTAAGACTCAGTGCCAAAGCCGCCCCCAGGACAGCAGGAGAATTGCTCATTAACTTAATAGAATTTGAACCCATTTACTCTATGCTATACTTTGGGTTTGGGGATCAAAAGTCACTTTGTTTTTCCAATACCCTATGTAGAAACCAAATCAAATAAGTATCGCTTCAACTCTTCTTTCTCCAAATGCTCCGTTTTTCTCCCCAGAACTAAAAGGTTCTTCCAGCTTCCCAGGTTGCCTCAGAGCCCTCCCCTGCCACCAGCTGTGGAAAGGTGATGCTCTTCCACACGTGAACCAGTAGCGATACAACTGCTTCACCCTACGGACCAACGCAGCACCACATCCGCACACCCGCGGAGCCGATTTCCTCCTCTCCACTGACTCGTGAGCGGCACTGCACTTCTGGGAGCAAAAGCAAGCGAGTTGTTCACACCAATAGGGAAGCCGAAGCAGAATTAGGGGAAGCAAAGGAAACCAATCGAGGGAAGTGATCCTGCCCCACATCCATCACCCAGAAACACTTTGCTCTAATGATGCTTGTAACACTTGCTTCAAGAGTGCTTAAAAGCTTTAGGAAAGCCGCTGTTACCTAGGACACGTCTACTAAAAAGTTAGCTGAAACTTAAAGCCAGGGACAGTAGCAGGAATAGAACTTTTTCATGAAAGCTTTAGTTTATTATTTGTAGAATGTCAAAAACTAGACAGAGAGGAACTGGAAAAATCATTTGCATTTTATTTGCTGAAGAGTTTTACTTTCAAAACCAAATTAAGGTATTCTTCTCTCTTTAATGCCAAGTCCCTCCAAGACTACTAAAAAAAAAAATCTTCCCATGTTTACAAGCTAGAACATATTTCTAAATGATACCCTATATTCCTCAGCCTACTCATTTTTCATGGTAACCTAGACATTTATTTTCAAAGTTCAAGGTGAAGGAGTTAAACAGCTTCCAAACACATGGAAGCTTCAAACTTGTTTTTGGTTTCTCCCCTCTCTTCCTGTGAGCCTTGTCCATGGCACAATCTGCTGAATTCATTTTGCAGTGATATTTTAGTGTTTCTTCTCTCATAGAATTTTAATGTGTTTAATCTGACAAACTTAAATCTAAAATATGCACAGACCCATTTTTCTGAGCTTTTTTGAAGTCTTAGAGCCCCTGCCTCACATACTCTCCCTGAAGTCAATGCAATTACACTTGATAAAGATTCTCCTCATGTAAATTAGAAGAAAATATCTCTCAAGTTGAATATTTCCAGTCCTCTGTAAGTGGACATACAATGGAAGGCAGTGTCACGGAAAATGAAGAGTTAAAACAAGCTTCCTAAAAGGAGAAATTTGTGTATGTTTGACAGAGCACTGGCATTGACCAAAAATAAAAATGATTCCTGAAAAAATGGTATCTTCACATTGGTGATGCATAATAAGAGGAGTTTTCACGTTGCTGCCAATGGGAACAAAACTGTGCAGGGGAGCACAGATGCTCACATCTAACCTAAGCTAGGACCTTCCCTGTGGCCCAGACCTGTTGCTGCATGATGCGCTAGGAACATGCAGGAACCTCTTCATACCTGCTTCGACTAAACCTTATCAAAGATATAAATACATAGTGCTTTAACACTTGTTACGCCAGTGTAGCATTTGTAGACATTTACTATGGAAAACAGCTTCCTTTAACAGAGGCTTACAAATGGAATTTAGAAATTATTTTTAACAACACTCATCATCAAAAGCAATTTCTGTCTGTGATATTACTAACCCAGCACCAAGTACCACACGCTACCTCCACCCCACACAGCATTCCCGCTGGTATCAGCAGACAGAGCACTCTAGTGTCTGGTCATTAACTGACTTGTTTCATTATGTAGTGTGTAAATGGGTTGAAATCAAAACCTTATTTAAACTGTGAGAGTGAAACTGTGTGCAACCCCAAATTTCATGGTTAACTGTGT
The DNA here is from genome assembly GCA_020745775.1 of Theristicus caerulescens. Lineage (NCBI taxonomy): Eukaryota > Metazoa > Chordata > Aves > Pelecaniformes > Threskiornithidae > Theristicus > Theristicus caerulescens. Next base: position 125,140,596 of record CM036561.1, on the reverse strand, counting down.
GTAACTTAAGCAGTACTTCAGTGCTATCTGGAAGCTAACGTATGTTTATGCTTAGCAAATTGACAAAGAAAAAAAATAACACCTTCAAGAGCACTTGTACAGTACTTCTGCTCTCAGGATGAAATTCACACCTGTGCAATAAACCAGTGCAGCCTCAAACCCCATGCAACATGGAATTTAAATGGAATTTGATGGCATCTAAATCTTTGCAGTATCTCTACACAGGCCAAGTTTCACCACTTTATCTTCAATCTCATTCATGTGGACTTAAAAAAAAATATTTTACTTTAGTCAAAACAAAGATACTTTACATTTTGTTCTACTTTCTGCAATCCAGTTCATGAGAAAGCTTACATTTTCCCCTCCTACATGTGTAACTTGTCAATCAGAAGCAATTTTTTTTTTTCACAAATTATATTTCAGCACATAAACATATTCAAATGTTGAATTTATTTATCTAGGCAAAATCCCTGTCTGGCACTGTTACTTCAGCCATCTCAGTGTGAAGCAGATGCAGGAGTTTGAACTAACCTTTCCCCAAACGCGGGTATCCAAGCATCTAACTTCACTGGAGCAGTTTGGGGTGGCCTGTGCTAACTGCTCATGGAGGAGGCTGGCCCAACTGTACATTCAGGTTTTCAGCAAGAAGGTTTGTCATTCAGGTTCCTTTCTCAGTATATTAACATCCCTGCTTGAAACCAATAAATATCAAAGTGAAGCTTTTAAGTATGCCAAAATGAAGATTAAACACCACTAGAAGTGTGGTGCTGAAAAAAATACTACTGTTATTTCTTTTTTATTAACAGAAGTGTTGTCTTGTGGATAAGGCCCTGGGCCTGAAAGAATTTAGATTCATTCCCTGTGCTGTCACAGACCTTAGCTGTGACCTCTGGCAAGTCATTAAATTGCCTTGTCCTCAATTTCCCCCTTTGAAACAGGGACAGATGCAGCTCCATCTGTACTAAGGGATGTGCAGCCATGTGGCCACAACCACTTCATGCAATAGGGACACGTAAGTCAGTGCAGCAGGTACTACGGAGGAGGTGTAATTCCTATTACACTATTCATGGAGGAGGTGTAATTCCTTCTTAGGACCATTTACCCTCCAGTAGAACAGTTCCCCCATAAAATGGAAATCCTCATCTGTCTTTTCTCCAAATCTTTGTCCAGCTTGCCAATTTACGGTTTCAGACCAAGAGTTTTTCCCCATCACGTACCACACTTTGCACATACAGGCACCCCATCGCATGCAGTAACAATAAACAAAAGTTTGATTAACCCATCTCTTACCTGTACATTCACTGAAATGGCTCAATAAATGGCACCTGTCCTAGCTAAGAGGAGGTCCTGGCACACTTATTACTCAGAACAAACTCCTGCTTCCTGGTACAGGAGATTACATGAGGTGGGTATGGCCCCAGGACTACAAATGCCAATCTCTTTCTTACTAGCCAGCTACTCATGGAGGCAAAAGGCTCTGGTGCACACCACAGCTTGGCTCTTAAACGAGCTGCCATTTCCAGGAAGGCCACCAGTTCTGAATGACAATGTACAAATGGGCAAACGGTGACCTTGTGAATGCATCTCCTTCCAAATACAGAATGGCCTTAACAAAGCCTGTATAAGAACAGGCTATCGTTTCACTTAAGTGTGTTTGTTTAGACCTGAGGACCCATAACAAGGGCTGTGGAAGGAAAATATGCAACAGAAATTGTGCTGTGTCTCAGTAAAAGACGCATGCAATCACAAGAGAGGAAAGAAAGAAGAGGTAATTCTGAATCTTTTACCTAGCTGAAAACTGACCTTCCTTAGCTTGAAACTGCCTGTAGGAGTCCCAGGACAGGTTGTTCTGACATTCTTTTAACATCATTTCATCAGCACAGCCAAAACTAATCACAAGAATATTACCCGATGACAGGTGCATTTATTCTGTCAATTAAATCAGATGGTTAAATCGAAATGTGCCCCAAATCTCTCTTGTTTGCATTATCCATATTGGCATTTCTTGGCTGTGGTTCATTGCTGGCTGGAAGTCATCCAGCCCCTGCAGAGTCACTTTGCAATACCGTGCCAGCAAGTTTCCATGCTCTGCAGCAGCGGTTACACTGAGACCAGAGTGGTCCTACAGGACTGACCTGAAATGTTACATTGTTTCACTAAGATTTATTTAAGGAAGGAAAAAAAAGAAAAAAAGAAATCCCTCTCAGTGAAGGAGACTTAGATCAATGCTTTTGAAATGGAAAAGGATATATCACTGCACACCTAACCACTAGTGACATGCATGCATTAAAACAGAGAACGGAATACAGACTTTTAACATTACCAAACGACTACTATGTAAGAATACAAAGTAAAACCTAACCTCATTTTAAGATGCTTCTTTAAAACATTGGGGGGGGGACACACAGACAAAAAGAGATACTGCTCCTAATCAATCGGAAAGGTGAGAAAAAGCAATGGACATTAAAGCATAACCGCAACAGAAATCAACAAGAACTGAAGCACCATCTCCTATTACCTAATTACCCAAGAAGTCTCCAAGCAGAGGGTTAGTTTACATAAAATATTTGCTGCAATGACAGTTGCAGTGGAGCAAGCTAAGGATGCGGCCAAGTTTTTCATTTTGCTTTTGTGGTGTACATGCCAGTGTATGTCAGCTGAGATTTCTCTTCCCTGTAGTAGTGGTGGCTTTGCATTACCTAAAAATTAGACCTCTTTTCCAGTTATTTCCATGTTAATAATTTGTTGAGTGCTCAGCTCACCCCTTTATTAAAGAAATCACCCTCCTTTTTGTCACCAAGGAGAAATGCACCACAGCAGGGTGCTCAATCCCAAGGCAACATTATTTTGGCAGAATAGGTAGGCAGTTTGCAGTTTCAGCTCCCCAGGAAACACCCATCCACTCCTGATCTCTTTCCCAGCCTCCAGCCCCTCCTTTGCCACTGTATCCGTTCCAGTTTGGAAGAATGCCCTGCTGCCAGCTCTTCTGTACCAGAAGACAACGCAGACCATTGCTGAGTGCAGTCCCCTATGAAAATATGGGTCCAACCCCAGAACTATAGTGGGGATAAATGGAAGGATAAATACATATAAGCATTGTTTTGTTACATATTCTCTTAACTTTGGCTTGATAGCCTGAAACATTTCCCCTGCACTCTGATTTTGCAAGCATTCACACACTCATCGATCGGTAAAAGTACTAGTAAGATGGGTCTCTCTAAGAGTTTCTATGTAGTCAGGTAGACATCTTTTACTGCTAGGTTTTTGAAACTCGTGACTTTGTTGAACTGAGAAAAAAAGCTTAATCTGTCAATCAAGAGTACAACTCACAGGAAAGCTGATGCAAGTTCTGAATAACACAGAATATAGTCCTATCAAACATCCGTGAAAAGTACATGTGTATTTTTCCTTTCGGTGTATGGCATCTATCTAGGCAGCAGTGAGTCCTGGACAACATGCTAATTGGCAGTTTTTCCAAAGCATTACATTTCTAAGCCATTCACAAGGATTTAGTTGCACATTTCCCACTGGCTCTAGAGGGGCCAGTGTGACTAAGTCCACAAAAACACTTTGAAACTTAAGGAATGCAATTTAGCTTTAATTTAAAGTTCAGCAGTTCAGTGTTAGGCTTAGGTACTACAAACAAAGAATAAATTCTTGGTTTCCTGAACTGTCCCGTTTATCCAAAAGACCGATCATGTAATGCCATACTTTCATGCACACCCAGGTTTGGCTGCCTACATTCAAGGCCGTCTCAGATATGCTGCAGCTATGTAACCTTGGATCAGACTGCTGTAAAAAGAGCTGTGTGAGGAAGAGCTGTGAGAAGCCTTGCCAGGGCCTCCTCCTCTTTGCTGTATTTATAGGAGCTGCATCTATGATCAGGAGGTCTGGATCTTGCCCTCAGTCCTCACCTCAGCTATGCCACAGGTGTGCCTGTGCCTGGCTGTACCTCAAAGATCCTGAACTAACTTGCCTTCCTGGCTTGACCACAGCATGGCCACTTTGCTGTGGATTTGTCTGGTGATCTGGTGTTAACCCTGCTTTACCATCACTGGACATGACCTTTTCCCATCGCCAGTCCGGACCTGACCTTGGCTTGCTCTGGTGCTGCAGGACAGTGCCCTTTATCCGTGAGACCACTACCCCTACCAGCCTTGCTGCCGCCCTCAGCTCCTGGCTTGCCTGGAGCAGCCCGCCATTGCTGCTCCCTGGCACAGAATAAACACAGTATACATTTCTGTCTTGAAAAGAAAAACCATTAAAGTGAAGTCACCTTTGTTCCAAAGGTAGCAGAGCTCCACAGGGCGTCATTCACAGCAGCACGTGCCTCCAAACACGATGAAGTGATGATGACACAGGGAAGCAAGAAGCCTTATGCTAGATCAACACAAGCACAACTCTGACATCCCAATATGTTTTACTGCGGTGGTCCTGAAACAAAATAAAAATGCATAATTAACCATTTATATCAATTTCCCATTATTCACTTTTTATGAGAAACATCATAACAAGGCTCTACTTATACTATAATATTAAATACCTGAAAATTAGTTCATGACCCATTTTCTGATTGATGTGGTTTCACATTCCAAAGCAAGTTACAAGCTAATAAATATCATAAATCTAGTTATTATTATTTAAAGACAGGGATTAACAAAAAACAGGTGCTTGTTATTTCATCCTAAGGCCAAAGTACATTCTTATATCTGTCCCAAATCCAACAGGATGCAAGTACAAGGTTTTGCACATAAGCATGAAATTGTAAGACTACAGCTTTAAAGCGGCAAGCACACATTGGTTTTTAACAAGAGAAAGCTATGTAGAACAACAGGACTCTATATTAAGGGTGACACCACTTATCTTCTCAGTGCTGTTCCCAACGCCTTTTCTTTCTGCTCTAAATTGTTTTGATACTACTTCCTAATTAATCTATCTTTAAGAAAGCCAGTAATATTCAGCTAAGTAAATTATCTTTATTTCCCTAGCTGTGTGCTTTCATCAACAATGTTAGCGGGGAATTCTGCAAACAGTGTTGTATATTTACAACAGAAGAATTAAAAAAAAAAACAAACGTATTTTGTATGTGCACAGGTAGGTCCTAGGATCAATACAAGAGAGTGCTTTAGCCACCTGAAAGATAAGAATGCTTACCATTGTTTTTGTTTAACATAACTACTTAAGTTGAAAGGCTACTCAGGCCTGCAACATAGCTGGTTGGAGTTGTGTGCACAAACAATGTGCTTTTACAATTAATCAGTCACAGTAATTTTAAAGCTTAATCAATGGACTCATTAAAAAAATGGTTTAAAAGTTGCCTTTTCGTGTAGCTCCCAGAAGTGTAGAAAAATATTAATGGGTCATTCAAATCTTAAAATGCACATATTTTTACCATTTTTTAACCAGTTCCACTGGTCAGATACATCCTTACTTTATGTATCTCTATATATTTCAGAGAGTTATCCCAATATAAGAGAATATTCAAGTCCCTCCCAACAACTTATGGGTAAATTCTGTATATTTTCATGTCACACTAATCAAAAATAACACACAATTGGGAAACGGTGTGGGTTTTTTTAAGCCAAAAAATTAAATTTTGCTGCTGAGAGGCCTTAACAAAGAGTTGGTGTAAAAGCGCTATTCTCATGCAAGGCCATGCAGAGGAGACAGTAAAAATACATAAGAATAAGCAGAGAACAAGTGAAGCGCAAGTCAAAGCATAATTACCCTCTGCTTTCATTACATAAAACCACAGCCTTCCTGAGACACTCACTAATATCTATGATTTTAAAAATAGTATAATATGTATTATACATTTATTCCTCTGTCTAACATAAATTATATATCTGTTAAATTACACACTGTGTTTAAAAAAATAAAACCCCCATATATACGATTGTTTTTATTTTATCCTGCATTCCACATCCTTCTGATCTACCAATAAAGCTAATGCCCATTTAGAGGAATATGTTGCGGGATGACAGTACAGCAATATTAAGTAAGGCAACCATATGTTTCCTCCTTTTGCCATACTGTTTGCGACTGCCCCTGACTCTTGGTGGATTAGATCCCTCATCAGTTTGCCTGGTGCTGATGGAATGCCTTTTGCAGGTGTTTTGTTGATATAATGCAAAACACAGATTTCAAAAAGCTGAGCTCCCTAGTGCATAAAGCAGCATTAGCTCCTTGTTTTCCCTTATGACACAGCCCACAGAGGTCTGCTCTAGGCTCTTACTTCACAAAATTATCTGAAATATCATCATCCGAGTGAATGCCTGCACCCTGAATACCTAAAAGAAGGACTAGGATATTCAGACCTACATGATTTTGATCATATTTTTGGTTTTGGTTTTAGGTAATCAGTGAAAGCCAGGCGATGATAGACTGATATTATCACTTACAGCAAAGATTTTTTCCAACAAGCTTCCCCATCTTAAATGCTAACTGAGGACTACCCACCTACAGCACACAAAGTAATGAATCTTTAAGTACAGCGAGAGTCAAAGCCTCATTTAAAGGTACCATTCCATTTTCATTCAATTTTTGTGCAGCTTGAAAAGCAGCAATGAGGTAAAAATGTATGTAAAGCAAAAAAGTGTATCGACTGAAAATCTACACTAACTTAACCCACCATCAGAAACGATACCGTCCTGGGGAGATTTTGTGGGTTTTCATGGTTCTGAAGACCCCCACCTCTCTGTGCTCATTCTCTAAATGGATTAAAGCGTAGATGCACGGTGTCTCAAAGAAGAAATCGGCAAGAGGGAGAAAACAAAAACAACACAAGTGGAGAAACTCCAAGTTTATATTTTTATGTTAATGTGCTGGTAAGAAAAGGGCCTCATTTGGGAAGTCATTAAAAAAAAAAAGCGTTAACAGATCTCCAAGTTAGAGCATAGAAGCTTTCTCCGCAGATGGAGGATTTAAAAGAAGTAAAATGATAACCACATAGTCGAGAGACTAGAAAAGAGACCTTGATGTTTGATAGTTGTAATAACCTGCAGAGTGCTCTAATGGCTCAGGGATCAGGTGCAGAACTACAGCAATAACAAGAGCTGAATAATTATCTCAGCCATATCTGTATAACCACAGTCCCAGAGTATGAACTATATAAGGAGGCTTCTGCTGCCTCTCCAAGATTTCCTGAAATGTTAAATCACTGAATTGGGAGCACTTCCAGCATTAGTACTGCCCAGTTAGAAAGAAATAAAGCCCAGAATCCTCTAGTGGCAGTTCTAATGTCTTTGTTAATTATGAATTATGGGTAAACATGCAGACTCACAGAGGTCACGGCTGTCAGCAACAATACTTTTCAAGAAGGATTTTTATGAGGGTCTTTTTCATTTTGCCATAATGTCCTTTATATATACATAAAACGTACCAAGAATACAAAAAATGGTGTTTGTTTTTAGGGAAGATGTAATTATTTTTCACTTGTTTTCTACCCTGTGTACAGTCACGTATCCGCTGCCAGTACGACCCAGTTCATAACTATAAGCTCCTCTGTGAATAACAACAGCTGTACAGTTCCAAGGACCAGGCAGAAGGAGTCACTGGGGCTGGGGTTAGGTTAATGATCAGACACTCTGTTAACAAGAAAGTAGTGGTTTTTGCAGCGAACGGCCAGTCAGGATCCCATCAGCTGTAGTCACCTTTCACACACAATAGAGAAACAAAAGCTGCATACAGTATGCTTGATTAACCTCACTTAAATGGCAACGCTGATCTCAAATCTGTCCCAGGAGTGTATATAAACAGGATTAAAATTATATTATGTGTGGATCCTACCCAACAAAAGCAACTGGCACAAAATCATTTTAATTAGGTGGTAGCGGCTGTAACTCATTCAACTTTGGCATTAATTCTTCTCTGTCCCATCAAAGAACTTTTGGGACTCGCTAAATTGTGGAAGGAATAAAGGAGATTTAGAGATAACATTGCACAACATGTTGCTGTAATTGTTGGCTAGTTTGTAAGAAGGCTACATGGAACTCAGAGGACAACATTAAAAATAAAGGTGTGAAATTCTGCATGGAGGGTATAATCTTACAGTTTGCAAGGTAGGTGACAGCCTTGTAACAAATTACATTTGCAATGGAGGTTTTATATAAGTAAAATTCAAAAGATTCTTGTCCAGTGTCTAAGAAACCTATTACTGCTAGCTGAGTTGCTTGAAATGTCTCCAGGAGTTGAGAAAACACGTGACCTTCAATGACACATGGTTTCAGCCCGGTTCTGAGCCCATGAAAATAAAATTGTACAAGGTATCTTTTCAGTCTTTAACGAAATGCAAAAGGAGAACGTTCTTCTGGCTCTAGATACATTTTCCACATTTTGTGGGGAAAGTATAATAATAAAGAACTATCAAGCATATCATAGTTCTTCTGTGGCAAAATAAGCTGAACTCTTACAAACCCTTGTAAGCACATGTACCATAGCTACAGTCTAGTAATGCTGCTATGGTCTGCATTTATCCGTACTCACTCTTGTGTCCCAAGGAAGCCAAATCTCAGATGCAGCCTTCCACAACACGCATTTTTTGCCCAAATAATGGCAAATATTGTAGAAAAACAGAAACAAAAAAAAATTAAAATTAATTTAGAAGCTTCAACATTTGTCACAGCACTGTTGATGGCCAATAAAGTTTAGTCCTCTAGCCTGTGATAATCTTGAATGGATGAAAAGATCTCAACTTTTTTTTCAACTTCTATTTTCACCAGAAAATACAGGTTAGATATTTCATGTGGTTGATTTATACTGACTCTCATCATGTGACAGAAATCTAACCTTGTCCCATACAACTGGCTTTAGGAAATTAAGGTCAAAGTTATTCTGCCTTTTTTATCAGAGGTAAATCTTCCCCCCAGCCTCCCCCCGAAAAAAAAAATTTGTTAGCATCAACCTAAGTTGAAGAAAATCTGCCAAAGGAAGGGGTAACTACAAAGCCTCTGCACTTTCTTGTAAGCAATAACAATTGCAGAAAAAAAAAAAATCAGAGAGGGTGAAATCCTTATCACTTTCCTCAGTACAGACTATAAACCCATGTAATCTGCAATATATTCCATAGGGGGCACATTGGCAACACGGGAATGTCATAAGTAGAAAACCATATTTTTCATACCAAAATATCACTCGCAGGTAAGACAACTGACCATTCTGTTACATAATAAAGATAAGTCATGTGTACTTGAATAGTTAACAGATGGACTAATTAGAGGCTGAATTATTTGTGGTATAACTGATAGCTGGTGAAATCAAGGTTACTGAGGGAAATGGACTTGACTTTGGAAAAAACAGAGGGTGTTTGCAGAGCTAAGGCAAACTGCTTCTCAAAAGAAAGGGTTAACAAGCAATGAAAGAACAGAAGTGCATCTAATTAAAAGGCATACCAAGGCATGCAGAGAGAATACAAGGGTAAGCAAATGGCAGAGACCACATTTGTGTGCAATACATGAAGAAGGCAAGTGTGGAACGATATATAGATAACCAGCACGAAAGGCAAGGTGTCAGGCAGGTAAAATAAACTTCCACCTTGAATAGATGTGTTATTTTTGGCAAAAACAGTGCAAATAAATATATACAGGCACATATAGAGAAAAACAAAAATGCGAAGAGGACAGGAGCTACCTATTTGGAGGCATCTAAGAATAGGAATATTGTACAATGACTTGCTTCGAGACAACAAATATATGGATAGAAGTGGATTTTAAACAGAGAGAAGTTCAACGTCATCTCATTTAAAATAGTTTATTAGCTTGCATGATGACCTTTGGAAATATCTCCTCCCCCAGATTGCCAGTATAAAAAAAGCCCATGGGAAAGATAACATTGCTACATAGGTAGGTATCATTGTTTAACCCAAAAAACGCATAAAGGGCCTACAATGCAAAACACACAAGTGAGCTGAGAATTATCCTTCTATGCTAGCATCTACTATTACATGTTTGTGGAGCCCTCATGTAGCTGAAACCATTACTGTCTGGGCTCACATAGCACAGACAATGTTAAGAATCAAAAGGAAATACTTATAATTGTTATACTTGCAAACCATTTTGCAGCTGTAGCTCTGGGTCAGCACTCATCAGCAGACTGTAGAATCCACATAGGAAACTTAAGAATAAATACTATTGTGTACAGCATTGCCCAGGCTTCGAAAATTATCATGAAGTTGCAAGATACTAATCAAAAGAGATCTAAACTCGGAAGGACCTTCTTTTAGTGGGCATGCATTTGAGAGCACTTGCAAGTAGTAGAAACAAAGCTAAAAGGAGTGTAAAATCAGCCAAGTACTATCTATTTCTATAATAAATTTGACAAGCCCAGATGAGAAGCACAAAGCGACTCAACCTTACAGAAAGCTTGAGAGAGTAATTCCAGATGACTGGGCAAAAAGCTGATGCACCTCCAAGAATACATATATAGATATACATACACACACACACGTGCGTGCGTATTGAGATGATGAGGATGAAAATGCTACATATAAAGAACTCCTGCACAAAGACGACCATGCCATAATGGTCCACAGCAGGAGGGCAGAAACCTTAGGCATAATCCACAGTGCCCATTTTGGGCATTGGAAAGGCAAGAAAACAGCCTAAGGTATTTTATTTTAGTCAAGTTGAATGATGCCACAGAAGGTTAAGGGTTAAATCCAAACTCTAGTGTAAAGTAAATGGCTGAACTACAGTGAAGACTTCCCTTGAGGTATGAAATGCGCTGGTGTAAATACACCTACACACACTCACTGGAATCACATCCCATTCCTCTGGGTTTGAATCTAAGGTAGTGCATTTTTCCTTCAGTTCAGTGAAAAAGGTCACCCCTTGATAGTGGACTCATTTCCATAGAGTTTGATCTAACACACCATTGATATTGATGGTGTCTTTTCATTGACCAAAACAGGCTTTCAAATAGCATTATTTTTTGCATTTCTAATTGAGTTGCTGGATGACACTGTAGCAGCAATGTAATAACACTTTATAAATCATATTTGTTTGGAATGGGATTCCTGATGGGTATCGCCTAAACAGGCCACGATTGCTCTCATTTCTAGGTTGCACACAACATCTAATCCTCCAGCAATATGTTATTTAGGGGCACTGGCTCAGAGACATCTCTGAGGCCCCAGACACAAAAAAAAACCCATTGTGCTGGAATTTGGTAAATTTGTTGACCCATAAAATACAAGTGGAACTGAAGTAGCTGTAAAAGTTATAGAAGTACTTAAAAAAGAAAAGCTATAAAAGTAATTATAAACTAGTTCTAAACAAAACAGCAAAACATTACCTTAGATGTACCCTTTCTTACCCCATACCCAGCAAAGACAAAGCTTTGTAAGGAACATATTGGATACATCATTTTGCCCATGGCAAAATAGATGCAGGGAGGCTGTCCAGTCTCATCAGTTGATCCTGTTTCTTGGCAGAGCCCCTGATCTCAGATACGGTTCCAGAGCTGTTGATCTGTCTCATGTAACCAACTATGCAAATAGTTAATTTTTCAAGCTGACAACCAAACTTCAAAAAAACCTCACAACAATACTAGTGGCTTGGATCAACCCAAGAATAGGCTTTACAGCAAAACAAAATTACCATTTCACACTCTAAGAAGGAAATTAGATTTGTTACAAAATGAAAGCACTTTGTTGCAAAATGTAAAAATGAAACATTTCTAGGGTGGGTGAAAAAAATCCATTGAATCTGAACTGAATTCACAAATAATTTTGGCTCCTCAACTTCACACAATAAGCCTCTTGGCTGATTACTGCAATTCTTAATTAGGAATGAAGCCGCACTCACTGAACGAGGGCAAGCATATATATCACAGATGTTAACACCCTGAGGAGCACACACTGAGCACTTATTTCTGTACTGACTTCCTCCCTCACTAAACTTAGCATATATGAAAGTCTTTATCCTGGGAGAGGCCAACCGTAGTCCACGACACTGGCTGCCACCAGCAGAGACAATACCTAGCCTGCAAGGGGAGGTGCCACAGTCCTGCTCCCAAAACTGCCTGGATGGGAGACTGGCCACAGCACACCGCAGCTCTCTTGCCTTCCACACACCTGCATTTCCTTCTCAAGAAAACTGAAGTATGAAGGAAATGGGGTCTCACCCAGCATACAGTTAGGATGCAAG